>OZ024734.1:29938286-31182821 GCA_964016875.1 Fallopia convolvulus | reverse complement strand
TTGTTCTTCCTTTGATTTGGGAACCTTTCCTTCCTTAGATGCACCCAAACAAGATCTCCTTCTTCAAAGATAACCTGTTTCCGACCCTTATCAGCATGGGCCTTGTACTTCATGGATTTCCTCTCCAAGTGCATCTTCGTCCTCTCATGTAGCTTCTTCACCAACTCAGCCCTCTTGTTAGCTTCAAAACTCTCTTTTCCCTTGTATGGCTGAGGCGTCATATCCACCGGCGTCCTCGGATTCAGCCCATAAACAACCTCAAAAGGGGTCAGCTTTGTGGCTGAATGGATTGACCTGTTATAAGCAAACTCCACAAAAGGCAACACATCTTCCCAACGTTTGAGGTTAGCTTTAAGCATAGTTCTAAGTAAAACCCCTAACGTTCGATTAGTAACTTCCGTTTGCCCATCAGTTTGTGGGTGACATGAGGTAGAAAACAGCAATTTAGTCCCCAATTTAGACCATAGACTCTTCCAAAAATAACTCAAAAATTTAGCATCACGATCTGACACAATAGAACAAGGAATGCCATGCAATCTAACAATTTCCCTAAAGAACAAATCAGCAATATGCACAGCATCATCAGTCGTGTGACATGGAATAAAGTGAGCCATTTTGGAAAATCTATCTACCACTACAAAGATAGAATTTCTACCCTTTCTAGTTCTAGGCAAACCTACAATGAAATCCATAGAAATGTCTTCCCAAGGTGAACTAGGAATGGGTAAAGGTTGGTACAAACCATGGGGGTGAAGTCTAGACTTAGCTTTAGCACAAACAACACAACTCTTGACAAATCTCAGCACATAATTACTCATTTTAGGCCAATAGTAGTGTTCTTTTAAACCTTCTAAAGTCTTTTCTAAACCCCTATGTCCTCTTGATTCATGAACCTCTTTAGTTAGAAGCCTACGTATACTAGATGAAGGAATGCACAATTTTCCAGCTTTAAACAAGTATCCATCATCAATAAAGTAGGTATCTATTTCACTCCTAGACATGCAATTCTTATAGATTTCAGCAAAGTGAGGATCACTAGCATATAATTCCCTAATCATTGCAAATCCAAGGATCTTAACATCACATAGGTTCAAGAGTACATACCTCCGAGAAAGGGCGTCAGCTACCACATTCTCCTTGCCTTTCTTATGTTTAACTACATAAGGAAAGGTCTCCATGAATTCAACCCATCTTGCATGTCGCCTGCTGAGTCTGGATTGGCCTTTCAAGTACTTCAAGGCCTCATGATCAGAATGGATTACAAACTCTTTAGGCCACAAATAATGAGACCAAGTTTTCAGGACCCTAATTAAAGCATACAACTCTTTATCATAAGTAGGGTAATTCAACTCAGCCCCACTAAGCTTTTCACTAAAATAAGCAATGGGTTTCTTGTCTTGTAAGAGCACGCCTCCTATGCCATGTCCAGAAGCGTCCACCTCTATCTCAAATGCCTTGGAGAAGTCAGGGAGTTGAAGCACTGGGGCGTGGCATAATCTGTCCTTCAAAGTGTTGAAGGCGTTCTCTTGTTGCTCCCTCCATTTAAAGGCCGTATCCTTCTTTGTAAGCTCGTGGAGGGGGGCTGCAATTGTGCTAAAATCACGCACAAATCTCCTGTAGAAGCCAGCCAAGCCGAGAAATGATCTGACCATTGTTGGTGTAGTCGGCTGGGGCCATTCTTTGATTGCCTTGATCTTGTCTTCATCTACCTTCAATCCACCTTTAGACACAACAAAACCAAGAAAAATGGTAGACTCCGAGCAAAAAGAACACTTTTTCAAGTTAACATAAAGCTTTTCTAACCTTAAAGTGTCCAAAACAGCCCTAAGATGATCTACATGTTCATGCATGGTTTTGCTATAGACTAAGATATCATCAAAGTAGACTACAACAAATCTGCCTAAGTATCTTCTTAAAACATGGTTCATAAGCCTCATAAAAGTACTAGGTGCATTAGTTAATCCAAAAGGCATTACTAACCATTCATATAAGCCATACTTAGTTTTAAAGGCAGTTTTCCATTCATCCCCTTCCCTCATCCTAATTTGATGGTACCCACTTCTTAAATCAATTTTAGAAAAGAAATTAGCACCATGTAATTCATCAAGCATATCATCTAGTCTAGGGATGGGGTGACGGTACTTAACTGTTATTTGGTTGATCGCTCTACAATCAACACACATTCTCCATGTGCCATCCTTCTTTGGCACCAAAATCACCGGAACCGCGCATGGGCTGAGAGATTCACGCACATAGCCTTTGTCCATGAGATCTTGCACTTGTCTTTGAAGCTCAGCGGTCTCTTCTGGACTTGCTCTATAGGCTGCACGGTTTGGTAATGAAGCGTCGGGCACCAAATCGATTTGATGCTCAATGCCTCTAATTGGTGGAAGGCCTTCTGGCAACTCTTCAGGCATCACATCTTCAAACTCCTGTAATAGATCCTGTAGACACTTTGGAAGATGTGAAATATCTTGACTAATAATAAGTATCTCTTTCCTCATAATAAGTAAGCAAGAAGAGTTAGGGAAAGAAATACTAGACCGAGTCACAAGAGAGCGCTTTTCTACACTGCCTTTCAAGCCGATTTTTGGCTCTTTCTGTAGGCGTTCTTTTTCCATATTTGTAGCTCTCTGAGTCTCTGAATTGCTCCCAAAATTTGAGCCAAAACGCTCGAGTGGATTGGGAGATAGCCCAGTTTTCGTTCCAGATGCATTGCTGGTATTGTTGCACGGCACTTTGGACGATTTAGGGTGATTTTCTCGGCGTTTTTCGTCCCAAACAGTAGCCCCACCTATGTTTGATGTTGTCCCAAAATTTGAGCCAGAACGCTCGGGTGGAGACTGGAAAACGCCGCTTGGCTTTGTCGACGCGTCGGGCGCCGAACGCCGGGCCGCTGCTTTGGCCGTTGAATCAGCCTCTGCTTTCTCTTCCTTGGCACGCCTAAGTGCCCTAGCTTGATCTCGCCGTACCTGATCCTGTAAAACTTGTTGAGGAGACAAGGGTAGAAGAGAAACTCTCCTCCCATCATAGTTAAAGGAATAGGTGTTTAACATGCCATCATAAATCACTCTCCTATCAAATAACCATGGTCTTCCTAACAAGATATGAGTGCATTCCATGTTAACTACATCACACATAATATCATCAACATAAGTACCAATAGCAACACGGACTAAACACTGATGAGTGACAAGATTAGGACCTTCTGAATCATTAATTCCATTGAGACCATAACTAGTAGCTCTAGGTTGGATTTTTAATTGCAAGTGATCAACTACCTTAGCATTAATAATGTTACAGCAGCTACCACTATCAATTATCATGCATAACACTTGATTCTTTACTGTACACCTAGTATGAAAAATGTTTTCCCTTTGATCTAGCCTAGGTGTTTCTTGTAAAGTAAGAGTACGCATTGTTACCAAAGTTAGAGGCTGTTCGGTGCAATCTGGTTCAATGGCCTCTACGTCCTCCTCTTCTTGTCCATTGATGTCCTCCTCCACTTGATTTGGAGGTATATCTTCATCACTCACATATCCTCCATTGGTGGTGAGAAGCACTTGCTTTAGATTTGGACAATCCTTGGCATAGTGACCTCGTCCTTGACACTTGTAGCACACTAAATCACGTGTTCTAGGCTGATTTGGAGGTCCATTGGTGGGACGCCTTTGGCCTTGAAAACCTGTTGGTTTAGGTGAGCTAGAAGCTCCCTTTTGCTGCATAGAAGAGTTAGAAGAATAAGAGTTGGAATTTGAATTAGGATTAGGGCCATACCTTTTTGTAGCATTCCAAGCTTCCTTCTTCTTCCTTTGTTGCTGCTCATAGAGTAGTTGGGCTGAATGTACTAAGGCATTGAGATCCTTGATTTGTTGAATCTCCAATGTGTCTTGAATGCTTTGATTCAGTCCAGCCATGAATTGGGTCCTTAGAGACCGTTGGGAATGATGAATTCCCGCTTTAAAGATCAGATCCTCTAGCTCATTGAAGTACTCGGTTGGAGACTTGGTGCCTTGTTTGCAAGTTACAACTTTCAATCTCATGTGCTCGGTATGCTCTTCAGGCACATATTTCTTCCTCATTACAAACTTCAGCTGGCCCCAAGTTTCAATTGGTGGTAAGGCCTTTCTAATTCGATCCTCCTTCATTCTAAACCACCAATTTCTGGCGGTCCCAATAAAGTGGATGACAACAACAGCAACTTTCTCCCATTCTTCATATCCCATGTGATCTAGAATTAAATTTGTAGCTTGTTCCCACTCTAGATACTTCTCCGGGTTAAGCTCTCCATTGAATGGTTCTATCTTGATCTTTATATCACGTTTCCCAATCTGATTTACAACTTGGTTAACGTTGTTGTTGTTGTTCGGCCGTTGTACTCCATAGGCTGGTGGGAGATCTTCTACAACCTCAGCTTGGTTATAGAAATCATCTAGGGGAGGATGCCATGGGCGCCTTTCTTCCCCGGGATAACCATACGTCACATCATCAAAAGAGTTGTTGTATTGTTGATATTGTTGATGAGTGGCTTGAGGATACCGGTTGTGTGGCTGATTATAGACTTGTTGATGAGTAACCGGTGGAGTCCTCGACCCGATGCCTCGTCCTCTACCTCGGCCTGCTGTGGGGGAGTAGTGAGCCGGGGGATCATTGTCTTTGTTGTAGCTAGCAAGCACATCATGTTCGTCATCCACTAGTTGTTGCTTGCCTTTGTCGCTACCCGAGGCTTGATTTGGGTCACTTGTAAGATCGACTGCAGGGGTGCTCTTGCGACTAGCTTGAGATGAATCAACCAATATTGCAAGTTGTTCCTCTAAATGCTTTAGTTGTGGAGCCAATGCAGCCGTGGCCAGTTCTACAGCTCGAGCCTGGCCATCGCGCACACCTTCACTAATGGACAACCTAATGAAGTCGATTGCCTCCTTAGTGAGACTCAATTCAGTTGGGTTAGGTTCTGATGGAATCACCATTGTCCCTGAAACAAGCAATAAGGTAGAGAGAGTAGTGTGTTCTAAAGTAAATCACAACAAGCAATACCACACCTTGATCAAGCCAAAACTTGCCTCAAAGCAATCCAATCAACTTAATTCAGTTTTTGGGCTGTTTTGAGGGAGTAAAATGGTAGATATAGTGTAGGTATGGAATACTAATGATATTTAAAGGAAATATGCAGTTTAAGCAAATGGCAAATATGCAATAAGACAAGCAATGCAAATAATCCCTTTATGAGCTCTAAAACACATGCAATCTCTCAATTGACTCTATGCAAGTTAATAAAGCCAAAATTCAGCATGCAAGGACAGAAAATATGGTAGGCTTAGTGACTTTTATTTCGTCACTCTTTTTCTTCAAAGTGATTTCTACTTAGCTATCTTTTTAAGCAAGCAGTCACTAGGGTTGAAAGTGGCTTAAAACTAGCTGGGGTAGATCACTTTTCTTTTCTGTTTTTTTTTTTTTTGATTTTATGCACAAACTACTCTTGTGCTGTAATGAAGAAACAAGCAAAGCAAAACAACAATGCAAAGGACGAAATTAAAAAAGGGTATACACGAACTGAATTTTTTTTTTTTTTTTTTTGACTAAGTGACTTTTGCTAGCAATGAAACCAACTAGAAGCCAAAGTAATAACAAAAAGAAGGGGTAGGTCGAATTGATGGAATGCAATGACAGAAATCAGCAAGTATTAATCAAGCAATATGAATCGCAATCAATCATGCAACATGAATGAAAACTCATAAAACTGTAGGAAAAACAATTGCTAATCTAAATTGCAATACAACTCAACCAAATCAGCCAATTAACATGCACAAATCCCATAAAAATCTCCTAATTGGTAATTGCTTAGAAGGCAAGGAACAACTAAGGGATTTAGGGTTTGGTAGATCACGGCTGGATTAGGGCTCTTAGGGTTCGGTTCGAGGGTTTGGGTTTGGTAGGGTTTCGGACTAGGGTTTGCGAGAATTAGGGTTACCTAGGGTTTCTCGCAACTAGGGTTAGGGTTTGGGTTTGGACTGCCGCCAGATTAGGGTTAGGGTTAGGGTTGAGTTCTCGAAAAATTAGGGTTAGGGTTCGAGAATGAGGGTGGCGAACTAGGGTTTGGCTAGTCCGAATTGGATGAGGGTGGTGTGGTTAGGCTCGGCTGGTGGTGAGTGGTGGTGCGGTCCAGACGAGCGACACCAGTTTGGTGTGGTGGTGGTGGTTCGTGGTGGTTGGGTGGCGGAAATATGGTGGTGGTGGTGAAAAATTCAATCTTTTGGTCTCAAAAATTCTAACTTTAGGTAAAGGTGGGATTTTTGGGATCAAAAACTGAATCAAATCAATTAGAAAGCAAATTAAGGAAAGAAACAATTACTTGGCGAGACGCTGGATTATGATACCACTTGATACGTGATTGCCCCGGAATCCTCCGTTGAAACCTCGTATATGACCCACACAAGTCCCGATCTTGCCTAGTAACCTCGAATCTCTCCTGAAATTGCTAACAAAGTCAATTGCTTGGAATACAAGTAATAAGAACTCGAATTGCAGAAATAACGAAACTGAATTGATAGGTTGAAGAAATCAACTTGATAGTTCAAACGGATTGGCTCTAACGCTAAATCCGATTGATTAACTAGTTTGATCTTTAACAATCACAACTAGAACAATCCAATTGACCAAGTCAACAAACCAATTTAAACAAACACAAATCAGATTCACGAGAGAGAGAGAATTCGGTGATGAGGCTCTCGAATTGATTATGCACGAAATCAGATTGCAATGCTAGACACAAGATATTGTTTTTGGAGCCCAAGAGATAGATTAAACCAATTTGGGTTTAATCTCTCTCAAGCTGATTTTATTGAATGAAATAACAAGAGTATAAATAGAGAATACAAAGCTATTCCTTGGGGAGCAAGCAAGGGAGTGTGGCCGGCCCTAAGAGAGAAGAATTAGCCTCCTTATCTTGCTTCCCAAGATATAATAATATCTAATTAAATCTAACTAGATTCCCTTAAATAAAATAAATCATAGCTGATTTATTTATTTAAGGAAATAATCCTAACAAACTCAAAATATCTCTAACAAACTAAAAATATCTCTAACAACCAGGAGAGAGAAGATCAACCAACTAACATAAGCCTATTGATTGACATCTCTACATTATTTAATTAAGCAAAACACGCCTATAATAAATAAAATAAAAGATATTTTCTCTTACTTAGAATGGTCAAGTCAAAGGGTTGACTTTGACCCATATACCAATTTATCTCACCCGGTCACTTACTAAATTCAGCCCTAAAGTGAGACAAACTAATACATGTTTCTAAATAAGGAAATAGTGAAATTTCGGCCCTCATATTATCAATCCATGGAATCCGGGCTCAATTGATGTCGAATGCAAGAGACCCACTTCGCCTTGCTAGGCTCTTCAATAACCGCTGTCAATCGAACCAAGATCGTTGTTGTGCCTTGAGCAATCTTCTTAGCTCGACTTCTTGTGATTGGTCCGTCAGAAGGCACTCGAATCAACTCATCGACGTCGGTTTGAGACATGGAAGGCTTCACTGAATCAATTAGTGCATAACCGGAGAATTCAAGGGTTGCGAGTTGTAGCTTTTTGGACTCGGCGAAGTTGTGGCAGTTCCACACTTGCTCGATCTTTGTCTCCCATTCCATGTAAGTGTCCGGGTCACACTTGCCTTCAAAGGCAGGTATCTTCACCTTGATCTTGCCAACTCCATCTTGCTCTGGTTCCCTAGGCCTTCTAGGTCGCGTTTCTCTACCATCTCGGCGCTCCCTCCCTGGCCTCCTAGAGTAGTGCTCCCAATCGTCGTCCTCGGCATCATAGTCATCAAAGGATGTCTCCATGTCACTAGATGCTCTACCTTGCCCCTGAAATCCTTGATAATCATTAGTACGAGGGAACCCATCCCGAAGGGGGGTGGGCTGGGCAACAATAGGGACTCTTCGAGCAAAATTGCCCGTGGGATTATGTAAATGAGAAGAGTTAGGAGGATCTTCCCTATTCTGGTTTTGGAAACCATGGTGTTGGGATGTGGACGCCAATAGGGGATCAACTTGGGGCAATTTGCCACGTTGACGGTACTATGCTCGTGGCCAGCATCCGCGCCTGGTGGGTGCGCCGCTGGACTGGCATTTGGGGCTACGCCCGACACGGTGCCTGGCGTAGGCGTCGCCAACGACTCCAAGGCCGCCATCCTTGTATTAAGGCGAGATATGTTCTGGTTGAGTGAGTTCAACAAGTTGAACACATCGGGATGGATAGGCTCCGGACTCTGGGTGTGGCGTGCGTCTCCACTTTCGTTAGACATGATTCTGCAACAAACAAGACAACACACTACAATGCAAACTTGTTAAGTTAGCTTAATCCAAATCAACCTCTCAAGTGTTTCACTCACACTCACTCTCGGTGTGTGATCGAGCTCGTTGTTTCAATCTGCTTGAAAGGATCAAACTCAAATCAAAGATCAGTAGGCAACAAAACACGAGAAGATGAAGGTTGGGGAAGAAACGTCCAAGAAAAGAAGACTCAAATGTGTTTAAGAATGGAGAAGAAAAGAGAAAGAGAACAAACCTCGATTAAGCTTCTCTCACCTTGAGTTCCGTAACCAAGTATGAACTTGGAGTGGTTTGTTTGGGTGAGGGTAGGGCTCGAAAATAGAAGGTGTGAAATCAACTCCAATGGTGGCGTGCAACTCAAGAGAAGAAGAAGAGAAGAGAAGAATATGATATGCTTGCACTAATTTAATTACAACTATGCAATGAAATGAAATGCAATACTATACTATGAATGAAATAAAAGAACCAACAATCTGATTTCTGATTTCTGATTTTTATTTTTTTTTGACTTTTTTTTTTGATTTTTTTTTCTTTCTTCTTCTTTTTTAATCAGAAATAATCAGAATTAATACAATTAATTTCGAAAATAAAATGACAAATAAAATGTTAACCTAGGATGCAAATATAATGTGCAAGAAATTTAAATAAGAGAGTGGCTGATTGTGGGAAAGTGGTCGTTGGAGAGGTTGGACGCAATCCCTAGATTTGTGGAGAAGGAATAGGCTGAAGGATGGGTGGTTGGGGTGTGGGTTTGAATTCAAAGTGGGTTGAATGGTTCTCCCTTAAGAATAGGAGGTGGGTATGGATTTGGTGGCTGGTGAGATGGAGAAGATTTGGTCAACCTTAAATGTAGGAGTGGACTTAGGAGCTTTGAACCTGAATTAATTAAATCAGATTTAATCCCACTTAATTAAAAATTTCGTGGCTGACTTAAACAATGGTGGTGGGCGGATTTTTGTGGAAGTGGTGGGGCGTTGGTGGTTGTGGTTTCCGAAGGTGACGGTTTTTCTTGGGCTAAGGACGTGTTTGGCTAGGCAAAACAAACCACTGCACAAGAACAAACCGATTTAGTACTTTCAAGTTCAGTTTCAAGAGATTAGATTAATCGAACCTGATCTCCGGATGACTTTTTTTGGTGTTTTTGCACTCTTTTTGATGGAAACGAAAAGAACGTCGTCAACCTCGCTCTGATACCAATTTGATACGGGGTTAGCCGTATGGATGCCCGATCTTCGACGTTCACGACTCAACAAGAAACACAAATGAAATAATGATCAGAAACGAATGGAAATGAGACTCGAAATGAGGAACTCGACTCAATAAAAGGGCAATGACGCAGCAATGGAAACAAACAGAAATCAAGACTCAATGAAAGAAAACCGACGCAAATGACAAGAAGGATAACCCTTCGAGACAACTATTAAACCCTTGGTGTATATTTCAACCAAGATCCTAATAGAATGGAAGAAGAACCAACCTTTATACAATCTTACACAACAAGGAGCGAGACCTTGAAGCACAAGAAGGGGGCTCGTGATCGTTGAAAGGCACCAATCTTCGACAAGTATTGACACAATTCAAACAAACCAAGCTGCAATACACACACGGTTTGAAAGCCAAAGGCTCTCGTTTTCTCTCTCTCTATTCAATGAGAAAGCAAATGCAAATTCTGAGTTGTCTAATCTGAAAATTAACCACCTAAAAGCTATTTATATGTTCTGAAATAATAATGGAAATAACAAATAAAAGCCTAATTAAACTTAATAGTCAGCTAAGGCCCAAAATGGAAATGGCCCAATAAGAACAAGTCTAATAAATAAAACCAACACATGTTAACTTGGGCAGGCATGACGCGCGCACACTTGGACAAGCTAGCGCAAGGACGCGCCGTTGCATCGCGGCGCTGAACTAGGCGCGTCGCTGCGTCGCTGGGCTGGGGCGCGTCGCTGCATCGCTGGACTGGGGCACGCCGCTGCAGCCAAGGCTCGATGCTTCCCCGGCGCTCAAGACACACACCGCCCTAACCTTGGATTCCATGCATGCTCCTGCCTCCTTAGCCTCCTTAGCACAAATGTAACACACAAAAGCATGCATTCCACTTTGTAGCTTCTTGGCTCGGGATCTAGTGATTGGCCCATCAAAGAGTGTAGGGGCACTTGGAGGTGGCTGACTAGATGATCCTTCATCAGGTGTGATTCCATAGGGTTAGCTTGAAAACGAGCACAAAGACATACGGAGAACATGATATCAGGTCTACTAGCTGTTAAGTAGAAAAGGGACCCAATCGTACCTCGATAGTTCCATTGGTCCACACTAATACCTGTTTCATCCGCATTGAGCCTTGAATTTAGTGAGATGCGGGTGTCAATGGGCTTGGAGTGTTCCATCCCATAATTCACGAGCATTTCCTTGATGTATTTTTGTTGATGAATCTTTGTTCCCTCCTTGGTTTGGGATATTTGAAGTCCCAGGAAGAACATGAGTTCCCCAATGAGACTCATCTCAAACTCACTGCTCATGAGGTCCTTAAAGTTCTCTACAAGAGTTTCGTTAGTTGCTCCAAAAATAATGTCATCAATATATACTTGCACGATCAAAATGTCTTTAGACTCTTTCTTCAAAAACAAAGTCTTGTCTATGCAACCTCGAAGGTATCCATGGGACAAGAGGAATTGAGCAAACCTGTCATACTAAGCTCGGGGAGCTTGTTTGAGTCCGTAGAGTGCCCTCTCCAGGAAGTAGACATGGTTGGGTAGCTTTTCATCTTCGAATCCTGGGGGTTGGGCCACATATACTTCTTCCTTGAGATGTTCATTGAGGAAGGCTGTTTTCACATCCATTTGATAAAGCTTGAATCCCTTGTGAGCAGCATAGGCAATTAGAAGTCTGATGGCCTCGATTCTGGCAACCGGTGCGAAGGTCTCATCGTAGTCGATTCCTTCCTCTTGCATGTAGCCTTGTGCCACTAGCCTAGCCTTGTTTCTTGCTACAGCCCCAGTATCATCGAGCTTGTTCCTAAAGACCCATCGAGTTCCTGTGATGTTCTTGTTCTTGGGCCTAGGAACTAGTTTCCAAACTTTGTTCCTCTCGAACTGGTGAAGCTCCTCTTGCATGGCTTGGATCCAATCTGGGTCCTTCAAAACTTCTTTGATATTTTTGGATTCCACCATTGAAACAAACGCGTTAAAAGCACAAAAATTATTGAGAGAGGAACGAGTTTGTACACCTTTATTATAAGGGGAGATGATGTTCTCAATGGGATGGTCCTTCCTTTGTTCAAAGTTTCTTGTATCAGTGGGTTCCCTTATACTTGTGTCATCTTCAGTAATGCTTCTTTATCATGGGAACACTCATCTTCAGCTTCTTCATGTGGTGTTTCTTCAGAGATTTCTGGCAAGTTCCCTCTTTGTTCCCCCTGAATACTTGATTCTGGCAGGGTATTGTCTTGGGGAACAAGAGAGTTGGAGGTCTCTTGTAATTCTTCTGAGGGAGCTTCGAGGGAGATTTGATCAGTGAGAGTTGGATCTCCGTCGTTGTTCCCTGGTTGTGGGATGTTGCTTGCACTTGGATAGTCTTCATCCCTCTTCCTTGGCTCATCATCATCATCATCATCGTCTTCTTGTTTGACCAGTTTGAACAGAGTTCCCTTCCCTTGGGTCTTTGTTCCCATCTTTACGGATTTCTCGTTGAAGACGACATGGATGCTTTCTTCTATCTTCTTGGTCCTTTTGTTGAAAACCCTGTAAGCTTTGCTTTGAGATGAGTATCCCAGGAAGATCCCTTCGTCGCTTCTGGGATCGAATTTTCCAAGATTGTGTGATCTCGACGACGGTGAAGCTGAAGTTCCCATGAGCAAGGGAACTGAGAAGTCAGTGTAAGGTTTGAGTTACTTGTGTTTTGCTGTTGTGAGCTTAAGAACTCAGTTGGGAGGATTTACTAGTGTTGCTAGAGTTAGGAAGAACTCGTAGGAACAAAGAAGTGTGAATCCGGCTGTGTAACTAAGGAACAAAGCAATTAATATAAGTAAGTCATTCAAAATCCTCCAAGCGGAGGTAGAGGTTTACCCATACAACTAGTTGGTTGTAGTGGGGTTCCTCTATAAAGGAACTGTGTTATTTACTGTTTTATTACTTGCGAATTGTTTACTTCCGCTGCCTTGGGAACAGCTTAACTTCCAGTTCCCAAGCTCTTTGCTAACGTTTACGATCCAACAATATGCTTGTTGGCTTGATACTATCCTCATTCTTTATGCTTATGCCTAGATGCCTTTAATGTTCACTTCTTTTTTCTCCTTTTTCCAATAATAACATTGCATGCCTAGTGTTTGATGAAATGTCCATGTAATTGTCACTCCTAAACGTGGCATTCGGTTTCTAGGTTCGAATTTATGTTCTTATTCGACTGGTCTTGATTTTGTTGTGCAGAATGTTCATATTGGCTTGATACTATCCTCATTCTTTATGCTTATGCCTAGATGTCTTTAAAATTCACTTGTTTTTGTTTCTTTTGCCTTTAAAATGACTTATGATCTAACATTGAACGCCAAGTGTTCGATTAAATGTCCATGTAATTGTCACTCCTAAATGTGGTATTCAGTTTCTAGGTTCGAATTTATGTGCTTATTCGATCGGTATTGATTTTGTAGTGTAGAATGTGCTTATTGGCTTGATATTATCCTCATTCTTTATGCTTATGCCTAGTTGTCTTTAAAGTTCACATGTGTTTTTCTCCTTTTGCCTCTTAAAAATTGACTTGTGATCTAATATTGCACGTCGAGTATTCGATGAAATGTCCATGTAAATGTCACTCCTAAATGTGGCATTCAATTCCTAAGTTCGAATTTATGTGTTTATTCTATCGGTCTTGATTTTGCAGTGCATAATATGCTTATTGGCTTCATACTATCCCCATTCTTTATGCTTATGCCTAGATGCCTTTAAAGATCACTCGTTTTTTCTCCATTTTTCCTTCAAAATGACTTGTGATCTAACATTGCATGCCGAGTGTTTGATGAAATGTCCATTTAATTGTCACTCCTAAACGTGGAATTCGGTTTCTAGGTTTGAATTTATGTTCTTCTTCGAATGGTCTCGATTTTGTAGGGAAGAATGTGCTTATTGGCTTGAAACTATCATCATTCTCTATGCTTATGCAACCACGTGTTTAAAGTTCACTTGTTTTTTCTCCTTTTTCCTTTAAATTGACTTGTGATCTAACATTGCACACCAAGTGTTTGATGAAATGTCCTTTTAATTATCACTCCTAAACATGGCATTCGATTTCTAGGTTCGAATTTATGCTCTTATTCTATCGATCTTTATTTTGTAGTGCAAAATGTGCTTATTGGCTTGATACGATCATCATTCTTTATGCTTATGCCTAGACGTGTTTAAAGTTCACTTGTTTTTTCTCCTTTTTCCTTTAAAATGACTTGTGATCTAACATTGCACGCCAAGTGTTCGATGACATGTCCATGTAATTGTCACTCTTAAACGTGGCATTTGGTTTCTAGGTTCGAATTTATGCTCTTATTCGATCGGTCTTCATTTTGTAGTGTAGAATGTGCTTATTGACTTGATACTATCATCATTCTTTATGCTTATGCCTAGACGTCTTTAAAGTTCACTTGTTTTTTTCTCCTTTTTCCTTTAAAATGACTTGTGAGCTAACATTGCACGTCAAGTGTTCTATGAAATATCCATGTAATTGTCACTCCTTAACATGGCATTCGGTTTCTAGGTTCGAATTTATTATTCGATGGGTCTTGATTTTGTAGTGCAGAATGTGCTTATTAGCTTGATACTATCATCATTTTTTATGCTTATGCCTAGATGTCTTTAAAGTTCACTTGTTTTTCTCCTTTTTCCTCTCAAATGACTTGTGATCTAATATTGCATGTCATGTGTTCAATGAAATGTCCCTGTAATTGTCAGTCCTTAACGTGGCATTGAGTTTCTTGGTTCGAATTTATGCTCTTATTCGATCGGTCTTGATTTTGTAGTGTAGAATGTGCTTAATGGTTTGATACTATCTTCATTCTTTATGCTTATGCGTAGATGTCTTTAAAGTTCACTTGTTTTTTATCATTTTTCCTCTAAATTGACTTATGATCTAACATTGCACGCCAAGTGTTCGATAACATGTCCATGTAATTGTCACTCCTAAACGTGGCATTCGATTTCTAGGTTCGAATTTATGCTATTATTCGATCGATCTTTATTTTGTGTTGCAGAATGTGCTTATTGGCTTGATACTATCATCATTCTTTATGCTTATGCCTAGACGTGTTTAAAGTTCACTTGTTTTTTCTTCTTTTTCCTTTAAAATGACTTGTGATCTAACATTTTACGCCAAGTGTTCGATGAAATGTCCATGTAATTGTCACTCCTTAACGTGGCATTCGGTTCTAGGTTCGAATTTATGCTCTTATTCGATAGGTCTTGATTTTGTAGGTCAGAATGTGCTTATTGGCTTGATACAATCCTCATTCTTTATGCTTATACCTAGATGTCTTTAATGTTCTCTTATTTTTTCTCCTTTTTCCTTTAAAATTACTTGTGATCTAACATTGCACGTCAAGTGATTGATGAAATGTCCATGTAATTGTCACTGCTAAACGTGGCATTCGGTTTCTAGGTTCGAATTTATGCTCTTATTCGATCGGTCTGGATTTTTTAGTGCAAAATGTGCTTATTGCCTTGATACTATCATCATTCTTTATGCTTATGCCTAGACGTCTTTAAACTTCACTTGTTTTTTCTCCTTTTTCCTTTAAAATCACTTGTGATCTAACATTGCACGCCAAGTGTTCGATGACATGTCCATGTAATTGTCACTTCTTAATGTGGCATTCTTTTTCTAGGTTCGAATTTATGCTCTTATTCGATCGGTCTTGATTTTGTAGTGCAGAATGTGTTTATTGGCTTGATACAATCCTCATTCTTTATGCTTATGCCTAGATGTCTTTAATGTTCTCTTATTTTTTTCTCCTTTTTCCTTTAAAATTACTTGTGATCTAACATTGCACGTCAAGTGATTGATGAAATGTCCATGTAATTGTCACTGCTAAACGTGGCATTCGGTTTCTAGGTTCGAATTTATGCTCTTATTCGATCGGTCTGGATTTTTTAGTGCAAAATGTGCTTATTGGCTTGATACTATCTTCATTCTTTATGCTTATGCGTAGACGTCTTTAAACTTCACTTGTTTTTTTCTCCTTTTTCCTTTAAAATGACTTGTGATCTAACATTGCACGTCGAGTGTTCTATGAAATGTCCATGTAATTGTCACTCTTTAACATGGCATTCGGTTTCTAGGTTCGAATTTATTATTCGATGGGTCTTGATTTTGTAGTGCAGAATGTGCTTATTGGCTTGTATCATCATTTTTTATGCTTATGCCTAGATGTCTTTAAAGTTCACTTGTTTTTCTCCTTTTTCCTCTAAATTGACTTGTGATCTAACATTGCATGTCATGTGTTCAATGAAATGTCCGTGTAATTGTCACTCCTTAACGTGGCATTGAGTTTCTAGGTTCGAATTTATGCTCTTATTCGATCGGTATTGATTTTGTAGTGCAGAGTGTGCTTAATGGCTTGATACTATCTTCATTCTTTATGCTTATGCGTAGATGTCTTTAAAGTTCACTTGTTTTTTCTCATTTTTCCTCTAAATTGACTTATGATCTAACATTGCACGCCAAGTGTTCGATAACATGTCCATGTAATTGTCACTCCTAAACGTGGCATTCGATTTCTAGGTTCGAATTTATGCTCTTATTCGATCGATCTTTATTTTGTGTTGCAGAATGTGCTTATTGGCTTGATACTATCATCATTCTTTATGCTTATGCCTAGACGTGTTTAAAGTTCACTTGTTTTTTCTCCTTTTTCCTTTAAAATGACTTTTGATCTAATATTTTACGCCAAGTGTTCGATGAAATGTCCATGTAATTGTCACTCCTTAACGTGGCATTCGGTTTCTAGGTTCGAATTTATGCTCTTATTCGATAGGTCTTGATTTTGTAGGTCAGAATGTGCTTATTGGCTTGATACAATCCTCATTCTTTATGCTTATGCCTAGATGTCTTTAATGTTCTCTTATTTTTTCTCCTTTTGCTTTTAAAATGACTTGTGATCTAACATTGTACGCCAAGTGTTCGATGAAATGTCCATGTAAATTTCATTGCTAAATGTGGCATTCGGTTTTGTAAGTTTGAATTTATGCTTTTATTCTATCGGTCTTGATTTTGTAGCGTAGAATGTGCTTTTAGACTTCATACTATCCTCATTCTTTATGCTTATGCCTAGATGTCTTTAAAGTTCACTTGTTTTTTTTCTTCTTTTGCCTCTAAAAATTGACTTGTGATCTAACATTACACGCCGAGTGTTTGATGAAATGTTCGTGTAAATATCACTCCTAAATTTGGCATTCGGTTTCTAGGTTTGAATTTATGCTTTTATTATATCAGTCTTGATTTTGTCGTGTAGCATATGTTATTGGCTTCATACTATCATCATTCTGTATGGTTATGTCTAGATGCCTTTAAAGTTCACTTGTTTTTTCTCCTTTTTCTCCTTTAAAATGACATGTGATCTAACATTGCACGTCAAGTGTTCGATGGAATGTCCATGTAATTGTCACTCCTAAACGTGGCATTCGGTTTCTAGGTTCGAATTTATGCTCTTATTCGATCGGTCTTGATTTTTTAGTGTAGAAAGTGCTTATTGGCTTGATACTATCATCATTCTTTATGCTTATGCCTAGATGTCTTTAAAGTTCACTTGTTTTGTCTCCTTTTTTCCTTTAAAGTGAGTGGTGATCTAACATTGCACGCCAAGTGTTCGATGAAATGTCCATGTAATTGTCACTCCTAAACGTGGCATTCGGTTTCTAGATTCGAATTTGTGCTCTTATTCGATCGGTCTTGATTTTTTAGTGCAGAATATGTTTATTAGCTTCATACTATCCTCATTCTTTATGCTTCTGCCTTGATGCCTTTAGTGTTCACTTGTTTTTTCTCCTTTTGCTTTTAAAATGACTTGTGATCTAACATTGTACGCCAAGTGTTCGATGAAATGTCCATGTAAATGTCACTCCTAAATGTGGTATTCGGTTTCTAGGTTCGAACTTATGCTTTTATTCGATCGGTCTTGATTTAGTAGTGTAGAATGTGTTTATTGGCTTCATACTATCGTCATTTTTATGCTTATGCATAGATGTCTTTAAAGTTCACTTGTTTTTTTTCTCCTTTTGCCTCTAAAAATTGATTTCTGATCTAACATTGCACGCCGAGTGATCGATAAAATGTCCATGTAAATGTCACTCCTAAATGTGGCATTCGGTTTCTAGGTTTAAATTTATGATTTTATTTGATCGGTCTTTATTTTGTAGTGTAGAATGTGCTTATTGTCTTGATACTATTCTCATTCTTTATGCTTATGCCTAGATGCTGTAATACTAAGGAAAATTTAATATTTTAAAGTTTCTCGAAATTCGTGTTGGGATTGCTTAGCTATTAAGTAATTTCGGGGAAGCCTTAAAAAATATATGCTTGGAAAGGCGTGCTTGACTTAAGTGATATTTGGATGTAAGTTGCTAGTTTTGATGTGTCTCGAAAAACGTGTCTGAGTTACTTCGCTTGTAAGTGTCTCGAAAATGAAGATAGACTTGTAAAAGTTTTGATATTATCCGTTTTTTAGATATTCGTGCCGTGTTATCTTATCTTCTAGATTTGTGTGTCATGCATATCTTTCTTCCTCGATATCCGTCCCATGTTATCTGATCTTCTAGATTTCCGTGCCATGTTTATCTTTCATTCTCAGTATTCGTGATATATCTTCTAGATTTGTGTGCCATGATCTTTATCTCTTATACAAGTTGAATTAAATTTGTCTTCTTTCATTTCTCTTATATAAAGCCAACCCTCCATTCCATATTTGATCATTCCTCCCTTCCTCTCATTTTCACCCTCTTCCTCTCTTTATTTTCATCCACCATCACCATCTTGTCTTTCTTCTTGTTAAAATTTGGTGAGAAGTCTTGATTTGGAACAACCAACGTGCCTTTCGAGTGTTAGAGCAAACCATTCTCTAAGTAGTGGTCTTTTGATGCTTAAGCCATTAAATGAACAACCCTTTCGTTTTTCAAATCATTCTGACAAGTCTGTGTTCTATTCAAGAGTTGAAATTTCAAATCAAGAGGTAAGTCGCCTAGACTTACTTAGTTATCAATTTTGATGTGTGTTGGATGTGTAGATATGATGTATGGAACTGTATTTTGGGTTTCATTCCTATATATTATATATGTCGATTTGAAAATAATTCGTTATTTTGGAAAGATATAATAGATGAATAATATTTTGTATTTTAGTTGGATTTCTAAACATTGGCACCTAACCGATACGACTATGATTAGAGATAGTCGAGAAGGCGGAGACATCCCTAACTTAGTTGTATGTCATGGACGGCCCCTTCGAAATTATAATAAAATGTTTTGGCGAGTGCTTCCGAGGAGACTTAACCAGGGGTAAGAAGGTGAATGATGAGGGTGTGAGTGGTTCGGATAAACGGTGGAGGCCGTCGTCCACTACCCCGCGTAAGGTTGGAGGATGCCATGCTTGTTTAATAAATCATGTCGATTGAGAATTGATGGGTTGCGAATGAATTATTATTGAAAAGAAAAGTGGTTGAGGTGTTACTAAAGTGAAATGATGTGTTATTATTAGTATGCATTGTATGGATGTACGTATTATCATGTGCGTCTTATAATTATTAGTATTGTTGTGTGTTGATCTATTGTTGTGAATATACTATATGTGAATTATTATTTTATGTAATTTAATAAATTGATTTTGTTGCTGCATATTGTGTTTACCATTTGGTGCGTGTCAGAATTGCTAGCTAACCCTTCGGGGCGTTGATATTTTTTAGGATCCAACACAAATGCAAACTATGCTTCAGAGAAACTCTTACAAGATAATGATGGGTCAGCTCGACGTGGCGTGTCATAGGATGTGTCGGGTTATTGTGCGACGTAGTGGGTTAATGTTGTTATTGATAATTGTTAAGTTAAGAGCTTGTGAGTACAAAGGAATCGTGAGAAGTTTTTGTTTGAGTTGTTTATGTTGGGAAGTGGGTGCATACATGGTTGTAAGTTTAAATTTAAATAAAATATGAGTTGGATGTTTTCTTATTTTCTAGTCGTGCCTTTGTTGCAAGATCTATGATTTACATTTGTGCTCAGGCTACCCTAAGTGGACCCATTTTTGGTCTAATACCGAGTAGCATTCCAGTATTCAAAACTTGGGTGTTAGAAATGCATTTAATGTTCACTTGTTTTTTCTCCTTTTGACTTTAAAATGACTAGTGATCTAACATTGCACACCGAGTGTTCTATGAAATTTCCATGTAAATGTCACTCCTAAATGTGACATTCGGTTTCTAAGTTCGAATTTATGCTTTAATTCTATCGGTCTTCATTTTGAAGTGCAGAATATTCTTATTGGCTACTATCCTCATTCTTTATGCTTATGCCTAAATATCTTTAAAGTTCACTTGTTTTTTGACCTTTTTTCTTTAAAATGACTTGTGATCTAACATTGCACGCCAGGTGTTTGATGAAATGTCCATGTAAATGTCACTCCTAAACGTGGCATTCGGTTTCTAGGTTCGAATTTATGCTCTTATTCGATCGGTCTTGATTTAGTAGAGTAGAATGTGCTTATTGGCTTGATACTATCCTCATTATTTATGCTTATGCCTTGATGCCTTTAATGTTCACTTGTTTTTTCTCCTTTTGATTTTAAAATGACTTGTGATCTAACATTGCACAGAAAGTGTTCGATGAAATGTGGGTAAATGTCACTCCTAAATGTGGCATTCGGTTTCTAGGTTCGAATTTATGCTTTTATTCAATCGGTCTTAATTTTGAAGTACAGAATGTGCTTATTGGTATCGTACTATCCTCATTCTTTATGCTTATGCCTAGATGTCTTTAAAGTTCACTTAATTTTTTCTCCTTTTACCTCTAAAAATTGACTTGTGATCTAACATTGCACGTAGTGTGTTCGATAAAATGTCCATATAAATATCACTCCTAAATGTGGCATTCGGTTTCTTGGTTCGAATTTATGCTTTTATTTTATCGGTCTTGATTTTGTAGAGTAGAATGTGCTTATGGGCTTCATGGTATCCTCATTCTTTATGCTTATGCCTTGATGCCTTTAATGTTCACTTGTTTTTTCTCCTTTTCCCTTTAAAATGACTTGTGATCTAACACTGCACGCCCAGTGTTCGATGAAATGTCCATGTAAATGTCAGTCCTAAACGTAGCTTTCGGTTTTTAGGTTGGAATTTATGCTCTTATTCGATCGGTCTTGATTTTGTAGTGCAGAATGTGCTTATTGACTTGATACTATCCTCATTCTTTATTCTTATGGCTAAATATTTTTAATGTTCACTTGTTTTTTCTCCTTTTGTCTTTAAAAAGACTTCTGATCAAACACTGCACGCCATGTGTTCGATGAAATGTCCATGTAAATGTCACAACTAAACGTGACATTCTGTCTCTAGATTAGAATTTATACTCTTATTCGATCGGTCTTGATTTTGTAGTATAGAATGTGCTTATTGGCTTGATACTATCCTCATTCTTTAAGCTTATGCCTAGATGCCTTTAATGTTCACTTCTTTTTTTCTCCTTTTGCCTTTAAAATGACTTGTGATCTAACATTGCACGCCTAATGTTCGATTAAATGTCCATGTAAAGGTCACTCCTATATGTGGCATTCAGTTTCTATGTTCGAATTTGTGCTTTTATTATATCGATCTTGATTTTATAGTGCAGAATATGCTTATTGGCTTCATATTCTCCTCATTCTTTATGCTTATGTCTAGATGTCTTTAAAGTTCACTTGTTTTTTGTCCCTTTTCCTTTAAAATGACTTGTGATCTAACATTGCACGCCAAGTGTTGGATGAAATATCCATGTAGGTTTCACTCCTAAACGTGGCATTCGGTTTCTATGTTCGAATTTACGCTCTTATTCGATCGGTCTTGATTTAGTAGAGTAGAATGTGCTTATTGGCAGGATACTACCCTCATTCTTTATGCTTATGCCTTGATGCCTTTAATGTTCATTCTTTATGACTTGTGATCTAACATTGCACGCCAAGTGTTCGATGAAATGTCCATATAAATGTCACTCCTAAATGTGGCATTCTATTTCTAGGTTCTAATTTATGCTTTTATTCGATCGGTCTTGATTTTGTAGTGTAGAATGTGCTTATTGGCTTGATACTATCCTCATTCTTTATGCTTACGCCTTGATGCCTTTAATGTTCACTTGTTTTTCTCGTTTTGATTTTAAAATGACTTGTGATCTAACATTGCACGCCAAGTGTTCAATGAAATGTCCATGTAAATGTCACTCCTAAATGTGACATTCTATTTCTAGGTTCGAATTTATGCTTTTATTCGATCGGTCTTGATTTTGTAGTGTAGAATGTGCTTATTGGCTTGATACTATCCTCATTCTTTATGCTTATGCCTAGATGCCTTTAATGTTGACTTATTTTTTCTCCTTTTGCCTTTAAAATGACTTGTGATCTAACATTGCACGCCGAGAGTTCGATGAAATGTCCATGTAAATGTCACCTCTAAATGTGCATTCGGTTTCTAAATTCGAATTTATGCTTTTATTCTATCGGTCTTTACTTTGTAGTGCAGAATATGTTTATTGGCTTCATACTATCCTCATTCTTTATGCTTATGCCTAGATGCCTTTAATGTTGACTTGATTTTCTCTTTTTGCCTTTAAAATGACTTGTGATCAAACATTGCACGCCGAGTGTTCGATAAAATGTCCGTGTAAATGTCACTCCTAAATGTGGCATTCAGTTTCTAGGTTCGATTTTATGGATTTTATGCTTTTATTCTATCGATCGTGATTTTATAGTGTAGAATATGCTTATTGGCTTGATACTATTATCATTCCTTATGCTTATGCCTAGATGTCTCAAAAGTTCACATGTTTTTTCTTCTTCTTCTCCTTTAAAACGACTTTGGATCTAACTTTGCACGCCAAGTGTTCGATGCAATGTCCATGAAATTTTCACTCCTAAAAGTGGCATTCGGTTTATAGGTTCGAATTTATGTTCTTATTTGATCGGTCTTAATTTTGTAGTGCAGAATGTGCTTATTGGCTTGATACTATCTTCATTATTTATACTTATGCCTAGATGTTTTTAAAATTTACTTGTTTTTTCTCCTTTTGCCTTTAAAATGACTTGTGATGATATGTCCTTGTAATTGTCACTCCTAAATGTGGCATTCGGGTCTAGATTTTAATTTATGCTCTTATTTGATCCGTCTTGATTTTGTAGTGCAGAATGTGCTTATTGGCATCGTACTATCCTAATTCTTTATGCTTAATCCTAGATGTCTTAAAAGTTCACTTAATTTATTCTCCTTTTTTCTTCTAAAAATTGACTTGTGATCTAACATTGCACGCAGTGTGTTCGATAAATTGTCCATGTAAATGTCACTCCTAAATGTGCCATTGGTTTCTAGGTTCGAATTTATGCTTTTATTCTATCGGTATTGATTTTGTAGAGTAGAATATGCTTATTGGCTTCATTGTATCCTCATTCTTTATGCTTATGCCTAGATTTTTAATGTTCACTTGTTTTTTCTCCTTTTCCCTTTAAAATGACTTGTGATCTAACACTGCACGCCTAGTGTTCGATGAAATGTCCATGTAAATGTCACTCCTAAACGTAGCATTCTATTTCTGGGTTTGAATTTATGCTTTTATTCGATCGGTCTTGATTTTGTAGTGTAGAATGTGCTTATTGGCTTGATACTATCCTCATTCTTTATGCTTATGCCTAGATGCCTTTAATGTTGACTTGTTTTTTCTCCTTTCTCCTTTTCATCTAAAAATTGACATTTGATCTAACATTGCACGCTGAGTGTTCGATAAATTGTCCGTGTAAACGTCACTTCTAAATGTGGAATTCGGTTTCTAGGTTCGAATTTATGCTTTTATTCTATCGGTCTTGATTTTATAGTGCAGAATATGCTTATTGGCTTTATATTATCCTCATTCTTTATGCTTATGCCTAGATGTCAATAAAGTTCACTTGTTTTTTCTCCTTTTTCCTATAAAATGACTTGTGATCTAACATTGCACGCCAAGTGTTGGATGAAATAACCATGTAAGTTTCACTCCTAAACGTGGCATTCGGTTTCTAGGTTCGGTCATGATTTAGTAGAGTAGAATGTGCTTATTGGCTTGATACCATCCTCATTCTTTATGCTTATGCCTAGATGCCTTTAATGTTGACTTGTTTTTTCTCCTTTTGCCTTTAAAATGACTTGTGATCTAACATTGCACGCCGAGTGTTCGATGAAATGTCCATGTAAATGTCACTCCTAAATGTGGTATTCAGTTTCTAGGTTCGAATTTATGCTTTTATTCTATCGGTCATTATTTTGTAGTGTAGAATATTCTTATTGGCTTGATACTATTATCATTCTTTATGCTTATGCCTAGATGTCTTTAAAGTTCAGATGTTTTTTCTTCTTTTTCTCCTTTAAAACGACTTTGGATCTAACTTTGCACGCCAAGTGTTCGATAAAATGTCCATGAAATTTACACTCCTAAAAGTGGCATTCGGTTTATAGGTTCGAATTTATGTTCTTATTGATCGGGTCTTAATTTTGTAGTGCAGAATGTGCTTATTGGCTTGACACTATCCTCATTCTTTATACTTATGCCTAGATGTCTTTAATGTTTACTTGTTTTTTCTCCTTTTGCCTTTAAAATGACTTGTGATCTAACATTGCATTCAAAGTGTTTGATGAAATGTCCTTGTAATTGTCACTCCTAAATGTGGCATTCGGTTTCTAGGTTTTAATTAATGCTCTTATTTGATCCGTCTTGATTTTGTAGTGCAGAATGTGCTTATTGGCATCGTACTATCCTCAATCTTTATCTTTATGCCTAGATGTCTTTAAAGTTCACTTGATTTTTTGTCCTTTTCCCCCTAAAAATTGACTTGTGATCTAACATTGCACGTAGTGTGTTCGATAAAATGTTCATGGAAATGTCAATTATAAATGTGGCATTCGGTTTCTAGGTTTGAATTTATACTTTTATTCTATCGGTCTTGATTTTGTAGAGTAGAATATGCTTATTGGCTTCATGCTATACTCATTCGTTATGCTTATGCCTAGATTTCTTAAAAGTTCACTTGTTTTTTCTCCTTTTTCTCCTTTAAAACGACATGTGAACTAACATGAAATGTCCATGTAATTGTCACTCCTAATCGTGGCATTCGGTTTCTAGGTTCGAATTTATGCTCTTAATCGATCGGTCAAGATTTTGTAGTGTAGAATGTGCTTATTGGCTTGATTCTATCCTAATTCTTTATGCTTATGCCTAGATGTCATTAAAGTTCACTTGTTTTTACTCCTTTTTCCCTTAAAATGACTTCTAACGTGGCATGCCGAGTGTTCGATGAAATGTCCATGTAAATTTCACTCCCAAACGTAGCATTCGGTTTCTAGGTTTGAATTTATCCTCTTATTTGATCGGTCTTGATTTTGTAGTGCAGAATGTGGTTATTGGCTTGATACTATCATCATTCTTTATGCTTATGCCTAGATGTCTTTAAAGTTCACTTGATTTTTTCTCCTTTTTCCTCTAAAAATTGACTTGTGATCTAACATTGCACGCAGTGTGTTCGATAAAAATGTCCATGTAAATGTCACTCCTAAACGTGACATTCGATTTATAGGTTCGAATTTATATTCTTATTCGATCGGTCTTGTTCGAATTTATGTGCTTATTGGCTTGATACTATCATCATTCTTTATGCTTAGGCCTAGATGTCTTTAAAGTTCACTTGTTTTTTCTCCTTTTTCCTTTAAAATGACTTGTGATCTAACATGGCACGCCGAGTATTCGATGAAATGTCCATGTAAATTTCACTCCCAAACGTAGCATTCGGTTTCTAGGTTTGAATTTATGCTCTTATTCGATTGGTCTTGATTTTGTAGTGCAAAATGTGCTTATTAGCTTGATATTATCATCATTCTTTATGCTTATGCCTAGATGTCTTTAAAGTTCACTTGTTTATTATCCTTTTTCCTTTAAAATGACTTGTGATCGAACATTGCACGCCAAGTGTTGGATGAAATGTCCATGTAATTGTCACTCCTAAACGTGGCATTCGGTTTGTAGGTTCGAATTTATGCTCTTATTTAATCGGTCTTGATTTAATAGAGTAGAATGTGTTTATTGGCTTGATTCTATCCTCATTCTTTATGCTTATGCCTAGATGTCTTTAATGTTCACTTATTTTTTCTCCTTTTGCCTTTAAAATGACTTGTGATCTAACATTGCACGCCAAGAATTCGATGAAATGTCCATGTAATTGTCACTCCTAATCGTGGCATTCGGTTTTTAGGTTCGAATTTATGCTCTTTATCGATCGGTCTAGATTTTGTAGTGCAGAATGTGCTTATTGACTTGATACTATCCTCATTCTTTTTGCTTATGCCTAGATGCCATTAAAGTTCACTTGATTTTTTCTCCTTTTTCCTCTAAAAATTGACTTGTGATCTAACATTGCTTGTAGTGTGTTCGATAAAAATGTCCATGTAAATGTCACTCCTAAACGTGGCATTCGGTTTATAGGTTCGAATTTCTATTCTTATTCGATCGGTCTTTTTCGAATTTATGTGCTTATTGGCTTGATTCTATCATGATTCTTCATGCTTATGCCTAAATGTCTTTAAAGTTCACTTGATTTTTTCTCCTTATTCCTCGAAAAATTGACTTGTGATCTAACATTGCACGCAGTGTGTTCGATAAAAGATCAATGTAAATTTCACTCCTAAACGTGGCATTCGGTTTATAGGTTCGAATTTATATTCTTATTTGATCGGTCTTCTTCGAATTTATGTGCTTTTTGGCTTGATACTATCATCATTCTTTATACTTAGATCTAGATGTCTTTAAAGTTCACTTGTTTTTTCTCCGTTTTCCTTTTAAACGACGTGTGATCTAACATTGCACGCCAAGTGTTGGATGAAATGTCCATGTAATTGTCATTCCTAAACGTGACATTCGGTTTCCAGGATCGAATTTATGCTCTTATTCGATCGGTCTTGATTTTTTACTATAGAATATGCTTATTGGCTTGATACTATCCTCATTCTTTATGCTTATGCATAGATGTTTTTAATGTTCACTTGTTTTTTCTCCTCTTGCCTTTAAAATGACTTTGATCTAACACGACACGCCGGGTGTTCGATGAAATGTTCATGTAAATGTCACTCCTAAATGTAGCATTAGGTTTCAAGGTTCGAAATTTATGCTCTTATTCGATCGGTCTTGATTTTGTAGTGCAAAATGTGCTTATAGGCTTGATACTATCATCATTCTTTATGCTTATTCCTAGATGTCTTTAATGTTGACTTGTTTTTTTTCGTTTTTCCTTTAAAATGACTTTTGGTCGAACATTGCACGCCAGGTTTTCGATGAAATGTTCATGTATTTGTCACTCCTAAACGTGACATTCGGTTTCAAGGTTCGAATTTATGCTCTTATTCGATCAGTCTTGATTTTGTAGTGCAAAATGTGCGTATTTGCTTTATACTATCATCATTCTTCATGCTTATGCCTAGATGTCTTTAAAGTTCACTTGTTTTTTCTCCTTTTTGCTTTAAAATGACTTGTGATCTAACATTGCACCCCAAGTGTTCGATGAAATATCCATGTAATTGTCACTCTTAAAACGTGGCATTCGGTTTCAATGTTTGAATTTATGCTCTTATTCGATCGGGTCTTGATTTTGTAGTGCAGAATGTGCTTTTTGGCTTCATACTATCAACATTCTTTAAGCTTTTGTCTAGATGTCTTTAAAGTTCACTTGTTTTCTCTCGTTTTTCCTTTAAAATGACTTTTGGTCGAACATTGCACTCCAAGTGTTCGATGAAATGTCCATGTATTTGTCACTCTTAAATGTGGCATTCGGTTTCAAGGTTCGAATTTATCCTCTTATTCGATCGGTCTTGATTTTGTAGTGCAAAATGTGCGTATTTGCTTTATACTATCATCATTCTTCATGCTTATGCCTAGATGTCTTTAAAGTTCACTTGTTTTTTCTCCTTTTTGCTTTAAAATGACTTGTGATCTAACATTGCACCCCAAGTGTTCGATGAAATGTCCATGTAATTGTCACTCCCAAACGTGGCATTCGGTTTCTATGTTCGAATTTATGCTCTTATTCGATCGGTCTTGATTTTGTATTGCAAGTGCTTTTTGGCTTGATACTATCAACATTCTTTAAGCTTTTGTCTAGATGTCTTTAAAGTTCACTTGTTTTTTCTCCTTTTTCCTCTAAAATGACTTGTGATCTAACATTGCACGCCAAGTGTTCGATGAAATGTCCATGTAATTATCACTCCTTAACATGGCATTCGGTTTCAAGCTTCGAATTTATGCACTTATTCGATCGGTCGTAATTTTTTAGTGCAAAATGTGCTTATTTGCTTTATACTATCATCATTCTTTATGCTTATGCCTAGATGTCTTTAAAGTTCGCTTGTGTTTTCTCCTTTTTGCTTTAAAATAACTTGTGATCTAACATTGCACACCAAGTGTCCGATGAAATGTCCATGTAATTGTCATTCCCAAACGTGGCATTCGGTTTCTAGGTTCGAATTTATGATCTTATTCGATCGGTATTGATTTTGTAGTCCAGAATGTGCTTATTGGCTTGATACTATCAACATTCTTTAAGCTTTTGTCTAGATGTCTTCAAAGTTCACATGTTTTTTCTCCTTTTTCCTCTAAAATGACTTGTGATCTAACATTGCAGCCAAGTGTTCGATGAATTGTGCATGTAATGGTCACTTCTAAATGTGGCATTCGGTTTCTAGGTTCGAATTTATGCTCTTAATCGATCGGTCTTGATTTTGTAGCGTAGAATGTGCTTATTGGCTTTATACTGATACGTGATTGCCACAGAATCCTCCGTTGAAACCTCATATATGACCCACACAAGTCCCGATCTTGCCAGCAAATACGAATCAAACCTACAATAGGTTTCAATTCAGATTCCTTGTGATGCAAGTAATGAAAAACTCGAAATTGAGTATACACAAATCTGGTTCGAACAAATAAGGTTGAATCAAAGGAATAGTTCAATTGGATTGGCTCTAACGCTAAATCCAATTGATGAACTAGATTGATCTTTAACAATCAAAACTAGAACTAATCAATTAATCAATTTGAATGAACGAACTGATTTGAATCAATAAGAACAAAGAAAGAAATCGGATGATGTTGAATGATGTTGATCGATCAAAGGCTGCAATCTCAAAACTTCACACGATTGTTTTTTTTTGGGCCCAAAGTACATGTTGAATGATGTTGATCGATCAAAGGTTGCAATCGGATGATTGTTTTTTTTTGGACCCAAAGTACAAGGCTGCAATCTCTCAAGCTGATTTTTATTGAATGAAAATGCAAAGTATAAATAGAGAATACAAAAGCTAATCCTTGGGGAGCAAGCAAAGTACATGGACGGACCTAATAGGGTTAGAATGGTCCTTTTCTTGCTTCCCAAGATATAATAAAATATCTAGCTAATATCTATCTAGATCCCCTTAATTAAATAAATCATGGATGACTTATTTAAATAAGGAAATATCTCTAACAAACTAAAAATATCCAAAACAAACTAAAAATATCTCTAACAACCAGGAGAGAGAAGATCAACCAACTAACATAAGCCTATTGGCTGATTTCTCTACATTATTAAAATAAATAGAAATCGTTCATAATAAAATAAATAAGATATTTTCTTCAATTTAGAATGGTCAAGTCAAAGGGTTGACTTTGACCCTTATACCAATTCATCTCACCCGGTCACTTACTAAATTCAGCCCTAAAGTAAGACAAATTAATACATGTTTCTAAATAAAGAAATGATGATTTTCGGCCCTCATATAATTAATCCATGGAATCCGGGCTCAATTGATGTCGAATGCACGAGACCCACTTCGCCTTGCTAGGCTCTTCAATAACCGTTGCCAATCGAACCAAGATCGCTGTGGTGCCTTGAGCAATCTTCTTAGCTCGACTTCTTGTTATCGGTTCGTCAGAAGGCACTCGAATCAACTCATCGACGTCGGTTGGAGACATGGCAGGCTTCACTGTATCATTCTCCTCCACTTGAGCTCGAATCGTCTCTGATTCGACGTCGGAATCAAAATCTGGCACATAAAGAGATAGATCAGCCACATTAAACGTCGGATGGACATTATACTCACCAGGCAAGTCAACATGGTAAGCATTAGGGCCGATTCTCTTGAGAATTCTGAATGGTCCATCTCCTCGCTGATCTAACTTGTTCTTCCTTTGATTTGGGAACCTTTCCTTCCTAAAATGCACCCAAACGAGATCTCCTTCTTCAAAGATAACCTGTTTCCGACCCTTATCAGCATGGGCCTTGTACTTCATGGATTTCCTCTCCAAGTGCATCTTCGTCCTCTCATGTAGCTTCTTCACAAACTCAGCCCTCTTGTTAGCTTCAAAACTCTCTTTTCCCTTGTATGGCTGAGGCGTCATATCCACCGGTGTCCTCGGATTCAGCCCATAAACAACCTCAAAAGGGGTCATCTTTGTGGCTGAATGGATTGACCTGTTATAAGCAAACTCCACAAAAGGCAACACATCTTCCCAACGTTTGAGGTTAGCTTTAAGCATAGTTCTAAGTAAAACCCCTAACGTTCGATTAGTAACTTCCATTTGCCCATCAGTTTGTGGGTGACATGAGGTAGAAAACAGCAATTTAGTTCCCAATTTAGACCATAGACTCTTCCAAAAATAACTCAAAAATTTAGCATCACGATCTGAAACAATAGAACAAGGAATGCCATGCAATCTAACAATTTCCCTAAAGAACAAATCAGCAATATGCACAGCATCATCAGTCGTGTGACATGGAATAAAGTGAGCCATTTTGGAAAATCTATCTGCCACTACAAAGATAGAATCTCTACCCTTCCTAGTTCTAGGCAAACCTACAATGAAATCCATAGAAATGTCTTCCCAAGGTGAACTAGGAATGGGTAAAGGCTGGTACAAACCATGGGGGTGAAGTCTAGACTTAGCTTTAGCACAAACAACACAACTCTTGACAAATCTCAGCACATAATTACTCATTTTAGGCCAATAGTAGTGTTCTTTTAAACCTTCTAAAGTCTTTTCTAAACCCCTATGTCCTCTTGATTCATGAACCTCTTTAGTTAGAAGCCTACGTATACTAGATGAAGGAATGCACAATTTTCCAGCTTTAAACAAGTATCCATCATCAATAAAGTAGGTATCTATTTCACCCCTAGACATGCAATTCTTATAGATTTCAGCAAAGTGAGGATCACTAGCATATAATTCCCTAATCATTGCAAATCCAAGGATCTTAACATCACATTGGTTCAAGAGCACATACCTCCGAGAAAGGGCGTCAGCTACCACATTCTCCTTGCCTTTCTTATGTTTCACAACATAAGGAAAAGTCTCCATAAATTCAACCCATCTTGCATGTCGCCTGCTGAGTCTGGATTGGCATTTCAAGTACTTCAAGGCCTCATGATCAGAATGGATTACAAACTCTTTAGGCCACAAATAATGAGACCAAGTTTTCAAAACCCTAATTAAAGCATACAACTCTTTATCATAAGTAGGGTAATTCAACTCAGCCCCACTAAGCTTTTCACTAAAGTAAGCAATGGGTTTCTTGTCTTGCAAGAGCACGCCTCCTATGCCATGTCCAGAAGCGTCCACCTCTATCTCGAATGCCTTGGAGAAGTCAGGGAGTTGAAGCACTGGGGCGTGGCATAATCTGTTCTTCAAAGCGTTGAAGGCGTTCTCTTGTTGCTCCCTCCATTTAAAGGCTGTATCCTTCTTTGTAAGCTCGTGGAGGGGGCTGCAATTGTGCTAAAATCACGCACAAATCTCCTGTAGAAGCCAGCCAAGCCGAGAAATGATCTGACCATTGTTGGTGTAGTCGGCTGGGGCCATTCTTTGATTGCCTTGATCTTGTCTTCATCTACCTTCAATCCACCTTTAGACACAACAAAACCAAGAAAAATGGTAGACTCGGAGCAAAAAGAACACTTATTCAAGTTAACATAAAGCTTTTCTAACCTTAAAGTGTCCAAAACAGCCCTAAGATGATCTACATGTTCTTGCATGGTTTTGCTATAGATTAAGATATCATCAAAGTAGACTACAACAAATCTGCCTAAATATCTTCTTAAGACATGGTTCATAAGCCTCATAAAGGTACTAGGTGCATTAGTTAATCCAAAAGGCATTACTAACCATTCATATAAGCCATACTTAGTTTTAAAGGCAGTTTTCCATTCATCCCCTTCCCTCATCCTAATTTGATGGTACCCACTTCTTAAATCAATTTTAGAAAAGAAATTAGCACCATGTAATTCATCAAGCATATCATCTAGTCTAGGGATGGGGTGACGGTACTTAACTGTTATTTGGTTGATCGCTCTACAATCAACACACATTCTCCATGTGCCATCCTTCTTTGGCACCAAAATCACCGGAACCGCGCATGGGCTGAGAGATTCACGCACATAGCCTTTGTCCATGAGATCTTGCACTTGTCTTTGAAGCTCAGCGGTCTCTTTTGGACTTGCTCTATAGGCTGCACGGTTTGGTAATGAAGCGCCGGGCACCAAATCGATTTGATGCTCAATGCCTCTAATTGGTGGAAGGCCTTCTGGCAACTCTTCAGGCATCACATCTTCAAACTCCTGTAATAGATCCTGTAGACACTTTGGAAGATGTGAAATATCTTGACTAATAATAAGTACCTCTTTCCTCATAAGAAGTAAACAAGAAGAGTAAGGGAAAGAAATACTAGACTGAGTCACAAGAGAGCGCTTTTCTACACTGCCTTTCAAGCCGATTTTTGGCTCTTTATGTAGGCGTTCTTTTTCCAGATTTGTAGCTCTTTGAGTCTCTGAAGTGCTCCCAAAATTTGAGCCAAAACGCTCGAGTGGATTGGGAGATAGCCCCGTTTTCGTCCCAGATGCACTGCTGGTAGTGTTTCTCGGCACTTTGGACGTTTTAGGGGGATTTTCTCGGCGTTTTTTGTCCCAAACAGTATCTCCACCTGTGTTTGATGTTGTCCCAAAATTTGAGCCAGAACGCTCGGGTGCAGACTGGGAAACGCCGCTTGGCTTTGTCGATGCGTCGGGCGCCGAACGCCGGGCCGCAGCTTTGGCCGTTGAATCAGCCTCTTCTTTCTCTTCCTTGGCACGCCTAAGTGCCCTAGCTTGATCTCGACGTACCTGATCCTGTAAAACTTGTTGAGGAGACAAGGGTAGAAAAGAAACTCTCCTCCCATCATAGTTAAAGGAATAGGTGTTTACCATGCCATCATAAATCACTCTCCTATCAAATAACCATGGTCTTCCTAACAAGATATGAGTGCATTCCATGTTTACTACATCACACATAATGTCATCAACATAAGTACCAATAACAACACGGACTAAACACTGATGGGTGACAAGATTAGGACCTTCTGAATCATTAATTCCATTGAGACCATAACTAGTAGCCCTAGGTTGGGTTTTTAATTGCAAGTGATCAACTACCTTAGCATTAATAATGTTACAGCAGCTACCACTATCAATTATCATGCATAACACTTGATTCTTTACTGTACACCTAGTATGAAAAATGTTTTCCCTTTGATCTAGCCTAGGTGTTTCTTGTAAAGTAAGAGTACGCATTGTTACCAAAGTTAGAGGTTGTTCGGTGCAATCTGGTTCAATGGCCTCTACGCCCTCCTCTTCTTGTCCATTGCTGTCCTCCTCCACTTGATTTGGAGGTATATCTTCATCACTCACATATCCTCCATTGGTGGTGAGAAGCACTTGCTTTAGATTTGGACAATCCTTGGCATAATGACCTCTTCCTTGACACTTGTAGCACACTAAATCACGTGCCCTAGGCTGGTTTGGAGGTCCATTGGTGGGACGCCTTTGGCCTTGAAAACCTGTTGGTTTAGGTGAGCTAGAAGCTCCCTTTTGCTGCATAGAAGGGTTAGAAGAAAAAGAGTTGGAATTTGAACTAGGATTAGACCCATACCTTTTTGGAGCATTCCAAGCTTCCTTCTTCTTCCTTTGATGCTGCTCATAGAGTAGTTGGGCTGAATGTACTAAGGCATTGAGATCCTTGATTTGTTGAATCTCCAATGTGTCTTGAATGCTTTGATTCAGTCCAGCCATGAATTGGGTCCTTAGAGACCGTTGGGAATGATGAATTCCCGCTTTAAAACTCAGATCCTCTAGCTCATTGAAGTACTCGGTTGGAGACTTGGTGCCTTGTTTGCAAGTTACAACTTTCAATCTCATGTGCTCGGTATGCTCTTCAGGCACATATTTCTTCCTCATTACAAACTTCAGCTGGCCCCAAGTTTCAATTGGTGGTAAGGCCTTTCTAATTCGATCCTCCTTCATTCTAAACCACCAATTTCTAGCGGTCCCAATATAGTGGATGACAACAACAGCAACTTTCTCCCATTCTTCATAACCCATGTGATCTAGAATGAAATTTGTAGCCTGTTCCCACTCTAGATACTTCTCCGGATTAAGCTCTCCATTGAATGGCTCTATCTTGATCTTTATATCACGTTTCCCAATCTGATTTACAGCTTGGTTAACGTTGTTGTTGCTGTTCGGCCTTTGTACTCCATAGGCTGGTGGGAGATCCTCTACAACCTCAGCTTGGTTATAGAAATCATCTAGGGGAGGATGCCATGGGCGCCTTTCTTCCCCGGGATAGCCATACGTCACATCATCAAAAGAGTTGTTGTATTGTTGATATTGTTGATGAGTGGCTTGAGGATACCGGTTTTGTGGCTGATTATAGAATTGTTGATGAGTAACCGGTGGAGTCCTCGACCCGTTGCCTCTTCCTCTACCTCGGCCTGCTGTGGGGGAGTAGTGAGCCGGGGGATCATTATCTTTGTTGTAGCTAGCAAGCACATCATGCTCTTCATCAACTAGTTGTTGCTTGCCTTTGTCGCTACCCGAGGCCTGATTTGGGTCACTTGTAAGATCGACTGCAGTAGGTCTCTTATGACTTGCTTGAGATGAATCAATCAACGTTGCAAGTTGGTCCTCTAAACACTTCAATTGTGAAGCCAATGCAGCCGTGGCCAGCTCTACAGCTCGAGTCTGGCCTTCTTGTACACCATCACCAATGGACAACCTAATGAAGTCGATTGCTTCCTTAGTGAGGCTCAATTCAGTTGGATTAGGTTCTAATGGAATCACCATTGTTCCTGAAACAAGCAAGAAAGTAGAGAGAGTAGTGTGTTCTAAAGCAAATCACAACAAGCAATACCACACCTTGATCAAGCCAAAACTTGCCTCAAAGCAATCCAATCAACTTAATTCAGTTTTTGGGCTGATTTGAGGGAGTAAAATGGTAGATACAGTGTAGGTATAGAATACTAATGATAATTAAAGGAAATATGCAGCTTAAGCAAATGGCAAGTATGCAATAAGACAAGCAATGCAAATAGTCCCTCTATGAGCTCTAAAACACATGCAATCTCTCAATTAACTCTATGCAAGTTAATAAAGCCAAAATTCAGCATGCAAGGACAGAAAATATGGTAGGCTTAGTGACTTTTATTTCATCACTCTTTTTCTTCAAAGTGATTTCTACTTAGCTATCTTTTTAAGCAAGCAGTCACTAGGGTTGAAAGTGGCTTAAAACTAGCTGGGGTAGATCACTTTTTTTTTTCTTTTTTTTTTTTTCTTTTTGATTTAATGCACAAACTACTCTTGTGCTATAATGAAGAAACAAGCAAAGCAATGCAACAATGCTAAGGACGAAATTAAAAGGGTATATACGAACTGTTTATTTTTTAAACTAATTGACTTTTGCTACCAATGAAACCAACTAGAAGCCAAATTAATAAAAAGAAGAAGGGGTAGGTAGAATTGATGGAATGCAATGACAGAAATCAGCAAGTATTAATCAAGCAATATGAATCGCAATCAATCATGCAACATGAATGAAAAACTCATAAAACTGTAGGAAAACAATTGCTAATCTAAATTGCAATACAACTCAACCAATTCAGCCAATAAACATGCACAAATCCCATAAAAATCTCCTAATTGGATAATTGCTTGGAGGGCAAGGAACAACTAAGGGATTTAGGGTTTTGGAGGCTCACAACTAGATTAGGGTTTTAGGGTTTGGTTCTAGGGTTTGGGGTATAGTAGGGTTTCAGACTAGGGTTTGCGAGAATTAGGGTTTCCTAGAGTTTCTCGCAACTAGGGTTAGGGTTCGGGATTGGGCTGCCGCCAGATTAGGGTTAGGGTTAGGCTAGGGTTCTCGAAAATTAGGGTTAGGGTTTCAAGAATGAGGGTGGTGGGGTTAGTCTTGGCTGGTGGTGGTGAGTGGTGCGGCAGGGGAGTGCGACACCAGGTTGTGGTGTCGGAGAGTGGTTCGTGGTGGTGGTGGCGGAAACAAGGTGGTGTTGGCGGAATTATGTGGTGGTTGTGGTGAATAAATTCAATCTTTGGTCTCAAAAATTCAAACTTTAGGTAAAGGTGGGATTTTTGGGATCAAAAACTGAATCAAATCAATTAGAAAGCAAATTAAGGAAAGAAACAATTACTTGGCGAGACGTTGAATTATGATACCACTTGTACGTGATCGCCTCAGATTACTCCTTAGAAACCTCGTATATGACCCACACAAGTCCCGATCTTGCCAGCAATTATGATTCCAACCTACAAAAGCTTTCAACTTCAGATTCCTTGTTGCGCAAGTAAGAGAATTTCGAAATTGAATGGAGTCAAATCTGGTTTGAACACTTAAGATTGAATCAAAAGGGATAGTTCAATTGGATTGGCTCTAACGCTAAATCCAATTGATGAACTAGTTTGATCTTTAACAATCAAGACTAGAACTAATCAATTGATCAATTTGAATGAACAAACTGAATTAAACTCAAAAACAAAGAGAGAGAAGTCGGTGATGATGATGATCGATCAATGCAGAAATCAAAGCTCTCACAAATATATTTTTGGGCCCAAGAGATAGATTAAACCAATTTGGGTTTAATCTCTCTCAAGCTCCCTTTTATTAATGAAACTGAAAAGTATTTATAGAGAATACAAAAGCTAATACTTGGGGAGCAAGGAAGGGGGGTGGCCGGCCCTAGATGGGGAGAATGAGCCTCCTTTGCTTGCTTCCCAAGATATAATAATATCTAAATAAATCTAACTAGATTCCCTTAAATAAAATAAATCATGGCTGATTTATTTATTTAAGGAAATAATCCTAACAAACTCAAAATATCTCTAACAAACTAAAAATATCTCTAACAACCAGGAGAGAGAAGATCAACCAACTAACATAAGCCTATTGGCTGATTTCTCTACATTATTAAAATAAATAGAAATTGTTCATAATAAAATAAATAAGATATTTTCTTTAATTTAGAATGGTCAAGTCAAAGGGTTGACTTTGACCCATATACCAATTCATCTCACCCCGTCACTTACTAAATTCAGCCCTAAAGTGAGACAAATTAATACATGTTTCTAAATAAAGAAATAGTGATTTTCGACCCTCATATAATCAATCCATGGAATCCGGGCTCAATTGATGTCGAATGCACGAGACCCACTTCGCCTTGCTAGGCTCTTCAATAACCGCTGCCAATCGAACCAAGATCGCTGTTGTGCCTTGAGCAATCTTCTTAGCTCGACTTCTTGTGATTGGTCCGTCAGAAGGCACTCGAATCAACTCATCGACGTCGGTTTGAGACATGGCAGGCTTCACTGCATCAGTTGTGGTATACTTACTCTGCGCTTCATCCAGCGTCTTACTGGCGTAATAGATGGCGTGGAGTTTTTTGTCCTTTCGTTGCCCTAAGACTGCTCCAACTGCATAGTCACTAGCATCACACATAATCTCAAAGGGTAGTGTCCAATATGGAGACTGCATAATGGGGGCAGACACGAGGGCAGCTCTTAACCTGTAAAATGCTTCAAGACATTCTGGAGACAGCTCAAACACTACATCTTTCATTAGTAGGTTAGTCAAAGGTTTAGCTATCTTAGAAAAATCCTGAATAAATCGTCTGTAAAAGCCAGCATGCCCTAAAAAACTCCTAATGTCTCTTACAGAAGAAGGAGGAGATAGTTTTTCAATAAGCTCAATTTTTGCTCTATCTACTTCTATCCCACAAGGTGTCCTAGTACTATCCCCTCTTGAACCATGAAATGACACTTTTCTCAGTTTAGCACAAGATTGGTTTCTTCACATCTTTTAAGCACTCGTGCAAGGTTAGCAAGACAAGAATCAAATGAAGAACCATATACAGAAAAGTCATCCATGAAGACCTCTACAATATCCTCTATCATATCCGAAAAAATGGCCATCATACATCTCTGAAAGGTAGCAGGGGCATTGCAAAGCCCAAATAGGGACATGTAAAGGTTGTTTTCTCCTGATCATCAGGGTGAATAGGAATCTGCCAAAAACCGCTATAGCCATCTAGATAACAGAAATAATCATGTTGGACTAAGCGTTCTAACACCTGATCTATGAAAGGAAGCGGAAAATGATCTTTTCTAGTAGCACTATTAAGCTTCCTATAATCGATGCACATCCTCCAACTAGTCGTGGTTCTAGTCGGAATAAGCTCTCCCTTTTCATTTTCTATTACAGTCATCCCCCCTTTCTTTGGGACTACATGGACCGGACTCACCCATTGGCTGTCCGAAATAGGAAATATGATCCCAGCATCAAGTAATTTAATAATTTCCTTTTTAACTACATCCTTCATATTAGGATTTAATCTACGTTGATGCTCTATGGTGGGTTTATGATTATCCTCCATGTAAATCCTATGCATGCAAAGAGAAGGGGATATACCAATTATATCATCTAGGGAGTAGCCGATGGCTTTTCTATGCATCCTAAGCACATTCAGGAGTTTTCCTACTTCCTCATCTTTTAATTCAGCATTAATGATGACAGGTAGAGTAGAATTAGGACCGAGGAATTCATACCTGAGGGAATCTGACAGCGGTTTGAGTGTTGGGGATGGTTCAGCAGGGATTAGAATCGGTTCTTCTGGTTCCGTCTTTAACACTTCCTCAAAGCACTCAAAGGCTGAGATTTCGCTGTCTTCAGCTAGGGTCGTTAACGAACCTGGAGTGGTCGTTAACGAGCCTGCGTCTTCTGCCAGGAGAATCGGTAACGATGCTGGAGGACTCGTTACTGAAACTACAGTGGTTAATTCTGCCCATCTTTGCCCTGAAGTTTCATCACTTAATGCTGATCTTCCTATAGGATCTCCACATTCAATGATCTCTTTGTGAGTGTAGAGCATCTTGACTTCGGCTTTTTCGGACTCCTTGTTGGATTGTTTGAATCGGAATTCCGTCACCTCATCCCCAATTTCGAAAGTTAGGAGTCCTCTCCTAACATCGATTATGGCTCCTGCTGTAGCAAGGAATGGTCTTCCCAAAATAATGGGCACCACCGGATCTTCGGGCATTGTCATAACGATGAAATCGTTAGGAACAAAGAAATTGCCCACTTGAACTGGAAAGTCTTCTATCAGCCCTGTTGGTTTGATGCAAGATCCGTCTGCCATATAAAGTCGCATGTTGATGGGCTCTAGTGGTCCCATATTAGCTTTAGACTAGATTGAGAGCGGAACGAGACTAGCACTAGCACCTAGATCGCATAAAGCCTTGAACTTGTGGTTGCCTATGCCGATTGTGATTGCAAACCTTCCTGGATCTCCTAGCTTTTCCGGTAGAGCTATCGATCTGACTTCATCCTGCAGCTCCGTAATGGATCTCTTCCTGCTAAGAATATCTTTCAAAAACTTTGTGTAAGCGGGCATTTTGCTTAGGGCCTCAGCGAATGGGATGGAAATATTAATGCCCTGAAGAATCTTAACGAAACGCTTGAACTTACTCTCAGTAGATTCCATAGATTTCTTAATTGGAAAAGGAAGAGATTTCACCATTCTCGGAACCAAGTTAGGCTCGAGAGGTGAGAGTATCTGATACGGGGATTAGCCCGAAGGATGGCCCGATCTTCAACACCATAGACTCAACACAAACAAAGGTAAGAGAGAAGATAATAAATAATGGAAACAAACTGAATTGGAGCACAAAACATGGATGTATAAATGGATAATAAGAAGAACCAATTGAAACAACAAATAGACCCTCATTGCTTTGAAAACGAGAACCTAGATGAATGATCAAAAGACCCATCTTTCTACAACTTGACACAATCAAGGATGAATCCTTGAAGCACCAAGAGGATGCGTTGTGATTGCTTGGAGAACACCATTTCTAACAAGAAACGACATAAACCAACACAACCCAAGGCTACACATAGATCGACCTCACCATGGAGGACCTCTCGGGTCTCTCTCCATTCCTAATCTGATTTTCTCAAAAACTAAAACTAAGCTCTCTCTAAAATCAAACTAGGCTATTTATACTAAAATGCTAAATAAAGAAAAATACAATAAAAATAGAAAATACTAACAAATAGCCTAAGCATTAACAAGCTAAGAGACTAGGTGAGGTGAGGTGCGTCCAAGCTGGCTCCAAGCACGCCTCGGCTGGCTCCAAGGCTCCTATGTGCACGACTCTTCTTCACTCCATTCTTTTCCTTCTCGGTAATGTATCCTTTTCTCCAATTGGCGGATGTCTCGGGTGCACTTGTCACTTGCAGCCCTCAACGAATCCATGACCTCCATGAACTCAACACAAATACTCAGTGGAATTCCTTGTAGAAATGCCATTGATAATCCTTCATCATCCTCCCCTTCTTGGCAAAGATTCGTCCTCGAATCTTGGGTGTCCTCTACGTCTTCATAGGGCGGAAAATAGTCGTTGGATCCACACGATTCTTCAGGCTCTTCATGAACTAGCTCGGAATAAGTATGATCTGAAGATGACATAATGCTACAAACACTTTGCAATGTTAGAATTCAAATCCTCACAAGTGTTTCGCTCATGTGTTTACACTCTAAATCTGATTTTATGATGACCCTTCCATTGTATATGTGCTTGGCTTGGATTGACTACGAAACGAGGTTGGACACAAGGACGTTATACACATAATCCCAAAGAGAAACATACTTATGCAATTGGCCTTATGCGATACAAAACAGAAACAAATGCATGACTCACAAACTGAAAGTTAAGAGAAATAGGATAGATATAAGAAGAACCCTTAAGAATGATCGAAAAACCCATGTTGGCACATGAACATGAACCCAACGAAACAACTTAAAAACCCTTCTTTCTTCAATCCTATACACTCTAGACTCTTTGTTTGGATTTTGGTGGATGACTCTAAAGAATACAAAGAATAAGAAACTAAGGATGAAAAAACTTACATGCTCGTGTGTGATTAACAACCCAAAGATGCGTTGTGGCTGGTTGGAGGGTGTTTTGGCTGGCGGCTGAGCAGGGGGTGAGAAGTGGCGTGGATAAAATGGGAGGAGAAGTTGACTTCTATTTAATTTAAGAGCTGGAAGTCTCCTTCAAAATTACAAGTCAATTTGAATTCAAATTCAAGTAAGATGGCTGGGTCAAAGCTAAAATATAGGGATTTGGACGTTGGAATGGAGTATGTGTGGCTGAGGTGGAGTTTGTTGAGAATTTGAATTTGTCAACGTAAAATAAGGAGAGCTTGTAGCAATTTGATTTTTGAATTTAAATTGCCAATTTTCTCCAAAACTAATTTAGTGGGCTGACAAAATCAAGTGGTGGACGAAATCCCTTAATTTGTGGAGGAAGAATAGGCTGAAAATGGTTGGTTTGGGCGTGGGTTTTAAATTCAAAAAGGGGTTGAATGGTTCTCCCTTAAGAATAGAAGGTGGGCGTGGGAAGTGTGGCTGGGATTTGAAAGTTGTTGGGTCAACCTTAAAAATAGGAATGGACTTATGAGCTTGAATTTGAATTTGATTAAATCAGAATATAATCCTAATTTAATTAAAATTTCGTGGCTGATTGTGTGGGGAAGAGGTTTGAATTGGTCTTGCTACTTTGTAGGAGGTTGGCGTGGGTTTTATGGCTGAAATTGAGTTTGTTACTCAGCTTTGAAAGTCAGCCTAAAATGTAGGAGATTTAATAGGCTTTGGACTTTTGGCATAAATTTAATTAATTAAGGTTTTCCCTTAACAAATTAAATCTCTTGGCTGAGTATAGGAAAGGTGGTGGACGTTTTTAGTCAAGGTGGCAGTTAGGCTCAGGTAAGGGCACGTTTGGCTGGCAGGAAAGTGGGGAAATTGGCCTTTCATTGATGATGGACGTGGGTGGAAGGAAAGGTGGCGGTTAATGGCCTTTTAGGGCTGCTTCTAGGTGGTGGTCGGGCTGGTGAAGGGGGATTTGGAATAGGCGACAACCAGCACAACATTTATGTCCATCAAGGGGTTAGAAAATCAATTAAACACGAGAAAGTAAGGTATGAAAGACTAACCAAGCGATTTTGTTCTTGGTGACATAACCGACTCTTTTTTTATTTGGAATTTTCTGACTTAGACGACTCCAGGAACAACTCAACCATGGTGTTGGCAACCGAAAGCTCTGATACCACTTTGATACGGGGATTAGCCCGAAGGATGGCCCGATCTTCAACACCATAGACTCAACACAAACAAAGGTAAGAGAGAAGATAATAAATAATGGAAACAAACTGAATTGGAGCACAAAACATGGATGTATAAATGGATAATAAGAAGAACCAATTGAAACAACAAATAGACCCTCATTGCTTTGAAAACGAGAACCTAGATGAATGATCAAAAGACCCATCTTTCTACAACTTGACACAATCAAGGATGAATCCTTGAAGCACCAAGAGGATGCGTTGTGATTGCTTGGAGAACACCATTTCTAACAAGAAACGACATAAACCAACACAACCCAAGGCTACACATAGATCGACCTCACCATGGAGGACCTCTCGGGTCTCTCTCCATTCCTAATCTGATTTTCTCAAAAACTAAAACTAAGCTCTCTCTAAAATCAAACTAGGCTATTTATACTAAAATGCTAAATAAAGAAAAATACAATAAAAATAGAAAATACTAACAAATAGCCTAAGCATTAACAAGCTAAGAGACTAGGTGAGGTGAGGTGCGTCCAAGCTGGCTCCAAGCACGCCTCGGCTGGCTCCAAGGCTCCTATGTGCACGACTCTTCTTCACTCCATTCTTTTCCTTCTCGGTAATGTATCCTTTTCTCCAATTGGCGGATGTCTCGGGTGCACTTGTCACTTGCAGCCCTCAACGAATCCATGACCTCCATGAACTCAACACAAATACTCAGTGGAATTCCTTGTAGAAATGCCATTGATAATCCTTCATCATAAAGTGTACTTTTATGATGTGATCAAGCCCACCTGAACCCACCTTCCCGGCCTGCCTCAAGTCGGCGTTCTGACCAGTGGGCCAGCCTCCAGCCTGCCTCCCGTCGGCGATCTGACTGGTGGCGCTCAATCACAAGCCATGGGCTGCAGCCCATGCACCCCAACCTGCAGGAGGTGGTACACCTTTTATCCTGCAGGATGTTGGAGGGTGGTACACCAATTGAAACAACAAAAACAATCACAAGCCATTGTTGAGTCATTCAAAGTCGGAAAAAAAAAAAAAACTACAAAAAGAGTGTCACCTTGTTCATCTATTTCGTGTCCAGGTTTGAAGGATCATCCGAGAACATCCAAGGAGCACGCCAATTTCTAACCTTGTGTTGTTTTTGGATCATGCATCATTTTGGGCCATAAGAAATTAGATGAGTTTTTATTAGCTTTAAGACAATATTTGCTATTTTATTTAATTATTGGTTATTTTGTTTAATTATTTTAGGAGGCTTATAAATAGCTTTAGTTAGTTTCATTTTTAGCTTAGTTTTTAGAGTTTTGAGAGTTTTCAGACTTGTGTTTTGGAGAGGATTCTCCCAAGGGAGCCGAGTGCCCTTGATAAGGGATCGGTCTTTGATTTGGCTTGGATTGTCTTACGTTATGTCGGCCTTCTATGGTTAGGTGTTCGTAGGCTTTCACAATGCATCCTCTTGGTGCTTCAAGGCTGCGTCCTTGATTGTGTCAAGTTGTAGAAAGATGGGTCTTTTGATCATTCATCTAGGTTCTCGTTTTCAAAGCAACGAGGGTCTATTTGTTGTTTCAATTGGTTCTTCTTATTATCCATTTATACATTCATGTTTTGTCCTCCAATTCAGTTTGATTCCGTTATTTATTATCGTCTCTCTTACCTTTGTTTGTGTCGAGTTCATGGTGTTGAAGATCGGGCATCCTTCGGGCTAATCCCCGTATCAGTATCGGATCGACTCTAGGGTTGATTGTTGGCCTTGGCGGGTCGTTACCGACCCTGGTGGGGTCGTTAACTACCCTGGGATTGAGGGGGAGGCTCGGTTTAGAGAACTTACCTGTGGTAGGGTCGTCAGGAACCCTTGAAGCCTCGTCATCCTGGTTTGTAGGCTCGGTATGTGCTCTCGCTGGATCGTTAACGAGCCGTTTTGCGAGGTCTTGTTCCTCCTTCTCTTCAGCTTGAACTCTCTCCGGTAATGTCTTCCCACTTTTGAGGTGCACTGCTGCTATTTGGCCTCTAGGGTTCACCTCGGGGCGGCCCGGGAGTTGCCCTTGTGGTCTTGGAATCCGTGCAGCTAAGTCCCCTAGTTGGGAATCAACACTCCTCTTCCAAACATCGAACTCTCCCCATCTTTTATCTTGTCGGTTCAGTTTGGCTTGAACTTCATCAACTTTGTTGTTCACTCCGTTAATGCTCTCCTTTATTTCCTGAACCCATGATGGCGTCTCCTGATGGCCTGGAGGTCGATATGGTGCAGGTCGTCTATCTGGTGGGGGGCCTGCGTAGTTTTGACTTGTATTCTGATTGCTCCATGGTTGATAGTTGTTCGACCTGTCATTTTAATTAGGCTAGTTCCTGTATGGTCCTCTCATATAGTTCATCTCAGCTATTGTCTCAGCGGTTCTAACTTGCTCAATGTTAGTGCAAGCAGAAGTACTATGTGCAGAAGAACCACATTCTTGACATGATTGAGAGGATTTCAGAAAACTTACCTGTTTCCTCAAACGGTTGACCTCATCTTGTAAGAATTGATTTTTAACGTCCGGGTCAACTTCTTCTCGGTTGGGTATGTAGAGACGTTTTTGAGTTTGTGGAGTTTGCTGGGTTCCATACATAACATCGTAATTAGCCAGCTTATCCAACAGTTCCCACGCCTCCGTCGGATTCATCTCTATAAAACCGCACGCAGTATGCGTGTTGATGCGGTTCTTGGTCACTGCGTTGATACCCTGGAAAAAGATTTCTTGCAAAACATATAAAGGTTGCCCATGAGTAGGGCACTGTCTAAGCATCTCTTTGAATCTTTCCCATGTTTCAACGAATGTTTCATTAGGCAACTGGTGATAGGAGGTGATTCATTTCCTCAACTCCGTTGTCTTAGAAGGAGGGAAAAACTTTGTAAGAAATTGATCATACAAAGCTTTCCAAGTCCTGATAGACTTAGAAGGTAGGCTCTCCAACCAGTTCAGGGCCTTTCCAGTAAGAGACCATCGAAAAGCTTTTAACAGAACATATTCTAATGAGACACCTTCAGCAGCTATGGTGTCACATAAATCAAGAATGTTCCTAATATGCTCCATAGGGCACTCAACAGGTTTCCCTTCAAACTGAGCCCATTTGATTAAGGATATAAATTGAGACTTGATCTCAAAAGGTTTCTCTATCGCTGGAAGCACAATAGGAGATTCTGGCACCCTCAGTTCCGGATGCATGTATTGTTTGGCATTCCTTGGATAGGCATCAAGCTCTTCTTGTAGACGAGCCTTGTCAGCTCGTTGACGCTCAGCTTTGGCATCTACGCCGTCCTTCTCGGCTTTCAGCGCCTCCATCTGGGTCCGGAGGATCTCTAACTCGCGAGCCATCTCTTCTGATGTGGCCATGGCTCGGTTTTTTCGGAGTCGACGGTGCAGGGAACGATCGGGTTCTGAGTAATAACCGGTGTTATCAAATTGAAGCCTTCGTCGTCCTACCGGCATACCTTGAGAAAACAGACAAAGAAAACAAAAATTAAAAACAAAAACGGGGTCGGGCTATTCCCGAACCCAAAGATAAACTAACAAATTCGTTGCTTCCCCGGCAACGACGCCAATTTGTTGATAGGGTTTCTTGACAACAAATAAGTTTATATCAAGACCCCGTTGTTGTATAGCAGAGTCAGGTTCGTCCACGGGAGAAAGTCAGTATCAAGTTTTGTTACTTCTCACGCAAGCAAGAGAGAAAAGGTAGGGTTTTTAGCAAGGAAAGAGAAAAATCTTAGGTAAAGGTATCCCCACAACAACAATTATGCATGCCAAACGCTAATGAAACACATAGATCATGCTTTTATAACATAAAGGTGTCAACTTTCGTCAACTTAAGCAAGTAAATCAATCAACTTTCGTCCTATCTATAAACTTACTATCTATCTCTTCTACTTCAACTAGGATAGATCTGCTTTTGCTTCAAAACCCTAATTTGACTATTCTGATTCAAGGTTTCGCCTTCGCTTCAACTATGAATGAGAAATTCCTTTCAACTTTCGTTTCAAGGATTAAGAGCAAGAGAATAGATTCATGCAATAAAAACAATCAAGACATGATCACAAACAAGCATACACAACCATTGTTGGGTTCAACCCCAACCTGAGAGAGAGACAGACTACTCACAATTCATAATAATTGAAAATATCTAAATTAAATTAAAAAGAAACCTTACAACTTGAATTCAAAACAAAACTTGTTCTCCAAGCTATCTTCTCTACTCGTCCTCTCGCCCCTCTCTCTTCTCTCCTCCTCCTCCTCTTACTTGCCCTCCAAGGCAATTGATTGTGTCGAGAATAACAAAGGGTAGACAAGAGTATTTATAGAGAAACTATTCTATCTTAAATCTATCTTTAAGGAAATAAATCTATCTTAAATCTAATATAAGAAAATAATATCTTCTAATAAAATATATCCCTTCTATCTATCTAATAACATAAAAGGAAATAGGATAAAAGCCTTTAATTAAACACCGACTCGGATCTCGATGTGCCTCGCGGTGCCTCGTTAACGACCCTGACAGGGTCGAAAACAGCCTTGAGTAAAACTTGCATAGAAGATTCGTTACAACTTCGTTTGACTCGATTCTTTTTCCTATGTTCTTGTAATGAATTTCTCTATCTCTTTCCAAGCTCAAACTTGATCTTCAATGAATTTACTTGAGCACTTAATCTTCATCTTCCCTTTATGCTTGAGTGCTATGTTCACCGGTTTTGCTCCTTTCTTCAAAAATTGCTCCAAATAGCTTCTAAAAACCTACAAAACACCACCAAAGCTTATGTAGACTCCATATCTTAAGAAAATACAAAAACCTACACAAACGACTCAAAACAAAACACAAAACTAAAGAAAAAGACTCAAAAACACTAAAAACACACCCTAAAAACATGACTAAAAAGGCGGACATCATTTGTTATTATCAAAACACGGAGAATGACATCGTTGATCTGTTGTTTAGAACCAGAGGTCCCAACAATGTCCCAACAAGAATGTGCTTATTGGCTTGATACTGTCATCATTCTATATGCTTATGCGTAGATTTCTTTAAAGTTCACTTGTTTTTTCTCATTTTTCCACTAAATTGACTTATGATCTAACATTGCACGCCAAGTGTTCGATGAAATGTCCATGTAATTATCACTCCTAAACGTGGAATTTGATTTCTAGGTTCGAATTTATGCTCTTATTGGATCGATCTTTATTTTGTAGTGCAGAATGTGCTTGTTGGCTTGATACTGTCATCATTCATTATGCTTATTCTTAGACGTGTTTAAAGTTCACTTGTTTTTTCTCCTTTTTCCTTTAAAATGACTTGTGATCTAACATTTCACGCCAAGTGTTCGATGAAATGTCCATGTAATTGTCACTCCTTAACGTGGCATTCAGTTTCTAGGTTCTAATTTATGCTCATATTCGCTCTGTCTTAATTATGTAGTGCAGAATGTGCTTATTGTCTTGATACTATCATTATTCTTTATGCTTATGTGTAGATGTCTTTAAAGTTCACTTGTTTTTTTCTCATTTTTCCTCAAAATTGACTTAGGATCTAACATTGCACGCCAAGTTTTCGATGACATGTCCATGTAATTGTCACTCCTAAATTTGGCATTCGATTTCTAGGTTTGAATTTATGCTCTTATTCGATCGGTCTTTATTTTGTAGTGAAGTGATAGCGATAAAAGGACCATGAAGATTAAAGTTGAAAAGAATGTGTCTAGAAGGTCAAGACCGAGGCCTTTCCCAAGGTCAAGAGCGTTCAAATTTAAAGAGGTGTTCATGGACTTGATACTATCTCTTCAAAATATCCATCCATGGCGTCCAAGGCCAGCAAGGAAGAGAATCAAGTCACAAAAGTTCGGAAAGTAAGAAGTCCGTCAAATGGAAAACAGTGCTCAGTAAACTGGTCATAACTTGGGCTAGAGAATTCATCTCAAGTCCAATAAGTACTCGTTGGAAATATAATTAAAAGTTCTACAACTTTGTAGTTTACTTCAAATTCAGAATCCAACAGCAAAGGGCCGAAAACTGGGTTTTACTGAGAGCTGTTCAAGTCTGACGGGAATCTTAAATATCTTATTTATTTTATTATGAACGATTTCTATTTATTTTAATAATGTAGAGAAATCAGCCAATAGGCTTATGTTAGTTGGTTGATCTTCTCTCTCCTGGTTGTTAAAGATATTTTTAGTTTGTTAGAGATATTTTGAGTTTGTTAGGTTGTTTCCTTAAATAAATAAATCAGCCATGATTTATTTTATTTAAGGAGATCTAGATAGATTTTATTAGATATTTTATTATATCTTGGTAAGCAAGATAAGGAGGCCATTTTCTCTCTCCTAGGGCCGGCCATCTCTATTCCTTGCTCCCCAAGGATTAGCTTTTGTATTCTCTATTTATACGTTGCATTTTCATTTAATAAAAATCAGCTTGAGATTAGATAAACCCTAAGAAAGGTTTATCTAGTCTTTGGGCTCAAAAATAATTGTGTGTGTGCTTGCAATTTCGAGATTCATCACCATCATCAATCCGACTTCTCTCTCTTCATCCGAAATTCAATTGTGTTTGTTTAAGTTTGATTAATTGATTTACTCAATAGAGGTTGTTCTAGAATTGATTGTTAAAGATCGTTCTAGTTAATTAATCAGATTTAGCGTTAGAGCCAATCTGATTGAACTATCAACATTGAGTTTTTCAATCTATCAAATTCGGTTCTTTCAGACTCATTCAAATCAGTTTTGGTTACTTGTTGTGCACGACTTCTCACATTGATTGCAAATTCAGGTTGATTCAAGGATTACTAGGCAAGATCAGGACTTGTGTGGGTCATATACGAGGTTTCAACGGAGGATTCCGGGGCAATCACGTATCAAGTGGTATCATAATCCAGCGTCTCGCCAAGTAATTGTTTCTTTCCTTAATTTGCTTTCTAATTGATTTGATTCAGTTTTTGATCCCAAAAATCCCACCTTTACCTAAAGTTTGAATTTTTGAGACCAAAGATTGAATTTTTCACCACCACCACCATATTTCCGCCACCCACCACCACGAACCACCCTCCGCCACCACGATCTGGTGTCGCTAACCTACACCGCACCATCACCCAACCTTGTCCGAACCCAACCCTACTAACCCTAGCCAAATCGGACACCACAAACCCTAGTTCGCCCAACCTAACCCTTGCGCAAACCCTAACCCTAACCCTAATCTGGCGGCAACCCTAATCCCAAACCCTAACCCTAGTTGCGAGAAACCCTAGCCCTATTCTCGCAAACCCTAAACCGAAACCCTACCATACCCCAAACCCTAGAACCGAACCCTAAAAACCCTAATCCAGCCGTGCGCTTCCAAACCCTAAATTCCTTAGTTGTTACTTGCCCTCCAAGCAATTACCCAATTAGAAGATTTTTATGGGATTTGTGCATGTTTATTGGCTGAATTGGTTGAGTTTTGTTGCAATTAAGAGTAGCAATTGTCGTCCTACAATTTTTATGAGTTTTTATTTCATGTTGCATGCTCAATAGAGATTCATATTGCTTGTTTGATATTTGCTAATTTCTGTCATTGCATCCCATCAAATTCGACCTACCCCTTCTTCTTTTGTTAATTTGGCTTCTAGTTGGTTTCATTGGTAGCAAAAGTCACTTAGTTAAAAAAAAAATCAGTTCGTGTATACCCTTTTTAATTTCGTCCTTTGCATTGTTGCATTGCTTTGCTTGTTTCTTCATTATAGCACAAGAGTAGTTTGTGCATAAAATCAAAAAAAAAATCAGAAAAGAAAAGTGATCTACCCCAGCTAGTTTTAAGCCACTTTCAACCCTAGTGACTGCTTGCTTGAAAAAAATAGCTAAGTAGAAATCACTTTGAAAAAAAAAAAGAGTGACGAAATAAAAGTCACTAAGCCTACCATATTTTCTGTCCTTGCATGCTGAATTTTGGCTTTATTAACTTGCATAGAGTCAATTGAGAGATTGCATATGTTTTAGAGCTCATAGAGGGATTATTTGCATTGCTTGTCTTATTGCATACTTGCCATTTGCTTAAGCTGCATATTTCCTTTATTTATCATTAGTATTCCACACCTACACTATATCTACCCATTTTACTCCCTCAAATCAGCCCAAAAACTGAATTAAGTTGATTGGATTGCTTTGAGGCAAGTTTTGGCTTGATTAAGGTGTGGTATTGCTTGTGTGATTTGCTTTTGGAACAAACTACTCTCTCTCGTTTTATTGCTTTGTTTTCAGGATTAAGATGTATTGGTGTGATCCCCTTCATGATATTCCACCAACTCCAAGGGTACAAAGACCTCCAAAGATTGAGCCTTTTTCTGGAGAGTATGGACCGAATGATTATTTGGCATGGGAGCGAGTTGTTGATTACTACCTTGACTACTATGTGATAGCGATAAAAGGACCATGAAGATTAAACTTGAAAAGAAGGTGTCTAGAAGGTCAAAACCGAGACCTTTTCCAAGGTCAAGAGCATTCAAATTCAAAGAGGTGTTCATGGACTTGATTCTATCTCTTCAAAATATCCATCCATGGCGTCCAAGGCCAGCAAGGAAGAGAATCAAGTCACAAAAGTTCGGAAAGTAAGAAGTCCGTCAAATGGAAAACAGTGCTCAGTAAACTGGTCATAACTTGGGCTAGAAAATTCATCTCAAGTCCGATAAGTACTAGTTGGAAAGATAATTAAAAGTTCTACAACTTTGTAGTTTACTTCAAATTCAGAATCCAACAGTAAAGGGCCGAAAACTGGGTTTTACTGAGAGCTGTTCAAGTCTTATGGGAATCTTATCTTCAGTCTAAATTTCTATCTTTATTTATTTTATTTATGAACGGTTTTCTATTTTTAAATAATGTAGAGAAATTCAATCAATAGGCTGATGTTAGTTGGTTGAATATTCTCTCTCCTGGTTGTTAGAGATATTTTTAGTTTGTTAGAGATATTTTGAGTTTGTTAGGTTGTTTCCTTAAATAAATAAATCAGCTATGATTTATTTAATTAAGGGAATCTAGATAGATATACTTATAGATATTTTATTATATCTTTGGAAGCAAGCTAAGAGGCTATCTTCTATCTATAGGGTCAGCCTCCTAGTTGCCTTACTCTCCAAGTATTAACTTTTGTATTCTCTATAAATACTTTTCAGTTTCATTAATAAAAATCACCTTGAGATTAGATAAACCCAAATTGGTTTATCTAGTCCTTGGGCTCAAAAACAATTGAGTTTGTGTGCTTATTGATTTCGAGATCACCAACAGAATTCCGACTTCTCCCTTCTCTAGTCGTTTGATTGATCTAGTTAATTAGATTGTTCTAGAATTGATTGTTAAAGATCATTCTAGTTAATCAATTGGATTTAGCGATCGAGCCAATCCAATTGAACTATCAAAGTTGACTTCTTCAATTTTCCAACTCGTTCTTCAATCATTCAGTTTCGTTATTTGTGTTACTTGGATCGCAAGTTTCTTACTTTGAAAGCTTTGTAGGTTTGAATCATAATTGTTGGCAAGATCGGGTTCCTGTGTGGTCAAATACGAGGTTTCTGAGGAGTAATCCAAGGCGATCACGTATCACTATGGTTATGATGAATGGGATATCCTTCCATGGGTGACTAATTACCTTGTTGGTTCTGCCCGTTCCTTTTGGTTATGGATATGTCAATCTAGAAGACGTCAAGGCTTGATTCCAATTACAACATGGGATCAAATGAAGTTTGTAATGCGAAAGATCTATGTTACAATTGATGAAAAGTTGCATAGACGTTATAAGGAAGCCTGTGCTCCTGCTTGCCAAAAGAGAGCTCCAATCCGATCCTTGAATCACAAGTATGAGTCTTTGTACTTGACTAAGGAGGATTTGGCTAATTCTAGTCAAATAAGGTACATTTCTAACTCTTCTTCCATTGTTTTGGATCCTAACTCCTTTTTGCAGGAATTGGGAGTTTCCGACTCACCAAAACCAGGATTGTTCACTCAAGGAGAGAAAGTTATAACCTCACATAGCCAAGAGACCTCTAAAGAAGAAAGTAACCTCCTATGTGATCTTCAAAGCCATATTGATGAGGAAGGTTTGAAGGAGGAGGTGCCAGCTGAAGAAATCATTCAAGGGATGAGCATGGAGGAAGAAACGGAATTGGTTATTCCTAAACGAGTCATGGTTTTCCATCAACTATGTTTGCTCCAAAACCTTCTATACTAACCATGGTGCCTTTAGTATTTCCAACATTTCAAGATTTTTCTCCTCTTAATTTTACATGCAACTTTGAATCGAGGACGATTCGAGGTCAAGTGGGGGAGAATGATAGCGATAAAAGGACCATGAAGATTAAAGTTGAAAAGAAGGTGTCTAGAAGGTCAAGACCGAGGCCTTTCCCAAGGTCAAGAGCGTTCAAATTTAAAGAGGTGTTCATGGACTTGATACTATCTCTTCAAAATATCCATCCATGGCGTCCAAGGCCAGCAAGGAAGAGAATCAAGTCACAAAAGTTCGGAAAGTAAGAAGTCCGTCAAATGGAAAACAGTGCTCAGTAAACTGGTCATAACTTGGGCTAGAAAATTTATCTCAAGTCCGATAAGTACTCGTTGGAAAGATAATTAAAAGTTCTACAACTTTGTAGTTTACTTCAAATTCAGAATCCAACAGCAAAGGGCCGAAAACTGGGTTTTACTGAGAGCTGTTCAAGTCTTACGGGAATCTTAAATATCTTATTTATTTTATTATGAACGATTTCTATTTATTTTAATAATGTAGAGAAATCAGCCAATAGGATTATGTTAGTTGGTTGATCTTCTCTCTCCTGGTTGTTAAAGATATTTTGAGTTTGTTAGGTTGTTTCCTTAAATAAATAAATCAGCCATGATTTATTTTATTTAAGAAGATCTAGATAGATTTTATTAGATATTTTATTATATCTTGGTAAGCAAGATAAGGAGGCCATTTTCTCTCTCCTAGGGCCGGCCATCTCTATTCCTTGCTCCCCAAGGATTAGCTTTTGTATTCTCTATTTATACATTGCATTTTCATTCAATAAAAATCAGCTTGAGATTAGATAAACCCTAAGAAAGGTTTATCTAGTCTTTGGGCTCAAAAATAATTGTGTGTGTGCTTGCAATTTCGAGATTCATCACCATCATCAATCCGACTTCTCTCTCTTCATCCGAAATTCAATTGTGTTATTTTAAGTTTGATTAATTGATTTATTCAATAGAGGTTGTTCTAGAATTGATTGTTAAAGATCGTTCTAGTTAATTAATCAGATTTAGCGTTAGAGCCAATCTGATTGAACTATCAACATTGAGTTTTTCAATCTATCAAATTCGGTTCTTTCAGACTCAATTCAAATCAGTTTTGGTTACTTGTTGTGCACGACTTCTCACATTGATTGCAAATTCAGGTTGATTCAAGGATTACTAGGCAAGATCAGGACTTGTGTGGGTCATATACGAGGTTTCAATGGAGGATTCCGGGGCAATCACGTATCATGAAGAATGTGCTTATTGGCTTGAAACTATCATCATTCTCTATGCTTATGCCAACACGTGTTTAAAGTTCACTTGTTTTTTCTCCTTTTTCCCTTAAATTGACTTGTGATCTAACATTTCACGACAAGTGTTCAATGAAATGTCCATGTAATTCTCACTCCTCAACGTGGCATTCAGACTCTAGGTTCGAATTTATGCTCTTATTCGATCGGCCATGATTTTATAGATCAGAATGTGCTTATTGGCTTGATACTATCATCATTCTTTATGCTTATGCATAGATGTCTTTAAAGTTCACTTGTTTTTTTCTCATTTTTCCTTTAAATTGACTTATGACCTAACATTGCACGTCAAGTGTTTGATGACATGTCCATGTAATTGTCACTCCTAAACGTGGCATTCGATTTCTAGGTTCGAATTTATGCTCTTATTGGATCGGTCTTTATTTTGTCGTGTAGAATGTGCTTACTGGCTTGATATTGTCATCATTCATTATGCTTATGCCTAGACGTGTTTAAAGTTCACATGTTTTTTCTCCTTTTTCCTTTAAAATGACTTGTGATCTAACATTTCACGCCAAGTGTTCGATGAAATTTCCATGTAATTGTCACTCCTAAATGTGGCATTCCGACTGTAGGTTCGATTTTATGCTCTTATTCGATCGGTCTTTATTTTGTAGTGGAGAATGTGCTTATTGGCTTGATACTATTATCATTCTTTGTGCTTATGCCTAGATGTCTTTAAAGTTCACTTGTTTTTCTCATTTTTCCTCTAAATTGACTTATGATCTAACATTTCACGTCAAGTGTTCGATGTGTCCATGTAATTATCACTCCTAAACGTGGCATTCGATTTCTAGGTTCGAATTTATGCTCTTATTGGATCGGTCTTTATTTTGTAGTGCAGAATGTGCTTATTGGCTTGATACTGTCATCATTCATTATGCTTATGCCTAGACGTGTTTAAAGTTCTCTTGTTTTTTCTCCTTTTTTTTTAAAATGACTTCTGATCTAACATTTCACACCAAGTTTTCGATAAAATGTCCCTGTAATAGTCACTCCTGAACGTGGCATTCGGTTTCTAGGTTCGAATTTATGCTCTTATTCGATCGGTCTTGATTTTGTAGTGGAAAATGTGCTTATTGGCTTTATATTATCATCATTCTTTATGCTTATGCGTAGATGTCTTTATAGTTCACTTGTTTTTTCTCATTTTTCCTCTAAATTGACTTATGATCTAACATTGCACGCAAAGTGTTCGATGACATGTCCATCTAATTGTCACTCCTAAACATGGCATTCGATTTCTAGGTTTGAATTTATGCTCTTATTCGATCGATCTTTATTTTGTAGTGAAGAATGTGCTTATTGGCTTGATACTATCATCATTCTTTATGCTTATGCCTAGACGTGTTTAAAGTTCACTTGTGTTTTCTCCTTTTTCCTTTAAAATGACTTGTGATCTAACATTGAACGCCAAGTGTTCGATGAAATGTCCATGTAATTGTCACTCTTAAACGTGGCATTCAGACTCTAGTTTCGAATTTATGCTCTTATTCCATCGGTCTTGATTTTGTAGTGCAGAATGTGCTTATTGACTTGATAATATCATCACTCTTTATGCTTATGCCTAGACTTCTTTAAAGTTCACTTGTTTTTTCTCCTTTTTTCTTTAAAATGACTTGTGATCTAACATTGAACGTCAAGTGTTCGATGAAATGTCCATGTAATTGTCACTCCTAAACGTGTCATTTTGTTTCTAGGTTTGAATTTATGCTCTTATTCGATCGGTCTTTAATTTGTAATGCAGAATGTGCTTATTGGTTTGATACTATCATCATTCTTTATGCTTATGCGTAGATGTCTTTAAAGTTCACTTCTTTTTTCTCATTTTTCCTCTAAATTGACTTATGACCTAACATTGCACGCCAAGTGTTCGATGACATGTCCATGTAATTGTCACTCCTAAACGTGGCATTCGATTTCCAGATTCGAATTTATGCTCTTATTGGATCGGTCTTTATTTTGTAGTGCAGAATGTGCTTATTGGCTTGATATTGTCATCATTCATTATGCTTATGCCTAGACGTGTTTAAAGTTCACTTGTGTTTTCTCCTTTTTCCTTTAAAATGAATTGACATATAACATTTCACGCCAAGTGTTCGATGAAATGTCCATGTAATTGTCACTTCTTAACGTGGTATTCGGTTTCTAGGTTCGAATTTATGCTCTTATTCGATTGGTCTTGATTTTGTAGTGCAGAATGTGCTTATTGGCTTAATACTATAATTATTCTTTATGCTTATGCGTAGATGTCTTTAAAGTTTACTTGTTATTTCTCATTTTTCCTCTAAATTGACTTATGATCTAACATTGCACGTCAAGTGTTCGATGACATGTCCATGTAATTGTCACTCCTAAACGTGGCTATCGATTTCTAGGTTCGAATTTATTCTCTTATTCAATCGGTTTTTATTTTGTAGTGAAGAATGTGCTTATAGGCTTGATATTATCATTATTCTTTATGCTTATGCCTAGAAGTGTTTAAAGTTCACTTGTTTTTTCTTCTTTTTCCTTTAAACTGACTTGTGATCTAAAATTTCACGCCAAGTGTTCGATGAAATACCATGTAATTGTCACTCCTTAACGTGGCATTCGGTTTCGAGGTTCGAATTTATTCTCTTATTCGATTGGTATTGATTTTGTAGTGCAGAATGTGCTTATTGGCTTGATACTATCATCATTTTTTATGCTTATGCGTAGATGTCTTTAAAGTTCACTTGTTTTTTTCTCATTTAACCTCTAAATTGACTTATGATCTAACATTGCACGCCAAGTTTTCGATGACATGTCCATGTAATTGTCACTCCTAAATTTGGCATTCGATTTCTGCGTTTGAATTTATGCTCTTATTCGATCGGTCTTTATTTTGTAGGGAAGAATGTGCTTATTGGCTTGAAACTATCATCATTCTCTATGCTTATGCCAACACGTGTTTAAAGTTCACTTGTTTTTTCTCCTTTTTTTCTTTAAATTGACTTGTGATCTAACATTTCACGACAAGTGTTCAATGAAATGTCCATGTAATTCTCACTCCTCAACGTGGCATTCAGACTCTAGGTTCGAATTTATGCTCTTATTCGATCGGCCATGATTTTATAGATCAGAATGTGCTTATTGGCTTGATACTATCATCATTCTTTATGCTTATGCATAGATGTCTTTAAAGTTCACTTGTTTTTTTCTCATTTTTCCTCTAAATTGACTTATGATCTAACATTGAACGCCAAGTGTTCGATGAAATGTCCATGTAATTTTCACTCCTAAACGTGGCATTCGGTTTCTAGGTTTGAATTTATGCTCTTATTCGATCGGTCTTGATTTTGTAGTTCAGAATGTGCTTATTGGTTTGATACTATCATCATTCTTTATGCTTATGCGTAGATGTCATTAATGTTCACTTGTTTTTTCTCATTTTTCCTCTAAATTGACTTATGACCTAACATTGCACGCCAAGTGTTCGATGACATGTCCATGTAATTGTCACTCCTAAACGTGGCATTCGATTTCTAGGTTCGAATTTATGCTCTTATTGGATCGGTCTTTATTTTGTAGTGCAGAATTTTCTTATTTGCTTTATACTGTCATCATTCATTATGCTTATGCCTAGACGTGTTTAAAGTTCACTTGTTTTTTCTCCTTTTTCCTTTAAAATGACTTGTGATCTAACATTTCACGCCAAGTGTTCGATGAAATGTCCATGTAATTGTCAGTCCTAAACGTGGCATTCGGTTTCTAGGTTTGAATTTATGCTCTTATTCGATCGGTCTTGATTTTGTAGTGCAGAATGTGCTTATTGGCTTTATACTATCATCATTCTTTATGCTTATGCGTAGATGTCTTTAAAGTTCACTTGTTTTTTCTCCTTTTTTATTTAAAATGACTTGGGATCTAACATTTCACGCCAAGTGTTCGATGAAATTTCCATGTAATTGTCACTCCTAAATGTGGCATTCCGATTGTAGGTTCGATTTTATGCTCTTATTCGATCGGTCTTTATTTTGTAGTGGAGAATGTGCTTATTGCTTGATACTATTATCATTCTTTATGCTTATGCGTAGATGTCTTTATAGTTCACTTGTTTTTTCTCATTTTTCCTCTAAATTGACTTATGATCTAACATTGCACGCCAAGTGTTCGATGACATGTGCATTTAATTGTCACTCCTAAACGTGGCATTCGATTTCTAGGTTCGAATTTATGCTCTTATTCGATCGGTTTTTATTTTGTAGTGAAGAATGTGCTTATTGGCTTGATACTATCATCATTCATTATGCTTATGCCTAGATGTGTTTAAAGTTCACTTGTTTTTTCTCCTTTTGCCTTTAAAATGACTTGTGATCTAACATTTCACACCAAGTGTTCGATGAAATGTCCATGTAATTGTCACTCCTAAACGTGGCATTCGGTTTATAGGTTTGAATTTATGCTCTTATTCGATCGGTCTTGATTTTGTAGTGTAGAATGTGCTTATTGGTTTGATACTATCATCATTCTTTATGCTTATGAGAAGATGTCTTTAAAGTTCACTTGTTTTTTCTCATTTTTCCTCTAAATTGACTTATGACCTAACATTGCACGCCAAGTGTTCGATGACATGAGCATGTAATTGTCACTCCTAAACGTGGCATTCGATTTCTAGGTTCGAATTTATGCTCTTATTGGATCGCTCTTTATTTTGTAGTGCAGAATGTGCTTATTGGCTTGATATTGTCATCATTCATTATGCTTATGCCTGGACGTACTTGTTTTTTCTCTTTTTTCCTTTAAAATGACTTGTGATCTAACATTTCACGCCAAGTGTTCGATGAAATGTCCATGTAATTGTCACTCCTTAACGTGGTATTCGGTTTCTAGGTTCGAATTTATGCTCTTGTTCTATCGAACTTGATTTTGAAGTGCAGAATGTGCTTATTCGCTGGATACTATTATCCTTTTTTATACTTATGCCTAAATTTCTTTAAAGTTCACTTGTTTTTTTATCCTTTTTCCTCTAAAATGACTTGTGATCTAACATTGCACGCCAAGTGTTTGCTGAAATGTTCATATAATTGTCACTCCTAAAGGTGGCATTCGGTTTCTAGGTTCGAATATATGCTCTTATTCGATCGGTGTTTATTGTGTAGTGCAGAATGTAATTATTGCCTTGATATTATCATCATTCTTTATGCTTATGCGTAGATGTCATTAAAGTTCACTTGTTTTTCTCATTTTTCCTCTAAAATGACTTGTGATCTAACATTGCACGCCAAGTGTTCGATGACATGTCCATGTATTTGTCACTCCTAAACGTTCCATTCGGTTTTTAGGTTCGAATTTTATGCTCTTATTTGACCGGTCTTGATTTTGTAGTGCAGAATGTTCTTATTGGCTTGATACTATCATCATTCCTTATGCTTATGCCTAGATGTCTTTAAAGTTCACTTGTTTTTTCTCCTTTTTCCTTTAAAATTACTTATGATCTAACATTGCACGCCAAGTGTTTGATGAAATGTTCAGGTAATTGTCACTCCTAAACGTGTCATTAGGTTTCTAGGTTTGAATTTATGCTCTTATTCGATCGGTCTTGATTTTGAAGCGTAGAATGTGCTTATTGGCTTGATACAATCATCATTCTTTATTTTGAAGCGTAGAATGGGCTAATATTCGCTTAGTCCACCCTATCTCCAATTTAATTCTATCCTTTAATAAAAGATAGAATCTTCCATTAAGTTGCATAACCGCCATATAATTTTATATAGAAAATAAGAAAATAACTGCGCAGTAATTTAATAAATACCTTTTTAATAGTCAAAATAACTATGGTAATTATGTTTATTTTACCCGCTCACAAATGCCCCACCTACACCGTCCTTACACGACTCACCGTGTTAGGCGACGTAGGGTACAGAGGGTTTCTAATCGAAGTGGCCATGCAGATCGGTCAATTGGTCCCCTAGCGCTTTCGTATATTCGTATATTCGTATATTCGTATATTCGTAATTCGAGTCCACATGAGCGAATATCATATGTGTTATGAGCGAATATCATAAACTTCTTCATACACGCTAACACGCATATGAAAAATCCATTAGTGCGATTAACTAATGTTGCGCGACACATTTTTTTTATGCAAGACTCAAATAATGCAACAGAGCTGACTTTTATTGATAAATAAACGTGAATGTTATGAACTACAAAGCTAAACGAGATGAAATGCAAAAAGCGAAAAAACCTAAGGGCCTCATCAAAACCACGTGGGAAAAAGAGTGCCCTATCTATATGAAATCCTAATCCCGAGGTCCCTGCGCAGGGGAACCCGAGCGATCTCGCTTTCGATCCCCGTCTTGCGAGACGAGGTGATCAACTCCGGCGTCGCGGCGACGGCTTTGCCCCACGATCGGGGACTTACACTGGGCATCAGTGCCGTGTTGGTGGTCCCGCGGCAGGCGCTTGGACTCCGGCTCGTCTTCTATCTTCTGCATAAATTCCGATTTTGGACGACTTCCCTTGGAACATAGACGAGCATCCAACTGATTTGCCCAGACTCGAACGATGGCATCTCCGTCTCTGAATTGGACCATTTGATGAAGGGTCAATGGTACCGCTCCAATCCCATGGATCCAAGGCCTTCCCAAAATTAAATTGTAGGGCGAAGGCACATCAACGATCAAAAACTCAACGGTCATCTTTTTCTTGGCAAGGCTGACTTGGGTTTTATACATTCCGAGCGGATACGTTGGATAGCCATCAAGTCCAGTTAGTTGCATCTTGACAGGTACCAAATCTTCATTGCTTTTCCCAAGGAGCTTGAACACTTCGTAGTACATAATGTCGACCGAACTCCCTGGATCAACAAGGGCACGACGCACCTTAAATCCGTCTAGCTCGATTGCTAGAACCAACGGATCATTATGAAGGACTTGGACTGAAACGAGGTCCTTTTCTCTAAAGACTAATCCGTCCACCATACGCACGGGGGAGGGAGGTCGTCGAGGCTCGACTTGTTGAACTCTCATAACTTCAAGCTCATGCCAAGACTTTCTGAAGTTGCTTCTCGCTTCATCATCTTCATGTCTATAAGATGCTGAAATAGTCTGGATCACCTCAATCTGTTTCTGCCCCGGATCATCATTCTTCTCAAGCTTTTCTTTCTTGATGAACTCTTGCAAGTATCCCTTCTCCACCAGGCTCTCTAGATACCGCTTGAATGGCTCACACTGCTCAGTCATATGTCCCGGTTTCTGTGGTACATGCAATATTTTCTGCTTCGCGGATCCTCATCTCGGCATTCTTCTTTGGGGGGATATTGGAAGAAACCTTCATGCTTAATGCGGGGCAAGATCCGATAGATTGGTACACTAAAGGTAGTGTAAATTGCCCTGACTTGACTTTCTCCCTTAAAATTATCGGCTCGGCGGCGGATTTTACGGGGAGGAGAGGACGACCTTCCTCTTATTTTAAGATTGGATTCCTCCAACCGCACATACTGATGAACGCGCTCCTGAAGCTCTACAATTGTGGTGGGCAGACGAAGTGTCAATTCCTCTGTCAGCTTACTGTATGCAAAGATTTCCCTTTTAAAGGCGGTGATAGCGGTCCTCGGATCGCATCCCTCGATTTTCGCATAGCATTCCATAAACAGATTGAAGAAGCGACGCAAACTTTCCCCTTTTTCTTGTTTGAGACCAAAAAGCGTGTCGAGTGAGGCGGCATCCCGACTGTTAGCTATGAACCGCTTCACGAACTTTGAAGCCAATCGTCCCCAACTTCGGATCGAACCTGGCCTCAGACTCTGAAACCATTTCAGGGGGCCTTTACCAAGGCTGCTCGGAAACATTTTACACATGATCGCGTCTTCGGACACCCACAACGCCATTTTATGGGTGTAGGAGGCTATGTGATTTACAGGATCCGTGTTTCCGTCGTACACAGTAAAGGTTGGCGGAGAAAACTTCGACGGTGGCAGAGCTCGCTGAATATCTGGATGAAACGGCGTCGACGTCAGCATGGCCAACTTGTGTTCTGCTTGATCCCGAGCCGATTGCAAGGTGTTGCCTTGTGCTCTCAAAAGATCAAACAACCTGTTTTGAGTACGCTCAAGCGCTCGGGCTCTTCCTTCAATTCTTTCCAGGCTGACACTTCGATGTCGGTGTTTTTCTCGGTTCTCCGGACTTCGATCACGCCAGGAAGGGACGTAACGATCGTTCCGCTCGCGCGAGGAACCGCGCCGACCGCTCGTTCCGCGGCCTCGATCCGATTTGCCGCGTTCACGATCGCCGCGATCGTGATCTCGCGGGTGACGCTCGCGGCTTCGGCCGCGATGGTTGTCGCGGCGGTGAGCTCCGCCCGACTCGCTGGATGTCGACCCGCTCGGCTGTGGTGGGTCAGTCCGCGACCTCTTACGCGACGGTGATCCATGGCGGTGGTCTCTCCGTCGGTTCCGTGGTGCCCTTCTATCGCTATCGTATTCAACCTGCATATCGTCTTGCTCGTCAGAACTGATCGATTGAGGACTGATACGTGATTGCCCCGGAATCCTCCGTTGAAACCTCGTATATGACCCACACAAGTCCCGATCTTGCCTAGTAACCTCGAATCTCTCCTGAAATTGCTAACAAAGTCAATTGCTTGGAATACAAGTAATAAGAACTCGAGTTGCAGAAATAACGAAACTGAATTGATAGGTTGAAGAAATCAACTTGATAGTTCAAACGGATTGGCTCTAACGCTAAATCCGATTGATTAACTAGTTTGATCTTTAACAATCACAACTAGAACAATCCAATTGACCAAGTCAATAAACCAATTTAAACAAACACAAATCAGATTCACGAGAGAGAGAGAATTCGGTGATGAGGCTCTCGAATTGATTATGCACGAAATCAGATTGCAATGCTAGACACAAGATATTGTTTTTGGAGCCCAAGAGATAGATTAAACCAATTTGGGTTTAATCTCTCTCAAGCTGCTTTTATTGAATGAAATAACAAGAGTATAAATAGAGAATACAAAGCTATTCCTTGGGGAGCAAGCAAGGGAGTGTGGCCGACCCTAAGAGAGAAGAATTAGCCTCCTTATCTTGCTTCCCAAGATATAATAATATCTAATTAAATCTAACTAGATTCCCTTAAATAAAATAAATCATAGCTGATTTATTTATTTAAGGAAATAATCCTAACAACTCAAAATATCTCTAACAAACTAAAAATATCTCTAACAACCAGGAGAGAGAAGATCAACCAACTAACATAAGCCTATTGGCTGATTTCTCTACATTATTTAATTAAGTTCACACGCCTATAATAAAATAAATAGATAGATATTTTCTCCATTTAGAATGGTCAAGTCAAAGGGTTGACTTTGACCCATATACCAATTTATCTCACCCGGTCACTTACTAAATTCAGCCCTAAAGTGAGACAAATTAATACATGTTTCTAAATAAAGAAATAGTGAATTTCGGCCCTCATATTATCAATCCATGGAATCCGGGCTCAATTGATGTCGAATGCACGAGACCCACTTCGCCTTGCTAGGCTCTTCAATAACCGCTGTCAATCGAACCAAGATCGCCGTTGTGCCTTGAGCAATCTTCTTAGCTCGACTTCTTGTGATTGGTCCGTCAGAAGGCACTCGAATCAACTCATCGACGTCGGTTTGAGACATGGCAGGCTTCACTGCATCAAGGACTACGGCGGTTATCAGTGAATTCGATAACGCTAGTGAGCCGTCGAGTAGTCCTCTCAGTTTCCGGTCCATCAACAGGGCGCTTGCCTTGAATCTTCTCCAAAGAATGTTTTAACTTGGCGACCTCTTCTAGGGCTTGCTCTAACCGAGATTCAGCTTCTGCACACCTCGTTTGATATCTCTCGTTCTCTCTCAGGGTGGTTGCCAAAGCGTGGGTAATCTCGTCCCCTTCTTCATTGGTAGTAGATGCCCCATTCCCGCCATTCGGATCGGACGATAAGATGATGTGATCGTCTCTTCTGACGTGATTAGACCCGGCACGGCTAGACTGACCCTGCTCTAGACGTGGACTAACCAGGCTAGGGTTCGACTCGCGGATGGAGAGCGAGGGCTCGGAAATTCGCAGCCCGCGGTCGCGGTTTTCAGGACCGCGGGCGCGGTTCGATCGGCCGCGACCGCGGCTCTCCGGACCGCGGTCGCGGTTTTGCGCGGCGCCAACGATCGTGCGTACGGCCTCGCCTTGCCCCGGAACTCTTCGATCTCCTTCGTTATCGGCCACACGCATAGCCGAGTCCCATAATTGGTCAAATCCGGTTGACTCAGACCTTGGAGTATTACGATTGTCAATTCCATCGCCTGACCCGGACCCTAAACAACCTGTGCGATGAACAAATGTATTAGCAAGAAGAGCCGAATCACGGTTTGAACCGCTTTCAGGCACCAAGGTTTGATCTTTCGAGCGAGTATCGGAATTACCTTGATCGATATCCATCGAGGCGCGGTTTTCTGAACGGACTTCAGGGTTTTCGATCTCGGCCGCCGGTCCACGCTCGCGATCCTCGGCATCCGCGCTCGTGGTCGTCAATCCGCGCTCGCGGTTTCGTTCGCCGGCGGTGCCTCGCGCGGACTCGTTCCGCGATGTTGCTCCGGTATCTCCAAAGTTGACTTTCTGATTTTCCGGTATCGATTCCAACACCATGATTGCGTTAATCGAATACACGTTTCCCACAGACGGCGCCAATTATTGGTGTACAAAATCTCGCCTTTAATTCGTATCAAATACACCAATTAAGAACTCCGCCTCTTCCGCTCCTCTTCTGTCTCCTGACCTAGAAAACCTGCAAAATAATGGACACAGGGGGCGGGGACCACCTAATCCACCTCCGATGCGTAAGTCAGAAGAGCAATTGTCGTTTGAGCGTCGAGGTACAACAAGAGAGCGATGAAACCCTAAACAGTCGAGCTAAGCGAATATTAGCCTGCCTAGGATTTCTGAATATGCAACGCACATGTGTCTCTCCCTACATGCCTAGGGCATGTATTTATAATGGAAGAGAGAGATATAGGGGGCCGAAAATCATATCATTAGGGCCGAAAATCTTATCCTCTCGGGCTGGCCAACTGCATTAAAGCCCAAGTAAGGAATAGTCCACCTTATCTCCAATTTATTTCTATCCTTTAATAAAAGATAGAATCTTCCATTAAGTTGCATAACCGCCATATAATTTTATATAGAAAATAAAAAAATAACTGCACAGTAATTTAATAAATACCTTTTTAATAGTCAAAATAACTATGGTAATTATGTTTATTTTACCCGCTCACACTATCATCATTCTTTATACTTATGCGTAGATGTCTTTAAAGTTCACTTGTTTCTCTCATTTTTCTTCTAAAATGACTTGTGATCTAACATTGCACGCCAAATGTTCGATGACATGTCCATGTAATTGTCACTCCTAAACGTGCCATTCGGTTTCTAGGTTTGAATTGATGCTCTTATTCGATCGGTCTTGATTTTGTAGTGTAGAATGTGCTTATTGGCTTGATACTATCATCATTATTTATGCTTATGCCTAGATGTCTTTAAAGTTCACTTGTTTTTTCTCGTTTTTCATCTAAAATGATTTGTGATCTAACATTGCACGCCAAGTGTTCGATGAAATGTCCATGTAATTGTCACTCCTTAACGTGGCATTCGGTTTTTAGGTTCGAAGTTATGCTCTTATTCGATCACTTATTTTTCTCATTTTTCCTCTAAAATGACTTGTGATCTAACATTGCACGCCAAGTGTTCGATGACATGTCCATGTAATTGTCACTCCTAAACGTGCCATTCGGTTTCTAGGTTTGAATTGATGCTCTTATTCGATCCGTCTTGATTTTGTAGTGTAGAATGTGCTTATTGGCTTGATACTATCATCATTATTTATGCTTATGCCTAGATGTCTTTAAAGTTCACTTGTTTTTTCTCGTTTTTCATCTAAAATGATTTGTGATCTAACATTGCACGCCAAGTGTTCGATGAAATGTCCATGTCATTGTCACTCCTTAACGTGGCATTCGGTTTCTAGGTTCGAATTTATGCTCTTATTCGATTGGTCTTGATTTTGTAGTGCAGAACGTGCTTATTGGCTTGATACTATCATCATTCTTTATGCTTATGCCTAGACATCTTTAAAGTTCACTTGTTTTTTCTCCTTTTTCCTTTAAAATGACTTGTGATCTAACATTGAACGCCAAGTCTTCGATGAAATGTCCATGTAATTGTCACTTCTAAACGTGGCATTCGGTTTCTAGGTTCGAATTTATACTCTTATTCGATCGGTCTTGATTTTGTAGTGCAGAATGTGCTTAATGGCTTGATATTATCTTCATTCTTTAAGCTTATGCGTAGATGTCTGTAAAGTTCACTTGTTTTTTTCTCGTTTTTCCTCTAAAATGACTTGTGATCTAACATTGCAAGCCAAGTACTCGATGAAATGTCCATATAATTGTCACTCCTTAACGTGCCATTCGGTTTCTAGGTTCGAATTTATGCTCTTATTCGATCGGTCTTGATTTTGTAGTGCAGAATGCGCTTATTGGGTAAATACTATCGTCTTTCTTTATGCTTATGCCTAGATGTCTTTAAAGTTCACTTGTTTTTTCTCGTTTTTCCTCTAAAATGACTTGTGATCTAACATTGCACGCCAATTGTTCGATGAAATGTCCATGTAATTGTCACTCCTTAACGTGGCATTCGGTTTTTAGATACAAAGTTATGCTCTTATTCGATCGGTCTTGATTTTGTAGTGTTTAATGTGCTTATTGGCTTGATACTATCATCATTCTTTATTCTTATGCCTAGAGGTCTTTAAAGTTCACTTGTTTTTTCTCCTTTTTCCGTTAAAATGACTTGTGATCTAACATTGAACGCTAAGTGTTCGATGAAATGTCCATGTAAATGTCACTCCTAAATGTGGCATTCGGGTTCTAGGTTCGAATTTTATGCTCTTATTCGACCGGTCTTTATTTTGTAGTGCAGAATGTTCTTATTGGCTTGATACTATCATCATTCTTTATGCTTATGCCTAGATGTCTTTAAAGTTCAGTTGTTTTTTTCTCATTTTTCCTCTAAAATGACTTCTAATCTTACATTGAAGGCCAAGTGTTTGATGAAATGTCCATGTAATTGTCACTCCTAAACATGGCATTCGGTTTCATGCTTCAAATTTACGCTCTTATTCGATTGTTCTTGATTTTGCAGTGCAGAATGTGCTTATTGGCTTGATACTATCATCATTGTATATGCTTATGCCTAGATGTCTTTAAAGTTCACTTGTTTTTTCTCGTTTTTCCTCTAAAATGACTTTCGATCTAACATTGCACGCCAAGTGTTCGATGAAATGTCCATGTAATTGTCACTCCTTATCGTGGCATTCGGTTTTTAGGTACGAAGTTATGCTCTTATTCGATCGGTCTTGATTTTGTAGTCCTTAATATGCTTATTGGCTTGATACTATCATTATTCTTTATTCTTATGCCTAGACGTCTTTAAAGTTCACTTGTTTTTTCTCCTTTTTCCTTTAAAATGACTTGTGATCTAACATTGAACGCTAAGTGTTCGATGAAATGTCCATGTAAATGTCAATCCTAAATGTGGCATTCGGGTTCTAGGTTCGAATTTTATGCTCTTATTCGATCGGTCTTTATTTTGTAATGTAGAATGTTCTTATTGGCTTGATACTATCATCATTCTTTATGCTTATTCCTAGATGTCTTTAAAGTTCACTTTTTTTTCTCATTTTTCCTCTAAAATGACTTCTGAACTTACATTGAACGCCAAGTGTTTGTTTAAATGTCCATGTAATTGTCACTCCTAAACATGGCATTCGGTTTCATGCTTCGAATTTATGCTATTATTCGATCGGTCTTGATTTTGTTGTGCAGAATATGCTTATTGGCTTGATATTATTATCATTCTTTATGCTTATGCCTAGATGTCTTTAAAGTTCACTTGTTTTTTCTTCATTTTCCTCTACAAAATGACTTGTGATCTAACATTGCACGCCAAGTCTTCGATGAAATGTCCATCTAATTATCACTCCTTAACGTGATATTCGGTTTCGAGGTTCGAATTTATGCTGTTATTCGATCGGTCTTTATTTTGTAGTGCAGAATGTGCTTATTGGCTTGATACTATTATCATTCTTAATGCTTATGCTTAGATATCTTTAAAGTTTACTTGTTTTTTCTCGTTTTTCCTCTATAATGACTTGTGATCTAACATTGAACGCCAAGTGTTCGATGAAATGTCCATGTAAATGTCAATCCTAAACATGGCATTCTGTTTCTAGGTTCGAATTTATCCTCTTATTCGATCGGTCTTTATTTGTAGTACGGAATGTGCTTATTGGCTTGGTAGTATTATCGTTCTTTATGCTTATGCCTAGATGTCTATAAAGTTCACTTGTTTTTTTTTCCTTTTTCGTCAAAAATGAGTTGTGATCTAACATTGCAGCCAAGTGTTCGATGAAATGTCCATGTAATTATCACTCCTAAACGTGGCATTCAGTTTCTAGGTTCGATTTTATGCTCTTATTCGATCGGTCTTTATTTTGTAGTGAAGAATATGCTTATTGGCTTGATACTATTATCATTCTTTATGCTTATGCCGAGATGTCTTTAAAGTTCACTTGTTTTTTCTCTTTTTTCCTCTATAATTACTTGTGATCTAACATTGCACGCCGAGTGTTCGATGAAATGTCCATGTAATTGTCACTCCTTAACGTGGCATTCGGTTTCTAGGTTCGAATTTATCCTCTAATTCGATCGGTCTTGATTTTGTAGTGTAGAACGTGCTTATTGGCCTGATACTATCATCATTCTTTATGCTTATGCCTACACGTCTTTAAAGTTCACTTGTTTTTTCTCCTTTTTCCTTTAAAATGACTTGTGATCTAACATTGAACGCCAAGTGTTCGATGAAATGTCCATGTAAATGTCAATCCTAAATGTGGCATTCGGGTTCTAGGTTCGAATTTTATGCTCTTATTCGATCGGTCTTGATTTTGTAGTCCTTAATATGCTTATTGGCTTGATACTATCATTATTCTTTATTCTTATGCCTAGACGTCTTTAAAGTTCACTTGTTTTTTCTCCTTTTTCCTTTAAAATGACTTGTGATCTAACATTGAACGCTAAGTGTTCGATGAAATGTCCATGTAAATGTCAATCCTAAATGTGGCATTCGGGTTCTAGGTTCGAATTTTATGCTCTTATTCGATCGGTCTTTATTTTGTAATGTAGAATGTTCTTATTGGCTTGATACTATCATCATTCTTTATGCTTATTCCTAGATGTCTTTAAAGTTCACTTTTTTTTCTCATTTTTCCTCTAAAATGACTTCTGAACTTACATTGAACGCCAAGTGTTTGTTTAAATGTCCATGTAATTGTCACTCCTAAACATGGCATTCGGTTTCATGCTGTGAATTTATGCTATTATTCGATCGGTCTTGATTTTGTAGTGCAGAATATGCTTATTGGCTTGATATTATTATCATTCTTTATGCTTATGCCTAGATGTCTTTAAAGTTCACTTGTTTTTTCTTCATTTTCCTCTACAAAATGACTTGTGATCTAACATTGCACGCCAAGTCTTCGATGAAATGTCCATCTAATTATCACTCCTTAACGTGATATTCGGTTTCGAGGTTCGAATTTATGCTGTTATTCGATCGGTCTTTATTTTGTAGTGCAGAATGTGCTTATTGGCTTGATACTATTATCATTCTTAATGCCTATGCTTAGATATCTTTAAAGTTTACTTGTTTTTTCTCGTTTTTCCTCTATAATGACTTGTGATCTAACATTGAACGCCAAGTGTTCGATGAAATGTCCATGTAAATGTCAATCCTAAACATGGCATTCTGTTTCTAGGTTCGAATTTATCCTCTTATTCGATCGGTCTTTATTTGTAGTACGGAATGTGCTTATTGGCTTGGTAGTATTATCGTTCTTTATGCTTATGCCTAGATGTCTATAAAGTTCACTTGTTTTTTTTTCCTTTTTCGTCAAAAATGACTTGTGATCTAACATTGCAGCCAAGTGTTCGATGAAATGTCCATGTAATTATCACTCCTAAACGTGGCATTCAGTTTCTAGGTTCGATTTTATGCTCTTATTCGATCGGTCTTTATTTTGTAGTGAAGAATATGCTTATTGGCTTGATACTATTATCATTCTTTATGCTTATGCCGAGATGTCTTTAAAGTTCACTTGTTTTTTCTCTTTTTTCCTCTATAATTACTTGTGATCTAACATTGCACGCCGAGTGTTCGATGAAATGTCCATGTAATTGTCACTCCTTAACGTGGCATTCGGTTTCTAGGTTCGAATTTATCCTCTAATTCGATCGGTCTTGATTTTGTAGTGTAGAACGTGCTTATTGGCCTGATACTATCATCATTCTTTATGCTTATGCCTACACGTCTTTAAAGTTCACTTGTTTTTTCTCCTTTTTCCTTTAAAATGACTTGTGATCTAACATTGAACGCCAAGTGTTCGATGAAATGTCCATGTAAATGTCAATCCTAAATGTGGCATTCGGGTTCTAGGTTCGAATTTTATGCTCTTATTCGATCGGTCTTGATTTTGTAGTCCTTAATATGCTTATTGGCTTGATACTATCATTATTCTTTATTCTTATGCCTAGACGTCTTTAAAGTTCACTTGTTTTTTCTCCTTTTTCCTTTAAAATGACTTGTGATCTAACATTGAACGCTAAGTGTTCGATGAAATGTCCATGTAAATGTCAATCCTAAATGTGGCATTCGGGTTCTAGGTTCGAATTTTATGCTCTTATTCGATCGGTCTTTATTTTGTAATGTAGAATGTTCTTATTGGCTTGATACTATCATCATTCTTTATGCTTATTCCTAGATGTCTTTAAAGTTCACTTTTTTTTCTCATTTTTCCTCTAAAATGACTTCTGAACTTACATTGAACGCCAAGTGTTTGTTTAAATGTCCATGTAATTGTCACTCCTAAACATGGCATTCGGTTTCATGCTTCGAATTTATGCTATTATTCGATCGGTCTTGATTTTGTAGTGCAGAATATGCTTATTGGCTTGATATTATTATCATTCTTTATGCTTATGCCTAGATGTCTTTAAAGTTCACTTGTTTTTTCTTCATTTTCCTCTACAAAATGACTTGTGATCTAACATTGCACGCCAAGTCTTCGATGAAATGTCCATCTAATTATCACTCCTTAACGTGATATTCGGTTTCGAGGTTCGAATTTATGCTGTTATTCGATCGGTCTTTATTTTGTAGTGCAGAATGTGCTTATTGGCTTGATACTATTATCATTCTTAATGCTTATGCTTAGATATCTTTAAAGTTTACTTGTTTTTTCTCGTTTTTCCTCTATAATGACTTGTGATCTAACATTGAACGCCAAGTGTTCGATGAAATGTCCATGTAAATGTCAATCCTAAACATGGCATTCTGTTTCTAGGTTCGAATTTATCCTCTTATTCGATCGGTCTTTATTTGTAGTACGGAATGTGCTTATTGGCTTGGTAGTATTATCGTTCTTTATGCTTATGCCTAGATGTCTATAAAGTTCACTTGTTTTTTTTTCCTTTTTCGTCAAAAATGACTTGTGATCTAACATTGCAGCCAAGTGTTCGATGAAATGTCCATGTAATTATCACTCCTAAACGTGGCATTCAGTTTCTAGGTTCGATTTTATGCTCTTATTCGATCGGTCTTTATTTTGTAGTGAAGAATATGCTTATTGGCTTGATACTATTATCATTCTTTATGCTTATGCCGAGATGTCTTTAAAGTTCACTTGTTTTTTCTCTTTTTTCCTCTATAATTACTTGTGATCTAACATTGCACGCCGAGTGTTCGATGAAATGTCCATGTAATTGTCACTCCTTAACGTGGCATTCGGTTTCTAGGTTCGAATTTATCCTCTAATTCGATCGGTCTTGATTTTGTAGTGTAGAACGTGCTTATTGGCCTGATACTATCATCATTCTTTATGCTTATGCCTACACGTCTTTAAAGTTCACTTGTTTTTTCTCCTTTTTCCTTTAAAATGACTTGTGATCTAACATTGAACGCCAAGTCTTCGATGAAATGTCCATGTAATTGTCACTTCTAAACGTGGCATTCGGTTTCTAGGTTCGAATTTTATGCTCTTATTCGATCGGTCTTTATTATGTAGTGCAGAATGTGCTTATTGGCCTGATACTATCATCATTCTTTATGCTTGTACCCAGATGTCTTTAAAGTTCACTTGTTTATTCTCATTTTTTCTCTAAAATGACTTGTGATCTAACATTACACGCCAATGTTTCTATGAAACGTCCATGTAATTGTCACTCCTTAACATGGCATTCGGCTTCACGGTTTGAATTTATGCAATCGGTCTTGATTTTGTAGTGCAAAATGTGCTTATTGGCTTGATACTATCATCATTTTTTATGCTTATGCCTAGATGTCTTTAATGTTCACTTGTTTTTTCTCTTTTTTTCTCTAAAATGACTTGTGATCTAATATTGCATGCCAAGTGTTCAATGAAATGTCCGTGTAATTGTCACTCGTTAACGTGACATTCGGTTTCTAGGTTCGAATTTATGCTCTTATTCGATATGTCTTGATTTTGTAGTGCAGAATGTGCTTAATTGCTTGATACTATCTTCATTCTTTAAGCTTATGGCTAGATGTCTTTAAAGTTCACTTGTTTTATCTCGTTTTTCCTCTAAAATGACTTGTGATCTAACATTGCATGCCAAGTGTTCGATGAAATGTCCATGTAATTGTCACTCCTTAACGTGTCATTCGGTTTTTAGGTTCGAATTTATACTCTTATTCGATCGGTATTGATTTCGTAGTGTAGAATGTGCTTATTTACTTGATACTATCATCATTCTTTATACTTATGCCTAGATGTCTTTAAAGTTCGCTTGTTTTTTCTCCTTTTTCCTTTAAAATGACTTCTGATATAAAATTGAATGCCAAGTGTTCGATGAAATGTTCATTAATTGCCACTCCTAATCGTGGCATTCAGTTTCTACGTTCGACTTTAGGTTCTTATTCGATCGGTCTTTATATTTTAGTGCAAAATGTGCTTATTGGCTATCATTGTTTATGCTTATGTCTAGATGTTTTTAAAGTTCACTTGTTTTTTTCTCATTTTTCCACCAAAATAACTTGCGATTTAACATTACACGCCAAGTGCTCTATGAAACGTCCATGTAATTGTCTCTCCTTAACATGGCATTCGGATTCTAGGTTTGAATTTATACTCTTATTCAATCGGTCTTGATTTTGTAGTGCAGAATTTGCTTATTGGCTTGATACTATCATCATTTTTTATGCTTAAGCCTAGATGTCTTTAAAGTTCAGATGTTTTTTCTTGTTTTTCCTATAAAATGAATTGTGATCTAACATTGCACGCCAAGTGTTCGATGAAATGTCCATGTAATTGTCACTCCTTTACGTGGCATTCGTTTTTTAGGTTCGAATTTATGCTCTTATTCGATCGGTCATGATTTTGTAGTGCAGAACGTGCTTATTGGCTTGATACCGTCATCAATTTTTATACTTATCCCTAGACGTCTTTAAAGTTCACTTGTTTTTTCTCCTTTTTCCTTTGAAATGACTTGTGATCTAACATTGAACGCCAAGTGTTCGATGAAATGTCCATGTAATTGTCACTCCTAAACGTGGCATTCGGTTTTTGGGTTCGAATTTATGCTCTTATTCGACCGGTCTTTATTTTGTAGTGCAGAATGTGCTTATTAGCTTTATACTATCATCATTCATTATGCTTATGCCCAGATGTTTTTAAAGTTCACTTGTTTTTTCTCATTTTTCCTCTAAAATGACTTCTGATCTAACATTACACGCCTAGTGTTCGATGAAACCTCCATGTAATTTTCACTTCTTAACATGACATTCAGCTTCTAGGTTTAAATTTATGCTCTTATTCGATCGGTCTTGATTTTGTAGTGCAAAATGTGCTTATTGGCTTGATACTATCATCATTTTTTATGCTTGTGCTTAGATGTCTTTAAAGTTCACTTGTTTTTTCTCCTTTTACCTCTAAAATTACTTGTGATCTAATATTGCATGCCAAGTGTTCAATGAAATGTCCGTGTAATTGTCACTCCTTAACGTTGCATTCGGTTTCTAGGTTCGAATTTATGCTCTTATTCGATCGGTCTTGATATCGTAGCGCTTAATGGCTTGATTCTATCATCATTCTTTATGCTTATGCTAGATGTCATTAAAGTTCACTTGTTTTTTTCTCGTTTTTCCTCTAAAATGACTTGTGATCTAACATTGCACGCCAAGTGTTCGATGAAATGTCCATGTAATTGTCACTCCTTAACGTGGCATTCGGTTTTTAGGTTCGAATTTATGCTCTTATTTGATCGGTCATGATTTTGTAGTGGAGAACGTGCTTATTGGCTTGATACCGTCATCAATTTTTATGCTTATGCCTAGACGTCTTTAAAGTTCACTTGTTTTTTCTCCTTTTTCCTTTGAAATGACTTGTGATCTAACATTGAACGCCAAGTGTTCGATGAAATGTCCATGTAATAGTCACTCCTAAATGTGGCATTCGGTTTCTAGGTTCGAATTTATGTTCTTATTCGATCGGTCTTTATTTTGTAGTGCAGAATGTGCTTATTGGCTTGATACTATCATCATTCTTTATTCTTATGCCTAGATTTCTTTAAAGTTCACTTGTTTTTTCTCATTTTTCCTCTAAAATGACTTCTGATCTTACATTGAAGGCCAAGTGTTTGATGAAATGTCCATGTAATTGTCACTCCTAAACATGGCATTCGGTTTCATGCTTCGAATTTACGCTCTTATTTGATTATTCTTGATTTTGCAGTGCAGAATGTGCTTATTGGCTTGATACTATCATCATTGTATATGCTTATGCCTAGATGTCTTAAAAGTTCACTTGTTTTTTTCCCCTTTTTCCTCTAAAATGACTTGTGATTTAACATTGCACGCCAAGTGTTCGGTGAAATGTCCATGTAATTGTCACTTCCTAACGTGACATTCGGTTTTTAGGTTCGAATTTATGCCCTTATTGGATTGATCATGATTTTGTAGTGCAGAACGTGCTTATTGGCTTTATACTATCATCATTCTTTATGCTTATGCCTAGACGTCTTTAAAGTTCACTTGTTTTTTCTCATTTTTTCTTTAAAATGACTTGTGATCTAACATTGAACGCCAAGTGTTCGATGAAATGTCCATCTAATCGTCACTCCTAAACGTGGCATTCGGTTTCTAGGTTCGAATTTATGCTCTTATTCGACAGGTCTTTATTTTGTAGTGCAAAATGTGCTTATTGGCTTGATACTATCATCATTCATTATGCTTATGCCCAGATGTCTTTTAAGTTCACTTGTTTTTTTTATTATTTTTCCTCTAAAATGACTTCTGTCTAACATTACACGCCTAGTGTTCTCTGAAACGTCCATGTAATTTTCACTCCTTAACATGGCATTCGGCTTCTAGGTTTAAATTTATGCTCTTATTCGATCGGTCTTGATTTTGTAGTGCAAAATGTGCTTATTGGCTTGATACTATCATCATTTTTTATGCTTATACCTAGGTGTGTTTAAAGTTCACTTGTTTTTTCTCATTTTTCCTCTAAAATTACTTGTGATCTAATATTGCATGCCAAGTGTTCAATGAAATTTCAGTGTAATTGTCACTCCTTAACGTTGCATTCGGTTTCTAGGTTCGAATTTATGCTCTTATTTTATCGGTCTTGATATCGTAGCGCTTAATGGCTTGATACTAGCATCATTCTTTACGCTTATTCCTAGATGTCTTTAAAGTTCACTTGTTTTTTTCTCGTTTTTCCTCTAAAATGACTTGTGATCTAACATTGCACGCCAAGTGTTCGATGAAATGTCCATGTAATTGTCACTCCTTAACGTGGCATTCGATTTTCATGTTCGAATTTATGCTCTTATTCAATCGGTCTTGATTTTGTAGTGCAGAATGTGCTTAATGGCTTGATACTATCTTCATTCTTTAAGCTTATGCCTAGATGTCTTCAACGTTCACTTGTTTTTTTCTCGTTTTTCCTCTAAAATGACTTGTGATCTAACATTACACGCCAAATGTTCTATGAAACGTCCATTTAATTGTCACTCCTTAAAATGGCATTCGGCTTCTAGGTTTGAATTTATGCTCTTATTCGATCGGTCTTGATTTTGTAGTGCAAAATGTGCTTATTTGCTTGATACTATCATCATTTTTTATGCTTATGCATAGATGTCTTTAAAGTTCATTGATTTTTTATCCTTTTTCCTCTATAATGACTTGTGATCTAACATTACATATGTGAGTGATGAAGATATACCTCCAAATCAAATGGAGGAGGACAGCAATATACAAGAAGAGGAGGGCGTAGAGGCCATTGAACCAGATTGCACCGAACAGCCTCTAACTTTGGTAACAATGCGTACTCTTACTTTACAAGAAACACCTAGGCTAGATCAAAGGGAAAACATTTTTCATACTAGGTGTACAGTAAAGAATCAAGTGTTATGCATGATAATTGATAGTGGTAGCTGCTGTAACATTATTAATGCTAAGGTAGTTGATCACTTGCAATTAAAAACCCAACCTAGGGCTACTAGTTATGGTCTCAATGGAATTAATGATTCAGAAGGTCCTAATCTTGTCACCCATCAGTGTTTAGTCCGTGTTGCTATTGGTACTTATGTTGATGACATTATGTGTGATGTAGTAAACATGGAATGCACTCATATCTTGTTAGGAAGACCATGGTTATTTGATAGGAGAGTGATTTATGATGGCATGTTAAACACCTATTCCTTTAACTATGATGGGAGGAGAGTTTCTCTTCTACCCTTGTCTCCTCAACAAGTTTTACAGGATCAGGTACGTCGAGATCAAGTTAGGGCACTTAGGCGTTCCAAGGAAGAGAAAGAAGAGGCTGATTCAACGGCCAAAGCTGCGGCCCTGCGTTCGGCGCCCGACGCATCTACAAAGCCAAGCGGCGTTTCCCAGTCTCCACCTGAGCGTTCTGGCTCAAATTTTGGGACAACATCAAACACAGGTGGAGCTACTGTTTGGGATGAAAAACGATGATAAAATCCCCCTAAAACGTCCAAAGTGCCGAGCAACACTACCAGGAGTGCATCTGGGACGAAAACGGGGCTATCTCCCAATCCACTCGAGCGTTTTGGCTCAAATTTTGGGATCACTTCAGAGACTCAGAGAGCTACAAATCTGGAAAAAGAACGCCTACAGAAAGAGCCAAAAATCGGCTTGAAAGGCAGTGTAGAAAAGCGCTCTCTTGTGACTCAGTCTAGTATTTCTTTCCCTAACTCTTAGTGCTTACTTCTTATGAGTAAAGAGATACTTCTTATTAGTCAAGACATTTCACATCTTCCAAAGTGTCTACAGGACTTATTACAGGAGTTTGAAGATGTGATGCCTGAAGAGTTGCCAGAAGGCCTTCCACCAATTAGAGGCATTGAGCATCAAATCGATTTGGTGCCCGGCGCTTCTTTACCAAACCGTGCAGCCTATAGAGCAAGTCCAGAAGAGACCGCTGAGCTTCAAAGACAAGTGCAAGATCTCATGGACAAGGCTATGTGCGTGAATCCCTCAGCCCATGCGCGGTTCCGGTGATTTTGGTGCCAAAGAAGGCTGGCACATGGAGAATGTGTGTTGATTGTAGAGCGATCAACCAAATAACAGTTAAGTACAGTCACCCCATCCCTAGATTAGATGATATGCTTGATGAATTGCATGGTGCTAATTTCTTTTCTAAGATTGATTTAAGAAGTGGGTACCATCAAATTAGGATGAGGGAAGGGGATGAATGGAAAACTGCCTTTAAAACTAAGTATGGCTTATATGAATGGTTAGTAATGCCTTTTGGATTAATTAATGCACCTAGTACTTTTATGAGGCTTATGAACCATGTTTTAAGAAGATACTTAGGCAGATTTGTTGTAGTCTACTTTGATGATATCTTAATCTATAGCAAAACCATGCATGAACATGTAGATCATCTTAGGGCTGTTTTGGACACTTTAAGGTTAGAAAAGCTTTATGTTAACTTGAAAAAGTGTTCTTTTTGCTCCGAGTCTACCATTTTTCTTGGTTTTGTTGTGTCTAAAGGTGGATTGAAGGTAGATGAAGACAAGATCAAGGCAATCAAAGAATGGCCCCAGCCGACTACACCAACAATGGTCAGATCATTTCTCGGCTTGGCTGACTTCTACAGGAGATTTGTGCGTGATTTTAGCACAATTGCAGCCCCCCTCCACGAGCTTACAAAGAAGGATACAGCCTTTATGATGCAGTGAAGCCTGCCATGTCTCAAACCGACGTCGATGAGTTGATTCGAGTGCCTTCTGACGGACCAATCACAAGAAGTCGAGCTAAGAAGATTGCTCAAGGCACAACAGCGATCTTGGTTCGATTGGCAACGGTTATTGAAGAGCCTAGCAAGGCGAAGTGGGTCTCGTGCATTCGACATCAATTGAGCCCGGATTCAATGGATTGATAATATGAGGGCCGAAATTCACTATTTCTTTATTTAGAAACATGTACTAATTTGTCTCACTTTAGGGCTGAATTTAGTAAGTGACCGGGTGAGATGAATTGGTATATGGGTCAAAGTCAACCCTTTGACTTGACCATTCTAAATTGAAGAAAATATCTTATTTATTATTTTATGAACAATTTCTATCTATTTTAATAATGAAGAGAAATCAGCCAATAAGTTTATGTTAGTGGTTGATTTTCTCTCTCCTGGTTGTTAGAGATATTTTCTCTCTCCTGGTTGTTAGAGATATTTTCTCTCTCCTGGTTGTTAGAGATATTTTTAGTTTGTTAGAGATATTTTAAGTTGTTAGGATTATTTCCTTAAATAAATAATTCAGCTATGATTTATTTATTTAAGGGAATCTAGTTAGATTTATTTAGATATTATTATATCTTGGGAAGCAAGCAAAGGAGGCTCATTCTCCCCATTTAGGGCCGGCCACCTCCCCTTCCTTGCTCCCCAAGTATTAGCTTTTGTATTCTCTATTTATACTTTGCAAATTCATTAATAAAAATCAACTTGAGATTAGATAAACCCTAAGAAAGGTTTATCTAGTCCTTGGGCTCAAAAACAATTGTGTTTGTGTGCATGCTATTCGGCCGATCAACATCATCAAAATTTCGAGAATTCTCTTCTCTCTCTCTCGTTCGAATCTGAGTTATATTTCATCAATAAGATTGTTCTAGTCTTGATTGTTAAAGATCAAACGAGTTTATCATTCGGATTTAGCGTTAGAGCCAATCCGAGTGAACTATCAAGTTGATTTACTATAATTCTGTTCGATCTCCATTCATTCAATTTCAGATCAGTTTGGTTACTTGTTGTGTACGATTTCTCATATTGATTGCAAATTCAGGTTGATTCAAGGATTACTAGGCAAGATCGGGACTTGTGTGGGTCATATACGAGGTTTCTACGGAGGATTCCGAGGCAATCACGTATCAAGTGGTATCAAAATCCAGCGTCTCGCCAAGTAATTGTTTCTTTCCTTAATTTGCTTTCTAATTGATTTGATTCAGTTTTTGATCCCAAAAATCCCACCTTTACCTAAAGTTAGAATTTTTGAGACCAAAAGATTGAATTTTTCACCACCACCACCATATTTCCGCCACCAACCACCACGAACCACCACCACCACACCAAACTGGTGTCGCTCGTCTGGACCGCACCACCACTCACCACCAGCCGAGCCTAACCACACCACCCCCATCCAATTCGGATTAGCCTAACCCTAGTTCGCCCACCCCAGCCTTGTAACCCTAACCCTAAATTGGCGGCTAGACCTAGTTCGAACCCAAACCCTAACCCTAACCCTAATCTGGCGGCAGTCCAAACCCAAACCCTAACCCTAGTTGCGAGAAACCCTAGGTAATCCTAATTCTCGCAAACCTAGTTCGAACCCTACCAATCCCTCAAACCCTAGATCCAAATCCGCAAACCCTAACCCTAGCCCTCAGCCGAGATCACCAAACCCTAATTCCTTGTTGTTGCTTGCCCTCCAAGTAATAACCCATCTAGGAGATTTTAAGGGATTTGTTGCATGCTTTTGGTTGATTTGGTTGAGTTGTATTGCAATTTAGATTAGCAATTGTTTTTCCTACAGTTTTATGAGTTTTCATTCATGTTGCATGATTGATTGCGATTCATATTGCTTGATTAATACTTGCTGATTTCAGTCATTGCATTCCATCAATTCGACCTACCCCTTTTTCTGTTTGTTAATTTGGCTTCTAGTTGGTTTCATTGGTAGCAAAAGTCACTTAGTTAAAAAAAAAAAAAATTCAGTTCGTGTATACCCTTTTTAATTTCGTCCTTTGCATTGTTGCTTTGCTTTGCTTGTTTCTTCATTATAGCACAAGAGTAGTTTGTGCATAAAATCAAAAAAAAAAAAAAAAAAAAACAGAAAAGAAAAGTGATCTACCCCAGCTAGTTTTAAGCCACTTTCAACCCTAGTGACTGCTTGCTTAAAAAGATAGCTAAGTAGAAATCACTTTGAAGAAAAAGAGTGACGAAATAAAAGTCATTAAGCCTACCATATTTTCTGTCCTTGCATGCTGAATTTTGGCTTTATTAACTTGCATAGAGTCAATTGAGAGATTGCATGTGTTTTAGAGCTCATAAAGGGATTATTTGCATTGCTTGTCTTATTGCATATTTGCCATTTGCTTAAGCTGCATATTTCCTTTAAATATCATTAGTATTCCATACCTACACTATATCTACCATTTTACTCCCTCAAAACAGCCCAAAAACTGAATTAAGTTGATTGGATTGCTTTGAGGCAAGTTTTGGCTTGATCAAGGTGTGGTATTGCTTGTTGTGATTTACTTTAGAACACACTACTCTCTCTACCTTCTTGCTTGTTTCAGGAACAATGGTGATTCCTTCAGAACCTAACCCAACTGAATTAAGTCTCACTAAGGAGGCAATCGACTTCATTAGGTTGTCCATTAGTGAAGGTGTGCGCGATGGCCAGGCTCGAGCTGTAGAACTGGCCACGGCTGCATTGGCTCCACAACTAAAGCATTTAGAGGAACAACTTGCAATATTGGTTGATTCATCTCAAGCTAGTCGCAAGAGCACCCCTGCAGTCGATCTTACAAGTGACCCAAATCAAGCCTCGGGTAGCGACAAAGGCAAGCAACAACGAGTGGATGACGAACATGATGTGCTTGCTAGCTACAACAAAGATAATGATCCCCCGGCTCACTACTCCCCCACAGCAGGCCGAGGTAGAGGAAGAGGCATCGGGTCGAGAACTCCACCGGTTACTCATCAACAAGTCTATAGTCAGCCACACAACCGGTATCCTCAAGCCACTCATCAACAATATCAACAATACAACAACTCTTTTGATGATGTGACGTATGGTTATCCCGGGGAAGAAAGGCGCCCATGGCATCCTCCCCTAGATGATTTCTATAACCAAGCTGAGGTTGTAGAAGATCTCCCACCAGCCTATGGAGTACAACGGCCGAACAACAACAACAACGTTAACCAAGTGGTAAATCAGATTGGGAAACGTGATATAAAGATCAAGATAGAACCATTCAATGGAGAGCTTAACCCGGAGAAGTATCTAGAGTGGGAACAAGCTACAAATTTCATTCTAGATCACATGGGATATGAAGAATGGGAGAAAGTTGCTGTTGTTGTCATCCACTTTATTGGGACCGCTAGAAATTGGTGGTTTAGAATGAAGGAGGATCGAATAAGAAAGGCCTTACCACCAATTGAAACTTGGGGCCAGCTGAAGTTTGTAATGAGGAAGAAATATGTGCCTGAAGAGCATACCGAGCACATGAGATTGAAAGTGGTAACTTGCAAACAAGGCACCAAGTCTCCAACCGAGTACTTCAATGAGCTAGAGGATCTGAGTTTTAAAGCGGGAATTCATCATTCCCAACGGTCTCTAAGGACCCAATTCATGGCTGGACTGAATCAAAGCATTCAAGACACATTGGAGATTCAACAAATCAAGGATCTCAATGCCTTAGTACATTCAGCCCAACTACTCTATGAGCAGCAACAAAGGAAGAGGAAGGAAGCTTGGAATGCTACAAAAAGGTATGGCCCTAATCCTAGTTCAAATTCCAACTCTTATTCTTCTAACTTTTCTATGCAGCAAAAGGGAGCTTCTAGCTCACCTAAACCAACAGGTTTTCAAGGCCAAAGGCGTCCCACCAATGGACCTCCAAATCAGCCTAGAACACGTGATTTAGTGTGCTACAAGTGTCAAGGACGAGGTCATTATGCCAAGGATTGTCCAAATCTAAAGCAAGTGCTTCTCACCACCAATGGAGGCTATGTGAGTGATGAAGATATAACTCCAAATCAAGTGGAGGAGGACAGTATTGGACAAGAAGAGGAGGACGTAGAGGCCATTGAACCAGATTGCACCGAACAGCCTCTAACTTTGGTAACAATGCGTACTCTTACTTTACAAGAAACACCTAGGCTAGATCAAAGGGAAAACATTTTTCATACTAGGTGTACAGTAAAGAATCAAGTGTTATGCATGATAATTGATAGTGGTAGCTGTTGTAACATTATTAATGCTAAGGTAGTTGATCACTTGCAATTAAAAACCCAACCTAGGGCTACTAGTTATGGTCTCAATGGAATTAATGATTCAGAAGGTCCTAATCTTGTCACTCATCAGTGTTTAGTCCGTGTTGCTATTGGTACTTATGTTGATGATATTATGTGTGATGTAGTTAACATGGAATGCACTCATATCTTGTTAGGTAGACCATGGTTATTTGATAGGAGAGTGATTTATGATGGTATGTTAAACACCTATTCTTTTAACTATGATTGGAGGAGAGTTTCTCTTCTACCCTTGTCTCCTCAACAAGTTCTACAGGATCAGGTACGTCGAGATCAAGCTAGGGCACTTAGGCGTGCCAAGGAAGAGAAAGAAGAGGCTGATTCAACGGCCAAAGCAGCGGCCCGGCGTTCGGCGCCCGACGCGTCGACAAAGCCAAGCGGCGTTTCCCAGTCTCCACCCGAGCGTTCTGGCTCAAATTTTGGGACAACATCAAAAACAGGTGGAGCTACTGTTTGGGATGAAAAACGCCGAGAAAATGTCCCTAAAACGCCCAAAGTGCCGAGCAACACTTCCAGCAGTGCATCTGGGACGAAAACTGGGCTATCTCCCAATCCACTCGAGCGTTTTGGCTCAAATTTTGGGAGCAATTCAGAGACTCAGAGAGCTACAAATATGGAAAAAGAACGCCTACAGAAAGAGCCAAAAATCGGCTTGAAAGGCAGTGTAGAAAAGCGCTCTCTTGTGACGCAGTCTAGTATTTCTTTCCCTTACCCTTCTTGTTTACTTATTATGAGGAAAGAGGTACTTATTATTAGTCAAGATATTTCACATCTTCCAAAGTGTCTACAGGATCTATTACAGGAGTTTGAAGATGTGATGCCTGAAGAGTTGCCAGAAGGCCTTCCACCAATTAGAGGCATTGAGCATCAAATCGATTTGGTGCCCGGCGCTTCATTACCAAACCGTGCAGCCTATAGAGCAAGTCCAGAAGAGACCGCTGAGCTTCAAAGACAAGTGCAAGATCTCATGGACAAAGGCTATGTGCGTGAATCTCTCAGCCCATGCGCGGTTCCGGTGATTTTGGTGCCAAAGAAGGATGGCACATGGAGAATGTGTGTTGATTGTAGAGCGATCAACCAAATAACAGTTAAGTACCGTCACCCCATTCCTAGACTAGATGATATGCTTGATGAGTTACATGGTGCTAATTTCTTTTCTAAAATTGATTTAAGAAGTGGGTACCATCAAATTAGGATGAGGGAAGGGGATGAATGGAAAACTGCCTTTAAAACTAAGTATGGCTTATATGAATGGTTAGTAATGCCTTTTGGATTAACTAATGCACCTAGTACCTTTATGAGGCTTATGAACCATGTCTTAAGAAGATACTTAGGCAGATTTGTTGTAGTCTACTTTGATGATATCTTAATCTATAGCAAAACCATGGATGAACATGTAGGTCATCTTAGGGTTGTTTTGGACACTTTAAGGTTAGAAAAGCTTTATGTTAACTTGAAAAAGTGTTCTTTTTGCTCCGAGTCTACCATTTTTCTTGGTTTTGTTGTGTCTAAAGGTGGATTGAAGGTAGATGAAGACAAGATCAAGGCAATCAAAGAATGGCCCCAGCCGACCACACCAACAATGGTCAGATCATTTCTCGGCTTGGCTGGCTTCTACAGGAGATTTGTGCGTGATTTTAGCACAATTGCAGCACCCCTCCACGAGCTTACAAAGAAGGATACGGCCTTTAAATGGAGGGAGCAACAAGAGAACGCCTTCAACACTTTGAAGGACAGATTATGCCACGCCCCAGTGCTTCAACTCCCTGACTTCTCCAAGGCATTCGAGATAGAGGTGGACGCTTCTGGACATGGCATAGGAGGCGTGCTCTTACAAGACAAGAAACCCATTGCTTATTTTAGTGAAAAGCTTAGTGGGGCTGAGTTGAATTACCCTACTTATGATAAAGAGTTGTATGCTTTAATTAGGGTCCTGAAAACTTGGTCTCATTATTTGTGGCCTAAAGAGTTTGTAATCCATTCTGATCATGAGGCCTTGAAGTACTTGAAAGGCCAATCCAGACTCAGCAGGCGACATGCAAGATGGGTTGAATTCATGGAGACCTTTCCTTATGTTGTTAAACATAAGAAAGGCAAGGAGAATGTGGTAGCTGACGCCCTTTCTCGGAGGTATGTACTCTTGAACCTATGTGATGTTAAGATCCTTGGATTTGCAATGATTAGGGAATTATATGCTAGTGATCCTCACTTTGCTGAAATCTATAAGAATTGCATGTCTAGGGGTGAAATAGATACCTACTTTATTGATGATGGATACTTGTTTAAAGCTGGAAAATTGTGCATTCCTTCATCTAGTATACGTAGGCTTCTAACTAAAGAGGTTCATGAATCAAGAGGACATAGGGGTTTAGAAAAGACTTTAGAAGGTTTAAAAGAACACTATTATTGGCCTAAAATGAGTAATTATGTGCTGAGATTTGTCAAGAGTTGTGTTGTTTGTGCTAAAGCTAAGTCTAGACTTCACCCCCATGGTTTGTACCAGCCTTTACCCATTCCTAGTTCACCTTGGGAAGACATTTCTATGGATTTCATTGTAGGTTTGCCTAGAACTAGGAAGGGTAGAGATTCTATCTTTGTAGTGGTAGATAGATTTTCCAAAATGGCTCATTTTATTCCATGTCACACGACTGATGATGCTGTGCATATTGCTGATTTGTTCTTTAGGGAAATTGTTAGATTGCATGGCATTCCTTGTTCTATTGTGTCAGATCGTGATGCTAAATTTTTGAGTTATTTTTGGAAGAGTCTATGGTCTAAATTGGGAACTAAATTGCTGTTTTCTACCTCATGTCACCCACAAACTGATGGGCAAACGGAAGTTACTAATCGAACGTTAGGGGTTTTACTTAGAACTATGCTTAAAGCTAACCTCAAACGTTGGGAAGATGTTTTGCCTTTTGTGGAGTTTGCTTATAACAGGTCAATCCATTCAGCCACAAAGATGACCCCTTTTGAGGTTGTTTATGGGCTGAATCCGAGGACGCCGGTGGATATGACGCCTCAGCCATACAAGGGAAAAGAGAGTTTTGAAGCTAACAAGAGGGCTGAGTTTGTGAAGAAGCTACATGAGAGGACGAAGATGCACTTGGAGAGGAAATCCATGAAGTACAAGGCCCATGCTGATAAGGGTCGGAAACAGGTTATCTTTGAAGAAGGAGACCTTGTTTGGGTGCATCTAAGGAAGGAAAGGTTCCCAAATCAAAGGAAGAACAAGTTAGATCAGAGAGGAGATGGACCATTTCGTATCATCAGGAGAATCGGCCCTAATGCATATCATGTTGACATGCCTGGTGAGTATGGTGTCCATCCAACTTTTAATGTGGCTGATCTATCTCTTTATGTGCCAAATTTTGATTCCGACGTCGAATCAGAGACTATTCGAGCTCAAGTGGAGGAGAATGATGCAGTGAAGCCTGCCATGTCTCAAACCGACGTCGATGAGTTGATTCGAGTGCCTTCTGACGGACCAATCACAAGAAGTCGAGCTAAGAAGATTGCTCAAGGCACAACAGCGATCTTGGTTCGATTGGCAGCGGTTATTGAAGAGCCTAGCAAGGCGAAGTGGGTCTCGTGCATTCGACATCAATTGAGCCCGGATTCAATGGATTGATAATATGAGGGCCGAAATTCACTATTTCTTTATTTAGAAACATGTACTAATTTGTCTCACTTTAGGGCTGAATTTAGTAAGTGACCGGGTGAGATGAATTGGTATATGGGTCAAAGTCAACCCTTTGACTTGACCATTCTAAATTGAAGAAAATATCTTATTTATTATTTTATGAACAATTTCTATCTATTTTAATAATGAAGAGAAATCAGCCAATAAGTTTATGTTAGTGGTTGATTTTCTCTCTCCTGGTTGTTAGAGATATTTTCTCTCTCCTGGTTGTTAGAGATATTTTCTCTCTCCTGGTTGTTAGAGATATTTTTAGTTTGTTAGAGATATTTTAAGTTGTTAGGATTATTTCCTTAAATAAATAATTCAGCTATGATTTATTTATTTAAGGGAATCTAGTTAGATTTATTTAGATATTATTATATCTTGGGAAGCAAGCAAAGGAGGCTCATTCTCCCCATTTAGGGCCGGCCACCTCCCCTTCCTTGCTCCCCAAGTATTAGCTTTTGTATTCTCTATTTATACTTTGCAAATTCATTAATAAAAATCAGCTTGAGATTAGATAAACCCTAAGAAAGGTTTATCTAGTCCTTGGGCTCAAAAACAATTGTGTTTGTGTGCATGCTATTCGGCCGATCAACATCATCAAAATTTCGAGAATTCTCTTCTCTCTCTCTCGTTCGAATCTGAGTTATATTTCATCAATAAGATTGTTCTAGTCTTGATTGTTAAAGATCAAACTAGTTTATCATTCGGATTTAGCATTAGAGCCAATCCGAGTGAACTATCAAGTTGATTTACTATAATTCTGTTCGATCTCCATTCATTCAATTTCAGATCAGTTTGGTTACTTGTTGTGTACGATTTCTCATATTGATTGCAAATTCAGGTTGATTCAAGGATTACTAGGCAAGATCGGGACTTGTGTGGGTCATATACGAGGTTTCTACGGAGGATTCCGGGGCAATCACGTATCACTTTAAATGGAGGGAGCAACAAGAGAACGCCTTCAACGCTTTGAAGGACAGATTATGCCACGCCCCAGTGCTTCAACTCCCTGACTTCTCCAAGGCATTCGAGATAGAGGTGGACGCTTCTGGACATGGCATAGGAGGTGTGCTCTTGCAAGACAAGAAACTCATTGCTTACTTTAGTGAAAAGCTTAGTGGGGCTGAGTTGAATTACCCTACTTATGATAAAGAGTTGTATGCTTTAATTAGGGTTTTGAAAACTTGGTCTCATTATTTGTGGCCTAAAGAGTTTGTAATCCATTCTGATCATGAGGCCTTGAAGTACTTGAAAGGCCAATCCAGACTCAACAGGCGACATGCAAGATGGGTTGAATTTATGGAGACTTTTCCTTATGTTGTGAAACATAAGAAAGGCAAGGAGAATGTGGTAGCTGACGCCCTTTCTCGGAGGTATGTGCTCTTGAACCAATGTGATGTTAAGATCCTTGGATTTGCAATGATTAGGGAATTATATGCTAGTGATCCTCACTTTGCTGAAATCTATAAAAATTGCATGTCTAGGGGTGAAATAGATACCTACTTTATTGATGATGGATACTTGTTTAAAGCTGGAAAATTGTGCATTCCTTCATCTAGTATACGTAGGCTTCTAACTAAAGAGGTTCATGAATCAAGAGGACATAGGGGTTTAGAAAAGACTTTAGAAGGTTTAAAAGAACACTACTATTGGCCTAAAATGAGTAATTATGTGCTGAGATTTGTCAAGAGTTGTGTTGTTTGTGCTAAAGCTAAGTCTAGACTTCACCCCCATGGTTTGTACCAGCCTTTACCCATTCCTAGTTCACCTTGGGAAGACATTTCTATGGATTTCATTGTAGGTTTGCCTAGAACTAGGAAGGGTAGAGATTCTATCTTTGTAGTGGTAGATAGATTTTCCAAAATGGCTCACTTTATTCCATGTCACACGACTGATGATGCTGTGCATATTGCTGATTTGTTCTTTAGGGAAATTGTTAGATTGCATGGCATTCCTTGTTCTATTGTTTCAGATCCTGATGCTAAATTTTTGAGTTATTTTTGGAAGAGTCTATGGTCTAAATTGGGAACTAAATTGCTGTTTTCTACCTCATGTCACCCACAAACTGATGGGCAAACGGAAGTTACTAATCGAACGTTAGGGGTTTTACTTAGAACTATGCTTAAAGCTAACCTCAAACGTTGGGAAGATGTTTTGCCTTTTGTGGAGTTTGCTTATAACAGGTCAATCCATTCAGCCACAAAGATGACCCCTTTTGAGGTTGTTTATGGGCTGAATCCGAGGACACCGGTGGATATGACGCCTCAGCCATACAAGGGAAAAGAGAGTTTTGAAGCTAACAAGAGGGCTGAGTTTGTGAAGAAGCTACATGAGAGGACGAAGAGGCACTTGGAGAGGAAATCCATGAAGTACAAGGCCCATGCTGATAAGGGTCGGAAACAGGTTATCTTTGAAGAAGGAGATCTTGTTTGGGTGCATCTAAGGAAGGAAAGGTTCCCAAATCAAAGGAAGAACAAGTTAGATCAGAGAGGAGATGGACCATTTCGTATCATCAGAAGAATCGGCCCTAATGCATATCATGTTGACATGCCTGGTGAGTATGGTGTCCATCCGACTTTTAATGTGGCTGATCTATCTATTTATGTGCCAGATTTTGATTCCGACGTCGAATCAGAGACGATTCGAGCTCAAGTGGAGGAGAATGATGCAGTGAAGCCTGCCATGTCTCAAACCGACGTCGATGAGTTGATTCGAGTGCCTTCTGACGGACCAATCACAAGAAGTCGAGCTAAGAAGATTGCTCAAGGCACAACAGCGATCTTGGTTCGATTGGCAGCGGTTATTGAAGAGCCTAGCAAGGCGAAGTGGGTCTCGTGCATTCGACATCAATTGAGCCCGGATTGGTGCCTTTCAACAATCACGAGCCCCTTTCTCGTGCTTCAAGGTCTCGTTCCTTGTTGTGTGAGATCGTAAAGGTTGGTTTCATAATCATTCTATTAGGTTCTTGGCTGAATCGAGTCAAGGGTTTGATAGTTGTTTTATGAGGTTATGCTTCTTGTTGTTCTTGAGTCATTTATCTCTTGTCGAGTCCTTTTTCCTGTTTTTGTATTTGATTCTTGTCTTTTCGATCATTACAAGTCGTGTTCTTCAATTGTTGAGTCTTGTTGCATTTCCCTTTTCTGATCATTATCTTTGTTTCCTTGTTTTGAGTCGTGAACGTCGAAGATCGGGCATCAAGCGGCTTATCCCCGCATCAAATTGGTATCAGAGCCAGGTTGTAGACGTTCTTCTTGTGTTCGAGTCGATTCACCATTAGAGTCTACAAAAATACCAAAAAGAGAAGTAGCGTCTTCAAGGATCCGATCAGGTTTGATTAATCTCAATCTCTTTAATTAAACTTGAAAGTACTAACCAGTTTGTTGCTTGCTGAAGTGGTTTGTTTCGCCCCAGCCAAACACGCCCTAAGCCAAGTAACCGTCACCACCCATTTGTCTCGCAACCACCACCTCCATTAAAGTTCAGTTCCACTCTCTCAAATACTCAGCCACGTCTCTTTAATATTGGAGAGGAGTTGATTTAATTCAGCCAAGTCAAATTAAATCTCACTCAACTCCTATTTTAAAGGGAGATTTTGTCAACCCCTCATTTCAGCCACAAGAAGCCACGCCCCACCTTAACCAATTCTTCTCCATCCCTATTTTCTAGGAAAGATTTATTCAAACTCCAAATCTCCCATACCCCCATATCAGCCACGTCCAAACCAACCATACCACTCCTACTTTCACTCCTTAATCCAAGATTGACCCACCATATCTCCAACGTCCATTTCCATTCAACTCAGCAAGGTTTTTATTTTAATTTCTTGCACTTAAATATTCTATCTTATCTTAGCATTTTATTTCTGTAATTATCTGATTACTTCTGATAAAAAAAATAAATACGAAATTCAAAAAAAAAAAAAGAAAGAAAAAGAAAGAAGCAAAAATCAGAAATCAGATTTCATTTCCTCTCTTCTTTAATTCATATCATAGTATAGCATTCATTTATTACATACTTGTAATTATTTCAACAAGTGCAAGAGTCTCCTTCATAACGTCTTTTCTTCTTCTGGACGTCATTGGAGTACACCTCGAACCTTCACAAAAGAGCCACCCCACGCCCCACCTAACAGACCACTCCAAGTGCACTCTTGGTTAAGGAAATCAAGGTGAGACAGGCTTAATCAAGGTTTGATCTAACTCTTGTTTGACAATTTTCTCTTTCTCAATTCTGGTCTTGTTTATAATCGAGTCTTCTTCTCATTTTCTCTACTTCCTATTTCTGTTTTCACTCGAGTCTTCATTTGTTTAAATCCTCTTTCCTCCAACCTTCTCTTCTCGTGTTTGATTGATCTACTAAACTTCAACTTGATTTTGATCATTTCAAAGCAGATTGCAACAACAAGCTCGATCACACCACCCGAGAGTGAGAGCGAGTGAAACACAAGCGAGGAGTTTATTGATTTGACTAACATTAACCATTTGCTTGTAGTGCATTGTGTGTGATCATGTCAGGAGACGAGAGAGGATCCCACCGATCCAGGAGCCCCGACCCGGTTCACCCCGATGTGTTCAACTTGTTGAGCTCTCTCAACAGCAACATGGCACGCCTCAATTCGCGCATGGCTGCCTTGGAGGCGCAAACAATTACGACGCCTCAACCGGGGGCCGCACCGAGCGTCGCGCCAGGTACCGCGCCAATGGCGCACGATCCAGCCGCAGCGGCGAGCCAAGAGCAAGGGCGCGCTCGTGAGTCCGCGCCTACGTTCCATCCGTCCAGCATGGATCCGAATCTTGCCTCCACTTCCCATCATCAAAACAGGGAAGATAACTTGAACTCAACTCATTTCCATTCTCCCAGAATTTTTGCTCAAGGGATCCCAATTAGCCAATTACCCTCTCCCGCTAGGGAAGGGCGAAATCGTGCTAATGAATTTCATGATTTTCAGGGACATAGGAGAGCTCCGGGCCAAGAAGACCATTTCGATGAGTATGACGCCGAAGATGATGAACATTGGGAGCGCTATTCAAGGCGCGAAGACAGAGATAGGCGTCCAAGGCGGCCTAGAGAGCCCGAGCAAGATGGAGTAGGAAAAATCAAGGTGAAGATCCCAGCCTTTGAAGGCAAGTGTGATCCGGACGTCTACATGGAGTGGGAGACGAAAATTGAACAAATATGGAATTGCCATAACTTTGCCGAGCATAAAAAGGTACAACTCGCCACCCTTGAATTTTCCGGTTATGCACTAATCTGGTGGGATAATCTAGTAAAGGAAAGGAGAAGAGCTCTTGACGCACCAATAGGAACTTGGGAGCAAATGAAGGCCCTCATGAGGAGGCGCTTCATTCACCAACATTATGCACGTGAGCTGCGTCAAAGATTGGAGAATCTCAAGCAAGGTTCAATGAGTGCCGAGGAAACTTACAATGCCATGCAAGTGGAAATGGTAAGGGCCAATGTGGATGAGGATGAAGAATCCACAATGGCACGTTTCCTTCGAGTTTTACATCCTTCTTTAGCTAATGAGGTCGATTTATATCCATATACTACTATGACTGGTTTGTTACATTTAGCTATGAAGGTTGAGAAAAAGAACAAGGCACGGATTCTAGGAGGCCGAGGCACGAGTAACCAGCCCAACTCATGGAGGAACAACCGTGGCCAGGCCATGTCTTATGGAAAGGAAGGCGCGCCTACAAAGGAACGAGGAAGCACCGCCGGCGCCTATGGAGATCAAGATGGCCGAACCAAGCCTTCCGCGAGCACCGCGCCATCCTACAACAAGGGCCCCAATAGTGGAGCTTCGGCAGCTCCTAAGGGCAGTACCTCTAACCCTTCCTCTAGAGCTAGGGATATTGTGTGTTTTAAGTGCCAAGGAAGAGGGCACATGATGAAAGATTGCCCTAACAAGAAAACACTTTTAATCAATCATTTAGGCCAATATGAATCTGAGGAAGAAATTGATGATGTGCATGAAAATGAGCCTAATAATGATGATTTGCATGATGATGAGGATGAGATAGAGTATGAATCAGGGGAGTCTTTAATTGCTAGATGTAACATGCATATAAAACCAGCCCCTTGTGAAGATAATCAACGTGAAAATCTATTTCATACTCGATGTTTAATTAAGGGTAAGGTTTGCAACATGATAATAGATAGTGGAAGTTGCTGTAACATTGCTAGTCTTGAAATGGTACAAAAACTGCAAATATCTATGACTCAACACCCTAGACCTTATAAATTGCATTGGATGAACGATTGTGGAGAACTTAAAGTGAACAAGCAAGCGCATGTTTCTATTAAATTAGGGCATTACGAGGATGTTGTTCTTTGTGATGTAGTTCCTATGCAGGCTTGTCACATTTTATTAGGTCGCCCATGGCAATATGATAGGAAGGTCACGCATGATGGATTCACCAACCGGAACACCTTCACCTACAATGGCCAAACCATAGTGCTCAAACCCATGACGCCTATGCAGGTGGCCGAGGAGTTTGACAAAAAGAAGGTAAGTAAGGTAAGTGGAGAAGGTGAGGGAAAGAAGGGGACAACTCGGGGTAAGACGAGCTCACCTAACAATCTCCCACCCTCCAGCGCACTTTTGGCTTCCAAGCGGGAGTTAGAGACCGAGTATTTGGATGGGCAAACAACACTCATGCTCTTGTGCAAGGAGCTGAGTTTGTTGAATGAGGAACTTAGAGCCTCTTTGCCCCCACAAATTTTGGGGCTCATTGAGGAATACAATGACGTATTTCCCGATGAGATACCGGCTGGCTTACCTCCAATTAGAGGAATCGAGCATCAAATTGATCTCATTCCCGGAGCATCTTTGCCTAATAGGCCAGCCTATCGTATGAACCCCAAGGAGACTCAAGAAGTCCAATCCCAAGTCCAAGAGTTATTGGATAAGGGATACATTAGGGAAAGTTTAAGCCCTTGTGCTGTACCGGTGTTGCTAGTGCCTAAGAAAGACAACACATGGCGTATGTGTGTCGATTGTAGGGCTATTAACAACATAACGGTAAAGTATAGGCACCCCATCCCTCGTCTAGACGACATGCTAGATGAATTGCATGGAGCCACTATCTTTTCAAAGATAGATTTAAAAAGTGGCTACCATCAAATAAGGATGAAGGAGGGGGACGAATGGAAAACAGCCTTCAAGACCAAGTTTGGTCTCTATGAATGGCTTGTTATGCCATTCGGGCTTACAAACGCCCCAAGTACTTTCATGCGTCTAATGAATCATGTGCTTAGAAACTTCATAGGGAAATTTGTTGTTGTTTATTTTGATGATATTCTGATCTATAGCAAATCCCTAGAGACGCATGAAGATCATTTGAGGGAAGTACTCTCTACACTTAGATTAGAGCACTTGTATGCAAATTTGAAGAAATGTGAATTGTGCACTAATCATGTCACTTTTCTTGGTTTTGTAGTGTGCTCCAAAGGATTACAAGTAGACGAAGCCAAGATAAAGGCGATTCAAGAGTGGCCAACGCCTACCTCCATTGGCCAAGTCAGGAGCTTCCACGGCCTCGCCAGCTTCTATCGGAGATTTGTGAGGGATTTTAGCACCATTGCTGCTCCCTTGACCGAAATCACTAAGAAGAGGAGTGAGTTCAAGTGGGAGAAAGCACAAGAGAGGGCATTCAACGCCCTAAAGGACAGATTGACGCATGCCCCATTGTTGGCCTTGCCCGACTTCACTCGGCCCTTCGAAGTGGAGTGTGATGCGAGTGGCATTGGAATTGGAGGCGTTCTCATGCAAGAAGGTAAGCCTATTGCCTTCTTTTCTGAAAAATTGAAAGGTGCATGTTTAAACTACTCGACTTATGATAAAGAGTTATATGCTTTGTTTCGAGTGTTAAAAACATGGCAACATTACCTTTGGCCTAGTGAATTTGTCTTGAAAACTGACCATGAATCTTTAAAACATTTCAAGAGTCAAGATAAATTGGATAGAAGGCATGGTAGGTGGATGGAATTCATTGAGACATTTCCATATGTCATAAAATATAAAAAGGGAAAGGATAATGTAGTAGCCGACGCCTTGTCACGTCGCCATGCTTTGCTTGTCTCATTAGATTCTAGAGTGTTAGGATTTACTTACATTCGTGAATTATATGAGAATGATATTGATTTTGGTGATGCTTTTAAGTGCTGCATGCAAAAAGGTTCGGATGAGAAATACTACATTCATGATGGATTTTTATTTAGAGTAGATAAAGTTTGCATTCCTCGTTGCTCTTTGCGTTTATTGTTGGTTGAGGAAGCCCATAAGGGCGGCCTAATGGGACATTTTGGGAGGGATAAAACTTATCATACTCTTAGGGTTCATTTTTATTGGCCACACATGCTTAGAGACGTTGAAAATGTAGTTAAGCGTTGTGTTGATTGTTTAAGAGCCAAATCTAGGTTGATGCCACATGGACTTTACACCCCTTTGCCTACGCCTACAGCCCCTTGGGAGGATTTATCCATGGACTTTATAGTAGAGTTGCCTAGGACTAAGAAGGGGAGGGATTCAATTATGGTGGTAGTTGACCGATTCTCAAAAATGGCACACTTTGTGCCGTGCCATAAAACTGATGATGCTAGTAATGTAGCTAACTTGTTCTTTAGGGAAATAGTTAGGCTTCATGGCATACCATAAACAATAGTGAGCGATAGGGATACCAAGTTCCTTAGCCATTTTTGGAGGACGTTATGGAATAAGCTAGGAACTAAGCTAATGTTCTCTACATCTAGCCACCCACAAACTGATGGGCAAACCGAAGTGACCAATAGGACGTTAGCTACCATCCTTAGAACCATTATTAAAAAGAATTTGAAAATGTGGGAAGAAGCTTTACCTCATGTGGAGTTTGCTTACAATCGCACTATGCACTCATCTACTATGTTAACTCCATTTGAATGTGTTTATGGTACTAACCCACTCACCCCCTTAGATCTTACCCCATTTCCAATGAGGGAGCATGAAAGTTTTGATGCAGGAAAGCACGTTGAATTTATTAAGGAGCTGCATGCTCGAACCAAGACTCGGTTGGAGCAAAAGGCCGAGTACAATGCTAGGCGCGCCAACCATGGGCGGCGCCGCGTGATTTTCCAGCCCGGCGATTTGGTATGGGCGCATCTAAGGAAGGAGCGGTTTCCGGAGCTAAGGAAGAACAAACTGTCTCCCAGAGGCGATGGACCTTTCAAGGTGCTTCAGTGGATTGGAGACAATGCTTACAAGTTAGAGTTGCCTGGGGATTATGGTGTGAGCGCCACCTTCAATGTCGCTGATCTTACGCCGTACTTAGCCGTGGATGAAGAGTTGGATTCGGGGTCGAATCCTTTCCAAGAAGGGGAGGTTGATGAGGGACCATCTAGGCAGCCTCCACCGGGCGCGCCTACACTCTTTGATGGACCACTCACCCGTGCTCGAGCTAAGAAGCTACAACGCGAGATGAATGCTTTTGTGGGCTACACTATGGCTAAGGAGGCAGGAGCTTGTATGGAGTCCAAGGCCAGGGCGGTGTGTGTCTTGAGCGCCGACGGATCATCGTATCGAGGCTGCAGCGGCGCGCCCCAACCTCAGCGATGCGACGCGCCCCGCGATGCAACGCGCCCCGCGATGCAACGGCGCGCAGCGATGCAACGGCGTGCTCGTTCCAGCGCGGCAACGATACGGCGCGCCCCTGAGCGCGCCTGTCCGCGTGTGTGCGCGCGAGTCCGAGCACGAGCATGCTATCTTTTAGTTTTGCTGGATTTGTTTTATTGGGCCATTTCCATTTTGGGCCTTAGTTATCTTTTAGTTTTAATTAGACATTATTTCTATTGTTATTTTGTCAAGACATATAAATAGCTTAGGATGTTTTATTTTCAGGGTAGACAACTCATTATTGGATTTTCATTCTCATTGAATAGAGAGAAACGAAGGCTTTGGCTTTCAAAAGTGTGTGTGCTTCGCAGCTTTGTTTGTTTTGGATTGTGTCAATTTCATAGAAGATTGGTGCCTTTCAACAATCACGAGCCCCTTTCTCGTGCTTCAAGGTCTCGTTCCTTGTTGTGTGAGATCGTAAAGGTTGGTTTCATAATCATTCTATTAGGTTCTTGGCTGAATCGAGTCAAGGGTTTGATAGTTGTTTTATGAGGTTATCCTTCTTGTTGTTCTTGAGTCATTTATCTCTTGTCGAGTCCTTTTTCCTGTTTTTGTATTTGATTCTTGTCTTTTCGATCATTACAAGTCGTGTTCTTCAATTGTTGAGTCTTGTTGCATTTCCCTTTTCTGATCATTATCTTTGTTTCCTTGTTTTGAGTCGTGAACGTCGAAGATCGGGCATCAAGCGGCTTATCCCCGCATCAAAACTAGTTCATCAATTGGATTTAGCGTTAGATCCAATCCAATTGAACTATCCCATTTGATTCAATCTTAAGTGTTCAAACCAGATTTGACTCCATTCAATTTCGAAATTCTCTTACTTGCGCAACAAGGAATCTGAAGTTGAAAGCTTTTGTAGGTTGGAATCATAATTGCTGGCAAGATCGGGACTTGTGTGGGTCATATACGAGGTTTCTAAGGAGTAATCCGAGGCGATCACGTATCACCATGTTAATGAGTGAAAATTACATGGACGTTTCATAGAACACTAGGCGTGTAATGTTAGATCAGAAGTCATTTTAGAGGAAAACTGAGAAAAAACAAATGAACTTTAAAGACATCTGGGCATAAGCGTAATGAATGATGATAGTATCAAGCCATTAAGTACATTCTGCACTACAAAATAAAGACCGATTGAATAAGAGCATAAATTCGAACCTAGAAACCGAATGCCACGTTTAGGAGTGACAATTACATGGATATTTCATCGAACCTTTGATGTTCAATGTTAAATCACAAGTCATTTCAAAGGAAAAAGGAGAAAAAACAAGTGAACTTTAAAGACGTCTAGGCATAAGCATAAAGAATGATGATAGTATCAAGCCAATAAGCACGTTCTGCACTACAAAATCATGACCGATCGAATAAGAGCATAAATTCGAACCTAAAAACCGAATGCCACGTTAAGGAGTGACAATTACATGAACATTTCATCGAACACTTGGCGTGCAATGTGATACGTGATTGCCCCGGAATCCTCCGTTGAAACCTCGTATATGACCCACACAAGTCCCGATCTTGCCTAGTAATCCTTGATTCAACCTGAATTTGCAATCAATATGAGAAATCGTACACAACAAGTAACTAAACTGATCTGAAATTGAATGAATGGAGATCGAACAGAATTATAGTAAATCAACTTGATAGTTCACTCGGATTGGCTCTAACGCTAAATCCGAATGATAAACTAGTTTGATCTTTAACAATCAAGACTAGAACAATCTTATTGATGAAATATAACTCAGATTCGAACAAGAGAGAGAGAAGAGAATTCTCGAAATTGATGATGTTGATCGGCCGAATAGCATGCACACAAACACGATTGTTTTTTTGAGCCCAAGGACTAGATAAACCTTTCTTAGGGTTTATCTAATCTCAAGCTGATTTTATTGAATGAAATAACAAGAGTATAAATAGAGAATACAAAAGCTATTACTTGGGGAGCAAGGGAGGAAGGCTGGCCGGCCCTAGAAGGGGAGAGGGAGTCTCCTTTGCTTGCTTCCCAAGATATAATAATATCTAATTAAATCTAACTAGATTCCCTTAAATAAATAAATCATAGCTGAATTATTTATTTAAGGAAATAATCCTAACAACTTAAAATATCTCTAACAAACTAAAAATATCTCTAACAACCAGGAGAGAGAAAATATCTCTAACAACCAGGAGAGAGAAAATCAACCACTAACATAAGCCTATTGGCTGATTTCTCTTCATTATTAAAATAGATAGAAATTGTTCATAAAATAATAAATAAGATATTTTCTTCAATTTAGAATGGTCAAGTCAAAGGGTTGACTTTGACCCATATACCAATTCATCTCACCCGGTCACTTACTAAATTCAGCCCTAAAGTGAGACAAATTAATACATGTTTCTAAATAAAGAAATAGTGAATTTCGGCCCCCATATAATCAATCCATGGAATCCGGGCTCAATTGATGTTGAATGCACGAGACCCACTTCGCCTTGCTAGGCTCTTCAATAACCGCTGCCAATCGAACCAAGATCGCTGTTGTGCCTTGAGCAATCTTCTTAGCTCGACTTCTTGTGATTGGTCCGTCAGAAGGCACTCGAATCAACTCATCGACGTCGGTTTGAGACATGGCAGGCTTCACTGCATCACAATGTTAGATCACAAGTCATTTTAGAGGAAAACGAGAAAAAAACAAGTGAACTTTAAAGACATCTAGGAATAAGCATAAAGAATGATGCTAGTATCAAGCCATTAAGCGCTACGATATCGAGACCGATCGAATAAGAGCATAAATTCGAACCTAGAAACCGAATACAACGTTAAGGAGTGACAATTACACTGACATTTCATTGAACACTTGGCATGCAATATTAGATCACAAGTAATTTTAGAGGAAAAAGGAGAAAAACAAGTGAACTTTAAAGACATCTAGGCATATGCATAAAAAATGATGATAGTATCAAGCCAATAAGCACATTTTGCACTATAAAATCAAGACCGATCGAATAAGAGCAGAAATTTAAACCTAGAAGCCGAATGCCATGTTAAGGAGTGAAAATTACATGGACATTTCATAGAACACTTGGGGTGTAATGTTAGATCAGAAGTCATTTTAGAGGAAAAATGATAAAAAACAAGTGAACTTTAAAGACATCTAGGCATAAGCATAATAAATGATGATAGTATCAAGCCAATAAGCACATTTTGCACTACAAAATAAAGACCGGCCTAATAAGAGCATAAATTCGAAACTAGAAACAGAATGTCACGTTTAGGAGTGACGATTACATGGACATTTCATCGAACACTTGGCGTGCAATGTTAGATCACAAGTCATTTTAGAGGTTAAAGGAGAAAAAACAAGTGAACTTTTAAGACATCTAGGTATAAACATAAAAAATGATGATAGTATCAAGACAATAAGCACATTCCGCACTACAAAATCAAGACCGATCGAATATGAGTATAAATTCAAACCTAGAAACTGAATGCAATATTAAGGAGTGACAATTACATGGACGTTTCATTGATCACTTGGCGTGTAATGTTAGATCTCAAGTCATTTTGAAGGAAAAATGAGAAAAAACAAGCGAACTTTAAAGACATCTAGGCATAAGCATAAAGAATGATGATAGTATCAAGCCAATAAGCACATTCTGAACTATAAAATAAAGACCGATCGAATAAGAGCATAAATTCGAACCTAGAAACCGAATGCCACGTTTAGGAGTGACAATTACAGGGACATTTCATCGAATACTTGGCGTTCAATGTTAGATCACAAGTTATTTCAAAGGAAAAAGGAGAAAAAAGAAGTGAACTTTAAAGACGTCTAGGCATAAGCATAAAGAATGATGATAGTATCAAGCCAATAAGCACGTTCTGCACTACAAAATCATGACCGATCGAATAAGAGCATAAATTCGAACCTAAAAACCGAATGCCACGTTAAGGAGTGACAATTACTTGAACATTTCATCGAACACTTGGCGTGTAATGTTAGATCACAAGTCATTTTAGAGGAAAAACGAGAAAAAAACAAGTGAACTTTAATGACATCTAGGCATAAGCATAAAGAATGATGATAGTATCAAGCCATTAAGCGCTACGATATCAAGACCGATCGAATAAGAGCATAAATTCGAACCTAGAAACCGAATGCAACATTAAGGAGTGACAATTACACGGACATTTCATTGAACACTTGGTATGCAATGCTAGATCATAAGTCATTTTAGAGGAAGAAGGAGAAAAAACAAGTGAACTTTAAAGACAGAGGCATAATCATAAAAAATGATGATAGTATCAAGCCAATAAGCCCATTTTGCACTACAAAATCAAGACCAATCGAATAAGAGCATAAATTCCAACCTAGAAGTCGAATGCCATGTCAAGGAGTGACAATTATATGGACGTTTCATTGAACACTTGGCGTGTAATGTTAGATCACAAGTCATTTTAGAGGAAAAATGAGAAAAAAACAAGTGAACTTTAAAGACATCTAGGCATAAGCATAAATAATGAAGATAGTATCAAGCCATTAAGCACATTCTACACTACAAAATCAAGACCGATCAAATAAGAGCTTAAATTCAAACCTAGAAACCGAATGCCACGTTAACGAGTGACAATTACACGGACATTTCATTGAACACATGGCATGTAATGTTAGATCACAAGTCATTATAGAGGAAAAAGGATAAAAAACAAATGAACTTTAAAGACATCTAGGCATAGGCATAAAAAATGATGTTAGTATCAAGTCAATAAGCACATTTTGCACTACAAAATCAAGACCGATCGAATAAGAGCATAAATTCAAACCTAGAAGCCGAATGCCATTTTAAGGAGTGACAATTACATGGACGTTTCATAGAACATTTGGCGTGTAATGTTAGATCACAAGTCATTTTAGAGAAAAAACGAGAAAAAACAAGTGAACTTTGAAGACATCTAGGCATAAGCTTAAAGAATGAAGATAGTATCAAGCCATTAAGCACATTCTGCACTACAAAATCCAGACCGATCGAATAAGAGCATACATTCGAACATGAAAATCGAATGCCACATTAAGGAGTGACAATTACATGAACATTTCATCGAACACTTGGCGTGCAATGTTAGATCACAAGTCATTTTAGAGGAAAAACAAGAAAAAAACAAGTGAACTTTACAGACATCTTGGAATAAGCATAAAGAATGATGCTAGTATCAAGCCATTAAGCGCTACGATATCGAGACCGATCGAATAAGAGCATAAATTCGAACCTAGAAACCGAATGCAACGTTAAGGAGTGACAATTACACTGACATTTCATTGAACACTTGGCATGCAATATTAGATCACAAGTAATTTTAGAGGAAAAAGGAGAAAAAACAAGTGAACTTTAAAGACATCTACGCATATGCATAAAAAATGATGATAGTAAAAAGCCAATAAGCACATTTTGCACTACAAAATCAAGACCGATCGATTAAGAGCAGAAATTTAAACCTAGAAGCCGAATGCCATGTTAAGAAGTGAAAATTACATGGACGTTTCATAGAACACTTGGCGTGTAATGTTAGATCAGAAGTCATTTCAGAGGAAAAATGAGAAAAAAACAAGTGAACTTTAAAGACATCTAGGCATAAGCATAATAAATGATGATAGTGTCAAGCCAATAAGCACATTTTGCACTACAAAATAAAGACTGGTCTAATAAGAGCATAAATTCGGACCTAGAAACAGAATGCCACGTTTAGGAGTGACGATTGCATGGACATTTCATCGAACACTTGGCGTGCAATGTTAGATCACAAGTAATTTTAGAGGAAAAAGGAGAAAAAACAAGTGAACTTTTAAGACATCTAGGTATAAACATAAAAAATGATGATAGTATCAAGACAATAAGCACATTCCGCACTACAAAATCAAGACCGATCGAATATGAGTATAAATTCAAACCTAGAAACTGAATGCAATGTTAAGGAGTGACAATTACATGGACGTTTCATCGAACACTTGGCGTGTAATGTTAGATCACAAGTCATTTTAGAGGAAAAACGAGAAAAAAACAAGTGAACTTTAATGACTTCTAGGCATAAGCATAAAGAATGATGATAGTATCAAGCCATTAAGCACTACGATATCAAGACCGATCGAATAAGAGCATAAATTCGAACCTAGAAACCGAATGCAACGTTAAGGAGTGACAATTACACAAACATTTCATTGAACACTTGGCATGCAATGCTAGATCACAAGTCATTTTAGAGGAAGAAGTAGAAATAACAAGTGAACTTTAAAGACATCTAGGCATAATCATAAAAAATGATGATAGTATCAAGCCAATAAGCCCATTTTGCACTACAAAATCAAGACCGATCGAATAAGAGCATAAATTCCAACCTAGAAGCCGAATGCCATGTCAAGGAGTGACAATTACATGGACGTTTCATAAAACACTTGGCGTGTAATGTTAGATCACAAGTCATTTTAGAGGAAAAATGAGAAAAAAACAAGTGAACTTTAAAGACATCTAGGCATAAGCATAAAGAATGATGATAGTATCAAGCCAATAAGGACATTCTGCACTACAAAATAAAGACCGATCGAATAAGAGCATAAATTCGAACCTAGAAACCGAATGCCACGTTTAGGAGTGACAATTACATGGACATTTCATCGAACACTTGGCGTTCAATGTTAGATCACAAGTCATTTCAAACGAAAAAGGAGAAAAAACAAGTGAACTTTAAAGACGTCTAGGCATAAGCATAAAAAATGATGATGGTATCAAGCGAATAAGCACGTTCTACACTACAAAATCATGACCGATCGAATAAGAGCATAAATTCGAAGTTAAAAACCGAATGCCACGTTAAGGAGTGACAATTACATGGATATTCCATCGAACACTTGGCGTGCAATGTTAGATCACAAGTCATTTTAGAGGAAAAAGGAGAAAAAACAAGTGAACTTTTAAGACATCTAGGCATAAGCATAAAAAATGATGATAGTATCAAGACAATAATAACATTCCGCACTACAAAATCATGACCGATCGAATAAGAGCATAAATTCAAACCTAGAAACGGAATGCCATGTCAAGGAGTGACAATTACATGGACGTTTCATAAAACACTTGGCGTGTAATGTTAGATCACAAGTCATTTTAGAGGAAAAATGAGAAAAAAACAAGTGAACTTTAAAGACATCTAGGCATAAGCATAAAGAATGATGATAGTATCAAGCCAATGAGGACATTCTGCACTACAAAATAAAGACCGATCGAATAAGAGCATAAATTCGAACCTAGAAACCGAATGCCACGTTTAGGAGTGACAATTACATGGACATTTCATCGAACACTTGGCGTTCAATGTTAGATCACAAGTCATTTCAAACGAAAAAGGAGAAAAAACAAGTGAACTTTAAAGACGTCTAGGCATAAGCATAAAAAATGATGATGGTATCAAGCCAATAAGCACGTTCTACACTACAAAATCATGACCGATCGAATAAGAGCATAAATTCGAAGTTAAAAACCGAATGCCACGTTAAGGAGTGACAATTACATGGATATTCCATAGAACACTTGGCGTGCAATGTAGGATCACAAGTCATTTTAGAGGAAAAAGGAGAAAAAACAAGTGAACTTTTAAGACATCTAGGCATAAGCATAAAAAATGATGATAGTATCAAGACAATAATAACATTCCGCACTACAAAATCATGACCGATCGAATAAGAGCATAAATTCAAACCTAGAAACGGAATGCAATGTTAATGAGTGACAATTACATGGACGTTTCATAGAACACTTGGCGTGTAATGTTAGATCACAAGTCATTTTAGAGGAAAAATGAGAAAAAACAAGTGAACTTTAAAGACACCTAGGCATAAGCATAAAAAATGATGATAGTATCAAGCCAATAAGCACATTTTGCACTACAAAATAAAGACCGATCGAATAAGAGCATAAATTTAAACCTAGAAGCCGAATACCATGTTAAGGAGTGAAAATTACATGGACGTTTCAGAGAACACTAGGCGTGTAATGTTAGACAGAAGTCATTTTAGAGGAAAAATAATAAAAAAACAAGTGACCTTAAAAGACATCTAGGCATAAGCATAATGAATGATGATAGTATCAAGCCAATAAGCACATTTTGCACTACAAAATAAAGACCTGTCGAATAAGAGCATAAATTCGAACCTAGAAACCGAATGCCACGTTTAGGAGTTACGATTAGATGGACATTTCATCGAACACTTGGCGTTCAATGTTAGATCACAAGTCATTTTAAAGAAAAAATGAGAAAAAACAAGTGAACTTTAAAGACGTCTAGGCATAAGCATAAAGAATGATGATAGTATCAAGCCAATAAGCACGTTCTGCACTGCAAAATCATGATCAATCCAACAAGAGCATAAATTCGAACCTAAAAACCGAATGCCACGTTTAGGAGTGACAATTATATGGACATTTCATCGAACACTTGGCGTTCAATGTTAGATCACAAGTCATTTCAAAGGAAAAAGGAGAAAAAACAAGTGAACTTTAAAGACGTCTAGGAATAAGCATAAAGAATGATGATAGTATCAAGCCAATAAGCACGTTCTGCACTACAAAATCATGACCGATCGAATAAGAGCATATTTTCGAACCTAAAAATCGAATGCCACGTTAAGGAGTGACAATTACATGGACATTTCATCGAACACTTGGCGTGCAATGTTAGATCACAAGTCATTTTAGAGGAAAAACGAGAAAAAAAACAAGTGAACTTTAATGACATCTATGCATAAGCATAAAGAATGATTATAGTATCAAGCCAATAAGGACATTCTGCACTACAAAATAAAGACCGATCGAATAAGAGTTTAAATTCGAACCTAGAAACCGAATGCCACGTTTAGGACTGACAATTACATGGACATTTCATCGAACACTTGGCGTTCATTGTTAGATCACAAGTCATTTCAAAGGAAAAAGGAGAAAAAACAAGTGAACTTTAAAGAGGTCTAGGCATAAGCCTAAAGAATGATGATAGTATCAAGCCAATAAGCACGTTCTGCACTACAAAATCATGACCGATCGAATAAGAGCATAAATTCGAACCTAAAAACCGAATGCCACGTTAAGGAGTGACAATTACATGGACATTTCATTGAACACTTGGCGTGCAATGTTAGATCACAAGTCATTTTAGAGGAAGAGGGAGAAAAAACAAGTGAACTTTAAAGACATCTAAGGATAAGCATAAAAAATGATGATAGTATCAAGCCAATAAGCCCATTTTGCACTACAAAATCAAGACTGATCGAATAAGAGCATAAATTCAAACCTAGAAGTCGAATGCCATGTTAAGGAGTGACAATTACATGGACGTTTCATAGAACACTTGGCATGTAATGTTAGATCACAAGTCATTTTGGAGGAAAAATTTGAAAAAAATAAGTGAACTTTAAAGACATATAGGCATAAGCATAAATAATGAATATAGTATCAAGCCATTAAGCACATTCTACACTACAAAATCAAGACCGATCGAATAAGAGCTTAAATTCAATTCTAGAAACCGAATGCCACGTTAACGAGTGACAATTGCACGGACATTTCATTGAACACATGGCACCTCCATTGGTGGTGAGAAGCACTTGCTTTAGATTTGGACAATCCTTGGCATAATGACCTCTTCCTTGACACTTGTAGCACACTAAATCACGTGCCCTAGGCTGGTTTGGAGGTCCATTGGTGGGACGCTTTTGGCCTTGAAAACCTGTTGGTTTAGGTGAGCTAGAAGCTCCCTTTTGTTGCATAGAAGGGTTAGAAGAAAAAGAGTTGGAATTTGAACTAGGATTAGACCCATACCTTTTTGGAGCATTCCAAGCTTCCTTCTTCTTCCTTTGATGCTGCTCATAGAGTAGTTGGGCTGAATGTACTAAGGCATTGAGATCCTTGATTTGTTGAATCTCCAATGTGTCTTGAATGCTTTGATTCAGTCCAGCCATGAATTGGGTCCTTAGAGACCGTTGGGAATGATGAATTCCCGCTTTAAAACTCAGATCCTCTAGCTCATTGAAGTACTCGGTTGGAGACTTGGTGCCTTGTTTGCAAGTTACAACTTTTAATCTCATGTGCTCGGTATGCTCTTCAGGCACATATTTCTTCCTCATTACAAACTTCAGCTGGCCCCAAGTTTCAATTGGTGGTAAGGCCTTTCTAATTCGATCCTCCTTCATTCTAAACCACCAATTTCTAAAGGTCCCAATAAAGTGGATGACAACAACAACAACAACTTTCTCCCATTCTTCATAACCCATGTGATCTAGAATGAAATTTGCAGCCTGTTCCCACTCTAGATACTTCTCCGGATTAAGCTCTCCATTGAATGGCTCTATCTTGATCTTTATATCACGTTTCCCAATCTGATTTACAGCTTGGTTAACGTTGTTGTTGTTGTTTTTCGGCCTTTGTACTCCATAGGCTGGTGGGAGATCCTCTACAACCTCAGCTTGGTTATAGAAATCATCTAGGGGAGGATGCCATGGGCGCCTTTCTTCCCCGGGATAGCCATACGTCACATCATCAAAAGAGTTGTTGTATTGTTGATATTGTTGATGAGTGGCTTGAGGATACCGGTTTTGTGGCTGATTATAGAATTGTTGATGAGTAACCGGTGGAGTCCTCGACCCGTTGCCTCTTCCTCTACCTCGGCCTGCTGTGGGGGAGTAGTGAGCCGGGGGATCATTATCTTTGTTGTAGCTAGCAAGCACATCATGCTCTTCATCAACTAGTTGTTGCTTGCCTTTGTCGCTACCCGAGGCCTGATTTGGGTCACTTGTAAGATCGACTGCAGTAGGGCTCTTATGACTTGCTTGAGATGAATCAATCAACGTTGCAAGTTGGTCCTCTAAACGCTTCAATTGTGGAGCCAATGCACCCGTGGCCAGCTCTACAGCTCGAGTCTGGCCTTCTCGTACACCATCACTAATGGACAACCTAATGAAGTCAATTGCTTCCTTAGTGAGGCTCAATTCAGTTGGATTAGGTTCTAATGGAATCACCATTGTTCCTGAAACAAGCAAGAAAGTAGAGAGAGTAGTGTGTTCTAAAGCAAATCACAACAAGCAATACCACACCTTGATCAAGCCAAAACTTGCCTCAAAGCAATCCAATCAACTTAATTCAGTTTTTGGGCTGATTTGAGGAGTAAAATGGTAGATACAGTGTAGGTATGGAATACTAATGATAATTAAAGGAAATATGCAGCTTAAGCAAATGGCAAGTATGCAATAAGACAAGCAATGCAAATAGTCCCTCTATGAGCTCTAAAACACATGCAATCTCTCAATTAACTCTATGCAAGTTAATAAAGCCAAAATTCAGCATGCAAGGACAGAAAATATGGTAGGCTTAGTGATTTTTATTTCGTCACTCTTTTTCTTCAAAGCGATTTCTACTTAGCTATCTTTTTAAGCAAGCAGTCACTAGGGTTGAAAGTGGCTTAAAACTAGCTGGGGTAGATCACTTTTTTTTTCTTTTTGATTTAATGCACAAACTACTCTTGTGCTATAATGAAGAAACAAGCAAAGCAATGCAACAATGCTAAGGACGAAATTAAAAGGATATATACGAACTGTTTTTTTTTTAACTAAGTGACTTTTGCTACCAATGAAACCAACTAGAAGCCAAATTAATAAAAAGAAGAAGGGGTAGGTCGAATTGATGGAATGCAATGACAGAAATCAGCTAGTATTAATCAAGCAATATGAATCGCAATCAATCATGCAACATGAATGAAAAACTCATAAAACTGTAGGAAAACAATTGCTAATCTAAATTGCAATACAACTCAACCAATTCAGCCAATAAACATGCACAAATCCCATAAAAATCTCCTAATTGGATAATTGCTTGGAGGGCAAGGAACAACTAAGGGATTTAGGGTTTTGGAGGCTCACGGCTAGATTAGGGTTTTAGGGTTTGGTTCTAGGGTTTGGGGTATAGTAGGGTTTCAGATTTGCGAGAATTAGGGTTTCCTAGGGTTTCTCGCAACTAGGGTTAGGGTTCGGGATTGGGTTGCCGCCAGATTAGGGTTAGGGTTAGGCTAGGGTTCTCGAAAATTAGGGTTAGGGTTTCGAGAATGAGGGTGGTGGGGTTAGTCTCGGCTGGTGGTGGTGAGTGGTGCGGCAGGGGAGTGCGACACCAGGTCGTGGTGTCGGAGAGTGGTTCGTGGTGGTGGTGGCGGAAACAAGGTGGTGTTGGCGGAATTATGTGGTGGTTGTGGTGAAAAATTCAATCTTTGGTCTCAAAAATTCAAACTTTAGGTAAAGGTGAGATTTTTGGGATCAAAAACTGAATCAAATCAATTAGAAAGCAAATTAAGGAAAGAAACAATTACTTGGCGAGACGCTGGATTATGATACCACTTGATACGTGATCGCCTCGGATTACTCCTTAGAAACCTCGTATATGACCCACACAAGTCCCGATCTTGCCAGCAATTATGATTCCAACCTACAAAAGCTTTCAACTTCAGATTCCTTGTTGCGCAAGTAAGAGAATTTCGAAATTGAATGGAGTCAAATCTGGTTTGAACACTTAAGATTGAATCAAAAGGGATAGTTCAATTGGATTGGCTCTAACGCTAAATCCAATTGATGAACTAGTTTGATCTTTAACAATCAAGACTAGAACTAATCAATTGATCAATTTGAATGAACAAACTGAATTAAACTCAAAAACAAAGAGAGAGAAGTCGGTGATGATGATGATCGATCAATGCAGAAATCAAAGCTCTCACAAATATATTTTTGGGCCCAAGAGATAGATTAAACCAATTTGGGTTTAATCTCTCTCAAGCTCCCTTTTATTAATGAAACTGAAAAGTATTTATAGAGAATACAAAAGCTAATACTTGGGGAGCAAGGAAGGGGGGTGGCCGGCCCTAGATGGGGAGAATGAGCCTCCTTTGCTTGCTTCCCAAGATATGATAATATATAAATAAATCTAACTAGATTCCCTTAAATAAAATAAATCATGGCTGATTTATTTATTTAAGGAAATAATCCTAACAAACTCAAAATATCTCTAACAAACTCAAAATATCTCTAACAACCAGGAGAGAGAAGATCAACCAACTAACATAAGCCTATTGGCTGATTTCTCTACATTATTAAAATAAATAGAAATTGTTCATAATAAAATAAATAAGATATTTTCTTTAATTTAGAATGGTCAAGTCAAAGGGTTGACTTTGACCCATATACCAATTCATCTCACCCGGTCACTTACTAAATTCAGCCCTAAAGTGAGACAAATTAATACATGTTTCTAAATAAAGAAATAGTGATTTTCGACCCTCATATAATCAATCCATGGAATCCGGGCTCAATTGATGTCGAATGCACGAGACCCACTTCACCTTGCTAGGCTCTTCAATAACCGCTGCCAATCGAACCAAGATCGCTGTTGTGCCTTGAGAAATCTTCTTAGCTCGACTTCCACCTCCCTTCCTCTTTTGCAAGTTGTGGTAAACTTGGTTGGTGTAGTGAAGAACGTCCTCTATAGGTGCGCTAGTTCCAAATCTCTGTATTTCCACATAAGTAGCCAAATCCGAATTGAGACCACCTATGAATTTGGAAACCACATACCTCTCCGGAAAACGTACTCGGGATCGGTACACTAACTGGCGCAGCTCCTTGTAATACTCATCGGGTGTTCGAGCTCCTTGTCTCACACGCTCCAGTTTGACTTGGACACGATCAAGGTAGTCCTCGGGCACAAACCGTTGGCGCATGGCATCTTTAAGCTCAGCCCAAGTGGTAATGGGTTGCTCACCCACATATTCCCTCTCGGATTTCACTTCTTGCCACCATGAGTATGCAAAATCTGTAAAATGAATGGTAGCTACGGCCACTCGTTGTGCATCATGATAGTTATAATAATCAAAGATAGCCTCAGTTTTTGACTCCCAATCTAGATAGATTTCGGCATCGGATGTGCCAGCGAAGGGCTCGATGTTGAGCTTAACACCATAATGGTGATCCCTCGGTTGTTGTCTACGGTCATCGTAACCGTAGTTCTGCTGCATTTGATCAAGATAACGCCCTTGATCTTGGCGAGCATTAGGCAAATTAAGCACACGGCGCGACACATGCAATGGTGCAGCTTGTGCTTGATTTTGGCGCACTAAATTTTCCTTGCTTGAAAGTTAGGAGGATGCATACCTTGGTACCCATAGTAAGGGCTATCATTTGGGTTATCTCCAAGATAAGATGGACCATGGCTTACCCCAAGATGTGCCATGTTGCTGGTGACGTTGGCCATAGAAACCGGTGGCAATTCTACGTGGTTGGAGGGTTGTCCAACCTCAAAATGAGGGTTGCCTTCCGGGGCTGTAGGAACAACGGTTGGAGGCGTGTGTTGGCCAACCTCCACGCTATTTCCTGAGGTATCAACTTGCACTTGAGTGCTTCCTAATCTTTGCTCAAGTCTTTCGTCAAGCACCCGAAGCAACTCAGTTCGGGCATGTTCATAAGCTTCCTTGACATTAGATTTGCTCTCCTCCCGAACTTGAGTAAACATACGTTGCAAATCTCCCAAAGTAATGGGACGACTTGTCTCCTCCTCATTCATTTCCTTGTCTTTTCTTGTGCTAAAGTCTGCGTTATAACAAAGCTAAGAAACAAGGAAAAAGTGAGTGTTAGTGAAAGCTAAAGACACACTTAACATTGCATTCAGTTTCTAGGTTTGAATTTATACTCATATTCGATCGGTCTTGATTTTGTAGTGCGGAATGTGCTTATTGTCTTGATACTATCATCATTTTTTATGTTTATACCTAGATGTCTTAAAAGTTCACTTGTTTTTTCTCCTTTTTCCTCTAAAATGACTTGTGATCTAACATTGCACGCCAAGTGTTCGATGAAATGTCCATGTAATCGTCACTCCTAAACGTGGCATTCTGTTTCTAGGTTCGAATTTATGCTCTTATTAGACCGGTCTTTATTTTGTAGTGCAGAACGTGCTTATTGGCTTGATACTATCATCATTCTTTATGCTTATGCCTAGACGTCTTTAAAGTTCACTTCTTTTTTCTCCTTTTTCCTTTGAAATGACTTGTGATCTAACATTGAACGCCAAGTATTCGATGAAATGTCCATGTAATTGTCACTCCTAAACGTGGCATTCGGTTTCTAGGTTCGAATTTATGCTCTTATTCGATCGGTCTTTATTTTGTGGTGCAGAATGTGCTTATTGGCTTGATACTATCATCATTCTTTATGCTTATGCCTAGATGTCTTTAAAGTTCGCTTGTTTTTTCTCATTTTTCCTTTAAAATGACTTGTGATCTAACATTGCACGCCAAGTGTTCGATGAAATGTCCATGTAATTGTCACTCCTTAACGTGGCATTCGGTTTTTAGGTTCGAATTTATGCTCTTATTCGATCGGTCATGATTTTGTAGTGTAGAACGTGCTTATTGGCTTGATACTATTATCATTTTTTATGCTTATGCCTAGATGTCTTTAAAGTTCACTTGTTTTTTCTCCTTTTTCCTTTGAAATGACTTGTGATTTAACATTGAACGTTAAGTGTTCGATGAATTGTCCATGTAATTGTCACTCCTAAACGTGGCATTCGGTTTCTATGTTCGAATTTATGCTCTTATTCAATCGGTCTTTATTTTGTAGTGCAGAATGTGCTTATTGGCTTGATACTATCATCATTCATTACGCTTATGCCCAGATGTCTTTAAAGTTCACTTGTTTTTTCTCATTTTTCCTCTAAAATGACTTCTGATCTAAACATTACACGCCTAGTGTTCTATGAAACGTCCATGTAATTTTCACTCATTAACATGGTGATACGTGATCGCCTCAGATTACTCCTTAGAAACCTCGTATATGACCCACACAAGTCCCGATCTTGCCAGCAATTATGATTCCAACCTACAAAAGCTTTCAACTTCAGATTCCTTGTTGCGCAAGTAAGAGAATTTCGAAATTGAATGGAGTCAAATCTGGTTTGAACACTTAAGATTGAATCAAAAGGGATAGTTCAATTGGATTGGCTCTAACGCTAAATCCAATTGATGAACTAGTTTGATCTTTAACAATCAAGACTAGAACTAATCAAAGCTCTCAAGCTCCCTTTGATGATGATCGATCAATGCAGAAATCAAAGCTCTCACAAATATATTTTTGGGCCCAAGAGATAGATTAAACCAATTTGGGTTTAATCTCTCTCAAGCTCCCTTTTATTAATGAAACTGAAAAGTATTTATAGAGAATACAAAAGCTAATACTTGGGGAGCAAGGAAGGGGGGTGGCCGGTTCTAGATGGGGAGAATGAGCCTCCTTTGCTTGCTTCCCAAGATATAATAATATCTAAATAAATCTAACTAGATTCCCTTAAATAAAATAAATCATGGCTGATTTATTTATTTAAGGAAATAATCCTAACAAACTCAAAATATCTCTAACAACCTGAGAGAAGATCAACCAACTAACATAAGCCTATTGGCTGATTTCTCTACATTATTAAAATAAATAGAAATTGTTCATAATAAAATAAATAAGATATTTTCTTTAATTTAGAATGGTCAAGTCAAAGGGTTGACTTTGACCCATATACCAATTCATCTCACCCGGTCACTTACTAAATTCAGCCCTAAAGTGAGACAAGTTAATACATGTTTCTAAATAAAGAAATAGTGATTTTCGACCCTCATATAATCAATCCATGAAATCCGGGCTCAATTGATGTCGAATGCACGAGACCCACTTCGCCTTGCTAGGCTCTTCAATAACCGCTGCCAATCGAACCAAGACCGCTGTTGTGCCTTGAGCAATCTTCTTAGCTCGACTTCTTGTGATTGGTCCGTCGGAAGGCACTCGAATCAACTCATCGACGTCGGTTTGAGACATGGAAGGCTTCACTGCATCATTCTCCTCCACTTGAGCTCGAATCGTCTCTGATTCGACGTCGGAATCAAAATTTGGCACATAAATAGATAGATCAGTCACATTAAAAGTCGGATGGACACCATACTCACCAGGCATGTCAACATGATATGCATTAGGGCCGATTCTCCTGATGATACGAGATGATCCATCTCCTCTCTGATCTAACTTGTTCTTCCTTTGATTTGGGAACCTTTCCTTCCTTAGATGCACCCACACAAGATCTCCTTCTTCAAAGATAACCTGTTTCCGACCCTTATCAGCATGGGCCTTGTACTTCATGGATTTCCTCTCCAAGTGCATCTTCGTCCTCTCATGTAGCTTCTTCACAAACTCAGCCCTCTTGTTAGCTTCAAAACTCTCTTTTCCCTTGTATGGCTGAGGCGTCATATCCACCTGTGTCCTCGGATTCAGCCCATAAACAACCTCAAAAGGGGTCATCTTTGTGGCTGAATGGATTGACCTGTTATAAGCAAACTCCACAAAAGGCAACACATCTTCCCAACGTTTGAGGTTAGCTTTAAGCATAGTTCTAAGTAAAACCCCTAACGTTCGATTAGTAACTTCCGTTTGCCCATCAGTTTGTGGGTGACATGAGGTAGAAAACAACAATTTAGTTCCCAATTTAGACCATAGACTCTTCCAAAAATAACTCAAAAATTTAGCATCACGATCTGAAACAATAGAACAAGGAATGCCATGCAATCTAACAATTTCCCTAAAGAACAAATCAGCAATATGCACAGCATCATCAGTCGTGTGACATGGAATAAATTGAGCCATTTTGGAAAATCTATCTACCACTACAAAGATAGAATCTCTACCCTTCCTAGTTCTAGGCAAACCTACAATGAAATCCATAGAAATGTCTTCCTAAGGTGAACTAGGAATGGGTAAAGGCTGGTACAAACCATGGGGGTGAAGTCTAGACTTAGCTTTAGCACAAACAACACAACTCTTGACAAATCTCAGCACATAATTACTCATTTTAGGCCAATAGTAGTGTTCTTTTAAACCTTCTAAAGTCTTTTCTAAACCCCTATGTCCTCTTGATTCATGAACCTCTTTAGTTAGAAGCCTACGTATACTAGATGAAGGAATGCACAATTTTCCAGCTTTAAACAAGTATCCGTCATCAATAAAGTAGGTATCTATTTCACCCCTAGACATGCAATTCTTATAGATTTCAGCAAAGTGAGGATCACTAGCATATAATTCCCTAATCATTGCAAATCCAAGGATCTTAACATCACATTGGTTCAAGAGCACATACCTCCGAGAAAGGGCGTCAGCTACCACATTCTCCAAGTGCCATCCTTCTTTGGCACCAAAATCACCGGAACCGCGCATGGGCTGAGGGATTCACGCACATAGCCTTTGTCCATGAGATCTTGCACTTGTCTTTGAAGTTCAACGGTCTCTTCTGGACTTGCTCTATAGGCTGCACGGTTTGGTAAAGAAGCGCCGGGCACAAAATCGATTTGATGCTCAATGCCTCTAATCGGTGGAAGGCCTTCTGGCAACTCTTCAGGCATCACATCTTCAAACTCCTGTAATAGGTCCTGTAGACACTTTGGAAGATGTGAAATGTCTTGACTAATAAGAAGTATCTCTTTCCTCATAAGAATTAAGCAATAAGAGTTAGGGAAAGAAATACTAGACTGAGTCACAAGATAGCGCTTTTCTACACTGCCTTTTAAGTAGATTTTTGGCTCTTTCTGTAGGCGTTCTTTTTCCAGATTTGTAGATCTCTGAGTCTTTGAAGTGCTCCCAAAATTTGAGCCAAAACGCTCGAGTGGATTGGGAGATAGCCCCGTTTTCGTCCCAGATGCACTGCTGGTAGTGTTGCTCAGCACTTTGGACGTTTTATGGGGATTTTCTCGGCGTTTTTCATCCTAAATAGTAGCTCCACCTGTGTTTGATGTTGTCCCAAAATTTGAGCCAGAACGCTCAGGTGGAGACTAGGAAACGCCGCTTGGCTTTGTCGATGCGTCGGGCGCCGAACGCCGGGCCGCAGCTTTGGCCGTTGAATCAGCCTCTTCTTTCTCTTCCTTGGCACGCCTAAGTGCCCTAGCTTGATCTCGACGTACCTGATCCTGTAAAACTTGTTGAGGAGACAAGGGTAGAAGAGAAACTCTCATCCCATCATAGTTAAAGGAATAGGTGTTTAACATGCCATCATAAATCACACTCCTATCAAATAACCATGGTCTTCCTAACAAGATATGAGTGCATTCCATGTTTACTACATCACACATAATGTCATCAACATAAGTACCAATAACAACACGGACTAAACACTGATGGGTGACAAGATTAGGACCTTCTGAATCATTAATTCCATTGAGACCATAACTAGTAGCCCTAGGTTGGGTTTTTAATTGCAAGTGATCAACTACCTTAGCATTAATAATGTTACAGCAGCTACCACTATCAATTATCATGCATAACACTTGATTCTTTACTGTACACCTAGTATGAAAAATGTTTTCCCTTTGATCTAGCCTAGGTGTTTCTTGTAAAGTAAGAGTACGCATTGTTACCAAAGTTAGAGGCTGCTCGGTGCAATCTGGTTCAATGGCCTCTACGCCCTCCTCTTCTTGTCCATTGCTGTCCTCCTCCACTTGATTTGGAGGTATATCTTCATCACTCACATATCCTCCATTGGTGGTGAGAAGCACTTGCTTTAGATTTGGACAATCCTTGGCATAATGACCTCTTCCTTGACACTTGTAGCACACTAAATCACGTGCCCTAGGCTGGTTTGGAGGTCCATTGGTGGGACGCCTTTGGCCTTGAAAACCTGTTGGTTTAGGTGAGCTAGAATCTCCCTTTTGTTGCATAGAAGGGTTAGAAGAAAAAGAGTTGGAATTTAAACTCGGATTAGACCCATACCTTTTTGGAGCATTCCAAGCTTCCTTCTTCTTCCTTTGATGCTGCTCATAGAGTAGTTGGGCTGAATGTACTAAGGCATTGAGATCCTTGATTTGTTGAATCTCCAATGTGTCTTGAATGCCTTGATTCAGTCCAGCCATGAATTGGGTCCTTAGAGACCGTTGGGAATGATGAATTCCCGCTTTAAAACTCAGATCCTCTAGCTCATTGAAGTACTCGGTTGGAGACTTGGTGCCTTGTTTGCAAGTTACAACTTTCAATCTCATGTGCTTGGTATGCTCTTCAGGCACATATTTCTTCCTCATTACAAACTTCAGCTGGCCCCAAGTTTCAATTGGTGGTAAGGCCTTTCTAATTCGATCTTCCTTCATTCTAAACCACCAATTTTTAGCGGTCCCAATAAAGTGGATGACAACAGCAGCAACTTTCTCCCATTCTTCATAACCCATGTGATCTAGAATGAAATTTGTAGCCTGTTCCCACTCTAGATACTTCTCCGGATTAAGCTCTCCAGTGAATGGCTCTATCTTGATCTTTATATCACGTTTCCCAATCTGATTTACAGCTTGGTTAACGTTGTTGTTGTTGTTCGGCCTTTGTACTCCATAGGCTGGTGGGAGATCCTCTACAACCTCAGCTTGGTTATAGAAATCATCTAGGGGAGGATGCCATGGGCGCCTTTCTTCCCCGGGATAGCCATAGGTCACATCATCAAAAGAGTTGTTATATTGTTGATATTGTTGATGAGTGGCTTGAGGATACTGGTTTTGTGGCTGATTATAGAATTGTTGATGAGTAACCGGTGGAGTCCTCGACCCGTTGCCCCTTCCTCTACCTCGGCCTGCTGTGGGGGAGTAGTGAGCCGGGGGATCATTATCTTTGTTGTAGCTAGCAAGCACATCATGCTCTTCATCAACTAGTTGTTGCTTGCCTTTGTCGCTACCCGAGGCCTGATATGGGTCACTTGTAAGATCGACTGCAGTAGGGCTCTTATGACTTTGCTTGAGATGAATCAATCAACGTTGCAAGTTGGTCCTCTAAACGCTTCAATTGTGGAGCCAATGCAGCCGTGGCCAGCTCTACAGCTCGAGTCTGGCCTTCTCGTACACCTTCACTAATGGACAACCTAATGAAGTCGATTGCCTCCTTAGTGAGACTCAATTCAGTTGGGTTAGGTTCTGATGGAATCACCATTGTTCCTGACACAAGCAAGAAGGTAGAGAGAGTAGTGTGTTCTAAAGTAAATCACAACAAGCAATACCACACCTTGATCAAGCCAAAACTTGCCTCAAAGCAATCCAATCAACTTAATTCAGTTTTTGGGCTGTTTTGAGGGAGTAAAATGGTAGATATAGTGTAGGTATGGAATACTAATGATAATTAAAGGAAATATGCAGCTTAAGCAAATGGCAAGTATGCAATAAGACAAGCAATGCAAATAGTCCCTCTATGAGCTCTAAAACACATGCAATCTCTCAATTAACTCTATGCAAGTTAATAAAGCCAAAATTCAGCATGCAAGGACAGAAAATATGGTAGGCTTAGTGATTTTTATTTCGTCACTCTTTTTCTTCAAAGCGATTTCTACTTAGCTATCTTTTTAAGCAAGCAGTCACTAGGGTTGAAAGTGGCTTAAAACTAGCTGGGGTAGATCACTTTTTTTTTCTTTTTGATTTAATGCACAAACTACTCTTGTGCTATAATGAAGAAACAAGCAAAGCAATGCAACAATGTTAAGGACGAAATTAAAAGGATATATACGAACTGTTTTTTTTTAACTAAGTGACTTTTGCTACCAATGAAACCAACTAGAAGCCAAATTAATAAAAAGAAGAAGGGGTAGGTCGAATTGATGGAATGCAATGACAGAAATCAGCTAGTATTAATCAAGCAATATGAATCGCAATCAATCATGCAACATGAATGAAAAACTCATAAAACTGTAGGAAAACAATTGCTAATCTAAATTGCAATACAACTCAACCAATTCAGCCAATAAACATGCACAAATCCCATAAAAATCTCCTAATTGGATAATTGCTTGGAGGGCAAGGAACAACTAAGGGATTTAGGGTTTTGGAGGCTCACGGCTAGATTAGGGTTTTAGGGTTTGGTTCTAGGGTTTGGGGTATAGTAGGGTTTCAGATTTGCGAGAATTAGGGTTTCCTAGGGTTTCTCGCAACTAGGGTTAGGGTTCGGGATTGGGCTGCCGCCAGATTAGGGTTAGGGTTAGGCTAGGGTTCTCGAAAATTAGGGTTAGGGTTTCGAGAATGAGGGTGGTGGGGTTAGTCTCGGCTGGTGGTGGTGAGTGGTGCGGCAGGGGAGTGCGACACCAGGTCGTGGTGTCGGAGAGTGGTTCGTGGTGGTGGTGGCGGAAACAAGGTGGTGTTGGCGGAATTATGTGGTGGTTGTGGTGAAAAATTCAATCTTTGGTCTCAAAAATTCAAACTTTAGGTAAAGGTGGGATTTTTGGGATCAAAAACTGAATCAAATCAATTAGAAAGCAAATTAAGGAAAGAAACAATTACTTGGCGAGACGCTGGATATGATACCACTTGATACGTGATCGCCTCGGATTACTCCTTAGAAACCTCGTATATGACCCACACAAGTCCCGATCTTGCCAGCAATTATGATTCCAACCTACAAAAGCTTTCAACTTCAGATTCCTTGTTGCGCAAGTAAGAGAATTTCGAAATTGAATGGAGTCAAATCTGGTTTGAACACTTAAGATTGAATCAAAAGGGATAGTTCAATTGGATTGGCTCTAACGCTAAATCCAATTGATGAACTAGTTTGATCTTTAACAATCAAGACTAGAACTAATCAATTGATCAATTTGAATGAACAAACTGAATTAAACTCAAAAACAAAGAGAGAGAAGTCGGTGATGATGATGATCGATCAATGCAGAAATCAAAGCTCTCACAAATATATTTTTGGGCCCAAGAGATAGATTAAACCAATTTGATGAAGGATTATCAATGGCATTTCTACAAGGAATTCCACCGAGTATTTGTGTTGAGTTCATGGAGGTCATGGATTCGTTGAGGGCTGCAAGTGACAAGTGCACCCGAGACATCCGCCAATTGGAGAAAAGGATACATTACCGAGAAGGAAAAGAATGGAGTGAAGAAGAGTCGTGCACATAGGAGCCTTGGAGCCAGCCGAGGCGTGCTTGGAGCCAGCTTGGACGCATCTCACCTCACCTAGTCTCTTAGCTTGTTAATGCTTAGGCTATTTGTTAGTATTTTCTATTTTTATTGTATTTTTCTTTATTTAGCATTTTAGTATAAATAGCCTAGTTTGATTTTAGAGAGAGTTTAGTTTTAGTTTTCAGTTTTTGAGAAAATCAGATTACGAATGGAGAGAGACCCGAGAGGTCCTCCATGGTGAGGTCAATCTATGTGTAGCCTTGGGTTGTATTGGTTTATGTCGTTTCTTGTTAGAAATGGTGTTCTCCAAGAAATCACAACGCATCCTCTTGGTGCTTCAAGGATTCGTCCTTGATTGTGTCAAGTTGTAGAAAGATGGGTCTTTTGATCATTCATCTAGGTTCTCGTTTTCAAAGTAATGAGGGTCTATTTGTTGTTTCAATTGGTTCTTCTTATTATCCATTTATACATTCATGTTTTGTCCTCCAATTCAGTTTGTTTCCATTATTTATTATCTTCTTTCTAACCTTTGTTTCCGTTGAGTCTATGGTGTTGAAGATCGGGCCATCCTTCGGGCTAATCCCCATATCAAAGTGGTATCAGAGCTTTCGGTTGCCAACACCATTGTTGAGTCATTCAAAGTCGAAAAAAAAAACTACAAAAAGAGTGTCACCTTGTTCATCTATTTCGTGTCCAGGTTTGATCAATTTCTCCTCGTTCAATCTATTTGATTTGCTAACCATGTATTTGTGTTTGTTGTTGGTTGTGCCTCAGCCAAACATGGCCTTAGCCTATCCATAACCACCATACCAAAGCCGTCACCACCCGTTTGAAACTCAAACACTACCACCTTTGTCTAGTTGTGCTGAAACTAGTCTAAGCTTAACCAAACACACCCTAACCAGCCTTAACTTCCTCCAAGTAACCACCATCTCCACTACTTCGGAAAAACCACCCACCACCCTTTGAAAATTGGCCAGCCACGTTTTTATTTAATTTAAATTAAGAAAGGGAGAAGGAAAATTCAAATTACCACATATATCTCCTTATTTTTAGGTGGCCAAGTCAAACCTCCAACAAACTCCATTAAAACTTGCCCACTACCCTTTGAAACCACCAACCACGTTTTATTTGAGGAAGGCTTGATTTAATTTAATTGAAAGTCAAATCAAATCTCTACTCAATCCCTACTTTTAAGGAAGACTTGTTCAACCTCCAACAAACTCCATACCAGCCAAGATCCACGCCCACCACCTCTTTAATTCTAGGTTGACTAGTTCAAAAGCCTAACCAACTCTCCACATCAGCCATATCCACGCCCCACATTCCTATTTTCACTCAACTTACCAACAACCTCCACCTCCTACATTCTAGCCAGCCCAATCGACCAAGCATCACCTTGCACACCATCAACAAGCCATAATCATTGGTTTAGTAGGTCTAGCAAGAATTGTTTGATCAAGGTCTAGTTCTTCTTACCCTATCTCAATTTCTGTCCAAACTTTCTCATCTTGATTGTAATCGAGTCACTTCTTGAGTCAAGTTGTAGTGAGGAGTGTGAGAGACGAGTGTAAACACAATGTGAGGTTGTTTGTTTTTGGATTATCACTAATCTTAACAGGTTCCTTGTAGTGTGTTATCTATCTCGTGAAGGATTCAACATTATACCCATGGAGAGATCTTGTTTGGTTGCATTGGAGAAAAGAGAATTCCGAGAGATTATGATGTTAAAGCCGCATTCAAACAAGCTAATCTTGCTCCTTACTTTGCTTTGGATGAAGGCCAAGATTCGAGGACGAATCTTCTTCAAGAAGGGGAGAAGATGATGAAGGATTATCAATGGCATTTCTACAAGGAATTCCACCGAGTATTTGTGTTGAGTTCATGGAGGTCATGGATTCGTTGAGGGCTGCAAGTGACAAGTGCACCCGAGACATCCGCCAATTGGAGAAAAGGATACATTACCGAGAAGGAAAAGAATGGAGTGAAGAAGAGTCGTGCACATAGGAGCCTTGGAGCCAGCCGAGGCGTGCTTGGAGCCAGCTTGGACGCATCTCACCTCACCTAGTCTCTTAGCTTGTTAATGCTTAGGCTATTTGTTAGTATTTTCTATTTTTATTGTATTTTTCTTTATTTAGCATTTTAGTATAAATAGCCTAGTTTGATTTTAGAGAGAGTTTAGTTTTAGTTTTCAGTTTTTGAGAAAATCAGATTACGAATGGAGAGAGACCCGAGAGGTCCTCCATGGTGAGGTCAATCTATGTGTAGCCTTGGGTTGTATTGGTTTATGTCGTTTCTTGTTAGAAATGGTGTTCTCCAAGAAATCACAACGCATCCTCTTGGTGCTTCAAGGATTCGTCCTTGATTGTGTCAAGTTGTAGAAAGATGGGTCTTTTGATCATTCATCTAGGTTCTCGTTTTCAAAGTAATGAGGGTCTATTTGTTGTTTCAATTGGTTCTTCTTATTATCCATTTATACATTCATGTTTTGTCCTCCAATTCAGTTTGTTTCCATTATTTATTATCTTCTTTCTAACCTTTGTTTCCGTTGAGTCTATGGTGTTGAAGATCGGGCCATCCTTCGGGCTAATCCCCATATCAAAGTGGTATCAGAGCTTTCGGTTGCCAACACCATTGTTGAGTCATTCAAAGTCGAAAAAAAAAACTACAAAAAGAGTGTCACCTTGTTCATCTATTTCGTGTCCAGGTTTGATCAATTTCTCCTCGTTCAATCTATTTGATTTGCTAACCATGTATTTGTGTTTGTTGTTGGTTGTGCCTCAGCCAAACATGGCCTTAGCCTATCCATAACCACCATACCAAAGCCGTCACCACCCGTTTGAAACTCAAACACTACCACCTTTGTCTAGTTGTGCTGAAACTAGTCTAAGCTTAACCAAACACACCCTAACCAGCCTTAACTTCCTCCAAGTAACCACCATCTCCACTACTTCGGAAAAACCACCCACCACCCTTTGAAAATTGGCCAGCCACGTTTTTATTTAATTTAAATTAAGAAAGGGAGAAGGAAAATTCAAATTACCACATATATCTCCTTATTTTTAGGTGGCCAAGTCAAACCTCCAACAAACTCCATTAAAACTTGCCCACTACCCTTTGAAACCACCAACCACGTTTTATTTGAGGAAGGCTTGATTTAATTTAATTGAAAGTCAAATCAAATCTCTACTCAATCCCTACTTTTAAGGAAGACTTGTTCAACCTCCAACAAACTCCATACCAGCCAAGATCCACGCCCACCACCTCTTTAATTCTAGGTTGACTAGTTCAAAAGCCTAACCAACTCTCCACATCAGCCATATCCACGCCCCACATTCCTATTTTCACTCAACTTACCAACAACCTCCACCTCCTACATTCTAGCCAGCCCAATCGACCAAGCATCACCTTGCACACCATCAACAAGCCATAATCATTGGTTTAGTAGGTCTAGCAAGAATTGTTTGATCAAGGTCTAGTTCTTCTTACCCTATCTCAATTTCTGTCCAAACTTTCTCATCTTGATTGTAATCGAGTCACTTCTTGAGTCAAGTTGTAGTGAGGAGTGTGAGAGACGAGTGTAAACACAATGTGAGGTTGTTTGTTTTTGGATTATCACTAATCTTAACAGGTTCCTTGTAGTGTGTTATCTATCTCGTGAAGGATTCAACATTATACCCATGGAGAGATCTTGTTTGGTTGCATTGGAGAAAAGAGAATTCCGAGAGATTATGATGTTAAAGCCGCATTCAAACAAGCTAATCTTGCTCCTTACTTTGCTTTGGATGAAGGCCAAGATTCGAGGACGAATCTTCTTCAAGAAGGGGAGAAGATGATGAAGGATTATCAATGGCATTTCTACAAGGAATTCCACCGAGTATTTGTGTTGAGTTCATGGAGGTCATGGATTCGTTGAGGGCTGCAAGTGACAAGTGCACCCGAGACATCCGCCAATTGGAGAAAAGGATACATTACCGAGAAGGAAAAGAATGGAGTGAAGAAGAGTCGTGCACATAGGAGCCTTGGAGCCAGCCGAGGCGTGCTTGGAGCCAGCTTGGACGCATCTCACCTCACCTAGTCTCTTAGCTTGTTAATGCTTAGGCTATTTGTTAGTATTTTCTATTTTTATTGTATTTTTCTTTATTTAGCATTTTAGTATAAATAGCCTAGTTTGATTTTAGAGAGAGTTTAGTTTTAGTTTTCAGTTTTTGAGAAAATCAGATTACGAATGGAGAGAGACCCGAGAGGTCCTCCATGGTGAGGTCAATCTATGTGTAGCCTTGGGTTGTATTGGTTTATGTCGTTTCTTGTTAGAAATGGTGTTCTCCAAGAAATCACAACGCATCCTCTTGGTGCTTCAAGGATTCGTCCTTGATTGTGTCAAGTTGTAGAAAGATGGGTCTTTTGATCATTCATCTAGGTTCTCGTTTTCAAAGTAATGAGGGTCTATTTGTTGTTTCAATTGGTTCTTCTTATTATCCATTTATACATTCATGTTTTGTCCTCCAATTCAGTTTGTTTCCATTATTTATTATCTTCTTTCTAACCTTTGTTTCCGTTGAGTCTATGGTGTTGAAGATCGGGCCATCCTTCGGGCTAATCCCCATATCACAATTTGGGTTTAATCTCTCTCAAGCTCCCTTTTATTAATGAAACTGAAAAGTATTTATAGAGAATACAAAAGCTAATACTTGGGGAGCAAGGAAGGGGGGTGGCCGGACCTAGATGGGGAGAATGAGCCTCCTTTGCTTGCTTCCCAAGATATGATAATATATAAATAAATCTAACTAGATTCCCTTAAATAAAATAAATCATGGCTGATTTATTTATTTAAGGAAATAATCCTAACAAACTCAAAATATCTCTAACAACCAGGAGAGGGAAGATCAACCAACTAACATAAGCCTATTGGCTGATTTCTCTACATTATTAAAATAAATAGAAATTGTTCATAATAAAATAAATAAGATATTTTCTTTAATTTAGAATGGTCAAGTCAAAGGGTTGACTTTGACCCATATACCAATTCATCTCACCCGGTCACTTACTAAATTCAGCCCTAAAGTGAGACAAATTAATACATGTTTCTAAATAAAGAAATAGTGATTTTCGACCCTCATATAATCAATCCATGGAATCCGGGCTCAATTGATGTCGAATGCACGAGACCCACTTCGCCTTGCTAGGCTCTTCAATAACCGCTGCCAATCGAACCAAGATCGTTGTTGTGCCTTGAGCAATCTTCTTAGCTCGACTTCCACCTCCCTTCCTCTTTTGCAAGTTGTGGTAAACTTGGTTGGTGTAGTGAAGAACGTCCTCTATAGGTGCGCTAGTTCCAAATCTCTGTATTTCCACATAAGTAGCCAAATCCGAATTGAGACCACCTATGAATTTGGAAACCACATACCTCTCCGGAAAACGTACTCGGGATCGGTACACTAACTGGCGCAGCTCCTTGTAATACTCATCGGGTGTTCGAGCTCCTTGTCTCACACGCTCCAGTTTGACTTGGACACGATCAAGGTAGTCCTCGGGCACAAACATTTGGCGCATGGCATCTTTAAGCTCAGCCCAAGTGGTAATGGGTTGCTCACACACATATTCCCTCTCGGATTTCTCTTCTTGCCACCATGAGTATGCAAAATCTGTAAAATGAATGGTAGCTACGGCCACTCGTTGTGCATCATGATAGTTATAATAATCAAAGATAGCCTCAGTTTTTGACTCCCAATCTAGATAGATTTCGGCATCGGATGTGCCAGCGAAGGGCTCGATGTTGAGCTTAACACCATAATGGTGATCCCTCGGTTGTTGTCTACGGTCATCGTAACCGTAGTTCTGCTGCATTTGATCAAGATAACGCCCTTGATCTTGGCGAGCATTAGGCAAATTAAGCACACGGCGCGACACATGCAATGGTGCAGCTTGTGCTTGATTTTGGCGCACTAAATTACGCCTTGCTTGAAAGTTAGGAGGATGCATACCTTGGTACCCATAGTAAGGGCTATCATTTGGGTTATCTCCAAGATAAGATGGACCATGGCTTACCCCAAGATGTGCCATGTTGCTGGTGACGTTGGCCATAGAAACCGGTGGCAATTCTACGTGGTTGGAGGGTTGTCCAACCTCAAAATGAGGGTTGCCTTCCGGGGCTGTAGGAACAACGGTTGGAGGCGTGTGTTGGCCAACCTCCACGCTATTTCCTGAGGTATCAACTTGCACTTGAGTGCTTCCTAATCTTTGCTCAAGTCTTTCGTCAAGCACCCGAAGCAACTCAGTTCGGGCATGTTCATAAGCTTCCTTGACATTAGATTTGCTCTCCTCCCGAACTTGAGTAAACATACGTTGCAAATCTCCCAAAGTAATGGGACGACTTGTCTCCTCCTCATTCATTTCCTTGTCTTTTCTTGTGCTAAAGTCTGCGTTATAACAAAGCTAAGAAACAAGGAAAAAGTGAGTGTTAGTGAAAGCTAAAGACACACTTGTGTTTAACTCAAGAAAGACAAAAAACTTTGAGGCTCATTCACAACTTCAACTCCCTCGTTTGCTGAACTTTCCGGGGGAAAGAACAACTTGTAGCCTCACCAAATGTCACCCTCATCACACAATGTGTTTAGTTTTGTACACTCCGCTCACGCAGCTCCAAAACTCCCTCTGTTAACTTGAAAGACACCGGGTGGTTCAATCAAGTTTTCAAACCTCACACAATGTCTCCCACTCACACTCAAAGCAAGTAAATAAGTAATCGGACTGACTCGTGTTTGACACTTTTTGTGGCACTCGTCTCACACACACACAAGGGAGTTGCAATCTGCCAAGCACAAAAACACAATTAGAAATACAAGAGTCAACCACAAATTCGAGACAAAACAGAGGTAGCAATCAAAGACAAGCCAAGTGAGCTTGTGGACGAGTATTTGCAAACCCCCAATTCAGTCTTAGTTGCTCAAAGGTTTGGCTAGAAAGGATCAAGACAAAGACAAGAGCAACTCAGCAAGTGAACAACAAGGAACAAAAACACCTTTGATCTAGAGAACACAACTGATTTTTTTTTAATAATCCGAAACGAACTTTTCTCTTTTTTTTTTTTAAAAGTTCGAAAATAGGCTGTAAAAATTCGAACTTAAACACTCAGAAATAATCGGTGGCCTTTTACAAATTAAACCGTGGCTTTTCACTACACATCTCCTGATTAAATTCGGTAATAAAGTGGCTATAAATCAGGTGATAATTCAACAGCCAAGAGAATTAAAAGCAGGAAAAGAAGAGTTGCATTTATTCAGCTGATTTTTAAGAGCACTCAAGTTGAATTGAATGCATGGAAAGGAAAGGTTGCATTCAAGCTGCTGCATTAAAGGGGTGCTGTCTTCCCCCACATTATTTTCGGCCATGATGAATGATATTGAAGCATTCAAAATTTCAGTTTCCAGCAACAAAATGCAACAACATCTCAAGGAAAATTCATGGGTTTTTGGCTGGCTTAAAGAAAGGCACAAATGAGCAACCATAAACCGAAAAGAGAGAAAGCAATTCGTACCTCCACAACTTGAGGAACTCACTCGACTAGCTCTGATACCACATGATGAGTCCCGACTTGGATCACCTTGCAACTGGTTCGAATGAGTGGATGTGAAGATGAAATTGACTCCTTTGATTGCTCCAAGTTCGAACAAGTGAAGTTGGTTGTAGAATCCCGCAAATTCAAAGATAAAACAAACTGACTTTTTGTAGTTTTATTGATGGGATAAGTGTTTGATGTTTGTGTGGATAAACTCACCAAACAAAAACCAAACAAAGGCAAATTCGAATGGGATAAACACACCCAACGAATCTGGCCAATCCTTTGATAAACACACAAAGGAGAAAGGTCACTTGGTTGGACGCCCCAAGCAAATGCAAGCCAAAGACTCGAATTTAGTTCTAGAGTTTCAAGCAAAAGATGATCTGATAATACATAGGAACTATAGCCTAATATAAGCCACGAAATGCCAGCCAAAAAGGCTCCTAAATTCGGCCATTAAGAGGGAAAATTGAAGAGTCTTCACTTGAATGGAGTAGGTGAAGAGATGGCTGATTTATGAAGAGTTTTGATCACTTTCTTGGCTGCTTGCATTAATGGAAGATGAACTTTGATTATGGCTGAGTAATTGAGCCACTTGGAAGGGGTCCTTAAGTGCGTTCAATGCACCAAGCGAGCCATCAACTTGAAGCGATGTGATCACGGTCTCTTGGTGGCTTGGTGGCGCAGCCATGGTGGCTAATCCAGCTTGGAGGTGGTCCATGAGGAGTCTAGCACGGGTTCTTGTAATGGGTCCAAGAAGAGGTGGCATCGGCATCAAATCATGATGTGGCCTAGGTTGGGACACATCATCCCCTCCCCCTTGAAAGGGATTCGACCTCGAATCTTCATCGTCGGAAGTACCTTCACCTGAAACAAATGGAGATAAATCCGAAACATTAAAAACATCATGCACACCATACTCACTAGGCAATGCAAGGCGATATGCATTGTTGTTGATTCGCTCAAGCACTTGAAGAGGACCATCGCCTCTAGGTTTTAATTTGGAGTCACGGAGAGTAGGAAATCGATCTTTGCGAAGGTGTACCCAAACAAGATCCCCAGGCTCTAGAATCAGCTCCTTACGCCCCTTATTGGCGTTCTTAACATATTGAGACGTTCTTTTCTCGATTTGCTCACGAGTAGCTTTATGAATGGCTTTGATCTTCTCATCTTGTGTAGTTCCATCCACACTCTCTTTGTCTTTGATGGTGCGTGGGACAAGATCTAAAGGAGTGGTGGGGTTCTTGCCATAAACAACTTCAAAGGGAGACTTCTTTGTGGCTGAATGGACTGAACGATTGTATGCGAACTCAATGAAAGCTAAACATTCCTCCCACCTGCGCAAGTTAGCTCGCAACAAAGAATGAAGCAAAGCACCTAAAGTACGATTCACAACTTCAGTTTGTCCATCCGTTTGGGGGTGACATGAAGTGGAAAATAATAACTTGGTGCCCATTTTAGCCCACAAAGTTTTCCAAAAGTGACTCAGAAATTTGGCATCCCGATCGGACACAATGGTCTTAGGGACGCCATGAAGCCGCACGACTTCATTGAAAAATAAATCAGCCACATGGGCGGCATTGTCGGTCTTATGGCAAACAATGAAATGTGCCATTTTAGAGAACCGATCGACCACCACAAAAATAGAATCATGCCCCCTTTTTGAACGTGATCGCCTCGGATTACTCCTTAGAAACCTCGTATATGACCCACACAAGTCCCGATCTTGCCAGCAATTATGATTCCAACCTACAAAAGCTTTCAACTTCAGATTCCTTGTTGCGCAAGTAAGAGAATTTCGAAATTGAATGGAGTCAAATCTGGTTTGAACACTTAAGATTGAATCAAAAGGGATAGTTCAATTGGATTGGCTCTAACGCTAAATCCAATTGATGAACTAGTTTGATCTTTAACAATCAAGACTAGAACTAATCAATTGATCAATTTGAATGAACAAACTGAATTAAACTCAAAAACAAAGAGAGAGAAGTCGGTGATGATGATGATCGATCAATGCAGAAATCAAAGCTCTCACAAATATATTTTTGGGCCCAAGAGATAGATTAAACCAATTTGGGTTTAATCTCTCTCAAGCTCCCTTTTATTAAGGAAACTGAAAAGTATTTATAGAGAATACAAAAGCTAATACTTGGGGAGCAAGGAAGGGGGGTGGCCGGCCCTAGATGGGGAGAATGAGCCTCCTTTGCTTGCTTCCCAAGATATGATAATATATAAATAAATCTAACTAGATTCCCTTAAATAAAATAAATCATGGCTGATTTATTTATTTAAGGAAATAATCCTAACAAACTAAAAATATCTCTAACAAACTAAAAATATCTCTAACAACCAGGAGAGAGAAGATCAACCAACTAACATAAGCCTATTGGCTGATTTCTCTACATTATTAAAATAAATAGAAATTGTTCATAATAAAATAAATAAGATATTTTCTTTAATTTAGAATGGTCAAGTCAAAGGGTTGACTTTGACCCATATACCAATTCATCTCACCCGGTCACTTACTAAATTCAGCCCTAAAGTGAGACAAATTAATACATGTTTCTAAATAAAGAAATAGTGATTTTCGACCCTCATATAATCAATCCATGGAATCCGGGCTCAATTGATGTCGAATGCACGAGACCCACTTCGCCTTGCTAGGCTCTTCAATAACCGCTGCCAATCGAACCAAGATCGCTGTTGTGCCTTGAGCAATCTTCTTAGCTCGACTTCTTGTGATTGGTCCGTCAGAAGGCACTCGAATCAACTCATCGACGTCGGTTGGAGACATGGCAGGCTTCACTGCATCATTCTCCTCCACTTGAGCTCGAATCGTCTCTGATTCGACGTCGGAATCAAAATCTGGCACATAAATAGATAGATCAGCCACATTAAAAGTCGGATGGACACCATACTCACCAGGCATGTCAACATGATATGCATTAGGGCCGATTCTCCTGATGATACGAAATGGTCCATCTCCTCTCTGATCTAACTTATTCTTCCTTTGATTTGGGAACCTTTCCTTCCTTAGATGCACCCACACAAGATCTCCTTCTTCAAAGATAACCTGTTTCCGACCCTTATCAGCATGGGCCTTGTACTTCATGGATTTCCTCTCCAAGTGCATCTTCGTCCTCTCATGTAGCTTCTTCACAAACTCAGCCCTCTTGTTAGCTGCAAAACTCTCTTTTCCCTTGTATGGCTGAGGCGTCATATCCACCGGTGTCCTCGGATTCAGCCCATAAACAACCTCAAAAGGGGTCATCTTTGTGGCTGAATGGATTGACCTGTTATATAATAAAATATCTAATAAAATCTATCTAGATTCCCTTAAATAAAATAAATCATGGCTGATTTATTTATTTAAGGAAACAACCTAACAAACTCAAAAATATCTCTAACAAACTAAAAATATTTCTAACAACCAGGAGAGAGAAGATCAACCAACTAACATAAGCCTATTGTGTGATTTCTCCACATTATTAAATAAATAGAAATCGTCCATAATAAAATAAATAAGATATTTTCTTCAATTTAGAATGGTCAAGTCAAAAGGTTGACTTTGACTCACTTACCAACTTATCTCACCCGGTCACTTACTAAATTCAGCCCTAAAGTGAGACAAGCTAACAAGTGTTTCTAAATAAAGAAATAATTGAGAATTTCGGCCCTCATATATTAATCCATGGAATCCGGGCTCAATTGATGTTGAATGCACGAGACCCACTTTGCCTTGCTAGGCTCTTCAATAACCGCTGCCAATCGAACCAAGATCGTTGTTGTGCCTTGAGCAATCTTCTTAGCTCGACTTCTTGTAATTGGTCCGTCAAAAGGCACTCGAATCAACTCATCGACGTCGGTTGGAGACATGGCAGGCTTCACTGCATCATTCTCCTCCACTTGAGCTCGAATCGTCTCTGATTCGACGTCGGAATCAAAATCTGGCACATAAATAGATAGATCAGCCACATTAAACGTCGGATGGACATTATACTCACCAGGCAAGTCGACATGGTAAGCATTAGGGCCGATCCGCTTAAGAATTCTAAACAGTCCATCTCCTCGCTGGTCTAACTTGTTCTTTCTTTGATTTGGGAACCTCTCCTTCCTAAAATGCACCCAAACGAGATCTCCTTCTTCAAAGATGAGCTATTTCCGTCCCTTATTAGCATGGGCCTTATACTTCAAGGATTTTCGCTCCAAATGCATCTTAGTCCTCTCATGCAGCTTCTTCACAAACTCAGCCCTCTTGTTAGCTTCAAAGCTCTCTTTTCCCTTGTATGGCTGAGGCGTCATGTCCACTGGTGTCTTCGGATTCAGCCCATAAACAACCTCAAAAGGGGTCATTTTTGTAGCTGAATGGATTGACCTGTTATAAGCAAACTCCACAAAAGGCAAAACATCTTCCCAACGTTTGAGGTTAGCTTTAAGTATAGTTCTAAGTAAAACCCCTAACGTTCTATTAGTAACTTCAGTTTGCCCATCAGTTTGTGGGTGACATGAGGTAGAAAACAACAATTTAGTTCCCAATTTAGACCATAGACTCTTCCAAAAAAAACTCAAAAACTTAGCATCACGATCTGAAACAATAGAACAAGGAATGCCATGCAATCTAACAATTTCCCTAAAGAACAAATCAACAATATGCACAGCATCATCAGTCGTGTGACATGGAATAAAGTGAGCCATTTTTGAAAATCTATCTACCACTACAAAGATAGAATCTCTACCCTTCTTAGTTCTAGGCAAACCTACAATGAAATCCATAGAAATGTCTTCCCAAGGTGAGCTAGGAATAGGTAAAGGCTGGTACAAACCATGGGGGTGATGTCTAGACTTAGCTTTAGCACAAACAACACAACTCTTGACAAATCTCAACACATAATTACTCATTTTAGACCAATAGTAGTGTTCTTTTAATCCTTTTAAAGTCTTTTCTAAACCCCTATGTCCTCTTGATTCATGAACCTCTTTAGTTAGAAGCCTAAGTATACTAGATGAAGGAATGCACAATTTACCAGCTTTAAATAAGTATCCATCATCAATAAAGTAGGTATCTATTTCACCCCTAGACATGCAGCTTTGGCCGTTGAATCAGCCTCTTCCTTCTCTTCCTTGGCACGCCTAAGTGCCCTAGCTTGATCTCGACGTACCTGATCCTGTAAAACTTGTTGGGGAGACAAGGGTAGAAGAGAAACTCTCCTCCCATCATAGTTAAAGGAATAGGTGTTTAACATGCCATCATAAATCACTCTCCTATCAAATAACTGATGCAGTGAAGCCTGACATGTCTCAAACCGACGTCGATGAGTTGATTCGAGTGCCTTCTGACGGACCAATCACAAGAAGTCGAGCTAAGAAGATTGCTCAAGGCACAACAGCGATCTTGGTTCGATTGGCAGCGGTTATTGAAGAGCCTAGCAAGGCAAAGTGGGTCTCGTGCATTCAACATCAATTGAGCCCGGATTCCATGGATTGATAATATGAGGGCCGAAATGCACTATTTCTTTATTTAGAAACATATATTAGTTTGTCTCACTTTAGGGCTGAATTTAGTAAGTGACCGGGTGAGATGAATTGGTATATGGGTCAAAGTCAACCCTTTGACTTGACCATTCTAAATTAAAGAAAATATCTTATTTATTATTTTATGAACAATTTCTATCTATTTTAATAATGAAGAGAAATCAGCCAATAGGCTTATGTTAGTTGGTTGATTTTCTCTCTCCTGGTTGTTAGAGATATTTTCTCTCTCCTGGTTGTTAGAGATATTTTTTTAGTTTGTTAGAGATATTTTAAGTTGTTAGGATTATTTCCTTAAATAAATAATTCAGCTATGATTTATTTATTTAAGGGAATCTAGTTAGATTTAATTAGATATTATTATATCTTGGGAAGCAAGCAAAGGAGACTCCCTCTCCCCTTCTAGGGCCGGCCAGCCTTCCTCCCTTGCTCCCCAAGTATTAGCTTTTGTATTCTCTATAAATACTTTTCAGTTTCATTAATAAAAATCAGCTTGAGATTAGATAAACCCAAATTGGTTTATCTAGTCCTTGGGCTCAAAAACAATTGTGTTGTGTGCAATACTCGGCCGATCATCATCACCATACTCTCGATTTCTCTCTCTCTTGTGTTGTTAAATTGGTTTGTTGATTTAGTCAATTAGATTGTTCTAGTTGTGATTGTTAAAGATCAAACTAGTTAATCAATTGGATTTAGCGTTAGAGCCAATCCAATTGAACTATCAAGTTGATTCCTTCAACCTATCAATTCTGTTCGTTACTTCAATTTTCGGATCTGTTTGTTACTTGGATCGCAAGTTTCTTAATTTGAGAGCTTTTGTAGGTTTGATTCGTAATTGCTGGCAAGATCGGGTTCCTGTGTGGTCAAATACGAGGTTTCTGAGGAGTAATCCGAGGCGATCACGTATCAAGTGGTATCAGAATCCAGCGTCTCGCCAAGTAATTGTTTCTTTCCTTAATTTGCTTTCTAATTGATTTGATTCAGTTTTTGATCCCAAAAATCCCACCTTTACCTAAAGTTTGAATTTTTGAGACCAAAGATTGAATTTTTCACCACCACCACATAATTCCGCCACCCTACCACCACGAACCACCACCACCACCCCAAACTGGTGTCGCTCTAGGGCACCGCACCACCCCCCAGCCCTGTCCGAACCCACCCCCACAAACCCTAGCCAATTCGGAGACCCTAAACCCTAGTTCGCCCCCCGCCCTATTCTCGTGAGCCCTAACCCTAACCCTAATTTGGCGGCAGAACCCTAACCCTAGATTGCGAGAAACCCTAGGAAACCCTAATTCTCGCAAACCCTAATCTGAAACCCTACCATACCCCAAACCCTAGAACCGAACCCTAAAACCCTAATCCAGCCGTGAGCCTCCAAAACCCTAATTCCCTTAGTTGTTCCTTGCCCTCCAAGCAATTATCCAATTAGGAGATTTTTATGGGATTTGTGCATGTTTATTGGCTGAATTGGTTGAGTTGTATTGCAATTTAGATTAGCAATTGTTTTCCTACAGTTTTATGAGTTTTTCATTCATATTGCATGATTGATTGCGATTCATATTGCTTGATTAATACTTGCTGATTTCTGTCATTGCATTCCATCAATTCGACCTACCCCTTCTTCTGTTTGTTAATTTGGCTTCTAGTTGGTTTCATTGGTAGCAAAAGTCACTTAGTTAAAAAAAAAAAAAAATCAGTTCGTGTATACCCTTTTTAATTTCGTCCTTTGCATTGTTGCTTTGCTTTGCTTGTTTCTTCATTATAGCACAAGAGTAGTTTGTGCATAAAATCAAAAAAAAAAAAAAACAGAAAAGAAAAGTGATCTACCCCAGCTAGTTTTAAGCCATTTTCAACCCTAGTGACTGCTTGCTTAAAAAGATAGCTAAGTAGAAATCACTTTGAAGAAAAAGAGTGACGAAATAAAAGTCACTAAGCCTACCATATTTTCTGTCCTTGCATGCTGAAATTTTGGCTTTATTAACTTGCATAGAGTCAATTGAGAGATTGCATGTGTTTTAGAGCTCATAGAGGGATTATTTGCATTGCTTGTCTTATTGCATATTTGCCATTTGCTTAAGCTGCATATTTCCTTTAAATATCATTAGTATTCCATACCTACACTATATCTACCATTTTACTCCCTCAAAACAGCCCAAAAACTGAATTAAGTTGATTGGATTGCTTTGAGGCAAGTTTTGGCTTGATCAAGGTGTGGTATTGCTTGTTGTGATTTACTTTAGAACACACTACTCTCTCTACCTTCTTGCTTGTGTCAGGAACAATGGTGATTCCATCAGAAACTAACCCAACTGAATTGAGTCTCACTAAGGAGGCAATCGACTTCATTAGGTTGTCCATTAGTGAAGGTGTGCGCGATGGCCAGGCTCGAGCTGTAGAACTGGCCACGGCTGCATTGGCTCCACAACTTAAGCGTTTAGAGGAACAACTTGCAACATTGGTTGATTCATCTCAAGCTAGTCGCAAGAGCACCCCTGTAGTCGATCTTACAAGTGACCCAAATCAAGCCTCGGGTAGCGACAAAGGCAAGCAACAACTAGTGGATGACGAACATGATGTGCTTGCTAGCTACAACAAAGATAATGATCCCCCGGCTCACTACTCCCCCACAGCAGGCCGAGGTAGAGGAAGAGGCATCGGGTCGAGGACTCCACCGGTTACTCATCAACAATTCTATAATCAGCCACACAACCGGTATCCTCAAGCCACTCATCAACAATATCAACAATACAACAACTCTTTTGATGATGTGACGTATGGTTATCCCGGGGAAGAAAGGCGCCCATGGTATCCTCCCCTAGATGATTTCTATAACCAAGCTGAGGTTGTAGAAGATCTCCCACCAGCCTATGGAGTACAACGGCCGAACAACAACAACAACGTTAACCAAGTTGTAAATCAGATTGGGAAACGTGATATAAAGATCAAGATAGAACCATTCAATGGAGAGCTTAACCCGGAGAAGTATCTAGAGTGGGAACAAGCTACAAATTTCATTCTAGATCACATGGGATATGAAGAATGGGAGAAAGTTGCTGTTGTTGTCATCCACTTTATTGGGACCGCTAGAAATTGGTGGTTTAGAATGAAAGAGGATCGAATTAGAAAGGCCTTACCGCCAATTGAAACTTGGGGCCAGCTGAAGTTTGTAATGAGGAAGAAATATGTGCCTGAAGAGCATACCGAGCACATGAGATTGAAAGTTGTAACTTGCAAACAAGGCACCAAGTCTCCAACCGAGTACTTCAATGAGCTAGAGGATCTGAGTTTTAAAGCGGGAATTCATCATTCCCAACGATCTCTAAGGACCCAATTCATGGCTGGACTGAATCAAAGCATTCAAGACACATTAGAGATTCAACAAATCAAGGATCTCAATGCCTTAGTACATTCAGCCCAACTACTCTATGAGCAGCAACAAAGGAAGAAGAAGGAAGCTTGGAATGCTACAAAAAGGTATGGTTCTAATCCTAGTTCAAATTCCAACTTTTATTCTTCTAACCCTTCTATGCAGCAAAAGGGAGCTTCTAGCTCACCTAAAACAACAGGTTTTCAAGGCCAAAGGCGTCCCACCAATGGACCTCCAAATCAGCCTAGAGCACGTGATTTAGTGTGCTACAAGTGTCAAGGACGAGGTCACTATGCCAAGGATTGTCCAAATCTAAAGCAAGTGCTTCTCACCACCAATGGAGGATATGTGAGTGATGAAGATATAACTCCAAATCAAGTGGAGGAGGACAGTAATGGACAAGAAGAGGAGGACGCAGAGGCCATTGAACCAGATTGCACCGAACAGCCTCTAACTTTGGTAACAATGCGTACTCTTACTTTACAAGAAACACCTAGGCTAGATCAAAGGGAAAACATTTTTCATACTAGGTGTACAGTAAAGAATCAAGTATTATGCATGATAATTGATAGTGGTAGCTGCTGTAACATTATTAATGCTAAGGTAGTTGATCACTTGCAATTAAAAATCCAACCTAGGGCTACTAGTTATGGTCTCAATGGAATTAATGATTCAGAAGGTCCTAATCTCGTCACTCATCAGTGTTTAGTCCGTGTTGCTATTGGTACTTATGTTGATGATATTATGTGTGATGTAGTTAACATGGAATGCACTCATATTTTGTTAGGAAGACCATGGTTATTTGATAGGAGAGTGATTTATGATGGCATGTTAAACACCTATTCCTTTAACTATGATGGGAGGAGAGTTTCTCTTCTACCCTTGTCTCCTCAACAAGTTTTACAGGATCAGGTACGGCGAGATCAAGCTAGGGCACTTAGGCGTGCCAAGGAAGAGAAAGCAGAGGCTGATTCCACGGCCAAAATTGCGGCCCGGCGTTCGGCGCCCGACGCGTCGACAAATCCAAGCGGCGTTTCCCAGTCTCCACCCGAGCGTTCTGGCTCAATTTTGGGACAACATCAAACACAGGTGGGGCTACTGTTTGGGACGAAAAACGCCGAGAAAATCACCCTAAATCGTCCAAAGTGCCGTGCAACAATACCAGCAATGCATCTGGGACGAAAACTGGGCTATCTCCCAATCCACTCGAGCGTTTTGGCTCAAATTTTGGGAGCAATTCAGATACTCAGAGAGCTACAAATATAGAAAAAGAACGCCTACAGAAAGAGCCAAAAATCGGCTTGAAAGGCAGTGTAGAAAAGCGCTCTCTTGTGACTCAGTCTAGTATTTCTTTCCCTAACTCTTCTTGCTTACTTCTTATGAGGAAAGAGATACTTATTATTAGTCAAGATGTTTCACATCTTCCAAAGTGTCTACAGGATCTATTACAGGAGTTTGAAGATGTGATGCCTAACGAGTTGCCAGAAGGCCTTCCACCAATTAGAGGCATTGAGCATCAAATCGATTTGGTGCCCGGCGCTTCATTACCAAACCGTGCAGCCTATAGAGCAAGTCCAGAAGAGACCGCTGAGCTTCAAAGACAAGTGCAAGATCTCATGGACAAAGGCTATGTGCGTGAATCTCTCAGCCCATGCGCGGTTCCGGTGATTTTGGTGCCAAAGAAGGATGGCACATGGAGAATGTGTGTTGATTGTAGAGCGATCAACCAAATAATAGTTAAGTACCGTCACCCCATTCCTAGACTAGATGATATGCTTGATGAGTTACATGGTGCTAATTTCTTTTCTAAAATTGATTTAAGAAGTGGGTACCATCAAATTAGGATGAGGGAAGGGGATGAATGGAAAACTGCCTTTAAAACTAAGTATGGCTTATATGAATGGTTAGTAATGCCTTTTGGATTAACTAATGCACCTAGTACCTTTATGAGGCTTATGAACCATGTCTTAAGAAGATACTTAGGCAGATTTGTTGTAGTCTACTTTGATGATATCTTAATCTATAGCAAAACCATGGATGAACATGTAGGTCATCTTAGGGCTGTTTTGGACACTTTAAGGTTAGAAAAGCTTTATGTTAATTTGAAAAAGTGTTCTTTTTGCTCCGAGTCTACCATTTTTCTTGGTTTTGTTGTGTCTAAAGGTGGATTGAAGGTAGATGAGGACAAGATCAAGGCAATCAAAGAATGGCCCCAGCCGACCACACCAACAATGGTCAGATCATTTCTCGGCTTGGCTGGCTTCTACAGGAGATTTGTGCGTGATTTTAGCACAATTGCAGCCCCCCTCCACGAGCTTACAAAGAAGGATACGGCCTTTAAATGGAGGGAGCAACAAGAGAAAGCCTTCAACACTTTGAAGGACAGATTATGCCACGCCCCAGTGCTTCAACTCCCTGACTTTTCCAAGGCGTTTGAGATAGAGGTGGACGCTTCTGGACATGGCATAGGAGGTGTGCTCTTACAAGACAAGAAACCCATTGCTTATTTTAGTGAAAAGCTTAGTGGGGCTGAGTTGAATTACCCTACTTATGATAAAGAGTTGTATGCTTTAATTAGGGTCCTGAAAACTTGGTCTCATTATTTGTGGCCTAAAGAGTTTGTAATCCATTCTGATCATGAGGCCTTGAAGTACTTGAAAGGCCAATCCAGACTCAGCAGGCGACATGCAAGATGGGTTGAATTCATGGAGACCTTTCCTTATGTTGTTAAACATAAGAAAGGCAAGGAGAATGTAGTAGCTGACGCCCTTTCTCGGAGGTATGTACTCTTGAATCTATGTGATGTTAAGATCCTTGGATTTGCAATGATTAGGGAATTATATGCTAGTGATCCTCACTTTGCTGAAATCTATAAGAATTGCATGTCTAGGGGTGAAATAGATACTTACTTTATTGATGATGGATACTTGTTTAAAGCTGGAAAATTGTGCATTCCTTCATCTAGTATACGTAGGCTTCTAACTAAAGAGGTTCATGAATCAAGAGGACATAGGGGTTTAGAAAAGACTTTAGAAGGTTTAAAAGAACACTACTATTGGCCTAAAATGAGTAATTATGTGCTGAGATTTGTCAAGAGTTGTGTTGTTTGTGCTAAAGCTAAGTCTAGACTTCACCCCCATGGTTTGTACCAGCCTTTACCCATTCCTAGTTCACCTTAGGAAGACATTTCTATGGATTTCATTGTAGGTTTGCCTAGAACTAGGAAGGGTAGAGATTCTATCTTTGTAGTGGTAGATAGATTTTCCAAAATGGCTCAATTTATTCCATGTCACACGACTGATGATGCTGTGCATATTGCTGATTTGTTCTTTAGGGAAATTGTTAGATTGCATGGCATTCCTTGTTCTATTGTTTCAGATCGTGATGCTAAATTTTTGAGTTATTTTTGGAAGAGTCTATGGTCTAAATTGGGAACTAAATTGCTGTTTTCTACCTCATGTCACCCACAAACTGATGGGCAAACGGAAGTTACTAATCGAACGTTAGGGGTTTTACTTAGAACTATGCTTAAAGCTAACCTCAAACGTTGGGAAGATGTGTTGCCTTTTGTGGAGTTTGCTTATAACAGGTCAATCCATTCAGCCACAAAGATGACCCCTTTTGAGGTTGTTTATGGGCTGAATCCGAGGACGCCAGTAGATATGACGCCTCAGCCATACAAGGGAAAAGAGAGTTTTGAAGCTAATAAGAGGGCTGAGTTTGTGAAGAAGCTACATGAGAGGACGAAGATGCACTTGGAGAGGAAATCCATGAAGTACAAGGCCCATGCTGATAAGGGTCGGAGACAGGTTATCTTTGAAGAAGGAGATCTTGTTTGGGTGCATCTAAGGAAGGAAAGGTTCCCAAATCAAAGGAAGAACAAGTTAGATCAGAGAGGAGATGGACCATTTCGTATCATCAGGAGAATCGGCCCTAATGCATATCATGTTGACATGCCTGGTGAGTATGGTGTCCATCCAACTTTTAATGTGGCTGATCTATCTCTTTATGTGCCAGATTTTGATTCCGACGTCGAATCAGAGACGATTCGAGCTCAAGTGGAGGAGAATGATGCAGTGAAGCCTGCCATGTCTCAAACCGACGTCGATGAGTTGATTCGAGTGCCTTCTGACGGACCAATCACAAGAAGTCGAGCTAAGAAGATTGCTCAAGGCACAACAGCGATCTTGGTTCGATTGGCAGCGGTTATTGAAGAGCCTAGCAAGGCAAAGTGGGTCTCGTGCATTCGACATCAATTGAGCCCGGATTCCATGGATTGATAATATGAGGGCCGAAATGCACTATTTCTTTATTTAGAAACATATATTAGTTTGTCTCACTTTAGGGCTGAATTTAGTAAGTGACCGGGTGAGATGAATTGGTATATGGGTCAAAGTCAACCCTTTGACTTGACCATTCTAAATTAAAGAAAATATCTTATTTATTATTTTATGAACAATTTCTATCTATTTTAATAATGAAGAGAAATCAGCCAATAGGCTTATGTTAGTTGGTTGATTTTCTCTCTCCTGGTTGTTAGAGATATTTTCTCTCTCCTGGTTGTTAGAGATATTTTTTTAGTTTGTTAGAGATATTTTAAGTTGTTAGGATTATTTCCTTAAATAAATAATTCAGCTATGATTTATTTATTTAAGGGAATCTAGTTAGATTTAATTAGATATTATTATATCTTGGGAAGCAAGCAAAGGAGACTCCCTCTCCCCTTCTAGGGCCAGCCAGCCTTCCTCCCTTGCTCCCCAAGTATTAGCTTTTGTATTCTCTATAAATACTTTTCAGTTTCATTAATAAAAATCAGCTTGAGATTAGATAAACCCAAATTGGTTTATCTAGTCCTTGGGCTCAAAAACAATTGTGTTGTGTGCAATACTCGGCCGATCATCATCACCATACTCTCGATTTCTCTCTCTCTTGTGTTGTTAAATTGGTTTGTTGATTTAGTCAATTAGATTGTTCTAGTTGTGATTGTTAAAGATCAAACTAGTTAATCAATTGGATTTAGCGTTAGAGCCAATCCAATTGAACTATCAAGTTGATTCCTTCAACCTATCAATTCTGTTCGTTACTTCAATTTTCGGATCTGTTTGTTACTTGGATCGCAAGTTTCTTAATTTGAGAGCTTTTGTAGGTTTGATTCGTAATTGCTGGCAAGATCGGGTTCCTGTGTGGTCAAATACGAGGTTTCTGAGGAGTAATCCGAGGCGATCACGTATCAATAACCATGGTCTTTCTAACAAGATATGAGTGCATTCCATGTTTACTACATCACACATAATGTCATCAACATAAGTACCAATAGCAACACGGACTAAACACTGATGGGTGACAAGATTAGGACCTTTTGAATCATTAATTCCATTGAGACCATAACTAGTAGCCCTAGGTTGGGTTTTTAATTGCAAGTGATCAACTACCTTAGCATTAATAATGTTACAGCAGCTACCACTATCAATTATCATACATAACACTTGATTCTTTACTGTACACCTAGTATGAAAAATGTTTTCCCTTTGATCTAGCCTAGGTGTTTCTTGTAAAGTAAGAGTACACATTGTTACCAAAGTTAGAGGTTGTTCGGTGCAATCTGGTTCAATGGCCTCCATGTCCTCCTCTTCTTGTCCATTGATGTCCTCATCCACTTGATTTGGAGGTATATCTTCATCACTCACATATCCTCCATTGGTGGTGAGTAGCACTTGTTTCTGATTTGGACAATCCTTGGCATAATGACCTCTTCCTTGACATTTATAGCACACTAAATCACGTGCCCTTGGTTGGTTTGGAGGTCCATTGTTGGGACGCCTTTGGCCTTGAAAACATGTTGTTTTAGGTGAGCTAGAAGCTCCCTTTTGCTGCAACGAAGGGTTAGAAGAATAAGAATTGGAATTAGTACTACCTTTTTGGAGCATTCCAAGCTTCCTTCTTCTTCCTTTGTTGCTGCTCATAGAGTAATTGGGCTGAATGTACTAAGGCATTGAGATCCTTGATTTGTTGAATCTCCAATGTGTCTTGAATGCTTTGATTCAGTCCAGCCATGAATTGGATCCTTAGAGACCGTTGGGAATGATGAATTCCCGCTTTAAAACTCAGATCCTCTAGCTCATTGAAGTACTCGGTTGGAGACTTGGTGCCTTGTTTGCAAGTTACAACTTTCAATCTCATGTGCTCGGTATGCTCTTCAGGCACATATTTCTTCCTCATTACAAACTTTAGCTGGCCCCAAGTTTCAATTGGTGCTAAGGCCTCTCTAATTATGTCCTCCTTCATTCTAAACCATAGTTTCTAGCGGTCCCAATAAAGTGGATAACAACAACAGCAACTTTTTCCCATTCTTCATAACCCATGTGATCTAGAATGAAATTTGTAGCTTCTTCCCACTCTAGATACTTCTCCGGATTAAGCTCTCCATTGAATGGCTCTATCTTGATCTTTATATCACGTTTCCCAATCTGATTTACAACTTGGTTAAAGGTGTTGTTGTTGTTTGGCCTTTGTACTCCATAAGCTGGTGGGATATCCTCTACAACCTCAGCTTGGTTATAGAAATCATCTAGGGGAGGATGCCATGGGTGCCTTTCTTCCCCGGGATAGTCATATGTCAAATCATTAAAAGAATTGTTGTATTGTTGATATTGTTGATGAGTGGCTTGAGGATACCGGTTTTGTGGCTGATTATAGAATTGTTGATGAGTAACCGATGGAGTTCTCGACCCGATGCCTCGTCCTCTACCTCGGCCTGTTGTGGGGGAGTAGTGAGCCGGGGGATCATTATCTTTGTTGTAGCTAGCAAGCAAATCATGCTCTTCATCAACTAGTTGTTGCTTGCCTTTGTCACTACCCGAGGCCTGATTTGGGTCACTAGTAAGATCGACTGCAGGGGTGCTCTTATGACTTGCTTGAGATGATTCAATCAACGTTGCAAGTTGCTCCTCTAAACGCTTCATTTGTGGAGCCAATGCAGCCGTGGCCAGCTCTATAGCTCGAGCCTGGCCATCTCGTACACCATCACTAATGGACAACCTAATGAAGTCGATTGCCTCCTTAGTGAGGTTCAATTCAGTTGGGTTAGGCTCTAATGGAATCACCATTGTTCCTGAAACAAGCAAGAAAGTAGAGAGATTAGTGTGTTTCTAAAGCAAATCACAACAAGCAATACCACACCTTGATCAAGCCAAAACTTGCCTCAAAGCAATCCAATCAACTTAATTCAGTTTTTGGGTTGGATTGAGGGAGTAAATGGGTAGATATAGAATAGGTATGGTATACTAATGATTAATAAAGGAAATATGCAGCTTAAGCAAATGGAAAGTATACAACAAGACAAGCAATGCAAATAATCCCTCTATGAGCTCTAAAACATATGCAATCTCTCAATTTACTCTATGCAAGTTAATAAAGCCAAATTTCAGCATGCAAGGACAGAAAATATGGTGGGACAAGTGACTTTTATTTCGTCACTCTTTTCTTCAAAGTGATTTCTACTTAGCTATTTGTTTTAAGCAAGCGGTCACTAGGGTTGAAAGTGGCTTAAAACTAGCTGGGGTAGATCACTTTTCTTTTCTGTTTTTTTTTAATTTTATGCACAAACTACTCTTGTGCTAGAATTGATAAACAAGCAAAGCATTGCAATAACTGAATGCATGGGCAAAATGAAACTAATCTGATTTTTTTTAACTAAGTGACTTTTGCTACCAATGAATCCAACTAGAAGCCAAATTAACAAAAGAAGAAGGGCTAGGTCGAAATTGAAAGGATGCAATAGCAAAAATCAGCAATTACTACCAAGCAATATGAATCTCTATTGATCATGCAACATGAAATAAAAACTCATAAAAATTGTAGGAAGACAATTGCTAATCTTAATTGCAACAAAACTCAACCAATTCAACCAAAAGCATGCAACAAATCCCTTAAAATCTCCTAGATGGGTTATTACTTGGAGGGCAAGCAACAACAATGGGAATTAGGGTTTGGTGAATGCTCGGCTGAGGCTAGGGTTAGGGTTTGGGGTTCGACTTCTAGGGTTGAGGAGAAGGTAGGGTTCGAACTAGGGTTAGGGTTTCAGATCAAGAGCACTAGTTCATTATACGACTTTGATTCTAAACCAGAGCATACTTTTCACAGAAGAAATAGAGAGTTGAAAAAAACTGAAGGCCAAGCTATGGATGCAGATGAACAACAACGGCTGATTCAACAACAACGAGCGCAATTACTTCAGCTCCAACAACAAGTAAAACATATGCAAGAAAATCAGCCACAACAAATGACTCTTGGTGACTATGTGATGCCTCATCACCAGGGACAAACATCTGGTGTTGTTATACCTCCAGTGCAAGCTAGAAATTTTGAGCTGAAGCCATCTCTATTCAACATGGTTCAGCAAAATCAGTTTGGAGGTTCGCCTGTTGAGAATCCTCACCAACATTTGAATACTTTTCTGGAGCTTATGGACACGGTGAAGATTCATGATGTTACTGATGATGCGCTTTATTTGCGTGCCTTCTAATTCACTCTACGAGACAGGGCTAAGGCATGGTTCAAAGCCTTACCTCAAGGGACGATCACTACATGGGATGAGTTGGCTAAAGCTTTCCTAACCAAGTACTACCCTCCCAAGAAGACAACATAGATGAGGAACCAGATTAGTTCCTTTCAAATGAGGGATAAGAAATCTCTTTATGAAGGTTGGGAGCGGTTTAAAGAGCTTCTGTTATTATGTCCCCACCATGGACAAGACAAGTGGGTGTTGCTTCACACTTTCTACAATGTTGTCAACAACACTACAAGGCTGCTTATTGATGCCTCATCTGGAGGTACTATTATGAAGATGAATGTTGATGATGCTTGGGATCAGATTGAGGACATTGCTCAACACACTCACTATTATAATGATGCTCGTTCACTTCCAAGTTCTAAGAAGTCAGTAGGTTTGTATGAGGTTAATACAGAGACTTTCCACCAAGCACAGATTGAAGCCATGCATCAGGAGATCAAGCAGTTGAAATTAAAGATGAATGGTTCTCACGTTTGTACTGGTGGAGGTCCTTCTCAAGCTGTTTCAAATGTTGTTTGTCAGTTTTGTGGAGCTAGTGATCATACCATTAGATCTTGTGAAGTGTTTGCCTCTAAGGATGAACCACAAGAGGAGGAAGTGAACTATATGAATAACTTCAATAGGGGGCCTAGGAATGACCTATACTCTAATTCCTATAACCCTGGTTGGAGAAATCATCCCAACTTCTCTTATGGGAATAATCAAGCACAACAGAGACCACCTCTTGGATTTCCACCCAAAGCCCCTACTTATCATAATCAAGCTTCTCAACCCGCTCAGAAATCGGCTTGGGAGACTTCAATTGATAGCCTTGCCACTTCTATGAAGACTCTCACTGAAGAAGTAAGGGCACAGGGAAACAACTTGAAGATTATAGAGCAACAGGTGGCTCAAGAAGCTGTCAATGCTCTAGGGCCAGCTGGCCAACTTCCTGGGAATCCTGAGGGTCAATTGAATGCTGTCACACTCAGGAATGGAAGAGAATTGGAGGATCCAAGGCTAAAGGAATCGAAGAAACAAAGCAGTGAACCTAAAAAGCTTCAAGACGATGGAGAGGAGGAGAAAGAGGCTCCTTACATTCCGCCTCCTCCTTACAAGCCACCTCTCCCATTCCCACAAAGAAAAGGCAAGGCTCAGACTGAGAAGCAATTCGGGAAGTTCTTAGAAGTGTTGAAGAAGCTCTACATCAACATTCCATTCACCGATGCTCTTCAACAAATGCCTGCTTATGTGAAGTTATTGAAGGAGATATTATCAAATAAGAGAAAAATTGAGGGTTGTCAAAAAGTGTCCCTTAATCAAGATTGTAGTGCCCTTATTCAAAATAAGTTGCCACCTAAGCTTGGAGATCCTGGGAGCTTTTGTGTTCCTATTGTGATTGGCAATTGCACTTACAACGCATTATGTGACTTGGGAGCTAGTGTGAGTCTGATTCCTCTTTACATTTGCAAGAAGTTGGATCTTGGAGAATCTCAACCGGTGGATATGACTCTCTTAATGGCTGATAGATCTACTGCATCACCCACAGGTATCCTTGAGGATATCCCCATTCAAGTTGGTAAATTCTATGTACCTGTTGATTTCATTGTTCTTGATATGCAAGCTAATTTTCCCATTCCCATTATATTAGGAAGATCTTTCTTAGCTACTGCTGGAACTCTTATTTATGTAAAAGAGGGTGTTCTTTCTTGGTCTATTGGGGGGAGAAAATTGAGTATAATTTCACTAAGCTATCAAGCAACCTAGACTTGAGGATGAGTTGTGCAGGTTAGATATTATAGACAGGGAAACTCAAGGAATGATGATGTTTGTGGCCACAAAAGACCCATTGAGGGAATTTTGGGCCACCCTGAGATGCCTACTAATGGGATGGAAAGCACCATTGTTGATGTGCTAGAAGTGGATGTTCAAGATGTTGGAGAAGAATCTCATGTTGCACCTAAGGTGGAGAAGAATCTCATAAGCACATTCTTCATTACAAAATAAAGACCGATCGAATAAGAGCAAAAATTCGAACCTAGAAATCGAATGCCAAGTTTAGGAATGACAATTATATGGACATGTCATCGAACACTTGGTGTGCAATGTTAGATCATAAGTCAATTTAGAGGAAAAATGAGAAAAAGCAAGTGAACTTTACAGACATCTACGCATAAGCATAAAGAATGATGATAGTATAAAGCCAATAAGCACATTCTGCACTACAAAATCAAGACCGATCGAATAAGAGCATAAATTCGAACCTAGAAACCGAATGCCACGTTAAGAAGTGACAATTACATGGATATTTCATCGAACACTTGGAGTGAAATGTTAGATGACAAGTCATTTTAAAGGAAAAATGAGAAAAAACAAGTAAACTTTAAACACGTGTAGGCATAAGCATGAAGAATGATGATAGTATCAAGCCAATAAGCACATTCTTCACTACAAAATAAAGACTGATCGAATAAGACCATAAATTCGAACCTAGAATTCGAACGCCACGTTTAGGAGTGACAATTACATGGGAATGTCATCGAACACTTGACGTGCAATGTTAGATCTCAAGTCAATTTAAAGGAAAAATGAGAAAAAACAAGTGAACTTTAAACACGTCTAGGCATAAGCATAAAGAATGATGATAGTATCAAGCCAATAAGCACATTCTTCACTACAAAATCAAGACCGATCGAATAAGAGCATAAATTCGAACCTAGAAATCGAATGCCACGTTTAGGAGTGACAATAACATGGACATGTCATCGAACACTTGACGTTCAATGTTAGATCATAAGTCAACAAATGAACTTTAAAGACATCTACTCATAAGCATAAAGAATGTTGATAGTATCAAGCCAATAAGCACATTACACTACATAATCAAGACCGATCGAATAAGAGCATAAATTCGAAACTAGAGCCTGAATGCCATGTTTAAGAGTGACAATTAGATGGACATTTCATCGAACACTTGGCGTGAAACGTTAGATCACAAGTCATTTTAAAGGAAAAACGAGAAAAAACAAGTGAAATTTAAACACGTCTAGGCATAAGCATAAAGAATGATGATAGTATCAAGCCAATAAGCACATTCTTCACTACAAAATAAAGACCGATCTAATAAGAGCAAAAATTCGAACCTAGAAATCGAATGCCAAGTTTAGGACTGACAATTACATGGACATGTCATCGAACACTTGGCGTGCAATGTTAGATCATAAGTCAATTTAGAGGAAAAATGAGAAAAAACAAGTGAACTTTAAAGACATCTACGCATAAGCATAAAGAATGATGATAGTATCAAGCCAATAAGCACATTCGACACTACAGAATCAAGACCAATCGAATAAGAGCTTAAATTTGAACCTAGAAATTCAATGCCACATTCAGGAGTGACAATTACAAGGACATGTCATCGAACTATTGGCGTTCAATGTTAGATCATAAGTCAACAAATGAACTTTAAAGACATCCACGCATAAGCATAAAGAATGTTGATAGTATCAAGCCAATAAGCACATTCTACACTACATAATCAAGACCGATCGAATAAGATCATAAATTCGAAACTAGAGCCTGACTGCCATGTTTAAGAGTGACAATTAGATGGAAATTTCATCGAACACTTGGCGTGAAACGTTAGATCACAAGTCATTTTAAAGGAAAAAGGAGAAAAAACAAGTTAACTTTAAACACGTCTAGGCATAAGCATAAAGAATGATGATAGTATCAAGCCAATAAGCACATTCTTCACTACAAAATAAAGGCCGATCGAATAAGAGCAAAAATTCGAACCTAGAAATCGAATGCCAAGTTTAGGACTGACAATCACATGGAAATGTCATCGAACACTTGACGTGTAATGTTAGATCATAAGTCAATTTAGAGGAAAAATGAGAAAAAAACATGTGAACTTTAATGACATATATGCATAAGCATAAAGAATGATGATAGTATAAAGCCAATAAGCACATTCTGATACGGAATTATCTCCTCGATTGCTCGATGATGACAATTCGGTCTTGTTTTGGCCCGATCTTGACAAGTAATTCTCTTTCCAACCTGAATTGCCTTCAAAGTTAATAACTTTATAAACAAGTAACTCGAAATATCAATGACTGGTGAAGAACGAATCTGATTTGAAGGGTTAAGATAATTAAAGAGATAGTTCAATTGATGAACTAGGTTTGATCTTTAACAACCAAACTAGAACTAACTTAATTAATCAAATTAACAAATCAAATCTGAATTGAAAGAAAATGAATTGGTGATGATTATGATCAAAATTGCTTTAACACAATAGTTGCTTTAATGGCCCATAAACTAGATAAACCAATAGGGGTTTATCTAATTCAGGTTGAATTTTATTGAATGAATAACAAAGCTATTTAAAGAAAATACAAGGTAGAGTTGTCTTGGAGAAAAAGTCAAGGAGGGTCCTTTTCTTGTTTTCCAAGATAACATATAATAATATAAAAACATCTATCTAAGTCCCCTTATCTTAATTAAATCAAATAGATAAATATTTGACTTATTTAGATAAGAAAACTAAAAAGCTAATCCTAAAACTCAAAAAGATATAAATAATAATAAAGCAAGATATATTTCAGCCCTAACAAACTCCTATGGCCGAAATTATCATAAATATAATATCTAGAAATAGACAGAATTAAAACTAAAGATAAGATTCCCGTAAGACTTGAACAACTCTCAGTAAATCACAATTTTGGGCTCTTTGCTCTTGGATTCTGCTTTCGACGTAAACTACAAAGTTGTAGATCTTTTAATTATCTATCCAACGCAATTTGAACGGACTTGAGATCAACTTTCTATCCCAAGTTATGACCATTTTACTGAGCATTGTTTTCCATTTGACGGGTTTCATAACTTTTCGAACTTTCAAAGCTTCATCCTCTTCCTTGGTGGCCTTGGACGCCATTGATGAACATAATCAAAGGATAATATCAGATCCATGAACATCTTCTTAAATTTAAATGATCGGGACTTTAGTAAAGGTCTTGGTGTTTGGCCTCCATTCGTCTTCAACGAATCATTCACTTTGATCCTCCCTTGATTTGCATCACATTCTGCACTACTAAATCAAGACCGATCGAATAAGAGCATAAATTCGAACCTAGAAATCGAATGCCACGTTAAGGAGTGACAATTACATGGACATTTCATCGAACACTTGACGTGAAATGTTAGTTCACAAGTCATTTTAAAGGAAAAAGGAGAAAAAACAAGTGAACTTTAAACACGTCTAGGCATAAGCATAAAGAATGATGATAGTATCAAGCTAGTAAGCACATTCTGCACTACAAAATCAAGACCGATCGAATAAGAGCATAAATTTGAACCTAGAAATCGAATGCCAAGTTTAGGACTGACAATTACATGGACATGTCATCGAACACTTGGCGTGCAATGTTAGATCATAAGTCAATTTAGAGGAAAAATGAGAAAAAACAAGTGAACTTTAAAGACATCTACGCATAAGCATAAAGAATGATGATAGTATAAAGTCAATAAGCACATTCTGCACTACAAAATCAAGACCGATCGAATAAGAGCATAAATTCGAACCTAGAAACCGAATGCCACGTTAAGGAATGACAATTACATGGACATTTCATCGAACACTTGGCGTGAAATGTTAGTTCACAAGTCATTTTAAAGGAAAAAGGAGAAAAAACAAGTGAACTTTAAACACGTCTAGGCATAAGCATAAATAATGATGATAGTATCAAGCCAGTAAGCACATTCTGCACTACAAAATAGAGACCGATCGAATAAGAGCATAAATTCGAACCTAGAGTCTGAATGCCACGTTTAGAAGTGACAATTACATGGACATTTCATCGAACACTTGGCGTGAAATGTTAGATCACAAGTCATTATAAAGCAAAAAGGAGAAAAAACAAGTGAACTTTAAATACGTCTAGGCATAAGCATAAAGAATGATGATAGTATCAAGCCAATAAGCACATTCTTCACTACAAAATCAAGACCGATCGAATAAGAGCATAAATTCAAACCTAGAAATCGAATGCCACGTTTAGGAGTGACAATAACATGGACATGTCATCGAACACTTGGTGTGCAATGTTAGATCATAAGTCAATTTAGAGGAAAAATGAGAAAAAACAAGTGAACTTTAAAGACGTCTAGACATAAGCATAAAGAATGATGATAGTATCAAGCCAACACATTCTGCACTACAAAATCAAGACCGATCGAATAAGAGCATAAATTTGAACCTACAGTCTGAATGCCACGTTTAGGAGTGACAATTACATGGGAATGTCATCGAACACTTGGCGTGCAATGTTAGATCTCAAGTCAATTTAAAGGAAAAATGAGAAAAAATAAGTGAACTTTAAAGACATCTACGCATAAGCATAAAGAATGATGATAGTATCAAGCCAATAAGCACATTCGGCACTACAGAGTCAAGACCAATCGAATAAGAGCATAAATTTGAACCTAGAAATTCAATGCCACGTTTAGGAGTGACAATTACAAGGACATGTCATCGAACACTTGGCGTTCAATGTTAGATCATAAGTCAACAAATGAACTTTAAAGACATCTACGCATAAGCATAAAGAATGTTGATAGTATCAAGCCAATAAGCACATTCTACACTACATAATCAAGACCGATCGAATAAGAGCATAAATTCGAAACTAGAGCCTGAATGCCACGTTTAAGAGTGACAATTAGATGGACATTTCATCGAACACTTGGCGTGAAACGTTAGATCACAAGTCATTTTAAAGGAAAAATGAGAAAAAACAAGTAAACTTTAAACACGTGTAGGCATAAGCATGAAGAATGATGATAGTATCAAGCCAATAAGCACATTCTTCACTACAAAATAAAGACTGATCGAATAAGACCATAAATTCGAACCTAGAATTCGAATGCCACGTTTAGGAGTGACAATTACATGGGAATGTCATCGAACACTTGGCGTGCAATGTTAGATCACAAGTCAATTTAAAGGAAAAATGAGAAAAAACAAGTGAACTTTAAACTCGTCAAGGCATAAGCATAAAGAATGATGATAGTATCAAGCCAGTAAGCGCATTCTGCACTACAAAATAGAGACCGATCGAATAAGAGCATAAATTCGAACCTAGAGTCGGAATGCCACGTTTAGGAGTGACAATTACATGGACATTTCATCGAACACTTGGCGTGAAATGTTAGATCACAAGTCATTATAAAGGAAAAAGGAGAAAAAACAAGTGAACTTTAAACATGTCTAGGCATAAGCATAAAGAATGATGATAGTATCAAGCCAGTAAGCACATTCTGCACAACAAAATAGAGACCGATCGAATAAGAGCATAAATTCGAACCTAGAGTCTGAATGCCACGTTTAGAAGTGACAATTACATGGACATTTCATCGAACACTTGGCGTGAAATGTTAGATCACAAGTCATTATAAGGGAAAAAGGAGAAAAAACAAGTGAACTTTAAACACGTCTAGGCATAAGCATAAAGAATGATGATAGTATCAAGCCAATAAGCACATTCTTCACTACAAAATCAAGACCGATCGAATAAGAGCATAAATTCGAACCTAGAAATCGAATGCCACGTTTAGGAGTGACAATAACATGGACATGTCATCGAACACTTGGTGTGCAATGTTAGATCATAAGTCAATTTAAAGGAAAAATGAGAAAAAACAAGTGAACTTTAAAGACCTCTAGGCATAAGAATAAAGAATGATGATAGTATCAAGCCAACACATTCTGCACTACAAAATCAAGACCGATCGAATAAGAGCATAAATTTGAACCTACAGTCTGAATGCCACGTTTAGGAGTGACAATTACATGGACATTTCATCGAACACTTGGAGTGAAATGTTAGATGACAAGTCATTTTAAAGGAAAAATGAGAAAAAAACAAGTGAACTTTAAACACGTCTAGGCATAAGCATAAAGAATGATGATAGTATCAAGCCAATAAGTACATTCTTCACTACAAAATAATGACCGATCGAATAAGTGAAAAAATTCGAACCTAGAAATCGAATGCCAAGTTTAGGACTGACAATTACATGGACATGTCATCGAACACTTGGCGTGCAATGTTAGATCATAAGTCACTTTAGAGGAAAAATGAGAAAAAACAAGTGAACTTTAAAGACATCTACGCATAAGCATAAAGAATGATGATAGTATCAAGCCAATAAGCACATTCGACACTACAGAATCAAGACCAATCGAATAAGAGCATAAATTTGAACCTAGAAATTCAATGCCACGTTCAGGAGTGACAATTACAAGGACATGTCATCGAACACTTGGCGTTCAATGTTAGATCATAAGTCAACAAATGAACTTTAAAGACATCCACGCATAAGCATAAAGAATGTTGATAGTATCAAACCAATAAGCACATTCTACACTACATAATCAAGACCGATCGAATAAGAGCATAAATTCGAAACTAGAGCCTGACTGCCATGTTTAAGAGTGACAATTAGATGGAAATTTCATCGAACACTTGGCGTGAAACGTTAGATCACAAGTCATTTTAAAGGAAAAACGAGAAAAAACAAGTGAACTTTAAACACGTCTAGGCATAAGCATAAAGAATGATGATAGTACCAAGCCAATAAGCACATTCTTCACTACAAAATAAAGGCCGATCGAATAAGAGCAAAAATTCGAACCTAGAAATCGAATGCCAAGTTTAGGACTGACAATCACATGGACATGTCATCGAACACTTGACGTGCAATGTTAGATCATAAGTCAATTTAGAGGAAAAATGAGAAAAAAACATGTGAACTTTAATGACATCTACGCATAAGCATAAAGAATGATGATAGTATAAAGCCAATAAGCACATTCTGATACGGAATTATCTCCTCGATTGCTCGATGATGACAATTCGGTCTTGTTTTGGCCCGATCTTGACAAGTAATTCTCTTTCCAACCTGAATTGCCTTCAAAGTTAATAACTTTATAAACAAGTAACTCGAAATATCAATGACTGGTGAAGAACGAATCTGATTTGAAGGGTTAAGATAATTAAAGAGATAGTTCAATTTAATTGGCTCTAACGCTAAATTCAATTGATGAACTAGGTTTGATCTTTAACAACCAAACTAGAACTAACTTAATTAATCAAATTAACAAATCAAATCTGAATTGAAATAAAATGAATTGGTGATGATTATGATCAAAATTGCTTTAACACAATAGTTGCTTTAATGGCCCATAAACTAGATAAACCAATAGGGGTTTATCTAATTCAGGCTGAATTTTATTGAATGAATAACAAAGCTATTTAAAGAAAATACAAGGTAGAGTTGTCTTGGAGAAAAAGTCAAGGAGGGTCCTTTTCTTGTTTTCCAAGATAACATATAATAATATAAAAACATCTATCTAAGTCCCCTTATCTTAATTAAATCAAATAGATAAATATTTGACTTATTTAGATAAGAAAACTAAAAAGCTAATCCTAAAACTCAAAAAGATATAAATAATAATAAAGCAAGATATATTTCAGCCCTAACAAACTCCTATGGCCGAAATTATCATAAATATAATATCTAGAAATAGACAGAATTAAAACTAAAGATAAGATTCCCGTAAGACTTGCACAGCTCTAAGTAAATCACAATTTTGGGCTCTTTGCTCTTGGATTCTGCTTTCGACGTAAACTACAAAGTTGTAGATCTTTTAATTATCTATCCAACGCAATTGGAACGGACTTGAGATCAATTTTCTATCCCAAGTTATGACCATTTTACTGAGCATTGTTTTTCATTTGACGGGTTTCATAACTTTTCGAACTTTCAAAGCTTCATCCTCTTCCTTGGTGGCCTTGTGATACGTGATTGCTCCGGAATCCTCCGTTGAAACCTCGTATATGACCCACACAAGTCCCGATCTTGCCTAGTAATCCTTGAATCAACCTGAATTTGCAATCAATATGAGAAATCGTGCACAACAAGTAACAAACGGATTTGAATTGATTGAATGAAAACCGATCAGATTTGATAGAATAGTCCAACTTGATAGTTCAAACGGATTGGCTCTAACGCTAAATCCGATTGATTAACTAGTTTGATCTTTAACAATCACAACTAGAACAATCTAATTGATTAAACCAACAAACCAGATTCGAACAAGGAGAGAGAGAGAGAGATCGATTGATGATGATGATGTTGATCGACAAACACAAACAAACTCGAGTCTTTTTTGGAGCCCAAGGACTAGATAAACCTTTCTTAGGGTTTATCTAATCTCAAGCTGATTTTATTAAATGAAATAACAAGAGTATAAATAGAGAATACAAAAGCTATTACTTGGGGAGCAAGGGAGGAAAGCTGGCCGGCCCTAGAAGGGGAGAGGGAGTCTCCTTTGCTTGCTTCCCAAGATATAATAATATCTAATTAAATCTAACTAGATTCCCTTAAATAAATAAATCATAGCTGAATTATTTATTTAAGGAAATAATCCTAACAACTTAAAATATCTCTAACAACCAGGAGAGAGAAAATATCTCTAACAACCAGGAGAGAGAAAATATCTCTAACAACCAGGAGAGAGAAAATCAACCAACTAACATAAGCCTATTGGCTGATTTCTCTTCATTATTAAAATAGATAGAAATTGTTCATAAAATAATAAATAAGATATTTTCTTCAATTTAGAATGGTCAAGTCAAAGGGTTGACTTTGACCCATATACCAATTCATCTCACCCGCTCACTTACTAAATTCAGCCCTAAAGTGAGACAAATTAATACATGTTTCTAAATAAAGAAATAGTGAATTTCGGCCCCCATATAATCAATCCATGGAATCCGGGCTCAATTGATGTCGAATGCACGAGACCCACTTCGCCTTGCTAGGCTCTTCAATAACCGCTGTCAATCGAACCAAGATCGCTGTTGTGCCTTGAGCAATCTTCTTAGCTCGACTTCTTGTGATTGGTCCGTCAGAAGGCACTCGAATCAACTCATCGACGTCGGTTTGAGACATGGCAGGCTTCACTGCATCATTCTCCTCCACTTGAGCTCGAATCGTCTCTGATTCGACGTCGGAATCAAAATCTGGCACATAAAGAGATAGATCAGCCACATTAAAAGTTGGATGGACACCATACTCACCAGGCAAGTCAACATGATACGCATTAGGGCCGATTCTCCTGATGATACGAAATGGTCCATCTCCTCTCTGATCTAACTTGTTCTTCCTTTGATTTGGGAACCTTTCCTTTCTTAGATGCACCCAAACAAGATCTCCTTCTTCAAAGATAACCTGTTTCCGACCCTTATCAGCATGGGTCTTGTACTTCATGGATTTCCTCTCCAAGTGCATCTTCGTCCTCTCATGTAGCTTCTTCACAAACTCAGCACTCTTGTTAGCTTCAAAACTCTCTTTTCCCTTGTATGGCTGAGGCGCATATCCACCGGCGTCCTCGGATTCAGCCCATAAACAACCTCAAAAGGGGTCATCTTTGTGGCTGAATGGATTGACCTGTTATAAGCAAACTCCACAAAAGGCAACACATCTTCCCAACGTTTGAGGTTAGCTTTAAGCATAGTTCTAAGTAAAACCCCTAACGTTCGATTAGTAACTTCCGTTTGCCCATCAGTTTGTGGGTGACATGAGGTAGAAAACAGCAATTTAGTTCCCAATTTAGACCATAGACTCTTCCAAAAATAACTCAAAAATTTAGCATCACGATCTGACACAATAGAACAAGGAATGCCATGCAATCTAACAATTTCCCTAAAGAACAAATCAGCAATATGCACAGCATCATCAGTCGTGTGACATGGAATAAAGTGAGCCATTTTGGAAAATCTATCTACCACTACAAAGATAGAATCTCTACCCTTCCTAGTTCTAGGCAAACCTACAATGAAATCCATAGAAATGTCTTCCCAAGGTGAACTAGGAATGGGTAAAGGCTGGTACAAACCATGGGGGTGAAGTCTAGACTTAGCTTTAGCACAAACAACACAACTCTTGACAAATCTCAGCACATAATTACTCATTTTAGGCCAATAGTAGTGTTCTTTTAAACCTTCTAAAGTCTTTTCTAAACCCAAATGTCCTCTTGATTCATGAACCTCTTTAGTTAGAAGCCTACGTATACTAGATGAAGGAATGCATAATTTTCCAGCTTTAAACAAGTATCCATCATCAATAAAGTAGGTATCTATTTCACCCCTAGACATGCAATTCTTATAGATTTCAGCAAAGTGAGGATCACTAGCATATAATTCCCTAATCATTGCAAATCCAAGGATCTTAACATCACATAGGTTCAAGAGTACATACCTCCGAGAAAGGGCGTCAGCTACCACATTCTCCTTGCCTTTCTTATGTTTAACAACATAAGGAAAGGTCTCCATGAATTCAACCCATCTTGCATGTCGCCTGCTGAGTCTGGATTGGCCTTTCAAGTACTTCAAGGCCTCATGATCAGAATGGATTACAAACTCTTTAGGCCACAAATAATGAGACCAAGTTTTCAGGACCCTAATTAAAGCATACAACTCTTTATCATAAGTAGGGTAATTCAACTCAGCCCCACTAAGCTTTTCACTAAAATAAGCAATGGGTTTCTTGTCTTGTAAGAGCACGCCTCCTATGCCATGTCCAGAAGCGTCCACCTCTATCTCGAATGCCTTGGAGAAGTCAGGGAGTTGAAGCACTGGGGCGTGGCATAATCTGTCCTTCAAAGTGTTGAAGGCGTTCTCTTGTTGCTCCCTCCATTTAAAGGCCGTATCCTTCTTTGTGAGCTCGTGGAGGGGGCTGCAGTTGTGCTAAAATCACGCACAAATCTCCTGTAGAAGCCAGCCAAGCCGAGAAATGATCTGACCATTGTTGGTGTAGTCGGTTGGGGCCATTCTTTGATTGCCTTGATCTTGTCTTCATCTACCTTCAATCCACCTTTAGACACAACAAAACCAAGAAAAATGGTAGACTCGGAGCAAAAAGAACACTTATTCAAGTTAACATAAAGCTTTTCTAACCTTAAAGTGTCCAAAACAGCCCTAAGATGATCTACATGTTCTTGCATGGTTTTGCTATAGATTAAGATATCATCAAAGTAGACTACAACAAATCTGCCTAAATATCTTCTTAAGACATGGTTCATAAGCCTCATAAAGGTACTAGGTGCATTAGTTAATCCAAAAGGCATTACTAACCATTCATATAAGCCATACTTAGTTTTAAAGGCAGTTTTCCATTCATCCCCTTCCCTCATCCTAATTTGATGGTACCCACTTCTTAAATCAATTTTAGAAAAGAAATTAGCACCATGTAATTCATCAAGCATATCATCTAGTCTAGGGATGGGGTGACGGTACTTAACTGTTATTTGGTTGATCGCTCTACAATCAACACACATTCTCCATGTGCCATCCTTCTTTGGCACCAAAATCACCGGAACCGCGCATGGGCTGAGAGATTCACGCACATAGCCTTTGTCCATGAGATCTTGCACTTGTCTTTGAAGCTCAGCGGTCTCTTCTGGACTTGCTCTATAGGCTGCACGGTTTGGTAATGAAGCGCCGGGCACCAAATCGATTTGATGCTCAATGCCTCTAATTGGTGGAAGGCCTTCTGGCAACTCTTCAGGCATCACATCTTCAAACTCCTGTAATAGATCCTGTAGACACTTTGGAAGATGTGAAATATCTTGACTAATAATAAGTACCTCTTTCCTCATAAGAAGTAAACAAGAAGAGTAAGGGAAAGAAATACTAGACTGAGTCACAAGAGAGCGCTTTTCTACACTGCCTTTCAAGCCGATTTTTGGCTCTTTCTGTAGGCGTTCTTTTTCCATGTTTGTAGCTCTCTGAGTCTCTGAATTGCTCCCAAAATTTGAGCCAAAACGCTCGAGTGGATTGGGAGATAGCCCAGTTTTCGTCCCAGATGCACTGCTGGAAGTGTTGCTCGGAACTTAGGGCGTTTTAGGGACATTCTCTCGGCGTTTGTCGTCCCAAACAGTAGCTCCACCTGTTTTTGATGTTGTCCCAAAATTTGAGCCAGAACGCTCGGGTGGAGACTGGGAAACGCCGCTTGGCTTTGTCGACGCGTCGGGCGCCGAACGCCGGGCCGCTGCTTTGGTCGTTGAATCCGCCTCTTCTTTCTCTTCCTTGGCACGCCTAAGTGCCCTAGCTTGATCTCGACGTACCTGATCCTGTAGAACTTGTTGGGGAGACAAGGGTAGAAGAGAAACTCTCCTCCCATCATAGTTAAAAGAATAGGTGTTTAACATGCCATCATAAATCACTCTCCTATCAAATAACCATGGTCTTCCTAACAATATATGAGTGCATTCCATGTTTACTACATCACACATAATGTCATCAACATAAGTACCAATAGCAACACGGACTAAACACTGATGGGTGACAAGATTAGGACCTTCTGAATCATTAATTCCATTGAGACCATAACTAGTAGCCCTAGGTTGGGTTTTTAATTGCAAGTGATCAACTACCTTAGCATTAATAATGTTACAGCAGCTACCACTATCAATTATCATGCATAACACTTGATTCTTTACTGTACACCTAGTATGAAAAATGTTTTCCCTTTGATCTAGCCTAGGTGTTTCTTGTAAAGTAAGAGTACGCATTGTTACCAAAGTTAGAGGCTGTTCGGTGCATTCTGGTTCAATGGCCTCTACGTCCTCCTCTTCTTGTCCAATATTGTCCTCCTCCACTTGATTTGGAGTTATATCTTCATCACTCACATATCCTCCATTGGTGGTGAGAAGTACTTGCTTTAGATTTGGACAATCCTTGGCATAGTGACCTCGTCCTTGACATTTGTAGCACACTAAATCACGTGCTCTAGGCTGATTTGGAGGTCCATTGGTGGGACGGCTTTGGCCTTGAAAACCTGTTGTTTTAGGTGAGCTAGAAGCTCCCTTTTGCTGCATAGAAGAGTTAGAAGAATAAGAGTTGGAATTTGAACTAGGATTAGGGCCATACCTTTTTGTAGCATTCCAAGCTTCCTTCTTCTTCCTTTGTTGCTGCTCATAGAGTAGTTGGGCTGAATGTACTAAGGCATTGAGATCCTTGATTTGTTGAATCTCCAATGTGTCTTGAATGCTTTGATTCAGTCCAGCCATGAATTGGGTCCTTAGAGACCGTTGGGAATGATGAATTCCCGCTTTAAAGCTCAGATCCTCTAGCTCATTGAAGTACTCGGTTGGAGACTTGGTGCCTTGTTTGCAAGTTACAACTTTCAATCTCATGTGCTCGGTATGCTCTTCAGGCACATATTTCTTCCTCATTACAAACTTCAGCTGGCCCCAAGTTTCAATTGGTGGTAAGGCCTTTCTAATTCGATCCTCCTTCATTCTAAACCACCAATTTCTAGCGGTCCCAATAAAGTGGATGACAACAACAGCAACTTTCTCCCATTCTTCATATCCCATGTGATCTAGAATGAAATTTGTAGCTTGTTCCCACTCTAGATACTTCTCCGGGTTAAGCTCTCCATTGAATGGTTCTATCTTGATCTTTATATCACGTTTCCCAATCTGATTTACAACTTGGTTAACGTTGGTGTTGTTGTTCGGCCGTTGTACTCCATAGGCTGGTGGGAGATCTTCTACAACCTCAGCTTGGTTATAGAAATCATCTAGGGGAGGATGCCATGGGTGCCTTTCTTCCCCGGGATAACCATACGTCACATCATCAAAAGAGTTGTTGTATTGTTGATATTGTTGATGAGTGGCTTGAGGATACCGGTTTTGTGGCTGATTATAGAATTGTTGATGGGTAACCGGTGGAGTCCTCGACCCGATGCCTCTTCCTCTACCTCGGCCTGCTGTGGGGGAGTAGTGAGCCGAGGGATCATTATCTTTGTTGTAGCTAGCAAGCACATCATGTTCGTCATCCACTAGTTGTTGCTTGCCTTTGTCGCTACCCGAGGCTTGATTTGGGTCACTTGTAAGATCGACTGCAGGGGTGCTCTTGCGACTAGCTTGAGATGAATCAACCAATATTGCAAGTTGTTCCTCTAAACGCTTTAGTTGTGGAGCCAATGCAGCCGTGGCCAGTTCTACAGCTCGAGCCTAGCCATCGCGCACACCTTCACTAATGGACAACCTAATGAAGTCGATTGCCTCCTTAGTGAGACTCAATTCAGTTGGGTTAGGTTCTGATGGAATCACCATTGTTCCTGAAACAAGCAAGAAGGTAGAGAGAGTAGTGTGTTCTAAAGTAAATCACAACAAGCAATACCACACCTTGATCAAGCCAAAACTTGCCTCAAAGCAATCCAATCAACTTAATTCAGTTTTTGGGCTGTTTTGAGGGAGTAAAATGGTAGATATAGTGTAGGTATGGAATACTAATGATATTTAAAGGAAATATGCAGCTTAAGCAAATGGCAAATATGCAATAAGACAAGCAATGCAAATAATCCCTTTATGAGCTCTAAAACACATGCAATCTCTCAATTGACTCTATGCAAGTTAATAAAGCCAAAATTCAGCATGCAAGGACAGAAAATATGGTAGGCTTAGTGACTTTTATTTCGTCACTCTTTTTCTTCAAAGTGATTTCTACTTAGCTATCTTTTTAAGCAAGCAGTCACTAGGGTTGAAAGTGGCTTAAAACTAGCTGGGGTAGATCACTTTTCTTTTCTGTTTTTTTTTTTTTTTTTTTGATTTTATGCACAAACTACTCTTGTGCTATAATGAAGAAACAAGCAAAGCAAAGCAACAATGCAAAGGACGAAATTAAAAAAAAAGGGTATACACGAACTGAATTTTTTTTTTTTTTTAAACTAAGTGACTTTTGCTACCAATGAAACCAACTAGAAGCCAAATTAACAAACAGAAAAAGGGGTAGGTCGAATTGATGGAATGCAATGACAGAAATCAGCAAGTATTAATCAAGCAATATGAATCGCAATCAATCATGCAATATGAATGAAAAACTCATAAAACTGTAGGAAAACAATTGCTAATCTAAATTGCAATACAACTCAACCAATTCAACCAAAAGCATGCAACAAATCCCTTAAAATCTCCTAGATGGGTTATTACTTGGAGGGCAAGCAACAACAAGGAATTAGGGTTTGGTGATCTCGGCTGAAGGCTAGGGTTAGGGTTTGCGGATTTGGATCTAGGGTTTGAGGGATTGGTAGGGTTCGAACTAGGGTTTGCGAGAATTAGGGTTACCTAGGGTTTCTCGCAACTAGGGTTAGGGTTTGGGTTTGGACTGCCGCCAGATTAGGGTTAGGGTTAGGGTGGGCGAACTAGGGTTAGGCTAGTCCGAATTGGATGGGGTGGTGTGGTTAGGCTCGGCTGGTGGTGAGTGGTGGTGCGGTCCAGACGAGTGACACCAGTTTGGTGTGGTGGTGGTGGTTCGTGGTGGTTGGTGGCGGAAATATGGTGGTGGTGGTGAAAAATTCAATCTTTTGGTCTCAAAAATTCTAACTTTAGGTAAAGGTGGGATTTTTGGGATCAAAAACTGAATCAAATCAATTAGAAAGCAAATTAAGGAAAGAAACAATTACTTGGCGAGACGCTGGATTATGATACCACTTGATACGTGATTGCCCCGGAATCCTCCGTTGAAACCTCGTATATGACCCACACAAGTCCCGATCTTGCCTAGTAATCCTTGAATCAACCTGAATTTGCAATCAATATGAGAAATCGTGCACAACAAGTAACAAACGGATTTGAATTGATTGAATGAAAACCGATCAGATTTGATAGAATAGTCCAACTTGATAGTTCAAACGGATTGGCTCTAACGCTAAATCCGATTGATTAACTAGTTTGATCTTTAACAATCACAACTAGAACAATCTAATTGATTAAACCAACAAACCAGATTCGAACAAGGAGAGAGAGAGAGATCGATTGATGATGATGATGTTGATCGACAAACACAAACAAACTCGAGTCTTTTTTGGAGCCCAAGGACTAGATAAACCTTTCTTAGGGTTTATCTAATCTCAAGCTGATTTTATTAAATGAAATAACAAGAGTATAAATAGAGAATACAAAAGCTATTACTTGGGGAGCAAGGGAGGAAAGCTGGCCGGCCCTAGAAGGGGAGAGGGAGTCTCCTTTGCTTGCTTCCCAAGATATAATAATATCTAATTAAATCTAACTAGATTCCCTTAAATAAATAAATCATAGCTGAATTATTTATTTAAGGAAATAATCCTAACAACTTAAAATATCTCTAACAACCAGGAGAGAGAAAATATCTCTAACAACCAGGAGAGAGAAAATATCTCTAACAACCAGGAGAGAGAAAATCAACCAACTAACATAAGCCTATTGGCTGATTTCTCTTCATTATTAAAATAGATAGAAATTGTTCATAAAATAATAAATAAGATATTTTCTTCAATTTAGAATGGTCAAGTCAAAGGGTTGACTTTGACCCATATACCAATTCATCTCACCCGGTCACTTACTAAATTCAGCCCTAAAGTGAGACAAATTAATACATGTTTCTAAATAAAGAAATAGTGAATTTCGGCCCCCATATAATCAATCCATGGAATCCGAGCTCAATTGATGTCGAATGCACGAGACCCACTTCGCCTTGCTAGGCTCTTCAATAACCGCTGTCAATCGAACCAAGATCGCTGTTGTGCCTTGAGCAATCTTCTTAGCTCGACTTCTTGTGATTGGTCCGTCAGAAGGCACTCGAATCAACTCATCGACGTCGGTTTGAGACATGGCAGGCTTCACTGCATCACCTTGGACGCCATTGATGAACATAATCAAAGGATAATATCAGATCCATGAACACCTTCTTAAATTTAAATGATCGGGACTTTAGTAAAGGTCTTGGTGTTTGGCCTCCATTCGTCTTCAACGAATCATTCACTTTGATCCTCCCTTGATTTGAATCACATTCTGCACTACTAAATCAAGACCGATCGAATAAGAGCATAAATTCGAACCTAGAAATCGAATGCCACGTTAAGGAGTGACAATTACATGGACATTTCATCGAACACTTGACGTGAAATGTTAGTTCACAAGTCATTTTAAAGGAATAAGGAGAAAAAACAAGTGAACTTTAAACACGTCTAGGCATAAGCATAAAGAATGATGATAGTATCAAGCCAGTAAGCACATTCTGCACTACAAAATCAAGACCGATCGAATAAGAGCATAAATTCGAACCTAGAAATCGAATGCCAAGTTTAGGACTGACAATTACATGGACATGTCATCGAACACTTGGCGTGCAATGTTAGATCATAAGTCAATTTAGAGGAAAAATGAGAAAAAACAAGTGAACTTTAAAGACATCTACGCATAAGCATAAAGAATGATGATAGTATAAAGTCAATAAGCACATTCTGCACTACAAAATCAAGACCGATCGAATAAGAGCATAAATTCGAACCTAGAAACCGAATGCCACGTTAAGGAGTGACAATTACATGGACATTTCATCGAACACTTGGCGTGAAATGTTAGTTCACAAGTCATTTTAAAGGAAAAAGGAGAAAAAACAAGTGAACTTTAAACACGTCTAGGCATAAGCATAAAGAATGATGATAGTATCAAGCCAGTAAGCACATTCTGCACTATAAATAGAGACCGATCGAATAAGAGCATAAATTCGAACCTAGAGTCTGAATGCCACGTTTAGGAGTGACAATTACATGGACATTTCATCGAACACTTGGCGTGAAATGTTAGATCACAAGTCATTATAAAGGAAAAAGGAGAAAAAACAAGTGAACTTTAAACACGTCTAGGCATAAGCATAAAGAATGATGATAGTATCAAGCCAATAAGCACATTCTTCACTACAAAATCAAGACCGATCGAATAAGAGCATAAATTCAAACCTAGAAATCGAATGCCACGTTTAGGAGTGACAATAACATGGACATGTCATCGAACACTTGGTGTGCAATATTAGATCATAAGTCAATTTAGAGGAAAAATGAGAAAAAACAAGTGAAATTTAAAGACGTCTAGGCATAAGCATAAAGAATGATGATAGTATCAAGCCAACACATTCTGCACTACAAAATCAAGACCGATCGAATAAGAGCATAAATTTGAACCTACAGTCTGAATGCCAAGTTTAGGAGTGACAATTACATGGACATTTCATCGAACACTTGGAGTGAAATGTTAGATGACAAGTCATTTTAAAGGAAAAATGAGAAAAAACAAGGAAACTTTAAACACGTCTAGGCATAAGCATGAAGAATGATGATAGTATCAAGCCAATAAGTACATTCTTCACTACAAAATAAAGAATGATCGAATAAGACCATAAATTCGAACCTAGAATTCGAATGCCATGCTTAGGAGTGACAATTACATGGGAATGTCATCGAACACTTGGCGTGCAATGTTAGATCTCAAGTCAATTTAAAGGAAAAATGAGAAAAAACAAGTGAACTTTAAAGACATCTACGCATAAGCATAAAGAATGATGATAGTATCAAGCCAATAAGCACATTCGGCACTACAGAATCAAGACCAATCGAATAAAAGCATAAATTTGAACCTTGAAATTCAATGCCACGTTCAGGAGTGACAATTACAAGGACATGTCATCAAACACTTGGCTTGCAATGTTAGATCTCAAGTCAATTTAAAGGAAAAATGAGAAAAAACAAGTGAACTTTAAACACGTCTAGGCATAAGAATAAAGAATAATGATAGTATCAAGCCAGTAAGCACATTCTTCACTACGAAATAAAGACCGATCAAATAAGAGCATAAATTCGAACCTAGAAACCGAATGCCACGTTAAGGAGTGACAATTACATGGATATTTCATCGAACACTTGGCGTGAAATTTTAGTTCACAAGTCATTTTAAAGGAAAAAGGAGAAAAAATCAAGTGAACTTTAAACACGTCTAGGCATAAGCATAAAGAATGATGATAGTATCAAGCCAATAAGCACATTCTTCACTACAAAATAAAGACCGATCGAATAAGAGCAAAAATTCGAACCTAGAAATCGAATGCCAAGTTTAGGACTGACAATTACATGGACATGTCATCGAACACTTGGCGTGTAATGTTAGATCATAAGTCAATTTAGAGGAAAAATGAGAAAAACCAAGTGAACTTTAAAGACATCTACGCATAAGAATAAAGAATGATGATAGTATAAAGCCAATAAGCACATTCTGCACTACAAAATCAAGACCGATCGAATAAGAGCATAAATTCGAATCTAGAAACCGAATGCCACGTTAAGGAGTGACAATTACATGTATATTTCATCAAACACTTGGCGTGAAATGTTAGTTCACAAGTCATTTTAAAGGAAAAAGGAGAAAAAACAAGTGAACTTTAAACACGTCTAGGCATAAGCATAAAGAATGATGATAGTATCAAGCCAGTAAGCACATTCTGCACTACAAAATAGAGACCGATCGAATAAGAGCATAAATTCGAACCTAGAGTCTGAATGCCACGTTTAGGAGTGACAATTACATGGACATTTCATCGAACACTTGGCGTGAAATGTTAGATCACAAGTCATTATAAAGGAAAAAGGAGAAAAAACAAGTGAACTTTAAACACCTCTAGGCATAAGCATAAAGAATGATGATAGTATCAAGCCAATAAGCACATTCCTCACTACAAAATCAAGACCGATCGAATAAGAGCATAAATTCAAACCTAGAAATCGAATGCCACGTTTAGGAGTGACAATAACATGGACATGTCATCGAACACTTGGTGTGCAATGTTAGATCATAAGTCAATTTAGAGGAAAAATGAGAAAAAACAAGTGAACTTTAAAGACGTCTAGACATAAGCATAAAGAATGATGATAGTATCAAGCCAACACATTCTGCACTACAAAATCAAGACCGATCGAATAAGAGCATAAATTTGAACCTACAGTCTGAATGCCACGTTTAGGAGTGACAATTACATGGGAATGTCATCGAACACTTGACGTGCAATGTTAGATCTCAAGTCAATTTAAAGGAAAAATGAGAAAAAACAAGTGAACTTTAAAGACATCTACGCATAAGCATAAAGAATGATGATAGTATCAAGCCAATAAGCACATTCGACACTACAGAATCAAGACCAATCGAATAAGAGCATAAATTTGAACCTAGAAATTCAATGCCACGTTCAGGAGTGACAATTACAAGGACATGTCATCGAACACTTGGCGTTCAATGTTAGATCATAAGTCAACAAATGAACTTTAAAGACATCCACGCATAAGCATAAAGAATGTTGATAGTATCAAACCAATAAGCAAATTCTACACTACATAATCAAGACCGATCGAATAAGAGCATAAATTCGAAACTAGAGCCTGACTGCCATGTTTAAGAGTGACAATTAGATGGAAATTTCATCGAACACTTGGCGTGAAACGTTAGATCACAAGTCATTTTAAAGGAAAAACGAGAAAAAACAAGTGAACTTTAAACACGTCTAGGCATAAGCATAAAGAATGATGATAGTACCAAGCCAATAAGCACATTCTTCACTACAAAATAAAGGTCGATCGAATAAGAGCAAAAATTCAAACCTAGAAATCGAATGCCAAGTTTAGGACTGACAATCACATGGACATGTCATCGAACACTTGACGTGCAATGTTAGATCATAAGTCAATTTAGAGGAAAAATGAGAAAAAAACATGTGAACTTTAATGACATCTACGCATAAGCATAAAGAATGATGATAGTATAAAGCCAATAAGCACATTCTGATACGGAATTATCTCCTCGATTGCTCGATGATGACAATTCGGTCTTGTTTTGGCCCGATCTTGACAAGTAATTCTCTTTCCAACCTGAATTGCCTTCAAAGTTAATAACTTTATAAACAAGTAACTCGAAATATCAATGAATGGTGAAGAACGAATCTGATTTGAAGGGTTAAGATAATTAAAGAGATAGTTCAATTTAATTGGCTCTAACGCTAAATTCAATTGATGAACTAGGTTTGATCTTTAACAACCAAACTAGAACTAACTTAATTAATCAAATTAACAAATCAAATCTGAATTGAAAGAAAATGAATTGGTGATGATTATGATCAAAATTGCTTTAACACAATAGTTGCTTTAATGGCCCATAAACTAGATAAACCAATAGGGGTTTATCTAATTCAGGCTGAATTTTATTGAATGAATAACAAAGCTATTTAAAGAAAATACAAGGTAGAGTTGTCTTGGAGAAAAAGTCAAGGAGGGTCCTTTTCTTGTTTTCCAAGATAACATATAATAATATAAAAACATCTATCTAAGTCCCCTTATCTTAATTAAATCAAATAGATAAATATTTGACTTATTTAGATAAGAAAACTAAAAAGCTAATCCTAAAACTCAAAAAGATATAAATAATAATAAAGCAAGATATATTTCAGCCCTAACAAACTCCTATGGCCGAAATTATCATAAATATAATATCTAGAAATAGACAGAATTAAAACTAAAGATAAGATTCCCGTAAGACTTGCACAACTCTAAGTAAATCACAATTTTGGGCTCTTTGCTCTTGGATTCTGCTTTCGACGTAAACTACAAAGTTGTAGATCTTTTAATTATCTATCCAACGCAATTTGAACGGACTTGAGATCAATTTTCTATCCCAAGTTATGACCATTTTACTGAACATTGTTTTTCATTTGACGGGTTTCATAACTTTTCGAACTTTCAAAGCTTCATCCTCTTCCTTGGTGGCCTTGGACGCCATTGATGAACATAATCAAAGGATAACATCAGATCCATGAACACCTTCTTAAATTTAAATGATCGGGAATTTAGTAAAGGTCTTGGTGTTTGACCTCCATTCGTCTTCAACGAATCATTCACTTTGATCCTCCCTTGATTTGCATCACATTCTGCACTACTAAATCAAGACCGATCGAATAAGAGCATAAATTCGAACCTAGAAATCGAATGCCACGTTAAGGAGTGACAATTACATGGACATTTCATCGAACACTTGACGTGAAATGTTAGTTCACAAGTCATTTTAAAGGAAAAAGGAGAAAAAACAAGTGAACTTTAAAGACATCTACGCATAAGCATAAAGAATGATGATAGTATCAAGCCAGTAAGCACATTCTGCACTACAAAATCAAGACCGATCGAATAAGAGCATAAATTCGAACCTAGAAATCGAATGCCAAGTTTAGGACTGACAATTACATGGACATGTCATCGAACACTTGGCGTGCAATGTTAGATCATAAGTCAATTTAGAGGAAAAATGAGAAAAAACAAGTGAACTTTAAAGACATCTACGCATAAGCATAAAGAATGATGATAGTATAAAGTCAATAAGCATATTCTGCACTACAAAATCAAGACCGATCGAATAAGAGCATAAATTCGAACCTAGAAACCGAATGCCACGTTAAGGAGTGACAATTACATGGACATTTCATCGAACACTTGGCGTGAAATGTTAGTTCACAAGTCATTTTAAAGGAAAAAGGAGAAAAAAGAAGTGAACTTTAAACACGTCTAGGCATAAGCATAAAGAATGATGATAGTATCAAGCCAGTAAGCACATTCTGCACTACAAAATAGAGACCGATCGAATAAGAGCATAAATTCGAACCTAGAGTCTGAATGCCACGTTTAGGAGTGACAATTACATGGACATTTCATCGAACACTTGGCGTGAAATGTTAGATCACAAGTCATTATAAAGGAAAAAGGAGAAAAAACAAGTGAACTTTAAACACGTCTAGGTTCGAGGTGACAAATAGGACTGATGGCATTCAGACTGATGGCCAAACCGAGGTGACAAATAGGACTTTAGCTACGGTTCTTAGGGCTATCATTAGGAAGAATTTGAAGTTGTGGGAAGAAGCTTTACCTCACATGGAGTTTGCATATAATAGGATTGTTCATTCTTCTACTAAATTAACTCCATTTGAATGTGTTTATGGTACTAACCCTCTAACCCCACTAGATCTTACCCGATTTCCAATGAGGGAGAATGAGAACTTTGATGCAGGGAAACATGTGGAACTTATTAAGGAATTGCATGCTCGGACGAGGCTGCAATTGGAGCGAAAGGCCGAGTACAACGCAAGGAGAGCGAATCATGGTAGGCGTCACATTGTTTTCCAGCCCGGAGATTTGGTGTGGGTTCACTTGAGGAAGGAAAGATTCCCGGAGCAAAGGAAGAGCAAGCTGTCCCCTCGAGGAGATGGGCCTTTCAAGGTGCTTCAACGGATTGGGGACAATGCATACAAGTTGGAGCTGCCAGGAGAATATGGAGTAAGCGCCAGGCCGTACCTTGCCATTGATGAAGACTTGGATTTGGGGTCGAATCCTTTTCAAGAAGGGGAGGTTGAGGAAGGATCATCTGGTCAGCCACCTCCAAGTGCCCCTACACTCTTTGATGGGCCAATCACTAGATCCCGAGCCAAGAAGTTACAAAGTGGAATGCATGCTTTTGTGTGTTACATTTGTGCTAAGGAGGCTAAGGAGGCAGGAGCATGCATGGAATCCAAGGTTAGGGCGGTGTGTGTCTTGAGCGCCGGGGAGCATCGACCCTTAGCTGCAGCGGTGTGCCCCAGTCCAGCAATGCAACGACGCGCCTAGTCCAGCGTCGCGATGCAAGGGCGCGCCCTTGCGCAAGCTTGTCCGAGTGTGCGCGCGTCTTGCCTGCCCAAGTTAACATGTGTTGGTTTTATTTATTAGACTTGTTCTTATTGGGCCATTTCCATTTTGGACCTTAGCTGACTATTAAGTTTAATTAGGCTTTTAATTGTTATTTCCATTATTATTTCAGAACATATAAATAGCTTTTTGGTGGTTAATTTTCAGATTAGACAACTCAGAATTTGCATTTGCTTTCTCATTGAATAGAGAGAAAACGAGAGCCTTTGGCTTTCAAACCGTGTGTGTATTGCAGCTTGGTTTGTTTGAATTGTGTCAATACTCGTCGAAGATTGGTGCCTTTCAACGATCACGAGCCCCCTTCTTGTGCTTCAAGGTCTCGCTCCTTGTTGTGTAATATTGTATAAAGGTTGGTTCTTCGTCCATTCTATTAGGATCTTGGTTGAAATATACACTAAGGGTTTAATAGTTGTCTCGAAGGGTTATCCTTCTTGTCATTTGCGTCGGTTTTCTTTCATTGAGTCTTGATTTCTGTTTGTTTCCATTGCTGCGTCATTTCCCTTTTATTGAGTCGAGTTCCTCATTTCGAGTCTCATTTCCATTCGTTTCTGATCATTATTTCATTTGTGTTTCTTGTTGAGTCGTGAACGTCGAAGATCGGGCATCCATACGGCTAACCCCGTATCAATAAGCATAAAGAATGATGATAGTATCAAATCAATAAGCACATTCTACACTACAAAATCAAGACCGATCGAATAAGAAAATAAATTCGAACCTAGAAACCGAATGCCACGTTTAGGAGTGACAATTACATGTACATTTCATCGAACACTTGGCGGGCAATGTTAACAAGTCGTTTTAAAGGAAAAAGGAGAAAACACAAGTGAACTTTAAAGACATCTAGGCATAAGCATAAAGAATGATGATAGTATCAAGCCAATAAGCACATTCTACACTACAAAATCAAGATCGATCGAATAAGAAAATAAATTGGAACCTAGAAACCGAATGCCACGTTTAGGAGTGACAATTACATGTACATTTCATCGAACACTTGGCGTGCAATGTTAGATCACAAGTCGTTTTAAAGGAAAAAGGAGAAAACACAAGTGAACTTTAAAGACATCTAGGCATAAGCATAAAGAATGATGATAGTATCAAGCCAATAAGCACATTCTACAATACAAAATCAAGACCGAACGAATAAGAAAATAAATTGGAACCTAGAAACCGAATGCCACGTTTAGGAGTGACAATTACATGTACATTTCATCGAACACTTGGCGTGCAATGTTAGACAACAAGTCATTTTAGAGGCAAAAGGAGAAAAAAACTAGTGAACTTTAATGACATCTAGGCATAAGCATAAAGAATGATGATAGTATCAAGCAAATAAGCACATTCTACACTACAAAATCAAGACCGATCGAATAAGAGCATAAATTCGAACCTTCAACTCGAATGCCACGTTTAGGAGTGACAATTACATGGACATTTCATCGAACACTTGGCGTGTAATGTTAGATAAAAAGTCATTTTAAAGGAAAAACGAGAAAACACAAGTGAACTTTAAAGACATCTAGGCATAAGCATAAAGAATGATGATAGTATCAAGCCAATAAGCACATTCTGCACTACAAAATCAAGACCGATCGAATTAGAGCATAAATTCGAACCTTGAAACCGAATGCCACGTTTAGGACTGACAATTACATGGACATTTCTTCGAACACTTGGCGTGCAATGTAAGATCAAAAGTCATTTTAAAGGAAAAATGAGAAAAAACAAGTTAACTTTAAAGACATCTAGACATAAGCATAAAGAATGATGATAGTATCAAGACCGGTCGAATAAGAGCATAAATTCAATCCTATAAATCAAATGCCTTGAGTAGGACTGACAATTACATGGACATTTCATCGAACACTTGGCGTGCAGTGTTATAATTAAAGTCATTTTAAAGGAAAATGGAGAAAAAACAAGTGAACTTTATAGACATCTAGGCATAAGCATAAAGAATGATGATAGTATAAAGTAAATAAGCACATTCCGCACTACAAAATCAAGGCCGATCGAATATGAGCATAAATTCAAAATTAGAAACCGAATACCACGTCTAGGAGTGACAATTACATGGACATTTCATCAAACACTTGGCGTGCAATGTTAGATCACATGTCATTTTAAAGGAAAAAGGAGAAAAAACGAGTGAACTTTAAAGACATCTAGGCATAAGCATAAAGAATGATGATAGTATCAAGCCAATAAGCACATTCTGCACTACAAAATCACGACCGATCGATTAAGAGCATAAATTTGAACCTAGATACGAATGCCACATTTAGGAGTGAAATTTACATTGACATTTCATCGAACACTTGGCGTGCAATGTTAGATCACAAGTCGTTTTAAAGGAAAAAGGAGAAAACACAAGTGAACTTTAAAGACATCTAGGAATAAGCATAAAGAATGATGATAGTCTAAAGCAAATTAGCACATTAGCACTACAAATGACCGATCAAATAAGAGCTTAAATTCGAACCTAGAAACCGAATGCCATGTTTAGGAGTGACAATTACATGGACATTTCATCGAACACTTGGCGTGCAATGTTAGATCACAAGTCATTTTAAAGGGAAAAGGAGCAAACACAAGTGAACTTTAAAGACATCTAGGCATAAGCATAAAGAATGATGATAGTATAAAGCAAATAAGCACATTCTGCACTACAAAATCAAGACCGATCGAATAATAGCATAATTTCGAACCTTGAACTCGAATACCACGTTTAGGAGTGACAATTACATTGACATTTCATCGAACATTCGGCGTGCCGTGTTAGATCACAAGTCATTTTAATGGCAAGAGGAGAAAAAACAAGTGAACATTAAAAACATCTAGGCATAAGCATAAAGAATGAGGATATTATCAAGTCAATAAGCACATTCTGCACTAAAAAATCAAGAACGATCGAATAAGAGCATAAATTCGAACCTAGAAACCGAATGCCACATTTAGGAGTGACAGTTACATGGACATTTCATCGAACACTTGGCGTGCAGTGTTAGATAACAAGTCATTTTAGAGGAAAAAGGAGAAAAAACAAGTGAACTTTACAGACATCTAGGCATAAGCATAAAGAATGATAATAGTATCAAGCCAATAAGCACATTCTGCACTACAAAATCAAGACGGGTCGAATAAGAGCATAAAATCAAACCTATAAACCAAATGCCTTGATTAGGAGTGACAATTACATGGACATTTCATCGAACACTCGGCATGTAATGTTAGATCACAAGTCATTTTAAAGGAAAAAAGGAGAAAAAAACAAGTGAACTTTAAAGACATCTAGGTATAAGCATAAGGAATGAGGATAATATCAAGCCAATAAGCACATTCTACACTACAAAATCAAGACCGGTCGAATAAATGCATAAATTCGAAACTTGAACTCGAATACCACATTTAGGAGTGACAATTACATGGACATTTCATCGAACATTCGGCGTGCCGTGTTAGATCACAAGTCATTTTAATGGCTACAAGAGAAAAAACAAGTGAACATTAAAAAATCTAGGCATAAGCATAAAGAATGAGGATAGTATGCAGCCAATAAGCACATTCAACACTAAAAAATCAAGACCGATCGAACAGGAGCATAAATTCGAACCTAGAAACCGAATGCCACATTTAGGAGTGACATTTACATGGACATTTAATCGAACACTTGACGTGCAGTGTTAGATAACAAGTCATTGATAGCTTGCATTTAGGTATAGATTAGGATGCATATTTATGTTTATCTTGCTTGGTTTTATTTTCGTTTAGTTTAGTTCTTAGATTTTTAGGTTTTCTAGGAAATTCGGGTTTTGCGCTTGTTTTGTTCGGTTTTGCAGATCTTTAGGTAAACAAGCATGGACGGGATGGATCTTAGTGAACTATGGTGGAGTTTGAGGAAGCTTAGAGTGATACAAGTGAACATTGGAAGAACCAAGACCCAAGAGCTTGTGTGAAAAGAACGCTTAAATCCGGGCTATGCATTGAAGGTCTTGTTTCGACACCTCTATCTTGCAATGCATGGTTTGGGAGCTATAGTGCTCGGATGAAGCTGAATTTATTATCACTGGAAAGCTAAATCAAAGAGCTACAATTCTTTTTTTTCACTCCGAGTCCAAATTCCAACTTGAAGGGGGTGAAAACAGCCTCCAAAGTGTCGGCTGAAGTGTTGAACCGAGGTATGCCGCGGGCTTGGATACAATTGACGCGGCCGCGCCACCCTAGGAATGCCCGCGCCGTCTGTTCCCGTGTTAGAGAGTTGGGCCGCGAGTTTTGGGCTTCGAGATGGGCTTAAGATAGATTTTGACCGACATGTTTGATTGTATTTCGGGATATTTTGATCTTTGGATATCTTAGGGTATTTAAACCTTGTTTTTACTTTCTCTTTGATAATCATTATCATACTTTTGGAGGATGGGTTTTCTCTCAAGGAAGAACCTTTGAACCTTTGTAAGTTTGCTTATAATTCAATTATGCATTGCTAAATTCATTGTGTTTAACTAGTTATTGAAATCATAGATTGCATAATATTGTGAGGTTTGATTGATTCTCATCAACTTGAATAGGTTTTATTCCTTGTGCTTAATTGAATCAGAATTATTCTAAGGTTTTGTTAGATTGATCACCTAATAGAATATCTAGGTTAATTTACAACTAATCTGATTAATGCCCGTTCGGGATTGATTAGATAAAGTAGCATCTATTATTGTTTGGACCCGTTCGGGCTATTCAATTGTAGAAGGGAATAAATCCACAAATAACTTAGATGTCTGTTTGCTCTAAGTGTTTGTTTCTATTGATAACTAGATTCGTAAAGTTGTCGTTTAATTGAATCTAGACGTTGTTTTAGGTTGTTAAATGATTATGGTTGTTTAGACTGTTAGTTCTTTCAACTATTTATGAAATTTGGGTCATAATCCTTAGTAGGAGTATAATCCACAATAGATTATTCAGGAATTGAGAATCAGGAGAATCAATGATCAATAAGCATATCTATGATGGATTTAACTAGTTGAACATATTTCTCTCATATATATTTACAATCAACTTTTGCATTCATAGTTAGTTTTATTCTTGCATATTAGGTTAGATTAATCATTCTTAAAAAACCCCATATTAGTTACTTGGCACGTAAGTAATAACATTCATACACGAGTCTCTGTGGGATCGACCCTTGCTTACCATTCTACTCAGATTGGTTAAGTCAGGATTCTTTGATAGGTAAACGACTGAAAAATACCTCATCAAATTTGGCGCCGTTGCCGGGGACTCGTCGTTATTTGTGTTTATTACTTTTGTGCTGTTTTGGGTGTGAACCTGTTATATGGTTCATACCCGTGCTACTAACTCATCTCCCCTGTTGTTTGATCCAGATATTGACAGGACACTCTTCAAGCTAAGGAAGGAAATCCGGAATCACTTTCAGGCCTTACCGTTCTTTCTTGAAGAATCTGACTCTGAATCTGACTCTGTTGAATCTGCTGAGATGGGTGACCAAACTCTAAGACAGTTGACTGCACCGGATCTGACACAATAGCCATTGGCAGTGCAATTCCCTTCTCTCGGTGAGGGAGTCAAGTTTGAGCTGAAATCCGGGTTGATCCACCTTTTGCCTTCATTCCATGGGCATAGTGGTGAAGACCCCAACAAGCATCTTTCTGAATTTCATGCTGTGTACTCCAGCATGAAGCCTGCTGATGTGACTCATGACCAGATCGCGCTGAGAGCTTTTCCTTTTTCTCTCAAGTATCAAGCTAAAGACTGGTTTTACTACTTGGCTCCGGGAAGTATTGATACATGGGCTAAGATGAAGGAAGCTTTTTTGGAGAAGTACTTCCCTGCTACAAGGCTCAACGATCTGAAAAAGCGAATCAGTAACATCGAACAAGAAGATAATGAGTCCTTGTACGAATATTATGAGAGGTTCAAGAGGTTGGTAGCCAGCTGTCCTTTCCATGGCTACACTGATCAAGAACTGATTCTATATCTTTTCAATGGTCTCTTGGATGATGAGAGAAGAATGGTCAATGTAGCTTGCCAAGGTCACATTCTCAGCAAAACTCCTACTGCTGCGTTTGACTTGTTTACACAACTGTTTGAGGGCACAAGACAGTTCAGAAAGGAGACTAGCTCGAGAGCTGCAAATTCAGTGGTGGCTAATACAAGAATCCAAGATGAAGTCACGGAATTGAAAATGATGATGAAGCAGCTGTTGCAGCAAGGTGGTAGACAGCAGGTGAAATCTTGTGAAATCTGCTTTGATAACATGCATCCCACTGATTCATGCCCTACACTTCAAGATCAAAACGCTGAGGTGAATGCATTGGGAGGCTATGGACCACCTAGGCCGAGGTATGACCCCTTCTCCAACACCTACAATCCAGGCTGGAGGGATCATCCTAATCTGTGGTACGAAAATTCAAGCAATCAGCAATTCAATCAACAGGGTGGCCAAGCCCCATATAAGCCACCTTTTCAACCCCGTCCTCAGGGAGTCAATCAGAATGCTATGTCTACTGAAGATATGATTCGGACTCTTGCACAAATTGTGATTACAATGCAAGGCTCAATGAGCCAATTCCAACAAGAGACCAAATCTAGCATCCACAACTTGGAGACCCAAGTAAGCCAAATTGCCAATGCTGTGGGCAAATTAGAGGCTAGAGATTCAAGCAAGCTCCCCTCTCAGACTGAGCTGAATCCGAAACAAAATGTTAATGCCATCACATTGCGAAGTGGCATGACAATAAATGGGAAGCTCGGGGACGATCTCCAAATCAATGAAGGGGAAGATGAAAGGACGACAAAAGAGCAGGACACAGTAGAGCACGGGCTCGAACATCAAGTCACGCGGCCGCGCCACCATGAGCTTAGCCCGCATAAAGTCGCCATGGAGCCAGAAGATCTGGACGCGGGCAAAAACGGGGATGACGCGGTCGCGCCACCATTGACTCGGCCGCGGCACATGTCTGACGCACCCGCGCCACCTATTTCAGCACCCGCGCCGCCGGTGCTTCCTCCGAGTGACAATCCGAAATCTTATCCACCTGTCCCACCTTTCCCAGAAGCTTTAAAAGAGACCCCGAAGTTGGAGAATGACAAGGAACTCTTTGAGACGTTCAGCAAATGTGAGGTAAACATTCCTTTACTTAACTTGATTAAGAGTATTCCTAGATATGCTAAGTTTTTGAAGGAATTGTGCACCATAAAAAGAAATCAAAACTAAAAGGGAAACAGAAGATCTTTGTGAGTGAGCATGTGTCAGCTGTGTTTCAAAGGCGTATGCCTCAGAAATGTGGTGACCCTGGCATGTTCACTATTCCCTGCATTATTGGTGATACAAAAATTGATAAAGTCATGATAGATCTAGGTGCTTCAATTAATGTTTTACCTTACTCTGTGTACAAAATGCTTGAATTGGGTCCTCTGCAAGAAACTGGTGTTGTGATACAGTTAGTTGATAGATCAAATGCTTATCCTAAAGGAATAGTTGAAGATGTGCTTGTAATGGTTGATAATCTGATATTTCCTGCTGATTTCTATGTCTTAGATATGGACCATGATAAGCATGCTGCACCTATTTTGCTAGGTAGACCTTTTCTGAAAACAGCTAAAACTAAGATTGATGTCTGTAGTGGTTCTCTTACTATGGAATTCGACGGGGAAAGGGTAGAGTATAATATTTATGATGCAATGAAATACCCTCCCGAAGATTCTTCTCTGTGCTTAGTTGATGTGGTAGAGCCACTTGCTCAAGAATTTTTTAATATGCATGAATCTGAAGCTTTGAGATCCACCTTGGAAAATGCTATTATGAATGATACTTCAGATTTGGATTTAAAGACTGACATGCAGGAAGTTGTGGCAGAGTTGAATGCTCACTTTGAGCGTCCGCTTATGCCACCAGGCTCAAAGCCCATACCACTAACCTTGCCAAGCGAGAAGCTTTTGCCATCTATTGTGCAGGCACCAGTGGTAGAACTGAAGCAACTTCCAGACCATCTCAAGTATACTTTCTTAGGTGAAGGGGATACTTTGCCAGTAATTATTATATCCAACAAGCTTAGCAATGAGCAAGAAGGAAGACTAGTGGCAGTTCTGAGGGAGCATAAGACGGCTATAGGATGGACCATTGCAGACATTAAGGGGATTAGTCCTTCAACGTGTATGCATCGAATTCTATTAGAAGATGAAGCTACACCGTCTAGACAGCCCCAAAGAAGACTGAATCCCCCGATGATGGAGGTGGTGAAGAAGGAGGTGCTGAAGCTCCTTCAGGCAGGTATGATCTTTCCTATTTCTGACAGTAAATGGGTCAACCCAACTCAGGTTGTCCCTAAGAAGGTGGTATCACAATGGTTGAGAATCACAAGGGTGATCTCATTCCCACTAGAGTCCAGACCGGGTGGCGGGTGTGTATTGATTATCGCAAGCTGAATGCGGTAACCCGGAAGGACCATTTCCCATTACCTTTTATTGACCAGATGTTGGAACGACTTGCCGGTCGTTCATTCTATTGTTTCTTGGATGGATATTCTGGATATTTCCAGGTAGCCATAGCACCAGAGGATCAGGAAAAGACAACATTCACTTGTCCTTTTGGCACCTTTGCATACCGAAGGATGCCTTTTGGACTGTGTAATGCCCCAGCTACATTCCAACGGTGTATGGTTAGTATCTTTTCTGAGTACATAGAAAAATTTATTGAGGTATTTATGGATGATTTTACCGTCCATGGGGATGACTTTGATTCATGCTTAACTCATTTGACACTAGTACTTAAAAGATGTGAAGATACTAATCTTGTTCTCAACTCTGAAAAGTGTCATTTTATGGTAGAACAAGGTATAGTATTAGGCCATGTAGTGTCTTCTAGGGGTATTGAGGTCGATAATGCTAAGATTGAAGTAATTCAATCTTTGCCTTATCCTACTAATGTGCGTGAAGTGCGTTCCTTTTTAGGCCATGCAAGATTTTACCGCAAGTTTATCAGAGACTTCTCCAAAATTGCCTCCCCCTTATGTGAGTTGTTGAAGAAGGAAGCAGAATTTGAGTTCGGTGATGCATGCAAGACGGCGTTTGATGAGCTAAAACTCCGCCTCACCACAACTCCCATTATTCAAGCCCCAGATTGGTCTCTCCCTTTTGAGATCATGTGTGATGCTAGTGATTATGCAGTGGGGGCTGTTTTGGGACAGAAGAAGGGCAAGGCGTCTCATGTGATTCACTATGCTTCTATGACATTAAATGAGGCCCAGAGGAATTACTACACCACATAGAAGGAGCTCCTAGCAGTTGTGTTTGCATTGGAGAAATTTCGCTCTTACTTGCTGGGAACAAGAGTGATTGTTTATACAGATCATGCAGCACTCCGCTATCTGTTAACAAAAAAAGAGGCCAAGCCCAGATTAATCCGGTGGATCTTATTGTTGAGTGAATTCAACATTGAGATAAAAGACAAAAAGGGAGATGAGAATGTAGTTGCTGATCATTTGAGTCGTCTGGTGATGGAAGAACAGAAGAGGCCAGCAAATTCACCCATTCAGGAGGAATTTCCAGATGATACTTTGTTTGCTATTAAGGTTGTAAAACCTTGGGTATGCACACTTGGTTAATTTCCTGGTTACAGGTGAATTCCCACCAACTTTTACAAAAGCTCAGAAGGATAAGTTAAGAAGTGAAGCAAGATACTACATCTGGGATGATCCATATTTGTGGAAACACTGCGTTGATCAGGTAATCCGACGATGTATCCCGGATAATGAGGTAACTTCTATCTTAACTTTTTGTCATAATTATGCATGTGGGGGCCATTTTAGTTCTAACAAAACTGCTAGGAAGGTATTGGATGCGGGATTTTACTGGCCAAGCATTTTTAGGGATGCTCATAGTTTTTGTAAATCTTGTGACCGATGTCAAAGGGTTGGAAATATGTCCCAAAAGAATGAGATGCCTCAATCTCCTATGATTTTTTGTGAAATTTTTGATGTTTGGGGTATTGACTTTATGGGTCCATTTCCCAACTCTTTTGGGACCTATTATATCTTACTTGCGGTGGACTACGTTTTCAAATGGGTGGAAGCGAAGCCCACCAGGACTGACGACTCTAAAGTGGTGACAGATTTCTTGAAGACCAACATCTTTAATAGATTTGGAGTCCCTAGAGCTTTAGTTAGTGACAAGGGATCCCACTTCTGTAACAAGATGGTGAGTGCATTGTTAAAAAAATATCATGTCACACACAGGGTTTCTACAACATATCATCCTCAAACGAATGGCCAAGCCGAGGTATCCAACAGAGAAATCAAGTCTATTCTAGAGAAAACTGTGGCACCCAACAAAAAGGACTGGAGCATTAGGTTGGATGATGCACTATGGGCATATAAGACTGCTTATAAAACACCAATTGGGATGTCACCATTCCGTTTGGTGTTTGGCAAAGCATGTCATCTACCGATGGAAATTCAACACAAGGCATACTGGGCGGTAAAGAAGTGCAACATGCAGTTAAATGAGGTGGGCGAATTCAGAAAACTTCAACTCCAAGAATTGGAGGAGATTAGGCTTGAGTCTTATGATAATGCATCAATCTATAAGGAAAAGACAAAAGCCTGGCATGACAAGCATGTTTGTAGAAAAAGTTTCAAAGTGGGTGACAAAGTCCTCTTATTTCATTCCCGCCTGAAGCTATTCCCTGGGAAGCTGAGATCCCGATGGATGGGTCCTTATGTGGTTGCTCGTGTTTATCCACACGGGGTTGTGGACATTTATGACAGTACTACTCGTGCCCTGTCTAAAGTTAATGGTCAGAGACTGAAGCCATACTTTGAAGGATTCAACAACGCCATCATAGAAGAAACGGCTCTACAAGAGCCGAAACAAGAGCATTGATATCCTTTTTTACGTCAAGCTAATGACGTTAAACAAGCGCTTCTTGGGAGGCAACCCAAGGTTTAGAGTTGATAAAACCTTTAGGTAATCTTTTGTTTTATTTAGATAGTTTTTGTGTGTGTATTAGATACCCCAGGTACGAAAATCAACACCCCGGGGCATTTAGAGAGGCGCGGGCTTAACATAAAGTGGCGCGCCCGCGCTCGAGCCAAGCAAAACCGCGTAAAGTCGCCAGGGAGTGTGGCGCGGGCGGAGAGGGTAAGTGACGCGGCCGCGGCATTCTGGGCCCGAGCCTGCGGCACGTCCAAATCCATGCGTCTTAAAAACCCTTGGCCGAGTCATTCACTCACACCCCACACTCCACTTCTCCTCCTTCCTCACTCCCCCTCCTTCCCAAAACCTCCATTGAAGGCCCCTCAAGCTCGGATTTGTCATCAAAATTGCACAAAAATCCATCCAAGAACAAGATTCAAGTAAGCTTTTCCATTCTCTACTCCAAATTACTTCAAATTAAGCTTAAATTCGAATTAGGGGCATGCTCTAGGTTTTTTAGAAAAGCTTAGATCTAGTCTAATATATTTCGATTTTGGCTTAATTCCTTCACAAAAGTTTGTTCCTTGCTTGATTATGAGCTAGATTTGTGCCTATTTTGCTAATTTGTGAAGATTTGAGATTAACCCTAGAATTTTTTATTAAAATTGATTAAAATATTCTAGGTAGTGGGGGAAGAGAGTGATTGAGAGCTTATTTGTGAAATATTGTTGTGGTTGTCCTTGTCGGGACAACAAAAGCTGCATTTGTGTTGTTTGGTGGTGTTTGTGCAGGAATTTGATATAATTTAGGTACAATGGGTCCTAAAAACGCTAGTCAGGGTGCTTCTACATCCCGAGCTGCTGCATCTAGAGCAAGGGGAAACACTGGGTCACGACCGGTTCGTAGTTCTACTACTAGGAGGCGAGTGCTAGAGGTGCCTGAGCCATTACCCATTGTAGGAGAAGCTACCCCTGAGCAATATGGGTTTAGCTTGAATGAAAGATGGAGCCGGGCTAGGTTCAAACATCTTACAGAAAGGGTGTGGAAACCTACCCGCTTTATTGATTGGGAGTTTATGGAGAAGTTGGGGATTCAGGGAAAGTTGAATGAGGTTGCTAGTGCCTTGGGATTTCAGGAGTTTATTCACTTGAGGGAGGCCACTTACAAGGGTCTTACATTGGAGTTTCTAAGTACTCTGAAATGTGATATCATTGATGGGCCTTAAATTAAAACAGGTCTATGTACGTTCCGACTGAGGAAGGTGCAAAGGAGGATGACACTAAATGACATTAATGTCATGTTTGGCTTTCCTGAGATAGATGATGAAGAAGTAACTCGTTGTGAGGCACAGGCTACTTGGTTGACTGTATATTTTTGGCGACATATCACAGGGCAGGTTGTTTACAGGCCTTCAAGGGCTAAGTCATCTTTTATTTCCCATCCAGTCATTCGTATTCTTCAGAGATTCATAGCTCACACCATCAGTGGGAGAGGGGATGGAGAAAACAATTGCCCCAAGAAGGATTTGTTGCTAGTATGTGCATGTTTGATGAAAGAAAAAGTCAACTTAGCTGGTTTGTCGATGACTCAGTTGCCTCAAGTAGCTCGAGTTCCAGGCACTTTTATTGCTATTGGCGGGATTGTTACTAGATTTGCTCGCCATTTTGACATTGATCTGAGGAGATATCAGCCTGACATTCAGCCTTTACCTATGAGCTGTAAGATGTTTCATAGTATGAATGTCTACTACAAAGTTAGGGGCACATACTATTGGGTTTTAGGAGATTCAGGGCGTGCCATGAAGATGCCTGATAATGCAAGGACTAAGATCGAGATTGGGAGCCAGCACTGGAAGACTTGGAGGATTGAAGTGCTAGATACTGATTTGCCTCTGGAGCAAGTCAGACGTCAAGATACAGGGGTCAGACAGCCTAGAGATTATCATGCACAATATGAGGTATTAGAGGATGTTGATGATGACGTGGATTATGCGATGGAGGTAGATTCTGATGCTGCTGATGATGATGAGAGCGAGGAGGAGCAACCAGCCACTGATGATGATGCATTACGTGGTATGGGCTATCCTCCAGCACAGTTTGATCTGTTGTCTGGGATGATGCAGTTTAGTCAGACTCAGGGTTTCACAGGATTACATGATTATGTGGATGAGCGTTTCACCACATTTCAGACACGTTAGGATCAACGGTTTGCCGCTTTCCAGGCTCAGCAGGAGGCATTTCAGGCACGTCATGATGAGCAGTTTAGGCTGCTTCATTCTAGATTGGATGGTTGGAGTTCCACTGGATATCCGTCTCATCCATATTATCCTCAGTATGCCTTTCCGGATCCTCCGTATCCTCAGTTCCCACCATACCAGCCACCACCAGCTCAAGAGATTCCGCCGTACTATCCACCACAACCAGAGTTTCAGCCAGAGTACCAGCCTCCGCCACCACAGGATTTTCCGCCATATTACCCGGATAACTAGTTTTTTGTGAGTTTTTCTCTTTCCTTTTCTTTTTACTATACTTTGGGGACAAAGTATGTTTTAAGCATGGGGGAAGGGAATTACTTGTTTGCATTGCATGTAGTTGCAATAGTTTAGGGCATATTTAAATTTTTGCATGCATTCATTAAAATCCTGAAAAATAAAAAAAATCAGAAAAATTTGAAAAAAAATACAAAAATATTGCATTTAGGTTCTTATTTCCCCATTGTTTGATTCCTCTTGTGTTTCTAAGTTAAGTATAAGTTCTAACCCATGATTTGCATGATTTGCTGAAGTTGATATGATATAAGCATGATCATTGATTAAATGACTTGATTATAGGATGGAGCATGCATTTAGCTTGAGTATTTGATTTATTCTGAAGTTCTTGACAAAATGTTAGCCTTGTGAGATATTTTTGGCCTTTCATGATATATTTGTTCTTTACATTCTTGAGTGTATCACCATGATTATCTAGCTCTAGAACTTGCGTTAATCCTCTCTTTCGAGGCTGCTTATATGATTGAATGCATGACATTAAAGTGATTGAGGCAATCTTATTAGCCTATTATTTTCCTTCCTACCTTACAAGATCCATGTTTTTGACACCCCATTTCTTTTAAGCTTTAAGCCTATTTTTTGATAGCTCCACAAAATTTTCCTAGCCTAATAAGCTTGACCCAGGATCCGGGATTTAGGACTTTAGGTTGTGTTTTTGTTTTGTGTGAGTTATGTATAAGTATGGGGGAGTTAGATGAAAAGGTGGAAAAAGAGGAAATAAAACTCTTGGTTTCAAAATAAAATAAAATGAAGATGCAGTTTGTTGCAAAAGAAGCAAAAGTTCAGCTTAAATGTTGTTAGTCTTCATTAGTAATAAAGAAAGAGTTGAAAAGAGGCAAAAGAAAGAAAAAAAAAGAAGCAAAGTGTTTAAATGTATGTTATGGAGTTGAGAAAGAAAGTTGGGAAGTATTATGATGAGAAAAAAAGTGTAAAGTTTGGGTTTAGGATTAGTTCTGTATCCCGGATTTAGCACCACATGCCAAATATGATCCCTTCCTAATTTCTCTTTACATTGGCCCCATTACAATCCGGAAAAAGACCTCAAGATTTTTGTTATGTATTTGATCCCCAACGGTGGAGATTTAGAACTCTGATGCAAGCATATGGTAGTCTAGTTTTCATGGTTGATTTTGAGTGAAACACGTCCTTTATACACTTGAGAGTTGAGTGCAAACACAATTACCTTGGTGAGGTCTAGAATGAATGAATGGTCTTTACTTGTTGCTTACTATAATGCATGTTGAGAAGTCTTGGTTGAGTTTTTAATTATATGTGAAATGCTTGTTTGATTTGAGATGGATGTATGATTGCAATTCTGTGGTGTGATTTGAATTTATGTCTTGCTTGAGGACAAGCAAGGGTTAAGCATGGGGGAATTTAATAGCTTGCATTTACGTATAGATTAGGATGCATATTTATGTTTATTTTGCTTGGTTTTATTTTAGTTTAGTTTAGTTCTTAGATTTTTAGGTTTTCTAGGAAATTCGGGTTTTGCGCTTGTTTTGTTCGGTTTTGCAGATCTTTAGGTAAACAAGCATGGACGGGATGGATCTTAGTGAACTATGGTGGAGTTTGAGGAAGCTTAGAGTGATACAAGTGAGCATTGGAAGATCCAAGACCCAAGAGCTTGTGTGAAAAGAACGCTTAAATCCGGGCTATGCATTGAAGGTCTTGTTTCGACACCTCTATCTTGCAATGCATGGTTTGGGAGCTATAGTGCTCGGATGAAACTGAATTTGTTATCACTGGAAAGCTAACTCGAAGAGCTACAATTCTTTTTCTATTACTCCGAGTCCAAATTCCAACTTGAAGGGGGTGAAAACAGCCTCCAAAGTGTCGCCTGAAGTGCTGAATCGAGGTATGCCGCGGGCTTGGATACAATTGACGCGGCTGCGCCACCCTAGGAATGCCCGCGCCGTCTGTTCCCGTGTTAGAGAATTGGGCCGCGAGTTTTGGGCTTCGAGATGGGCTTAAGATAGATCTTGACCGACATGTTTGATTGTATTTCGGGATATTTTGATCTTTGGATATCTTAGGGTATTTAAACCTTGTTTTTAGTTTCTCTTTGATAATCATTATCATACTTTTGGAGGCTGGGTTTTTTCTCAAGGAAGAACCTTTGAACCTTTGTAAGTTTGCTTTTAATTCAATTATGCATTGCTAAATTCATTGTGTTTAACTAGTTATTGAAATCATAGATTGCATAATATTGTGAGGTTTGATTGATTCTCATCAACTTGAATAGGTTTTATTCCCTGTGCTTAATTGAATCAGAATTATTCTAGGGTTTTGTTAGATTGATCAACTAATAGAATATCTAGGTTAATTTACAACTAATCTGATTAATGTCCGTTCGGGGTTGATTAGATAAAATAGCATCTATTATTGTTTGGACCCGTTCGGGCTATTCAATTGTAGAAGGGAATAAATCCACAAATAACTTAAATGTCTGTTTGCTCTAAGTGTTTGTTTCTATTGATAACTTGATTCGTAAAGCTGTCGTTTAATTGAATCTAGACGTTGTTTTAGGTTGTTAAATGATTAGGGTTGTTTAGACTGTTAGTTCTTTCAACTAATTATGAAGTTTAGGTCGTAATCCTTAGTATGAGTATAATCCACAATAGATTATTAAAAAATTGAGAATCAGGAGAATCAATGATCAATAAGCATATCTATGATGGATTTAACTAGTTGAACATATTTCTCTCATATATATTTACAATCAACTTTTGCATTCATAGTTAGTTTTATTCTTGCATATTAGGTTAGATTATACATTCTAAAAAACCCCCATATTAGTTACTTGGCACGTAAGTAATAACATTCATACACGAGTCTCTGTGGGATCGACCCTTACTTACCATTCTACTCAGATTGGTTAAGTCAGGATTCTTTGATAGGTAAACGACTGAAAAATACCTCATCAGTCATTTTAGTGGAAAAAGGAGAAAACACAAGTGAACTTTAAATACATCTAGGCATAAGCATAAAGAATGATGATAGTATCAAGCCAATAAGCACATTCTACACTACAAAATCAAGACCGATCGAATAAGAAAATAAATTCGAACCTAGAAACCGAATGCCACGTTTAGGGGTGACAATTACATGTACATTTCATCGAACACTTGGCGTGCAATTTTAGATCACAAGTCATTTTAGAGGCAAAAGGAGAAAAAAACTAGTGATCTTTAATGACATCTAGGCATAAGCATAAAAATGAGGACAGTATGAAGCCAATAAGCACATTCTGCACTACAAAATCAAGACCGATCGAATAAGAGCATAAATTCGAACCTATAAACTGAATGCCATGTTTAGGAGTGACAATTAAATGGACATTTCAACAAACACTTGGCGTGCAATGTTAGATCACAAGTCGTTTCAAAGGAGAAAATTGAGATAAAACAAGTGAACTTTAAAGACATCTAAGCATTAGCATAAAGAATGTGGATAATATGAAGCCAATAAGCATATTCTACACTACAAAATCTAGACCGATAGAATAAAACCATAAATTCGAACCTAGAAACCGAATGTCATATTTAGGAGTGACATTTAAATGGACATTTCATCGAACAATCGGCATGCAATGATAGATCATAAGTCAATTTTTAGAGGCAAAAGGAGAAAAACAACAAATGAACTTTAAAGACATGTAGGCATAAGCATAAACAATAAGGATAGTATGAAGCCAATAAGCACATTCTGCACTACAAAATCAAGACCAGTCGAATAAGAGCATAAATTCAATCCTATAAACCAAATGCCTTGATTAGGAGTGACAATTACATGGACATTTTATCGAGCAATTGGCGTGCAATGTTAGATCACAATTCATTTTAAAGGAAAAAGGAGAAAAAACAAGTGAACTTTAAAGATATCTAGGCATAATCATAAAGAATGATAATAGTATCAAGCCAATAAGCACATTCTGCACTACAAAATCATGACCGATCGAATAAGAACATAAAATCAAACCTATAAACCAAATTCCTCGATTAGGAGTGACAATTACATAGACATTTCATCGAACACTCGGCGTGCAACGTTAGATCACAAGTCATTTTAAAGGAAACAAAGGAGAAAAAAACAAGTGAACTTTAAAGACATCTAGGCATAAGTATAAGATATGAGGATAGTATCAAGCCAATAAGCACATTCTGCACTAAAAAATCAAGACCGATCGAATAAGAGCATAAATTCAAACCTAGAAACCGAATGCCACATTTAGGAGTGACATTTACATGGACATCTCATCGAACACTTGGCGTGCAGTGTTTGATAACAATATATTCTAGAAGAAAAAGGAGAAAACACAAGTGAACTTTAAAGACATCTAGGCATAAGCACAAAGAATGATGATAGTATAAAGCAAATAAGCACATTCTGCACTACAAAGTCAAGACAAATCGAATAAGAGCATAAATTCGAACCCAGACACCGAATGCCATGTTTAGGAGTGACAATTACATGGACATTTCATCAAACACATGGCGTGCAATGTTAGATCACAAGTCATTTTAAAGGAAAAAGGGGAAAAACAAGTGAACTTTAAAGACATCTAGGTATAAGCAAAAAGAATGATGATAGTGTCAAGCCAATAAACACATTCTGCACTACAAAATCAAGACCGATCTAATAAGAGCATAAATAATAACCTTGAACTCGAATACCACGTTTAGGAGTGACAAATACATGGACATTTCATCGAACACTCGGCGTGCCGTGTTAAATCACAAGTCATTTTAATGGCAAGAGGAGAAAAAACAAGTGAGCTTTAAACACATCTAGGCATAAGCATGAAGAATGAGAATAGTATCAAGCCAATGAGCACATTCTATACTACAAAATCAAGACCGATCTAATAAGAGCATAAATTCGAACTTAGAAAACGAACGCCACGTTTGCGAGTGACAATTACTTGGACATTTCATCGAACACTTGGCATGCTGTGTTAGATCACAAGTCATTTTAGAGGGAAAAGGAGAAAGCACAAGTGAACTTTAAATACATCTAGGAATAAGCATAAAGAATGATGATAGTTTAAAGCAAATAAGCACATTTTGCACTAATAAATCATGACCGATCGAATAAGAGCTTAAATTCGAACCTTGAAACCGAATGTCACGTTTAGGAGTGACAATGACATGGACATTTCATCGAACACTTGGCGTGCATTGTTAGATCAAAAGTCATTTTAAAGGAAAAAGGAGAAAAAAACAAGTGAACTTTAAAGACATCTAGCCATAAGCATAAAGAATGATGATAGTATCAAGCCAATAAACACATTCTGCACTACAAAATCAAGACCAATCGAACAAGAGCATATATTCGAATCTAGAAACCGAATCCCACATTTAGGAGTGACATTTACGTGGACATTTCATCGAACACTCGGCGTGCCGTGTTAGATAACAAGTCATTTTAAAGGCAAGAGGAGAAAAAACAAGTGAACATTAAAAACATCTAGGCATAAGCATAAAGAATGAGGATAGTATAGGAGAAAAAACAAGTGAGCTTTAAAGACATCTAGGCATAAGCATAAAGAATGATAAATAGTATCAAGCCAATAAGCACATTCTGCACTACAAAGTCAAGACCGATCGAATAAGAGCATAAATTCGAACCTAGAAACCGAATGCCAAGTTTAAGAGTGACAATTACCTGGACATTTCATCAAACACTTGGCATGCAATGTTAGATCACAAGTCATTTTAAAGGAAAAAGGAGAAAAAACAAGTGAACTTTAAAGACATCTAGGCATAAGCAAAATGAATGATGATAGTATTAAGCCAATAAGCACATTCTGCACTACAAAATCAAGATCGATAGAATAACAACATAAATTCGAACCTAGAAACCGAATGCCACGTTTAGGAGTGACAATTACATTGACATTTCATCGAACACTTGGCGTGCAGTGTTAGATCACAAGTCATATTAGAGGAAAAAGGATAAAGCACAAGTGAACTTTAAATACATCTAGGAATAAGCATAAAGAATGATGATAGTTTAAAGCAAATAAGCACATTTTGCACTAATAAATCATGACCGATCGAATAAGAGCTTAAATTCGAACCTTGAAACCGAATGCCACGTTTAGGAGTGACAATGACATGGACATTTCATCGAACACTTGGCGTGCATTGTTAGATCAAAAGTCATTTTAAAGGAAAAAGGAGAAAAAAACAAGTGAACTTTAAAGACATCTAGCCATAAGCATAAAGAATGATGATAGTATCAAGCCAATAAACACATTCTGCACTACAAAATCAAGACCAATCGAACAAGAGTATATATTCGAATCTAGAAACCGAATCCCACATTTAGGAGTGACATTTACGTGGACATTTCATCGAACACTTGGCGTGTTATGTTAGATCTCAAGTCATTTTAAAGGCAAAAGTAGAAAAAAACAAGTGAACATTAAAAACATCTAGGCATAAGCATAAAAAATGAGGATAGTATAGGAGAAAAAACAAGTGAGCTTTAAAGACATCTAGGCATAAGCATAAAGAATGATAAATAGTATCAGGCCAATAAGCACATTCTGCACTACAAAATCAAGACTGACCGAAAAGAGCATAAATTCGAACCTAGAAAACGAATGCCACATTTAGGAGTGAGATTTACATGGACTTTTAATTGAACATTTGGCGTGCAATGTTATATCACAAGTCATTTTAAAGGAATAAGGAGAAAAAACAAGTGAGCTTTAAAGACATCTAGGCATAAGCATGAAGAATGAGGATAGTATCAAGCCAATGAGCACATTCTATACTACAAAATCAAGACCGATCTAATACGAGCATAAACTCGAACCTAGAAACCGAATGCCACATTTAGGAGTGACAATTACATGGACATTTCATCGAACACATGGCGTGCAATGTTAGATCACAAGTCATTTTAAAGGAAAAAGGAGAAAACACAAGTGAACTTTATAGACATATAGGCATAAGCATAAAGAATGATGATAGTATAAAGAAAATAAGCACATTCTGCACTACATAATCAAGACCGATCGAATAAGAGCATAAATTCGAACCTAGAAACCGAATGCCCCGTTTAGGACAATTACATTGAAATTTCATCGAACACTTGGCGTGCAGTGTTACATCACAAGGCATATTAGAGGAAAAAGGAGAAAGCACAAGTGAACTTTAAAGACATCTCGGCATAAGCACAAAGAATGATGATAGTATAAAGCAAATAAGCACATTTTGTACTACAAAATCATGACCGATCGAATAAGAGCATAAATTCGAACCTAGAAACCGAATGCCACGTTTAGGAGTGACAATTACATGGACATTTCATCGAACACTTGGCGTGATGTGTTAGATCACAAGTCATTTTAAAGGAAAAGGAGAAAAAACAAGTGAACTTTAAAGACATCTAACCATAAGCATAAATAATGATGATAGTATCAAGCCAATAAACACATTCTGCACTACAAAATCAAGACCGATCTAATAAGAGCATAAATAATAACCTTGAACTCGAATACCACGTTTAGGAGTGACAAATACATGGACATTTCATCGAACACTCGGCGTGCCGTGTTAAATCACAAGTCATTTTAATGGCAAGAGGAGAAAAAACAAGTGAGCTTTAAACACATCTAGGCATAAGAATGAAGAATGAGGATAGTATCAAGCCAATAAGCACATTCTGCACTACAAAATCAAGACCGATCGAATAAGAACATAAAATCAAACCTATAAACCAAATTCCTCGATTAGTAGTGACAATTACATGGACATTTCATCGAACACTCGGCGTGCAATGTTAGATCACAAGTCATTTTAAAGGAAAAAAGGAGAAAAAAACAAGTGAACTTTAAAGACATCTAGGCATAAGCATAAGATATGAGGATAGTATCAAGCTCGAAACGAGGATAGTATCAAGCCAATAAGCACATTCTACACTAAAAAATCAAGACCGATCGAGCAAGAGCATAAATTCAAACCTAGAAACCGAATGCCACATTTAGGAGTGACATTTACATGGACATCTCATCGAACACTTGGCGTGCAGTGTTAGATAACAATATATTTAAGAGGAAAAAGGAGAAAACACAAGTGAACTTTAAAGACATTTAGGCATAAGCACAAAGAATGATGATAGTATAAAGCAAATAAGCACATTCTGCACTACAAAGTCAAGACCGATCGAATAAGAGCATAAATTCAAACCTAGAAACCGAATGCCATGTTTAGGAATGACAATTACATGGACATTTCATCAAACACATGGCGTGCAATGTTAGATCACAAGTCATTTTAAAGGAAAAAGGAGAAAAAACAAGTGAACTTTAAAGATATCTAGGTATAAGCAAAAAGAATGATGATAGTGTCAAGCCAATAAGCAGATTCTGCACTACAAAATCAAGACCGGTCGAATAACAGCATAAATTCGAACCTAGAAACCGAATGCCACGTTTAGGAGTGACAATTACATTGACATTTCATCGTACACTTGGCGTGTAGTGTTAGATCACAAGTCATATTAGAGGAAAAAGGAGAAAGCACAAGTGAACTTTAAAGACATCTAGGAATAAGCATAAAGAATGATGATAGTTTAAAGTTAATAAGCACATTATGCACTACAAAATCATGACCGATCAAATACGAGCATAAATTCGAACCTAGAAACCGAATGCCATGTTTAGGAGTGACAATTACATGGACATTTCATCGAACACTTGGCGTGCAATGTTAGATCAAAAGTCACTTTAAAGGAAAAAGGAGAAAAAACAAGTGAACTTTATAGACATCTCGCCATAAGCATAAAGAATGATGATAGTATCAAGCCAATAAACACATTCTGCACTACAAAATCAAGACCGATCTAATAAGAGCATAAATAATAACCTTGAACTCGAATACCACGTTTAGGAGTGACAAATACATGGACATTTAATCGAACACTCAGCGTGCCCTGTTAAATCACAAGTCATTTTAATGGCAAGAGAAGAAAAAACAAGTGAGCTTTAAACACATCTAGGCATAAGCATGAAGAATGAGGATAGTATCAAGCCAATGAGCACATTTTATAGTACAAAATCAAGACCGATCTAATAAGAGCATAAATTCGAACCTAGAAACCGAACGCCACGTTTAGGAGTGACAATTACATTGACATTTCATCGAACACTTGGCGTGCAGTGTTAGATCACAAGTCATATTAGAGGAAAAAGGAGAAAGCACAAGTGAACTTTAAAGACATCTAGGAATAAGCATAAAGAATGATGATAGTTTAAAGCAAATAAGCACATTCTGCACTACAAAATCATGACCGATCAAATACGAGCATAAATTCGAACCTAGAAACCGAATGTCATGTTTAGGAGTGACAATTACATGGAGATTTCATCGAACACTTGGCGTGAAATGTTAGATCACAAGTCATTTTAAAGGAAAAAGGAAAAAACACAAGTGAACCTTAATGATATCTAGGCATAAGCATAAAGAATGATGATAGATAAAGAAAATAAGCACATTCTACACTACAAAATCAAGACCGATCGAATAAGAGCATAAATTCGAACCTTGAAATCGAATACCACGTTTAGGAGTGACAATTACATGGACATTTCATCGAACACAAGGCGTGTTGTGTTAGATCACAAGTCATTTTAATGGCAAGAGGAGAAAAAACATGTGAACATTAAAAACATCTAGGCATAAGCATAAAGAATGAGGATAGTATCAAGCCAATAATCACATTCTACACTAAAAAATCAAGACCGATTGAACAAGAGCATAAATTTAAACCTAGAAACCGAATGCCACATTTAGGAGTGACATTTACATGGACATCTCATCGAACACTTGACGTGCAATGTTAGATCACAAGTCATTTTAGAGGAAAAATGAAAAAAAACAAGTGAACATTAAAAACATCTAGGCATAAGCATGAGGATAGTATAACGCACATAAGCACTCTCTGCACTAAAAAATTAAGACCGATCGAATAAGAGCATAAATTCGAACCTAGAACCAAATGCCACGTTAAGGAGTGACAATTACATGGACATTTCATCGAACACTTGGCGTGCAATGTTATCAGAAGTCATGTTAGAGGAAAAATGAAAAAAAACAAGTGAACATTAAAAACATCTAGGCATAAGCATAAAGAATGAGGATAGTATAAAGTATTAAGCACATTGTACACTTAAAAATCAAGACCGATCGAACAAGAGCATAAATTCAATCCTAGAAACCGAATTTCACATTTAAGAGTGACATTTACATGGACATTTCATCGAACACTCGGCGTGCCGTGTTAGATCACAAGTCATTTTAATGGCAAGAGGGGAAAAACAAGTGAACATTAAAAACATCTAGGCATAAGCATAAAGAATGAGGATAGTATCAAGCCAATGAGCAAATTCTAAACTACAAAATCATGATCGATCGAATAAGAGCATAAATTCAAACCTAGAAACCGAATGCCACATTTAGGAGTGACATTTACATGGACATCTCATCGAACACTTGGCGTGCAGTGTTTGATAACAATATATTCTAGAAGAAAAAGGAGAAAACACAAGTGAACTTTAAAGACATCTAGGCATAAGCACAAAGAATGATGATAGTATAAAGCAAATAAGCACATTCTGCACTACAAAGTCAAGACAAATCGAATAAGAGCATAAATTCGAACCCAGACACCGAATGCCATGTTTAGGAGTGACAATTACATGGACATTTCATCAAACACATGGCGTGCAATGTTAGATCACAAGTCATTTTAAAGGAAAAAGGGGAAAAACAAGTGAACTTTAAAGACATCTAGGTATAAGCAAAAAGAATGATGATAGTGTCAAGCCAATAAACACATTCTGCACTACAAAATCAAGACCGATCTAATAAGAGCATAAATAATAACCTTGAACTCGAATACCACGTTTAGGAGTGACAAATACATGGACATTTCATCGAACACTCGGCGTGCCGTGTTAAATCACAAGTCATTTTAATGGCAAGAGGAGAAAAAACAAGTGAGCTTTAAACACATCTAGGCATAAGCATGAAGAATGAGAATAGTATCAAGCCAATGAGCACATTCTATACTACAAAATCAAGACCGATCTAATAAGAGCATAAATTCGAACTTAGAAAACGAACGCCACGTTTGCGAGTGACAATTACTTGGACATTTCATCGAACACTTGGCATGCTGTGTTAGATCACAAGTCATTTTAGAGGGAAAAGGAGAAAGCACAAGTGAACTTTAAATACATCTAGGAATAAGCATAAAGAATGATGATAGTTTAAAGCAAATAAGCACATTTTGCACTAATAAATCATGACCGATCGAATAAGAGCTTAAATTCGAACCTTGAAACCGAATGTCACGTTTAGGAGTGACAATGACATGGACATTTCATCGAACACTTGGCGTGCATTGTTAGATCAAAAGTCATTTTAAAGGAAAAAGGAGAAAAAAACAAGTGAACTTTAAAGACATCTAGCCATAAGCATAAAGAATGATGATAGTATCAAGCCAATAAACACATTCTGCACTACAAAATCAAGACCAATCGAACAAGAGCATATATTCGAATCTAGAAACCGAATCCCACATTTAGGAGTGACATTTACGTGGACATTTCATCGAACACTCGGCGTGCCGTGTTAGATAACAAGTCATTTTAAAGGCAAGAGGAGAAAAAACAAGTGAACATTAAAAACATCTAGGCATAAGCATAAAGAATGAGGATAGTATAGGAGAAAAAACAAGTGAGCTTTAAAGACATCTAGGCATAAGCATAAAGAATGATAAATAGTATCAAGCCAATAAGCACATTCTGCACTACAAAGTCAAGACCGATCGAATAAGAGCATAAATTCGAACCTAGAAACCGAATGCCAAGTTTAAGAGTGACAATTACATGGACATTTCATCAAACACTTGGCATGCAATGTTAGATCACAAGTCATTTTAAAGGAAAAAGGAGAAAAAACAAGTGAACTTTAAAGACATCTAGGCATAAGCAAAATGAATGATGATAGTATTAAGCCAATAAGCACATTCTGCACTACAAAATCAAGATCGATAGAATAACAACATAAATTCGAACCTAGAAACCGAATGCCACGTTTAGGAGTGACAATTACATTGACATTTCATCGAACACTTGGCGTGCAGTGTTAGATCACAAGTCATATTAGAGGAAAAAGGATAAAGCACAAGTGAACTTTAAATACATCTAGGAATAAGCATAAAGAATGATGATAGTTTAAAGCAAATAAGCACATTTTGCACTAATAAATCATGACCGATCGAATAAGAGCTTAAATTCGAACCTTGAAACCGAATGCCACGTTTAGGAGTGACAATGACATGGACATTTCATCGAACACTTGGCGTGCATTGTTAGATCAAAAGTCATTTTAAAGGAAAAAGGAGAAAAAAACAAGTGAACTTTAAAGACATCTAGCCATAAGCATAAAGAATGATGATAGTATCAAGCCAATAAACACATTCTGCACTACAAAATCAAGACCAATCGAACAAGAGTATATATTCGAATCTAGAAACCGAATCCCACATTTAGGAGTGACATTTACGTGGACATTTCATCGAACACTTGGCGTGTTATGTTAGATCTCAAGTCATTTTAAAGGCAAAAGTAGAAAAAAACAAGTGAACATTAAAAACATCTAGGCATAAGCATAAAAAATGAGGATAGTATAGGAGAAAAAACAAGTGAGCTTTAAAGACATCTAGGCATAAGCATAAAGAATGATAAATAGTATCAGGCCAATAAGCACATTCTGCACTACAAAATCAAGACTGACCGAAAAGAGCATAAATTCGAACCTAGAAAACGAATGCCACATTTAGGAGTGAGATTTACATGGACTTTTAATTGAACATTTGGCGTGCAATGTTATATCACAAGTCATTTTAAAGGAATAAGGAGAAAAAACAAGTGAGCTTTAAAGACATCTAGGCATAAGCATGAAGAATGAGGATAGTATCAAGCCAATGAGCACATTCTATACTACAAAATCAAGACCGATCTAATACGAGCATAAACTCGAACCTAGAAACCGAATGCCACATTTAGGAGTGACAATTACATGGACATTTCATCGAACACATGGCGTGCAATGTTAGATCACAAGTCATTTTAAAGGAAAAAGGAGAAAACACAAGTGAACTTTATAGACATATAGGCATAAGCATAAAGAATGATGATAGTATAAAGAAAATAAGCACATTCTGCACTACATAATCAAGACCGATCGAATAAGAGCATAAATTCGAACCTAGAAACCGAATGCCCCGTTTAGGACAATTACATTGAAATTTCATCGAACACTTGGCGTGCAGTGTTACATCACAAGGCATATTAGAGGAAAAAGGAGAAAGCACAAGTGAACTTTAAAGACATCTCGGCATAAGCACAAAGAATGATGATAGTATAAAGCAAATAAGCACATTTTGTACTACAAAATCATGACCGATCGAATAAGAGCATAAATTCGAACCTAGAAACCGAATGCCACGTTTAGGAGTGACAATTACATGGACATTTCATCGAACACTTGGCGTGATGTGTTAGATCACAAGTCATTTTAAAGGAAAAGGAGAAAAAACAAGTGAACTTTAAAGACATCTAACCATAAGCATAAATAATGATGATAGTATCAAGCCAATAAACACATTCTGCACTACAAAATCAAGACCGATCTAATAAGAGCATAAATAATAACCTTGAACTCGAATACCACGTTTAGGAGTGACAAATACATGGACATTTCATCGAACACTCGGCGTGCCGTGTTAAATCACAAGTCATTTTAATGGCAAGAGGAGAAAAAACAAGTGAGCTTTAAACACATCTAGGCATAAGAATGAAGAATGAGGATAGTATCAAGCCAATAAGCACATTCTGCACTACAAAATCAAGACCGATCGAATAAGAACATAAAATCAAACCTATAAACCAAATTCCTCGATTAGTAGTGACAATTACATGGACATTTCATCGAACACTCGGCGTGCAATGTTAGATCACAAGTCATTTTAAAGGAAAAAAGGAGAAAAAAACAAGTGAACTTTAAAGACATCTAGGCATAAGCATAAGATATGAGGATAGTATCAAGCTCGAAACGAGGATAGTATCAAGCCAATAAGCACATTCTACACTAAAAAATCAAGACCGATCGAGCAAGAGCATAAATTCAAACCTAGAAACCGAATGCCACATTTAGGAGTGACATTTACATGGACATCTCATCGAACACTTGGCGTGCAGTGTTAGATAACAATATATTTAAGAGGAAAAAGGAGAAAACACAAGTGAACTTTAAAGACATTTAGGCATAAGCACAAAGAATGATGATAGTATAAAGCAAATAAGCACATTCTGCACTACAAAGTCAAGACCGATCGAATAAGAGCATAAATTCAAACCTAGAAACCGAATGCCATGTTTAGGAATGACAATTACATGGACATTTCATCAAACACATGGCGTGCAATGTTAGATCACAAGTCATTTTAAAGGAAAAAGGAGAAAAAACAAGTGAACTTTAAAGATATCTAGGTATAAGCAAAAAGAATGATGATAGTGTCAAGCCAATAAGCAGATTCTGCACTACAAAATCAAGACCGGTCGAATAACAGCATAAATTCGAACCTAGAAACCGAATGCCACGTTTAGGAGTGACAATTACATTGACATTTCATCGTACACTTGGCGTGTAGTGTTAGATCACAAGTCATATTAGAGGAAAAAGGAGAAAGCACAAGTGAACTTTAAAGACATCTAGGAATAAGCATAAAGAATGATGATAGTTTAAAGTTAATAAGCACATTATGCACTACAAAATCATGACCGATCAAATACGAGCATAAATTCGAACCTAGAAACCGAATGCCATGTTTAGGAGTGACAATTACATGGACATTTCATCGAACACTTGGCGTGCAATGTTAGATCAAAAGTCACTTTAAAGGAAAAAGGAGAAAAAACAAGTGAACTTTATAGACATCTCGCCATAAGCATAAAGAATGATGATAGTATCAAGCCAATAAACACATTCTGCACTACAAAATCAAGACCGATCTAATAAGAGCATAAATAATAACCTTGAACTCGAATACCACGTTTAGGAGTGACAAATACATGGACATTTAATCGAACACTCAGCGTGCCCTGTTAAATCACAAGTCATTTTAATGGCAAGAGAAGAAAAAACAAGTGAGCTTTAAACACATCTAGGCATAAGCATGAAGAATGAGGATAGTATCAAGCCAATGAGCACATTTTATAGTACAAAATCAAGACCGATCTAATAAGAGCATAAATTCGAACCTAGAAACCGAACGCCACGTTTAGGAGTGACAATTACATTGACATTTCATCGAACACTTGGCGTGCAGTGTTAGATCACAAGTCATATTAGAGGAAAAAGGAGAAAGCACAAGTGAACTTTAAAGACATCTAGGAATAAGCATAAAGAATGATGATAGTTTAAAGCAAATAAGCACATTCTGCACTACAAAATCATGACCGATCAAATACGAGCATAAATTCGAACCTAGAAACCGAATGTCATGTTTAGGAGTGACAATTACATGGAGATTTCATCGAACACTTGGCGTGAAATGTTAGATCACAAGTCATTTTAAAGGAAAAAGGAAAAAACACAAGTGAACCTTAATGATATCTAGGCATAAGCATAAAGAATGATGATAGATAAAGAAAATAAGCACATTCTACACTACAAAATCAAGACCGATCGAATAAGAGCATAAATTCGAACCTTGAAATCGAATACCACGTTTAGGAGTGACAATTACATGGACATTTCATCGAACACAAGGCGTGTTGTGTTAGATCACAAGTCATTTTAATGGCAAGAGGAGAAAAAACATGTGAACATTAAAAACATCTAGGCATAAGCATAAAGAATGAGGATAGTATCAAGCCAATAATCACATTCTACACTAAAAAATCAAGACCGATTGAACAAGAGCATAAATTTAAACCTAGAAACCGAATGCCACATTTAGGAGTGACATTTACATGGACATCTCATCGAACACTTGACGTGCAATGTTAGATCACAAGTCATTTTAGAGGAAAAATGAAAAAAAACAAGTGAACATTAAAAACATCTAGGCATAAGCATGAGGATAGTATAACGCACATAAGCACTCTCTGCACTAAAAAATTAAGACCGATCGAATAAGAGCATAAATTCGAACCTAGAACCAAATGCCACGTTAAGGAGTGACAATTACATGGACATTTCATCGAACACTTGGCGTGCAATGTTATCAGAAGTCATGTTAGAGGAAAAATGAAAAAAAACAAGTGAACATTAAAAACATCTAGGCATAAGCATAAAGAATGAGGATAGTATAAAGTATTAAGCACATTGTACACTTAAAAATCAAGACCGATCGAACAAGAGCATAAATTCAATCCTAGAAACCGAATTTCACATTTAAGAGTGACATTTACATGGACATTTCATCGAACACTCGGCGTGCCGTGTTAGATCACAAGTCATTTTAATGGCAAGAGGGGAAAAACAAGTGAACATTAAAAACATCTAGGCATAAGCATAAAGAATGAGGATAGTATCAAGCCAATGAGCAAATTCTAAACTACAAAATCATGATCGATCGAATAAGAGCATAGATTCGAACCTAGAAACCGAATGCCACGTTTAGGAGTGACAATTACATTGACATTTCATCGAACACTAAGCGTGAAGTGTTAGATCACAAGTCATATTAGAGGAAAAAGGAGAAAGCACAAGTGAACTTTAAAGACATCTAGGAATAATCATAAAGAATGATGATAGTCTAAAGCAAATAAGCACATTCTGCACTACAAAATCATGACCAATCAAATAAGAGCATAAATTCGAACCTAGAAACCGAATGCCATGTTTAGGAGTGACAATTACATGGACATTTCATCGAACACTTGGCGTGCAAAGTTAGATCACAAGTCAATTTAAAGGAAAAAGGAGAAAACACAAGTGAACTTTGAAGACATCTAGGCATTAGCATAAAGATGATGATAGTATAAAGAAAATAAGCACATTCTGCACTACAAAATAAAGACCGATCGAATAAGAGCATAAATTCGAACCTTGAACTCGAATACCACGTTTAGGAGTGACAATTAAATGGACATTTCATCGAACACTCGGCGTGCCGTGTGAGATCACAAGTCGTTTTAATGGCAAGAGGAGAAAAACAAGTGAACATTAAAAACATCTAGGCATAAGCATAAAGAATGAGGATAGTATGAAACCAATAAACACATTCTGCACTAAAAAATCAAGACCGATCGAATAAACAGCATAAATTCAAACCTAGAAACTGAATGCCTCGATTAGGAGTGAAAATTACATGGACATAAACCAAATCCCCAAAACTTGAACCTTGCTTGTCCTCAAGCAAGAAATAAACTGATGAGGGACCATCTAGGCAGCCTCCACCGGGCGCGCCTACACTCTTTGATGGACCACTCACCCGTGCTCGAGCCAAGAAGCTACAACATGAGATGAATGCTTTTGTGAGCTACACTATGGCTAAGGAGGCAGGAGCATGTATGGAGTCCAAAGCTAGGGCGGTGTGCGTCTTGAGCGCCGAGGGATCTTCGAGCCAAGGCTGCAGCGACGCGCACCAAACCGATGCAACGGCGCGCCCTTGAGCGCGCCTGTCCACGTGTGTGCGCGCTTGTCCGAACATGAGCAAGCATGCGACGTCGGCCTATGTTGGGCTTATTTTTGAATTGGGCCATTTTGGGCTATTGACTATCTTTTATTTTAATTAGACTTTAATTATTATTTCCTTGCAATTTATGGACATATAAATAGCTTTTAGGTAGTTAATTTTGAGATTAGACAACTCATTTGTAATTTCCAATTCTCCTTGCAATAGAGAGAAAACGAGAGCTTTGGCTTTCAACGTGTGTGTGTTTGCAGCTTGGTTTGTTTTGGATTGTGTCAATTTCATAGAAGATTGGTGCCTTTCAACAATCACGAGCCTCTTTCTCGTGCCTCAAGGCCTCGTTCCTTGTTGTGTGAGATCGTAAAGGTTGGTTTCTTAGTCATTCTATCGGGTTCTTGGCTGAATCAAGTCAAGGGTTTGATAGTTGTTCTAGGAGGTTATCCTTCTTGTCGTTCTTTGATTGTTCCATTGTCGAGTCTCATTTCTGTTTGCTTTCGTTGTCGTGTTTTTCCTACATTGCACTTTGTGTACGTTCTTTTGAGTCTTGTTTCCTCGAGTTTCTGATCATTCTTTTGTTTGTGTTTGTTGTTGAGTCGTGAACGTCGAAGATCGGGCACCATACGGCTAACTTCGTATCAAATTGGTATCAGAGCTTCGTTGACGACGTTCTTTTCCATTTCCGAGCCGATTCACCATTAGAGTCTACAAAATACCAAAAAGAGGAGTAGCGTCTACAAGGATCCGATCAGGTTTGATTAATCTCAATCTCTTTAATTAAACTTGAAAGTACTAACCAGTTTGTTGCTTGTTGTAGTGGTTTGTTTCGCCCAGCCAAACATGCCCTAAGCCAAGTAACCGTCACCACCCATTTGTCTAGAAACCACTACGTCCACCACCTCCATTAAAGTCCAGTTCCACTCTCTCAAATACCCAGCCACGTCTCTTTAATATTGGGAGAAGTTGATTTAATTCAGCCAAATTCAAATTAAATCTCAACTCATCCCTATTTTTAAGGAAGACTTTGTCAAACTTCCAAACCCTCTTTTCAGCCACAAGAAGCCACGCCCCACCTTAACCAATTCTTCTCCATCCCTATTTTCTAGGAAAGATTTATTCAAACTCCAAATCTCCCATACCCCCATATCAGCCACGTCCAAACCAACCATACCACTCCTACTTTCACTCCTTAATCCAAGATTGACCCACCATATCTCCAACGTCCATTTCCATTCAACTCAGCAAAGTTTTTATTTTATTTCTTGCACTTAAATCTTCTATCTTATCTTAGCATTTTATTTTAGTATTCATCTGATTATTTCTGATAAAAAAAAAGAGAAAAAGAAGTTCAAAAAAAAAGAAAAGAAAAGAAAAGAAAAGAAAAGAAAAACAAAAATCAGAAATCGTATTTGTTTCTCCTCTCTTCTTCCAAGACATAGCATAAGCATATTATTTCATCTCTTCTCTCCTTCTTTAATTCATATCCTAGTATAGCATTTAATTATTGCCTTCTTGTAATTATTTCGTGTAAGTCAAAAAAAAAAGTGCAAGAGTCTTCTTCATCTATTCTCTTCTTCTCTATTGTTGGACGCCATTGGAGTGCAGCCTTGAACCTTCACAAAAGAGCCACCCCACGCCTCACCTAACAAACCACTCCAAGTGCACTCTTGGTTAAGGAAATCAAGGTGAGACAGGCTTAATCAAGGTTTGATCTAACTCTTTGTTTGACAATTTTCTCTTTCTCAATTCTGACCTTGTTTATAATCGAGTCATCTTCTCATTTTCTCTAATTATTCTCTGCTACATTTAAGTCTTCTTTGTTTAATTTCTTGTCTCTCCAACCTTGTCTCTGCTCGTGTTTGATTGATCTACTAAACTTCAACTTGATTTTGATCATTTCAATGCAGATTGCAACAACAAGCTCGATCACACCACCCGAGAGTGAGAGCGAGTGAAACACAAGCGAGGAGTTTATTGATTTGACTAAAATTAACCATTTGCTTGTAGTGCGTTGTGTGTGATCATGTCATGATACGAGAGAGGATCCCACCGATCCAAGAGCCCCGACCCGGTTCACCCCGATGTGTTCAACTTGTTGAGCTCTCTCAAAAGCAACATGGCGCGCCTCAATTCGCGCATGGCTGCCTTGGAGGCGCAAACAATTACGATGCCTCAACCGGAGGCCGCACCGAGCGTCGCGCCAGGTACCGCGCCAACGGCGCATGATCCAGCCGCAACGGCGAGCCAAGAGCAAGGGAGCGTTCGTGAGTCCGCGCCTACGTTCCATCCGTCCAACATGGATCCGAATTTTGCCTCCACTTCCCATCATCAAAACAGGGAAGATCACTTGAACTCAACTCATTTCCATTCTCCCGGGATTTTTGCTCAAGGGTTCCCAATTAGCCAATTACCCTCTCCCGCTAGGGAAGGGCAAAATCGTGCTAATAATTTTCAACATTTTCAGGGACATAGGAGAGCTCCAGGCCAAGGATACCCGTTTGACGAGTATGACGCCGAGGACGAGGATCCATGGGAGCGCTACTCACGGCGCGACGATAGGGACAGGCGTCCAAGGCGGCCTAGGGAGCCCGAGCAAGATGGAGTAGGAAAAATCAAAGTGAAGATCCCAGCCTTTGAAGGCAAGCGTGATCCGGACGTCTACATGGAGTGGGAGACGAAAATTGAGCAAATATGGAATTGCCATAACTTTGCCGAGCATAAAAAGGTACAACTCGTCACCCTTGAATTTTCCGGTTATGCACTAATCTGGTGGGATAATCTAGTAAAGGAAAGGAGAAGAGCTCTTGACGCACCAATAGGAATTTGGGAGCAAATGAAGGCCCTCATGAGGAGGCGTTTCATTCCCCAACATTATGCACGTGAGCTGCGTCAAAGATTGGAGAATCTCAAGCAAGGTTCAATGAGTGCCGAGGAAACTTACAATGCCATGCAGGTGGCAATGGTAAGGGCCGACGTGGATGAGGATGAAGAGTCCACAATGGCACGTTTCCTTCGAATTTTACACCCTTCTTTAGCTAATGAGGTCGATTTATATCCATATACTACTATGACTGGTTTGTTACGTTTAGCTATGAAGGTCGAGAAAAAGAACAAGGCACGGATTCTAGGAGGCCGAGGCACGATTAACCAGCCCAACTCATGGAGGAACAACCGTGGTCAGGCCATGTCTTATGGAAAGGAAGGCGCGCCTACAAAGGAACGAGGAAGCACCACCGGCGCCTATGGAGATCAAGCTGGCCGAACCAAGCCTTCCGCGGGCACCGCGCCATCCTACAACAAGGGCCCCAATAGTGGAGCTTCGACAACTCCTAAGGGCAGTACCTCTAACCCTTCCTCTAGAGCTAGGGATATTGTGTGTTTTAAGTGCCAAGGTAGAGGGCACATGATGAAAGATTGCCCTAACAAGAAAACACTTTTAATCAATCATTTAGGCCAATATGAATCGGAGGAAGAAATTGATGATGTGCATGAAAATGAGCCTAGTAATGATGATTTGCATGATGATGAGGATGAGATAGAGTATGAATCAGGGGAGTCTTTAATTGCTAGACGTAACATGTATATAAAACCAGCCCCTTGTGAAGATAATCAACGTGAAAATCTATTTCATACTCGATGTTTAATTAAGGGTAAAGTTTGCAACATGATAATAGATAGTGGAAGTTGTTGTAACATTGCTAGTCTTGAAATGGTACAAAAACTGCAATTATCTATGACTCAGCACCCTAGGCCCTATAAATTGCATTGGATGAACGATTGTGGAGAACTTAAAGTGAACAAGCAAGCGCATGTTTCTATTAAATTAGGGCATTACGAGGATGTTGTTCTTTGTGATGTAGTTCCTATGCAGGCTTGTCACATTTTATTAGGTCGTCCATGGCAATATGATAGGAAGGTCACGCATGATGGATTCACCAACCGGAACACCTTCACCCACAATGGCCAAACCATAGTGCTCAAGCCCATGACGCCTATGCAGGTGGCCGAGGAGTTTGACAAAAAGAAGGTAAGTAAGGTAAGTGGAGAAGGTGAGGGAAAGAAAGGGACAGCTCGGGGTAAGACGAGCTCACCTAACAATCTCCCACCCTCCAGCGCGCTTTTGGCTTCCAAGCGGGAGTTAGAGGCCGAGTATTTGGATGGGCAAACAACACTCATGCTCTTGTGCAAGGAGCTGAGTTTGTTGAATGAGGAACTTAGAGCCTCTTTGCCCCCACAAATTTTGGGGCTCATTGAGGAATACAATGACGTGTTTCCCGATGAGATACCAGCTGGCTTACCTCCAATTCGAGGAATCGAGCATCAAATTGATCTCATTCCCGGAGCATCTTTGCCTAATAGGCCAGCCTATCGTATGAACCCCAAGGAGACTCACGAAGTCCAATCCCAAGTCCAAGAGTTATTGGATAAGGGATACATTAGGGAAAGTTTAAGCCCTTGTGTTGTACTGGTGTTGCTAGTGCCTAAGAAAGACAACACGTGGCGTATGTGTGTCGATTGTAGGGCTATTAACAACATAACGGTAAAGTATAAGCACCCCATTCCTCGTCTAGACGACATGCTAGATGAATTGCATGGAGCCACTATCTTTTCAAAGATAGATTTAAAAAGTGGCTACCATCAAATAAGGATGAAGGAGGGGGACGAATGGAAAACAGCCTTCAAGACCAAGTTTGGTCTCTATGAATGGTTTGTTATGCCATTCGGGCTTACAAACGCCCCAAGTACTTTCATGCGTCTAATGAATCATGTGCTTAGAAACTTCATAGGGAAATTTGTTGTTGTTTATTTTGATGATATTCTGATTTATAGCAAATCCCTAGAAACGCATGAAGATCATTTAAGGGAAGTACTCTCTACACTTAGTTAGAGCACTTGTATGCAAATTTGAAGAAATGTGAATTGTGCACTAATCATGTCACTTTTCTTGGTTTTGTAGTGAGCTCCAAAGGACTACAAGTAGACGAAGCCAAGATAAGGGCGATTCAAGAGTGGCCGACGCCTACCTCCATTGGCCAAGTCAGGAGCTTCCACGGCCTCGCCAGCTTCTATAGAAGATTTGTGAGGGATTTTAGCACCATTGCTGCTCCCTTGACCGAAATCACTAAGAAGAGGAGTGAGTTCAAGTGGGAGAAGGCACAAGAGAGGGCATTCAACGCCCTAAAGGACAGATTGACGCATGCCCCATTGTTTGTAACACCCCATCTTTAAATAGGGGCGCTACTCGGTAGTAGACCTTACTAGGTACTACCTAGGCTAGTTTGACAACGAGTTCACTTGGATCTTGCAACTCGGGCACGACGAGAAAACATGAATAAAACATCCAACCGATATTTATAAAACCCAAGTATAGAAAGCATGCATGAAACCCAAAACAACATAATTTACAACACTTCCTGGAAACATTTCATTAACATACCACTACCCTTTCTTTATAAAACAACACATTATTCAAAAGATAACAAAAAGTATACCACCATTTCTCCCAACCGAACCCATCCTAATGACACAACCTTCAACGATCTGCTCCATCGTTCAGCCGAGGTTCCATCATGGGTCCCTTGTCTTTACCTGAAACTAAAAAAAAAAGTCCCCGAAGGGTCAGCTACCATTCTAATACAAGCAAGAATCCATACGGTACTAGTAAGACGTTTAAAAACCAATCAGTTGACTAACATATACACAAGCAAGGTTCGCATGATTACAACACATATCAGTTCTAAATTCATACTTCACTTCCCATAGATCATAAACATAGATCATAAACACAAATCACATATCAAACTTCCATACACATTCATACATACAATTCCAAGCAGAACAATACAACCATTCTCTCACCGTTCCATTCCATGGCGCTTATCAACCCTATGCCGTAGGTGCCGAGGCGCGACCTCCCACCTTTTACAATTCCATCCTTCTAACCTCGGGTCAAGCCTCCTCGGGAGCACTTGCCCAAAACACAGATAGCTTTACTTTTGAAGGGGCACAATTTCTCTGTCACATAACCATACGTAGCCGTCACTTCAACCCAGAGGACTACGCACATGGTCATGCCGAGAACGGTACCAACACAGAGAAAATATTCGAAAGCTTCACATTCGATGAAAGCTCAATGAAATCCTTTTCACACATATCATATACAAGTAAACCTTTTTCATAAAATAATCATCTAGGGACTAGCTCCCCAAAACCAATCCTACAAGCACCACATGAAGTCTAACAAGTATTGAACAACAACTAAGCAAGTCGTAAACGACTTACCTTGAAGACGAATTCCCAACGCCAAGAAATCACTAATTATCCAACAACGCGAAACCCCGTCTAAGACAGATAGCCTATCTTTGCCCCACGTCTTTGATCACGACCTAGGACCCACGCTCCTAGATGCATATATAAACCCCAATGAATAATAAGTCTTTTAACTCTTACAAACTCTAACCCTAAAATCAACGAAAAGCCAGGATGTTTTATAACTTCTTGTGTATAATTCCAAATCCTTTAAAACTTGACATGAATATACTAGATATATAATAGATCATTTTTCTAGTTCAAACCTTTCTGAAAAACTGAATCAAAGGTTTCCCTAATATAATTACAAAGCAAAACCCTAAATTTACTCTAAAATCTTTTACCGATTATAAATCCGATATCAAAAATACCCTCTGAGAACTATAAATCGACTGATTTTTAAATCCAATCAATTGTAAAGCCAGATCTGGAAAAATTAGTAAAATCTAAACAAACTATTAACTAATTAATACTTACCAAATAATGCCTGAACTCCAAAATCCGACCCGACGAACGAATCCCGCACCGGGCTAATTTCCTCCCCCCCCCCCCTCTCTCTCTTCCTCTCTCTCTCTCTCTCCTCCCTCTCTCGGTTTTCTTCTTGGTGAATTGTACATGAACAAACATGTACAGATATATATATATGCAATTTGAGAAAGTGGGTTATCTTTATAGAATTTTACGATTTCCACCCTCAAATTTCCTTTACTACAAACTTTACCCTGAAATAATTATTAATTACTTTTAAGTTAAAAACTTTTTTTAAAATAAAATTTCCTAAAATTCAAAATAAAATATTAAAATATTCCCGAATATTACATTGTTGGCCTTGCCCGACTTCACTCGTCCCTTCGAAGTGGAGTGTGATGCGAGTGGCATTGGAATTGGAGGCTCTTTGCATTTATTGTTGGTTGAGGAAGCCCATAAGGGCGGCCTAATGGGACATTTTGGGAGGGATAAGACTTATCATACTCTTAGGTCTCATTTTTATTGGCCACACATGCTTAGAGATGTTGAAAATGTAGTTAAGTGCTGTGTTGATTGTTTAAGAGCCAAATCTAGGTTGATGCCACATGGACTTTACACCCCTTTGCCTACGCCTACAACCCCTTGGGAGGATTTATCCATGGACTTTATAGTAGGGTTGCCTAGGACTAAGAAGGGGAGGGATTCAATTATGGTGGTAGTTGACCGATTTTCCAAAATGGCACATTTTGTGCCGTTCCATAAAACTGATGATGCTAGTAATGTAGCTAACTTGTTCTTTAGGGAAATAGTTAGGCTTCATGGCATACCAAAACAATAGTGAGTGATAGGGATACCAAGTTCCTTAGCCATTTTTGGAGGACTTTATGGAATAAGCTAGGAACTAAGCTAATGTTCTCTACATCTAGCCACCCACAAACTGATGGGCAAACCAAAGTGACCAATAGGACGTTAGCTACTATCCTTAGAACCATTATTAAAAAGAATTTGAAAATGTGGGAAGAAGCTTTACCTCATGTGGAGTTTGCTTACAATCGCACTATGCACTCATCTACTATGTTAACTCCATTTGAATGTGTTTATGGTACTAACCCACTCACCCCCTTAGATCTTACCCCATTTCCAATGAGGGAGCATGAAAGTTTTGATGCAGGAAAGCACGTTGAATTTATTAAGGAGCTGCATGCTCGCACCAAGACTCGGTTGGAGCAAAAGGCCGAGTACAATGCTAGGCGCGCCAACCATGGGCGGCGCCGCGTGATTTTCCAACCCGGCGATTTGGTATGGGCACATCTAAGGAAGGAGCGGTTTCCGGAGCTAAGGAAGAGCAAGCTGTCTCCAAGAGGCGATGGACCTTTCAAGGTGCTTCAACGGATTGGAGACAATGCTTACAAGTTAGAGCTGCCCGGGGATTATGGTGTGAGCGCCACCTTTAATGTCGCTGATCTTACGCCGTACTTAGCCGTGGATGAGGAGCTGGATTCGGGGTTGAATCCTTTCCAAGAAGGGGAGGTTGATGAGGGACCATCTAGGCAGCCTCCACCGGGCGCGCCTACACTCTTTGATGGACCACTTACCCGTGCTCGAGCCAAGAAGCTACAACATGAGATGAATGCTTTTGTGGGCTACACTATGGCTAAGGAGGCAGGAGCATGTATGGAGTCCAAAGCTAGGGCGGTGTGCGTCTTGAGCGCCGAGGGATCTTCGAGCCAAGGCTGCAGCGACGCGCACCAAACCGACGTTGCAACGGCGCGTCCTAACTCCAGCGATGCATCGCCGCTCCCTCGCCAGCGTAGCGATGCAATGGCGCGTCCTTGAGCGCGCCTGTCCGCGTGTGTGCGCGCTTGTCCGCGTGTGTGCGCGCTTGTCCGAGCATGAGCAAGCATGCGACGTCGGCCTATGTTGGGCTTATTTCTGAATTGGGCTATTTTGGGCTATTGACTATCTTTTATTTTAATTAGACTTTAATTATTATTTCCTTGCAATTTATGGACATATAAATAGCTTTTAGGTAGTTAATTTTGAGATTAGACAACTCATTTGTAATTTCCAATTCTCCTTGCAATAGAGAGAAAACGAGAGCTTTGGCTTTCAACGTGTGTGTGTTTGCAGCTTGGTTTGTTTTGGATTGTGTCAATTTCATAGAAGATTGGTGCCTTTCAACAATCACGAGCCTCTTTCTCGTGCCTCAAGGCCTCGTTCCTTGTTGTGTGAGATCGTAAAGGTTGGTTTCTTAGTCATTCTATCGGGTTCTTGGCTGAATCAAGTCAAGGGTTTGATAGTTGTTCTAGGAGATTATCCTTCTTGTCGTTCTTTGATTGTTCCATTGTCGAGTCTCATTTCTGTTTGCTTTCGTTGTCGTGTTTTTCCTACATTGCACTTTGTGTACGTTCTTTTGAGTCTTGTTTCCTCGAGTTTCTGATCATTCCTTTGTTTGTGTTTGTTGTTGAGTCGTGAACGTCGAAGATCGGGCACCATACGGCTAACCCCGTATCATAAACTCAGCAACCCATAAAATCAATGCAATTCAAGTATCCACCTCAAATGAAGTTAAGCATTTAATCAATAAACTTGTAGTTCAACAAATTGAAATCATTGCACATGCTTTAGAAAATCCAAAAGATCAAGAGAATGCATCCATTCTAGACCTCACTAGGGGATTGTGTTTGTCTCTCTCCCTCTTGTGTTTAGGGTATAGTGTTTCGCTCAATTCACAACTAAGACTGCTCAACTACCATATGCTTGCATCAGTGTTCTAAATCTCCACCACTATGGACATTGCATACAACAAAAATCAAGAGGTCTTTTAATGGGTTTTAATGTGGCCAAGGTAAGAAGAATAAGGCACGGAATATATTTGGCCTAGTGGTGCTAAATCTGAAAAATAGGAATCAAGCTTCATCAATACCAACAAACCAACTCTTTTGCTCACTTTCTTTCCACACGTTTCATTCATACTTCACTTCTTTATTTCTTTTCCCACACTTCTTTTACTACTTCTTTCAACCCATTTTCTTTTCATGGATTTTGAAACTTTTCTTTCATATTCACATTTTTATTTATCAAGCTGAAACCCTTTTTTTCATTTTCAACCTTCATTCCCTTTACTTCACATTTTTTTTCTTTCAACTCATCCACCATTCTCATTCTCCTTTTCAATTTCACAACTCACTCAAACTTCACAAAATAAATCAAGCAAAAATTCCTATTCTCCAGAAGGGTCAGGCTTAGTAGGCTCAGGATTTAATTTTGTGGATCTCAAAAAGATAGGCTTTTAAAGCTAACAGGGGCTACAAAAAGAAGGATTAATATGCAGGGTGGATAGGGAAAATATAGGCTAATGAAAATAATGCCTCTATCACTTTAATGTCATATGCAAGACTCAAGTAAGCAGCCTCAAAATAGATATTTAACGCAAGTTCTAGAGTTAGCAAGTCATAGTGAGACACTCAAGAAATAATAGAGAGGACAATTAGTCCTAGAAAGGCTAAAAAATATGATCTCACAAGGCTAAACATGTCTAGAACTTCAGCATAATCTCAAATCTCAAAAGATAACATGTGCTCATTCAATTATATGTAAAACATACAAATCTACAATCATGCTAATATATGGAGGTTTCAACAATTCAAGCATGTCATGTGGTTTAGAGTTACATAAAGAATAATCAAGGACAAGGGGTTTTCCATTACAAGGGATTCAATAACACCTAAAATGCATGATTTCGTTTTTTTTGACATTTTTCAGATTTTTTTTTATGCAAAGACAAATGCGAAAATTTAAACATGAAAATGCAACCTAGCATGAAACTATATGCAATCCAACTAACATGAAACAAGTTTCCCTCCCCCAAACTTAAAATCTACATTGTCCCCAATGTAGAGAATAAAAGAGAGAGAGAGGTACTTACCAAACAATCTACTGAGGTGGCGGAGGATAGGGAGCGCTCGGGTCATAGAAATACCCGAAAGTGTGATGGTACATATGTTGCGTCATCTGCTCAATGTTGTTGAAACGGGTATCCACAGATGTTTGTAACGCTGTAATCCGCTTAGAAATGGAATCTATCTGCTGGAGGAGGTAAGCAGAATCGCCAAGGCCAGAAGACTCTCCCTGCTAAAAGTGTGGTGGAGGAGCAGGAGCGTGTTCCATAGGCTCATCATCATCCCTATGAACCACACCAACAGGTCTAGGAGGAGGAGGTGCTCCGATCCAAGACTCATACCAGTTTGCAACGTTATCAGTGAGGATCCGAACAGGATCAGGAATGATGCAGTGAAGCCTGCCATGTCTCAAACCGACGTCGATGAGTTGATTCGAGTGCCTTCTGACGGACCAATCACAAGAAGTCGAGCTAAGAAGATTGCTCAAGGCACAACAGCGATCTTGGTTCGATTGACAGCGGTTATTGAAGAGCCTAGCAAGGCGAAGTGGGTCTCGTGCATTCGACATCAATTGAGCCCGGATTCCATAGATTGATTATATGGGGGCCGAAATTCACTATTTCTTTATTTAGAAACATGTATTAATTTGTCTCACTTTAGGACTGAATTTAGTAAGTGACCGGGTGAGATGAATTGGTATATGGGTCAAAGTCAACCCTTTGACTTGACCATTCTAAATTGAAGAAAATATCTTATTTATTATTTTATGAACAATTTCTATCTATTTTAATAATGAAGAGAAATCAGCCAATAGGCTTATGTTAGTTGGTTGATTTTCTCTCTCCTGGTTGTTAGAGATATTTTCTCTCTCCTGGTTGTTAGAGATATTTTAAGTTGTTAGGATTATTTCCTTAAATAAATAATTCAGCTATGATTTATTTATTTAAGGGAATCTAGTTAGATTTAATTAGATATTATTATATCTTGGGAAGCAAGCAAAGGAGACTCCCTCTCCCCTTCTAGGGCCGGCCAGCTTTCCTCCCTTGCTCCCCAAGTAATAGCTTTTGTATTCTCTATTTATACTCTTGTTATTTCATTTAATAAAATCAGCTTGAGATTAGATAAACCCTAAGAAAGGTTTATCTAGTCCTTGGGCTCCAAAAAAGACTCGAGTTTGTTTGTGTTTGTCGATCAACATCATCATCATCAATCGATCTCTCTCTCTCTCCTTGTTCGAATCTGGTTTGTTGGTTTAATCAATTAGATTGTTCTAGTTGTGATTGTTAAAGATCAAACTAGTTAATCAATCGGATTTAGCGTTAGAGCCAATCCGTTTGAACTATCAAGTTGGACTATTCTATCAAATCTGATCGGTTTTCATTCAATCAATTCAAATCCGTTTGTTACTTGTTGTGCACGATTTCTCATATTGATTGCAAATTCAGGTTGATTCAAGGATTACTAGGCAAGATCGGGACTTGTGTGGGTCATATACGAGGTTTCAATGGAGGATTCCGGGGCAATCACGTATCAAGTGGTATCAGAATCCAGCGTCTCGCCAAGTAATTGTTTCTTTCCTTAATGATTCAGTTTTTGATCCCAAAAATCCCACCTTTACCTAAAGTTAGAATTTTTGAGACCAAAAGATTGAATTTTTCACCACCACCACCATATTTCCGCCACCAACCACCACGAACCACCACCACCACACCAAACTGGTGTCGCTCGTCTGGACCGCACCACCACTCACCACCAGCCGAGCCTAACCACACCACCCCCATCCAATTCGGACTAGCCTAACCCTAGTTCGCCCACCCTAACCCTAACCCTAATCTGGCGGCAGTCCAAACCCAAACCCTAACCCTAGTTGCGAGAAACCCTAGGTAACCCTAATTCTCGCAAACCCTAGTTCGAACCCTACCAATCCCTCAAACCCTAGATCCAAATCCGCAAACCCTAACCCTAGCCTTCAGCCGAGATCACCAAACCCTAATTCCTTGTTGTTGCTTGCCCTCCAAGTAATAACCCATCTAGGAGATTTTAAGGGATTTGTTGCATGCTTTTGGTTGAATTGGTTGAGTTGTATTGCAATTTAGATTAGCAATTGTTTTCCTACAGTTTTATGAGTTTTTCATTCATATTGCATGATTGATTGCGATTCATATTGCTTGATTAATACTTGCTGATTTCTGTCATTGCATTCCATCAATTCGACCTACCCCTTTTTCTGTTTGTTAATTTGGCTTCTAGTTGGTTTCATTGGTAGCAAAAGTCACTTAGTTTAAAAAAAAAAAAAAAATTTCAGTTCGTGTATACCCTTTTTTTTAATTTCGTCCTTTGCATTGTTGCTTTGCTTTGCTTGTTTCTTCATTATAGCACAAGAGTAGTTTGTGCATAAAATCAAAAAAAAAAAAAAAAAAAAAGTGATCTACCCCAGCTAGTTTTAAGCCACTTTCAACCCTAGTGACTGCTTGCTTAAAAAGATAGCTAAGTAGAAATCACTTTGAAGAAAAAGAGTGACGAAATAAAAGTCACTAAGCCTACCATATTTTCTGTCCTTGCATGCTGAATTTTGGCTTTATTAACTTGCATAGAGTCAATTGAGAGATTGCATGTGTTTTAGAGCTCATAAAGGGATTATTTGCATTGCTTGTCTTATTGCATATTTGCCATTTGCTTAAGCTGCATATTTCCTTTAAATATCATTAGTATTCCATACCTACACTATATCTACCATTTTACTCCCTCAAAACAGCCCAAAAACTGAATTAAGTTGATTGGATTGCTTTGAGGCAAGTTTTGGCTTGATCAAGGTGTGGTATTGCTTGTTGTGATTTACTTTAGAACACACTACTCTCTCTACCTTCTTGCTTGTTTCAGGAACAATGGTGATTCCATCAGAACCTAACCCAACTGAATTGAGTCTCACTAAGGAGGCAATCGACTTCATTAGGTTGTCCATTAGTGAAGGTGTGCGCGATGGCCAGGCTCGAGCTGTAGAACTGGCCACGGCTGCATTGGCTCCACAACTAAAGCATTTAGAGGAACAACTTGCAATATTGGTTGATTCATCTCAAGCTAGTCGCAAGAGCACCCCTGCAGTCGATCTTACAAGTGACCCAAATCAAGCCTCGGGTAGCGACAAAGGCAAGCAACAACTAGTGGATGACGAACATGATGTGCTTGCTAGCTACAACTAAGATAATGATCCCCCGGCTCACTACTCCCCCACAGCAGGCCGAGGTAGAGGAAGAGGCATCGGGTCGAGGACTCCACCGGTTACCCATCAACAATTCTATAATCAGCCACAAAACCGGTATCCTCAAGCCACTCATCAACAATATCAACAATACAACAACTCTTTTGATGATGTGACGTATAGTTATCCCGGGGAAGAAAGGCGCCCATGGCATCCTCCCCTAGATGATTTCTATAACCAAGCTGAGGTTGTAGAAGATCTCCCACCAGCCTATGGAGTACAACGGCCGAACAACAACACCAACGTTAACCAAGTTGTAAATCAGATTGGGAAACGTGATATAAAGATCAAGATAGAACCATTCAATGGAGAGCTTAACCCGGAGAAGTATCTAGAGTGGGAACAAGCTACAAATTTCATTCTAGATCACATGGGATATGAAGAATGGGAGAAAGTTGCTGTTGTTGTCATCCACTTTATTGGGACCGCTAGAAATTGGTGGTTTAGAATGAAGGAGGATCGAATTAGAAAGGCCTTACCACCAATTGAAACTTGGGGCCAGCTGAAGTTTGTAATGAGGAAGAAATATGTGCCTGAAGAGCATACCGAGCACATAAGATTGAAAGTTGTAACTTGCAAACAAGGCACCAAGTCTCCAACCGAGTACTTCAATGAGCTAGAGGATCTGAGCTTTAAAGCGGGAATTCATCATTCCCAACGGTCTCTAAGGACCCAATTCATGGCTGGACTGAATCAAAGCATTCAAGACACATTGGAGATTCAACAAATCAAGGATTTCAATGCCTTAGTACATTCAGCCCAACTACTCTATGAGCAGCAACAAAGGAAGAAGAAGGAAGCTTGGAATGCTACAAAAAGGTATGGCCCTAATCCTAGTTCAAATTCCAACTCTTATTCTTCTAACTCTTCTATGCAGCAAAAGGGAGCTTCTAGCTCACCTAAAACAACAGGTTTTCAAGGCCAAAGGCGTCCCACCAATGGACCTCCAAATCAGCCTAGAGCACGTGATTTAGTGTGCTACAAATGTCAAGGACGAGGTCACTATGCCAAGGATTGTCCAAATCTAAAGCAAGTACTTCTCACCACCAATGGAGGATATGTGAGTGATGAAGATATAACTCCAAATCAAGTGGAGGAGGACAGTATTGGACAAGAAGAGGAGGACGTAGAGGCCATTGAACCAGAATGCACCGAACAGCCTCTAACTTTGGTAACAATGCGTACTCTTACTTTACAAGAAACACCTAGGCTAGATCAAAGGGAAAACATTTTTCATACTAGGTGTACAGTAAAGAATCAAGTGTTATGCATGATAATTGATAGTGGTAGCTGCTGTAACATTATTAATGCTAAGGTAGTTGATCACTTGCAATTAAAAACCCAACCTAGGGCTACTAGTTATGGTCTCAATGGAATTAATGATTCAGAAGGTCCTAATCTTGTCACCCATCAGTGTTTAGTCCGTGTTGCTATTGGTACTTATGTTGATGACATTATGTGTGATGTAGTAAACATGGAATGCACTCATATATTGTTAGGAAGACCATGGTTATTTGATAGGAGAGTGATTTATGATGGCATGTTAAACACCTATTCTTTTAACTATGATGGGAGGAGAGTTTCTCTTCTACCCTTGTCTCCCCAACAAGTTCTACAGGATCAGGTACGTCGAGATCAAGCTAGGGCACTTAGGCGTGCCAAGGAAGAGAAAGAAGAGGCGGATTCAACGACCAAAGCAGCGGCCCGGCGTTCGGCGCCCGACGCGTCGACAAAGCCAAGCGGCGTTTCCCAGTCTCCACCCGAGCGTTCTGGCTCAAATTTTGGGACAACATCAAAAACAGGTGGAGCTACTGTTTGGGACGACAAACGCCGAGAGAATGTCCCTAAAACGCCCAAAGTTCCGAGCAACACTTCCAGCAGTGCATCTGGGACGAAAACTGGGCTATCTCCCAATCCACTCGAGCGTTTTGGCTCAAATTTTGGGAGCAATTCAGAGACTCAGAGAGCTACAAATATGGAAAAAGAACGCCTACAGAAAGAGCCAAAAATCGGCTTGAAAGGCAGTGTAGAAAAGCGCTCTCTTGTGACTCAGTCTAGTATTTCTTTCCCTTACTCTTCTTGTTTACTTCTTATGAGGAAAGAGGTACTTATTATTAGTCAAGATATTTCACATCTTCCAAAGTGTCTACAGGATCTATTACAGGAGTTTGAAGATGTGATGCCTGAAGAGTTGCCAGAAGGCCTTCCACCAATTAGAGGCATTGAGCATCAAATCGATTTGGTGCCCGGCGCTTCATTACCAAACCGTGCAGCCTATAGAGCAAGTCCAGAAGAGACCGCTGAGCTTCAAAGACAAGTGCAAGATCTCATGGACAAAGGCTATGTGCGTGAATCTCTCAGCCCATGCGCGGTTCCGGTGATTTTGGTGCCAAAGAAGGATGGCACATGGAGAATGTGTGTTGATTGTAGAGCGATCAACCAAATAACAGTTAAGTACCGTCACCCCATCCCTAGACTAGATGATATGCTTGATGAATTACATGGTGCTAATTTCTTTTCTAAAATTGATTTAAGAAGTGGGTACCATCAAATTAGGATGAGGGAAGGGGATGAATGGAAAACTGCCTTTAAAACTAAGTATGGCTTATATGAATGGTTAGTAATGCCTTTTGGATTAACTAATGCACCTAGTACCTTTATGAGGCTTATGAACCATGTCTTAAGAAGATATTTAGGCAGATTTGTTGTAGTCTACTTTGATGATATCTTAATCTATAGCAAAACCATGCAAGAACATGTAGATCATCTTAGGGCTGTTTTGGACACTTTAAGGTTAGAAAAGCTTTATGTTAACTTGAATAAGTGTTCTTTTTGCTCCGAGTCTACCATGTTTCTTGGTTTTGTTGTGTCTAAAGGTGGATTGAAGGTAGATGAAGACAAGATCAAGGCAATCAAAGAATGGCCCCAGCCGACTACACCAACAATGGTCAGATCATTTCTCGGCTTGGCTGGCTTCTACAGGAGATTTGTGCGTGATTTTAGCACAATTGCAGCCCCCCTCCACGAGCTCACAAAGAAGGATACGGCCTTTAAATGGAGGGAGCAACAAGAGAACACCTTCAACACTTTGAAGGACAAATTATGCCACGCCCCAGTGCTTCAACTCCCTGACTTCTCCAAGGCATTCGAGATAGAGGTGGACGCTTCTGGACATGGCATAGGAGGCGTGCTCTTACAAGACAAGAAACCCATTGCTTATTTTAGTGAAAAGCTTAGTGGGGCTGAGTTGAATTACCCTACTTATGATAACGAGTTGTATGCTTTAATTAGGGTCCTGAAAACTTGGTCTCATTATTTGTGGCCTAAAGAGTTTGTAATCCATTCTGATCATGAGGCCTTGAAGTACTTGAAAGGCCAATCCAGACTCAGCAGGCGACATGCAAGATGGGTTGAATTCATGGAGACCTTTCCTTATGTTGTTAAACATAAGAAAGGCAAGGAGAATGTGGTAGCTGACGCCCTTTCTCGGAGGTATGTACTCTTGAACCTATGTGATGTTAAGATCCTTGGATTTGCAATGATTAGGGAATTATATGCTAGTGATCCTCACTTTGCTGAAATCTATAAGAATTGCATGTCTAGGGGTGAAATAGATACCTACTTTATTGATGATGGATACTTGTTTAAAGCTGGAAAATTATGCATTCCTTCATCTAGTATACGTAGGCTTCTAGCTAAAGAGGTTCATGAATCAAGAGGACATAGGGGTTTAGAAAAGACTTTAGAAGGTTTAAAAGAACACTACTATCGGCCTAAAATGAGTAATTATGTGCTGAGATTTGTCAAGAGTTGTGTTGTTTGTGCTAAAGCTAAGTCTAGACTTCACCCCCATGGTTTGTACCAGCCTTTACCCATTCCTAGTTCACCTTGGGAAGACATTTCTATGGATTTCATTGTAGGTTTGCCTAGAACTAGGAAGGGTAGAGATTCTATCTTTGTAGTGGTAGATAGATTTTCCAAAATGGCTCACTTTATTCCATGTCACACGACTGATGATGCTGTGCATATTGCTGATTTGTTCTTTAGGGAAATTGTTAGATTGCATGGCATTCCTTGTTCTATTGTGTCAGATCGTGATGCTAAATTTTTGAGTTATTTTTGGAAGAGTCTATGGTCTAAATTGGGAACTAAATTGCTGTTTTCTACCTCATGTCACCCACAAACTGATGGGCAAACGGAAGTTACTAATCGAACGTTAGGGGTTTTACTTAGAACTATGCTTAAAGCTAACCTCAAACGTTGGGAAGATGTGTTGCCTTTTGTGGAGTTTGCTTATAACAGGTCAATCCATTCAGCCACAAAGATGACCCCTTTTGAGGTTGTTTATGGGCTGAATCCGAGGACGCCGGTGGATATGACGCCTCAGCCATACAAGGGAAAAGAGAGTTTTGAAGCTAACAAGAGGGCTGAGTTTGTGAAGAAGCTACATGAGAGGACGAAGATGCACTTGGAGAGGAAATCCATGAAGTACAAGACCCATGCTGATAAGGGTCGGAAACAGGTTATCTTTGGAGAAGGAGATCTTGTTTGGGTGCATCTAAGAAAGGAAAGGTTCCCAAATCAAAGGAAGAACAAGTTAGATCAGAGAGGAGATGGACCATTTCGTATCATCAGGAGAATCGGCCCTAATGCGTATCATGTTGACTTGCCTGGTGAGTATGGTGTCCATCCAACTTTTAATGTGGCTGATCTATCTCTTTATGTGCCAGATTTTGATTCCGACGTCGAATCAGAGACGATTCGAGCTCAAGTGGAGGAGAATGATGCAGTGAAGCCTGCCATGTCTCAAACCGACGTCGATGAGTTGATTCGAGTGCCTTCTGACGGACCAATCACAAGAAGTCGAGCTAAGAAGATTGCTCAAGGCACAACAGCGATCTTGGTTCGATTGACAGCGGTTATTGAAGAGCCTAGCAAGGCGAAGTGGGTCTCGTGCATTCGACATCAATTGAGCCCGGATTCCATGGATTGATTATATGGGGGCCGAAATTCACTATTTCTTTATTTGGAAACATGTATTAATTTGTCTCACTTTAGGGCTGAATTTAGTAAGTGACCGGGTGAGATGAATTGGTATATGGGTCAAAGTCAACCCTTTGACTTGACCATTCTAAATTGAAGAAAATATCTTATTTATTATTTTATGAACAATTTCTATCTATTTTAATAATGAAGAGAAATCAGCCAATAGGCTTATGTTAGTTGGTTGATTTTCTCTCTCCTGGTTGTTAGAGATATTTTCTCTCTCCTGGTTGTTAGAGATATTTTCTCTCTCCTGGTTGTTAGAGATATTTTAAGTTGTTAGGATTATTTCCTTAAATAAATAATTCAGCTATGATTTATTTATTTAAGGGAATCTAGTTAGATTTAATTAGATATTATTATATCTTGGGAAGCAAGCAAAGGAGACTCCCTCTCCCCTTCTAGGGTCGGCCAGCTTTCCTCCCTTGCTCCCCAAGTAATAGCTTTTGTATTCTCTATTTATACTCTTGTTATTTCATTTAATAAAATCAGCTTGAGATTAGATAAACCCTAAGAAAGGTTTATCTAGTCCTTGGGCTCCAAAAAAGACTCGAGTTTGTTTGTGTTTGTCGATCAACATCATCATCATCTATCGATCTCTCTCTCTCTCCTTGTTCGAATCTGGTTTGTTGGTTTAATCAATTAGATTGTTCTAGTTGTGATTGTTAAAGATCAAACTAGTTAATCAATCGGATTTAGCGTTAGAGCCAATCCGTTTGAACTATCAAGTTGGACTATTCTATCAAATCTGATCGGTTTTCATTCAATCAATTCAAATCCGTTTGTTACTTGTTGTGCACGATTTCTCATATTGATTGCAAATTCAGGTTGATTCAAGGATTATTAGGCAAAATCGGGACTTGTGTGGGTCATATACGAGGTTTCAACGGAGGATTCCGGGGCAATCACGTATCAAGGAAGGCGCAGCGCAATAGTCACCTGAGTAAACCGAAGATATAATGCTTGGCCTTTGCGCTTGATCCAATGACGATACAACTCTGGAGTCTATGTGTATCGTGCCAATTCCACCTGAAAATGATGAGCTATAAGAGCAACCATTCCTCCAATAGCAATCACGTCGCTGGTGGAATTCTGAATCTGATCAAACTTTATATAGCTAATTGAAACCCTAGATCCATAGGAGACTTATGGCAATTCCATATTTGTTCAATTTTCGTCTTTCACTCCATGTAGACGTCCGGATCACACTTGCCTTCAAAGGCTGGGATCTTCACCTTGATTTTTCCTACTCCATCTTGCTCGGGCTCTCTAGGCCGCCTTGGACGCCTATCTCTGTCTTCGCGCCTTGAATAGCGCTCCCAATGTTCCTCATCTTCGGCGTCATACTCATCGAAATGGTCTTCTTGGCCCAGAGCTCTCCTATGTCCTTGAAAATCATGAAATTCATTAGCACGATTTCGCCCTTCCCTAGCGGGAGAGGGTAATTGGCTAATTGGGACCCCTTGAGCAAAAATCCTGGGAGAATGGAAATGAGTTGAGTTCAAGTGATCTTCCCTGTTTTGATGATGGGAAGTGGAGGCAAAATTCGGATCCATGCTGGACGGATGGAACGTAGGCGCAGACTCATGAACGCGCCCTTGCCCTTGGCTCGCCGCTGCGGCTGGATCGTGCGCCGTTGGCGTGGTGCCTGGCGCAATGCTCGGTGCGGCCCCCGGTTGAGGCGTCGTAATTGTTTGCGCCTCCAAGGCAGCCATGCGCGAGTTGAGGCGCGCCATGTTGCTGTTGAGAGAGCTCAACAAGTTGAACACATCGGGGTGAACCGGGTCGGGGCTCCTGGATCGGTGGGATCCTCTCTCGTCTCCTGACATGATCACACACAACGCACTACAAGCAAATGGTTAATGTTAATCAAAACAATAAACTCCTCGCTTGTGTTTCACTCGCTCTCACTCTCGGGTGGTGTGATCGAGCTTGTTGTTGCAATCTGCTTTGAAATGATCAAAATCAAGTTGAAGTTTAGTAGATCAATCAAACACGAGCAGAGAAGGCTGGAGGAAAGAGGATTTAAACAAATGAAGACTCGAGTGAAAACAGAAACAGGAAGTAGAGAAAATGAGAAGAAGACTCGATTATAAACAAGACCAGAATTGAGAAAGAGAAAATTGTCAAACAAAGAGTTAGATCAAACCTTGATTAAGCCTGTCTCACCTTGATTTCCTTAACCAAGAGTGCACTTGGAGTGGTTTGTTAGGTGGGGCGTGGGGTGGCTCTTTTGTGAAGGTTCGAGGTGTACTTCAATGGCGTCCAGAAGAAGAAGAGACGAGATGAAGGAGACTCTTGCACTTGTTGAAATAATTACAAGTATGTAATAAATGAATGCTATACTATGATATGAATTAAAGAAGAGAGGAAATGAAATCTGATTTCTGATTTTTGCTTCTTTCTTTTTCTTTCTTTTTTTTTTTTTTTTTTGAATTTCGTATTTTTTTTTTATATCAGAAGTAATCAGATAATTACAGAAATAAAATGCTAAGATAAGATAGAATATTTAAGTGCAAGAAATTAAAACAGAAATGTGGCTGAATTTATAAAGTGGATGTTGGAGATGTGGTTGGTGGAGAAAGTCTCAAGGCTGAAATGTAGGGCGTGGGGGATGAGGTTTGAATGAGTCTTTGCTAGAAAATAGGAATGGAGAAGAATTGGTTAAGGTAGGGGCGTGGCTTTTGTGGCTGAAATGAGGGGTTGTCAAAATCTCCCTTAAAAATAGGAGTTGAGTGAGATTTAATTTGACTTGGCTGAATTAAATCAACTCCTCTCCAATATTAAAGAGACGTGGCTGGGTATTTGAGAGAGTGGAACTGAACTTCAATGGAGGTGGTGGGCGTGGTGGTTTTGAGACAAATGGGTGGTGACGGTTACTTGGCTTAGGGCGTGTTTGGCTGGGGCGAAACAAACCACTTCAGCAAGCAACAAACTGGTTAGTACTTTCAAGTTTAATTAAAGAGATTGAGATTAATCAAACCTGATCGGATCCTTGAAGACGCTACTTCTCTTTTTGGTATTTTTTTTGTAGACTCTAATGGTGAATCGACTCGAACACAAGAAGAACGTCTACAATGAAGCTCTGATACCAATTTGATGCGGGGATAAGCCGCTTGATGCCCGATCTTCGACGTTCACGACTCAAAATAAGGAAACAAAGATAATGATCAGAAATGGAAATGCAACAAGACTCAACAATTGAAGAACACGACTTGTAATGATCGAAAAGACAAGAATCAAATACAAAAACAGGAAAAGGACTCGACAAGAGATAAATGACTCGAGAACAACAAGAAGGACAACCTCATAAAACAACTATCAAACCCTTGACTTGATTCAGCCAAGAACCTAATAGAATGATTATGAAACCAACCTTTACGATCTCACACAACAAGGAACGAGACCTTGAAGCACGAGAAAGGGGCTCGTGATTGTTGACAAGCACCAACCTTCGATGAGATTGACACAAATCAAAGCAAACCAAGCTGCGGATTCACACACACGTTGAAAGCCAAAGCTCTCGTTTTCTCTCTATTGCAAGGAGAATTGGAAAAACAAAATGAGTTGTCTAATCTGAAAATAAAAACATCCTAAGCTATTTATATGTCTTGACAAAATAACAATAGAAATAATGTCTAATTAAAACTAAAAGATAACTAAGGCCCAAAATGGAAATGGCCCAATAAAACAAATCCAGCAAAACTAAAAGATAGCATGCTCGTGCTCGGACTCGCGCGCACACACGCGGACAGGCGCGCTCAGGGGCGCGCCGTTGCATCGCTACACTGGCGAGGGCGCAGCGCTGCATCGCTGGAGTTAGGACGCGCCGTTGCAACGTCGGTTTGGTGCGCGTTGCTGCAGCCTTGGCTCGAAGATCCCTCGGCGCTCAAGACGCACACCGCCCTAGCTTTGGACTTCATACATGCTCCTGCCTCCTTAGCCATAGTGTAACCCACAAAAACATTCATCTCATGTTGTAGCTTCTTGGCTCGAGCACGGGTGAGTGGTCCATCAAAGAGTGTAGGCGCGCCCGGTGGAGGCTGCCTTGATGGTCCCTCATCAAAGGTGCAAGGAAGTTATATGATCCAAAGGGAGAAGACATTGAAACGGATGTGAAGCTCTAATTCCTTGAAGGTGAAGTGAGCAAGCTTAAGAGGCAAGTCCACTACTACAAGCAAAATGCTAGAGCTTATGAGGAGTGTGGATCCTTTGCACATGCTACACAAGTTTCTCCGAATGAGAGCCAAGTGCGCTTGGCCGAGCGAATTGAGGAGGCAAACTATTTTCGAGGAAATTTCGGTGGAAGAGGCAACTTCAACAATGGTGGTAATGGCCGGTGGAACAACGGTCAAGCTCAAGGTTACAACAACAACTTCAACCAAAATGAGCCAAGGGCACCACCACCACCATATAGACCACCGAGATTCAATGAGCTACAATCATTTGCTCAAGAGATGAGAGATGGGTTCAAGGAGATGAGGACCCAATTCAACGAGTTTGGTGCATGGAGGAGGCAAGTCGACAATCAATTTGCCCAAATTGCGACTCAAGCCCCAAGAGAGAATGGGAGACTTCCGGGCCGACCTGAGGAGAACCCTCGAGCTCAATACAATCAAAATGAAGTCCGGGCAATTGGATTGAGAAGTGGCTGAAACCTACGCGAGCCACACATGCCTAAGAAGAATGAAGAGAGTCGGACCAACTTACCCAGCAAGTCGGGTCCGACGTTCCCCGAAGTCGACCCAGCAAGAAGATCGACCTCTTTACCCCGGACCGAGGTTGAGAGCAACTCGGGACCGACGTACCCAGACTTCGATCTGACTCCTCTGCCTCGGACCGAGATTCACAACATCGGGCCCGACATGGTGCCTAAGTCGGTCCAACCAGGAAATGTTGCAAGTGAAGTGGGGAAGTCCAAGGAGGTTGATCCAAGCAAGATTCAAGGTGCAACAATTCTTCCATATCCCTCGAAGAAGCCGAAAGATGTTGTTGAGAACAAGTTCAAGAGGTTTCTCAAACTCTTGCAAGGTTTGAACATCTCTATCCCGTTCACCGATGCATTGAGCGAGATGCCATCTTATGCCAAGTTTTTAAAGGAGATTCTGAGCAAGAAGAGATCCATAGTTGAAATGCAAGATGAGGTCAAGACCTTGGAGTTACCGCAAAAGCTAGGAGATCCCGGTCGATTTGCTATAACTATTGGTGTGGGGTCTCAAAACTTCCAAGCCTTATGTGACCTTGGGGCAAGTGTTTCGGTAATGCCCGCTAGCATTTGGAGAAGAGCAAATTTGGGTGAAATGGAGCCGGCCGATATGTCCCTAACTATGGCCGACGGTTCCATCATCAAGGCTAAGGGAATATTGGATGACGTGCCGGTGCGAGTTGGAAAGTACTTTGTCCCCGATGAGTTCGTGATCTTGGACATGCACGAGGACCCCTTGGTCCCAATAATCTTAGGAAGACCATTCTTAGCTACGGCGGGGGCAAGGTTTGATGTCAAAAACGGCAAGGTTTCCTTTGAGATTGGTGAAGAAAAGGTCGATTTTCACTTCAACAAGGCTTTGAATGAGCCGGACGCCTTGGCTATCCTCAAACTTGAAGAGAGTGCCAAGAGAAAAGGTGAAGAAGTGGAAGTTGCTAGAGAGGTCGTTGTGTTGAGAAGTGATGAAGGGTTCAATGAACAAATACAAGTAAGGGAGTTGTTGGAGCAATTTAAGGATCAAAATGAGTCAACGATCAATGCTAGCCCAAGAAGAAATGAAGAGTATCCTTACTTATATCCTTTTGAAATTGGCGATGACCACAATTCTTCCCAAACTTTTGATTTCTACATTTGTTTAAGTGATTTGAACGATGACTTAGGGGACTCCTACATTTGCCTTAGTGACTTGAAAGATGAATTGGTAGACTCCCCTAGGAATTCTTTGGATAACTTTGGTGTAGGAAAAGAGGAACATGATGGAGCAAGTAAGAAGGAGAAATCTCATTCGTTGGAGGAGTATGATGAGAGAGGCCTGAGATCGGAGAGCCATTCCTATATAGACCATCGTTGGTGGTTTTATGGGTATGAAGGCAATGGGAATGGGCATAACAATGGCGAGCAATTCACCGTGTTTCACCCGCCATGAGGTTGAGGTTAGGAAGTCAAGCTAGTGACTCTAAAAGAGCGCTTCTCGGGAGGCAACCCAAGCTAGTAGCTTTCTTTTCGTAATTTTAGTTTGAATTTTTCTTAGTTTAGCCTAGCTTTTATCTAACCAATCTCTATCTAGTGTTTTGTGGATTTTCGGTGTTGAGTATTCTTCAAGGTTGTGTAGGATTTGAGGTGAGAAAAATATAAATGGAAATATGGGGAAAGAAGTTGCAAGAGGATGGAGTAAAATTGGTGACCCGAATACTCCCACATCGAGCCCAGGTAAGTCGGGCCCGACATAGGGACGTCGGTCCATGAAGTCGGTCCGATCCGATTTGACTAGTTGGAATGCCAATTTTGCCCTTGACCTAATTTGTCCCCTTCCCCCATTAAATACCATCCCCCACCTACCTACCATCTTCATATCAACCACCATTCCCAAAATACAACCCATCTCCCTCAAACACTCTCAAAGTCGGCCGCCCCTTCCTCACCATACTCGGTCCACACACTTCCTTTCTTCATCTCGATCCAACCACAAAAAGACCTCCCTAACCCGATTCCAAAGAGAAATTTCGAGTTCAATCTCGTTCTTCATCCCCCATCTCGATCTAGGTTGAGAAAGTTTGAGTTCTAAGTTGTTTGTTTGTTTAAAAGTTCAATACTATTCAAATCCGGTATGTGTTACTCGATCTCTACCTATTTCTTTGAAAATTTTGTGCTTTCATTTCATAGATTGAGTAATGCCATGTTTGATTGAGAGCTTGAGCTTGAGCATCAATGGTGGATTTGCATGATTTGTGAAATCGAGCTTTAAAGTTGTTTATGCATGCTTAGATCCATTTAGAACTTCGATTAGGGATGTTTGATGGTTGAATTTGAAATTTAAGTGCATGATAGAGTGATTTGGGTTGATTTGAGGTTAGAGTCGAAGCATGAACTAGGTCGAGATCGACATGCCCATGAGAGTCGGGTCCGAGTTGTGGATGTCGGTCCAACAAGTCGGACCGAGGTTGAGTAAGTCGGGCCCGACATAGGTTGGAAGTCATTCCTTGTTGTTTTTGCTTTCTTCTTGTGATATCATGTGGATTAATGTGTTTCGTTGTTGGCTATAGCCTAATCATGATGTAGTATGATCATTTGCTTAGCCATTGTTAGAATATATCCATGATGGTTCATGTTGGATTGGGATGCATGTGTGTTTTAGAGACTAAGTATGGGGTTCCCTTTGTGTTGAAGTGTTGTTGTGTGTTGATGAGTGCTTTTGTTGAGTTGTATGGAGTTTATCTTGGACCCTTTTGTTTGGTTGGATGTGTGTAGGTACCATGGAGACTAGAGCTTCATCATCTCATGCGGAAAGGCCAAGGAAGAAGTCCAAGAAGTCAAGGAAAGAGCCAAAGTTGGATGATGTCTATTTGGAGGATGATGAGCAAGTGGAGAGTTATGCAAGATATATGGCGCTTGAGCATCACACAAGGTGGCTTGATTGGGAAGCCGTGAGGAAGATGGACATGGATCAAGCCCTTCCAAGATGCTACTCCCACATCGGTCTCGATGGGATGCTAAGGTGGGACAACACCCACTACCCCGCCCTCACCTCGGAATTCATGGCCACGTTCGAATGCACTTATGATAATGTGGAGGATGAGGAAGGGGCGATCACTTTCCAATTGGGCAATGAGGACCACAATCTCACTCTTAGGGATTTGGCTACCTACTTCGGGTTTCCATGCCCAAGAGAAGAGACCGGCGTCAACAATGAGAAGGTGAACCAAGTGTGGCGTCATGTGGCCGGGAAGAGCGAGATGAGAGAGGGCGCCTCCACAACCGAGATTGCTAGCCCTCTTTTTCGGGTCATGGTGCGAGTTTTGGGATGTGCAATCTACGCTCGTCATGAGTTGAGCAAGCCGATGAAGGAAGAGATTATGTTGCTCCATGAGATGCTCTTCAACACCGAGAAGCCCATGAACCTTGCATGGGAGTGGGTCAAGATGGTGCGAGACTTCCAAAGCTCCTGTTGGATCTACTTCGGCGGGATGATAGCAAGGCTCGCCATGCGTCTAGGAGTTGATCTCAACAAGTATTCTCCGGCTCCGAATGGTGTGGAATACATGAACATGAAGTATTTCAAGAAGGCCAACATCATCAAGGAGAAGCTCTACATGATTTCCTTGGCCCCTCACTCAAACTATGATGGTGTGTCGATCCGGTTGGTGCACAACCTCTATGATCTTTCTCGGTATCAAAATTGGTACCAAGTGTGGGCCGGCAAGCCACACTCATTTGGTGACCCCGAAGGTGCAAGAGAGGGGCGGCGACAACAACCCCAACACATTCGGTTTACCTCCCCTCCATCTACACCGGATTCCGACCAAGACAACTTTGTGTTCGCACCTCGTGGGGAAGACATGGATGTAGATCAAGAGCAAAATGAAGAAGATGAGCGCTTCCAAGGCTTGATGGCCAACCTCCGAGCTTCGCACCAAGCTCCAACACTGGCGGACCGAGGTACACACCAAGTCGGGCTCGACTTCCCTCAACGTCGGTCCAGTTCATTCTATGGTGATGAGGTCCCGAGGCATTATGAGCGTGGAGAAGGGAGCGGTGCAAGGCGAGAACAAGCTCAAAGTGGAGGTTATGAAGGCTATGCCAAATGGTACGGTCCGGGAATGGTGTTTTCCGAGCAACAACAAACGGTGGACATGTCCTTCTTGGCCAACCAAATGGCCCATCTCCAACTTCAACAAGAGAATGTTCTCCAAGAGGTCCATCAAGTGAATCTCCAACAACAACAAATGTACCAACAACAACAACAATTGCTTCAACAACAAAGTGCTTTCCAAGCTAGCCAACAAGAGATGAACTGAGCCCTCGGCTACACTAGACGAGAGGTGGAGGAGCTTAGGGAGGTGGAATACCAAAGGTGGCGGGTCCAAGATAGCTTCAACACATGGATGAGCGGGAACTTCCCTTCCCGTGAGGACCAATGGACACGCCGGGATCCTCAACTCCAACCACCACCACAAGACTTCTACCAAGAGCAAGTGTACGAGAGGGAGCGGCAAGCAAGGCTCCAAAGAGGACGTAGACGTGACAACCCCTTCGATTGATCCTAGACATGCCATTGAAGAATAAGAAATTGTGAGCTCTTCATACTCTTCTCTCTTGCTTTTAAGTTTTGGTTTCCTTGTTTGATGGGGACATCAAAATTTTAAGTATGGGGTGGGGGTAAGTGTGTTCATGATTTCACTTGCTTATGTTTGTTTGTTATTTTGAGGATATTTGTTTTTTGTTTCTAGTTTGTGTTTGGGATGTTTGCTTCTTGGTTTGTGGTTTGATGAAAGACATGGATGATTAATTTGGTTTTGAATGGATGAGTCTTTTTTTTTGGTTTTAGAGAAATTTTTGCAAAAATCCATAAAAAATTGAAAAATTGTGTTAAAAACAACAAAAAATATTTTGTGTTTTCTAGTTTTTGGACTAGAAATTCCCATCTTAGATTGCCAAAATAAAAGCTAATGATGATGTGAGCATGTAAATTCCTTTGCATATTTTCGGATGGTTTAGCCTCTAAAAATGATGTTGCTTTTGATGTGATCATGATATCTTGCTTGTTTTATTGAACATGTGAGTTCTAGGATGAGTTCTTATGCAACTAAGTATGAGTGACCCTTGTGAGATTGATTTTTGGCCATTTTAGGGATTCTTGTTCATATTTGCATATCCCTCATGTTTCTTGTGTGATTAGCTCATTCATGCTTAGTCAAACTTGTTATTGCGGTGTTTATCTATTTTCCAAGACCTTAATGAGATTTGTCCTAGCATTGTCACATTGATTTTGAACTTTATTCTTCTAGTCACATAAATGTTCCATATCCTACCATGAAGTTAATCCTTTGTTTGTAGCCCCGTTCTAGCCTAAGCCTTTGTTTGAAACTCCTCAAAAATATTATTCCTAGCCTTATATGACTTGACCCTTATGGGATTGGACTTTAGAAGAGAGGTTTGGATTGTATTTGAAGAGTTGAGATTCTCTTGGGTTTAAGGGGCAAAGAATGGTGTTATGAATCATGTGGGTAGTGCATCTTTGTTATACAAAAATGAAAAAAGAAACAAAAGAAAGAAAGAAAATGTTGGAAATGTAAAGTGGAATGAAAGCAAAGGGGCCTAAGTGAAGAAAAATGGTCCGACCGAGTTACAAGCAACATCGGGCCCGATGTCATAAGAAAGTCGGTCCAAATGTAGAAAGTGTGGAAAATCCAACAAAAAGCCTAAGAGCAAAGATGAAGTGGAATGTTAAGTGAAATTTTGGGTTGAAAGAAGAAAAAAAATGTTAAGTCTTTTGGGTGAGTGTGAAAGTAATTGTGGAATTTTGGTGAAGTTGGTGAGAGTTTAGGTTGTTCAATCCCCATTGTAAGCACCACAAGACCAAATAATTCCCACCTTGAGAAATACCAAAAGCCCCATTACAACCCGACCGAATGGAACCTCTTTGAGGACCTCCATTGAGCCAAGTTCGAAATTCTTTGTGTACTTTGTATTAGGCATCTCTAGGTGGAAGAATTGGTGATATTAGCTTCAATAGTAAAGTCCTTACTTGCATGATTTTTGAGCTTGAGTGTTCATTGCTAAACCCAAACACATGATGAGTGATACACATTCACATATCCCTAAAGTGAGGCTTAGTTGCATTGACTCTATTCCTTGGAACACTTAATCATGTGTGATGATGTAATCTTGCTTGAATATCAATCACTTGTGCTTAAAATGTGTTTTCATACGAGGCTTTACTTGAAGATTATGTTTCGGTCTTGCTTACATTGTTATTGCTTGAGGACAAGCAAGTTTAAGTATGGGGTATTTTGATGTCTCTTTATTTGGTGGTGTTTTCATATGTGATTTCCTTTGTAAATATGTTTCTTTTTCCCCTTTTCTTGCGTGTTTTGTTCCTTTTTAGCTTAGTTCCCGTATTTCTATGAGATTCGGAGACTACGCGCATTTTATGTGTTTTGTAGGTAATTTGGCATGAATCGAGGATCGATTTGAAGGAGGGTCGAGACATGGAGCAAGGCCCGAGCTAAAACGGGAAAGAGAGGAGCAAGCCATGAAGAAGAACAAGAGAAGCCAACAAGAAGAAGGTGGAACGAGGTTCGGACCGAGTTGCAACAACGCCGGGCCCGACTTGGAAGTTTCCAACCTCGGACCGACCTGCACAGTAACTCGGGCCCGAGGTCCTCCGTGTTGGTCCGATTCGGTCACCGGACTACTTGGGCTCCAAGGCACGAAATTGTGGACTTCCACTTTTGCCCCTCATCTAATCTATAAAAGGCCCTCTTGTCTTCTAATTTAGGGGTGCCAAGGGGGGCTCTCTCACACACAACAACCCTCAAAAGGATACTTGGAGAGCAAGGAGGAAGGAGAGAAGGAGGAAGAGAGAGAGGATCGGCCAAGGGAGAGGAAGACTTGATAGGTTTTTGTTGATAGATTAGCTTTGCTTTGTTTTGATCTTGTGGATTTGAAAACCCTTGATTGGAATTTGTGGATTGCTTTTGATTTGAATTAAACATTGCTTTGTTTTGAGATTGATGATGTTGATTGCTTTCCCTTTTGATTTGTTTGCTTTCTTTGTTTGCTACATGGAGTAGATCTCCTTGATCTTGGGTTATGGGGGAAAACCCTAGCTAGGTTGGGCTGGAAACCCCAATTCCATAGCCTTGAGTGTTTGATCTAAGGAACCCACTCTACATAGAGCTACAATTCCTTGCGAAAGTTGGGAATCAAGGCTTGTGATTGGCAAAGTAGCGAAAGTGAACATGTGTCAATCTCAAGACCTTGCTTCGAAGGGCATTTCCCCAAGGATCGAGGTGTAGAAGTGGTTGGAACGAGGGCGAAAGCACTCAATCCTAGTCCGATCATCACTCATTGCTTGAATTTGGGTGGAAAAGCCTTAATCTACTAGAGAAGGAACCCAAAAGCCCAAGATCTACTTTTAATCTTTGAAGTTCGACAAACCCAGCTACCTCGGGCCCGACTTACCCAGTGTCGGTCCCGACTTCCTCTTGTCGCCAACATCGGGCCCGACGTGACCTCAGTGTCGGTCCCGACTGTTTTCTTTGTTTTCCTTTGTTTTAAGCTCTCCTTTCTAGCTTTCTAGTGTCTAGGCACATCAATCGAGTAGACTTCTCGAGTGTTCGACACCCACCACGTGCTACAACGGGGTCGGGTTCTAAATTGTATCTCTAGACCCTCGCATTTCCGAGCGATCAGGTAGTATCGATGGGAGTCTTGTAAGCAGTTCTGTAGGCCCAAAGAGCATCATCTAGCTTCATTGACCAATCTTTTCGGGATCGGGACACAGTTTTCTCCAAGATGCTTTTGATTTCTCTATTAGAGACTTCCACCTGGCCACTTGTTTGAAGATGATACGGGGTTGTAATTTTATGAGTCACCCCATATTTCTTAAATAAAGCTTCAAACTTTTTTCTCAATAAAATGGGATCCACCATCACTAATAACAAATCTAGGAGTGCCAAACCTTGGAAAAATAACCTTGTTGAAGAACTTGGACACAACTCTTGAATCATTAGTTGGTGATGCAATTGCTTCTACCCACATGGACACATAATCCACCGCTACAAGAATGTACTTGTTGTTGCAAGAAGATGGAAAAGTTCAAGTCATTTTAAATGCAAAAGTTGAAAAAACAAGTGAACTTTACAGACAACTAGGCATAAGCATAAAGAATGAGGATACTATCAAGCCAAATAGCACATTATGTAGTAAAAAATCAAGACCGATCGAATAAGAACATAAATTCGAACCTAGAAACCGAATGCCACTTTAAGGAGTGACAGATACATGGACATTTCATCGAACACTTGGCGTGTAATGTTATATCACAAGTCATTTTAGATGAAAAATGAGAAAAAAAACAAGTGAACTTTAAATACATCTATGCATAAGCATAAAGAATGATGATAGTATCAAGCCAATAAACACATTCTACACCACAAAATCAAGACCGATCGAATAAACGCATAAATTCGAACCTAGAAACAAAATGTCATATATAGGAGTGACATTTACATGGACATTTCATCGAACACTTGGTGTGCAATGTTAGATCTCAAGTCATTCTAAAGGCAAAAGTAGAAAAAACAAGTGAACTTTAAAGACATCAAGGCATAAGCATAAAGAATGAGGATAGTATCAAGCCAATAAGAACATTATGCAGTAAAAAATCAAGACCGGTCGAATAAGAACATAAATTCGAACCTAAAAATCGAATTCCACATTAAGGAGTGACAATTACATGGAAATTTCATCGAACACTTGGCGTGTAATGCTAGATCACACGTCATTTTAGAGGAAAAATTAGAAAAAACAAGTGGACTTATACGACATCTAGGCATAAGCATAAATTATGATGATAGTTTCAAGCCAATAAGCACCTTCTACACTACAAAATCAAGACCTATCAAATAAGAGCATAAATTCGAACCTAGAATCCGAATGCTACGTTTAGGAGTGATTTATACATGGACATTTCATCGAACACTCGGCGTGCAGTGTTAGATCAAAAGTCATTTTAAAGGCTAAAGAAGAAAATAGAAGTGAACATTAAAAACATCTAGGGATAAGCATAAAGAATGAGGATAGTAGCAAGCCAATAAGCACATTATACAGTAAAAAATCAAGACCGATCGAATAAGAACATAAATACGAACCTAGAAACCGAATGCCACTTTAAGGAGTGACAATTACATTAAAATTTCATCGAACACTTGGCGTGTAATGTTAGATTACAAGTCATTTTAGAGGAAAAATGAGAAAAAAAACAAGTGAAATTTAAAGACATCTAGGCATAAGTATAAAATAAATGCATAAATTCGAACCTACAAACAGAATGCCATATTTAGGAGTGACATTTACATGGACATTTACTCGAACACATGACATGAATTGTTAGATCTCAAGTCATTTTAAAGGCTAAAGTAGAAAAAACAAGTGAACTTTAAAGACATCTAGGCATAAGCATAGAGAATGAGGATAGTATGCAGAAAAAAATCAGGACCGATCGAATAAGAACATAAATTCGAACCAAGAAACCGAATGCCACATTAAGGAGTGACAATTACATGGAAATTTCGTCGAACACTTGGTGTGTAATGTTAGATCACAAGTCATTTTAGAGGAAAAATTAGAAAAAACAAGTGGACTTTAAAGACATCTAGGCATAAGCATAAAGAATGATGATAGTTTCAAGTCAATAAGTACATTCTACACTACAAAATCAAGACCTATCAAATAAGAGCATAAATTCGAACCTAGAATTCGAATGCTACGTTTAGGTGTGATTTATACATGGACATTACATCGAACACTCGGCGTGCAGTGTTAGATCAAAACTCATTTTAAAGGGTAAAGGAGAAAAAAGAAGTGAACATTCAAAACATCTAGGGATAAGCATAAAGAATGAGGATAGTAGCACGCCAATAAGCACATTATGCAGTACAAAATCAAGACCGATCGAATAAGAACATAAATTCGAACCTAGAAACCGAATGCCACTTTAAGGAGTGACAATTACATTAAAATTTCATCGAACACTTGGCGTGTTATGTTAGATTACAAGTCATTTTAGAGGAAAAATGAGAAAAAACAAGTAAAATTTAAAGACATCTAGGCATAAGCATAAAGAATGATGATAGTATCAAGCCAATAAGCACATTCTACACTTCAAAATCAACACCAATCGAATAAACGCATAAATTCAAAACTAGAAACAGAATGCCATATTTAGGAGTGACATTTACATGGACATTTCATCGAACACATGGCATGAATTGTTAGATCTCAAGTCATTTTAAAGGCTAAAGTAGAAAAAACAAGTGAACTTTAAAGACATCTGGGCATAAGCATAAAGAATGAGGATAGTATCAGTCCAATAAGAACATTATGCAGAAAAAAATCAAGACTGATCGAATAAGAACATAATTTCGAACCTAGAAACCGAATGCCCAATTAAGGAGTGACAATTACATGGAAATTTCATCGAACACTTGGCGTGTAATGTTAGATCACAAGTCATTTTAGAGGAAAAATGAGAACATACAAGTGAACTTTAAAGACATCTAGGCATAAGCATAAATAATGAGGATAGTATCAAGCCAACAAGCACATTATGTAGTAAAAAATCAAGACCGATCGAATAAGAGCATAAATTCAAACCTAGAAACAGAATGCCATATTTAGGAGTGACATTTACATGGACATTTCATCGAACACTTGGCGTGCAATGTTAGATCTCAAGTCATTTTAAAGGCAAAAGTAGAAAAAACAAGTGAACTTTAAAGACATATGGGCATAAGAATAAAGAATGAGGATATTATCAAGCCAATAAGCACATTATGTTGTAAACAATCAAGACCGATCGAATAAGAACATAAATTCGAACTTAGAAACCGAATGCCACATTAAGCAGTGACAATTACATGGAAATTTCATCGAACACTTGGCGTGTAATGTTAGATCACAAGTCATTTCAGATGAAAAGTGAGAACATACAAGTTAACTTTAAAGACATCTAGGCATAAGCATAAATAATAAGGATAGTATCAAGCCAACAAGCACATTATATAGTAATAAATCAAGACCGATCGATAAGAGCATAAATTCAAACCTAGAAACCGAATGCCACATTTAGGAGTGACATTTACATGGTCATTTCATCGAACACTTGGCGTGCAATGTTAGATCACAAGTCATTTTAAAGGCAAAAGTAGAAAAAATAAGTGAACTTTAAAGACATCTAAGCATAAGCATAAAGAATGAGGATAGTATCAAGCCAATAAGCACATTATACAGTAAAAAAGCAAGACCGATCAAATAAGAACATAAATTCGAACCTGGAAACCGAATGCCACTTTAAGGAGTGACAATTACATGGAAATTTCATCGAACACTTGGCGTGTAATGTTAGATCACAAGTCATTTTAGATGAAAATGAGAAAAAAACAAGTGAACTTTAAAGACATCTATGCATAACCATAAAGAATGATGATAGTATCAAGTCAATAAACACATTCTACACTACAAAATCAAGACCGATCAAATAAATGCATAAATTCGAACCTAGAAACAGAATGCCATATTTAGGAGTGACATTTACATGGACATTTCATCGAACACTTGGCATGCAATGTTAGATCTCAAGTCATTTTAAAGGCAAAAGTAGATAAAACAAGTGAACTTTAAAGACATCTAGGCATAAGAATAAAGAATGAGGATAGTATCAAGCCAATAAGCACATTATGCTGTAAAAAATCAAGACCGATCGAATAAGAACATAAATTCGAACCTAGAAACCGAATGCCACATTAAGGAGTGACAATTACATGAAAATTTCATCGAACACTTGGCGTGTAATGTTAGATCACAGGTCATTTTAGAGGAAAAATGAGAAAAAACAAGTGAACTTTAGAGACATCTAGGCATAAGCATAAAGAATGATGATAGTATCAAGCCAATTAGCACATTCTACACTACAAAATCAAGACCGATCGAATAAACGCATAAATTCGAACCTAGAAACCGAATGCCATATTTAGGAGTGATATTTACATGGAAATTTCATCGAACATTTGTCGTGCAATAAAGAATGAGGATAGTATCAAGCCAATAAGAACATTATGCAGAAAAAAATCAAGACAGATCGAATAAGAACATAATTTCGAACCTAGAAACCGAATGCCCAATTAAGGAGTGACAATTACATGGAAATTTCATCGAACACTTGGCGTGTAATGTTAGATCACAAGTCATTTTAGAGGAAAAATGAGAACATACAAGTGAACTTTAAAGACATCTAGGCATAAGCATAAATAATGAGGATAGTATCAAGCCAACAAGCACATTATGTAGTAAAAAATCAAGACCGATCGAATAACAGCATAAATTCAAACCTAGAAACCGAATGCCACTTTAAGGAGTGACAATTACATTAAAATTTCATCGAACACTTGGCGTGTAATGTTAGATCACAAGTCATTTTAGAGGAAAAATGAGAACATACAAGTGAACTTTAAAGACATCTAGGCATAAGCATAAATAATGAGGATAGTATCAAGCCAATAAGCACATTCTACACTTCAAAATCAACACCAATCGAATAAACGCATAAATTCAAACCTAGAAACAGAATGCCATATTTAGGAGTGACATTTACATGGACATTTCATCGAACACATGGCATGAATTGTTAGATCTCAAGTCATTTTAAAGGCTAAAGTAGAAAAAACAAGTGAACTTTAAAGACATCTGGGCATAAGCATAAAGAATGAGGATAGTATCAAGCCAATAAGAACATTATGCAGAAAAAAATCAAGACTGATCGAATAAGAACATAATTTCGAACCTAGAAACCGAATGCCCAATTAAGGAGTGACAATTACATGGAAATTTCATCGAACACTTGGCGTGTAATGTTAGATCACAAGTCATTTTAGAGGAAAAATGAGAACATACAAGTGAACTTTAAAGACATCTAGGCATAAGCATAAATAATGAGGATAGTATCAAGCCAACAAGCACATTATGTAGTAAAAAATCAAGACCGATCGAATAAGAGCATAAATTCAAACCTAGAAACAGAATGCCATATTTAGGAGTGACATTTACATGGACATTTCATCGAACACTTGGCGTGCAATGTTAGATCTCAAGTCATTTTAAAGGCAAAAGTAGAAAAAACAAGTGAACTTTAAAGACATATGGGCATAAGAATAAAGAATGAGGATATTATCAAGCCAATAAGCACATTATGTTGTAAACAATCAAGACCGATCGAATAAGAACATAAATTCGAACTTAGAAACCGAATGCCACATTAAGCAGTGACAATTACATGGAAATTTCATCGAACACTTGGCGTGTAATGTTAGATCACAAGTCATTTCAGATGAAAAGTGAGAACATACAAGTTAACTTTAAAGACATCTAGGCATAAGCATAAATAATAAGGATAGTATCAAGCCAACAAGCACATTATATAGTAATAAATCAAGACCGATCGATAAGAGCATAAATTCAAACCTAGAAACCGAATGCCACATTTAGGAGTGACATTTACATGGTCATTTCATCGAACACTTGGCGTGCAATGTTAGATCACAAGTCATTTTAAAGGCAAAAGTAGAAAAAATAAGTGAACTTTAAAGACATCTAAGCATAAGCATAAAGAATGAGGATAGTATCAAGCCAATAAGCACATTATACAGTAAAAAAGCAAGACCGATCAAATAAGAACATAAATTCGAACCTGGAAACCGAATGCCACTTTAAGGAGTGACAATTACATGGAAATTTCATCGAACACTTGGCGTGTAATGTTAGATCACAAGTCATTTTAGATGAAAATGAGAAAAAAACAAGTGAACTTTAAAGACATCTATGCATAACCATAAAGAATGATGATAGTATCAAGTCAATAAACACATTCTACACTACAAAATCAAGACCGATCAAATAAATGCATAAATTCGAACCTAGAAACAGAATGCCATATTTAGGAGTGACATTTACATGGACATTTCATCGAACACTTGGCATGCAATGTTAGATCTCAAGTCATTTTAAAGGCAAAAGTAGATAAAACAAGTGAACTTTAAAGACATCTAGGCATAAGAATAAAGAATGAGGATAGTATCAAGCCAATAAGCACATTATGCTGTAAAAAATCAAGACCGATCGAATAAGAACATAAATTCGAACCTAGAAACCGAATGCCACATTAAGGAGTGACAATTACATGAAAATTTCATCGAACACTTGGCGTGTAATGTTAGATCACAGGTCATTTTAGAGGAAAAATGAGAAAAAACAAGTGAACTTTAGAGACATCTAGGCATAAGCATAAAGAATGATGATAGTATCAAGCCAATTAGCACATTCTACACTACAAAATCAAGACCGATCGAATAAACGCATAAATTCGAACCTAGAAACCGAATGCCATATTTAGGAGTGATATTTACATGGAAATTTCATCGAACATTTGTCGTGCAATAAAGAATGAGGATAGTATCAAGCCAATAAGAACATTATGCAGAAAAAAATCAAGACAGATCGAATAAGAACATAATTTCGAACCTAGAAACCGAATGCCCAATTAAGGAGTGACAATTACATGGAAATTTCATCGAACACTTGGCGTGTAATGTTAGATCACAAGTCATTTTAGAGGAAAAATGAGAACATACAAGTGAACTTTAAAGACATCTAGGCATAAGCATAAATAATGAGGATAGTATCAAGCCAACAAGCACATTATGTAGTAAAAAATCAAGACCGATCGAATAACAGCATAAATTCAAACCTAGAAACCGAATGCCACTTTAAGGAGTGACAATTACATTAAAATTTCATCGAACACTTGGCGTGTAATGTTAGATCACAAGTCATTTTAGAGGAAAAATGAGAACATACAAGTGAACTTTAAAGACATCTAGGCATAAGCATAAATAATGAGGATAGTATCAAGCCAATAAGCACATTCTACACTTCAAAATCAACACCAATCGAATAAACGCATAAATTCAAACCTAGAAACAGAATGCCATATTTAGGAGTGACATTTACATGGACATTTCATTTAACACATGGAATGAATTGTTAGATCTCAAGTCATTTTAAAGGCTAAAGTAGAAAAAACAAGTGAACTTTGAAGACATCTGGGCATAAGCATAAAGAATGAGGATAGTATCAAGCCAATAAGAACATTATGCAGAAAAAAATCAAGACGGATCGAATAAGAACATAATTTCAAACCTAGAAACCGAATGCCCAATTAAGGAGTGACAATTACATGGAAATTTCATCGAACACTTGGCGTGTAATGTTAGATCACAAGTCATTTTAGAGGAAAAATGAGAACATACAAGTGAACTTTAAAGACATCTAGGCATAAGCATAAATAATGAGGATAGTATCAAGCCAACAAGCACATTATGTAGTAAAAAATCAAGACCGATCGAATAATAGCATAAATTCAAACCTAGAAACAGAATGTGATATTTAGGAGTGACATTTACATGGACATTTCATCGAACACTTGGCGTGCAATGTTAGATCTCAAGTCATTTTAAAGGCAAAAGTAGAAAAAACAAGTGAACTTTAAAGACATATGGGCATAAGAATAAAGAATGAGGATATTATCAAGCCAATAAGCACATTATGTTGTAAACAATCAAGACCGATCGAATAAGAACATAAATTCGAACCTAGAAACCGAATGCCACATTAAGGAGTGACAATTACATGGAAATTTTATCGAACACTTGGCGTGTAATGTTAGATCACAAGTCATTTCAGATGAAAAGTGAGAACATACAAGTTAACTTTAAAGACATCTAGGCATAAGCATAAATAATGAGGATAGTATCAAAACAACAAGCACATTATAGAGTAATAAATCAAGACCGATCGAATAAGAGCATAAATTCAAACCTAGAAACCGAATGCCACATTTAGGAGTGACATTTACATGGTCATTTCATCGAACACTTGGCGTGCAATGTTAGATCACAAGTCATTTTAAAGGCAAAAGTAGAAAAAATAAGTGAACTTTAAAGACATCTAAGCATAAGCATATAGAATGAGGATAGTATCAAGCCAATAAGCACATTATACAGTAAAAAATCAAGACCGATCGAATAAGAACATAAATTCGAACCTGGAAACCGAATGCCACTTTAAGGAGTGACAATTACATGGAAATTTCATCGAACACTTGGCGTGTAATGTTAGATCACAAGTCATTTTAGATGAAAATGAGAAAAAAACAAGTGAACTTTAAAGACATCTATGCATAACCTTAAAGAATGATGATAGTATCAAGCCAATAAACACATTCTACACTACAAAATCAAGACCGATCAAATAAATGCATACATTCGAACCTAGAAACAGAATGCCATATTTAGGAGTGACATTTACATGGACATTTCATCGAACACTTGGCGTGCAATGTTAGATCTCAAGTCATTTTAAAGGCAAAAGTAGATAAAACAAGTGAACTTTAAAGACATCTAGGCATAAGAATAAAGAATGAGGATAGTATCAAGCCAATAAGCACATTATGCTGTAAAAAATCAAGACCGATCGAATAAGAACATAAATTCGAACCTAGAAACCGAATGCCACATTAAGGAGTGACAATTATATGAAAATTTCATCGAACACTTTGCGTGTAATGTTAGATCACAGGTCATTTTAGAGGAAAAATGAGAAAAAACAAGTGAACTTCAGAGACATCTAGGCATAAGCATAAAGAATGATGATAGTATCAAGCCAATTAGCACATTCTACACTACAAAATCAAGACCGATCGAATAAACGCATAAATTCGAACCTAGAAACCGGATCCCATATTTAGGAGTGACATTTACATGGAAATTTCATCGAACATTTGTCGTGCAATAAAGAATGAGGATAGTATCAAGCCAATAAGAACATTATGCAGAAAAAAATCAACACTGATCGAATAAGAACATAATTTCGAACCTAGAAACCGAATGCCCAATTAAGGAGTGACAATTACATGGAAATTTCATCGACCACTTGGCGTGTAATGTTAGATCACAAGTCATTTTAGAGGAAAAATGAGAACATACAAGTGAACTTTAAAGACATCTAGGCATAAGCATAAATAATGAGGATAGTATCAAGCCAACAAGCACATTATGTAGTAAAAAATCAAGACCGATCGAATAAGAGCATAAATTCAAACCTAGAAACAGAATGCCATATTTAGGAGTGACATTTACATGGACATTTCATCGAACACTTGGCGTGCAATGTTAGATCTCAAGTCATTTTAAAGGCAAAAGTAGAAAAAACAAGTGAACTTTAAAGACATCTAGGCATAAGCATAAAGAATGAGGATAGTATCAAGCTATTAAGAACATTATGCAGTAAAATATCAAGACCGATCGAATAAGAACATAAATTCGAACCTAGAAACCGTATGCCACATTAAGAAGTGACAATTACATGGAAATTTCATCGAATAGTTGGCGTGTAATGTTAGATCACAAGTCATTTTAGATGAAAGATGAGAAAAAACAAGTGAACTTTAAAGACATCTGGGCATAAGCATAAAGTATGAGGATAGTATCAAGCCAACATGCACATTATGCAATAAAAAATCAAGACCGATCGAATAAGAGCATAAATTCTGACCTAGAAACCAAATGCCACATTTAGGAGTGACATTTACATGGACATTTCATCGAACACTTGGCGTGCAATGTTAGATCTGAAGTCATTTTAAAGGAAAAAGTAGAAAAAAACAAGTGAACTTTAAAGACATCTAGGCATAAGCATAAAGAATGAGGATAGTATCAAGCCAATGAGCACATTATGTAGTAAAAATCCAAGACCGATCGAATAAGAGCATAAATTCTGACCTAGAAACTGAATGCCACATTTAAGAGTGACATTGACATTGACATTTCTTCGAACACTTGGTGTGCAATGTGTTGGGACGTTGTTGGGACCTCTGGTCTAAACAACAGATCAACGATGTCATTCTCCGAGTTTTGATAATGACAAACACCATAAGAAACTAATGTGGTTTGTTCAAGTATTTCTAAGGAACACAGGTACAGCCAAGAACTCCCATGAATGACCAAAAGCCACAGAAGCCTACAATGCAGAGTTTCCATCAAGGGAACTCTGAAGAGGAAAGTTCCCATGAAGTGGGAACTCCCAGAAATGATCAAGAGAACACAAGCTTACAACGATGAAGAGTTTCCTTCAAGGGAACTCTGAACAAGACAGTTCCCATGACATGGGAACTCACATGTGAAGACAACGACCGTTCAGCGCAGATCGCGGGATTCTGTCTCGGACAGCCCGAAGGAACAGTCTGAGGATCAGACTGTCACGCTTCATCCAACGGTCCGATTGATCCAAGAAGTTGACCTAGTTCAAACCAAAGTCACATGTGAAGAAAGTACAACTTGGGCATCAAGCAAAGGGCATTTGAGACACAAACGAAAGATGCGACTGCCCAAGCTCACCTAGACTATAAAGCCAAATGAATAGTACTCGGATTGAGTACTTCTTCCAGAACTCACAAACACCCACACTTGAGAAAAGAAAGAAAAGGAAGAGAAGTCCCCGCCGGCGAGTGTGTGATCTCGATGACGGTGAAGCCGAAGTTCCCAAGGACAACGGAACTAAGAAGTCGGTGTAAGGTTTGAATTATTTGTATTTTGCTGTTGTGAGCTTAGGAACTCAGTTGAGAGGATTTACTAGTGTTGCTAGAGTTAGGAAGAAATCGTAGGAACAGAGAAGTGTGAATCCGGCTGTTGTAACTAAGGAACAAAGTAATCAATAAAAGTAAGTCATTCAAAATACTCCAAGCGGAGGTAGAGGTTTACCCATACAACTAGTTGGTTGTAGTGGGGTTCCTCTATAAAGGAACTGTGTTTTTACTGTCTTTCATACTTGCGAACTGTTTACTTCCGCTGCCTTGGGAACAACTTAATTGCCAGTTCCCAAGCTCTTTGCTAACGGTTTACGATCCAACACAATGTTAGATCTCAAGTCATTTTAAAGGCAAAAGTAGAAAAAACAAGTGAACTTTAAAGACATCTAGGCATAAGCATAAAGAATGAGGATAGTATCAAGCCAATAAGCACATTATGCAGTAAAAAATCAAGACCGATCGAATAAGAACATAAATTCGAACCTAGAAACCGAATGCCACATTAAGGAGTGACAATTACATGGAAATTTCATCGAACACTTGGCGTGTAATGTTAGATCACAAGTCATTTTAGAGGAAAAATGAGAAAAAACAAGTGATTTAAAGACATTGAGGCATAAGCATAAAGAATGATGATAGTATCAAGCCAATAAACATATTCTACACTACAAAATCAAGACCGATCGAATAAACGCATAAATTCGAACCTAGAAACAGAATGCCATATTTAGGAGTGAAATTTACATGGACATTTCATCGAACACTTGGCGTGCCATGTTAGATCGCAAGTCATTTTTGTAACACCCCGTCTTTACACCGGGCGCTACTCGGTAGTAGACCTTACTAGGTTCTACCTAGGCTAGTTTGACAACGAGTTCACTTGGATCTTGCAATTCGGGCACGACGAGAAAACATGAATAAAACATCCAACCGATATTTATAAAACCCAAATATAGAAAACATGCATGAAACCCAAAACAAGATAATTTACAACACTTCCTGAAAACATTTCATTAACATACCACCACCCTTTCATTATCAAACAACACATTATTCAAAAGATAACAAAAAGTATACCACCATTTCTCCCAACCGAACCCATCCTAATGACACGGCCTTCAACGATTTGTTCCATCATTCGGCCGAGGTTCCATCATGGACCCCTTGTCTTTACCTGAAACTAAAATAAAAAAAAGTCCCCGAAGGGTCAGCTACCATTCTAATACAAGCTAGAATCTATACGATACTAGTAAGACGTTTTAAAACCAATCAAGTGTCTACATATACATAAACAAGGTTCGCATGATTACAACACATATCAGTTCTAAATTCATACTTCACTTCCCATAGATCATAAACACAAACCACATATCAAACTTCCATACACATTCACACATACAAGTCCAAGCAAAACAATACAACCATTCTTCCACCGTTCCATTCCATGGCGCTTATCAACCCTACGTCCCAGGTGCCAAGGCGCGACCTCCCACCCTGCACAATTCCATCCTCCAAACCCCGGGTCAAGCCTCCTCGGGAGCACTTGCCGAAAACACAGATAACTTTTCTTTTGAAGGGGTACGATTCTCTGTCACATAACCATACGTAGCCATCACTTCAACCCAGAGGACTACGCACATGGCCATGCCGAGAACGGTACCAACATATAGAAAATATTCGAAAACTTCACATTCGATGAAAGCCCAATGAAATCCTTTTCACACATATCATACACAAGTAAACATTTTTCATAAATAATCACCGAGGGACTAGTTCCCCCAAAACCAATCCTACAAGAACCACATGAAGTCTAACAAGTATTGAACAACAACTGAGCAAGTCGTAAACGACTTACCTTGAGGATGAATTTCCAACGCCCAAAAACCACTAATTATCATACAAAGCGAAACCCCGTCTAAGACAGATAGCTTGTCTTTGCCCTTCGTCTCTGATCACAACCTAGGACTCACGCTCCTTTATGCATATATAAACCCCAATGAATAATAATAGCCTTTTAACTCTTACAAACTATATCCCTAAAATCAACGAAAAGACAAGATGTTTTATAACTTCTTGTGTATAATTCCAAATCCTTTAAAACTTGACATGAACATACTAAATATATAAAAGAACATATTTCTAGTTCAAACCTTTCTGAAAAACTGGATCAAAGGTCTCCCTGATATCATTACAAAGCAAAATCCTAAAATTACTCTGAAATCTTTTACCGATTATAAATCCGATATCAAAAATACACTCTGAGAACTATAAATCGACTGATTATTAAATCCAATCAATTGTAAAGCCAGATCTGAAAAAATTAGTAAAATCTAAACAAACCATTAACTAATTAAAACTTACCAAACAACGCCTGAACTCCAAAATCCGACCCGACGAACGAACCTTGCACGCATGCTAAACCCTCCCTCCCTCCCTCCCTCCCTCTCTCTCTCTCTCTCTCTCTCTCTCTCTCTCTCTCTCTCCCCTCCCTCTTCTCTTGCTCTCGTAGAAGAACATGTATAGAAACATGTTCATGTATATATAAAAAACGAAGTCGGCTAAATCTTTAAAAAAATTACGGTTTCTACCCTCAAATTTCCTTTACTACAAACTTTACCCTGAAATAATTATTAATTACTTTTAAGTTAAAAACTTTTTTTTATATAATTTTCTAAAATTCAAAATAAAATATTAAAATATTCCCGAATATTACATTCTACCCCCCTTAAAGAAAGTTTCGTCCTGAAACTTCCCGAGGTATACGAAAACGAACTCATTACATTGCTTAGTTTTTCACACAAGTCAACAACACGTAATTCACATCATCAGAACACTACAAGAAACCATCAAACAAGTCAAGCACACAAGGTAAAGTCGAACAAAGCACACAAATAATTAAAACTACCCATAACTATAACCCTTGATCACCGCTAACTCTTATTCTTAAATGCCGCAACTAAAACCGGGTACAACTCAGGATAGCTCTCACTTATTCTCGTTTCAGTCTCCCAAGTTGCCTCTTTAACTCCTCGTCGGGACCACTGAATTAACACGAGTAGTATCTCTTTATTTCGTAGCTTTTTCAACTGTCTACGTAAGATTGCTATTGGTTGTTCATGGAAAGTATGATCTGGCTCAATTTCTAACTCTTCACAGTTGAGACTATGACTAGGATCAGGCACATACTGCCTCAATTGTGACACATGAAAAACAAAATGAACTCCTTCTAAAGTTGGTGGTAGTGCCAACTTGTAGGCTACATCGCCTACCCTCTCGAGAATTTCAAATGGCCCGATGTACCGAGGACTCAACTTTCCTTTCACTCCAAATCTTCTAACCCCACGAGTCGGCGATACCCTCACCCAAACATGTGCTCCTACCTCGATTTCCAATGGTCGTCTCCTCTTATTTGCATTAGATTTCTGACGACTCTGTGCTGTCAACATACGTTCTCGAATCAAAGCCACCTTTTCAACTATTTCCTACATCATCTGAGGCATTCCATCAACAACATCTGATGGATCATCCCAACATAGAGGTGTCCTACATCTCCTCCCATATAAAGCCTCATATGGTGTCATCTAAATCGAAGAGTGCCAACTATTAATATATGCAAACTCAACTAATTCCAAGTGATCAGACCAGTTTCCTCCCCAATCCAACACACATGATCTCAACATATCTTCTAGTGTTTGAATTGTCCTCTCCGATTGACCATCTGACTGCGGGTGATAAGCAGTCGTGAAATGTAGCTTGGTGCCTAAAGCTTTATGCACTTTTTGCCAAAAATTGGAGGTAAACCGTCCATCACGATCAGAAACAATCATTTTGGGCACTCCATGTAATCTCACTATTTGTTTCATGAACACCTCTACTAGTTTACTCACTAGACAAGTTTCTCTAATGGGTAGAAAACGAGCAATCTTAGTTAGTCTGTCCACGACAACTCATATTGTATCATGTCCTCTACTAATACGCAGTCCGATAACAAAATCCATGGAAATGTCCTCCCACTTCCATTCTGGAACTGGAAGTGGTTCGAGCTTTCCACCTGGTCTTTGGTGCTCTATTTTTACTTGCTGGCACACCTGACACTTTGCTATGAATTTCGCTACATCAAGTTCATTCCATCCCACCAGTAATATTGCTTCAAGTCCTTGTACATCTTACTAGCTCCCGGGTGGATTGAATAAGGAGTAGCGTGAGCCTCTTGTAATATCTTTTGTCTCAACTTCTCATCTCGAGGTACACATAATCGACCATTCAATCTCAAAGTACCATCTACATGTTCTTCAAAAGCAGATGCCTCTCCACGGCTCACTTTCTGCCTCAACTCTTGAATCATCGAACAAGTCTCCTACTTAAGTCGTATTTCCTCAATTAAGGTTGGCTGACAATCTATACGACCTAGTCTACCTTGATAGCGCTGAATCTGTACCTCAATCTTATACCTTATCAGTTCTCTTTGTAACTCTAGTTGGGTAGTCAAGTGACACAACATATGCTCTTGCGGCGTTTTTCTGCTAAGAGCATCAACAACTACATTCGCCTTTCCAGGATGATACAAGATCTCTAAATCATAATCTTTCAGTAATTCAAGCCATCTCCGTTGTCTCATGTTCAATTCTCTCTGAGTAAAAATGTACTTAAGGCTCTTATGGTCTGTCATCACTTTACATGTACTTCCATACAAGTAATGACGCCATATCTTTAGAGCATGAATCACTGCTGCCAGCTCTAAATCATGGGTTGGATAATTCAACTCATTTGGTTTCAACTACTTGGAAGCATATGCAATCACCCTGTCATTCTGCATTAATACACAACCTAATCCTACCTTTGAGGCATCACTGTAAATCACAAAGTCTTCATTCCCTTGAGGAAAAGCAAGTATTGGAGCTGAAGTCAATTTCTCCTTTAACTCATCGAAGCCCCTTTGACAAGCATCATTCTAGTCAAAACGAGTGGTCTTTTTCAGCAAGTTGGTAAGTGGTTGGGCTATTCGTGAAAACCCATCCACAAACCTCCTGTAGTACCCTGCCAATCCTAAGAAACTCCGTATTTCCTTCACATTCTTCGGGGGTTCCCAAGCCTTCACAACTTCAATCTTTAAGGGGTCTACCATGACTCCCTTAGCGGATACAACATGACCTAGGAAAGTAACTTCTGGTAGCCAGAACTCACATTTGGACAGTTTAGCAAATAGTCGGTGGTGTCTTAACACTTCCAAAACTAATCTAAGATGCTTTGCATGCTCCTCAGTGCTTTGAGAATAAATCAATATATCATCAATAAAGACAACCACAAATTTATCCAAATAGTCTATAAACACTCGATTCATTAACTCCATGAACACCGCAGGTGCATTAGTCAATCCAAACGACATTACTACAAACTCGTAGTGCCCATATATTGTTCGGAAAGCCGTCTTGGGAATATCCCCTTCCTGAATCCTCAATTGATGATAGCCCGATCTGTGGTCCACCTTTGAGAACACAATAGCCCCTTGCAACTGGTCTAACAAGTCATCAATACGAGACAAAGGGTACTTATTCTTAATAGTAACTCGGTTTAGCTCCCGGTAATCAATGCATAAACGTAGGGAACCATCCTTCTTTCTCACAAACAATACTGGAGCTCCCCATGGTGATGCACTTGGACGTATATATCCCTTCTCTAGTAACTCCTCCAACTGAGCCTTCAGCTCTTGCATCTCCATTGGAGCCATACGATACGGGGCTTTTGAAATTGGACTGGTTCCTGGCTCTAATTCAATATTAAAGTCCACCTCTTGTTGAGGAGGCAGCCCTGGAAGTTCCTCTGGAAAAACGTCTTCAAACTCACAGACTACTGGTATATCTCGAATACACAGTCCTTTCTTGTCTCCTTCTAGAACATAACACCAATAACCCACACACCCATCATTAAGCAACTTAGTGGCTTTCACCATACTGATCACTGACCCTGGACCCTCCTGTTCTGGATCTTAACATACATGTATTGTCCCATCATCTGCAGTCACAGTGATTGTACCCTTATGTGCATCTAATACTGCTTTATAATGTCTCATCCAGTCCATCCCCCAAATAACATCATCACTAGGCGACAACTGTATCACAATAAAGTCTGCAAACCAATCCCTACTCCCAATCATAATAGGGCAATAAAGTATTTCTCTATTTCCTCTCACCTTCCTACCATCGGGAAGTCCTACCATAAAGGATGTACCCTCCGAGCAAGTCAACCCTAGTCTATCAACGCATGTAGAGGACACAAAAGAGTGCGTAGCACCCGTATCAAACAAGATATGCATAGGTTTAGACTTAATACAAATCGTACCTATGGCAGTCGGAGCATTCAAGGCATCAGGCCTTCTCATCTCAAATACCCGAGGCTGGTTGCCCCCGGTAGTGCTAGCTCCCGCACCACGACCTCTACTCTGGCTTGGTGCATGTTGAGTTTGTTGAAATTGACGACGAATCCCTTGGTTCACCGACCCTGGCGAAGATCCTTGTGAGGGTGTTCCAACCTTACAATATTTTTGTAAGTGGCCTGGCTTCCCACATATGAAACAATTACGAATTGGTTTTCGACACTGATTCCTCATATGACTAGTGTCTCCACAGTTGAAGCACTCCCTCAACCCTCTAGTAAACTGACTTTGTTGAGGTTGGTCTTGACGACCTTGTGACTGAAATCCAAATCGGTTTTGTTGAGACACACCCGAACGATTATCTCTCCTAGAGTCTGATGGAGGAAACAACCTCTGCTTCTTATTTCTACTAACTTGTACATTCAATTGTTCCGGCCCCAAGATGGACATAGAATAAGCTAAAGCAGAATCTTGAACCTCCTTCAAAGTCTTGAGTCGAAGTCCAGATACGTATGCACGCAATTGGGATTGTAACCGCTTAAGAAAGGTTGCAATCTGCAGATTCTCTGTAGGAGCGGCATTGGGCACCGCTGCCAAACTTCGTTGAAACTTTTGGATAGTCTCACCAACGGTAATGTTCTCGGGACCAACATCCCGAAAAGTAGTCTCACGAGCCGCTCTCATGACCTCAGGACAATAGTTATCTCGAATCCTTTCCTGAAATTCCTCAAAAGTAACATTTACCTAGTGATCACGACTCAACTCCCACCAATCAAATGCATCCTCCTGTAACAAACTCTGTACTAAAGACATCCTTCTTTCTTTCGGTGCCTGGATAGAGTCGAGAGTAGATGCCACTTTCCTCAACCACTGCTCAACATCAACTTCTTGATCCCTAGTAAAGTTCGGTACCCCGGTCTTCCTGAACTCCGCAAGCCACTTATCAGGAAGAGGCTCACGATATCTCCTTCCTTGCTCAGCCATGCCATCAGCCACTATTGGCCTTGGGATACGTGGTGGTCTCCCTGACTGAACTAGTTGTGCAAAAACTGGTCTTGGTGCCCTAACCTCAGCCCCTTGATAGCCAGAATTGGTCGCATTATGATTAGGCAAAAATCCAGTACCTACCAGATTTTGTAATAGCTCGACAAGTGTAGCTCGGATAACAACAGTCGTCTCTGGTGGTAACTCAACTGGTGGCACCTGAGCTGGCCCACGTACTTCTCCATTTTCCCTATCGTTGACTCCATTAGCAGGGAGCCCGTTCCCAACAACCGAAACATTTCCCCTTTGATGGTCATTCTCTACAGGTCCAACATTTTCAACAACCTCCTCTTGAGGAAGGCGTGGCTCTCCCACGGCAGGAGCCTCTTCTCTGTTTCCAACACGACCCCTACCACGCCCTCTACCACTACCTTTCCTTCCTGCTTTAGCTGCTCCAGCTCTAGTTTGTGGAGCCATCTGTCAACGGATGTTTTACTATTTAAACTATCTTTAACTGAAGTTAACAAAATAACTTACTAGTCTACATGAGGTCCTTCGGCTGATGACGATAGAGTCGAGGTGTGTCATCTACCTTGTAAATGCAATATGACTACCCCATTGAAATAAATTGAAATAATTGGCCAGTTTTAGTTTTAGGTTGGACCTCGAGTACACTCGTTGTTCAGTTCCATGTGCCCTTGTTCTCAACCTGGCTCTGATACCAATTTTTAACACGTCTTTACACCGGGTGCTACTTGGTAGTAGACCTTACTAGGTACTACCTAGGCTAGTTTGACAACGAGTTCACTTGGATCTTGCAACTCGGGCACGACGAGAAAACATGAATGAAACATCCAACCGATATTTATAAAACCCAAATATAGAAAACATGCATGAAACCCAAAACAACATAATTTACAACACTTCCTGAAAACATTTCATTAACATACCACCACCCTTTCATTATCAAACAACACATTATTCAAAAGATAACAAAAAGTATACCACCATTTCTCCCAACCGAACACATCCTAATGACACAACCTTCAACGATCTGTTCCATCATTCGGCCGAGGTTTCATCATGGATCCCTTCTCTTTACCTGAAACTAAAATTAAAAAAAGTCCCCGAAGGGTCAGCTACCATTCTAATACAAGCTAGAATCCATACGATACTAGTAAGACGTTTTAAAACCAATCAAGTGTCTACATATACATAAACAAGGTTCGCATGATTACAACACATATCAGTTCTAAATTCATACTTCACTTCCCATAGATTTAAAACATAGATCATAAATACAAACCACATATCAAACTTCCATACACATTGACACATACAAGTCCAAGCAAAACAATACAACCATTCTTCCACCGTTCCATTCCATGGCGCTTATCAACCCTACGTCCCAGGTGCCGAGGCGCGACCTCCCACCCTGCACAATTCCATCCTCCTAACCCCGGGTCAAGCCTCCTCGGGAGCACTTTCCTAAAACACAGATAACTTTTCTTTTGAAGGGGTACGATTCTCTGTCACATAATCATACGTAGCCGTCACTTCAACCCAGAGGACTACGCACATGGCCATGCCGAGAACGGTACCAACATATAGAAAATATTCGAAAACTTCACATTCGATGAAAGCCCAATGAAATCCTTTTCACACATATCATACACAAGTAAACATTTTTCATAAATAATCACCTAGGGACTAGTTCCCCCAAAACCAATCCTACAAGCACCACATGAAGTCTAACAAGTATTGAACAGCAACTGAGCAAGTCGTAAACGACTTACCTTGAGGACGATTTTTCAACGCCCAGAAACCACTAATTATCATACAAAGCGAAACCCCGTCTAAGACAGATAGCCTGTCTTTGCACTTCGTCTATGATCACAACCTAGGACTCACGCTCCTATATGCATATATAAACCCCAATGAATAATAATAGCCTTTTAACTCTTACAAACTCTATCCCTAAAATCAACGAAAAGCCAAGATGTTTTTTAACTTCTTGTGTATAATTCCAAATCCTTTAAAACTTGACATGAACATACTAAATATATAAAAGAACATATTTCTAGTTCAAACCCTTCTAAAAAACTGGATCAAAGGTCTCCTTGATATCATTACAAAGCAAAACCCTAAAATTACTCTGAAATCTTTTACCGATTATAAATCCGATATCAAAAATACCCTTTGAGAACTATAAGTCGACTTATTTTTAAATCCAATCCATTGTAAAGCCAGATCTGAAAAAATTAGTAAAATCTAAACAAACTATTAACTAATTAAAACTTACCAAACAACGCCTGAAATCCAAATTCCGACCCGACGAACGAACCTTGCACGCAGGCTAAACCCTTCCTCTCTCTCTCTCTCTCTCTCTCTCCTCCCTCTTCTCTTGCTCTCGTAGAAGAACATGTATAGAAACATGTTCATGTATATATAAAAAACGAAGTCGGCTAAATCTTTAAAAAAAATTACGGTTTCTACCCTCAAATTTCCTTTACTACAAACTTTACCCTGAAATAATTATTAACTACTTTTAAGTTAAAAACTTTTTTTATATAATTTTCTAAAATTCAAAATAAAATATTAAAATATTCCCGAATATTACATTCTACCCCCCTTAAAGAAAGTTTCGTCCTGAAAAAACAAGTGAATGCCAAATTATGATAGAAACCGAATGCCAAATTAGGGTGTGACAATTACATGGAAATTTCACCGAACAGTTGGCGTGTAATGTTAGATCACAAGTCATTTTGGATAAAAAATGAGAAAAAACAAGTGAACTTTAAAGACATCTAGGCATAAGCATAAATAATTATGATAGTATCAAGCCAAAAAGCACATTCTACCTACAAAATCAAGACCGGTCGAATAAACGCATAAATTCGAACCTAGAAACAGAATGCCATATTTAGGAGTGACATTTACATGGACATTTCATCGAACATTTGGCGTGCAATGTTAGATCTCAAGTCATTTTAAAGGCAAAAGTAGAAAAAACAAGTGAACTTTAAAGACATCTAGGCATAAGCATAAAGAATGAGGATAGTATCAAGCCAATTAGCACATTATGCGGTAAAAAATCAAGACCGATCGAATAAAAACATAAATTCGAACCAAGAATTCGAATGCCACATTAAGGACTAACAATTACATGGAAATTTCATTGAACACTTGGCGTGTAATGTTAGATCACAAGTCATTTTAGAGGAAAAATGAGAAAAAACAAGTAAACTTTAAGGACATCTCGGCATAAGCATAAAGAATGATGATAGTATCAAGCCAATAAACACATTATGCGATAAAAAATCAAGACCGATCGAATAAAAACATAAATTCGAACCAAGAATTCGAATGCCACATTAAGGACTAACAATTACATGGAAATTTCATTGAACACTTGGCGTGTAATGTTAGATCACAAGTCATTTTAGAGGAAAAATGAGAAAAAACAAGTAAACTTTAAGGACATCTCGGCATAAGCATAAAGAATGATGATAGTATCAAGCCAATAAACACATTTTACACTACAAAATCAAGACCGATCGAATAAACGCATAAATCCGAACCTAGAAACAGAATGCCATATTTAGGAGTGACATTTACATGGACATTTCATCGAACACGTGGCGTGCAATGTTAGATCTAAAGTCATTTGAAAGGCAAAAGTAGAAAAAACATGTGAACTTTAAAGACATCTATGCATAAGCATAAAGAATGAGGATTGTATCAAACCAATAAGCACATTATGTAGCAAAAAAATCAAGACCGATCGAATAAGAACATAAATTCGAACCTAGAAACCGAATGCCACATTAAGGAGTGACAATTACATGGAAATTTCTTCGAACAGTTGGCGTGTAATGTTAGATCACTAGTCATTTTAGATGAAAAATGAGAAAAAACAAGTGAACTTGAAAGACATCTAGGCATAAGCATAAACAATGATGATAGTATCAAGCCAATGAGCACATTATGCAGTAAAAATCCAAGACCGATCGAATAATAGCATAACTCACACCTAGAAACCGAATGCCACATTTAGGAGTGACATTTACATTGACATTTCTTCGAACACTTGGCGTGCAATTTTAGATCTCAAGACATTTAAAAGGCAAAAGTAGAAAAAACAAGTGAACTTTAAAGACATCTAGGCATAAGCATAAATAATGAGGGTAGTATCAAGCCAATTAGCACATTATGCAGTAAAAAATCAAGACCGATCGAATAAGATCATAAATTCGAACCTAAAATTCGAATGCAACATTAAGGAGTGACAGTTACATGGAAATTTCATTGAACACTTGGCATGTAATGTTAGATCACAAGTCATTTAGAGGAAAAATGAGAAAAAACAAGTGAACTTTAAGGACATCTAGGCATAAGCATAAATAATTATGATAGTATCAAGCCAACAAGCACACTATGCAATAAAAAATCAAGACCGATGGAATAAGAGCATAAATTCAGACCTAGAAACTGAATGCCACATTTAGGATTGACATGTACATAGACATTTCATCGAACACTTGGCGTGCAATGTTAGATCTCAAGTCATTTTAAAAGCAAAAGTAGAAAAAACAAGTGAACTTTAAAGACATCTAGGCATAAGCATAAAGAATGAGGATAGTATCAAGCCAATGAGCACATTATGCAGTAAAAATCCAAGACCGATCGAATAAGAGCATAAATTCAGACCTAGAAACCGAATGCCACATTTAGGAGTGACATTTACATTGACATTTCTTCGAACACTTGGCGTGCAATTTTAGATCTCAAGACATTTTAAAGGCAAAAGTAGAAAAAACAAGTCAACTTTATAGACATCCAGGCATAAGCATAAAGAATGAGGATAGTATCAAGCCAATTAGCACATTATGCGGTAAAAAATCAAGACCGATCGAATAAGAACATAAATTCGAACCTAGAATTCGAATGCCACATTAAGGAACAACAATTACATGGAAATTTCATTGAACACTTGGCGTGTAATGTTAGATCACAAGTCATTTTAGAGGAAAAATGAGAAAAAACAAGTGAACTTTAAGGACATCTAGGCATAAGCATAAAGAATGATGATAGTATCAAGCCAATAATCACATTTTACACTACAAAATCAAGACCGATCGAATAAACGCATAAATCCGAACCTAGAAACAGAATGCCATATTTAGGAGTGACATTTACATGGACATTTCATCGAACACGTGGCGTGCAATGTTAGATCTCAAGTCATTTGAAAGGCAAAAGTAGAAAAAACATGTGAACTTTAAAGACATATATGCATAAGCATAATGAATGAGGATTGTATCAAACCAATAAGCATATTATGTAGCAAAAAAATCAAGACCGATCGAATAAGAACATAAATTCAAACCTAGAAACCGAATGCCACATTAAGGAGTGATAATTACATGGAAATTTCATCGAACAGTTGGCGTGTAATGTTAGATCACTAGTCATTTTAGATGAAAAATGAGAAAAAACAAGTGAACATGAAAGACATCTAGGCATAAGCATAGATAATGATGATAGTATCAAGCCAATGAGCACATTATGCAGTAAAAATCCATGACCGATCGTATAATAGCATAACTCAGACCTAGAAACCGAATGCCACATTTAGGAGTGACATTTACATTGACATTTCTTCGAACACTTGGCGTGCAATTTTAGATCTCAAGACATTTTAAAGGCAAAAGTAGAAAAAACAAGTGAACTTTAAAGACATCTAGGCAAAAGCATAAATAATGAGGGTGGTATCAAGCCAATTAGCACATTATGCAGTAAAAAATCAAGACCGATCGAATAAGATCATAAATTCGAACCTAAAATTCGAATGCAACATTAAGGAGTGATAATTATATGGAAATTTCATTGAACACTTGGCGTGTAATGTTAGATCACAAGTCATTTAGAGGAAAAATGAGAAAAAACAAGTGAACTTTAAGGAAATCTAGGCATAAGCATAAATAATTATGATAGTATCAAGCCAACAAGCACACTATGCAATAAAAAATCAAGACCGATGGAATAAGAGCATAAATTCAGACCTAGAAACTGAATGCCACATTTAGGATTGACATGTACATAGACATTTCATCGAACACTTGGCGTGCAATGTTAGATCTCAAGTCATTTTAAAAGCAAAAGTAGAAAAAACAAGTGAACTTTAAAGACATCTAGGCATAAGCATAAAGAATGAGGATAGTATCAAGCCAATGAGCACATTATGCAGTAAAAATCCAAGACCGATCGAATAAGAGCATAAATTCAGACCTAGAAACCGAATGCCACATTTAGGAGTGACATTTACATTGACATTTCTTCGAACACTTGGCGTGCAATTTTAGATCTCAAGACATTTTAAAGGCAAAAGTAGAAAAAACAAGTCAACTTTAAAGACATCTAGGCATAAGCATAAAGAATGAGGATAGTATCAAGCCAATTAGCACATTATGCGGTAAAAAATCAAGACCGATCGAATAAGAACATAAATTCGAACCTAGAATTCGAATGCCACATTAAGGAACAACTATTACATGGTAATTTCATTGAACACTTGGCGTGTAATGTTAGATCACAAGTCATTTTAGAGGAAAAATGAGAAAAAACAAGTGAACTTTAAGGACATCTAGGCATAAGCATAAAGAATGATGATAGTATCAAGCCAATAATCACATTTTACACTACAAAATCAAGACCGATCGAATAAACGCATAAATCCGAACCTAGAAACAGAATGCCATATTTAGGAGTGACATTTACATGGACATTTCATCGAACACGTGGCGTGCAATGTTAGATCTCAAGTCATTTGAAAGGCAAAAGTAGAAAAAACATGTGAACTTTAAAGACATCTATGCATAAGCATAATGAATGAGGATTGTATCAAACCAATAAGCATATTATGTAGCAAAAAAATCAAGACCGATCGAATAAGAACATAAATTCGAACCTAGAAACCGATATGCCACATTAAGGAGTGATAATTACATGGAAATTTCATCGAACAGTTGGCGTGTAATGTTAGATCACTAGTCATTTTAGATGAAAAATGAGAAAAAACAAGTGAACATGAAAGACATCTAGGCATAAGCATAAATAATGATGATAGTATCAAGCCAATGAGCACATTATGCAGTAAAAATCCATGACCGATCGTATAATAGCATAACTTAGACCTAGAAACCGAATGCCACATTTAGGAGTGACATTTACATTGACATTTCTTCGAACACTTGGCGTGCAATTTTAGATCTCAAGACATTTTAAAGGCAAAAGTAGAAAAAACAAGTGAACTTTAAAGACATCTAGGCAAAAGCATAAATAATGAGGGTGGTATCAAGCCAATTAGCACATTATGCAGTAAAAAATCAAGACCGATCGAATAAGATCATAAATTCGAACCTAAAATTCGAATGCAACATTAAGGAGTGATAATTACATGGAAATTTCATTGAACACTTGGCGTGTAATGTTAGATCACAAGTCATTTTAGAGGAAAAATGAGAAAAAACAAGTGAACTTTAAGGACATCTAGGCATAAGCATAAAGAATCATGATAGTATCAAGCCAATAAACACATTTTACACTACAAAATCATGACCGATCGAATAAACGCATAAATCCGAACCTAGAAATAGAATGCCATATTTAGGAGTGACATTTACATGGACATTGTATCGAACACTGGGCATGCAATGTTAGATCTCAAGTCATTTCAAAGGCAAAAGTAGAAAAAACAAGTAAAGTTTAAAGACATCTAGGCATAAGCATAAAGAATGAGGATAGTATCAAACCAATATGCACATTATGCAGTCAAAAATGAGGATAGTACCAAGCCAATGAGCACAATATGCAGTAAAAATCCAAGACCGATCGAATAAGAGCATAATTCAGACCTAGAAACCGAATGCCACATTTAGGAGTGACATTGAAATTGACATTTCTTCGAATACTTGGCGTGCAATTTTAGATCTCAAGACATTTTAAAGGCAAATGTAGAAAAAACAAGTGAACTTTAAAGACATCTAGGCATAAGCATAAAGAATGATGATAGTATCAAGCCATTAAACACATTTTACACTACAAAATCATGACCGATCGAATAAACGCATAAATCCGAACCTAGAAATAGAATGCCATATTTAGGAGTGACATTTACATGGACATTGCATCGAACACTGGGCATGCAATGTTAGATCTCAAGTCATTTCAAAGGCAAAAGTAGAAAAAACAAGTAAAGTTTAAAGACATCTAGGCATAAGCATAAAGAATGAGGATAGTATCAAACCAATATGCACATTATGCAGTCAAAAATGAGGATAGTACCAAGCCAATGAGCACAATATGCAGTAAAAATCCAAGACCGATCGAATAAGAGCATAATTCAGACCTAGAAACCGAATGCCACATTTAGGAGTGACATTGAAATTGACATTTCTTCGAATACTTGGCGTGCAATTTTAGATCTCAAGACATTTTAAAGGCAAATGTAGAAAAAACAAGTGAACTTTAAAGACATCTAGGCATAAGCATAAATAATGAGGATAGTATCAAGCCAATTAGCACATATGCAGTAAAAAATCAAGACCGATCGAATAAGATCATAAATTCGAACCTAGAATTCGAATGCCACATTAAGGAGTGACAATTACATGGAAATTTCATTGAACACTTGGCGTGTAATGTTAGATCACAAGTCATTTTAGATGAAAAATGAGAAAAAACAAGTGAACTTTAAAGACATTTAGGCATAAGCATAATGAGTGATGAGAGTATCAAGCCAATAAGCACATTCTACACTACAAAATCAAGACCGATCGAATAAACGCATAAACTCGAACCTAGAAACAAAATGCCATATTTAGGAGTGATATTTTCATGGACATTTCATCGAACACTTGGCATGCAATGTTAGATCTCAAGTCCTTTTAAAGTCAAAAGTAGAAAAAACAAGTGAACTTTAAAGACATCTAGGCGTAAGCATAAAGAATGAGGATAAGCATAAATCCGAACCTAGAAACAGAATGCCACATTTAGGAGTGATATTTAAATTGACATTTCATCGAATAATTGGCGTGCAATTTTAGATATCAAGACATTTTAAAGGCAAATGTAGAAAAAACAAGTGAACTTTAAAGACATCTAGGCATAAGCATAAATAATGAGGATAGTATCAAGCCAATTAGCACATATGCAATAAAAAATCAAGACCGATCGAATAAGATCATAAATTCGAACCTAGAATTCGAATGCCACATTAAGGAGTGACAATTACATGGAATTTCATTGAACACTTGGCGTGTAATGTTAGATCACAAGTCATTTTTCATCTAAAATGCGAAAAAACAAGTGAACTTTAAAGACATCTAGGCATAAGCATAATGAGTGATGAGAGTATCAAGCCAATAAGCACATTCTACACTACAAAATCAAGACCGATCGAATAAACGCATAAACTCGAACCTAGAAACAAAATGCCATATTTAGGAGTGATATTTTCATGGACATTTCATCGAACACTTGGCATGCAATGTTAGATCTCAAGTCATTTTAAAGTCAAAAGTAGAAAAAACAAGTGAACTTTAAAGACATCTAGGCGTAAGCATAAAGAATGAGGATAGTATCAAGCCAATAAGCACATTATGCAGTTAAAAAATCAAGACCGGTCGAATAAGAACATAAATTCAAACCTAGACCGAATGCCACATTTAGGAGTGACAATTACATGGAAATTTCATCGAGCACTTGGCGTGTAATGTTAGATCACAAGTCTTTTTAGAGGAAAAATGAGAAAAAACAAGTGAACTTTAAAGACATCTAGGCATAAGCATAAAGAATGATGATAGTATCAAGCCAATAAGCACATTCTACACTACAAAATCAAGATCGATCGAATAAACGCATAAATTCGAACCTAGAAACAGAATGCCATATTTAGGAGTGACATTTACATGGACATTTCATCGAACACTTGGCATGCAATGTTAGATCTCAAGTCATTTTAAAGGCTAAAGTAGAAAAAACAAGTGAACTTTAAAGACATCTAGGCATAAGTATAAAGAATTAGGATAGTATCAAGCCAATAAGGACATTATGGAGTAAAAAATCAAGAACGATCGAATAAGAACATAAATTCGAACCTAGAAACAGAATGCCACATTAAGGAGTGATAATTACATGGAAATTTCATCGAACACTTGGCGTGTTATGTTAGATCACAAGTCATTTTAGAAGAAAAATGAGAAAAAAACAAGTGAACTTTTGAGACATCTAGGCATAAGCATAAAGAATGATGATAGTATCAAGCCAATAACAAAATTCTACACTACAAAATAAAAACCGATCGAATAAACGCATAAATTTGAACCTAGAAACAAAATTCCATATTGAGGAGTGACGTTTACATGGACATTTCATCGAACACTTGGCGTGCAATGTTAGATCTCAAGTCATTTTAAAGGCAAAAGTAGAAAAAACAAGTGAACTTTAAAGAGATATAGGCATAAGCATAAAGAATGAGGATAGTATCAAGCCAATAAGCACATTATGCAGTTAAAAATCAAGACCGATCGAATAAGAACATAAATTCAAACCTAGACCGAATGCCACATTTAGTAGTGAAAATTACATGGAAATTTCATCGAACACTTGGCGTGTAATGTTAGATCACAAGTCATTTTAGATATAAAATGAGAAAAAACAAGTGAACTTAAAAGACATCTAGGCATAAGCAAAAAGAATGAGGATAGTATCAAGCCAACAAGCACATTATGTAGTAAAAAATCAAGACCGATCGAATAAGAGCATAAATTCAGACCTAGAAACCGAATGCCATATTTAGGAGTGACATTTACATGGACATTTATTCGAAAACTTGGCGTGCAATGTTATATCTCAAGTCATTTTAAAGGAAAAAGTAGAAAAAATAAGTGAACTTTAAAGACATCTAGGCATAAGCATAAAGAATGAGTATAGTATCAAGCCAATAAGCACATTATGCAGTAAATAATTAAGACCAATCGAATAAGAACATAAATTCGAACCTAGAAACTGAATGCCACTTTAAGGAGTGACAATTACATGGAAATTTCATCGAACACTTGGCGTGTAATGTTAGATCACAAGTCATTTTTGAGGAAAAATGAGAAAAAAACAAGTGAACTTTAAAGACATCTAGGCATAAGCATAAAGAATGATGATAGTATAAAGCCAATAAACACATTCTACACTACAAAATCAAGACCGATTGAATAAACGCATAAATTCGAACCTAGAAAAAGAATGCCATATGTAGGCGTGACATTTACATGGACATTTCATCGAACACTTGGCTTGCAATGTTAGATCTCAAGTCATTTTAAAGGCAAAAGTAGAAAAAACAAGTGAACTTTAAAGACATCTAGGCATAAGCATAAAGAATGAGAAAAGTATCAAGCGAATAAGAACATTATGTAGTAAAAAATCAAGACCGATCGAATAAGAACATAAATTCGAAGCTAGAAACCGAATGCCACATTAAGGAGTGACAATTACATTGAAATTTCATCGAACAGTTGGCGTGTAATGTTAGATCACAAGTCATTTTAGATGCAAAATGAGAAAAAACAAGTGAACTTTATAGACATCTAGGCATAAGCATAAAGAATGATGATAGTATCAAGCCAATAAGAATATTATGCAGTAAAAAATCAAGACCAATCGAATAAGAACATAAATTCGAACCTAGAAACCGAATGCCACATTATGGAGTGACAATTACATGGAAATTTCTTCGAACACTTGGCGTGTTATGTTAGATCACAACTCATTTTAGAGGAAAAATGAGAAAAAACAAGTGAACTTTAAAGACATCTAGGCATAAGCAAAAAGAATGAGGATAGTATCAAGCCAACAAGCACATTATGCAGTAAAAAATCAATACTGATCGAATAAGAGCATAAATTCAAACCTATAAACCGAATGCCATATTTAGGAGTGACATTTACATGGACATTTAATCGAACACTTGGCGTGCAATGTTAGATCTCAAGTCATTTTAAAGGAAAAAGTAGAAAAAACAAGTGAACTTTAAAGACATCTAGGCATAAGCATAAAGAATGAGGATAATATCAAGCCAATAAGCATGTTATGCAGTAAAAAATTAAGACCAATCGAATAAGAATATAAATTCGAACCTAGAAACTGAAGGCCACTTTAAGGAGTGACAATTACATGGAAATTTCATCGAACACTTGGCGTGTAATGTTAGATCACAAGTCATTTTTGAGGAAAAATGAGAAAAAAACAAGTGAACTTTAAAGACATCTAGGCATAAGCATAAAGAATGATGATAGTATCAAGCCATTAAACACATTCTACACTACAAAATCAAGACTGATCGAATAAACGCATAAATTCGAACCTAGAAACAAAATGCCATATTTAGGAGTGACATTTACATGGACATTTCGTCGAACACTTGGAATGCAATGTTAGATCTCAAGTCATTTTAAAGGCAAAAGTAGAAAAAACAAGTGAAGTTTAAAGACATCTAGGCATAAGCATAAAGAATGAGGATAGTATCAAACCAATAAGCACATTATGTAGTAAAAAATCAAGACCGATCGAATAAGAACATAAATTTGAACCTAGAAACCGAATGCCACATTAAGGAGTGACAATTACATGCAAATTTCATCGAACACTTGCCGTGTAATGTTAGATCACAAGTCATTTTTGAGGAAAAATGAGAGAAAACAAGTGAACTTTAAAGACATCTAGGCATAAGCATAAAAAATGATGATAGTATCAAGCGAATAAACACATTCTACACTACAAAATCAAGACCGATCGAATAAACGCATAAATTCGAACCTAGAAAAAGAATGTCATATGTAGGAGTGACATTTACATGGACATTTCATCGAACACTTGGCTTGCAATGTTAGATCTCAAGTCATTTTAAAGGCAAAAGTAGAAAAAACAAGTGAACTTTAAAGACATCTAGGCATAAGTATAAAGAATGAGAAAAGTATCAAGCGAATAAGAACATTATGTAGTAAAAAATCAAGACCGATCGAATAAGAACATAAATTCGAACCTAGAAACCGAATGCCACATTAAGGAGTGACAATTACATTGAAATTTCATCGAACAGTTGGCGTGTAATGTTAGATCACAAGTCATTTTAGATGCAAAATGAGAAAAAACAAGTGAACTTTATAGACATCTAGGCATAAGCATAAAGAATGATGATAGTATCAAGCCAATAAAAATATTATGCAGTAAAAAATCAAGACCAATCGAATAAGAACATAAATTCGAACCAAGAAACCGAATGCCACATTAAGGAGTGACAATTACATGGAAATTTAATCGAACACTTGCCGTGTATTAGTAAATAACAAGTCATTTTAGTGGAAAAATGAGAAAAAAACAAGTGAACTTTAAAGACATATAGGCATAAGCTTAATGAATGATTATAGTATCAAGCCAATAAGCACATTCTACACTACAAAATCAAGACCGATCGAATAAACGCATAAATTCGAACCTAGAAACAGAATGCCATATTTAGGAGTGACATTTACATGGACAGTTCATCGAACACTTGGCATGCAATGTTAGATCTCAAGTCATTTCAAAGGCAAAAGTAGAAAAAACAAGTGAAGTTTAAAGACATCTAGGCATAAGCATAAAGAATGAGGATACTATCAAACCAATAAGCACATTATGCAGTAAAAAATCAAGACCGATCGAATAAGAACATAAATTCGAACCTAGAAACCGAATGCCACTTTAAGGAGTGACAATTACATGGAAATTTCATCGAACACTTGGCGTGTAATGTTAGATCACAAGTCATTTTAGAGGCAAAATGAGAGAAAACAAGTGAAACTTTAAAGACATCTAGGCATAAGCATAAAGAATGATGATAGTATGAAGCCAATAAGCACATTCTACACTACAAAATCAAGACCGATCGAATAAACGCATAAATTCGAACCTAGAAACAAAATGCCATATTTAGGAGTGACATTTACATGGACATTTCATCGAACACTTGGCGTGTTATGTTAGATCTCAAGTAATTTTAAAGGCAAAAGTAGAAAAAACAAGTGAACTTTAAACACATCAAGGCATAAGCATAAAGAATGAGGATAGTATCAAACTAATAAGCACATTATGCAGTAAAAAATCAAGACCGATCGAATAAGAACATAAATTTGAACCTAGAAACCGAATGCCACATTAAGGAGTGACAATTACATGCAAATTTCATCGAACACTTTGATGCAGTGAAGCCTGCCATGTCTCAAACCGACGTCGATGAGTTGATTCGAGTGCCTTCTGACGGACCAATCACAAGAAGTCGAGCTAAGAAGATTGCTCAAGGCACAACAGCGATCTTGGTTCGATTGGCAGCGGTTATTGAAGAGCCTAGCAAGGCAAAGTGGGTCTCGTGCATTCGACATCAATTGAGCCCGGATTCCATGGATTGATAATATGAGGGCCGAAATGCACTATTTCTTTATTTAGAAACATATATTAGTTTGTCTCACTTTAGGGCTGAATTTAGTAAGTGACCGGGTGAGATGAATTGGTATATGGGTCAAAGTCAACCCTTTGACTTGACCATTCTAAATTAAAGAAAATATCTTATTTATTATTTTATGAACAATTTCTATCTATTTTAATAATGAAGAGAAATCAGCCAATAGGCTTATGTTAGTTGGTTGATTTTCTCTCTCCTGGTTGTTAGAGATATTTTCTCTCTCCTGGTTGTTAGAGATATTTTTTTAGTTTGTTAGAGATATTTTAAGTTGTTAGGATTATTTCCTTAAATAAATAATTCAGCTATGATTTATTTATTTAAGGGAATCTAGTTAGATTTAATTAGATATTATTATATCTTGGGAAGCAAGCAAAGGAGACTCCCTCTCCCCTTCTAGGGCCGGCCAGCCTTCCTCCCTTGCTCCCCAAGTATTAGCTTTTTTATTCTCTATAAATACTTTTCAGTTTCATTAATAAAAATCAGCTTGAGATTAGATAAACCCAAATTGGTTTATCTAGTCCTTGGGCTCAAAAACAATTGTGTTGTGTGCAATACTCGGCCGATCATCATCACCATACTCTCGATTTCTCTCTCTCTTGTGTTGTTAAATTGGTTTGTTGATTTAGTCAATTAGATTGTTCTAGTTGTGATTGTTAAAGATCAAACTAGTTAATCAATTGGATTTAGCGTTAGAGCCAATCCAATTGAACTATCAAGTTGATTCCTTCAACCTATCAATTCTGTTCGTTACTTCAATTTTCGGATCTGTTTGTTACTTGGATCGCAAGTTTCTTAATTTGAGAGCTTTTGTAGGTTTGATTCGTAATTGCTGGCAAGATCGGGTTCCTGTGTGGTCAAATACGAGGTTTCTGAGGAGTAATCCGAGGCGATCACGTATCAAGTGGTATCAGAATCCAGCGTCTCGCCAAGTAATTGTTTCTTTCCTTAATTTGCTTTCTAATTGATTTGATTCAGTTTTTGATCCCAAAAATCCCACCTTTACCTAAAGTTTGAATTTTTGAGACCAAAGATTGAATTTTTCACCACCACCACATAATTCCGCCACCCTACCACCACGAACCACCACCACCCCCCCCAAACTGGTGTCGCTCTAGGGCACCGCACCACCCCCCAGCCCTGTCCGAACCCACCCCCACAAACCCTAGCCAATTCGGAGACCCTAAACCCTAGTTCGCCCCCCGCCCTATTCTCGTGAGCCCTAACCCTAACCCTAATTTGGCGGCAGAACCCTAACCCTAGATTGCGAGAAACCCTAGGAAACCCTAATTCTCGCAAACCCTAATCTGAAACCCTACCATACCCCAAACCCTAGAACCGAACCCTAAAACCCTAATCCAGCCGTGAGCCTCCAAAACCCTAATCCCCTTAGTTGTTCCTTGCCCTCCAAGCAATTATCCAATTAGGAGATTTTTATGGGATTTGTGCATGTTTATTGGCTGAATTGGTTGAGTTGTATTGCAATTTAGATTAGCAATTGTTTTCCTACAGTTTTATGAGTTTTTATTTCATGTTGCATGATCAATAGAGATTCATATTGCTTGTTTGATATTTGCTAATTTCTGTCATTGCATCCCATCAAATTCGACCTACCCCTTCTTCTTTTGTTAATTTGGCTTCTAGTTGGTTTCATTGGTAGCAAAAGTCACTTAGTTAAAAAAAAAATAAATTCAGTTCGTGTATACCCTTTTTAATTTCGTCCTTTGCATTGTTGCTTTGCTTTGCTTGTTTCTTCATTATAGCACAAGAGTAGTTTGTGCATAAAATCAAAAAAAAAAAAAAACAGAAAAGAAAAGTGATCTACCCCAGCTAGTTTTAAGCCACTTTCAACCCTAGTGACTGCTTGCTTAAAAAGATAGCTAAGTAGAAATCACTTTGAAGAAAAAGAGTGACGAAATAAAAGTCACTAAGCCTACCATATTTTCTGTCCTTGCATGCTGAATTTTGGCTTTATTAACTTGCATAGAGTCAATTGAGAGATTGCATGTGTTTTAGAGCTCATAGAGGGATTATTTGCATTGCTTGTCTTATTGCATATTTGCCATTTGCTTAAGCTGCATATTTCCTTTAAATATCATTAGTATTCCATACCTACACTATATCTACCATTTTACTCCCTCAAAACAGCCCAAAAACTGAATTAAGTTGATTGGATTGCTTTGAGGCAAGTTTTGGCTTGATCAAGGTGTGGTATTGCTTGTTGTGATTTACGTTAGAACACACTACTCTCTCTACCTTCTTGTTTTTTTTTTCAGGAACAATGGTGATTCCATCAGAACCTAACCCAACTGAATTGAGTCTCACTAAGGAGGCAATCGACTTCATTAGGTTGTCCATTAGTGAAGGTGTGCGCGATGGCCAGGCTCGAGCTATAGAACTGGCCACGGCTGCATTGGCTCCACAACTAAAGCATTTAGAGGAACAACTTGCAATATTGGTTGATTCATCTCAAGCTAGTCGCAAGAGCACCCCTGCAGTCGATCTTACAAGTGACCCAAATCAAGCCTCGGGTAGCGACAAAGGCAAGCAACAGCTAGTGGATGACGAACATGATGTGCTTGCTAGCTACAACAAAGACAATGATCCCCCGGCTCACTACTCCCCCACAGCAGGCCGAGGTAGATGAAGAGGCATCGGGTCGAGGACTCCACCGGTTACTCATCAACAATTCTATAATCAGCCACACAACCGGTATCCTCAAGCCACTCATCAACAATATCAACAATACAACAACTCTTTTGATGATGTGACGTATGGTTATCCCGGGGAAGAAAGGCGCCCATGGCATCCTCCCCTAGATGATTTCTATAACCAAGCTGAGGTTGTAGAAGATCTCCCACCAGCCTATGGAGTACAACGGCCGAACAACAACAACAACGTTAACCAAGTTGTAAATCAGATTGGGAAACGTGATATAAAGATCAAGATAGAACCATTCAATGGAGAGCTTAACCCGGAGAAGTATCTAGAGTGGGAACAAGCTACAAATTTCATTCTAGATCACATGGGATATGAAGAATGGGAGAAAGTTGCTGTTGTTGTCATCCACTTTATTGGGACCGCTAGAAATTGGTGGTTTAGAATGAAAGAGGATCGAATTAGAAAGGCCTTACCACCAATTGAAACTTGGGGCCAGCTGAAGTTTGTAATGAGGAAGAAATATGTGCCTGAAGAGCATACCGAGCACATGAGATTGAAAGTTGTAACTTGCAAACAAGGCACCAAGTCTCCAACCGAGTACTTCAATGAGCTGGAGGATCTGAGTTTTAAAGCGGGAATTCATCATTCCCAACGATCTCTAAGGACCCAATTCATGGCTGGACTGAATCAAAGCATTCAAGACACATTAGAGATTCAACAAATCAAGGATCTCAATGCCTTAGTACATTCAGCCCAACTACTCTATGAGCAGCAACAAAGGAAGAAGAAGGAAGCTTGGAATGCTACAAAAAGGTATGGTTCTAATCCTAGTTCAAATTCCAACTTTTATTCTTCTAACCCTTCTATGCAGCAAAAGGGAGCTTCTAGCTCACCTAAAACAACAGGTTTTCAAGGCCAAAGGCGTCCCACCAATGGACCTCCAAATCAGCCTAGAGCACGTGATTTAGTGTGCTACAAGTGTCAAGGACGAGGTCACTATGCCAAGGATTGTCCAAATCTAAAGCAAGTGCTTCTCACCACCAATGGAGGATATGTGAGTGATGAAGATATAACTCCAAATCAAGTGGAGGAGGACAGTAATGGACAAGAAGAGGAGGACGTAGAGGCCATTGAACCAGATTGCACCGAACAGCCTCTAACTTTGGTAACAATGCGTACTCTTACTTTACAAGAAACACCTAGGCTAGATCAAAGGGAAAACATTTTTCATACTAGGTGTACAGTAAAGAATCAAGTATTATGCATGATAATTGATAGTGGTAGCTGCTGTAACATTATTAATGCTAAGGTAGTTGATCACTTGCAATTAAAAATCCAACCTAGGGCTACTAGTTATGGTCTCAATGGAATTAATGATTCAGAAGGTCCTAATCTCGTCACTCATCAGTGTTTAGTCCGTGTTGCTATTGGTACTTATGTTGATGATATTATGTGTGATGTAGTTAACATGGAATGCACTCATATTTTGTTAGGAAGACCATGGTTATTTGATAGGAGAGTGATTTATGATGGCATGTTAAACACCTATTCCTTTAACTATGATGGGAGGAGAGTTTCTCTTCTACCCTTGTCTCCTCAACAAGTTTTACAGGATCAGGTACGGCGAGATCAAGCTAGGGCACTTAGGCGTGCCAAGGAAGAGAATGCAGAGGCTGATTCCACGGCCAAAATTGCGGCCCGGCGTTCGGCGCCCGACGCGTCGACAAATCCAAGCGGCGTTTCCCAGTCTCCACCCGAGCGTTCTGGCTCAAATTTTGGGACAACATCAAACACAGGTGGGGCTACTGTTTGGGACGAAAAACGCCGAGAAAATCACCCTAAATCGTCCAAAGTGCCGTGCAACAATACCAGCAATGCATCTGGGACGAAAACTGGGCTATCTCCCAATCCACTCGAGCGTTTTGGCTCAAATTTTGGGAGCAATTCAGAGACTCAGAGAGCTACAAATATAGAAAAAGAACGCCTACAGAAAGAGCCAAAAATCGGCTTGAAAGGCAGTGTAGAAAAGCGCTCTCTTGTGACTCAGTCTAGTATTTCTTTCCCTAACTCTTCTTGCTTACTTCTTATGAGGAAAGAGATACTTATTATTAGTCAAGATGTTTCACATCTTCCAAAGTGTCTACAGGATCTATTACAGGAGTTTGAAGATGTGATGCCTGACGAGTTGCCAGAAGGCCTTCCACCAATTAGAGGCATTGAGCATCAAATCGATTTGGTGCCCGGCGCTTCATTACCAAACCGTGCAGCCTATAGAGCAAGTCCAGAAGAGACCGCTGAGCTTCAAAGACAAGTGCAAGATCTCATGGACAAAGGCTATGTGCGTGAATCTCTCAGCCCATGCGCGGTTCCGGTGATTTTGGTGCCAAAGAAGGATGGCACATGGAGAATGTGTGTTGATTGTAGAGCGATCAACCAAATAACAGTTAAGTACCGTCACCCCATTCCTAGACTAGATGATATGCTTGATGAGTTACATGGTGCTAATTTCTTTTCTAAAATTGATTTAAGAAGTGGGTACCATCAAATTAGGATGAGGGAAGGGGATGAATGGAAAACTGCCTTTAAAACTAAGTATGGCTTATATGAATGGTTAGTAATGCCTTTTGGATTAACTAATGCACCTAGTACCTTTATGAGGCTTATGAACCATGTCTTAAGAAGATACTTAGGCAGATTTGTTGTAGTCTACTTTGATGATATCTTAATCTATAGCAAAACCATGGATGAACATGTAGGTCATCTTAGGGCTGTTTTGGACACTTTAAGGTTAGAAAAGCTTTATGTTAACTTGAAAAAATGTTCTTTTTGCTCCAAGTCTACCATTTTTCTTGGTTTTGTTGTGTCTAAAGGTGGATTGAAGGTAGATGAAGACAAGATCAAGGCAATCAAAGAATGGCCCCAGCCGACCACACCAACAATGGTCAGATCATTTCTCGGCTTGGCTGGCTTCTACAGGAGATTTGTGCGTGATTTTAGCACAATTGCAGCCCCCCTCCACGAGCTTACAAAGAAGGATACGGCCTTTAAATGGAGGGAGCAACAAGAGAAAGCCTTCAACACTTTGAAGGACAGATTATGCCACACCCCAGTGCTTCAACTCCCTGACTTTTCCAAGGCGTTTGAGATATAGGTGGACGCTTCTGGACATGGCATAGGAGGCGTGCTCTTACAAGACAAGAAACCCATTGCTTATTTTAGTGAAAAGCTTAGTGGGGCTGAGTTGAATTACCCTACTTATGATAAAGAGTTGTATGCTTTAATTAGGGTCCTGAAAACTTGGTCTCATTATTTGTGGCCTAAAGAGTTTGTAATCCATTCTGATCATGAGGCCTTGAAGTACTTGAAAGGCCAATCCAGACTCAGCAGGCGACATGCAAGATGGGTTGAATTCATGGAGACCTTTCCTTATGTTGTTAAACATAAGAAAGGCAAGGAGAATGTAGTAGCTGACGCCCTTTCTCGGAGGTATGTACTCTTGAATCTATGTGATGTTAAGATCCTTGGATTTGCAATGATTAGGGAATTATATGCTAGTGATCCTCACTTTGCTGAAATCTATAAGAATTGCATGTCTAGGGGTGAAATAGATACTTACTTTATTGATGATGGATACTTGTTTAAAGCTGGAAAATTGTGCATTCCTTCATCTAGTATACGTAGGCTTCTAACTAAAGAGGTTCATGAATCAAGAGAACATAGGGGTTTAGAAAAGACTTTAGAAGGTTTAAAAGAACACTACTATTGGCCTAAAATGAGTAATTATGTGCTGAGATTTGTCAAGAGTTGTGTTGTTTGTGCTAAAGCTAAGTCTAGACTTCACCCCCATGGTTTGTACCAGCCTTTACCCATTCCTACTTCACCTTGGGAAGATATTTCTATGGATTTCATTGTAGGTTTGCCTAGAACTAGGAAGGGTAGAGATTCTATCTTTGTAGTGGTAGATAGATTTTCCAAAATGGCTCATTTTATTCCTTGTCACACGACTGATGATGCAGTGCATATTGCTGATCTGTTCTTTAGGGAAATTGTTAGATTGCATGGCATTCCTTGTTCTATTGTTTCAGATCGTGATGCTAAATTTTTGAGTTATTTTTGGAAGAGTCTATGGTCTAAATTGGAACTAAATTGCTGTTTTCTACCTCATGTCACCCACAAACTGATGGGCAAACGGAAGTTACTAATCGAACGTTAGGGGTTTTACTTAGAACTATGCTTAAAGCTAACCTCAAACGTTGGGAAGATGTGTTGCCTTTTGTGGAGTTTGCTTATAACAGGTCAATCCATTCAGCCACAAAGATGACCCCTTTTGAGGTTGTTTATGGGCTGAATCCGAGGACGCCAGTAGATATGACGCCTCAGCCATACAAGGGAAAAGAGAGTTTTGAAGCTAATAAGAGGGCTGAGTTTGTGAAGAAGCTACATGAGAGGACGAAGATGCACTTGGAGAGGAAATCCATGAAGTACAAGGCCCATGCTGATAAGGGTCGGAGACAGGTTATCTTTGAAGAAGGAGATCTTGTTTGGGTGCATCTAAGGAAGGAAAGGTTCCCAAATCAAAGGAAGAACAAGTTAGATCAGAGAGGAGATGGACCATTTCGTATCATCAGGAGAATCGGCCCTAATGCATATCATGTTGACATGCCTGGTGAGTATGGTGTCCATCCAACTTTTAATGTGGCTGATCTATCTCTTTATGTGCCAGATTTTGATTCCGACGTCGAATCAGAGACGATTCGAGCTCAAGTGGAGGAGAATGATGCAGTGAAGCCTGCCATGTCTCAAACCAACGTCGATGAGTTGATTCGAGTGCCTTCTGACGGACCAATCACAAGAAGTCGAGCTAAGAAGATTGCTCAAGGCACAACAGCGATCTTGGTTCGATTGGCAGCGGTTATTGAAGAGCCTAGCAAGGCAAAGTGGGTCTCGTGCATTCGACATCAATTGAGCCCGGATTCCATGGATTGATAATATGAGGGCCGAAATGCACTATTTCTTTATTTAGAAACATATATTAGTTTGTCTCACTTTAGGGCTGAATTTAGTAAGTGACCGGGTGAGATGAATTGGTATATGGGTCAAAGTCAACCCTTTGACTTGACCATTCTAAATTAAAGAAAATATCTTATTTATTATTTTATGAACAATTTCTATCTATTTTAATAATGAAGAGAAATCAGCCAATAGGCTTATGTTAGTTGGTTGATTTTCTCTCTCCTGGTTGTTAGAGATATTTTCTCTCTCCTGGTTGTTAGAGATATTTTTTTAGTTTGTTAGAGATATTTTAAGTTGTTAGGATTATTTCCTTAAATAAATAATTTAGCTATGATTTATTTATTTAAGGGAATCTAGTTAGATTTAATTAGATATTATTATATCTTGGGAAGCAAGCAAAGGAGACTCCCTCTCCCCTTCTAGGGCCGGCCAGCCTTCCTCCCTTGCTCCCCAAATATTAGCTTTTGTATTCTCTATAAATACTTTTCAGTTTCATTAATAAAAATCAGCTTGAGATTAGATAAACCCAAATTGGTTTATCTAGTCCTTGGGCTCAAAAACAATTGTGTTGTGTGCAATACTCGGCCGATCATCATCACCATACTCTCGATTTCTCTCTCTCTTGTGTTGTTAAATTGGTTTGTTGATTTAGTCAATTAGATTGTTCTAGTTGTGATTGTTAAAGATCAAAATAGTTAATCAATTGGATTTAGCGTTAGAGCCAATCCAATTGAACTATCAAGTTGATTCCTTCAACCTATCAATTCTATTCGTTACTTCAATTTTCGGATCTGTTTGTTACTTGGATCGCAAGTTTCTTAATTTGAGAGCTTTTGTAGGTTTGATTCGTAATTGCTGGCAAGATCGGGTTCCTGTGTGGTCAAATACGAGGTTTCTGAGGAGTAATCTGAGGCGATCACGTATCACACTTGCCGTGTAATGTTAGATCACAAGTCATTTTTGAGGAAAAATGAGGGAAAACAAGTGAACTTTAAAGACATCTAGGCATAAGCATAAAGAATGATGATAGTATCAAGCGAATAAACACATTCTACACTACAAAATCAAGACCGATCGAATAAACGCATAAATTCGAACCTAGAAACTGAAGGCCACTTTAAGGAGTGACAATTACATGGAAATTTCATCGAACACTTGGCGTGTAATGTTAGATCACAAGTCATTTTTGAGGAAAAATGAGAAAAAACAAGTGAACTTTAAAGACATCTAGGCATAAGCATAAAGAATGATGATAGTATCAAGACATTAAACACATTCTACACTACAAAATCAAGACTGATCGAATAAACGCATAAATTCGAACCTCGAAACAAAATGCCATATTTAGGAGTGACATTTACATGGACATTTCGTCGAACACTTGGAGTGCAATGTTAGATCTCAAGTCATTTTAAAGGCAAAAGTAGAAAAAACAAGTGAAGTTTAAAGAAATATGGCATAAGCATAAAGAATGAGGATAGTATCAAACCAATAAGCACATTATGCAGTAAAAAATCAAGACCGATCGAATAAGAACATAAATTTGAACCTAGAAACCGAATGCCACATTAAGGAGTGACAATTACATGGAAATTTCATCGAACACTTGTTGTGTAATGTTAGATCAGAAGTCATTTTTGAGGAAAAATGAGAGAAAACAAGTGAACTTTAAAGACATCTAAGCATAAGCCTAATGAATGATGATAGAATCAAGCCAATAAGCACATTCTACACTACAAAATCTAGACCGATCGAATAAACGCATAAATTCGAACCTAGAAACAGAATGCCATATTTAGGAGTGACATTTACATGGACATTTCATCGAACACTTGGCATGCAATGCTAGATCTCAAGTCATTTCAAAGGCAAAAGTAGAAAAAACAAGTGAAGTTTAAAGACATTTAGGCATAAGCATAAAGAATGAGGATAGTATCAAACCAATAAGCACATTATTCAATAAAAAATCAAGACCGATCGAATAAGAACATAAATTCGAACCTAGAAACCGAATGCCACTTTAAGGAGTGACAATTACATGGAAATTTCATCGAACACTTGGCGTGTAATGTTAGATCACAAGTCATTTTAGAGGAAAAATGAGAAAAAACAAGTGAACTTTAAAGACATCTAGGCATAAGCATAAAGAATGATGATAATATGAAGCCAATATGCACATTCTACACTACAAAATCAAGACCGATCGAATAAACGCATAAATTCGAACCTAGAAACAAAATGCCATATTTAGGAGTGACATTTACATGGACATTTCATCGAACACTTGGCGTGTTATGTTAGATCTCAAGTCATTTTAAAGGCAAAAGTAGAAAAAACAAGTGAACTTTAAACACATCTAGGCATAAGCATAAAGAATGAGGATAGTATCAAACCAATAAGCACATTATGCAGTCAAAAATCAAGACCGATCGAATAAGAACATAAATTCGAACCTAGAAACCGAATGCCACTTTAAGGAATGACAATTACATTGAAATATCATCGAACACTTAGCGTGCAATGTTAGATCACAAGTCATTTTAGAGGAAAAATGAGAAAAAACAAGTGAACTTTAAAGACATCTAGGCATAAGCATAAAGATTTATGATAGTATTAAGCTAATAAACACATTCTACCCTACAAAATCAAGACCGATCGAATAAACGCATAAATTCAAAACATAGAAACAGAATGCCATATTTAGGAGTGACATTTACATGGACATTTCGTCGAACACTTGGAGTGCAATGTTAGATCTCAAGTCATTTTAAAGGCAAAAGTAGAAAAAACAAGTGAACTTTAAAAACATCTAGGCATAAGCATAAAGAATGAGGATAGTATGAAACCAATAAGCACATTATGCAGTAAAAAATCAAGACCGATCGAATAAGAACATAAATTTGAACCTAGAAACCGAATGCCAAATTAAGGAGTGACAATTACATGGAAATTTCATCAAACACTTGCCGTGTAATGTTAGATCACAAGTCATTTTTGAGGAAAAATGAGAAAAAACAAGTGAACTTTAAAGACATCTAGGCATAAGCCTAAAGAATGATGATAGTATCAAGCCAACAAACACATTCTACACTACAAAATCAAGACCGATCGAATAAACGCATAAATTCGAAAATAGAAAGAGAATGCCATATGTAGGAGTGACATTTACGTGGACATTTCATCGAATACTTGGCTTGAAATGTTAGATCTCAAGTCATTTTAAAGGCAAAAGTAGAAAAAACAAGTGAACTTTAAGGACATATAGGCATAAGCATAAAGAATGAGGATAGTATCAAGCCAATGAGCACATTATGCAGTAAAAAATCAAGATCGATCGAATAAGAACATAAATTCAGACCTAGAAACCGAATGACACATTAAGGAGTGACAATTACATGGAAATTTCATCGAACACTTGGCTTGTATTGTTAAATCACAAGTCATTTTAGTGGAAATATGAGAAAAAAACAAGTGAACTTCAAAGACATCTAGGAATAAGCATAATGAATGATGATAGTATGAAGCCAATAAGCACATTCTACACTACAAAATCAAGACCGATCGAATAAACGCATAAATTCGAACCTAGAAACAGAATGCCATATTTAGGAGTGACATTTACATGGACAGTTCATCGAACACTTGGCATGCAATGTTAGATCTCAAGTCATTTCAAAGGCAAAAGTAGAAAAAACAAGTGAAGTTTAAAGACATCTAGGCATAAGCATAAAGAATGAGGATACTATCAAACCAATAAGCACATTATGCAGTAAAAAATCAAGACCGATCGAATAAGAACATAAATTCGAACCTAGAAACCGAATGCCACTTTAAGGAGTGACAATTACATGGAAATTTCATCGAACACTTGGCGTGTAATGTTAGATCACAAGTCATTTTAGAGGCAAAATGAGAGAAAACAAGTGAAACTTTAAAGACATCTAGGCATAAGCATAAAGAATGATGATAGTATGAAGCCATTAAACACATTCTACACTACAAAATCAAGACCGATCGAATAAACGCATAAATTCGAACCTAGAAACAAAATGCCATATTTAGGAGTGACATTTACATGGACATTTCATCGAACACTTGGCGTGTTATGTTAGATCTCAAGTAATTTTAAAGGCAAAAGTAGAAAAAACAAGTGAACTTTAAACACATCAAGGCATAAGCATAAAGAATGAGGATAGTATCAAACTAATAAGCACATTATGCAGTAAAAAATCAAGACCGATCGAATAAGAACATAAATTTGAACCTAGAAACCGAATGCCACATTAAGGAGTGACAATTACATGCAAATTTCATCGAACACTTGCCGTGTAATGTTAGATCACAAGTCATTTTTGAGGAAAAATGAGAGAAAACAAGTGAACTTTAAAGACATCTAGGCATAAGCATAAAGAATGATGATAGTACCAAGCGAATAAACACATTCTACACTACAAAATCAAGACCGATCGAATAAACGCATAAATTCGAACCTAGAAACAAAATGTCATATTTAGGAGTGACATTTATATGGACATTTCGTCGAACACTTGGAGTGCAATGTTAGATCTCAAGTCATTTTAAAGGCAAAAGTAGAAAAAACAAGTGAAGTTTAAAGACATCTAGGCATAAGCATAAAGAATGAGGATTGTATCAAAGCAATAAGCACATTATGCAGTAAAAAATCAAGACCGATCGAATAAGAACATAAATTTGAACCTAGAAACCGAATGCTACATTAAGGAGTGACAATTACATGGAAATTTCATCGAACACTTGCCGTGTAATGTTAGATCACATGTCATATTTGAGGAAAAATGAGAGAAAACAAGTGAATTTTAAAGACATCTAGGCATAAGCATAAAGAATGATGATAGTATCAAGCCAATAAGCACATTCTACACTACAAAATCAAGACCGATCGAATAAACGCATAAATTCGAACCTAGAAAAAGAATGCCATATGTAGGCGTGACATTTACATGGACATTTCATCGAACACTTGGCTTGCAATGTTAGAACTCAAGTTATTTTAAAGGCAGAAGTAGAAAAAAACAAGTGAACTTTAAAGACATCTAGGCATAAGCATAAAGAATGAGAAAAGTATCAAGCCACTAAGAACATTATGTAGTAAAAAATCAAAACCGATCGAATAAGAACATAAATTCGAATCTAGAAACCGAATGCCACATTAAGGAGTGACAATTACATTGAAATTTCATCGAACAGTTGGCGTGTAATGTTAGATCACAAGTCATTTTAGATGCAAAATGAGAAAAAACAAGTGAACTTTATAGACATCTAGGCATAAGCATAAAGAATGATGATAGTATCAAGCCAATAAGAATATTATGCAGTAAAAAATCAAGACCAATCGAATAAGAACATAAATTCGAACCTAGAAACCGAGTGCCACATTATGGAGTGACAATTACATGGAAATTTCATCGAACACTTGGCGTGTTATGTTAGATCATAACTCATTTTTGAGGAAAAATGAGAAAAAACAAGTGAACTTTAAAGACATCTAGGCATAAGCAAAAAGAATGAGGATAGTATTAAGTCAACAAGCACATTATGCAGTAAAAAATCAAGACTGATCGAATAAGAGCATAAATTCATACCTAGAAACCGAATGCAATATTTAGGAGTGACATTTACATGGACATTTAATCGAACACTTGGCGTGCAATGTTAGATCTCAAGTCATTTCAAAGGCAAAAGTAGAAAAAACAAGTGAACTTTAAACACATCTAGGCATAAGCATAAAGAATGAGGATAGTATCAAACCAATAAGCACATTATGCAGTCAAAAATCAAGACCGATCGAATAAGAACATAAATTCGAACCTAGAAACCGAATGCCACTTTAAGGAGTGACAATTACATGGAAATTTCATCGAACACTTAGCGTGCAATGTTAGATCACAAGTCATTTTAGAGGAAAAATGAGAAAAAAACAAGTGAACTTTAAAGACATCTAGGCATAAGCATAAAGAATTATGATAGTATTAAGCTAATAAACACATTCTACACTACAAAATCAAGACCGATCGAATAAACGCATAAATTCAAAACATAGAAACAGAATGCCATATTTAGGAGTGACATTTACATGGACATTTCGTCGAACACTTGGAGTGCAATGTTAGATCAAGTCATTTTAAAGGCAAAAGTAGAAAAAACAAGTGAACTTTAAAGACATCTAGGCATAAGCATAAATAATGAGGATATTATGAAACCAATAAGCACATTATGCAGTAAAAAATCAAGACCGATCGAATAAGAACATAAATTTGAACCTAGAAACCGAATGCCAAATTAAGGAGTGACAATTACATGGAAATTTCATCAAACACTTGCCGTGTAATGTTAGATCACAAGTCATTTTTGAGGAAAAATGAGAAAAAACAAGTGAACTTTAAAGACATCTAGGCATAAGCCTAAAGAATGATGATAGTATCAAGCCAATAAACACATTCTACACTACAAAATCAAGACCGATCGAATAAACGCATAAATTCGAACCTAGAAACAGAATGCCATATTTAGGAGTGACATTTACATGGACATTTCATCGAACACTTGGCATGCAATGCTAGATCTCAAGTCATTTCAAACGCAAAAGTAGAAAAAACAAGTGAGGTTAAAAGACATCTAGGCATAAGCATAAAGAATGAGGATAGTATCAAACCAATAAGCACATTATTCAGTAAAAAATCAAGACCGATCGAATAAGAACATAAATTCGAACCTAGAAACCGAATTCCACATTAAGGAGTGACAATTACATTGAAATTTCATCGAACACTTGCCGTGTAATTTTAGATCACAAGTCATTTTTGAGGAAAAATGAGAGAAAACAAGTGAACTTTAAAGACATCTAGGCATAAGCATAAAGAATGATGATAGTATCAAGCCAATAAACACATTCTACACTACAAAATCAAGACCGAACGAATAAACGCATAAATTCGAACCTAGAAACAAAATGCCATATTTAGGAGTGACATTTACATGGACATTTCGTCGAACACTTGGAGTGCAATGTTAGATCTCAAGTCATTTTAAAGGCAAAAGTAGAAAAAACAAGTGAACTTTAAAGACATCTACGCATAAGCATAAAGAATGAGAAAAATATCAAGCCAATAAGAACATTATGTAGTAAAAAATCAAGACCGATCGAATAAGAACATAAATTCGAACCTAGAAACCAAATGCCACATTAAGGAGTGACAATTACATTGAAATTTCATCGAATAGTTGGTGTGTAATGTTAGATCACAAGTCATTTTAGATGCAAAATGAGAAAAAAAAACAAGTGAACTTTATAGACATCTAGGCATAAGCATAAACAATGATGATAGTATCAAGCCAATAAGAATATTATGCAGTAAAAAATCAAGACCAATCGAATAAGAACATAAATTCGAACCTAGAAACCGAATGCCACATAATGGAGAGACAATTACATAGAAATTTCATCGAACACTTGGCGTGTATTGTTAAATCACAAGTCATTTTAGTGGAAAAATGAGAAAAAAACAAGTGAACTTTAAAGACATCTAGGCATAAGCATAATGAATGATGATAGTATCAAGCCAATAAGCACATTCTACACTACAAAATCAAAACCGATCGAATAAACGCATAAATTCGAACCTAGAAACAGAATGCCATATTTAGGAGTGACATTTACATGGACATTTCATCGAACACTTGGCATGCAATGTTAGATCTCAAGTCATTTCAAAGGCAAAAGTAGAAAAAACAAGTGAAGTTTAAAGACATCTAGGCATAAGCATAAAGAATGAGGTTAGTATCAAACCAATAAGCACATTATGCAGTAAAAAATCAAGATCGATCGAATAAGAACATAAATTCGAACCTAGAAACCGAATGTCACTTTAAGGAGTGACAATTACATGGAAATTTCATCGAACACTTGGCGTGTAATGTTAGATCACAAGTCATTTTAGAGGAAAAATGAGAAAAAACAAGTGAACTTTAAAGACATCTAGGCATAAGCATAAAGAATGATGATAGTATGAAGCCAATAAGCACATTCTACACTACAAAATCAAGACCGACCGAATAAACGCATAAATTCGAACCTAGAAACAAAATGCAATATTTAGGAGTGACATTTACATGGACATCTCATCGAACACTTGGCGTGTTATGTTAGATCTCAAGTCATTTTAAAGGCAAAAGTAGAAAAAACAAGTGAACTTTAAACACATCTAGGCATAAGCATAAAGAACGAAGATAGTATCAAACCAATAAGCACATTATGCAGTCAAAAATCAAGACTGATCGAATAAGAACATAAATTCGAACCTAGAAACCGAATGCCACTTTAAGGAGTGACAATTACATGGAAATTTCATCAAACACTTGGTGTGTAATGTTAGATCACAAGTCATTTTAGAGGAAAAATGAGAAAAAACAAGTGAACTTTAAAGACATCTAGGCATAAGCATAAAGAATTATGATAGTATCAAGCCAATAAACACATTCTACACTACAAAATCAAGACCGATCGAATAAACGCTTATATTCGAACATAAAAACAGAATGCCATATTTAGGAGTGACATTTACATGGACATTTCGTCGAACACTTGGAGTGCAATGTTAGATCTCAAGTCATTTTAAAGGCAAAAGTAGAAAAAATAAGTGAACTTTAAAGACATCTAGGCATAAGCATAAAGAATGAGGATAGTATCAAACCAATAAGCACATTATGCAGTAAAAAATCAAGACCGATCGAATAAGAACATATATTTGAACCTAGAAACCGAATGCCACATTAAGGAGTGACAATTACATGGAAATTTCATCGAACACTTGCCGTGTAATATTAGATCACAAGTCATTTTTGAGGAAAAATGAGAGAAAACAAGTGAACTTTAAAGACATATAGGCATAAGCATAAAGAATGATGATAGTATCAAGCCAATAAGCACATTCTACACTACAAAATCAAGACCAATCGAATAAACGCATAAATTCGAACCTAGTAACAAAATGCTATATTTAGGAGTGACATTTACAAGGACATTTCGTCGAACACTTGGAGTGCAATGTTAGATCTCAAGTCATTTTAAAGGCAAAAGTAGAAAAAAGAAGTGAAGTTTAAAGACATCTAGGCATAAGCATAAAGAATGAAGATAGTATCAAACCAATAAGCACATTATGCAGTCAAAAATCATGACCGATCGAATAAGAACATAAATTCGAACCTAGAAACCGAATGCCACTTTAAGGAGTGACAATTACATGGTAATTTCATCAAACACTTGGCGTGTAATGTTAGATCACAAGTCATTTTAGAGGAAAAATGAGAAAAAACAAGTGAACTTTAAAGACATCCAGGCATAAGCATAAAGAATTATGATAGTATAAAGGCAATAAACACATTCTACACTACAGAATCAAGACAAATCGAATAAACGCTTAAATCGAACATAGAAACAGAATGCCATATTTAGGAGTGACATTTACATGGACATTTCGTCGAACACTTGGAGTGCAATGTTAGATCTCAAGTCATTTTAAAGGCAAAAGTAGAAAAAACAAGTGAACTTTAAAGACATCTAGGCATAAGCATAAAGAATGAGGATAGTATCAAACCAATAAGCACATTATGCAGTAAAAAATCAAGACCGATCGAATAAGAACATATATTTGAACCTAGAAACCGAATGCCACATTAAGGAGTGACAATTACATGGAAATTTCATCGAACACTTGCCGTGTAATATTAGATCACAAGTCATTTTTGAGGAAAAATGAGAGAAAACAAGTGAACTTTAAAGACTTATAGGCATAAGCATAAAGAATGGTGATAGTATCAAGCCAATAAGCACATTCTACACTACAAAATCAAGACCAATCGAATAAACGCATAAATTCGAACCTAGAAACAAAATGCTATATTTAGGAGTGACATTTACATGGGCATTTCGTCGAACACTTGGAGTGCAATGTTAGATCTCAAGTCATTTTAAAGGCAAAAGTAGAAAAAACAAGTGAAGTTTAAAGACATCTAGGCATAAGCATAAAGAATGAGGATAGTATCAAACCAATAAGCCCATTATGTAGTAAAAAATCAAGACTGATCGAATAAGAACATAAATTTGAACCTAGAAACCGAATTCCACATTAAGGAGTGACAATTACATGGAAATTTCATCGAACACTTGCCGTGTAATTTTAGATCACAAGTCATTTTAGAGGAAAAATGAGAAAAAAAAAGTGAACTTTAAAGACATCTAGGCATAAGCATAAAGAATTATTATAGTATCAAGCCAATAAACACATTCTACACTACAAAATCAAGACCGATCGAATAAACGCATAAATTCGAACCTAGAAAGAGAATGCCATATGTAGGAGTGACATTTACATGGACATTTCATCGAACACTTGGCTTGCAATGTTAGATCTCAAGTCATTTTAAAGGCAAAAGTAGAAAAAACAAGTGAACTTTAAAGACATCTAGGCATAAGCATAATGATTGATGATAGTATCAAGCCAATAAGCACATTCTACACTACAAAATCAAAACCGATCGAATAAACCCATAAATTCGCACCTAGAAACAGAATGCCATATTTAGGAGTGACATTTACATGGACATTTCATCGAACACTTGGCATGCAATGTTAGATCTCAAGTCATTTCAAAGTCAAAAGTAGAAAAAACAAGTGAAGTTTAAAGACATCTAGGCTTAAGCATAAAGAATGAGGTTAGTATCAAACCAATAAGCACATTATGCAGTAAAAAATCAAGACCGATCGAATAAGAACATAAATTCGAACCTAGAAACCGAATGTCACTTTAAGGAGTGACAATTACATGGAAATTTCATCGAACACTTGGCGTGTAATGTTAGATCAAAAGTCATTTTAGAGGAAAAATGAGAAAAAACAAGTGAACTTTAAAGACATCTAGGCATAAGCATAAAGAATGATGATAGTATGAAGCCAATAAGCACATTCTACACTACAAAATCAAGACCGATCGAATAAACGCATAAATTCGAACCTAGAAATAGAATGCCATATTTAGTAGTGACATTTACATAGACATTTCATCGAACACTTGGCGTGCAATGTTAGATCTCAAGTCATTTTAAAGACAAAAGTAGAAAAAACAAGTGAACTTTAAAGACATCTAGGCATAAGCATAAAGAATGAGAATAGTATCAAGCCAATAAGAACATTATGTAGTAAAAAATCAAGACCGATCGGATAAGAGCATAAATTCGAACCTAGAAACCGAATGCCACATTAAGGAGTGACAATTACATGGAAATTTCATCGAACACTTGGCGTGTAATGTTAGATCACAAGTCATTTTAGAGGAAAAATGAGAGAAAACAGGTGAACTTTAAAGACATCTAGGCAAAAGCATAAAGAATGATGATAGTATCAAGCCAATAAACACATTCTACACTACAAAACCGATCGAATAAACGCATAAATTCGAACCTAGAAATAGAATGCCATATTTAGGAGTGACATTTACATGGACATTTCATCGAACACTTGGCATGCAATGTTAGATCTCAAGTCATTTTAAAGGCTAAAGTAGAAGAAACAAGTGAACTTTAAAGACATCTAGGCATAAGCATAAAGAATGATGATAGTATCAAGCCAATAAGAACATTATGCAGTAAAAATGAAGACCAATCGAATAAGAACATAAATTCAAACCTAGAAACCGAATGCCACATTAAGGAGTGACAATTACATGAAAATTTCATCGAACACTTGGCGTATATTGTTAGATCACAAGTCATTTTTGTGGAAAAATGAGAAAAAAACAAGTGAACTTTAAAGACATCTACGCATAAGCATAATGAATGATGATAGTATCAAACCAATAAGCACATTCTACACTACAAAATCAAGACCGATCGAATAAGAACATAAATTCAGACCTAGAAACCAAATGCCACATTTAGGAGTGACATTTACATGGACATTTCATCGAGCACTTGGCATGCAATGTTAGATATCAAGTCATTTTAAAGGCAAAAGTAGAAAAAAGAAGTGAACTTTAAAGACATCAAAGCATAAGCATAAAGAATGAGGATAGTATCAAGCCAATAAGAACATTATGTAGTAAAAAATCAAGAAAGATCGAATAAGAACATAAATTCGAATCTAGAAACCGAATGCCACTTTAAGCAGTGACAATTACATGGAAACTTCATCGAACACTTGGCGTGTAATGTTAGATCAAACGTCATTTTAGAGGAAAAATGAGAAAATACAAGTGACCTTTAAAGACGTCTAGGCATAATCATAAATAATGATGATAGTATCAAGCTAATAAACACATTCTACACTACAAAATCATGACCGATCGAATAAACGCATAAATTCGAACCTAGAAACAGAATGCCATATTTAGGAGTGACATTTACATGGAAATTTCGTCGAACACTTGGAGTGCAATGTTAGATCTCAAGTCATTTTAAAGGCAAAAGTAGAAAAAACAAGTGAACTTTAAACACATCTAGACATAAGCATAAAGAATGAGGATAGTATCAAACCAATAAGCACATTATGCAGTAAAAAATCAAGATCGATCGAATAAGAACATAAATTCGAACCTAGAAAACGATTGCCACATTAAGGAGTGACAATTACATGGAAATTTCATCGAACACTTGGCGTGTAATGTTAGATCACAAGTCATTTTAGAGGAAAAATGATAAAATACAAGTGAACTTTATAGACATCTAGGCATAAACATAAAGAATGAGGATAGTATCAAGCCAATAAGAACATTATGCAGTAAAAAATCAAGACCGATCGAATAAGAACAGAAATTCGAACCTAGAAACAGAATACCACATAAAGGAGTGACAATTACATGGAAATTTCAACGATTACTTGGCGTCTTATGTTAGATCACAAGTCATTTTAGAGGAAAAATGAGAAAAAACAAGTGATTTTTAAGGACATCTACGCATAAGCATAATGAATGATGATAGTATCAAGCCAATAAGCACATTCTACACTAAAAAATAAAGACCAATCGAATAAACGCATAAATTCGAACCTAGAAACAGAATGCCATATTTAGGAGTGACATTTAAATGCACATTTCATCGAACACTTGGCGTGCAATGTTAGATCTCAAGTCATTTTAAAGGCAAAAGTAAAAAAAACAAGTGAACTTTAAGGACATCTAGGCATAAGCATAAAGAATGAGGATAGTATCAAGCCAATGAGCACATTATGTAGTAAAAAATCAAGAACGATCGAATAAGAACATAAATTCGAACCTAGAAAACGAATGCCACATTAAGGAGTGACAATTACATGGAAATTTCATCGAACATTTGGCGTGTAATGTTAGACCACAAGTCATTTTAGTGGTAAAATTAGAGAAAATAATTGAACTTTAAAGACATCTAGGCATAAGCATAAAGAATGATAATAGTATCAAGCCAATAAACATATTCTACTCTACAAAATAAAGACCGATCGTATAAACGCATAAATTCGAACCTAGAAACAGAATGCATTATTTAGGAGTGACATTTACATGGACATTTCATCGAACACTTGGCATGCAATGTTAGATCTCAAGTAATTTGAAAGGCAAAAGTAGAAAAAACAAGTGAACTTTAAAGACATCTAGGCATAAGCATAAAGAATGAGGATAGTATCAAATCAATAAGCACATTATATAGTAAAACTCAAGACCGATCGAATAAGAACATAAATTCGAACCTAGAAACCGAATGCAAAATTAAGAAGTGACAATTACATGGAAATTTCATCGAACACATGGCATGTCATGTTAGATCACAAGTCATTTTAGATGAAAAATGAGAAAAAACAAGTGAACTTTAAAGACATCTAGGCATAAGCATAAAGAATGACGATAGTATCAAGCCAGCAAGCACATTATGCAGTAAAAAATCAAGGTCGATCGAATAAGAGCATCAATTCAGACCTAGAAACCGAATGCCACATTTAGGAGTGACATTTACATGGACATTTCATAGAATACTTGGCGTGCAATGTTAGATCTCAAGTCATTTTAAAGGCAAAAGTAGAAAAAACAAGTGAACTTTAAGGACATCTAGGCATAAGCATAAAGAATGAGGATAGTATCAAGCCAATGAGCACATTATGCAGTAAAAAATCAAGACCGATCGAATAAAAGCATAAATTCAGACCTAGAAACTGAATGCCACATTAAGGAGTGACAATTACATTGAAATTTCATGGAACAGTTGGCGTGTAATGTTAGATCACAAGTCATTTTAGATGAAAAATGAGAAAAAACAAGTGAACTTTAAAGACGTCTAGGCATAAGCATAAAGAATGAGGATAGTATCAAGCCAATAACAACATTCTACACTACAAAATAAAAACCGATCGAATAAACGCATAAATTCGAACCTAGAAATAGAATGCCATATTTAGGAGTGACATTTACATGGACATTTCATCGAACACTTGGCTTGCAATGTTAGATCTCAAGTCATTTTAAAGGCAAAAGTAGAAAAAACAAGTGAACTTTAAAGACATCTAGGCATAAGCATAATGATTGATGATAGTATCAAGCCAATAAGCACATTCTACACTACAAAATCAAAACCGATCGAATAAACGCATAAATTCGAACCTAGAAACAGAATGCCATATTTAGGAGTGACATTTACATGGACATTTGATCGAACACTTGGCATGCAATGTTAGATCTCAAGTCATTTCAAAGGCAAAAGTAGAAAAAACAAGTGAAGTTTAAAGACATCTAGGCATAAGCATAAGAATGAGGTTAGTATCAAACCAATAAGCACATTATGCAGTAAAAAATGAAGACCGATCGAATAAGAACATAAATTCGAACCTAGAAACCGAATGTCACTTTAAGGAGTGACAATTACATGGAAATTTCATCGAACACTTGGCGTGTAATGTTAGATCACAAGTCATTTTAGACGAAAAATGAGAAAAAACAAGTGAACTTTAAAGACATCTAGGCATAAGCATAAAGAATGATGATAGTATGAAGCCAATAAGCACATTCTACACTACAAAATCAAGACCGATCGAATAAACGCATAAATTCGAACCTAGAAATAGAATGCCATATTTAGTAGTGACATTTACATGGACATTTCATCGAACACTTGGCGTGCAATGTTAGATCTCAAGTCATTTTAAAGGCAAAAGTAGAAAAAACAAGTGAAGTTTAAAGACATCTAGGCATAAGCATAAAGAATGAGGATAGTATTAAACCAATAAGCACATTATTTAGTAAAAAATCAAGACCGATCGAATAAGAACATAAATTTGAACCTAGAAACCGAATGCCACATTAAGGAGTGACAATTACATGGAAATTTCATCGAACACTTGCCGTGTAATGTTAGATCACAAGTCATTTTTGAGGAAAAATGAGAGAAAACAAGTGGACTTTAAAGACATCTAGGCATAAGCATAAGGAATGATGATAGTATCAAGCCAATAAACACATTCTACACTACAAAATCAAGACCGATCGAATAAACGCATAAATTCGAAAATAGAAAAAGAATGCCATATGTAGGAGTGATATTTACGTGGACATTTCATCGAACACTTGGCTTGCAATGCTAGATCTCAAGTCATTTTAAAGGCAAAAGTAGAAAAAACAAGTGAACTTTAAAGACATATAGGCATAAGCATAAAGAATGAGAAAAGTATTAAGCCAATAAGAACATTATGTAGTAAAAAATCAAGACCGATCGAATAAGAACATAAATTCGAACCTAGAAACCGAATGCCACTTTAAGGAGTGACAATTACATTGAAATTTCATCGAACAGTTGGCGTGTAATGTTAGATCACAAGTCATTTTAGATGCAAAATGAGAAAAAACAAGTGAAATTTATAGACATCTAGGCATAAGCATAAAGAATGATGATAGTATTTAGCCAATAAGAATATTATGCAGTAAAAAATCAAGACCAATCGAATAAGAACATAAATTCGAACCTAGAAACCGAATGCCACATTAAGGAGTGACAAATACATGGAAATTTCATCGAACACTTGGCGTGTATTGTTAAATCACAAGTCATTTTAGTGGAAAAATGAGAAAAAAACAAGTGAACTTTAAAGACATCTAGGCATAAGCATAATGAATGATGATAGTATCAAGCCAATAAGCACATTCTACACTACAAAATCAAGACCGATCGAATAAACGCATAAATTCGAACCTAGAAACAGAATGCCATATTTAGGAGTGACATTTACATGGACATTGCATCGAACACTTGGCATGCAATGTTAGATCTCAAGTCATTTCAAAGGCAAAAGTAGAAAAAACAAGTGAAGTTTAAAGACATCTAGGAATAAGCATAAAGAATGAGGATAGTATCAAACCAATATGCACATTATGCAGTAAAAAATTGATGCGGGGATAAGCCGCTTGATGCCCGATCTTCGACGTTCACGACTCAAAACAAGGAAACAAAGATAATGATCAGAAAAGGGAAATGCAACAAGACTCAACAATTGAAGAACACGACTTGTAATGATCGAAAAGACAAGAATCAAATACAAAAACAGGAAAAAGGACTCGACAAGAGATAAATGACTCAAGAACAACAAGAAGGATAACCTCATAAAACAACTATCAAACCCTTGACTCGATTCAGCCAAGAACCTAATAGAATGATTATGAAACCAACCTTTACGATCTCACACAACAAGGAACGAGACCTTGAAGCACGAGAAAGGGGCTCGTGATTGTTGAAAGGCACCAATCTTCTATGAAATTGACACAATCCAAAACAAACCAAGCTGCGAAGCACACACACTTTTGAAAGCCAAAGCCTTCGTTTCTCTCTATTCAATGAGAATGAAAATCCAATAATGAGTTGTCTACCCTGAAAATAAAACATCCTAAGCTATTTATATGTCTTGACAAAATAACAATAGAAATAATGTCTAATTAAAACTAAAAGATAACTAAGGCCCAAAATGGAAATGGCCCAATAAAACAAATCCAGCAAAACTAAAAGATAGCATGTTCGTGCTCGGACTCGCGCGCACACACGCGGACAGGCGCGCTCAGGGGCGCGCCGTATCGTTGCCGCGCTGGAACGAGCACGCCGTTGCATCCCTGCGCGCCGTTGCATCGCGGGGCGCGTCGCATCGCTGAGGTTGGGCCGCGCCGCTGCAGCCTCGATACGATGATCCGTCGGCGCTCAAGACACACACCGCCCTGGCCTTGGACTCCATACAAGCTCCTGCCTCCTTAGCCATAGTGTAGCCCACAAAAGCATTCATCTCGCGTTGTAGCTTCTTAGCTCGAGCACGGGTGAGTGGTCCATCAAAGAGTGTAGGCGCGCCCGGTGGAGGCTGCCTAGATGGTCCCTCATCAACCTCCCCTTCTTGGAAAGGATTCGACCCCGAATCCAACTCTTCATCCACGGCTAAGTACGGCGTAAGATCAGCGACATTGAAGGTGGCGCTCACACCATAATCCCCAGGCAACTCTAACTTGTAAGCATTGTCTCCAATCCGCTGAAGCACCTTGAAAGGTCCATCGCCTCTGGGAGACAGTTTGTTCTTCCTTAGCTCCGGAAACCGCTCCTTCCTTAGATGCGCCCATACCAAATCGCCGGGCTGGAAAATCACGCGGCGCCGCCCATGGTTGGCGCGCCTAGCATTGTACTCGGCCTTTTGCTCCAACCGAGTCTTGGTTCGAGCATGCAGCTCCTTAATAAATTCAACGTGCTTTCCTGCATCAAAACTTTCATGCTCCCTCATTGGAAATGGGGTAAGATCTAAGGGGGTGAGTGGGTTAGTACCATAAACACATTCAAATAGAGTTAACATAGTAGATGAGTGCATAGTGCGATTGTAAGCAAACTCCACATGAGGTAAAGCTTCTTCCCACATTTTCAAATTCTTTTTAATAATGGTTCTAAGGATGGTAGCTAACGTCCTATTGGTCACTTCGGTTTGCCCATCAGTTTGTGGGTGGCTAGATGTAGAGAACATTAGCTTAGTTCCTAGCTTATTCCATAACGTCCTCCAAAAATGGCTAAGGAACTTTGTATCCCTATCGCTCACTATTGTTTTTGGTATGCCATGAAGCCTAACTATTTTCCTAAAGAACAAGTTAGCTACATTACTAGCATCATCAGTTTTATGGCACGGCACAAAGTGTGCCATTTTTGAGAATCGGTCAACTACCACCATAATTGAATCCCTCCCCTTCTTAGTCCTAGGCAACCCTACTATAAAGTCCATGGATAAATCCTCCCAAGGGGCTGTAGGCGTAGGCAAAGGGGTGTAAAGTCCATGTGGCATCAACCTAGATTTGGCTCTTAAACAATCAACACAACGCTTAACTACATTTTCAACGTCTCTAAGCATGTGTGGCCAATAAAAATGAACCCTAAGAGTATGATAAGTTTTATCCCTCCCAAAATGTCCCATTAGGCCGCCCTTATGGGCTTCCTCAACCAACAATAAACGCAAAGAGCAACGAGGAATGCAAACTTTATCTACTCTAAATAAAAATCCATCATGAATGTAGTATTTCTCATCCGAACCTTTTTGCATGCAGCACTTAAAAGCATCACCAAAATCAATATCATTCTCATATAATTCACGAATGTAAGTAAATCCTAACACTCTAGAATCTAATGAGACAAGCAAAGCAAGGCGACGTGACAAGGCGTCGGCTACTACATTATCCTTTCCCTTTTTATATTTTATGACATATGGAAATGTCTCAATGAATTCCATCCACCTACCATGCCTTCTATCCAATTTATCTTGACTCTTGAAATGTTTTAAAGATTCATGGTCAGTTTTCAAGACAAATTCACTAGGCCAAAGGTAATGTTGCCATGTTTTTAACACTCGAAACAAAGCATATAACTCTTTATCATAAGTCGAGTAGTTTAAACATGCACCTTTCAATTTTTCAGAAAAGAAGGCAATAGGCTTACCTTCTTGCATGAGAACGCCTCCAATTCCAATGCCACTCGCATCACACTCCACTTCGAAGGGCCGAGTGAAGTCGGGCAAAGCCAACAATGGGGCATGCGTCAATCTGTCCTTTAGGGCGTTGAATGCCCTCTCTTGTGCTTTCTCCCACTTGAACTCACTCCTCTTCTTAGTGATTTCGGTCAAGGGAGCAGCAATGGTGCTAAAATCCCTCACAAATCTCCGATAGAAGCTGGCGAGGCCGTGGAAGCTCCTGACTTGGCCAATGGAGGTAGGCGTTGGCCACTCTTGAATCGCCTTTATCTTGGCTTCGTCTACTTGTAATCCTTTGGAGCACACTACAAAACCAAGAAAAGTGACATGATTAGTGCACAATTCACATTTCTTCAAATTTGCATACAAGTGCTCTAATCTAAGTGTAGAGAGTACTTCCCTCAAATGATCTTCATGCGTCTCTAGGGATTTGCTATAGATCAGAATATCATCAAAATAAACAACAACAAATTTCCCTATGAAGTTTCTAAGCACATGATTCATTAGACGCATGAAAGTACTTGGGGCGTTTGTAAGCCCGAATGGCATAACAAGCCATTCATAGAGACCAAACTTGGTCTTGAAGGCTGTTTTCCATTCGTCCCCCTCCTTCATCCTTATTTGATGGTAGCCACTTTTTAAATCTATCTTTGAAAAGATAGTGGCTCCATGCAATTCATCTAGCATGTCGTCTAGACGAGGGATGGGGTGCCTATACTTTACCGTTATGTTGTTAATAGCCCTACAATCGACACACATACGCCATGTGTTGTCTTTCTTAGGCACTAGCAACACCGGTACAGCACAAGGGCTTAAACTTTCCCTAATGTATCCCTTATCCAATAACTCTTGGACTTGGGATTGGACTTCTTGAGTCTCCTTGGGGTTCATACGATAGGCTGGCCTATTAGGCAAAGATGCTCCGGGAATGAGATCAATTTGATGCTCGATTCCTCTAATTGGAGGTAAGCCAGCCGGTATCTCATCGGGAAATACGTCATTGTATTCCTCAATGAGCCCCAAAATTTGTGGGGGCAAAGAGGCTCTAAGTTCCTCATTCAACAAACTCAGCTCCTTGCACAAGAGCATGAGTGTTGTTTGCCCATCCAAATACTCGGTCTCTAACTCCCGCTTGGAAGCCAAAAGTGCGCTGGAGGGTGGGAGATTGTTAGGTGAGCTCGTCTTACCCCGAGTTGTCCCCTTCTTTCCCTCACCTTATCCACTTACCTTACTTACCTTCTTTTTGTCAAACTCCTCGGCCACCTGCATAGGCGTCATGGGTTTGAGCACTATGGTTTGGCCATTGTAGGTGAAGGTGTTCCGGTTGGTGAATCCATCATGCGTGACCTTCCTATCATATTGCCATGGGCGACCTAATAAAATGTGACAAGCCTGCATAGGAACTACATCACAAAGAACAACATCCTCGTAATGCCCTAATTTAATAGAAACATGCGCTTGCTTGTTCACTTTAAGTTCTCCACAATCGTTCATCCAATGCAATTTATAAGGTCTAGGGTGTTGAGTCATAGATATTTGCAGTTTTTGTACCATTTCAAGACTAGCAATGTTACAGCAACTTCCACTATCTATTATCATGTTGCAAACCTTACCCTTAATTAAACATCGAATATGAAATAGATTTTCACGTTGATTATCTTCACAAGGGGCTGGTTTTATATGCATGTTACGTCTAGCAATTAAAGACTCCCCTGATTCATACTCTATCTCATCCTCATCATCATGCAAATCATCATTATTAGGCTCATTTTCATGCACATCATCAATTTCTTCCTCAGATTCATATTGGCCTAAATGATTGATTAAAAGTGTTTTCTTGTTAGGGCAATTTTTCATCATGTGCCCTCTTCCTTGGCACTTAAAACACACAATATCCCTAGCTCTAGAGGAAGGGTTAGAGGTACTGCCCTTAGGAGCTGCCGAAGCTCCACTATTGGGGCCCTTGTTGTAGGATGGCGCGGTGCTCGCGGAAGGCTTGGTTCGGCCATCTTGATCTCCATAGGCGCCGACGGTGCTTCCTCGTTCCTTTGTAGGCGCGCCTTCCTTTACATAAGACATGGCCTGGCCACGGTTGTTCCTCCATGAGTTGGGCTGGTTACTCGTGCCTCGGCCTCCTAGAATCCGTGCCTTGTTCTTTTTCTCAACCTTCATAGCTAAATGTAACAAACCAGTCATAGTAGTATATGGATATAAATCGACCTCATTAGCTAAAGAAGGATGTAAAACTCGAAGGAAACGTGCCATTGTGGATTCTTCATCCTCATCCACATTGGCCCTTACCATTGCCACTTGCATGGCATTGTAAGTTTCCTCGGCACTCATTGAACCTTGCTTGAGATTCTCCAATCTTTGACGCAGCTCACGTGCATAATGTTGGGGAATGAAGCGCCTCCTCATGAGGGCCTTCATTTGCTCCCAAGTTCCTATTAGTGCGTCAAGAGCTCTTCTCCTTTCCTTTACTAGATTATCCCACCAGATTAGTGCATAACCGGAAAATTCAAGGGTGGCGAGTTGTACCTTTTTATGCTCGGCAAAGTTATGGCAATTCCATATTTGTTCAATTTTCGTCTCCCACTCCATGTAGACGTCCGGATCACACTTGCCTTCAAAGGTTGGGATCTTCACCTTGATTTTTCCTACTCCATCTTGCTCGGGCTCTCTAGGCCGCCTTGGACGCCTATCTCTGTCTTCGCGCCTTGAATAGCGCTCCCAATGTTCATCATCTTCGGCGTCATACTCATCGAAATGGTCTTCTTGGCCCGGAGCTCTCCTATGTCCCTGAAAATCATGAAATTCATTAGCACGATTTCGCCCTTCCCTAGCGGGAGAGGGTAATTGGCTAATTGGGATCCCTTGAGCAAAAATTCCGGGAGAATGGAAATGAGTTGAGTTCAAGTTATCTTCCCTGTTTTGATGATGGGAAGTGGAGGCAAGATTAGGATCCATGCTGGACGGATGGAACGTAGGCGCGGACTCACGAGCGCGCCCTTGCTCTTGGCTCGCCGCTGCGGCTGGATCGTGCGCCGTTGGCGCGGTACCTGGCGCGACGCTCGGTGCGGCCCCCGGTTGAGGCGTCGTAATTGTTTGCGCCTCCAAGGCAGCCATGCGCGAATTGAGGCGCGCCATGTTGCTGTTGAGAGAGCTCAACAAGTTGAACACATCGGGGTGAACCGGGTCGGGGCTCCTGGATTGGTGGGATCCTCTCTCGTCTCCTGACATGATCACACACAATGCACTACAAGCAAATGGTTAATGTTAGTCAAATCAATAAACTCCTCGCTTGTGTTTCACTCGCTCTCACTCTCGGGTGGTGTGATCGAGCTTGTTGTTGCAATCTGCTTTGAAATGATCAAAATCAAGTTGAAGTTTAGTAGATCAATCAAACACGAGAAGAGAAGGTTGGAGGAAAGAGGATTTAAACAAATGAAGACTCGAGTGAAAACAGAAACAGGAAGTAGAGAAAATGAGAAGAAGACTCGATTATAAACAAGACCAGAATTGAGAAAGAGAAAATTGTCAAACAAGAGTTAGATCAAACCTTGATTAAGCCTGTCTCACCTTGATTTCCTTAACCAAGAGTGCACTTGGAGTGGTCTGTTAGGTGGGGCGTGGGGTGGCTCTTTTGTGAAGGTTCGAGGTGTACTCCAATGGCGTCCAGAAGAAGAAAAGACGAGATGAAGGAGACTCTTGCACTTGTTGAAATAATTACAAGTATGTAATAAATGAATGCTATACTATGATATGAATTAAAGAAGAGAGGAAATGAAATCTGATTTCTGATTTTTGCTTCTTTCTTTTTCTTTCTTTTTTTTTTTTTGAATTTCGTATTTTTTTTTTATCAGAAGTAATCAGATAATTACAGAAATAAAATGCTAAGATAAGATAGAATATTTAAGTGCAAGAAATTAAAATAAAAACCTTGCTGAGTTGAATGGAAATGGACGTTGGAGATATGGTGGGTCAATCTTGGATTAAGGAGTGAAAGTAGGAGTGGTATGGTTGGTTTGGACGTGGCTGATATGGGGGTATGGGAGATTTGATACGTGATTGCCCCGGAATCCTCCGTTGAAACCTCGTATATGACCCACACAAGTCCCGATCTTGCCTAGTAATCCTTGATTCAACCTGAATTTGCAATCAATATGAGAAATCGTACACAACAAGTAACTAAACTGATCTGAAATTGAATGAATGGAGATCGAACAGAATTATAGTAAATCAACTTGATAGTTCACTCGGATTGGCTCTAACGCTAAATCCGAATGATAAACTAGTTTGATCTTTAACAATCAAGACTAGAACAATCTTATTGATGAAATATAACTCAGATTCGAACAAGAGAGAGAGAAGAGAATTCTCGAAATTGATGATGTTGATCGGCCGAATAGCATGCACACAAACACGATTGTTTTTTTGAGCCCAAGGACTAGATAAACCTTTCTTAGGGTTTATCTAATCTCAAGCTGATTTTATTGAATGAAATAACAAGAGTATAAATAGAGAATACAAAAGCTATTACTTGGGGAGCAAGGGAGGAAGGCTGGCCGGCCCTAGAAGGGGAGAGGGAGTCTCCTTTGCTTGCTTCCCAAGATATAATAATATCTAATTAAATCTAACTAGATTCCCTTAAATAAATAAATCATAGCTGAATTATTTATTTAAGGAAATAATCCTAACAACTTAAAATATCTCTAACAAACTAAAAATATCTCTAACAACCAGGAGAGAGAAAATATCTCTAACGACCAGGAGAGAGAAAATCAACCACTAACATAAGCTTATTGGCTGATTTCTCTTCATTATTAAAATAGATAGAAATTGTTCATAAAATAATAAATAAGATATTTTCTTCAATTTAGAATGGTCAAGTCAAAGGGTTGACTTTGACCCATATACCAATTCATCTCACCCGGTCACTTACTAAATTCAGCCCTAAAGTGAGACAAATTAATACATGTTTCTAAATAAAGAAATAGTGAATTTCGGCCCCCATATAATCAATCCATGGAATCCGGGCTCAATTGATGTTGAATGCACGAGACCCACTTCGCCTTGCTAGGCTCTTCAATAACCGCTGCCAATCGAACCAAGATCGCTGTTGTGCCTTGAGCAATCTTCTTAGCTCGACTTCTTGTGATTGGTCCGTCAGAAGGCACTCGAATCAACTCATCGACGTCGGTTTGAGACATGGCAGGCTTCACTGCATCATTCTCCTCCACTTGAGCTCGAATCGTCTCTGATTCGACGTCGGAATCAAAATCTGGCACATAAAGAGATAGATCAGCCACATTAAAAGTTGGATGGACACCATACTCACCAGGCAAGTCAACATGATATGCATTAGGGCCGATTTTCCTGATGATACGAAATGGTCCATCTCCTCTCTGATCTAACTTGTTCTTCCTTTGATTTGGGAACCTTTCCTTCCTTAGATGCACCCAAACAAGATCTCCTTCTTCAAAGATAACCTGTTTCCGACCCTTATCAGCATGGGCCTTGTACTTCATGGATTTCCTCTCCAAGTGCATCTTCGTCCTCTCATGTAGCTTCTTCACAAACTCAGCCCTCTTGTTAGCTTCAAAACTCTCTTTTCCCTTGTATGGCTGAGGCGTCATATCCACCGGTGTCCTCGGATTCAGCCCATAAACAACCTCAAAAGGGGTCATCTTTGTGGCTGAATGGATTGACCTGTTATAAGCAAACTCCACAAAAGGCAACACATCTTCCCAACGTTTGAGGTTAGCTTTAAGCATAGTTCTAAGTAAAACCCCTAACGTTCGATTAGTAACTTCCGTTTGCCCATCAGTTTGTGGGTGACATGAGGTAGAAAACAGCAATTTAGTTCCCAATTTAGACCATAGACTCTTCCAAAAATAACTCAAAAATTTAGCATCACGATCTGACACAATAGAACAAGGAATGCCATGCAATCTAACAATTTCCCTAAAGAACAAATCAGCAATATGCACAGCATCATCAGTCGTGTGACATGGAATAAAGTGAGCCATTTTGGAAAATCTATTTACCACTACAAAGATAGAATCTCTACCCTTCCTAGTTCTAGGCAAACCTACAATGAAATCCATAGAAATGTCTTCCCAAGGTGAACTAGGAATGGGTAAAGGCTGGTACAAACCATGGGGGTGAAGTCTAGACTTAGCTTTAGCACAAACAACACAACTTTTTACAAATCTCAGCACATAATTACTCATTTTAGGCCAATAGTAGTGTTCTTTTAAACCTTCTAAAGTCTTTTCTAAACCCCTATGTCCTCTTGATTCATGAACCTCTTTAGTGAGAAGCCTACGTATACTAGATGAAGGAATGCACAATTTTCCAGCTTTAAACAAATATCCATCATCAATAAAGTAGGTATCTATTTCACCCCTAGACATGCAATTCTTATAGATTTCAGCAAAGTGAGGATCACTAGCATATAATTCCCTAATCATTGCAAATCCAAGGATCTTAATATCACATAGGTTCAAGAGTACATACCTCCGAGAAAGGGCGTCAGCTACCACATTCTCCTTGCCTTTCTTATGTTTAACAACATAAGGAAAGGTCTCCATGAATTCAACCCATCTTGCATGTCGCCTGCTGAGTCTGGATTGGCCTTTCAAGTACTTCAAGGCCTCATGATCAGAATGGATTACAAACTCTTTAGGCCACAAATAATGAGACCAAGTTTTCAGGACCCTAATTAAAGCATACAACTCTTTATCATAAGTAGGGTAATTCAACTCAGCCCCACTAAGCTTTTCACTAAAATAAGCAATGGGTTTCTTGTCTTGTAAGAGCACGCCTCCTATGCCATGTCCAGAAGCGTCCACCTCTATCTCGAATGCCTTGGAGAAGTCAGGGAGTTGAAGCACTGGGGCGTGGCATAATCTGTCCTTCAAAGTGTTGAAGGCGTTCTCTTGTTGCTCCCTCCATTTAAAGGCCGTATCCTTCTTTGTGAGCTCGTGGAGGGGGGCTGCAATTGTGCTAAAATCACACACAAATCTCCTATAGAAGCCAGCCAAGCCGAGAAATGATCTGACCATTGTTGGTGTGGTCGGCTGGGGCCATTCTTTGATTGCCTTGATCTTGTCTTCATCTACCTTCAATCCACCTGTTATTTGGTTGATCGCTCTACAATCAACACACATTCTCCATGTGCCATCCTTCTTTGGCACCAAAATCACCGGAACCGCGCATGGGCTGAGAGATTCACGCACATAGCCTTTGTCCATGAGATCTTGCACTTGTCTTTGAAGCTCAGCGGTCTCTTCTGGACTTGCTCTATAGGCTGCACGGTTTGGTAATGAAGCGTCGGGCACCAAATCGATTTGATGCTCAATGCCTCTAATTGGTGGAAGGCCTTCTGGCAACTCTTCAGGCATCACATCTTCAAACTCCTGTAATAGATCCTGTAGACACTTTGGAAGATGTGAAATATCTTGACTAATAATAAGTACCTCTTTCCTCATAAGAAGTAAACAAGAAGAGTTAGGGAAAGAAATACTAGACTGAGTCACAAGAGAGCGCTGTTCAACACTGCCTTTCAAGCCGATTTTTGGCTCTTTCTGTAGGCGTTCTTTTTCCATATTTGTAGCTCTCGGAGTCTATGAATTGCTCCCAAAATTTGAGCCAAAACGCTCGAGTGGATTGGGAGATAGCCCAGTTTTCGTCCCAGATGCACTGCTGGAAGTGTTGCTCGGCACTTTGGGCGTTTTAGGGACATTTTCTCGGCGTTTTTCGTCCCAAATAGTAGCTCCACCTGTTTTTGATGTTGTCCCAAAATTTGAGCCAGAACGCTCGGGTGGAGACTGGGAAACGCCGCTTGGCTTTGTCGACGCGTCGGGCGCCGAACGCCGGGCCGCTGCTTTGGCCGTTGAATCAGCCTCTTCTTTCTCTTCCTTGGCACGCCTAAGTGCCCTAGCTTGATCTCGACGTACCTGATCCTGTAGAACTTGTTGAGGAGACAAGGGTAGAAGAGAAACTCTCCTCCCATCATAGTTAAAAGAATAGGTGTTTAACATACCATCATAAATCACTCTCCTATCAAATAACCATGGTCTTCCTAACAATATATGAGTGCATTCCATGTTTACTACATCACACATAATGTCATCAACATAAGTACCAATAGCAACACGGACTAAACACTGATGGGTGACAAGATTAGGACCTTCTGAATCATTAATTCCATTGAGACCATAACTAGTAGCCCTAGGTTGGGTTTTTAATTGCAAGTGATCAACTACCTTAGCATTAATAATGTTACAGCAGCTACCACTATCAATTATCATGCATAACACTTGATTCTTTATTGTACACCTAGTATGAAAAATGTTTTCCCTTTGATCTAGCCTAGGTGTTTCTTGTAAAGTAAGAGTACGCATTGTTACCAAAGTTAGAGGCTGTTCGGTGCAATCTGGTTCAATGGCCTCTACGTCCTCCTCTTCTTGTCCAATACTGTCCTCCTCCACTTGATTTGGAGTTATATCTTCATCACTCACATATCCTCCATTGGTGGTGAGAAGCACTTGCTTTAGATTTGGACAATCCTTGGCATAGTGACCTCGTCCTTGACACTTGTAGCACACTAAATCACGTGTTCTAGGCTGATTTGGAGGTCCATTGGTGGGACGCCTTTGGCCTTGAAAACCTGTTGGTTTAGGTGAGCTAGAAGCTCCCTTTTGCTGCATAGAAGAGTTAGAAGAATAAGAGTTGGAATTTGAACTAGGATTAGGGCCATACCTTTTTGTAGCATTCCAAGCTTCCTTCTTCTTCCTTTGTTGCTGCTCATAGAGTAGTTGGGCTGAATGTACTAAGGCATTGAGATCCTTGATTTGTTGAATCTCCAATGTGTCTTGAATGCTTTGATTCAGTCCAGCCATGAATTGGGTCCTTAGAGACCGTTGGGAATGATGAATTCCCGCTTTAAAACTCAGATCCTCTAGCTCATTGAAGTACTCGGTTGGAGACTTGGTGCCTTGTTTGCAAGTTACAACTTTCATTCTCATGTGCTCGGTATGCTCTTCAGGCACATATTTCTTCCTCATTACAAACTTCAGCTGGCCCCAAGTTTCAATTGGTGGTAAGGCCTTTCTAATTCGATCCTCCTTCATTCTAAACCACCAATTTCTAGCGGTCCCAATAAAGTGGATGACAACAACAGCAACTTTCTCCCATTCTTCATATCCCATGTGATCTAGAATGAAATTTGTAGCTTGTTCCCACTCTAGATACTTCTCCGGGTTAAGCTCTCCATTGAATGGTTCTATCTTGATCTTTATATCACGTTTCCCAATCTGATTTACAATTTGGTTAACGTTGTTGTTGTTGTTCGGCCGTTGTACTCCATAGGCTGGTGGGAGATCTTCTACAACCTCAGCTTGGTTATAGAAATCATCTAGGGGAGGATGCCATGGGCGCCTTTCTTCCCCGGGATAACCATACGTCACATCATCAAAAGAGTTGTTGTATTGTTGATATTGTTGATGAGTGGCTTAAGGATACCGGTTGTGTGGCTGATTATAGACTTGTTGATGAGTAACCGGTGGAGTCCTCGACCCGATGCCTCGTCCTCTACCTCGGCCTGCTGTGGGGGAGTAGTGAGCCGGGGGATCATTATCTTTGTTGTAGCTAGCAAGCACATCATGTTCGTCATCCACTAGTTGTTGCTTGCCTTTGTCGCTACCCGAGGCTTGATTTGGGTCACTTGTAAGATCGACTGCAGGGGTGCTCTTGCGACTAGCTTGAGATGAATCAACCAATATTGCAAGTTGTTCCTCTAAATGCTTTAGTTGTGGAGCCAATGCAGCCGTGGCCAGTTCTACAGCTCGAGCCTGGCCATCGCGCACACCTTCACTAATGGACAACCTAATGAAGTCGATTGCCTCCTTAGTGAGACTCAATTCAGTTGGGTTAGGTTCTGATGGAATCACCATTGTTCCTGAAACAAGCAAGAAGGTAGAGAGAGTAGTGTGTTCTAAAGTAAATCACAACAAGCAATACCACACCTTGATCAAGCCAAAACTTGCCTCAAAGCAATCCAATCAACTTAATTCAGTTTTTGGGCTGTTTTGAGGGAGTAAAATGGTAGATATAGTGTAGGTATGGAATACTAATGATATTTAAAGGAAATATGCAGCTTAAGCAAATGGCAAATATGCAATAAGACAAGCAATGCAAATAATCCCTCTATGAGCTCTAAAACACATGCAATCTCTCAATTGACTCTATGCAAGTTAATAAAGCCAAAATTCAGCATGCAAGGACAGAAAATATGGTAGGCTTAGTGACTTTTATTTCGTCACTCTTTTTCTTCAAAGTGATTTCTACTTAGCTATCTTTTTAAGCAAGCAGTCACTAGGGTTGAAAGTGGCTTAAAACTAGCTGGGGTAGATCACTTTTCTTTTCTGTTTTTTTTTTTTTTTTTTTTGATTTTATGCACAAACTATTCTTGTGCTATATTGAAGAAACAAGCAAAGCAAAGCAACAATGCAAAGGACGAAACTAAAAAGGGTATACACGAACTGAATTTTTTTTTTTTTTAACTAAGTGACTTTTGCTACCAATGAAACCAACTAGAAGCCAAATTAACAAAAGAAGAAGGGGTAGGTCGAATTTGATGGGATGCAATGACAGAAATTAGCAAATATCAAACAAGCAATATGAATCTCTATTGATCATGCAACAATGAAATAAAAACTCATAAAAATTGTAGGAAGACAATTGCTACTCTTAATTGCAACAAAACTCAACCAATACAACCAAAAGCATGCAACAAATCCCTTAAAATCTCCTAGATGGGTTATTACTTGGAGGGCAAGCAACAACAAGGAATTAGGGTTTGGTGATCTCGGCTGAAGGCTAGGGTTAGGGTTTGCGGATTTGGATCTAGGGTTTGAGGGATTGGTAGGGTTCGAACTAGGGTTTGCGAGAATTAGGGTTACCTAGGGTTTCTCGCAACTAGGGTTAGGGTTTGGGTTTGGACTGCCGCCAGATTAGGGTTAGGGTTAGGGTTTGGGTGGGCGAACTAGGGTTAGGCGAGTCCGAATTGGATGGGGGTGGTGTGGTTAGGCTCGGCTGGTGGTGAGTGGTGGTGCGGTCCAGACGAGCGACACCAGTTTGGTGTGGTGGTGGCGGTTCGTGGTGGTTGGGTGGCGGAAATATGGTGATGGTGGTGAAAAAATTCAATCTTTTGGTCTCAAAAATTCAAACTTTAGGTAAAGGTGGGATTTTTGGGATCAAAAACTGAATCAAATCAATTAGAAAGCAAATTAAGGAAAGAAACAATTACTTGGCGAGACGCTGGATTATGATACCACTTGATACGTGATTGCCCCGGAATCCTCCGTTGAAACCTCGTATATGACCCACACAAGTCCCGATCTTGCCTAGTAATCCTTGATTCAACCTGAATTTGCAATCAATATGAGAAATCGTACACAACAAGTAACTAAACTGATCTGAAATTGAATGAATGGAGATCGAACAGAATTATAGTAAATCAACTTGATAGTTCACTCGGATTGGCTCTAACGCTAAATCCGAATGATAAACTAGTTTGATCTTTAACAATCAAGACTAGAACAATCTTATTGATGAAATATAACTCAGATTCGAACAAGAGAGAGAGAAGAGAATTCTCGAAATTGATGATGTTGATCGGCCGAATAGCATGCACACAAACACGATTGTTTTTTTGAGCCCAAGGACTAGATAAACCTTTCTTAGGGTTTATCTAATCTCAAGCTGATTTTATTGAATGAAATAACAAGAGTATAAATAGAGAATACAAAAGCTATTACTTGGGGAGCAAGGGAGGAAGGCTGGCCGGCCCTAGAAGGGGAGAGGGAGTCTCCTTTGCTTGCTTCCCAAGATATAATAATATCTAATTAAATCTAACTAGATTCCCTTAAATAAATAAATCATAGCTGAATTATTTATTTAAGGAAATAATCCTAACAACTTAAAATATCTCTAACAAACTAAAAATATCTCTAACAACCAGGAGAGAGAAAATATCTCTAACAACCAGGAGAGAGAAAATCAACCACTAACATAAGCCTATTGGCTGATTTCTCTTCATTATTAAAATAGATAGAAATTGTTCATAAAATAATAAATAAGATATTTTCTTCAATTTAGAATGGTCAAGTCAAAGGGTTGACTTTGACCCATATACCAATTCATCTCACCCGGTCACTTACTAAATTCAGCCCTAAAGTGAGACAAATTAATACATGTTTCTAAATAAAGAAATAGTGAATTTCGGCCCCCATATAATCAATCCATGGAATCCGGGCTCAATTGATGTTGAATGCACGAGACCCACTTCGCTTTGCTAGGCTCTTCAATAACCGATGCCAATCGAACCAAGATCGTTGTTGTGCCTTGAGCAATCTTCTTAGCTCGACTTCTTGTGATTGGTCCGTCAGAAGGCACTCGAATCAACTCATCGACGTCGGTTTGAGACATGGCAGGCTTCACTGCATCAAGATTTGGAGTTTGAATAAATCTTTCCTAGAAAATAGGGATGGAGAAGAATTGGTTAAGGTGGGGCGTGGCTTCTTGTGGCTGAAATGAGGGGTTGACAAAATCTCCCTTTAAAATAGGAGTTGAGTGAGATTTAATTTGACTTGGCTGAATTAAATCAACTCCTCTCGAATATTAAAGAGACGTGGCTGAGTATTTGAGAGAGTGGAACTGAACTTTAATGGAGGTGGTGGTTGCGAGACAAATGGGTGGTGACGGTTACTTGGCTTAGGGCGTGTTTGGCTGGGGCGAAACAAACCACTTCAGCAAGCAACAAACTGGTTAGTACTTTCAAGTTTAATTAAAGAGATTGAGATTAATCAAACCTGATCGGATCCTTGAAGACGCTACTTCTCTTTTTGGTATTTTTGTAGACTCTAATGGTGAATCGACTCGAACACAAGAAGAACGTCTACAACCTGGCTCTGATACCAATTTGATGCGGGGATAAGCCGCTTGATGCCCGATCTTCGACGTTCACGACTCAAAACAAGGAAACAAAGATAATGATCAGAAAAGGGAAATGCAACAAGACTCAACAATTGAAGAACACGACTTGTAATGATCGAAAAGACAAGAATCAAATACAAAAACAGGAAAAAGGACTCGACAAGAGATAAATGACTCAAGAACAACAAGAAGGATAACCTCATAAAACAACTATCAAACCCTTGACTCGATTCAGCCAAGAACCTAATAGAATGATTATGAAACCAACCTTTACGATCTCACACAACAAGGAACGAGACCTTGAAGCACGAGAAAGGGGCTCGTGATTGTTGAAAGGCACCAATCTTCTATGAAATTGACACAATCCAAAACAAACCAAGCTGCGAAGCACACACACTTTTGAAAGCCAAAGCCTTCGTTTCTCTCTATTCAATGAGAATGAAAATCCAATAATGAGTTGTCTACCCTGAAAATAAAACATCCTAAGCTATTTATATGTCTTGACAAAATAACAATAGAAATAATGTCTAATTAAAACTAAAAGATAACTAAGGCCCAAAATGGAAATGGCCCAATAAAACAAATCCAGCAAAACTAAAAGATAGCATGCTCGTGCTCGGACTCGCGCGCACACACGCGGACAGGCGCGCTCAGGGGCGCGCCGTATCGTTGCCGCACTGGAACGAGCACGCCGTTGCATCGCTGCGCGCCGTTGCATCGCGGGGCGCGTCGCATCGCTGAGGTTAGGGCGCGCCGCTGCAGCCTCGATACGATGATCCGTCGGCGCTCGAGACACACACCGCCCTGGCCTTGGACTCCATACAAGCTCCTGCCTCCTTAGCCATAGTGTAGCCCACAAAAGCATTCATCTCGCGTTGTAGCTTCTTAGCTCGAGCACGGGTGAGTGGTCCATCAAAGAGTGTAGGCGCGCCCGGTGGAGGCTGCCTAGATGGTCCCTCATCAAAAATCAAGACCGATCGAATAAGAACATAAATTCGAACCTAGAAACCGAATGCCACTTTAAGGAGTGACAATTACATGGAAATTTCATCGAACACTTGGCGTGTAATGTTAGATCACAAGTCATTTTAGAGGAAAAATGAGAAAAAAAAGTGAACTTTAAAGACATCTAGGCATAAGCATAAAGAATGAGGATAGTATGAAGCCAATAAGCACATTCTACACTACAAAATCAAGACCGATCGAATAAATGCATAAATTCGAACCTAGAAACAAAATGCCATATTTAGGAGTGACATTTACATGGACATTTCATCGAACACTTGGCATGTTATGTTAGATCTCAAATCATTTTAAAGGCAAAAGTAGAAAAAACAAGTGAACTTTAAACACATCTAGGCATAAGCATAAAGAATGAGGATAATATCAAACCAATAAGCACATTATGCAGTCAAAAATCAAGGCCGAGGGAATAAGAACATAAATTCAAGCCTAGAAACATAATGCCACTTTAAGGAGTGACAATTACATGGAAATTTCATCGAACACTTGGCGTGTAATGTTAGATCACAGGTCATATTAGAGGAAAAATGAGAAAAAACAAGTGAACTTTAAGGACATCTAGACATAAGCATAAAGAATTATGATAGTATCAAGCCAATAAACACATTCTACACTACAAAATCAAGACCGATCGAATAAACGCATAAATTCGAACATAGAAACAGAATGCCATATTTAGGAGTGACATTTACATGGACATTTCGTCGAACACTTGGAGTGCAATGTTAGAACTTAAGTCATTTTAAAGGCAAAAGTAGAAAAAACAAGTGAACTTTAAAGACATCTAGGCATAAGCATAAAGAATGAGGATAGTATCAAACCAATAAGCACATTATGCAGTCAAAAATCAAGACCGATCGAATAAGAACATAAATTTCAACCTAGAAACCGAATGCAACATTAAGGAGTGACAATTACATGGAAATTTTATCGAACACTTGCCGTGTAATGTTAGATCACAAGTCATTTTTGAGGAAAAATGAGAGAAAACAAGTGAACTTTAAAGACATCTAGGCATAAGCATAAAGAATAATGATAGTATCAAGCCAATAAGCACATTCTACACTACAAAATCAAGACCGATCGAATAAACGCATAAATTCGAACATAGAAACAGAATGCCATATTTAGGAGTGACATTTACATGGACATTTCGTCGAACACTTGGAGTGCAATGTTAGAACTTAAGTCATTTTAAAGGCAAAAGTAGAAAAAACAAGTGAACTTTAAAGACATCTAGGCATAAGCATAAAGAATGAGGATAGTATCAAACCAATAAGCACATTATGCAGTAAAAAATCAAGACCGATCGAATAAGAACATAAATTTCAACCTAGAAACCGAATGCAACATTAAGGAGTGACAATTACATGGAAATTTCATCGAACACTTGCCGTGTAATGTTAGATCACAAGTCATTTTTGAGGAAAAATGAGAGAAAACAAGTGAACTTTAAAGACATCTAGGCATAAGCATAAAGAATGATGATAGTATCAAGCCAATAAGCACATTCTACACTACAAAATCAAGACCGATCGAATAAACGCATAAATTCGAACCTAGAAACAAAATGTCATATTTAGGAGTGACATTTACATGGACATTTCATCGAACACTTGGCATGTTATGTTAGATCTCAAGTCATTTTAAAGGCAAAAGTAGAAAAAACAAGTGAACTTTAAACACATCTAGGCATAAGCATAAAGAATAAGGATAGTATTAAACCAATAAGCACATTATGCAGTCAAAAATCAAGACCAATCGAATAAGAACATAAATTCGAACCTAGAAACCGAATGTCTCTTTAAGGAGTGACAACTACATGGAAATTTCATCGAACACTTGGCGTGTAATGTTAGATCACAAGTCATTTTAGAGGAAAAATGAGAAAAAACAAGTGAACTTTAAAGACATCTAGGCATAAGCATAAAGAATGATGATAGTATCAAGCAATTAAACACATTCTACACTACAAAATCAAGACCGATCGAATAAACGCATAAATTCGAACCTAGAAACAAAATGCCATATTTAGGAGTGACATTTACATGGACATTTCGTCGAAAGTGCAATTTAGATCTCAAGTCATTTTAAAGGCAAAAGTAGAAAAATCAAGTGAAGTTTAAAGACATCTAGGCATAAGCATAAAGAATGAGGATAGTATCAAACCAATAAGCACATTATGCAGTAAAAAATCAAGACCGATCGAATAATGACATAAATTTGAACCTAGAAACCGAATGCCACATTAAGGAGTGACAATTACATGGAAATTTCATCGAACACTTGTCGTGTAATGTTAGATCACAAGTCATTTTTGAGGAAAAATGAGAGAAAACAAGTGAACTTTAAAGACATCTAGGCATAGACATAAAGAATGCTAATAGTATCAAGCCAATAAGCACATTCTACACTAAAAAATCAAGACCGATCGAATAAACGCTTAACTTCGAACCTAGAAACAAAATGCTATATTTAGGAGTGACATTTACATGGACATTTCGTCGAAAGTGCAATTTAGATCTCAAGTCATTTTAAAGGCAAAAGTAGAAAAAACAAGTGAAGTTTAAAGACATCTAGGCATAAGCATAAAGAATGAGGATAGTATCAAACCAATAAGCACATTATGCAGTAAAAAATCAAGACCGATCGAATAAGAACATAAATTTCAACCTAGAAACCGAATGCCACATTAAGGAGTGACAATTACATGGAAATTTCATCGATCACTTGTCGTGTAATGTTAGATCACAAGTCATTTTTGAGGAAAAATGAGAGAAAACAAGTGAACTTTAAAGACATCTAGTCTTAAGCATAAAGAATGATGATAGTATCAAGCCAATAAGCACATTCTACAATACAAAATCAAGACCGATCGAATAAACGCATAAATTCGAACCTAGAAACAAAATGCCATATTTAGGAGTGACATTTACATGGAGATTTCGTCGAACACTTGAAGTGCAATGTTAGATCTCAAGTCATTTTAAAGGCAAAAGTAGAAAAAACAAGTGAAGTTTAAAGACATCTAGGCATAAGCATAAAGAATGAGGATAGTATCAAACCAATAAGCACATTATGCAGTCAAAAATCAAGACCGATGGAATAAGAACATAAATTCGGACCTATAAACATAATGCCACATTAAGGAGTGACAATTACATGGAAATTTCATCGAACACTTGCCGTGTAATGTTAGATCACAAGTCATTTTAGAGGAAAAATGAGAAAAAACAAGTGAACTTTAAGGACATCTAGACATAAGCATAAAGAATTATGATAGTATCAAGCCAATAAACACATTCTACACTACAAAATCAAGACCGATCGAATAAACGCATAAATGCGAACATAGAAACAGAATGCCATATTTAGGAGTGACATTTAAATGGACATTTCGTCGAACACTTGGAGTGCAGTGTTAGAACTTAAGTTATGTTAAAGGCAAAAGTAGAAAAAACAAGTGAACTTTAAAGACATCTAGGCATAAGCATAAAGAATGATGATAGTATCAAGCCAATAAGCACATTCTACACTAAAAAATCAAGACCGATCGAATAAACGCATAAATTCGAACCTAGAAACAAAATGTCATATTTAGGAGTGACATTTACATGGACATTTCGTCGAAAGTGCAATTTAGATCTCAAGTCATTTTAAAGGCAAAAGTAGAAAAAACAAGTGAAGTTTAAAGACATCTAGGCATAAGCATAAAGAATGAGGATAGTATCAAACCAATAAGCACATTATGCAGTAAAAAATCAAGACCGATCGAATAAACGCATAAATTCGAACCTAGAAACAAAATGCCATATTTAGGAGTGACATTTACATGGACATTTCGTCGAACACTTGGAGTGCAATGTTAGATCTCAAGTCATTTTAAAGGCAAAAGTAGAAAAAACAAGTGAAGTTTAAAGACATCTAGGCATAAGCATAAAGAATGATGATAGTATCAAGCCAATAAGCACATTCTACACTAAAAAATCAAGACCGATCGAATAAACGCATAAATGCGAACATAGAAACAGAATGCCATATTTAGGAGTGACAATTACATGGAAATTTCGTCGAAAGTGCAATTTAGATCTCAAGTCATTTTAAAGGCAAAAGTAGAAAAAACAAGTGAAGTTTAAAGACATCTAGGCATAAGCATAAAGAATGAGGATAGTATCAAACCAATAAGCACATTATGCAGTAAAAAATCAAGACCGATCGAATAAGAACATAAATTTGAACCTAGAAACCGAATGCCACATTAAGGAGTGACAATTACATGGAAATTTCATCGAACACTTGCCGTGTAATGTTAGATCACAAGTCATTTTTGAGGAAAAATGAGAGAAAACAAGTGAACTTTAAAGACATCTAGGCATAAGCATAAAGAATGATGATAGTATCAAGCCAATAAGCACATTCTACACTACAAAATCAAGACCGATCGAATAAACGCATAAATTCGAACCTAAAAACAAAATGCCATATTTAGGAGTGACATTTACATGGACATTTCGTCGAACACTTGGAGTGCAATGTTAGATCTCAAGTCATTTTAAAGGCAAAAGTAGAAAAAACAAGTGAACTTTAAAGACATCTAGGCATAAGCATAAAGAATGAGGATAGTATCAAACCAATAAGCACATTATGCAGTCAAAAATCAAGACCGATGGAATAAGAACATAAATTCGGACCTAGAAACATAATGCCACATTAAGGAGTGACAATTACATGGAAATTTCATCGAACACTTGCCGTGTAATGTTAGATCACAAGTCATTTTAGAGGAAAAATGAGAAAAAACAAGTGAACTTTAAGGACATCTAGACATAAGCATAAAGAATTATGATAGTATCAAGCCAATAAACACATTCTACACTACAAAATCAAGACCGATCGAATAAAGGCATAAATGCGAACATAGAAACAGAATGCCATATTTAGGAGTGACATTTACATGGACATTTCGTCGAACACTTGGAGTGCAATGTTAGATCTCAAGTCATTTTAAAGGCAAAAGTAGAAAAAACAAGTGAAGTTTAAAGACATCTAGGCATAAGCATAAAGAATGATGATAGTATCAAGCCAATAAGCACATTCTACACTAAAAAATCAAGACCGATCGAATAAACGCATAAATGCGAACATAGAAACAGAATGCCATATTTAGGAGTGACAATTACATGGAAATTTCGTCGAAAGTGCAATTTAGATCTCAAGTCATTTTAAAGGCAAAAGTAGAAAAAACAAGTGAACTTTAAAGACATCTAGGCATAAGCATAAAGAATGAGGATAGTATCAAACCAATAAGCACATTATGCAGTAAAAAATCAAGACCGATCGAATAAGAACATAAATTTCAACCTAGAAACCAAATGCCACATTAAGGAGTGACAATTACATGGAAATTTCATCGAACACTTGCCGTGTAATGTTAGATCACAAGTCATTTTTGAGGAAAAATGAGAGAAAACAAGTGAACTTTAAAGACATCTAGGCATAAGCATAAAGAATGATGATAGTATCAAGCCAATAAGCACATTCTACACTACAAAATCAAGACCGATCGAATAAACGCATAAATTCGAACCTAGAAACAAAATGTCATATTTAGGAGTGACATTTACATGGACATTTCATCGAACACTTGGCATGTTATGTTAGATCTCAAGTCATTTTAAAGGCAAAAGTAGAAAAAACAAGTGAACTTTAAACACATCTAGGCATAAGCATAAAGAATGAGGATAGTATTAAACCAATAAGCACATTATGCAGTCAAAAATCAAGACCGATCGAATAAGAACATAAATTCGAACCTAGAAACCGAATGTCACTTTAAGGAGTGACAATTACATGGAAATTTCATCGAACACTTGGCGTGTAATGTTAGATCACAAGTCATTTTAGAGGAAAAATGAGAAAAAAAAAGTGAACTTTAAAGACATCTAGGCATAAGCATAAAGAATGATGATAGTATGAAGCCAATAAGCACATTCTACACTACAAAATCAAGACCGATCGAATAAACGCATAAATTCGAACCTAGAAACAAAATGCCATATTTAGGAGTGAGATTTACATGGACATTTCATCGAACACTTGGAGTGCAATGTTAGAACTTAAGTCATTTTAAAGGCAAAAGTAGAAAAAACAAGTGAACTTTAAAGACATCTAGGCATAAGCATAAAGAATGATGATAGTATGAAGCCAATAAGCACATTCTACACTACAAAATCAAGACCGATCGAATAAACGCATAAATGCGAACATAGAAACAGAATGCCATATTTAGGAGTGACATTTACATGTACATTTCGTCGAACACTTGGAGTGCAATGTTAGAACTTAAGTCATTTTAAAGGCAAAAGTAGAAAAAACAAGTGAACTTTAAAGACATCTAGGCATAAGCATAAAGAATGAGGATAGTATCAAAGCACATTATGCAGTAAAAAATCAAGACCGATCGAATAAGAACATAAATTTCAACCTAGAAACCGAATGCCACATTAAGGAGTGACAATTACATGGAAATTTCATCGAACACTTGCCGTGTAATGTTAGATCACAAGTCATTTTTGAGGAAAAATGAGAGAAAACAAGTGAACTTTAAAGACATCTAGGCATAAGCACAAAGAATGATGATAGTATCAAGCCAATAAGCACATTCTACACTACAAAATCAAGACCGATCGAATAAACGCATAAATTCGAACCTAGAAACAAAATGTCATATTTAGGAGTGACATTTACATGGACATTTCATCGAACACTTGGCATGTTATGTTAGATCTCAAGTCATTTTAAAGGCAAAAGTAGAAAAAACAAGTGAACTTTAAACACATCTAGGCATAAGCATAAAGAATGAGGATAGTATTAAACCAATAAGCACATTATGCAGTCAAAAATCAAGACCGATCGAATAAGAACATAAATTCGAACCTATAAACCGAATGTCACTTTAAGGAGTGACAATTACATGGAAATTTCATCGAACACTTGGCGTGTAATGTTAGATCACAAGTCATTTTAGAGGAAAAATGAGAAAAAAAAAGTGAACTTTAAAGACATCTAGGCATAAGCATAAAGAATGATGATAGTATGAAGCCAATAAGCACATTCTACACTACAAAATCAAGACCGATCGAATAAACGCATAAATTCGAACCTAGAAACAAAATGCCATATTTAGGAGTGACATTTACATGGACATTTCATTGAACACTTGGCATGTTATGTTAGATCTCAAGTTATTTTAAAGGCAAAAGTAGAAAAAACAAGTGAACTTTAAACACATCTAGGCATAAGCATAAAGAATGAAGATAGTATCAAACCAATAAGCACATTATGCAGTCAAAAATCAAGACCGATGGAATAAGAACATAAATTCGAACCTAAAAACATAATGCCACTTTAAGGAGTGACAATTACATGGAAATTTCATCGAACACTTGGCGTGTAATGTTAGATCACAAGTCATTTTGGAGGAAAAATGAGAAAAAACAAGTGAACTTTAAGGACATCTAGACATAAGCATAAAGAATTATGATAGTATCAAGCCAATAAACACATTCTACACTACAAAATCAAGACCGATCGAATAAACGCATAAATGCGAACATAGAAACAGAATGCCATATTTAGGAATGACATTTACATGGACATTTCGTCGAACACTTGGAGTGCAATGTTAGATCTCAAGTCATTTTAAAGGCAAAAGTAGAATAAAGAAGTGAAGTTTAAAGACATCTAGGCATAAGCATAAAGAATGAGGATAGTATCAAACCAATAAGCACATTATTTAGTAAAAAATCAAGACCGATCGAATAAGAACATAAATTTGAACCTAGAAACCGAATGCCACATTAAGGAGTGACAATTACATGGATATTTCATCGAACACTTGCCGTGTAATGTTAGATCACAAGTCATTTTTGAGGAAAAATGAGAGAAAACAAGTGGACTTTAAAGACATCTAGGCATAAGCATAAAGAATGATGATAGTATCAAGCCAATAAGCACATTCTACACTACAAAATCAAGACCGATCGAATAAACGCATAAATTCGAACCTAGAAACAAAATGCCATATTTAGGAGTGACATTTACATGGATATTTCGTCGAACACTTGGAGTGCAATGTTAGATCTCAAGTCATTTTAAAGGCAAAAGTAGAAAAAACAAGTGAAGTTTAAAGACATCTAAGCATAAGCATAAAGAATGAGGATAGTATCAAACCAATAAGCACATTATGCAGTAAAAAATCAAGACCGATCGAATAAGAACATAAATTTGAACCTAGAAACCGAATGCCACATTAAGGAGTGACAATTACATGGAAATTTCATCGAACACTTGCCGTGTAATGTTAGATCACAAGTCATTTTTGAGGAAAAATGAGAGAAAACAAGTGGACTTTAAAGAGATCTAGGCATAAGCATAAAGAATGATGATAGTATCAAGCCAATAAAAACATTCTACACTACAAAATCAAGACCGATCGAATAAACGCATAAATTCGAAAATAGAAAAAGAATGCCATATGTAGGAGTGACATTTACGTGGACATTTCATCGAACACTTGGTTTGCAATGTTAGATCTCAAGTCATTTTAAAGGCAAAAGTAGAAAAAACAAGTAAACTTTAAAGACATCTAGGCATAAGCATAAAGAATGAGAAAAGTATTAAGCCAATAAGAACATTATGTAGTAAAAAATCAAGACCGATCGAATAAGAACATAAATTTGAACCTAGAAACCGAATGCCACATTAAGGAGTGACAATTACATGGAAATTTCATCGAACACTTGCCGTGTAATGTTAGATCACAAGTCATTTTTCAGGAAAAATGAGAGAAAACAAGTGAACTTTAAAGACATATAGGCATAAGCATAAAGAATGATGATAGTATCAAGCCAATAAGCACATTCTACACTACAAAATCAAGACCGATCGAATAAACGCATAAATTCGAACCTAGAAACAAAATGCCATATTTAGGAGTGACATTTACATGGATATTTCGTCGAACACTTGGAGTGCAATGTTAGATCTCAAGTCATTTTAAAGGCAAAAGTAGAAAAAACAAGTGAAGTTTAAAGACATCTAAGCATAAGCATAAAGAATGAGGATAGTATCAAACCAATAAGCACATTATGCAGTAAAAAATCAAGACCGATCGAATAAGAACATAAATTTGAACCTAGAAACCGAATGCCACATTAAGGAGTGACAATTACATGGAAATTTCATCGAACACTTGCCGTGTAATGTTAGATCACAAGTCATTTTTGAGGAAAAATGAGAGAAAACAAGTGGACTTTAAAGACATCTAGGCATAAGCATAAAGAATGATGATAGTATCAAGCCAATAAAAACATTCTACACTACAAAATCAAGACCGATCGAATAAACGCATAAATTCGAAAATAGAAAAAGAATGCCATATGTAGGAGTGACATTTACGTGGACATTTCATCGAACACTTGGTTTCCAATGTTAGATCTCAAGTCATTTTAAAGGCAAAAGTAGAAAAAACAAGTAAACTTTAAAGACATCTAGGCATAAGCATAAAGAATGAGAAAAGTATTAAGCCAATAAGAACATTATGTAGTAAAAAATCAAGACCAATCGAATAAGAACATAAATTTGAACCTAGAAACCGAATGCCACATTAAGGAGTGACAATTACATGGAAATTTCATCGAACACTTGCCGTGTAATGTTAGATCACAAGTCATTTTTGAGGAAAAATGAGAGAAAACAAGTGAACTTTAAAGACATATAGGCATAAGCATAAAGAATGATGATAGTATCAAGCCAATAAGCACATTCTACACTACAAAATCAAGACCGATCGAATAAACGCATAAATTCGAACCTAGACACAAAATGCCATATTTAGGAGTGACATTTACATGGATATTTCGTCGAACACTTGGAGTGCAATGTTAGATCTCAAGTCATTTTAAAGGCAAAAGTAGAAAAAACAAGTGAAGTTTAAAGACATCTAAGCATAAGCATAAAGAATGAGGATAGTATCAAACCAATAAGCACATTATGCAGTAAAAAATCAAGACCGATCGAATAAAAACATAAATTTGAACCTAGAAACCGAATGCCACATTAAGGAGTGACAATTACATGGAAGTTTCATCGAACACTTGCCGTGTAATGTTAGATCACGAGTCATTTTTGAGGAAAAATGAGAGAAAACAAGTGAACTTTAAAGACATCTAGGCATAAGCATAAAGAATGATGATAGTATGAAGCCAATAAGCACATTCTACACTACAAAATCAAGACCGATCGAATAAACGCATAAATTCGAACCTAGAAACAAAATGCCATATTTAGGAGTGACATTTACATGGACATTTCATCGAACACTTGGCATGTTATGTTAGATATCAAGTTATTTTAAAGGCAAAAGTAGAAAAAACAAGTGAACTTTAAACACATCTAGGCATAAGCATAAAGAATGAAGATAGTATCAAACCAATAAGCACATTATGCAGTCAAAAATCAAGACCGATGGAATAAGAACATAAATTCGAACCTAAAAACATAATGCCACTTTAAGGAGTGACAATTACATGGAAATTTCATCGAACACTTGGCGTGTAATGTTAGATCACAAGTCATTTTGGAGGAAAAATGAGAAAAAACAAGTGAACTTTAAGGACATCTAGACATAAGCATAAAGAATTATGATAGTATCAAGCCAATAAACACATTCTACACTACAAAATCAAGACCAATCGAATAAACGCATAAATGCGAACATAGAAACAGAATGCCATATTTAGGAATGACATTTACATGGACATTTCGTCGAACACTTGGAGTCCAATGTTAGATCTCAAGTCATTTTAAAGGCAAAAGTAGAATAAACAAGTGAAGTTTAAAGACATCTAGGCATAACCATAAAGAATGAGGATAGTATCAAACCAATAAGCACATTATTTAGTAAAAAATCAAGACCGATCGAATAAGAACATAAATTTGAACCTAGAAACCGAATGCCACATTAAGGAGTGACAATTACATGGAAATTTCATCGAACACTTGCCGTGTAATGTTAGATCACAAGTCATTTTTGAGGAAAAATGAGAGAAAACAAGTGGACTTTAAAAAAAAAGGCATAAGCATAAAGAATGATGATAGTATCAAGCCAATGAAAACATTCTACACTACAAAATCAAGACCGATCGAATAAACGCATAAATTCGAAAATAGAAAAAGAATGCCATATGTAGGAGTGACATTTACGTGGACATTTAATCGAACACTTGGTTTGCAATGTTAATCTCAAGTCATTTTAAAGGCAAAAGTAGAAAAAACAAGTAAACTTTAAAGACATCTAGGCATAAGCATAAAGAATGAGAAAAGTATTAAGCCAATAAGAACATTATGTAGTAAAAAATCAAGACCGATCGAATAAGAACATAAATTTAAACCTAGAAACCGAATGCCACATTAAGGAGTGACAATTACATGGAAATTTCATCGAACACTTGCCGTGTAGTGTTAGATCACAAGTCATTTTTGAGGAAAAATGAGAGAAAACAAGTGGACTTTAAAGACATCTAGGCATAAGCATAAAGAATGATGATAGTATCAAGCCAATAAAAACATTCTACACTACAAAATCAAGACCGATCGAATAAACGCATAAATTCGAAAATAGAAAAAGAATGCCATATGTAGGAGTGACATTTACGTGGACATTTCATCGAACACTTGGTTTGCAATGTTAGATCTCAAGTCATTTTAAAGGCAAAAGTAGAAAAAACAAGTAAACTTTAAAGACATCTAGGCATAAGCATAAAGAATGAGAAAAGTATTAAGCCAATAAGAACATTATGTAGTAAAAAATCAAGACCGATCGAATAAGAACATAAATTTGAACCTAGAAACCGATTGCCACATTAAGGAGTGACAATTACATGGAAATTTCATCGAACACTTGCCGTGTAATGTTAGATCACAAGTCATTTTTGAGGAAAAATGAGAGAAAACAAGTGAACTTTAAAGACATATAGGCTTAAGCATAAAGAATGATGATAGTATCAAGCCAATAAGCACATTCTACACTACAAAATCAAGACCGATCGAATAAACGCATAAATTCGAACCTAGAAACAAAATGCCATATTTAGGAGTGACATTTACATGGATATTTCGTCGAACACTTGGAGTGCAATGTTAGATCTCAAGTCATTTTAAAGGCAAAAGTAGAAAAAACAAGTGAAGTTTAAAGACATCTAAGCATAAGCATAAAGAATGAGGATAGTATCAAACCAATAAGCACATTATGCAGTAAAAAATCAAGACCGATCGAATAAGAACATAAATTTGAACCTAGAAACCGAATGCCACATTAAGGAGTGACAATTACATGGAAGTTTCATCGAACACTTGCCGTGTAATGTTAGATTACGAGTCATTTTTGAGGAAAAATGAGAGAAAACAAGTGAACTTTAAAGACATCTAGGCATAAGCATAAAGAATGATGATAGTATGAAGCCAATAAGCACATTCTACACTACAAAATCAAGACCGATCGAATAAACGCATAAATTCGAACCTAGAAACAAAATGCCATATTTAGGAGTGACATTTACATGGACATTTCATCGAACACTTGGCATGTTATGTTAGATCTCAAGTTATTTTAAAGGCAAAAGTAGAAAAAACAAGTGAACTTTAAACACATCTAGGCATAAGCATAAAGAATGAAGATAGTATCAAACCAATAAGCACATTATGCAGTCAAAAATCAAGACCGATGGAATAAGAACATAAATTCGAACCTAAAAACATAATGCCACTTTAAGGAGTGACAATTACATGGAAATTTCATCGAACACTTGGCGTGTAATGTTAGATCACAAGTCATTTTGGAGGAAAAATGAGAAAAAACAAGTGAACTTTAAGGACATCTAGACATAAGCATAAAGAATTATGATAGTATCAAGCCAATAAACACATTCTACACTACAAAATCAAGACCGATCGAATAAACGCATAAATGCGAACATAGAAACAGAATGCCATATTTAGGAATGACATTTACATGGACATTTCGTCGAACACTTGGAGTGCAATGTTAGATCTCAAGTCATTTTAAAGGCAAAAGTAGAATAAACAAGTGAAGTTTAAAGACATCTAGGCATAAGCATAAAGAATGAGGATAGTATCAAACCAATAAGCACATTATTTAGTAAAAAATCAAGACCGATCGAATAAGAACATAAATTTGAACCTAGAAACCGAATGCCACATTAAGGAGTGACAATTACATGGAAATTTCATCGAACACTTGCCGTGTAATGTTAGATCACAAGTCATTTTTGAGGAAAAATGAGAGAAAACAAGTGGACTTTAAAGACATCTAGGCATAAGCATAAAGAATGATGATAGTATCAAGCCAATAAAAACATTCTACACTACAAAATCAAGACCGATCGAATAAACGCATAAATTCGAAAATAGAAAAAGAATGCCATATGTAGGAGTGACATTTACGTGGACATTTCATCGAACACTTGGCTTGCAATGTTAGATCTCAAGTCATTTTAAAGGCAAAAGTAGAAAAAACAAGTGAACTTTAAAGACATCTAGGCATAAGCATAAAGAATGAGGATAGTATCAAACCAATAAGCCCATTATGCAGTAAAAAATCAAGATCGATCGAATAAGAACATAAATTGGAACCTAGAAACCGATTGCCACATTAAGGGGTGACAATTACATGAAAATTTCATCGAACACTTGGCGTGTAATGTTAGATCACAAGTCATTTTAGAGGAAAAATGAGAAAAAACAAGTGAACATTAAAGACATCTAGGCATAAGCATAAAGAATGATGATAGTATCAAGCCAATAAGCACATTCTACACTACAAAATCAAGACCGATCGAATAAACGCATAAATTCGAACCTAAAAACATAATGCCACTTTAAGGAGTGACAATTACATGGAAATTTCATCGAACACTTGGCGTGTAATGTTAGATCACAGGTCATTTTGGAGGAAAAATGAGAAAAAACAAGTGAACTTTAAGGACATCTGGACATAAGCATAAAGAATTATGATAGTATCAAGCCAATAAACACATTCTACACTACAAAATCAAGACCGATCGAATAAACGCATAAATGCGAACATAGAAACAGAATGCCATATTTAGGAGTGACATTTACATGGACATTTCGTCGAACACTTGGAGTGCAATGTTAGAACTTAAGTTATGTTAAAGGCAAAAGTAGAAAAAACAAGTGAACTTTAAAGACATCTAGTCATAAGCATAAAGAATGATGATAGTATCAAGCCAATAAGCACATTCTACACTAAAAAATCAAGACCGATCGAATAAACGCATAAATTCGAACCTAGAAACAAAATGCCATATTTAGGAGTGACATTTACATGAACATTTCATCGAACACTTGGCGTGTTATGTTAGATCTCAAGTCATTTTAGAGGAAAAAGTAGAAAAAACAAGTGAACTTTAAAGACATCTAGGCATAAGCATAAATAATGAGAAAAGTATCAAGCCAATAGAACATTATGTAGTAAAAAATCAAGACCGATCGGATAAGAACATAAATTCGAACCTAGAAACCGAATGCCACATTAAGGAGTGACAATTACATGGAAATTTCATCGAACACTCGGCGTGTATTGTTAAATCACAAGTCATTTTAGTGGTAAAATGAGAAAAAAACAAGTGAACTTTAAAGACATCTAGGCATAAGCATAATGAATGATGATAGTATCAAGCCAATAAACACATTCTACACTACAAAATCAAGACCGATCGAATAAACGCATAAATTCGAACCTAGAAATAGAATGACATATTTAGGAGTGACATTTACATGGACATTTCATCGAACAATTGGTGTGCAATGTTAGATCTCAAGTCATTTTAAAGGCTAAAGTAGAAGAAACAAGTGAATTTTAAAGACATCTAGGCATAAGCATAAAGAATGTGATAGTATCAAGCCAATAAGAACATTATGCATTAAAAATCAAGACCAATCGAATAAGAACATAAATTCGAAACTAGAAACCTATTGCCACATTAAGGAGTGACAATTACATGGAAATTTCATCGAACACTTGGCGTGTATTGTTAGATCACAAGACATTTTATTGGAAAAATGAGAAAAAACAAGTGGACTTTAAAGACATCTACGCATAAGCATAATGAATGATGATAGTATCAAGACAATAAGCACATTCTACACTACAAAATCAAGACCGATCGAATAAGAACATAAAGAATGAGGATAGTATCAAACCAATAAGCCCATTATGCTGTAAAAAATCAAGACCGATCGAATAAACGCATAAATTCGAACCTAGAAATAGAATGACATATTTAGGAGTGACATTTACATGGACATTTCATCGAACAATTGGTGTGCAATGTTAGATCTCAAGTCATTTTAAAGGCAAAAGTAGAAAAAACAAGTGAACTTTAAACACATCTAGGCATAAGCATAAAGAATTAGGATAGTATCAAACAAATAAGCACATTATGCAGTAAAAAATCAAGACCGATCGAATAAGAACATAAATTCGAACCTAGAAACCGATTGCCACATTAAGGACAATTACATGGAAATTTCATCGAACACTTGGCGTGTAATGTTAGATCACAAGTCATTTTAGAGGAAAAATGAGAAAAAACAAGTGAACTTTAAAGACATCTAGGCATAAGCATAAAGAATGATGATAGTATCAAGCCAATAAACACATTCTACACTACAAAATCAAGACCGATCGAATAAGAACATAAATTCGAACCTAGAAACATAATACCACATAAAGGAGAGACAATTACATGGAAATTTCATCGATTATTTGGCGACTTATGTTAGATCACAAGTCATTTTAGAGGAAAAATGAGAAAAAAACAAGTGAACTTTATAGACATCTAGGCATAAGCATAAGGAATGATGATAGTATCAAGCCAATAAGAACATTCAACAGTAAAAATCAAGATCGATCGAATAAGAACATAAATTCGAACCTACAAACATAATACCACATAAAGGAGTGACAATTACATGAAAATTTCATCCATTACTTGTCGTCTTATGTTAGATCACAAATCATTTTAGGGGAAAAATGAGAAAAAACAAGTGAACTTTATAGACATCTAGGCATAAGCATAAGGAATGATGATAGTATCAAGCCAATAAGAACATTATGCAGTAAAAATCAAGACCGATCGAATAAGAACATAAATTCGAACCTAGAAACATAATACCACATAAAGGAGTGACAATTACATGTAAATTTAATCGATTACTTGGCGTCTTATGTTAGATCACAAGTCATTTTAGAGGAAAAATGAGAAAAAACAAGTGAACTTTATAGACATCTAGGCATAACAATAAAGAATGAGGATAGTATCAAGCCAATAAGAACATTATGCAGTAAAAAGCAACACCAATCGAATAAGAACATAAATTCGAACCTAGAAACCGAATGCCACATTAAGGAGTGACAATTACATGGAAATTTCATCGAACACTTGGCGTGTATTGTTAGATCACAAGTCATTTTAGTGGAAAAATGAGAAAAAACAAGTGAACTTTAAAGACATCTACGCATAAGTATAATGAATGATGATAGTATCAAGCCAATAAGCACATTCTACACTACAAAATCAAGACTGATCGAATAAGAACATAAATTCAGACCTAGAAACCAAATGTCACATTTAGGAGTGACAATTACATGGACATTTCATCGAGCACTTGGTATGCAATGTTAGATCTCAAGTCATTTTAAAGGCAAAAGTAGAAAAAAGAAGTGAACTTTAAAAACATCAAAGCATAAGCATAAACAATGACGATAGTATCAAGCCAATAAGCACATTATGCAGTAAAAAATCTAGACAGATCGAATAAGAACTTAAATTCGAACCTAGAAACCGAATGCCACTTTAAGGAGTGACAATTACATGGAAATTTCATCGAACACTTGGCGTGTAATGTTAGATCACAATTCAATTTAGATGAAAAATGAGAAAAAACAAGTGAACTTTAAAGACGTCTAGGCATAAGCATAAAGAATGATGATAGTATCAAGCCAATAAACACATTCTACACTACAAAATCAAGACCGATCGAATAAACGCATAAATTCGAACCTACAAAAAGAATGCCATATTTAGGAGTGACATTTACATGGAAATTTCGTCGAACACTTGGAGTGCAATGTTAGATCTCAAGTCATTTTAAAGGAAAAAGTAGAAAAAACAAGTGAACTTTAAACACATCTAGGCATAAGCATAAAGAATTAGGATAGTATCAAACCAATAAGCACATTATGCAGTAAAAAATCAAGACCGATTGAATAAGAACATAAATTCGAACCTAGAAACCGATTGCTACATTAAGGACAATTACATGGAAATTTCATCGAACACTTGGCGTGTAATGTTAGATCACAAGTCATTTTAGAGGAAAAATGAGAAAAAAAAAGTGAACTTTAAAGACATCTAGGCATAAGCATAAAGAATGATGATAGTATCAAGCCAATAAACACATTCTACACTACAAAATCAAGACCGATCGATTAAGAACATAAATTCGAACCTAGAAACAGAATACCACATAAAGGAGAGACAATTACATGGAAATTTCATCGATTATTTGGCGACTTATGTTAGATCACAAGTCATTTTAGAGGAAAAATGAGAAAAAAACAAGTAAACTTTATAGACATCTAGGCATAACAATAAAGAATGAGGATAGTATCAAGCCAATAAGAACATTATGCAGTAAAAAGCAACACCAATCGAATAAGAACATAAATTCGAACCTAGAAACCGAATGCCACATTAAGGAGTGACAATTACATGGAAATTTCATCGAACACTTGGCGTGTATTGTTAGATCACAAGTCATTTTAGTGGAAAAATGAGAAAAAACAAGTGAACTTTAAAGACATCTACGCATAAGTATAATGAATGATGATAGTATCAAGCCAATAAGCACATTCTACACTAAAAAATCGAGACTGATCGAATAAGAACATAAATTCAGACCTAGAAACGAAATGTCACATTTAGGAGTGACAATTACAAGGACATTTCATCGAGCACTTGGCATGCAATGTTAGATCTCAAGTCATTTTAAAGGCAAAAGTAGAAAAAAGAAGTGAACTTTAAAAACATCAAAGCATAAGCATAAAGAATGAGGATAGTATCAAGCCAATAAGCACATTATGCAGTAAAAAATTAAGACAGATCGAATAAGAACTTAAATTCGAACCTAGAAACCGAATGCCACTTTAAGGAGTGACAATTACATGGAAATTTCATCGAACACTTGGTGTGTAATGTTAGATCACAATTCAATTTAGATGAAAAATGAGAAAAAACAAGTGAACTTTAAAGACGTCTAGGCATAAGCATAAAGAATGATGATAGTATCAAGCCAATAAACACATTCTACACTACAAAATCAAGACCGATCGAATAAACGCATAAATTCGAACCTACAAAAAGAATGCCATATTTAGGAGTGACATTTACATGGACATTTCGTCGAACACTTAGAGTGCAATGTTATATCTCAAGTCATTTTAAAGGCAAAAGTAGAAAAAACAAGTGAACTTTAAGGACATCTAGGCATAAGCATAAAGAATGAGGATAGTATCAAACCAATAAGCACATTATGCAGTAAAAAATCAAGACAGATCGAATAAGAACATAAATTCGAACCTAGTATTGCCACATTAAGGACAATTACATGGAAATTTCATCGAACAATTGGCGTGTAATGTTAGATCACAAGTCATTTTAGAGGAAAAATGAGAAAAAACAAGTGAACTTTAAAGACATCTAGGCATAAGCATAAAGAATGATATAGTATCAAGCCAATAAACACATTCTACACTACAAAATCAAGACCGATCGAATAAGAACATAAATTCGAACCTAGAAACAGAATACCACATAAAGGAGAGACAATCACATGAAAATTTCATCGATTATTTGGCGTCTTATGTTAGATCACAACTCATTTTAGAGGAAAAATGAGAAAAAAACAAGTGAACTTTATAGACATCTAGGCATAAGCATAAGGAATGATAATAGTATCAAGCCAATAAGAACATTATGCAGTAAAAATCAAGACCGATCGAATAAGAACATAAATTCGAACCTAGAAACAGAATACCAAATAAAGGAGTGACAATTACATAAAAATTTCATCGATTACTTGGCGTCTTATGTTAGATCACAAGTCATTTTAGAGGAAAAATGAGAAAAAACAAGTGTACTTTATAGACATCTAGGCATAACAATAAAGAATGAGGATAGTATCAAGCCAATAAGAACATTATGCAGTGAAAATCAACACCAATCGAATAAGAACATAAATTCGAACCTAGAAACCGAATGCCACATTCATTACATGGAAATTTCATCGAACACTTGGCGTTATTGTTAGATCACAAGTCATTTTAGTGGAAAAATGAGAAAAAATAAGTGAACTTTAAAGACATCTACGCATAAGTATAATGAATGATGATAGTATGAAGCCAATAAGCACATTCTACACTACAAAATCAAGACTGATCGAATAAGAACATAAATTCAGACCTAGAAACCAAATGCCACATTTAGGAGTGACAATTACATGGACATTTCATCGAGCACTTGGCATGCAATGTTAGATCTCAAGTCATTTTAAAGGCAAAAGTAGAAAAAAGAAGTGAACTTTAAAGACATCAAAGCATAAGCATAAAGAATGAGGATAGTATCAAGCCAATAAGCACATTATGCAGTAAAAAATCAAGACAGATCGAATAAGAACATAAATTCGAACCTAGAAACCGAATGCCACTTTAAGGAGTGACAATTACATGGAAATTTCATCGAACACTTGGAGTGTAATGCTAGATCACAAGTCAATTTAGATGAAATATGAGAAAAACAAGTGAACTTTAAAGACGTCTAGGCATAAGCATAAAGAATGATGGTAGTATCAAGCCAATAAACACATTCTACACTACAAAATCAAGACCGATCGAATAAACGCATAAATTCGAACCTAGAAAAAGAATGCCATATTTTTGAGTGACATTTACATGGACATTTCGTCGAACACTTGGAGTGCAATGTTAGATCTCAAGTCATTTTAAAGGCAAAAGTAGAAAAAACAAGTGAACTTTAAACACATCTAGGCATAAGCATAAAGAATGAGGATAGTATCAAACCAATAAGCACATTATGCAGTAAAAAATCAAGACCGATCGAATAAGAACATAAATTCGAACCTAGAAACCGATTGCCACATTAAGGACAATTACATGGAAATTTCATCGAACACTTGGCGTGTAATGTTAGATCACAAGTCATTTTAGAGAAAAAATGAGAAAAAACAAGTGAACTTTAAAGACATCTAGGCATAAGCATAAAGAATGATGATAGTATCAAGCCAATAAACACATTCTACAGTACAAAATCAAGACCGATCGAATAAGAACATAAATTCGAACCTAGAAACCGAATGCCACATTCATTACATGGAAATTTCATCGAACACTTGGCGTTATTGTTAGATCACAAGTCATTTTAGTGGAAAAATGAGAAAAAACAAGTGAACTTTAAAGACATCTACGCATAAGTATAATGAATGATGATAGTATCAAGCCAATAAGCACATTCTACACTACAAAATCAAGACTGATCGAATAAGAACATAAATTCAGACCTAGAAACCAAATGCCACATTTAGTAGTGACAATTACATGGACATTTCATCGAGCACTTGGCATGCAATGTCAGATCTCAAGTCATTTTAAAGGCAAAAGTAGAAAAAAGAAGTGAACTTTAAAGACATCAAAGCATAAGCATAAAGAATGATGATAGTATCAAGCCAATAAGCACATTATGCAGTAAAAAATCAAGACATATCGAATAAGAACATAAATTCGAACCTAGAAACCGAATGCCACTTTAAGGAGTGACAATTACATGGAAATTTCATCGAACACTTGGCGTGTAATGTTAGATCACAAGTCAATTTAGATGAAAAATGAGAAAAAACAAGTGAACTTTAAAGACGTCTAGGCATAAGCATAAAGAATGATGATAGTATCAAGCCAATAAACACATTCTACACTACAAAATCAAGACCGATCGAATAAACGCATAAATTCGAACCTAGAAAAAGAATGCCATATTTAAGAGTGACATTTACATGGACATTTCGTCGAACACTTGGAGTGCAATGTTAGATCTCAAGTCATTTTAAAGGCAAAAGTAGAACAAACAAGTGAACTTTAAACACATCTAGGCATAAGCATAAAGAATGAGGATAGTATCAAACCAATAAGCACATTATGCAGTAAAAAATCAAGACCGATCGAATAAGAACATAAATTCGAACCTAGAAACCGATTGCCACATTAAGGACAATTACATGGAAACTTCATCGAACACTTGGCGTGTAATGTTAGATCACAAGTCATTTTAGAGGAAAAATGAGAAAAAACAAGTAAACTTTATAGACATCTAGGCATAAGCATAAGGAATGATGATAGTATCAAGCCAATAAGACCATTATGCAGTTTAAAATCAAGACCGATCGAATAAGAACATAAATTTGAACCTAGAAACCGAATGCCACATTAAGGAGTGACAATTACATGGAAGTTTCATCGAACACTTGCCGTGTAATGTTAGATTACGAGTCATTTTTGAGGAAAAATGAGAGAAAACAAGTGAACTTTAAAGACATCTAGGCATAAGCATAAAGAATGATGATAGTATGAAGCCAATAAGCACATTCTACACTACAAAATCAAGACCGATCGAATAAACGCATAAATTCGAACCTAGAAACAAAATGCCATATTTAGGAGTGACATTTACATGGACATTTCATCGAACACTTGGCATGTTATGTTAGATCTCAAGTTATTTTAAAGGCAAAAGTAGAAAAAACAAGTGAACTTTAAACACATCTAGGCATAAGCATAAAGAATGAAGATAGTATCAAACCAATAAGCACATTATGCAGTCAAAAATCAAGACCGATGGAATAAGAACATAAATTCGAACCTAAAAACATAATGCCACTTTAAGGAGTGACAATTACATGGAAATTTCATCGAACACTTGGCGTGTAATGTTAGATCACAAGTCATTTTGGAGGAAAAATGAGAAAAAACAAGTGAACTTTAAGGACATCTAGACATAAGCATAAAGAATTATGATAGTATCAAGCCAATAAACACATTCTACACTACAAAATCAAGACCGATCGAATAAACGCATAAATGCGAACATAGAAACAGAATGCCATATTTAGGAATGACATTTACATGGACATTTCGTCGAACACTTGGAGTGCAATGTTAGATCTCAAGTCATTTTAAAGGCAAAAGTAGAATAAACAAGTGAAGTTTAAAGACATCTAGGCATAAGCATAAAGAATGAGGATAGTATCAAACCAATAAGCACATTATTTAGTAAAAAATCAAGACCGATCGAATAAGAACATAAATTTGAACCTAGAAACCGAATGCCACATTAAGGAGTGACAATTACATGGAAATTTCATCGAACACTTGCCGTGTAATGTTAGATCACAAGTCATTTTTGAGGAAAAATGAGAGAAAACAAGTGGACTTTAAAGACATCTAGGCATAAGCATAAAGAATGATGATAGTATCAAGCCAATAAAAACATTCTACACTACAAAATCAAGACCGATCGAATAAACGCATAAATTCGAAAATAGAAAAAGAATGCCATATGTAGGAGTGACATTTACGTGGACATTTCATCGAACACTTGGCTTGCAATGTTAGATCTCAAGTCATTTTAAAGGCAAAAGTAGAAAAAACAAGTGAACTTTAAAGACATCTAGGCATAAGCATAAAGAATGAGGATAGTATCAAACCAATAAGCCCATTATGCAGTAAAAAATCAAGATCGATCGAATAAGAACATAAATTGGAACCTAGAAACCGATTGCCACATTAAGGGGTGACAATTACATGAAAATTTCATCGAACACTTGGCGTGTAATGTTAGATCACAAGTCATTTTAGAGGAAAAATGAGAAAAAACAAGTGAACATTAAAGACATCTAGGCATAAGCATAAAGAATGATGATAGTATCAAGCCAATAAGCACATTCTACACTACAAAATCAAGACCGATCAAATAAACGCATAAATTCGAACCTAAAAACATAATGCCACTTTAAGGAGTGACAATTACATGGAAATTTCATCGAACACTTGGCGTGTAATGTTAGATCACAGGTCATTTTGGAGGAAAAATGAGAAAAAACAAGTGAACTTTAAGGACATCTGGACATAAGCATAAAGAATTATGATAGTATCAAGCCAATAAACACATTCTACACTACAAAATCAAGACCGATCGAATAAACGCATAAATGCGAACATAGAAACAGAATGCCATATTTAGGAGTGACATTTACATGGACATTTCGTCGAACACTTGGAGTGCAATGTTAGAACTTAAGTTATGTTAAAGGCAAAAGTAGAAAAAACAAGTGAACTTTAAAGACATCTAGTCATAAGCATAAAGAATGATGATAGTATCAAGCCAATAAGCACATTCTACACTAAAAAATCAAGACCGATCGAATAAACGCATAAATTCGAACCTAGAAACAAAATGCCATATTTAGGAGTGACATTTACATGAACATTTCATCGAACACTTGGCGTGTTATGTTAGATCTCAAGTCATTTTAGAGGAAAAAGTAGAAAAAACAAGTGAACTTTAAAGACATCTAGGCATAAGCATAAATAATGAGAAAAGTATCAAGCCAATAGAACATTATGTAGTAAAAAATCAAGACCGATCGGATAAGAACATAAATTCGAACCTAGAAACCGAATGCCACATTAAGGAGTGACAATTACATGGAAATTTCATCGAACACTCGGCGTGTATTGTTAAATCACAAGTCATTTTAGTGGTAAAATGAGAAAAAAACAAGTGAACTTTAAAGACATCTAGGCATAAGCATAATGAATGATGATAGTATCAAGCCAATAAACACATTCTACACTACAAAATCAAGACCGATCGAATAAACGCATAAATTCGAACCTAGAAATAGAATGACATATTTAGGAGTGACATTTACATGGACATTTCATCGAACAATTGGTGTGCAATGTTAGATCTCAAGTCATTTTAAAGGCTAAAGTAGAAGAAACAAGTGAATTTTAAAGACATCTAGGCATAAGCATAAAGAATGTGATAGTATCAAGCCAATAAGAACATTATGCATTAAAAATCAAGACCAATCGAATAAGAACATAAATTCGAAACTAGAAACCTATTGCCACATTAAGGAGTGACAATTACATGGAAATTTCATCGAACACTTGGCGTGTATTGTTAGATCACAAGACATTTTATTGGAAAAATGAGAAAAAACAAGTGGACTTTAAAGACATCTACGCATAAGCATAATGAATGATGATAGTATCAAGACAATAAGCACATTCTACACTACAAAATCAAGACCGATCGAATAAGAACATAAAGAATGAGGATAGTATCAAACCAATAAGCCCATTATGCTGTAAAAAATCAAGACCGATCGAATAAACGCATAAATTCGAACCTAGAAATAGAATGACATATTTAGGAGTGACATTTACATGGACATTTCATCGAACAATTGGTGTGCAATGTTAGATCTCAAGTCATTTTAAAGGCAAAAGTAGAAAAAACAAGTGAACTTTAAACACATCTAGGCATAAGCATAAAGAATTAGGATAGTATCAAACAAATAAGCACATTATGCAGTAAAAAATCAAGACCGATCGAATAAGAACATAAATTCGAACCTAGAAACCGATTGCCACATTAAGGACAATTACATGGAAATTTCATCGAACACTTGGCGTGTAATGTTAGATCACAAGTCATTTTAGAGGAAAAATGAGAAAAAACAAGTGAACTTTAAAGACATCTAGGCATAAGCATAAAGAATGATGATAGTATCAAGCCAATAAACACATTCTACACTACAAAATCAAGACCGATCGAATAAGAACATAAATTCGAACCTAGAAACATAATACCACATAAAGGAGAGACAATTACATGGAAATTTCATCGATTATTTGGCGACTTATGTTAGATCACAAGTCATTTTAGAGGAAAAATGAGAAAAAAACAAGTGAACTTTATAGACATCTAGGCATAAGCATAAGGAATGATGATAGTATCAAGCCAATAAGAACATTCAACAGTAAAAATCAAGATCGATCGAATAAGAACATAAATTCGAACCTACAAACATAATACCACATAAAGGAGTGACAATTACATGAAAATTTCATCCATTACTTGTCGTCTTATGTTAGATCACAAATCATTTTAGGGGAAAAATGAGAAAAAACAAGTGAACTTTATAGACATCTAGGCATAAGCATAAGGAATGATGATAGTATCAAGCCAATAAGAACATTATGCAGTAAAAATCAAGACCGATCGAATAAGAACATAAATTCGAACCTAGAAACATAATACCACATAAAGGAGTGACAATTACATGTAAATTTAATCGATTACTTGGCGTCTTATGTTAGATCACAAGTCATTTTAGAGGAAAAATGAGAAAAAACAAGTGAACTTTATAGACATCTAGGCATAACAATAAAGAATGAGGATAGTATCAAGCCAATAAGAACATTATGCAGTAAAAAGCAACACCAATCGAATAAGAACATAAATTCGAACCTAGAAACCGAATGCCACATTAAGGAGTGACAATTACATGGAAATTTCATCGAACACTTGGCGTGTATTGTTAGATCACAAGTCATTTTAGTGGAAAAATGAGAAAAAACAAGTGAACTTTAAAGACATCTACGCATAAGTATAATGAATGATGATAGTATCAAGCCAATAAGCACATTCTACACTACAAAATCAAGACTGATCGAATAAGAACATAAATTCAGACCTAGAAACCAAATGTCACATTTAGGAGTGACAATTACATGGACATTTCATCGAGCACTTGGTATGCAATGTTAGATCTCAAGTCATTTTAAAGGCAAAAGTAGAAAAAAGAAGTGAACTTTAAAAACATCAAAGCATAAGCATAAACAATGACGATAGTATCAAGCCAATAAGCACATTATGCAGTAAAAAATCTAGACAGATCGAATAAGAACTTAAATTCGAACCTAGAAACCGAATGCCACTTTAAGGAGTGACAATTACATGGAAATTTCATCGAACACTTGGCGTGTAATGTTAGATCACAATTCAATTTAGATGAAAAATGAGAAAAAACAAGTGAACTTTAAAGACGTCTAGGCATAAGCATAAAGAATGATGATAGTATCAAGCCAATAAACACATTCTACACTACAAAATCAAGACCGATCGAATAAACGCATAAATTCGAACCTACAAAAAGAATGCCATATTTAGGAGTGACATTTACATGGAAATTTCGTCGAACACTTGGAGTGCAATGTTAGATCTCAAGTCATTTTAAAGGAAAAAGTAGAAAAAACAAGTGAACTTTAAACACATCTAGGCATAAGCATAAAGAATTAGGATAGTATCAAACCAATAAGCACATTATGCAGTAAAAAATCAAGACCGATTGAATAAGAACATAAATTCGAACCTAGAAACCGATTGCTACATTAAGGACAATTACATGGAAATTTCATCGAACACTTGGCGTGTAATGTTAGATCACAAGTCATTTTAGAGGAAAAATGAGAAAAAAAAAGTGAACTTTAAAGACATCTAGGCATAAGCATAAAGAATGATGATAGTATCAAGCCAATAAACACATTCTACACTACAAAATCAAGACCGATCGATTAAGAACATAAATTCGAACCTAGAAACAGAATACCACATAAAGGAGAGACAATTACATGGAAATTTCATCGATTATTTGGCGACTTATGTTAGATCACAAGTCATTTTAGAGGAAAAATGAGAAAAAAACAAGTAAACTTTATAGACATCTAGGCATAACAATAAAGAATGAGGATAGTATCAAGCCAATAAGAACATTATGCAGTAAAAAGCAACACCAATCGAATAAGAACATAAATTCGAACCTAGAAACCGAATGCCACATTAAGGAGTGACAATTACATGGAAATTTCATCGAACACTTGGCGTGTATTGTTAGATCACAAGTCATTTTAGTGGAAAAATGAGAAAAAACAAGTGAACTTTAAAGACATCTACGCATAAGTATAATGAATGATGATAGTATCAAGCCAATAAGCACATTCTACACTAAAAAATCGAGACTGATCGAATAAGAACATAAATTCAGACCTAGAAACGAAATGTCACATTTAGGAGTGACAATTACAAGGACATTTCATCGAGCACTTGGCATGCAATGTTAGATCTCAAGTCATTTTAAAGGCAAAAGTAGAAAAAAGAAGTGAACTTTAAAAACATCAAAGCATAAGCATAAAGAATGAGGATAGTATCAAGCCAATAAGCACATTATGCAGTAAAAAATTAAGACAGATCGAATAAGAACTTAAATTCGAACCTAGAAACCGAATGCCACTTTAAGGAGTGACAATTACATGGAAATTTCATCGAACACTTGGTGTGTAATGTTAGATCACAATTCAATTTAGATGAAAAATGAGAAAAAACAAGTGAACTTTAAAGACGTCTAGGCATAAGCATAAAGAATGATGATAGTATCAAGCCAATAAACACATTCTACACTACAAAATCAAGACCGATCGAATAAACGCATAAATTCGAACCTACAAAAAGAATGCCATATTTAGGAGTGACATTTACATGGACATTTCGTCGAACACTTAGAGTGCAATGTTATATCTCAAGTCATTTTAAAGGCAAAAGTAGAAAAAACAAGTGAACTTTAAGGACATCTAGGCATAAGCATAAAGAATGAGGATAGTATCAAACCAATAAGCACATTATGCAGTAAAAAATCAAGACAGATCGAATAAGAACATAAATTCGAACCTAGTATTGCCACATTAAGGACAATTACATGGAAATTTCATCGAACAATTGGCGTGTAATGTTAGATCACAAGTCATTTTAGAGGAAAAATGAGAAAAAACAAGTGAACTTTAAAGACATCTAGGCATAAGCATAAAGAATGATATAGTATCAAGCCAATAAACACATTCTACACTACAAAATCAAGACCGATCGAATAAGAACATAAATTCGAACCTAGAAACAGAATACCACATAAAGGAGAGACAATCACATGAAAATTTCATCGATTATTTGGCGTCTTATGTTAGATCACAACTCATTTTAGAGGAAAAATGAGAAAAAAACAAGTGAACTTTATAGACATCTAGGCATAAGCATAAGGAATGATAATAGTATCAAGCCAATAAGAACATTATGCAGTAAAAATCAAGACCGATCGAATAAGAACATAAATTCGAACCTAGAAACAGAATACCAAATAAAGGAGTGACAATTACATAAAAATTTCATCGATTACTTGGCGTCTTATGTTAGATCACAAGTCATTTTAGAGGAAAAATGAGAAAAAACAAGTGTACTTTATAGACATCTAGGCATAACAATAAAGAATGAGGATAGTATCAAGCCAATAAGAACATTATGCAGTGAAAATCAACACCAATCGAATAAGAACATAAATTCGAACCTAGAAACCGAATGCCACATTCATTACATGGAAATTTCATCGAACACTTGGCGTTATTGTTAGATCACAAGTCATTTTAGTGGAAAAATGAGAAAAAATAAGTGAACTTTAAAGACATCTACGCATAAGTATAATGAATGATGATAGTATGAAGCCAATAAGCACATTCTACACTACAAAATCAAGACTGATCGAATAAGAACATAAATTCAGACCTAGAAACCAAATGCCACATTTAGGAGTGACAATTACATGGACATTTCATCGAGCACTTGGCATGCAATGTTAGATCTCAAGTCATTTTAAAGGCAAAAGTAGAAAAAAGAAGTGAACTTTAAAGACATCAAAGCATAAGCATAAAGAATGAGGATAGTATCAAGCCAATAAGCACATTATGCAGTAAAAAATCAAGACAGATCGAATAAGAACATAAATTCGAACCTAGAAACCGAATGCCACTTTAAGGAGTGACAATTACATGGAAATTTCATCGAACACTTGGAGTGTAATGCTAGATCACAAGTCAATTTAGATGAAATATGAGAAAAACAAGTGAACTTTAAAGACGTCTAGGCATAAGCATAAAGAATGATGGTAGTATCAAGCCAATAAACACATTCTACACTACAAAATCAAGACCGATCGAATAAACGCATAAATTCGAACCTAGAAAAAGAATGCCATATTTTTGAGTGACATTTACATGGACATTTCGTCGAACACTTGGAGTGCAATGTTAGATCTCAAGTCATTTTAAAGGCAAAAGTAGAAAAAACAAGTGAACTTTAAACACATCTAGGCATAAGCATAAAGAATGAGGATAGTATCAAACCAATAAGCACATTATGCAGTAAAAAATCAAGACCGATCGAATAAGAACATAAATTCGAACCTAGAAACCGATTGCCACATTAAGGACAATTACATGGAAATTTCATCGAACACTTGGCGTGTAATGTTAGATCACAAGTCATTTTAGAGAAAAAATGAGAAAAAACAAGTGAACTTTAAAGACATCTAGGCATAAGCATAAAGAATGATGATAGTATCAAGCCAATAAACACATTCTACAGTACAAAATCAAGACCGATCGAATAAGAACATAAATTCGAACCTAGAAACCGAATGCCACATTCATTACATGGAAATTTCATCGAACACTTGGCGTTATTGTTAGATCACAAGTCATTTTAGTGGAAAAATGAGAAAAAACAAGTGAACTTTAAAGACATCTACGCATAAGTATAATGAATGATGATAGTATCAAGCCAATAAGCACATTCTACACTACAAAATCAAGACTGATCGAATAAGAACATAAATTCAGACCTAGAAACCAAATGCCACATTTAGTAGTGACAATTACATGGACATTTCATCGAGCACTTGGCATGCAATGTCAGATCTCAAGTCATTTTAAAGGCAAAAGTAGAAAAAAGAAGTGAACTTTAAAGACATCAAAGCATAAGCATAAAGAATGATGATAGTATCAAGCCAATAAGCACATTATGCAGTAAAAAATCAAGACATATCGAATAAGAACATAAATTCGAACCTAGAAACCGAATGCCACTTTAAGGAGTGACAATTACATGGAAATTTCATCGAACACTTGGCGTGTAATGTTAGATCACAAGTCAATTTAGATGAAAAATGAGAAAAAACAAGTGAACTTTAAAGACGTCTAGGCATAAGCATAAAGAATGATGATAGTATCAAGCCAATAAACACATTCTACACTACAAAATCAAGACCGATCGAATAAACGCATAAATTCGAACCTAGAAAAAGAATGCCATATTTAAGAGTGACATTTACATGGACATTTCGTCGAACACTTGGAGTGCAATGTTAGATCTCAAGTCATTTTAAAGGCAAAAGTAGAACAAACAAGTGAACTTTAAACACATCTAGGCATAAGCATAAAGAATGAGGATAGTATCAAACCAATAAGCACATTATGCAGTAAAAAATCAAGACCGATCGAATAAGAACATAAATTCGAACCTAGAAACCGATTGCCACATTAAGGACAATTACATGGAAACTTCATCGAACACTTGGCGTGTAATGTTAGATCACAAGTCATTTTAGAGGAAAAATGAGAAAAAACAAGTAAACTTTATAGACATCTAGGCATAAGCATAAGGAATGATGATAGTATCAAGCCAATAAGACCATTATGCAGTTTAAAATCAAGACCGATCGAATAAGAACATAAATTTGAACCTAGAAACCGAATGCCACATTAAGGAGTGACAATTACATGGAAGTTTCATCGAACACTTGCCGTGTAATGTTAGATTACGAGTCATTTTTGAGGAAAAATGAGAGAAAACAAGTGAACTTTAAAGACATCTAGGCATAAGCATAAAGAATGATGATAGTATGAAGCCAATAAGCACATTCTACACTACAAAATCAAGACCGATCGAATAAACGCATAAATTCGAACCTAGAAACAAAATGCCATATTTAGGAGTGACATTTACATGGACATTTCATCGAACACTTGGCATGTTATGTTAGATCTCAAGTTATTTTAAAGGCAAAAGTAGAAAAAACAAGTGAACTTTAAACACATCTAGGCATAAGCATAAAGAATGAAGATAGTATCAAACCAATAAGCACATTATGCAGTCAAAAATCAAGACCGATGGAATAAGAACATAAATTCGAACCTAAAAACATAATGCCACTTTAAGGAGTGACAATTACATGGAAATTTCATCGAACACTTGGCGTGTAATGTTAGATCACAAGTCATTTTGGAGGAAAAATGAGAAAAAACAAGTGAACTTTAAGGACATCTAGACATAAGCATAAAGAATTATGATAGTATCAAGCCAATAAACACATTCTACACTACAAAATCAAGACCGATCGAATAAACGCATAAATGCGAACATAGAAACAGAATGCCATATTTAGGAATGACATTTACATGGACATTTCGTCGAACACTTGGAGTGCAATGTTAGATCTCAAGTCATTTTAAAGGCAAAAGTAGAATAAACAAGTGAAGTTTAAAGACATCTAGGCATAAGCATAAAGAATGAGGATAGTATCAAACCAATAAGCACATTATTTAGTAAAAAATCAAGACCGATCGAATAAGAACATAAATTTGAACCTAGAAACCGAATGCCACATTAAGGAGTGACAATTACATGGAAATTTCATCGAACACTTGCCGTGTAATGTTAGATCACAAGTCATTTTTGAGGAAAAATGAGAGAAAACAAGTGGACTTTAAAGACATCTAGGCATAAGCATAAAGAATGATGATAGTATCAAGCCAATAAAAACATTCTACACTACAAAATCAAGACCGATCGAATAAACGCATAAATTCGAAAATAGAAAAAGAATGCCATATGTAGGAGTGACATTTACGTGGACATTTCATCGAACACTTGGCTTGCAATGTTAGATCTCAAGTCATTTTAAAGGCAAAAGTAGAAAAAACAAGTGAACTTTAAAGACATCTAGGCATAAGCATAAAGAATGAGGATAGTATCAAACCAATAAGCCCATTATGCAGTAAAAAATCAAGATCGATCGAATAAGAACATAAATTGGAACCTAGAAACCGATTGCCACATTAAGGGGTGACAATTACATGAAAATTTCATCGAACACTTGGCGTGTAATGTTAGATCACAAGTCATTTTAGAGGAAAAATGAGAAAAAACAAGTGAACATTAAAGACATCTAGGCATAAGCATAAAGAATGATGATAGTATCAAGCCAATAAGCACATTCTACACTACAAAATCAAGACCGATCGAATAAACGCATAAATTCGAACCTAAAAACATAATGCCACTTTAAGGAGTGACAATTACATGGAAATTTCATCGAACACTTGGCGTGTAATGTTAGATCACAGGTCATTTTGGAGGAAAAATGAGAAAAAACAAGTGAACTTTAAGGACATCTGGACATAAGCATAAAGAATTATGATAGTATCAAGCCAATAAACACATTCTACACTACAAAATCAAGACCGATCGAATAAACGCATAAATGCGAACATAGAAACAGAATGCCATATTTAGGAGTGACATTTACATGGACATTTCGTCGAACACTTGGAGTGCAATGTTAGAACTTAAGTTATGTTAAAGGCAAAAGTAGAAAAAACAAGTGAACTTTAAAGACATCTAGTCATAAGCATAAAGAATGATGATAGTATCAAGCCAATAAGCACATTCTACACTAAAAAATCAAGACCGATCGAATAAACGCATAAATTCGAACCTAGAAACAAAATGCCATATTTAGGAGTGACATTTACATGAACATTTCATCGAACACTTGGCGTGTTATGTTAGATCTCAAGTCATTTTAGAGGAAAAAGTAGAAAAAACAAGTGAACTTTAAAGACATCTAGGCATAAGCATAAATAATGAGAAAAGTATCAAGCCAATAGAACATTATGTAGTAAAAAATCAAGACCGATCGGATAAGAACATAAATTCGAACCTAGAAACCGAATGCCACATTAAGGAGTGACAATTACATGGAAATTTCATCGAACACTCGGCGTGTATTGTTAAATCACAAGTCATTTTAGTGGTAAAATGAGAAAAAAACAAGTGAACTTTAAAGACATCTAGGCATAAGCATAATGAATGATGATAGTATCAAGCCAATAAACACATTCTACACTACAAAATCAAGACCGATCGAATAAACGCATAAATTCGAACCTAGAAATAGAATGACATATTTAGGAGTGACATTTACATGGACATTTCATCGAACAATTGGTGTGCAATGTTAGATCTCAAGTCATTTTAAAGGCTAAAGTAGAAGAAACAAGTGAATTTTAAAGACATCTAGGCATAAGCATAAAGAATGTGATAGTATCAAGCCAATAAGAACATTATGCATTAAAAATCAAGACCAATCGAATAAGAACATAAATTCGAAACTAGAAACCTATTGCCACATTAAGGAGTGACAATTACATGGAAATTTCATCGAACACTTGGCGTGTATTGTTAGATCACAAGACATTTTATTGGAAAAATGAGAAAAAACAAGTGGACTTTAAAGACATCTACGCATAAGCATAATGAATGATGATAGTATCAAGACAATAAGCACATTCTACACTACAAAATCAAGACCGATCGAATAAGAACATAAAGAATGAGGATAGTATCAAACCAATAAGCCCATTATGCTGTAAAAAATCAAGACCGATCGAATAAACGCATAAATTCGAACCTAGAAATAGAATGACATATTTAGGAGTGACATTTACATGGACATTTCATCGAACAATTGGTGTGCAATGTTAGATCTCAAGTCATTTTAAAGGCAAAAGTAGAAAAAACAAGTGAACTTTAAACACATCTAGGCATAAGCATAAAGAATTAGGATAGTATCAAACAAATAAGCACATTATGCAGTAAAAAATCAAGACCGATCGAATAAGAACATAAATTCGAACCTAGAAACCGATTGCCACATTAAGGACAATTACATGGAAATTTCATCGAACACTTGGCGTGTAATGTTAGATCACAAGTCATTTTAGAGGAAAAATGAGAAAAAACAAGTGAACTTTAAAGACATCTAGGCATAAGCATAAAGAATGATGATAGTATCAAGCCAATAAACACATTCTACACTACAAAATCAAGACCGATCGAATAAGAACATAAATTCGAACCTAGAAACATAATACCACATAAAGGAGAGACAATTACATGGAAATTTCATCGATTATTTGGCGACTTATGTTAGATCACAAGTCATTTTAGAGGAAAAATGAGAAAAAAACAAGTGAACTTTATAGACATCTAGGCATAAGCATAAGGAATGATGATAGTATCAAGCCAATAAGAACATTCAACAGTAAAAATCAAGATCGATCGAATAAGAACATAAATTCGAACCTACAAACATAATACCACATAAAGGAGTGACAATTACATGAAAATTTCATCCATTACTTGTCGTCTTATGTTAGATCACAAATCATTTTAGGGGAAAAATGAGAAAAAACAAGTGAACTTTATAGACATCTAGGCATAAGCATAAGGAATGATGATAGTATCAAGCCAATAAGAACATTATGCAGTAAAAATCAAGACCGATCGAATAAGAACATAAATTCGAACCTAGAAACATAATACCACATAAAGGAGTGACAATTACATGTAAATTTAATCGATTACTTGGCGTCTTATGTTAGATCACAAGTCATTTTAGAGGAAAAATGAGAAAAAACAAGTGAACTTTATAGACATCTAGGCATAACAATAAAGAATGAGGATAGTATCAAGCCAATAAGAACATTATGCAGTAAAAAGCAACACCAATCGAATAAGAACATAAATTCGAACCTAGAAACCGAATGCCACATTAAGGAGTGACAATTACATGGAAATTTCATCGAACACTTGGCGTGTATTGTTAGATCACAAGTCATTTTAGTGGAAAAATGAGAAAAAACAAGTGAACTTTAAAGACATCTACGCATAAGTATAATGAATGATGATAGTATCAAGCCAATAAGCACATTCTACACTACAAAATCAAGACTGATCGAATAAGAACATAAATTCAGACCTAGAAACCAAATGTCACATTTAGGAGTGACAATTACAAGGACATTTCATCGAGCACTTGGTATGCAATGTTAGATCTCAAGTCATTTTAAAGGCAAAAGTAGAAAAAAGAAGTGAACTTTAAAAACATCAAAGCATAAGCATAAACAATGACGATAGTATCAAGCCAATAAGCACATTATGCAGTAAAAAATCTAGACAGATCGAATAAGAACTTAAATTCGAACCTAGAAACCGAATGCCACTTTAAGGAGTGACAATTACATGGAAATTTCATCGAACACTTGGCGTGTAATGTTAGATCACAATTCAATTTAGATGAAAAATGAGAAAAAACAAGTGAACTTTAAAGACGTCTAGGCATAAGCATAAAGAATGATGATAGTATCAAGCCAATAAACACATTCTACACTACAAAATCAAGACCGATCGAATAAACGCATAAATTCGAACCTACAAAAAGAATGCCATATTTAGGAGTGACATTTACATGGAAATTTCGTCGAACACTTGGAGTGCAATGTTAGATCTCAAGTCATTTTAAAGGAAAAAGTAGAAAAAACAAGTGAACTTTAAACACATCTAGGCATAAGCATAAAGAATTAGGATAGTATCAAACCAATAAGCACATTATGCAGTAAAAAATCAAGACCGATTGAATAAGAACATAAATTCGAACCTAGAAACCGATTGCTACATTAAGGACAATTACATGGAAATTTCATCGAACACTTGGCGTGTAATGTTAGATCACAAGTCATTTTAGAGGAAAAATGAGAAAAAAAAAGTGAACTTTAAAGACATCTAGGCATAAGCATAAAGAATGATGATAGTATCAAGCCAATAAACACATTCTACACTACAAAATCAAGACCGATCGATTAAGAACATAAATTCGAACCTAGAAACAGAATACCACATAAAGGAGAGACAATTACATGGAAATTTCATCGATTATTTGGCGACTTATGTTAGATCACAAGTCATTTTAGAGGAAAAATGAGAAAAAAACAAGTGAACTTTATAGACATCTAGGCATAACAATAAAGAATGAGGATAGTATCAAGCCAATAAGAACATTATGCAGTAAAAAGCAACACCAATCGAATAAGAACATAAATTCGAACCTAGAAACCGAATGCCACATTAAGGAGTGACAATTACATGGAAATTTCATCGAACACTTGGCGTGTATTGTTAGATCACAAGTCATTTTAGTGGAAAAATGAGAAAAAACAAGTGAACTTTAAAGACATCTACGCATAAGTATAATGAATGATGATAGTATCAAGCCAATAAGCACATTCTACACTAAAAAATCGAGACTGATCGAATAAGAACATAAATTCAGACCTAGAAACGAAATGTCACATTTAGGAGTGACAATTACAAGGACATTTCATCGAGCACTTGGCATGCAATGTTAGATCTCAAGTCATTTTAAAGGCAAAAGTAGAAAAAAGAAGTGAACTTTAAAAACATCAAAGCATAAGCATAAAGAATGAGGATAGTATCAAGCCAATAAGCACATTATGCAGTAAAAAATTAAGACAGATCGAATAAGAACATAAATTCGAACCTAGAAACCGAATGCCACTTTAAGGAGTGACAATTACATGGAAATTTCATCGAACACTTGGTGTGTAATGTTAGATCACAATTCAATTTAGATGAAAAATGAGAAAAAACAAGTGAACTTTAAAGACGTCTAGGCATAAGCATAAAGAATGATGATAGTATCAAGCCAATAAACACATTCTACACTACAAAATCAAGACCGATCGAATAAACGCATAAATTCGAACCTACAAAAAGAATGCCATATTTAGGAGTGACATTTACATGGACATTTCGTCGAACACTTAGAGTGCAATGTTATATCTCAAGTCATTTTAAAGGCAAAAGTAGAAAAAACAAGTGAACTTTAAGGACATCTAGGCATAAGCATAAAGAATGAGGATAGTATCAAACCAATAAGCACATTATGCAGTAAAAAATCAAGACAGATCGAATAAGAACATAAATTCGAACCTAGTATTGCCACATTAAGGACAATTACATGGAAATTTCATCGAACAATTGGCGTGTAATGTTAGATCACAAGTCATTTTAGAGGAAAAATGAGAAAAAACAAGTGAACTTTAAAGACATCTAGGCATAAGCATAAAGAATGATATAGTATCAAGCCAATAAACACATTCTACACTACAAAATCAAGACCGATCGAATAAGAACATAAATTCGAACCTAGAAACAGAATACCACATAAAGGAGAGACAATCACATGAAAATTTCATCGATTATTTGGCGTCTTATGTTAGATCACAAGTCATTTTAGAGGAAAAATGAGAAAAAAACAAGTGAACTTTATAGACATCTAGGCATAAGCATAAGGAATGATAATAGTATCAAGCCAATAAGAACATTATGCAGTAAAAATCAAGACCGATCGAATAAGAACATAAATTCGAACCTAGAAACAGAATACCACATAAAGGAGTGACAATTACATAAAAATTTCATCGATTACTTGGCGTCTTATGTTAGATCACAAGTCATTTTAGAGGAAAAATGAGAAAAAACAAGTGTACTTTATAGACATCTAGGCATAACAATAAAGAATGAGGATAGTATCAAGCCAATAAGAACATTATGCAGTGAAAATCAACACCAATCGAATAAGAACATAAATTCGAACCTAGAAACCGAATGCCACATTCATTACATGGAAATTTCATCGAACACTTGGCGTTATTGTTAGATCACAAGTCATTTTAGTGGAAAAATGAGAAAAAATAAGTGAACTTTAAAGACATCTACGCATAAGTATAATGAATGATGATAGTATGAAGCCAATAAGCACATTCTACACTACAAAATCAAGACTGATCGAATAAGAACATAAATTCAGACCTAGAAACCAAATGCCACATTTAGGAGTGACAATTACATGGACATTTCATCGAGCACTTGGCATGCAATGTTAGATCTCAAGTCATTTTAAAGGCAAAAGTAGAAAAAAGAAGTGAACTTTAAAGACATCAAAGCATAAGCATAAAGAATGAGGATAGTATCAAGCCAATAAGCACATTATGCAGTAAAAAATCAAGACATATCGAATAAGAACATAAATTCGAACCTAGAAACCGAATGCCACTTTAAGGAGTGACAATTACATGGAAATTTCATCGAACACTTGGAGTGTAATGCTAGATCACAAGTCAATTTAGATGAAATATGAGAAAAACATGTGAACTTTAAAGACGTCTAGGCATAAGCATAAAGAATGATGGTAGTATCAAGCCAATAAACACATTCTACACTACAAAATCAAGACCGATCGAATAAACGCATAAATTCGAACCTAGAAAAAGAATGCCATATTTTTGAGTGACATTTACATGGACATTTCGTCGAACACTTGGAGTGCAATATTAGATCTCAAGTCATTTTAAAGGCAAAAGTAGAAAAAACAAGTGAACTTTAAACACATCTAGGCATAAGCATAAAGAATGAGGATAGTATCAAACCAATAAGCACATTATGCAGTAAAAAATCAAGACCGATCGAATAAGAACATAAATTCGAACCTAGAAACCGATTGCCACATTAAGGACAATTACATGGAAATTTCATCGAACACTTGGCGTGTAATGTTAGATCACAAGTCATTTTAGAGAAAAAATGAGAAAAAACAAGTGAACTTTAAAGACATCTAGGCATAAGCATAAAGAATGATGATAGTATCAAGCCAATAAACACATTCTACAGTACAAAATCAAGACCGATCGAATAAGAACATAAATTCGAACCTAGAAACCGAATGCCACATTCATTACATGGAAATTTCATCGAACACTTGGCGTTATTGTTAGATCACAAGTCATTTTAGTGGAAAAATGAGAAAAAACAAGTGAACTTTAAAGACATCTACGCATAAGTATAATGAATGATGATAGTATCAAGCCAATAAGCACATTCTACACTACAAAATCAAGACTGATCGAATAAGAACATAAATTCAGACCTAGAAACCAAATGCCACATTTAGTAGTGACAATTACATGGACATTTCATCGAGCACTTGGCATGCAATGTCAGATCTCAAGTCATTTTAAAGGCAAAAGTAGAAAAAAGAAGTGAACTTTAAAGACATCAAAGCATAAGCATAAAGAATGATGATAGTATCAAGCCAATAAGCACATTATGCAGTAAAAAATCAAGACATATCGAATAAGAACATAAATTCGAACCTAGAAACCGAATGCCACTTTAAGGAGTGACAATTACATGGAAATTTCATCGAACACTTGGCGTGTAATGTTAGATCACAAGTCAATTTAGATGAAAAATGAGAAAAAACAAGTGAACTTTAAAGACGTCTAGGCATAAGCATAAATAATGATGATAGTATCAAGCCAATAAACACATTCTACACTACAAAATCAAGACCGATCGAATAAACGCATAAATTCGAACCTAGAAAAAGAATGCCATATTTAAGAGTGACATTTACATGGACATTTCGTCGAACACTTGGAGTGCAATGTTAGATCTCAAGTCATTTTAAAGGCAAAAGTAGAACAAACAAGTGAACTTTAAACACATCTAGGCATAAGCATAAAGAATGAGGATAGTATCAAACCAATAAGCACATTATGCAGTAAAAAATCAAGACCGATCGAATAAGAACATAAATTCGAACCTAGAAACCGATTGCCACATTAAGGACAATTACATGGAAACTTCATCGAACACTTGGCGTGTAATGTTAGATCACAAGTCATTTTAGAGGAAAAATGAGAAAAAACAAGTAAACTTTATAGACATCTAGGCATAAGCATAAGGAATGATGATAGTATCAAGCCAATAAGACCATTATGCAGTTTAAAATCAAGACCGATCGAATAAGAACATAAATTCGAACCTAGAAACATAATACCACATAAAGGAGTGACAATTACATGTACATTTCATCGATTACTTGGCGTCTTATGTTAGATCACAAGTCATTTTAGAGGAAAAATGAGAAAAAACAAGTGAACTTTATAGACATCTAGGCATAACAATAAAGAATGAGGATAGTATCAAGCCAATAAGAACATTATGCAGTAAAAAGCAACACCAATCGAATAAGAACATAAATTCGAACCTAGAAACCGAATGCCACATTAAGGAGTGACAATTACATGGAAATTTCATCGAACACTTGGCGTGTATTGTTAGATCACAAGTCATTTTAGTGGAAAAATGAGAAAAAACAAGTGAACTTTAAAGACATCTACGCATAAGTATAATGAATGATGATAGTATCAAGCCAATAAGCACATTTTACACTACAAAATCAAGACTGATCGAATAAGAACATAAATTCAGACCTAGAAACGAAATGTCACATTTAGGAGTGACAATTACATGGACATTTCATCGAGCACTTGGCATGCAATGTTAGATCTCAAGTCATTTTGAAGGCAAAAGTAGAAAAAAGAAGTGAACTTTAAAAACATCAAAGCATAAGCATAAAGAATGAGGATAGTATCAAGCCAATAAGCACATTATGCAGTAAAAAATCAAGACAGATCGAATAAGAACTTAAATTCGAACCTAGAAACCGATTGCCACATTAAGGAGTGACAATTACATTGAAATTTTATCGAACAGTTGGCGTGTAATGTTAGATCACAAGTCAATTTAGATGAAAAATGAGAAAAAAACAAGTGAAATTTAAAGACATCTAGGCATAAGCATAAAGAATGAGGATAGTATCAAGCCAACAAGCACATTATACAGTAAAAAATCAAGACCGATCGAATAAGAGCTTAAATTCAGACCTAGAAACCGAATGCCATATTTAGGAGTGACATTTACATGGACATTTCATCGAACACTTGGCGTGCAATGTTAGATCTCAAGTCATTTTAAAGGCAAAAGTAGAAAAAACAAGTGAACTTTAAGGACATCTAGGCATAAGCATAAAGAATGAGGATAGTATCAAGCCAATGAGCACATTATGCAGTAAAAAAAAAGACCGATCGAATAAGAGCATAAATTCAGACCTAGAAACTGAATGCCACATTAAGGAGTGACAATTACATTGAAATTTCATCGAACAGTTGGCATGCAATGTTAGATCACAAGTCATTTCATCGATGAAATGTCCATGTAAATGTCACTCCTAAGTATGGCATTCTGTTTCTAGGTTCGAATTACATGGACATTTCATCCAACACTTGGCGTGCAATTTTAGATCACAAGTCATTTTAGATGAAAAAGGAGAAAAAACTAGTGAACTTTAAAGACATCTAGGCATAAGCATAAAGAATGATGATAGTATCAAGCCAATAAGCACATTCTACACTACAAAATCAAGACCGATCGAATAAGAACATAAATTCGAACCTAGAATCTGAATGCTACGTTTAGGAGTGACATTTACATGGACATTTCATCGAACACTCGACGTGTAGTGTTAGATCAAAAGTCATTTTAAGGGCAAAAGGAGAAAAATGAAGTGAACATTAAAAACATCTAGGAATAAGCATAAAGAATAAGGATATTATCAAGCCAATAAGCACATTCTACACTAAAGATTCAAGACCGATCGAATAAGAGCATAAATTCGAACCTTGTAACCGAATGCCACGATTAGGAGTGACAATTACATGGACATTTCATCGAACACTTGGTGTGCAATGTTAGATCACAAGTCATTTTAAAGGAATAATGAGAAAAACAAGTGAACTTTAAAGACATCTAGGCATAGCATAAACAATAATGATTGTATCAAGCCAATAAGCACATTCTACACTACAAAATCAAGACCGATCGAATAAAAGCATAAAATCGAACCTAGTAACCGAATGTCATGTTTCGGAGTGACAATTACATTGACATTTCATCGAACACTTGGCGCGCAATTTTAGATCACAAGTCATTTTAAAGGAAAAATGAGAAAAACAAGTGAACTTTAAAGACATCTAGGCATAATCATAAAGAGTGATGATATTATCAAGCAAATAAGCACATTCTACACTACAAAATCGTGACCGATCGAATCAGAGCATAAATTCGAACCTAGAATCCGAATGATACGTTTAGGAGTGACATTTACATGGACATTTCATCGAACACTTGGCGTGCAATGTTATATCTCATGTCATTTTAAAGGCAAAAGTAGAAAAAACAAGTGAACTTTAAAGACATCTAGGCATAAGCATAAAGAATGAGGATAGTATCTAGCCAATAAGCACATTCTGCAGTAAAAAATCAAGACCGATCGAAAAAGAACATAAATTCGAACCTGGAAACCGAATGCCACGTTAAGGAGTGACAATTACATGGACATTTCATCGAACACTTGGCGTGCAATTTTAGATCACAAGTCATTTTAGATGAAAAAGGAGAAAAAACTAGTGAACTTTAAAGACATCTAGGCATAAGCATAAAGAATGATGATAGTATCAAGCCAATAAGCACATTCTACACTACAAAATCAAGACCGATCGAATAAGAACATAAATTCGAACCTAGAATCTGAATGCTACGTTTAGGAGTGACATTTACATGGACATTTCATCGAACACTCGACGTGTAGTGTTAGATCAAAAGTCATTTTAAGGGCAAAAGGAGAAAAATGAAGTGAACATTAAAAACATCTAGGAATAAGCATAAAGAATAAGGATATTATCAAGCCAATAAGCACATTCTACACTAAAGATTCAAGACCGATCGAATAAGAGCATAAATTCGAACCTTGTAACCGAATGCCACGATTAGGAGTGACAATTACATGGACATTTCATCGAACACTTGGTGTGCAATGTTAGATCACAAGTCATTTTAAAGGAATAATGAGAAAAACAAGTGAACTTTAAAGACATCTAGGCATAAGCATAAAGAATAATGATTGTATCAAGCCAATAAGCACATTCTACACTACAAAATCAAGACCGATCGAATAAGAGCATAAAATCGAACCTAGTAACCGAATGTCATGTTTAGGAGTGACAATTACATTGACATTTCATCGAACACTTGGCGCGCAATATTAGATCACAAGTCATTTTAGAGGAAAAATGAGAAAAACTAGTGAACTTTAAAGACATCTAGGCATAATCATAAAGAGTGATGATATTATCAAGCAAATAAGCACATTCTACACTACAAAATCGTGACCGATCGAATAAGAGCATAAATTCGAACCTAGAATCCGAATGATACGTTTAGGAGTGACATTTACATGGATATTTCATCGAGCACTTGGCGTGCAATGTTATATCTCATGTCATTTTAAAGGCAAAAGTAGAAAAAACAAGTGAACTTTAAAGACATCTAGGCATAAGCATAAAGAATGAGGATAGTATCTAGCCAATAAGCACATTCTACAGTAAAAAATCAAGACCGATCGAAAAAGAACATAAATTCGAACCTGGAAACCGAATGCCACGTTAAGGAGTGACAATTACATGGACATTTCATCGAACACTTGGCGTGCAATTTTAGATCACAGGTCATTTTAGATGAAAAATGAGAAAAAACTAGTGAACTTTTAAGACATCTAGGCATAAGCATAAGGAATGATAATAGTATCAAGCCAATAAGCACATTCTACACTACAAAATCATCACCGTTCGAATAAGAACATAAATTCGAACCTAGAATCTGAATGCTACATTTAGGAGTGACATTTACATGGACATTTCATCGAACATTCGACGTGTAGTGTTAGATCAAAAGTCATTTTAAGGGCAAAAAGATAAAAATGAAGTGAACATTAAAAACATCTAGGCATAAGCATAAAAAATAAGGAAATTATCAAGCCAATAAGCACATTCTACACTAAAGAATCAAGAACGATCGAATAAGAGCATAAATTCGAACCTAGTAACCGAATGCCATGATTAGGAGTGACAATTACATAGACATTTCATCGAACACTTGGTGTGCAATGTTAGATCATAAGTCATTTTAAAGGAAAAAGGAGAAAAAACAAGTGAACTTTAAAGACATCTAGGCATAAGCATAAAGAATGATAATAATATCAAGCCAATAAGCACATTTTGCACTACAAAATCACGACCGATCGAATAAGAGCATAAAATCGAACCTAGTAACCGAATGTCATGTTTAGGAGTGACAATTACATTGACATTTCATCGAACACTTGGCGCGCAATATTAGATCACAAGTCATTTTAGAGGAAAAATGAGAAAAAACAAGTGAACTTTAAAGACATCTAGGCATAATCATAGGGAGTGATGATATTATCAAGCAAATAAGCACATTCTACACTACAAAATCATGACCGATCGAATAAGAGCATAAATTCGAACATAGAATCCGAATGATACGTTTAGGAGTGACATTTACATGGACATTTCAAATCGAACACTCGGCGTGCAGTGTTAGATCAAAAGTCATTTTAAGGGCAAAAGGAGAAAAATGAAGTGAACATTATAAACATCTGGCATAAGCATAAAGAATGAGGATAGTATCAAGCCAATAAGCACATTCTACACTACAGAATCAAGACCGATCGAATAAGAACATAAATTCGAACCTAGTAACCGAATGCCACGATTAGGAGTGACAATTACATGGACATTTCATCGAACACTTGGTGTGCAATGTTAGATCACAATTCATTTTAAAGGAAAAATGATAAAAACAAGTGAACTTTAAAGACATCTAGGCATAAGCATAAAGAATGATAATAGTATCAAGGCAATAAACACATTTTGCACTACAAAATCACGACCGATCGAATAAAAGCATAAAATTCAACCTAGTAACCGAATGTCATGTTTAGGAGTGACAATTACATTGACAATTCATCGAACACTTGGCGCGCAATATTAGATCACAAGTCATTTTAGAGGAAAAATGAGAAACACAAGTGAACGTTAAAGACATCTAGGCATAAGCATAAAGAGTGATGATAGTATCAAGCAAATAAGCACATTCTACACTACAAAATCATGACCGATCGAATAAGAGCATAAATTCGAAACTAGAATCCGAATTCTACGTTTAGGAGTGAAATTTACGTGGACATTTCATCGAATATTCGGCGTGCAGTGTTAGATCAAAAGTCATTTTAAAGGAAAAAGGAGAAAAATGAAGTGAACATTAAAAACATCTAGGCATAAGCATAAAATGAGGATAGTATCAAGCCAATAAGCACATTCTGCACTACAAAATCACGACCGATCAAATAAGAGCATAAAATCAAACCTTGAAACCGAATGTCATGTTTAGGAGTTATAATTACATGGACATGTCATCGAACACCTGGCGCACATTTTTAGATCACAAGTCATTTTAAAGGAGAAACGATAAAAAACAAGTGAACTTTGAAGACATCTAGGCATAAGCGTAAAGAATGAGGACAGTATCAAGCCAATTTGCACATTCAACACTACAAAATTAAGACCGATCGAATAAACGCATAAATTCGAACCTAGAAAATGAATGCCACATTCAGGAGTGACATTTACATGGACATTTGAACGAACACTTGGTGTGTAATGTTATATCTCATGTCATTTTAAAGGCAATAGTAGAAAAAACAAGTAAACTTTAAAGACATCTAGGCATTATCATAAACAATGAGGATAGTATCTAGCCAATAAGCACATTCTGCAGTAAAAAATCAAGACCGATCGAATAAGAACATAAATTCGAACCTAGAAACCGAATGCCACGTTAAGGAGTGACTATTACATGGACATTTCATCGAACACATGGCGTGCAATTTTAGATCACAAGTCATTTTAGATGAAAAATGAAAAAAAATAAGTGAACTTTAAAGACATCTAGGCATAAGAATAAAAATGATGATAGTATCAAGCCAATAAGCAAATTCTACACTACAAATTCAAGACCGATCGAATAAGAGAATAAATTCCAACCTAGAATCCGAATGATACGTTTAGGAGTGATTTTTACATGGACATTTCATCGAACACTTGGCGTGCAATGTTAGATCACAAGTCATTTTAAAGGAAAAAAGAGAAAAAACAAGTGAGCGTTAAAGACATCTAGGCATAAGCATAAAGAATGATAATAGTATCAAACCAATAAGCACATTCTACACTACAAAATCACGACCGATCGAATAAGAGAATAAAATCGAACCTTGAAACCGAATGTAATGTTTAGGAGTTATAATTACATGTTCATGTCATCGAACACTTGGCGCGCAATGTTAGATCACAAGTCATTTTAAAGGAGAAACGATAAAAAACAAGTGAACTTTAAAGACATCTAGGCATAAGCATAAAGAATGAGGATAGTATCAAGCCAATATGCACATTCAACACTACAAAATCAAGACCGATCGAATAAACGCATAAATTCGAACCTAGAAAACGAATGACACATTTAGGAGTGACATTTACATGGACATTTCATCGAACACTTGGCGTGCAATGTTATATCTCATGTCATTTTAAAGGCAATAGTAGAAAAAACAAGTAAACTTTAAAGACATCTAGGCATAAGCATAAAGAATGAGGATAGTATCAATCCAATAAGCACATTCTACACTACAAAATCAAGACCGGTCGAATAAGAGCATAAATTCGAACCTAGAATCCGAATGCTAGTTTTAGGAGTGATAATTACATGGACATTTCATTGAACACTTGGCGTGCAATTTTAGATCACAAGTCATTTTAAAGGCAAAAGGAGAAAAATGAAGTGAATATTAAAAACATCTAGGAATAAGCATAAAGAATGGGGATAGTATCAAACCAATATGCACATTATGCAGTAAAAAATCAAGACCGATCGAATAAGAACATAAATTTGAACCTAGAAACCGAATTCCACATTAAGGAGTGACAATTACATGGAAATTTCATCGAACACTTGCCGTGTAATGTTAGATCACAAGTCATTTTTGAGGAAAAATGAGAAAAACAAGTGAACTTTAAAGACATCTAGGCATAAGCATAAAGAATGATAATGTTATCAAGCCAATAAGCATATTCCACACTACAAAATCAAGACCGATCGAATAAGAGCATAAATTCGAACCTATAAACCGAATGCCACATTTAGGAGTGACATTTACATGGACATTTCATCGTACACTTGACGTGCAATGTTATATTTCATGTCATTTTAAAGGCAAAAGTAGAAAAAAACAGTGAACTTTAAAGACATCTAGGCATAAGCATAAAGAATGAGGATAGTATCTAGCCAATAAGCACATTCTACAGTAAAAAATCAAGACCGATCGAAAAAGAACATAAATTCGAACCTGGAAACCGAATGCCACGTTAAGGAGTGACAATTACATGGCCATTTCATCGAACACTTGGCGTGCAATTTTAGATCACAAGTCATTTTAGATGAAAAATGAGAAAAAACTAGTGAACTTTAAAGACATCTAGGCATAAGCATAAAGAGTGATGATATTATCAAGCAAATAAGCACATTCTACACTACAAAATCGTGACCGATCGAATAAGAGCATAAATTCGAACTTAGAATCCGAATGATACGTTTAGGAGTGACATTTACATGGACATTTCATCGAACACTTGGCGTGCAATGTTATATTTCATGTCATTTTAAAGGCAAAAGTAGAAAAAACAAGTGAACTTTAAAGACATCTAGGCATAAGCATAAAGAATGAGGATAGTATCTAGCCAATAAGCACATTCTGCAGTAAAAAATCAAGACCGATTGAAAAAGAACATAAATTCGAACCTGGAAACCGAATGCCACGTTAAGGAGTGACAATTACGTGGACATTTCATCGAACAATTGGCGTGCAATTTTAGACCACAAGTCATTTTAGATGAAAAATGAGAAAAAACTCGTGAACTTTAAAGACATCTAGGCATAAGCATAAAGAATGATGATTGTATCAAGCCAATAAGCACATTCTACACTACAAAATCAAGACCGATCGAATAAGAGCATAAAATCGAACCTAGTAACCGAATGTCATGTTTAGGAGTGACAATTACATTGACATTTCATCGAACACTTGGCGCGCAATATTAGATCACAAGTCATTTTAGAGGAAAAATGAGAAAAACAAGTGAACTTTAAAGACATCTAGACATAATCATAAAGAGTGATGATATTATCAAGCAAATAAGCACATTCTACACTACAAAATCGTGACCGATCGAATCAGAGCATAAATTCGAACCTAGAATCCAAATGATACGTTTAGGAGTGACATTTACATGGACATTTCATCGAACACTTGGCGTGCAATGTTATATCTCATGTCATTTTAAAGGCAAAAGTAGAAAAAACAAGTGAACTTTAAAGACATCTAGGCATAAGCATAAAGAATGAGGATAGTATCTAGCCAATAAGCACATTCTGCAGTAAAAAATCAAGACCGATCGAAAAAGAACATAAATTCGAACCTGGAAACCGAATGCCACGTTAAGGAGTGACAATTACATGGACATTTCATCGAACACTTGGCGTGCAATTTTAGATCACAAGTCATTTTAGATGAAAAATGAGAAAAAACTAGTGAACTTTAAAGACATCTAGGCATAAGCATAAAGAATGATGATAGTATCAAGCCAATAAGCACATTCTACACTACAAAATCAAGACCGATCGAATAAGAACATAAATTCGAACCTAGAATCTGAATGCTACGTTTAGGACTGACATTTACATGGACATTTCATCGAACACTCGACGTGTAGTGTTAGATCAAAAGTCATTTTAAGGGAAAAAGGAGAAAAATGAAGTGAACATTAAAAACATCTAGGAATAAGCATAAAGAATAAGGATATTATCAAGCCAATAAGCATATTCTACACTAAAGATTCAAGACCGATCGAATAAGAGCATAAATTCGAACCTTGTAACCGAATGCCACGATTAGGAGTGACAATTACATGGACATTTCATCGAACACTTGGTGTGCAATGTTAGATCACAAGTCATTTTAAAGGAATAATGAGAAAAACAAGTGAACTTTAAAGGCATCTAGGCATAAGCATAAAGAATAATGATTGTATCAAGCCAATAAGCACATTCTACACTACAAAATCAAGACCGATCGAATAAGAGCATAAAATCGAACCTAGTAACCGAATGTCATGTTTAGGAGTGACAATTACATTGACATTTCATCGAACACTTGGCGCGCAATATTAGATCACAAGTCATTTTAGAGGAAAAATGAGAAAAACTAGTGAACTTTAAAGACATCTAGGCATAATCATAAAGAGTGATGATATTATCAAGCAAATAAGCACATTCTACACTACAAAATCATGACCGATCGAATAAGAGCATAAATTCGAACCTAGAATCCGAATTCTACGTTTAGGAGTGAAATTTACGTGGACATTTCATCGAGCACTTGGCGTGCAGTGTTATATCTCATGTCATTTTAAAGGAAAAAGGAGAAAAATGAAGTGAACATTAAAAACATCTAGGCATAAGCATAAAGAATGAGGATAGTATCTAGCCAATAAGCACATTCTACAGTAAAAAATCAAGACCGATCGAAAAAGAACATAAATTCGAACCTGAAAACCGAATGCCACGTTAAGGAGTGACAATTACATGGACATTTCATCGAACACTTGGCGTGCAATTTTAGATCACAGGTCATTTTAGATGAAAAATGAGAAAAAACTAGTGAACTTTTAAGACATCTAGGCATAAGCATAAAGAATGATAATAGTATCAAGCCAATAAGCACATTCTACACTACAAAATAATCACCGATCGAATAAGAACATAAATTCGAACCTAGAATCTGAATGCTACATTTAGGAGTGACATTTACATGGACATTTCATCGAACATTCGACGTGTAGTGTTAGATCAAAAGTCATTTTAAGGGCAAAAAGAGAAAAATGAAGTGAACATTAAAAACATCTAGGCATAAGCATAAAAAATAAGGAAATTATCAAGCCAATAAGCACATTCTACACTAAAGAATCAAGAACGATCGAATAAGAGCATAAATTCGAACCTAGTAACCGAATGCCACGATTAGGAGTGACAATTACATAGACATTTCATCGAACACTTGGTGTGCAATGTTAGATCATAAGTCATTTTAAAGGAAAAAGGAGAAAAAACAAGTGAACTTTAAAGACATCTAGGCATAAGCATAAAGAATGATAATAATATCAAGCCAATAAGCACATTTTGCACTATAAAATCACGACCGATCGAATAAGAGCATAAAATCGAACCTAGTAACCGAATGTCATGTTTACGAGTGACAATTACATTGACATTTCATCGAACACTTGGCGCGCAATATTAGATCACAAGTCATTTTAGAGGAAAAATGAGAAAAACAAGTGAACTTTAAAGACATCTAGGCATAATCATAGGGAGTGATGATATTATCAAGCAAATAAGCACATTCTACACTACAAAATCATGACCGATCGAATAAGAGCATAAATTCGAACATAGAATCCGAATGATACGTTTAGGAGTGACATTTACATGGACATTTCAAATCGAACACTCGGCGTGCAGTGTTAGATCAAAAGTCATTTTAAGGGCAAAAGGAGAAAAATGAAGTGAACATTATAAACATCTGGGCATAAGCATAAAGAATGAGGATAGTATCAAGCCAATAAGCACATTCTACACTACAGAATCAAGACCGATCGAATAAGAACATAAATTCGAACCTAGTAACCGAATGCCACGATTAGGAGTGACAATTACATGGACATTTCATCGAACACTTGGTGTGCAATGTTAGATCACAATTCATTTTAAAGGAAAAATGATAAAAACAAGTGAACTTTAAAGACATCTAGGCATAAGCATAAAGAATGATAATAGTATCAAGGCAATAAACACATTTTGCACTACAAAATCACGACCGATCGAATAAAAGCATAAAATTCAACCTAGTAACCGAATGTCATGTTTAGGAGTGACAATTACATTGACAATTCATCGAACACTTGGCGCGCAATATTAGATCACAAGTCATTTTAGAGGAAAAATGAAAAACACAAGTGAACTTTAAAGACATCTAGGCATAAGCATAAAGAGTGATGATAGTATCAAGCAAATAAGCACATTCTACACTACAAAATCATGACCGATCGAATAAGAGCATAAATTCGAAACTAGAATCCGAATTCTACGTTTAGGAGTGAAATTTACGTGGACATTTCATCGAATATTCGGCGTGCAGTGTTAGATCAAAAGTCATTTTAAAGGAAAAAGGAGAAAAATGAAGTGAACATTAAAAACATCTAGGCATAAGCATAAAATGAGGATAGTATCAAGCCAATAAGCACATTCTGCACTACAAAATCACGACCGATCAAATAAGAGCATAAAATCAAACCTTGAAACCGAATGTCATGTTCAGGAGTTATAATTACATGAACATGTCATCGAACACCTGGCGCACATTTTTAGATCACAAGTCATTTTAAAGGAGAAACGATAAAAAACAAGTGAACTTTGAAGACATCTAGGCATAAGCGTAAAGAATGAGGACAGTATCAAGCCAATTTGCACATTCAACACTACAAAATTAAGACCGATCGAATAAACGCATAAATTCGAACCTAGAAAATGAATGCCACATTCAGGAGTGACATTTACATGGACATTTGAACGAACACTTGGTGTGTAATGTTATATCTCATGTCATTTTAAAGGCAATAGTAGAAAAAACAAGTAAACTTTAAAGACATCTAGGCATTATCATAAACAATGAGGATAGTATCTAGCCAATAAGCACATTCTGCAGTAAAAAATCAAGACCGATCGAATAAGAACATAAATTCGAACCTAGAAACCGAATGCCACGTTAAGGAGTGACTATTACATGGACATTTCATCGAACACATGGCGTGCAATTTTAGATCACAAGTCATTTTAGATGAAAAATGAAAAAAAATAAGTGAACTTTAAAGACATCTAGGCATAAGAATAAAAATGATGATAGTATCAAGCCAATAAGCAAATTCTACACTACAAATTCAAGACCGATCGAATAAGAGAATAAATTCCAACCTAGAATCCGAATGATACGTTTAGGAGTGATTTTTACATGGACATTTCATCGAACACTTGGCGTGCAATGTTAGATAACAAGTCATTTTAAAGGAAAAAAGAGAAAAAACAAGTGAGCGTTAAAGACATCTTGGCATAAGCATAAAGAATGATAATAGTATCAAACCAATAAGCACATTCTACACTACAAAATCACGACCGATCGAATAAGAGCATAAAATCGAACCTTGAAACCGAATGTAATGTTTAGGAGTTATAATTACATGTTCATGTCATCGAACACTTGGCGCGCAATGTTAGATCACAAGTCATTTTAAAGGAGAAACGATAAAAAACAAGTGAACTTTAAAGACATCTAGGCATAAGCATAAAGAATGAGGATAGTATCAAGCCAATATGCACATTCAACACTACAAAATCAAGACCGATCGAATAAACGCATAAATTCGAACCTAGAAAACGAATGACACATTTAGGAGTGACATTTACATGGACATTTCATCGAACACTTGGCGTGCAATGTTATATCTCATGTCATTTTAAGGGCAAAAGTTGAAAAAACAAGTGAACTTTAAAGACATCTAGGCATAAGCATAAAGAATTAGGGTAGTATCAAGCCAATAAGCACATAAATTCGAACCCTTAAAACCGAATGCCACGTTAAGGAGTGACAATTACATGGACATTTCATCGAACACTTGGCGTGTATTGTTAAATCACAAGTCATTTTAGTGGAAAAATGAGAAAAAAACAAGTGAACTTTAAAGACATCTAGGCATAAGCATAATGAATGATGATAGTATCAAGCCAATAAGCACATTCTACACTACAAAATCAAGACCGATCGAATAAACGCATAAATTCGAACCTAGAAACAGAATGCCATATTTAGGAGTGACATTTACATGGACATTGCATCGAACACTTGGCATGCAATGTTAGATCTCAAGTCATTTCAAAGGCAAAAGTAGAAAAAACAAGTGAAGTTTAAAGACATCTAGGAATAAGCATAAAGAATGGGGATAGTATCAAACCAATATGCACATTATGCAGTAAAAAATCAAGACCGATCGAATAAGAACATAAATTTGAACCTAGAAACCGAATTCCACATTAAGGAGTGACAATTACATGGAAATTTCATCGAACACTTGCCGTGTAATGTTAGATCACAAGTCATTTTTGAGGAAAAATGAGAAAAACAAGTGAACTTTAAAGACATCTAGGCATAAGCATAAAGAATGATAATGTTATCAAGCCAATAAGCATATTCCACACTACAAAATCAAGACCGATCGAATAAGAGCATAAATTCGAACCTATAAACCGAATGCCACATTTAGGAGTGACATTTACATGGACATTTCATCGTACACTTGACGTGCAATGTTATATCTCATGTCATTTTAAAGGCAAAAGTAGAAAAAAACAGTGAACTTTAAAGACATCTAGGCATAAGCATAAAGAATGAGGATAGTATCTAGCCAATAAGCACATTCTACAGTAAAAAATCAAGACCGATCGAAAAAGAACATAAATTCGAACCTGGAAACCGAATGCCACGTTAAGGAGTGACAATTACATGGTCATTTCATCGAACAATTGGCGTGCAATTTTAGATCACAAGTCATTTTAGATGAAAAATGAGAAAAAACTAGTGAACTTTAAAGACATCTAGGCATAAGCATAAAGAGTGATGATATTATCAAGCAAATAAGCACATTCTACACTACAAAATCGTGACCGATCGAATAAGAGCATAAATTCGAACTTAGAATCCGAATGATACGTTTAGGAGTGACATTTACATGGACATTTCATCGAACACTTGGCGTGCAATGTTATATCTCATGTCATTTTAAAGGCAAAAGTAGAAAAAACAAGTGAACTTTAAAGACATCTAGGCATAAGCATAAAGAATGAGGATAGTATCTAGCCAATAAGCACATTCTGCAGTAAAAAATCAAGACCGATCGAAAAAGAACATAAATTCGAACCTGGAAACCGAATGCCACGTTAAGGAGTGACAATTACGTGGACATTTCATCGAACAATTGGCGTGCAATTTTAGACCACAAGTCATTTTAGATGAAAAATGAGAAAAAACTCGTGAACTTTAAAGACATCTAGGCATAAGCATAAAGAATGATGATTGTATCAAGCCAATAAGCACATTCTACACTACAAAATCAAGACCGATCGAATAAGAGCATAAATTCGAACCTAGAATCCGAATGATACATTTAGGAGTGATTTTTGCATGGACATTTCATCGAACACTTGGCGTGCAATGTTAGATCACAAGTCATTGTAAAGGTAAAAAGAGAAAAAATAAGTGAACTTTAAAGACATCTAGGCATAAGCATTGTTGGAAAGTTGTGTGTTAGAATAGAGTCAAGGAACAGTTATGTGAACTGTTCCTTGGGCAGCGGAATAACAAATAAATATTTAGGTGATAGACACAAAGAAGATAACAATATGGAAGTATAGGAACAAAGAATATTAAGGGAACAATTCAAGAAATTATAAGGAACAAGAACCAAAAGCATAAGATAAGTAAAGGGACACAATTCCTTATAGAGGAACCCCACTTCAACCAACTAGTTGAATGGGTAAACCTCTACCTCCCTTGGAGGATTTTGAATGACTTACTTGTTTTATTGATTGTTCCTTAGTAACAACAGGCAAGACTCAAACTTCTCTGTTCCTACGAGTTCTACCTAACTCTAGCAACACTAATGAGTCTTCTCAACCAAGTTCCTAAGCAAACAACTCAACTAAGACAAGTAAACCAAACCTTACACCTGGACTTCACTATCACAGTTCCCTTCCTCCTGGGAACATCTTCCTTCCCTCTTACACTTGGACTTCACTATCACAGTTCCCTTACTCCTGGGAACTTCTTCCTCGTCGTGGCTGAGATCAAACACTCGCCGTCGACCACCTTCTCTCTCTTAATGCTCTTGTCTTTTTGGATTTCTGAAGGGGTGAATTTTTCTTTTGGGCTTGTTCACTATTTATATCTAAAGAGCCTTGCTCCCCAATCCTCAACTTGGGAAATGTCAAGATTGCCCTTGTCTTGTTCCCCAAGTATGTACTTTCTCAACATGTGACTCTTGTTTTGAATTTGGTCAACTCTTGAAGCTCATCAAGCCGTTGGATGAATAGGCTCAGTCTGATGCACGGACTGTTCCTCTGTTTTGTCAGGAACATGTCTCCGTATTTCTCGCTGATGTGTTTTTTGAACTGGCTTGTGAGTTTCCTTAGATGGGAACAGTTCCTTCATTTTACACTGAGAGTTCCCTTCATTGTTCTCTTGATTGTTTCTTCTCTTGGAGATTTTCTTTTGAGGAACCGTTCCTTGGATGGGAACAGTTCCTTCATATTACACTGATAGTTCCCTTCATTGTTCCTTTGAGTCTTTCTTCTCCTGGAGCTTTGGTCTTGGGGAGCTATTCCTTGGATGGGAGCAGTTCCTTCACATTACATTGTCGTTCCCTTCACTATTCCTTTGAGCCTTGAACCTTCATTGTTCCCATCATGTTCCTGGATGGGAACAACTCCTCATATTGCACTGGCGTTCCCATCACTGTTCCTTTGAGCCTTAAACCTTCATTGTTCCCATCATGTTCCTGGATGGGAACAACTCCTCATATTGCACTGGCGTTCCCATCATTGTTCCTTTGAGCTTTGAAACTTCACTGTTCCCATCATGTTCCCTAGATGGGAACAGTTCCTTATATTACACTAGCGTTCCCATCACTGTTCCTTTGATCTTTGAAACTTCACTGTTCCCATCATATTCCCTAGATGGAAACAGTTCCCATCATATTACACTAGTGTTCCCTTCTGTGTTCCTTCTTCTTGGTTTTTCTATCATTTTCAGTTGTCAAGGGAACAGTGTCATCCTATTACACTGAGAGCTCCCTTTATTGTTCCCTCTATCAAGGGAACAGTTACTTTCATCGTTCCTTTGAATCTTCATTCTTTGTCTTGCTTCTCTTGGAGCCTTGAACTTCACAGTTCCCATCACTGTTCTCTCTAGTTAGATGAACAGTTCCTTTCATTGTTCCCTTGGACAATTCCTTCCCTTAAACACTTCATAGAACATATCAAATGCCAAGGGTTTGTTATCATCAAAACCCAAAGGGGCAAGGGAACCTTGCCTTAACAATTTCCCCCTTTTTGATAATGACAAACCCTTCAAAATTATAGAGCAAAACAAATACTAGTTCCCCCTGAGGGCAAGGGGCAAATGTTTGTTATCATCAAAACCCAACGGGGCAAGGGAACCTTGCCTTAACAATTTCCCCCTTTTTGATGATGACAAACTCTTCAAAATTGTAGAGCAAAACAAGTTCTAGTTCCCCCTGAATAAATGAAAGTTCCTCAATAAAATGCATGGTTGTTCCCTAAACCTTTTTGTTCCCCCTAAGATGGACTTGTAGTTCCTACTAGTGAAAGTTATCAAGTGGTTCCCTCTTAGCAAATGGAAAAGTAAATTCTACATCTCTTCGAACAACGCATCTCTACAATTTTTCACACTTCCCCCTTTTGGCATCATCGAAAAATGAACTTCAAGTAAGAGGTACAAATACAAAGCACAATCTTAACTCAAGGATAATATTGAGATGATGATAGAGGGATGGGACTACACAATCATCATAAGCAAGAAATAGTTAGAGTAATGGAACTGGAAGCATATACACAAGGAAAAGCAATTTATTGGAATTGATGGGCAAAGGAAATCCTGTAGGGGACTCAATCATGATTTCGAAGATGGTGTGTTTCCCTGGATGTCAAGCATTACCATTGTTCCTCACAATAGACGTGGGTTCCTTGATTTTTACATCCATTTCCTTGCTTTAGTTCCTCTTATCCTTCCTTGTACATTTCTTCAAATTTTCTTGAAACTTTTCCTTCATGAGACATTTGGTTCCCTTTTTTTTTTTTTTGAGAACTTGCAACTTGCATATGCTTTACAGAACTTGCAACTTAATATGAATGAACTTGCAACTTGTTCCCCCTCAAAGAATGGAACTATATCTAGAGCTTTATCATCTTTTCTTCCCTTGACTTGTTGTTCCCTTGTCATCCAGTAAAAACAAGTTCCCACTCTTCTACACCATGATTGAGTAACGAGGGCTTGGTTTGGATAGCATGGGATTTTTGTGGAACAATAAGATAAGCATATCCAAACAAATAAGCATGGAAAGGAACAAAAGACATCCAGGTAATTGAATCCAGTAAATAAGGGCTTAAAACATATTAGGCTCATAGGAGACGTTTACCTGGATCAAGGTTAAGGGACAAGTCTTATGATCAACCATCATTTCGGCTAATATTGTGGGATAGGAACTCAGGTTGATCATTTTGGGCCAAAAAAAAAAAGAAAAACTCATGCATATGTAACAATTCCATGCAAAAAAAAAAAAAGGATAGTGAAGGCATAGTCCATCAAACAAGTCATCATATTATCATGAAGAAAGTTACTAAGTATTGTTCCCTACCAAAGTTCCCTTAAACTAGCCAATCATTGAAAGAATAGTGAACCGGGACTTGTTTAATTCTAAGAAGATCATGCAAGGAAGCATCCTTAGATGTTCCTTGAGCTAATTTCTATCCAAAGCTTTGGTGAATTTCCTTGCAACTTGATTTTCAGTTCTACAAAGTTCCATCTCAATGGATTTTTCTCAAAGATCAGCTCTATTGTTCCCATGCATGAAAGATGAGCACATTATGGGTTAAGAAACACTTGCCTCATTGTGTTCCACAACTAGCATTCAGCTTGTTAATTTTTTTTTTGAGAGGGGAATTTTTGTTCTTGACCTTGTTCCCCCTAAATTGTTGCACTTCTTGCACATTAAGTGAGTTCCTAGCTCACTTCCACTTGAGATTGTGAGGAAATTTTTCAATGAGACACTTGTTCCTAAGTTGCTTCCCTCACAACTCCCTACAACACAAACTTAAGTCTTGATTTTGGGCACCCAAACAAGTTTGGGTTCCCTTGGGTTAGGACCAGCATTAAAAAATTCAACATTTCCACACTTCATGCAACAAGATTGTATGGAAGGAACTGAAGACTTACCTTTCCTAGGTTGTTGCACCTTTTGGTCCTTCCTTCTTAATCCAGTGAATTTCCAATGGTTCTTGAAAGCATAGTGTCCACGACGTTCCCAGTTCCCATGGATTTGTTGGAAATGAGGTTGTGCCTTTCTCTCTTGGAACTTTGTTTCCCTACGAGGTTCCCTGTTCTCATCTTGGTTCATCACCTTTGGATGATTACGATGTGCACCTTGGGCACTTGACTCTCCTTTATGTTCCTCTTGTCTTATGGGTTTGCACCTCACATGAATGTCATTGTTCCATGAAGCTTGCTTCTTTGATCTAGCTTGTTGTTCCCAAACCTTATGTGCCGTTTGTCCTCTAGCCCATGTGTAGTTTAAGGAACTATGGTTTTCAAGACCTTTTAGCTTTGCCTCCAAGTGCATGTTCTTGTCATTAGCACTTTGCAACCTTCTTTGAAGATGGAGCAGTTCCTTATCTTCAAAATTTTTTTTCACCTGTTCCTTAACACATCTAAACTCGTAGAGTTTCTTCTCATTCATAAGGTTAGTGGAAACAAGCTTATCAACTTTAGATCTCAAGCTATTCAACTCAGTTTGGTCAAAGGGAACACAAAAGTTTAGTTCCTTAGAAAGTTTCAAGTTTTCAGCTCTAAGACTTTCTAACTTAGCATGTAGTTCCCGATTCTCAGACATCAAGTTCCCAACATCAATTTTAAGAGAATAACAAGCATCACAAGGAATGGAAGAATAACTATCATGATTTTCAAGTTCCTCTTTCAGTTTTTCCTTTTCCTTCCAAATTTTCTCAATAAATTTAATTAGGGAACTTTTCTTATAATTCTTCAAATCATTGAGAAGATGGGAACTTTCACTTACCTCTTCTTCACAATCAGATGCACTTTGTTCCTTAGCAACAAAACAAGTACTTGTACTTGTCCATTCGTCAGATTCATCATCAGGATTGTTCCCCCATGCATCAAAAAAGAAAGACACATTCCCTCTTCCTTTCTTCTTCTTAGGACAGTTCCTAATGATCTTCTCCCTTTCCTTGGTCACTACATCAAGTATCTTTTGTTGTTCCTCTCCCACAAGCTCTAGTTTTGTGGTGGGAACACTTCCATCATTTTTCCTTTGGAGATTTCCCTTGGAGTACAAGGAACGTAGTGCCTCTATGCAACAAGCAACGTCATCACTTGTTGACAATGTCATATTGTTCCCTAATTACCTGCAAGTAACACACAATCTAGAGCAACCAGGCTCTGATACCAATTGTTGGAAAGTTGTGTGTTAGAATAGAGTCAAGGAACAGTTATGGGAACTGTTCCTTGGGCAGCGGAATAACAAATAAATATGCAGGTGATAGACACAAAGAAGATAACAATATGGAAGTATAGGAACAAAGAATATTAAGGGAACAATTCAAGAAATTATAAGGAACAAGAACCAAAAGCATAAGATAAGTAAAGGGACACAATTCCTTATAGAGGAACCTCACTTCAACCAACTAGTTGAATGGGTAAACCTCTACCTCCCTTGGAGGATTTTGAATGACTTACTTGTTTTATTGATTGTTCCTTAGTAACAACAGGCAAGACTCAAACTTCTCTGTTCCTACGAGTTCTACCTAACTCTAGCAACACTAATGAGTCTTCTCAACCAAGTTCCTAAGCAAACAACTCAACTAAGACAAGTAAACCAAACCTTACACCTGGACTTCACTATCACAGTTCCCTTCCTCTTGGGAACGTCTTCCTTCTCTCTTACACTTGGACTTGACTATCACAGTTCCCTTGCTCCTGGGAACTTCTTCCTCGCCGTGGCTGAGATCAAACACTCACCGTCGACCACTTTCTCTCTCTTAATGCTCTTGTCTTTTTGGATTTCTGAAAGGGGTGAATTTTTCTTTTGGGCTTGTTCACTATTTATATCTAAAGAGCCTTGCTCCCCAATCCTCAACTTGGGAAATGTCAAGATTGCCCTTGTCTTGTTCCCCAAGTATGTACTTTCTCAACATGTGACTCTTGTTTTGAATTTGGTCAACTCTTGAAGCTCATCAAGCCGTTGGATGAATAGGCTCAGTCTGATGCACAGACTGTTCCTCTGTTTTGTCAGGAACATGTCTCCGTATTTCTCGCTGATGTGTTTTTTGGACTGGCCTGTGAGTTCCCTTAGATGGGAACAATTCCTTCATTTTACACTGAGAGTTCCCTTCATTGTTCTCTTGATTGTTTCTTCTACTGGATCTTTTCTCTTGAGGAACTGTTCCTTGGATGGGAACAGTTCCTTCATATTACACTGATAGTTCCCTTCATTGTTCCTTTGAGTCTTTCTTCTCCTGGAGCTTCGGTCTTGGGGAGCTATTCCTTGGATGGGAGCAGTTCCTTCACATTACATTGTCGTTCCCTTCACTGTTCCTTTGAGACTTGAACCTTCATTGTTCCCATCATGTTCCTGGATGGGAACAACTCCTCATATTGCACTGGCGTTCCCATCACTGTTCCTTTGAGCCTTAAACCTTCATTGTTCCCATCATGTTCCTGGATGGGAACAACTCCTCATATTGCACTGGCGTTCCCATCATTGTTCCTTTGAGCTTTGAAACTTCACTATTCCCATCATGTTCCCTAGATGGGAACAATTCCTTATATTACACTAGCGTTCCCATCACTGTTCCTTTGATCTTTGAAACTTCACTGTTCCCATCATATTCCCTAGATGGAAACAGTTCCCATCATATTACACTAGTGTTCCCTTCAGTGTTCCTTCTTCTTGGTTTTTCTATCATTTTCAGTTGTCAAGGGAACAGTGTCATCCTATTACACTGAGAGTTCCCTTTATTGTTCCCTCTATCAAGGGAACAGTTCCTTTCATCGTTCCCTTGAATCTTCATTCTTTGTCTTGCTTCTCTTGGAGCCTTGAACTTCACAGTTCCCATCACTGTTCTCTCTAGTTAGATGAACAGTTCCTTTCATTGTTCCCTTGGACAATTCATTCCCTGAAACACTTCATAGAACATATCAAATGCCAAGGGTTTGTTACCATCAAAACCCAAAGGGGCAAGGGAACCTTGCCTTAACAAGCATAAAGAATGATAATAGTATCAAGCAAATAAATACATTTTGCACTACAAAATCAAAATCGATCGAATAAGAGCATAAATTCAGACCTAGAAACCGAATGCCATATTTAAGAGTGACATTTACATGGACATTTAATCGAACACAAGGCGTGCGATTTTAGATCTCAAGTTATTTTGAAGGCAAAAGTAGAAAAAACAAGTGAACTTTAAAGACATCTAGGCATAAGCATAAAGAATGAGGATGGTATCAAGCCAATAAGCACATTATGCAGTAAAAAATCAAGACCGATCGAATAAGAACATAAATTCGAATCTAGAAACCGAATGCCACATTTAGGAGTGACATTTACATGGACATTTCATCGAACACTTGGCATGTAATGTTATATCTCATGTCATTTTAAAGGCAAAAGGAGAAAAAACAATTGAACTTTAAAGACATCTAGGCATAAGCATAAAGAATGAGGATAGTATCTAGCCAATAAGCATATTCTGCATTAAAAAATCAAGACCGATCGAATAAGAACATAAATTCGAACCTGGAAACCGAATGACACGTTAAGGAGTGACAATTACATGGACATTTCATCGAACACTTAGTGTGTAATTTTAGATCACAAGTCATTTTAGATGAAAAATGAGAAAAAACAAGTGAACTTTAAAGCCATCTAGGCATAAGCATAAAGAATGATGATAGTATCAAGCCAATAAGCACATTCTACACTACAAAATCAAGACCGATCGAATAAGAACATAAATTCGAACCTAGAATCTGAATGCTACGTTTAGGAGTGACAATTACATGGACATTTCATCGAAAACTTGGTGTGCAATGTTAGATCACAAGTCATTTTAAAGGAAAAATGAGAAAAACAAGTGAACATTAAAGACATCTAGGCAGAAGCATAAAGAATGATGATTGTATGAAGCCAATAAGCACATTCTACACTACAAAATCAAGACCGATCGAATAAGAGCATAAATTCGAACCTAGAATTTGAATGATACGTTTGGGAGTGATTTTTGCATGGACATTTCATCGAACACTTGGCGTGCAATAGTATCAAGCCATTTTAAAGAACATTTCACCAGTCATTTTAAAGGAAAAAGGAGAAAAAACAAGTGAACTTTAAAGACATCTAGGCATAAGCATAAAGAATGATAATAGTATCAAGCCAATAAACACATTTTGCACTACAAAATCACGACCAATCGAATAAGAGCATAAAATCCAACCTAGTAACCGAATGTCATGTTTAGGAGTGACAATTACATTGACATTTCATCGAACACTTGGCGCGCAATATAATATCACAAGTCATTTTAGAGGAAAAATGAGAAAAACAAGTGAACTTTAAAGACATCTAGGCATAAGGATAAAGAGTGATGATAGTATCAAGCAAATAAGCACATTCTACACTACAAAATCAAGACCGATCGAATAAGAGCATAAATTCGAACCTAGAATCCGAATGATACGTTTAGGAGAGATTTTTACATGGACATTTCATCAAACACTTGGCGTGCAATGTTAGATCACAAGTCATTTTAAAGGAAAAAGGAGAGAAAAACAAGTGAACGTTAAACACATCTAGGCATAAGCATAAAGAATGATAATAGTATCAAGCCAATAAGCACATTCTGCACTACAAAATCACGACCGATCGAATAAGAGCACAAAATCGAACCTTGAAACCGAATGTCATGTTTAGGAGTGACAATGACATGGACATTTCATCGAACACTTGGCGTGCAATTTTAGATCACAAGTCATTTTAGAGGAAAAATGAGAAAAAACAAGTGAACTTTAAAGACATCTAGGCATAAGCATAAAGAATGAGGACAATATCAAGCCAATAAGCACATGCAACACTACAAAATCAAGACCGATCGAATAAACGCATAAATTCGAACCTAGAAACCGAATGGCACATTTAGGAGTGACATTTACATGGACATTTCATCGAACACTTGGCGTGCAATGTTATATCTCATGTCATTTTAAAGGCAAAAGTAGAAAAAAAGAGTGAACTTTAAAGACATCTAGGCATAAGCATAAAGAATGAGGATAGTATCTAGCCAATAAGCACATTCTGCAGTAAAAAATCAAGACCGATCGAATAAGAACATAAATTCGAACCTGGAAACCGAATGCCACGTTAAGGAATTGACAATTACATGGAAATTTCATTAAACACTTGGCGTGCAATTTTAGATCACAAGTCATTGTAGATAAAAAAATGAGAAAAAAACAAGTGAACTTTAAAGACATCTAGGCATAATTATAAAGAATGATGATAGTATCAGGCCAATAAGCACATTCTACACTACAAAATCAAGACCGATCGAATAAGAACATAAATTCGAACCTAGAATCTAAATGCTACGTTTAGGAGTGACATTTACATGGACATTTCATCGAACACTCGGCGTGCAGTGTTAGATCAAAAGTCATTTTAAGGGCAAAAGGAGAAAAATGAAGTGAACATTAAAAACATCTAGGCACAAGCATAAAGAATGAGGATAATATCAAGCCAATAAGCACATTCTACACTACAAAATCAAGACCGAACGAATAAGATCATTGATTCGAACCTAGTAACCGAATGCCACGATTAGTAGTGACAATTACATGGGCATTTCATCGAACACTTGGTGTGCAATGTTAGATCACAAGTCATTTTAAAGGAAAAATGAGAAAAACAAGTGAACTTTAAAGACATCTAGGCATAAGCATAAAGAATGATGATTGTATCAAGCCAATAAGCACATTCTACACTACAAAATCCAGACCGATCGAATAAGAGCATAAATTCGAACCTAGAATCCGAAAGATAGGTTTAGGAGTGATTTTTGCATGGACATTTCATCGAACACTTGACGTGCAATGTTAGATCACAAGTCATTTTAAAGGAAAAAGGAGAAAAAACAAATGAACTTTAAAGATATCTAGGCATAAGCATAAAGAATGATAATAGTATCAAGCCAATAAACACATTTTGCACTACAAAATCACGACCGATCGAATAAGAGCATAAATTCAGACCTAGAAACCGAATGCCATATTTAGGAGTGACATTTTCATGGACATTTCATCGAACACTTGGCGTGCAATTTTAGATCACAAATCATTTTAGAGGAAAAATGAGAAAAAAACAAGTGAACTTTAAAGACATCTAGGCATAAGCATAAAGAATGAGGACAATATCAAGCCAATAAGCACATGCAACACTACAAAATCAAGACCAATCGAATAAATGCATAAATTCGAACCTAGAAACCGAATGCCACATTTAGAAGTGACATTTACATGGACATTTCATCGAACACTTGGCGTGCAATGTTAGATCACAAGTCATTTTAAAGGAAAAAGGAGAAAAAACAAGTGAACGTTAAAGACATCTAGGCATAAGCATAAAGAATGATCATAGTATCAAGCCAATAAGCACATTCAACATTACAAAACCAAGACCGATCGAATAAACGCATAAATTCGAACCTAGAAACCGAATGCCACATTTAGAAGTGACATTTACATGGACATTTCATCGAACACTTGGCGTGCAATGTTATATCTCATGTCATTTTAAAGGCAATAGTAGAAAAAACAAGTAAACTTTAAAGACATCTAGGCATAAGCATAAAGAATGAGGATAGTATCAATCCAATAAGCACATTCTACACTACAAAATCAAGACCGGTCGAATAAGAGCATAAATTCGAACCTAGAATCCGAATGCTAGTTTTAGGAGTGATAATTACATGGACATTTCATTGAACACTTGGCGTGCAATTTTAGATCACAAGTCATTTTAAAGGCAAAAGGAGAAAAATGAAGTGAATATTAAAAACATCTAGGCATAAGCATAAAAATGAGGATAGTATCAAGCCAATAAGCACATTCTACACTACAAAATCAAGACCGATCGAATAAGAGCATAAATTCAAACCTAGTAACTGAATGCCGTGATTAGGAGTGACAATTACATTGACATTTCATCGAACACTTGGTGTGCAATGTTAGATCACAAGTCATTTTAGAGGAAAAATGAGAAAAACAAGTGAACTTTTAGACATCTAGGCATAAGCATAAAGAATGATGATAATATCAAGCCAATAAGCACATTCTACACTACAAAATCAAGACCGATCGAATTAGAGAATAAATTAGAACCTAGAATCCGAATGATACGTTTAGGAGTGACATTTACATGGACATTTCATCGAACACTTGGCATGCAATGTTAGATCACAAGTCATTTTAAAGGAAAAAGGAGAAAAAACAAGTGAACGTTAAAGACATCTATGCATAAGCATAAAGAATGATTATAGTATCAAGCCAATAAGCACATTCAACACTACAAAAGCAAGACCGATCGAATAAAAGCATAAATTCGAACCTAGAAACCGAATGCCACATTTAGAAGTGACATTTACATTGACATTTCATCGAACACTTGGCGTGCAATGTTATATCTCATGTCATTTTAAAGGCAATAGTAGAAAAAACAAGTAAAGTTTAAAGACATCTAGGCATAAGCATAAAGAATGAGGATAGTATCTAGCCAATAAGCACAATCTCTAGTAAAAAATCAAGACCGATCGAATAAGAACATAAATTCGAACCTAGAAACCGAATGCATGGTTAAGGAGTGACTATTACATGGACATTTCATCGAACAATTGGAGTGCAATTTTAAATCACAAGTCATTTTAGATGAAAAATGAGAAAAAATAAGTGAACTTTAAAGACATCTAGGCATAAGCATAAAAATGATGAAAGTATCAAGCCAATAAGCACATTCTACACTACAAAATCAAGACCGATCGAATAAGAGCATAAATTCGCCCTAGAATCCGAATGATACGTTTAGGAGTGATGTTTACATGGACATTTCATCGAACACATGGCGTGCAATGCTAGATCACAATTCATTTTAAAGGAAAAAGGAGAAAAAACAACTGAACGCTAAAGACATCTAGGCATAAGCATAAATAATGATAATAATATCAAGCTAATAAGCACATTCTGCACTACAAAATCACGACCGATCGAATAAGAGCATAAAATCGAACCTTGAAACCGAATGTCATTTTTAGGCGTTATAATTACATGGACTTGTCATCCAACACTTGGCGCTAGATCACAAGTCATTATAAAGGAGAAACGATAAAAAAACAAGTGAACTTTAAAGACATCTAGGGATAAGCATAAAGAATAAGGATAGTATCAATCCAATAAGCACATTCTACACTATAAAATCAAGACCGATCGAATAAGAGCATAAATTCGAACCTAGAATCCGAATGCTAGGTTTAGGAGTGATAATTACATGGACATTTCATCGAACACTTGGCGTGCAATGTTAGATCACAAGTCATTTTAAAGGCAAAAGGAGAAAAATGAAGTGAATATTAAAAACATCTAGGTATAAGCATAAAAATGAGGATAGTATCAAGCCAATAAGCACATTCTACACTACAAAATCAAGACCGATCGAATAAGAGCATAAATTCAAACCTAGTAACCGAATGCCGTGATTAGGAGTGACAATTACATTGACATTACGTCGAACACTTGGTGTGCAATGTTAGATCACAAGTCATTTTAGAGGAAAAATGAGAAAAACAAGTGAACTTTTAGACATCTATGCATAAGCATAAAGAATGATGATAGTATCAAGCCAATAAGCACATTCTACACTACAAAATCAAGACCGATCGAATAAGAGAATAAATTAGAACCTAGAATCCGAATGATACGTTTAGTGACATTTACATTGACATTTCATCGAACACTTGACGTGCAATGTTATATCTCATGTCATTTTAAAGGCAATAGTAGAAAAAACAAGTAAAGTTTAAAGACATCTAGGCATAAGTATAAAGAATGAGGATAGTATCTAGCCAATAAGCACAATCTCTAGTAAAAAATCAAGACCGATCGAATAAGAACATAAATTCGAACCTAGAAACCGAATGCCAAGTTAAGGAGTGACTATTACATGGACATTTCATCGAACACTTGGAGTGCAATTTTAGATCACAAGTCATTTTAGATGAAAAATGAGAAAAAATAAGTGAACTTTAAAGACATCTAGGCATAAGCATAAAAATGATGAAAGTATCAAGCCAATAAGCACATTCTACACTACAAAATCAAGACCGATCGAATAAGAGCATAAATTCGGACCTAGAATCCGAATGATACGTTTAGGAGTGATGTTTACATGGACATTTCATCGAACACATGGCGTGCAATGTTAGATCACAATTCAATTTAAAGGAAAAAGGAGAAAAAACAAGTGAACGCTAAAGACATCTAGGCATAAGCATAAAGAATGATAATAATATCAAGCCAATAAGCACATTCTACACTACAAAATTACGAACGATCGAATAAGAGCATAAAATCGAACCTTGAAACCGAATGTCATGTTTAGGAGTTATAATTACATGGACATGTCATCGAACACTTGGCGCGCAATGTTAGATCACAAGTCATTTTAGAGGAAAAATGAGAAAAACAAGTGAACTTTTAGACATCTATGCATAAGCATAAAGAATGATGATAGTATCAAGCCAATAAGCACATTCTACACTACAAAATCAAGACCGATCGAATAAGAGAATAAATTAGAACCTAGAATCCGAATGATACGTTTAGGAGTGATTTTTACATGGACATTTCATCGAACACTTGGCGTGTAATGTTAGATCACAAGTCATTTTAAAGGAAAACGGAGAAAAAACAAGTGAACGTTAAAGACATCTAGGCATAAGCATAAAGAATGATCATAGTATCAAGCCAATCAACACATTCAACACTACAAAATCAAGACCAATCGAATAAACGCATAAATTCGAACCTAGAAACCGAATGCCACATTTAGGAGTGACATTTACATGGACATTTCATCGAACACTTGGCGTGCAATGTTATATCTCATGTCATTTTAAAGGCAATAGTAGAAAAAACAAGTAAACTTTAAAGACATCTAGGCATAAGCATAAAAAATGAGGATATCATCTAGCCAATAAGCACATTCTGCAGTAAAAAATCAAGACCGATCGAAAAAGAACATAAATTCGAACCTAGAAACCGAATGCCACGTTAAGGAGTGACTATTACATGGATATTTCATCGAACACTTGGCTGCAATTTTAGTTTACAAGTCATTTTAGATGAAAAATGAGAAAAAACAAGTGAACTTTAAAGACATCTAGGCATAAGCATAAAGAATGATGATAGTATCAAGCCTATAAGCACATTCTACACTACAAAATCAAAACCGATCGAATAAGAGCATAAATTCGAACCTAGAATCCGAATGCTACGTTTAGGAGTGACATTTACATGGACATTTCATCGAACACTCGGCGTGCAGTGTTAGATCAAAAGTCATTTTAAGGGCAAAAGGAGAAAAATGAAGTGAACATTAAAAACATCTAGGCAGAAGCATAAAAATGAGGATAGTATCAAGCCAACAAGCACATTCTACACTATAAAATCAAGACCGATCGAATAAGAGCATAAATTCAAACCAAGTAACCGAATGCCGCGATTAGGAGTGACAATTACATTGACCTTTCATCGAACACTTGGTGTACAATGTTAGATCACAAGTCATTTTAGAGGAAAAATAAGAAAAACAAGTGATCTTTATAGACATCTAGGCATAAGAATAAAGAATGATGATAGTATCAAGCCAATAAGCACATTTTTCACTACAAATTCAAGACCGATCGAATAAGAGAATAAATTAGAACCTAGAATCCGAATGATACGTTTAGGAGTGATTTTTACATGGACATTTCATCGAACACTTGGCGTGTAATGTTAGATCACAAGTCATTTTAAAGGAAAAAGGAGAAAAAACAAGTGAACGTTAAAGACATCTAGGCATAAGCATAAAGAATGATCATAGTATCAAGCCAATCAGCACATTCAACACTACAAAATCAAGACCAATCGAATAAACGCATAAATTCGAACCTAGAAACCGAATGCCACATTTAGGAGTGACATTTACATGGACATTTCATCGAACACTTGGCGTGCAATGTTATATCTCATGTCATTTTAAAGGCAATAGTAGAAAAAACAAGTAAACTTTAAAGACATCTAGGCATAAGCATAAAAAATGAGGATAGCATCTATCCAATAAGCACATTCTGCAGTAAAAAATCAAGACCGATCGAAAAAGAACATAAATTCGAACCTAGAAACCGAATGCCACGTTAAGGAGTGACTATTACATGGACATTTCATCGAACACTTGGCGTGCAATTTTAGTTTACAAGTCATTTTAGATGAAAAATGAGAAAAAACTATTGAACTTTAAAGACATCTAGGCATAAGCATAAAGAATGATGATAGTATCAAGCCAATAAGCACATTCTACACTACAAAATCAAAACCGATCGAATAAGAGCATAAATTCGAACCTAGAATCCGAATGCTACGTTTAGGAGTGACATTTACATGGATATTTCATCGAACACTCGGCGTGCAGTGTTAGATCAAAAGTCATTTTAAGGGCAAAAGGAGAAAAATGAAGTGAACATTAAAAACATCTAGGCAGAAGCATAAAAATGAGGATAGTATCAAGCCAACAAGCACATTCTACACTATAAAATCAAGACCGATCGAATAAGAGCATAAATTCAAACCTAGTAACCGAATGCCGCGATTAGGAGTGACAATTACATTGACCTTTCATCGAACACTTGGTGTACAATGTTAGATCACAAGTCATTTTAGAGGAAAAATGAGAAAAACAAGTGAACTTTATAGACATCTAGGCATAAGCATAAAGAATGATGATAGTATCAAGCTAATAAGCACATTCTACACTACAAATTCAAGACCGATCGAATAAGAGCATAAATTTGAACCTAGAATCCGAATGATACGTTTAGGAGTGATTTTTACATGGACATTTCATCGAACACTTGGCGTGCAATGTTAGATCACAAGTCATTTTAATGGAAAAAGGAGAAAAAACAAGTTAACGTTAAAGACATCTAGGCATAAGCATAAAGAATGATAATAGTATCAAGCCAATAAGCACATTCTGCACTACAAAATCACGACCGAACAAATAAGAGCATAAATTCAAACCTAGTAACCGAATGCCGTGATTAGGAGTGACAATTACATTGACATTTCATCGAACACTTGGTGTCCAATGTTAGATCACAAGTCATTTTAGAGGAAAAATGAGAAAAACAAGTGAACTTTTAGACATCTAGGCATAAGCATAAGGAATGATGATAGTATCAAGCCAATAAGCACATACTACACTACAAAATCAAGACCGATCGAATAAGAGAATAAATTAGAACCTAGAATCCGAATGATACGTTTAGGAGTGATTTTTACATGGACATTTCATCGATACTTGGCGTGCAATGTTATATCTCATGTCATTTTAAAGGAAATATTTGAAAAAACAAGTAAACTTTGAAGACATCTAGGCATAAACATAAAAAATGAGGATAGTATCTATCCAATAAGCACATTCTGCAGTAAAAAATCAAGACCGATCGAATAAGAACATAAATTCGAACCTAGAAACCGAATGCCACGTTAAGGAGTGACTAGTATATGGACATTTCATCGAACACTTGACGTGCAATTTTAGATCACAAGTCATTTTAGATGAAAAATGATAAAAAAACAAGTGAACTTTAAAGACATCCAGGCATAGGCATAAAGAATGATGATTGTATCAAGCCAATAAGCACATTTTACGCTACAAAATCAAGACCGATCGAATGAGCATAAATCCGAACCTAGAATGATACGTTTAGGAGTGATAATTACATGGACATTTCATCGAACACTCGACGTGCAGTGTTAGATAAAAAGTCATTTTAAAGGCAAAAGGAGAAAAATGAAGTGAATATTAAAAACATCTAGGCATAAGTATAAAAATGAGGATAGTATCAAGCCAATAAGCACATTCTACACTACAAAATCAAGACCGATCGAATAAGAGCATAAATTCGATCCTTGAATCCGAACGATACGTTTAGGAGTGATTTTTACATGGAGATTTCATCGAACACTCGGCGTGCAGTGTTAGATCACAAGTCATTATAGAGGAAAAATGAGAAAATACAAGTGAACTTTACAGACATCTAGGCATAAGAATAAAGAATGATGATAATATCAAGCCAATAAGCACATTCTACACTACAAAATCAAGATCGATCGAATAAGAGCATAAATTCGAACCTAGAATCCGATGGCTATGTTTACGAGTGATTTTTACATGGACATTTCATCGAACACTCGGCGTGCAGTGTTAGATCACAAGTCATTTTAAAGGCAAAAGGAGAAAAGAGAAGTGAACATTAAAAACATCTAGGCATAAGCATAAAGAATGAGGATAGTATCAAGCCAATGAGCACATTTAGCACTACAAAATCAAGACCGATCGAATAAGAGCATAAATTTGAACCTAGAAACCGAATGCCAAGATTAGGAGTGACAATTACATGGACATTTCATCGAACACTTGGCGTGCAATGATAAATCACAAGTCATTTTAAAGGAAAAAAGAGAAAAAAACAAGTAAATATTAAAGACATCTAGGCATAAGCATAAAGAATTAGGATAATTTGAAGCTAATAAGCACATTTTGCACTACAAAATCAAGACCGATCGAATAAACGCATAAATTCAAACCTAGAAACCGAATTCCACATTTAGGAGTGACATTTACATGGACATTTCATCGAACACTTGGCGTGCAATGTTATATCTCAAGTCATTTTAAGGGCAAAAGTTGAAAAAAACAAGTGAACTTTATAGACATCAAGGCATAAGCATAAAGAATGAGGATAGTATCAAGCCAATCAGAACATTCTGCACTACAAAATCAAGACCGATCGAATAATTGCATACCTTCGAACCTATAAACCAAATGCCTCGATTAGGAGTGACAATTACATGGACATTTCATCGAACACTTGGCGTGCAATGTTAGTTCACAAGTCATTTTAAAGGAAAAAGGAGGAAAAACAAGTGAACTTTTAAGACTTCTAGGAATAAGCAGAAAGAATGATAATAGTATCAAGCCAATAAGCACATTCTGCATTACAAAATCACGACCGATCGAATAAGAGCATAAATTCAAACCTATAAACCGAATGCCACGTTTAGGAGTTATAATTACATGGACATGTCATTGAACACTTGGCGCGCAATGCTAGATCTCAAGTTATTTTAAAGGAGAAACGATAAAAAATAAGTGAACTTTAAAGACATCTAGGCATAACCATAAAGAATGAGGATAGTATGAATTCAATAAGCACATTCTACACTACAAAATCAAGACCGATCGAAATAACGCATAAATTCGAACCTAGAAACCGAATGCCACATTTAGGAGTGACATTTACATGCACATTTCATCAAACACTTAAAGACATCTAGGACTAAGCTTAAAAGAATGAGTATAGTATCAAGCCAATAGGCACATTCTACACTAAAAAAATTAAGACCCATCGAATAAGAGACTTAATTCTAGCCTATAAACATAATGCCACATTTAGGAGTGCCAATTACATGGACATTTCATTGAACACTTGGCAGCAATGCAAGATTACAAGTCGTTTTAAAGGAGAAAAAGGAGAAAAAACAAGTGAACTTTAAAGACCTATAGGCATAATATCAAGCCAATAAGCACATTCTACACTACAAAATCCAGACCAATCGAATAAACGCATAAATTCGAACATAGAAACCGAATCACATTTAGGATTGACATTTACAGGGACATTTCATCGAACACTTGGTGTGCATTGTTAGATCACAAGTCATTTTATAGGAAAAAGGAGAAAAAATAAGTGAACATTAAAGGCATCTAGGTATAAGCATAAAGACAGAGGATAGTAAGAATCGAATAATCACTATCTGGACTACAATATCAAGAACGATTGAATAAAAGCATAAATTCAAAACTAGAAACCGAATGCCACATTTAGGAGTGACATTTACATGGACATTTCATAGAACAATTGGCATGCAGTGTTAGACCACTAGTCATTTTAAAGGCAAATGGAGAAAAAACAAGTGAATTTAAAGACATCTAGGCATAAGCATAAAGAATGAGGATAGTATGAAGCCAATTAGCATATTCTACACTACATAATCAAGACCGATTGAATTTAAGCATAAATTCGAACCTAGAAACCAAATGCCATATTTAGGATTGACATTTACATGGACATTTCGTCGAGCACTTGGCAAACAATGTTAGATCACAAGTCAATTTGAAGGCAAAAGGAGAAAAAACAAGTGAACTTTAAAGACAATAAGCACATTCTGCACTACAAAAATATGACCGATCGAATGAGATCATATATTCGAACCTTGAAACCGAATGCCATGTTTTGGAGTGAAAATTATTTGGTGTTGGATCGTAAACGTTAGCAAAGAGCTTGGGAACTGACAATTAAGTTGTTCCCAAGGCAGCGGAAGTAAACAATTCGCAAGTATTAAAGACAGTCTAGAACGCAGTTCCTTTATAGAGGAACCCCACTACAACCAACTAGTTGTATGGGTAAACCTCTACCTCCGCTTGGAGGATTTTGAATGACTTAGTTATATTAATTGCTTTGTTCCTTAGTTACACAGCCGGATTCACACTTCTCTGTTCCTACGAGTTCTTCCTAACTCTAGCAACACTAGCAAATCCTCTCAACTGAGTTCCTCAGCTCATTACAGCAAAAATACAAATAAGTCAAAACCTTACACCGACTTCTCAGTTCCCTTGTCCTTGGGAACTTTGGCTTCACCGTCGTCGAGATCACACACTCGCCGACGGGGACTTCTCTTCCATTTCTTTCTTTTCTCTGGTGTGGGTGTTTTGGGCAGTCGCATCTTTCGTTTGTGTCCAAAATGCCCTTTGCTTGATGCCCAAGTTGTACTTTCTTCACATGTGACTTTGGTTTGAACTAGGTCAACTTCTTGGATCAATCGAACCGTTGGATGAAGCGTGACAGTCTGATCCTCAGACTGTTCCTTCGGGCTGTCTGAGACAAAATCCCGCGATCTGCGCTGAACGGTCGTTGTCCTCACATGTGAGTTCCCATGTCCTGGGAACTGTCTTGTTCAAAGTTCCCTTGATGGAAACTCTTCATCGTTGTGGGCTTGTGTTCTCTTGATCATTTCTGGGAGTTTCCATGAGTTCCCATTTCATGGGAACTTTCCTCTTCAGAGTTCCCTTGATGGGAACTCTGCATTGTGAGCTTCTTTGGATTTTGGTCATTCATAGGAGTTCTTGGCTGTACATGCGTTCCTTAGAAATACTTGAACAAACCACATTAGTTTCCTATGGTGTTTGTCATTATCAAAACTTAAGAGAATTACATCGTTGATCCGTTGTTTAGAACCAGAGGTCCCAACAACGTCCCAACAATTTCCCCCTTTTTGATGATGACAAACCCATCACAAAATATGCAAGTATTTCAATGAATGATATGCTGATGAGTTCCTAAGTATGATTTTGGGAAGTCACTTTTAGTGAAACACTTAGATTTAGGGAACCACTTCTGGTGAGACACTTAGTTCTTACTAAGCTTTTTATGCAATTGTTCCCCCTTAGCTTATGCGTGGTCTGTGATAACTTAAACTTTTAACTCATCTCGCATTTTTTGTCTTTCCCCCTTTTGACATCATCGAAAACAAGCAAAGCAATACTAGGGAAGAAGGGAACACGCAATCAAAATAAAGACCAATTCATTACTTAAGAAAATATATACAAGGGAACTCAAGTACAATTTTGTGGTCATTTTTGGATTAAGGGAAGAAGAAGGGAGAGATCATGGGGCTTGAGGGAACAGGGCATCACAGAGGCGCGTCAGGACTTATGTAAGCTTTTCTTGTCCTCTGGCCAACGCTGCTTGGTCCTTGGCAATCTGGTCGAGGGTGTTGGCAATACGGAGCAACACTTGAGAGTTCCCCTCTTGTTCACCAGACTCCAGTTGAGCCGCTTCCTCTACAGGCTCAGAGTGCCTCATCTTCTGGACAACTGAAATGTACAGTTCCCTTCCAAGCTCTATTTCGTCCTTAGAGGCGTCGTAGAGACCCTCTTTTTGTAGGAGCTTCTTTATCAGCCTAGAGTAGGGAAGGGAGTGGGACATGGAAGCCATGCACTTCTCCTTGTGCCCAAGGATGATTTTGGAAAGGTTGATTGGCTTTTTGAGGAGGAAGTGGTAGAGGATGATCGCATCAGGGATATTGACAACCAGACGCTTCTCTTGGCGCGGGATCACCACATTGATGATGAATTGGTGAGCGAGCTTGGATACCAAGGACAGATGGTGCGTCGAGGGAACTTTGGAGGGAACCCGACCCTCAAAGATGGTGTTGTACACTTAGGCGCTGTTGAAGTCCCCCCAGAGCTTGTTGGGAAACTCATTGAGCCCTTGACCGGGGACCTGGAGCTGAAGGCAGATTGTCGACGTTGTGAAAATAAACTTGTCGCCTTCATGGGAGAGAGTTCCCTGAGTGCAGTCGTTGGTGATAGTGAAGTTATTGTAGAATTGACGCACTTGAGAGGGATCGACGCTCACAGTTTCTTTGCACAGATTCTCCCAGCCTTGGGCCTTGATCAGGTCCCACAGTTCCCCTAAGCCGTTGTCAATCAACACGTCTTCAGAGAAGATGAGCGGAAGGAGGAGCTTCCGGCGTTCATCCACAGGGTGCTTTGTGGAAGAGGTCCCCTTCCCTTTCCATGTAGTGCTCTTTGACGTGTTCCCCCTAGAGACCGTTCGATGTCCTTTCTGCTGAGGGGGTGCAGCCGCTTCAATCATAACCACGCGTTCCCTTGGATGTTGGGAACCCGTGGACACCACCATTTGGTGTCCAGGGGTTGGGATCGGTGCTCGCTCCTTAGCAGCTGGAGCTTCTTCTTCTTCTTCGACCTCATCGTGGGAGGTCCTTTCTTCCTCGGAGGAGCTCGAGCTTGAGCCCTCCGCGTCATCCTGGGGATGACTTGTTGTTGCCTTAGCACCACCAACCGGTGTTGGGTCCCTTCTCTCCGTGGGCTCTTCCGGAGCCACCTTCTTTGGGGACTTGGTCCCGTGATCAGTTGTGTGTTCAGAGGGGTCCTGGTTGAGCTCTTCTTCGATTTCCTTGAGCTGGGCCTCCTCCTCCACAGTTCCCATTATGATAGGAGGAGGGTCCTTGGTCATTTTGCCGATGACCACAGAGAGAGGGAGATCATCGTCGTCCGAGGTATGGGCGACGACACTTTTGGATGGTGAGGGAGAGGGGAGTTTGGTGGTGGTGGGGGATGTGGTGGAGGAAGGGAGAGAAGAAGAAATGGGAGTAGAGAGTTGGGTAGAAGGAGGAGGAATGGTTTTGGTAACCTGGGGAGTAGAGATCCCCGAGGTAGAAATGGGAGAGGTGGAGGTGTGTTTTGGTGTGGAAGGAGGGGAAGGAGTTTTGTGAGGTGGAGGTGGAGTTGGATTTCCCGTTGTTATGGGAACGGAAGGAAGTGAAGAAGGTGGAGTTCCTTTTGGAGTGGGAACAGACGGAGGTGGTGGTGGAGGAGTCTGCTGTTTCGTGGGAGGAGGTTTGGGAGGTCCCTCGGTTAGAAGAGGAGGGAGAGAGGAGGAAGAAGGGAGTAGACTTTGGGATTGAGAGGTCCCATCGTCGGAGGGGAAAGGGAAAGGAGGTTTGGGCGCACAAGAACTCTCCTTGGAGCAGTTCAAGTAGTCCTCAAACTTGAAGAAGGCTTTCTTTCTGGGCTCCGAAAATTCAGAGACCTCAGAATGTTTGCGTTTTTTGGATTTGGAGGGATCTTTGGAATGTTTGGATTTTTTGGGTTTTGAGGGGTCTTTTGAGGAGTGGCGTCGTTTGGATGAATGGCGGTGTTTGGATTTTCGGGGTTTTTCATTGATGGAAGGACGAGCGTCTCCGAAATTGTCAATGATGACAACGCCGGAGGAGGTGTTGGTGGTTGAAGGAGGAGGAAGGGATTCAGAAGAGGTGGCGGAAGAGGTCCAGGCCACAGTGTCGTCGGCCGGAGGAGGAGGGGGCAAGAAAGGGCTTACTTGGTTGTAGAGCCCTTGGATAAGAACATCCTTCACAATTGGGTCTTGTTCGTTCTCAATCTCTTTCAATTGAGAGATGAAGAGGATGCGAGGGTTGGCATGTACCCACGCTTTGATCTGGGCAAAGGTGTGTTGAGGGGCCATTTTTGTAAGATTTTTGAAGGTTTTGGAGGTGTCTTGAAAAAGGGAGTGAAAGGGATGTGGAGAAGAAGAATGGAAGAGATGGAAGATGGAATAAGATCCCAAAAATGGCAAATGAGGGTTTTAAGGAGAGAAGGGGCGAAGGGTAGAAAGGAAAGTGGAAAACCTCGATAACCGTCGCCCAATGAACGTGGGGCATCATTTCAACTTCCATAGCACGCTTCTGGACACGCGTCACGATCTCTCGGGAAGTCCTTTTCAAAATTTGAATACTTGGCCTCTAACGCTTCAGAGCCTCTGACACAAAAGTCCGTTTCCCAAGTGACGGTTCGTCTTTGTAGATGAGTCAGCATTCCCTTGCTAGTTTGTCTCCGTTCCCATGATCATATCAAGGTCAGGGAGAGTGAAGTGGTTAAGGGAACTTCACACTCATCCTTTTGTGGGGCTAGGGAACTTAAAGGGGAACTAGACAATTTGCGACTCGATAAAGGAGTGAATATTTTGGCTCATGAGAAGCGTTTGTCTGGTCCCTAGCTTAGGGTGGGTCATATGATCAACCGTCATGGTGGCTTGTAAAGAGGGATAAAGGGAACTCTGGTTGATCATTTTGGGCCAAAACAAATAGAGTTCCTTTGTACACATTTATCTTTAGACTAGTAATCATGGCATAGTGAAAGCAATAAGTCCAAGTTCCCTATCATGCAATCTTGTATAAACTAGTCAGGCATTGAGGGAGAAACAAACAGGGACTTGTTTAGTTTAGAGTTATCATCCCTAGAAGCATTCGAAAACGCTGGTAGGGACGTCTGTCTAAAGCTTTGGTGAGAATGTCCGCAATTTGCTCTTCAGTTCTACAGTGTTCCATCGAGATGTTCCCACTTTCAACATTGTCACATAGAAAGTGATGCCTTATATCTATATGCTTAGTTCTAGAATGATGCACAGGATTTTTGGAAATGTTTATGGCACTAGTCTTATCACAAAGTATGGGAACTGGGCCAAAAGACATACCGTAATCCTAGAGTTGTGACTTAAGTCATAGAACTTGGGAACAACAAGATGCGGCAGCCACATATTCTGCTTCAGCTGTGGAGAGTGCCACTGAGTTTTGTTTTTTAGATCCCCATGAGACTAAGCATGACCCTAGGAACTGGGCCATTCCAGATGTGCTCTTTCTATCAACCATGTTCCCTGCGAAGTCCGCATCTGTGTATGCAATGAGCTCAAGGGAACTGTTCCTTGGATACCAGAGGCACAAGTTATCGTTCCCTTTGAGATACCTGAAAATTCTCTTCACCTCTTTCAGGTGTGATTCCATAGGGTTAGCTTGAAAACGAGCACAAAAACATACGGAGAACATCATATCAGGTCTACTAGCTGTTAAGTAGAGAAGGGACCCGATCATACCTCGATAGTTCCGTTGGTCCACACTAATACCTGTTTCATCCGCATTTAGCCTTGAATTTGGTGAGATGGTAGTGTCAAAGGGCTTGGAGTGTTCCATCCCATACTTCACGAGCATTTCCTTGATGTATTTCTGTTGATGAATCTTTGTTCCCTCCTTGGTTTGGGATATTTGAAGTCCCAGGAAGAACGTGAGTTCCCCAATGAGACTCATCTCAAACTCACTGCTCATGAGGTCCTTAAAGTTCTCTACAAGAGTTTCGTTAGTTGCTCCAAAAACAATGTCATCAACATAGACTTCCACGATCAAAATGTCTTTAGACTCCTTCTTTAAAAACAAAGTCTTGTCTATGGAACCTCGAAGGTATCCATGGGACAAGAGGAATTGAGAAAACCTGTCGTACCAAGCTCGGGGAGCTTGTTTGAGTCCGTAGAGTGCCCTCTCCAGGAAGTAGACATGGTTGGGTTGCTTCACATCTTCGAATCCTGGGGGTTGCGCCACATATACTTCTTCCTTGAGATGTCCATTGAGGAAGGCTGTTTTCACATCCATTTGATAAAGCTTGAATCCCTTGTGAGCAGCATAGGCAATTAAGAGTCTGATGGCCTCGATCCTGGCAACTGGTGCGAAGGTCTCATCGTAGTCAATTCCTTCCTCTTGCCTGTAGCCTTGTGCCACTAGCCTAGCCTTGTTCCTTGCTACAGCCCCAGTATCATCGAGCTTGTTCCTAAAGACCCATCGAGTTCCTATGATGTTCTTGTTCTTGGGCCTAGGAACTAGCTTCCAAACTTTGTTCCTCTCGAACTGGTGGAGCTCCTCTTGCATGGCTTGGATCCAATCTGGGTCCTTCAAAGCTTCTTTGATATTTTTGGGTTCCACCATTGAAACAAACGCGTTAAAAGCACAAAAATTATTGAGCGAGGAGCGAGTTTGTACACCTTTATCATAAGGGGAGATGATGTTCTCAATGGGGTGGTCCTTCCTTTGTTGAAAGTTTCTTGTATGAGTGGGTTCCCTTGCACTTGTGTCATCTTCAGTAGCTGTTTCTTTGTCATGGGAACACTCATCTTCAACTTCTTCATTTGAGGTTTCTTCAGAGATTTCTGGCAAGTTCCCTCTTTGTTCCCCCTGAATACTTGATTTTGGCACGATATTGTCTTGGGGAACAAGAGAGTTGGAGGTGTCTTGTAATTCTTCTAAGGAGGGAACTTCGAGGGAGATTTGATCAGTGAGAGTTGGATCTCCTTCGTTGTTCCCTGGTTGTGGATTGTTACTTGCACTTGGTTCTTTTGTTGAAAACCCTGTAAGCTTTGCTTTGAGATGAGTATCCCAGGAAGATCCCTTCGTCGCTTCTGGGATCGAATTTTCCAAGGTTGTCTTTGCCATTATTGTGAACAAAGCACGTGCAACCAAATGTTCTCAAGTGTGAGATGTTTGGTTTTCTCCCTTTGATGAGCTCATAGGACGTTTTGTTGATCAGGGGCCTTGTCATGGCTCGGTTCAAGATGTACGTACCTGTGGAGATGGCTTCAGTCCAGAAGTCTCAGGAACTCCACTTTCAATCATCATGGTTCTGGCCATGTCCTCCAGGGTTCTGTTCTTTCTCTCGACCACTCCATTTTGCTGAGGGGTGCGAGGAGCTGAGAAATTGTGAGAGATCCCATTTTTCTCACTGAAGTTTAGGAACTTTGAGTTTTGAAACTCAGTTCCGTGATCAGATCTGATTGCTTTCAGTTTGAGTCCCAAGCTTACTTCTGTTCTTTTGATGAAGGATTCGAATTCTTCAAATGCTTGTGATTTTGCCTTCAAGAAAATAACCCAGGTGAATCTTGAAAAAACATCAATTAAAACATACATGTACCTTTTTCCACAGTAGCTAGCCGTTCTCATGGAACCACAAAGATCCATGTGAATTAGCTCTAAAGGCCTGGTTGTGCTCACCACCTTTTTGGGTTTGAAGGAGTTCCTGGTCTGTTTCCCTCGAACACATGCTTCACACATTCTGACTCCTTGAAGGAGTTCCTGGAAGACCAATGACCAGATCCTGTAGATAAAGCTTCAGGATTTGATTTACACCTGCATGTCCTAGTCGTCTATGCCAGAGTTCCGTGTCATCTTGGGAACTTGCAAGACACAGCTTCATTGGTGGTTCAAATTTTGTATCTACTACATAAACGTTGTTGTGCCTTCTTCCTCTCAGAATCACTTTGTTGGTCTTTTTGTTGATGACTAGGCATTCGTCTGAGTCGAAGGTGACAACGTTGTTCCCTTGATCACATATCTGGCAATTCTTAAGAGATTGTATCCCTGATCTTTCACCAGGTTGACATTGCTGATTTTGATTGATCTATTTAGCAACACTTCTCCCTTTCCAATTACTTCTCCCTTGTTTTTATTTCCAAATGAGACATGGCCTCCTTCGGCATGAGTGTGGAGTGAGATGAGGATATTCTTGTTTCCGGTCATATGGTTCGAGCATCCACTGTCTATGAACCATGCATTGTTCCCTCTCACTCCCACCTACAAGGTAAAGTTAGTGTTTTGAGACCCCGGCAAGATGACTCTTGCCCGGTCCCTTGCAAGGGAAAATATTCTCATTTAAAACGTAGTCAGCGATGTTGATATCATGAGAGTTGGAATTCCTTTGATGATTGGCATGATGTTTTTGTTTGTTTAGGAACTCACGGTTTCTAAGGGTTTGGGCTTTCTTCTTAGGACATGCTTCCTTGTAGTGCCCATGAGAACCACAGTTCCAGCACGTCTTGTAGTATTCTCCCAGGTAGTACTTTGGCTGTGGTCTCTGGATTCTGTTCCTATCCATGGTTTCCTTATTGTACACCCGTGACCCGTTTCCCTTAGCAATTTGGACATAAAGTCTATGTCCAGTGTTCCCAGTGTAATAATCTCTCTCACCACCGTTCCCACTTTCTAGGACCTTGATTTTTTCTTCAAGATGCGTATTTTTCTGTTTCTCACATTGAAGTTCTAAGGCCCTACACTCATGGATTTCATGTTCACTCAGGGGTGAATTTCCATTCTTTGAGCATTCACCTTTGTATCCTATGCTGTGTTTGGCTGGGACAAACCTAATTTGGGAACTAGAGGCTTCAAGATGGTCAGGAGTCTTACTCAGATTTTGCAAGAGAGTGCTCTCATCTTTCTCTGGAGTTTTGATTTCATTTTCTAGATCTACGATGTGAGACACATGAGACTTGAGTTTTTCAAGAAGGGATATGCAGTTAGGACAGGGTTCAAGACCAACTAGTTGAGCATTTATGTGTTCCTGTTTTTCCAACTTGTTTTGCAGTTTTATGTTATCTTTGACAACACTTGAAAGGATTTTCAACAACTCAGGTTTTTCATAGTTATTCAAAGAAGCAAGAACAGTTTCAGTGGTTACCTCACAGGGTTGTTCCCCAGTGGTTTCTCCTATGGCCATTCCACACATGTCTGGGACTGCCCATGACTCGGGATCTTCGTCTTCATCATCGCTCCAGGTGGCGATGTAGGCCTTCTTCCCTTGCTTCCGGCCGTCAGTTCCCTGTGGGCATTCCTTAGCGAAGTGTCCTTTCTTGTTGCACTTGTAGCATGTGACATCGGAGAGTTCCTTCTCTGCGGGTTTTCTTTTGGAACTCTGCCCTTTTCCCCAGTTCCCACTGTTCCTTTGAAGCTTCCCTTTGTAGAAGTTCTGAAGAGCTTTTGTTACGAGAACTAGCTCCTTATCCTCTTCTTCTTCGGAGTCTTCGTGTTGTTCTTGAGTTGATTCGAGCATCTTCTCAATCTTGAGTGCGATCCCTCGATGAGCTTGAGTCTGTTCCTTATCATCGATCTTTCTCTTCTCGTGTCCCACTAGCTTTCCAAACACTTGATGGAGCATGAGTGTTCTATTTTCCGGATTTTCCTTGAACATTGTTCTCTCGTTTGCCCATTATCCAGTCAATCCGTTGAAGAGCTATTGGACCTTCATCTTATGGGTGATTTCTTCTTTGGTGATCTTAAAGCCTTCCATTTTGGTGCAAAGTCCTTCAAATCGGGACTGGTAGCTATCGACATACTCTCCCATCTCCATTTGGAAGTTATAGAATTCCCTTTTTGCATTCATCTGAAGATCTTCTCGGAGATCTGAGTTCCCAACGTGCATTTGTTGGATGGCTTCCCACATTTCCTTAGCTGTGTCAAGGTTTGCTACCCTGTCACAGTCTTGTACGCACATGGACCTCTTCAGGTATTGTGTGGCTTTTTAGTTTGCCTCCATACACTTGTATTCGTTGGGTCCCCACTTTGAGAGGTTGTTGACTATGGCTGGATCGATTTCGAAGTTGCCTCTCTCGATAACACACCAGGCTTGATAGTCTTGGGCACGCATCCAATCCTTCATGTCGCGTTGCCAGCTTTCAAATCTTCCTGTAATAAGCCTTGGCGGCTTACTAGTGTTGTTCCCCACTTGAGTAAGTTCCTGAGCCATTTGATACCTGAGATGCTAACACAAATCTAGAGCGCAGGCTCTGATACCAATTGTTGGATCGTAAACGTTAGCAAAGAGCTTGGGAACTGGCAGTTAAGCTGTTCCAAAGGCAGCGGAAGTAAACAATTCGCAAGTATTAAAGACAGTCTAGAACGCAGTTCCTTTATAGAGGAACCCCACTACAACCAACTAGTTGTATGGGTAAACCTCTACCTCCGCTTGGAGGATTTTGAATGACTTACTTATATTAATTGCTTTGTCCCTTAGTTACACAACCGGATTCACACTTCTCTGTTCCTACGAGTTCTTCCTAACTCTAGCAACACTAGCAAATCCTCTCAACTGAGTTCCTAAGCTCACAACAGCAAAAATACAAATAAGTCAAAACCTTACACCGACATCTCAGTTCCCTTGTCCTTGGGAACTTCGGCTTCACCGTCGTCGAGATCACACACTCGCCGGTGGGGACTTCTCTTCCTTTTCTTTCTTTTCTCTGGTGTGGGTGTTTTGTAAGTTCTGGGAGAAGTACTCAATCCGAGTACTATTCATTTGGCTTTATAGTCCAGGTGAGCTTGGGCAGTCGCATCTTTCATTTGTGTCCATAATGCCCTTTGCTTGATGCCCAAGTTGTACTTTCTTCACATGTGACTTTGGTATGAACTAGGGCAACTTCTTGGATCAATCGGACCGTTGGATGAGGCGTGACAATCAGATCCTCAGACTGTTCCTTCGGGATGTCTGAGACAGAATCCCGCGATCTGCGTGAACGGTCGTTGTCCTCACATGTGAGTTCCCATGTCCTGGGAACTGTCTTGTTCAGAGTTCCCTTGATGGAAACTCTTCATCGTTGTGGGCTTGTGTTCTCTTGATCATTTCTGGGAGTTTCCATGAGTTCCCATTTCATGGGAACTTTCCTCTTCAGAGTTCCCTTGATGGGAACTCTGCATTGTGAGCTTCAGTGGCTTTTGGTCATTCATAGGAGTTCTTGGCTGTACCTGCGTTCCTTAGAAATACTTGAACAAACCACATTAGTTCCCTATGATGTTTGTCATTATCAAAACTTAAGAGAATTACATCGTTGATCCGTTGTTTAGAACCAGAGGTCCCAACAACGTCCCAACACATGGACATTTCATCAAACACTTGGTGTGCAATGTTAGATCACAAGTCGTTTTAAAAGAGAAAAAGGAGAAAAAACAAGTGAATTTTAAATACATCTAGGCATAAGCATAAAGAATGAGGATAGTATCAAGCCAATAAGCACATTCTACACTACAAAATCAAGACCGATCGAATAAACGCATAAATTCGAACCTAGAAACCGAATCACATTCATGAGTGACATTTACATGGAAATTTCATCGAACTCTCGGCGTGCAATGTTAGATCACAAGTCATTTTAAAGGGAAAAGGAGAAAAAACAAGTGAACATTAAAGACTTCTAGGCATAAGCATAAAAAATGAGGATGGTATCAAGCCAATAAGTACATTATGCACTATAAAATCAAGACCGATCGAATAAGAGCATAAATTCGAACCTAGAAATCGAATGCCACATTTAGGAGTGACATTTACATGGACATTTCATCGAACACTCGGCGTGCAATGTTAGATCACAAGTAAATATTTAGAGGCCAAAGGAGAAAAAATAAGTGAACTCTAAAGACATCTAGGCATAAGCATAAAGAACGAGCATAGCATCAAGCCAATAAGCACATTTCACACTACAAAATTAAGACCGATCGAAAAAGATCATATATTCAGACCTTGAAACCGAATGCCACATTTAGGAGTGACAATTACATGGACATTTCATCAAACACTTGGCGTGCAATGTTAGATCACAAGTCGTTTTAAAAGAGAAAAAGGAGAAAAAACAAGTGAACTTTAAATACATCTAGGCATAATCATAAATAATGGGAATAGTATCAAGCCAATAAGCAGATTCTGCACTACAAAATCAAGACCGATCGAATAATTGCATACCTTCGATCCTAGAAACCGAATGCCACATTTAGGAGTGAGATTTACATGGACATTTCATCGAACACTTGGCATGCAATGTTAGATCACAAGTCATTTTAAAGGTAAAAGGAGAAAAAACAAGTGAACATTAAAGACATGTAGGAATATGCATAAAGAATGAGGATATTGTCAAGCAAAATGAGCACATTCTGAGGTGGTCCAGAAACCACCGAGATGGATGATGGTTCGAAGTAGGTAACAAGGGATATGGATGCTTGATAACTTGGATATGACTCACCAAGCTCTCAAAAAAACTAGGATGCCCGAGATTGTGGGATATTACTCACCAACAACTTGAACAATGAGAATTGAACGAACGAAAACAAGAACAAGAACTTGAATTGAAAGATGCAAAGAAAGTAAGCAACAAGGTTTTTCGTCCAATCTAAGAGAATGAGGAGGAGGAGGCCGACCTTAAACCTAACAAAAAGCCTTACAAAATCAAACCCCTCACTTAAGGAAATTACATAAATTAACCCGAAATCCCGAAAACTTATAAAGTGTCCTTAACCGTAGAATTGTCACTTAGAACCATGAAGCACAATAAAACTCCATCCATCTTTAATGCACGCTCTCGGAAAGCTAAACCCCATGAGCTCCTCTTGTACTTGACATAGAATGGCCTTAGCTCGGGATTGCGTAATACGACCTAGATAAGTTGGTGTAGTTCCTTGAGACTTGGCACCTTCAAAACCGGAAGGCAAGGGCGCGCCACCATCGTCCTCATGCAAGGGCGCGCCAGGCGCGTCTAAGGTAGACCGTGGCTCCTCCAAGTGTTCTGTCGCGTGCTCCCTTGCTGGCTCGGATGTCGATGGAATCACATCATCCTCCTCCCCTTGAAAAGGGTTCGTCTTCGAACCTAGATCCTGCTCAAAATCAACATCATCGTTAGAAAAATAAGGAGCAAGATCAAATACGTTAAATACCTCATGGGTGCCATAATTGGGAGGAAGCTCAAGCTTGTAAGCATTGTTGTTGATGCTCTCTAACACTTGGAATGGCCCATCTCCACGTGGCTTGAGCTTAGAATTTCGAAGGGTAGGAAACCTCTCCTTCCGCAAATGAACCCAAACAAGGTCGCCGGGTTCAAAAATCAGCTCCTTGCACCCTTTATCATCTTGGCTTTTGTATTGCAAAGTTCGCCTTTCCAATTGAAGGCGAGTATCCTCATGAAGCTGCTTAATATACTCAGCCCAGTCCCGTCCCTCACGACTCTTTCGCTCGGACATAGCATAAGGCGCTAGATCAAGCGGTGTAGCGGGATTGCACCCACACACCACCTCAAAAGGGCGTCTTCATTGTAGCGGAATGAACGGACATATTATAAGTAAACTCCATGAAAGGAAGACACTCTTCCCACCTGCACAAGTCAGTTTTCAAAATAGAACGCAACAAGGCACCAAGGGTACGATTGACGACCTCGGTTTGCCCATCCGTTTGCGGGTGGCATGTAGTAGAGAATAAGAGCTTGGTTCCTAGCTTAGACCAAAGCGTCTTCCAAAAGAAACTTAGAAATTTAACATCACGGTCAGAAACAATAGATTTAGGGACCCCATGCAACCGAACCACATTATCAAAGAACAAAGTGGCAACACTAACAACATCATCGGTTTTGTGGCAAGCAATAAAATGTGCCATCTTAGAAAATCTATCTACCACCACAAAAATAGAGTCCCTACCCCTTTTTGTACTAGGCAACCCCAAAACAAAGCCCATAGAAATATCCTCCCATAGGGCACTAGGAATAGGCAAAGGAGTATACAAACCGTGAGGGTGCACTTTAGTCTTTGCACGCACACAAGTAGCAAATGAAGCACAAAAGTTCTCTACCGACCTAAGCATGTGAGGCCAACAGAAATGCTCCCTAAGAATATTCAATGTTTTCATGACACCAAAATGTCCCATGAGGCCGCCACCATGGGCCTCTTGGACAAGCAATTGCCTAACCGAACCACTAGGCACACACAAGCGAGTTCCCTTAAAAAGAAAACCCCCATGCAAGCAAAATTGATCCCGACTCCCCCCCCCCCCTTCAAACAAGCATGAAAAATGTCAACAAACTCAAAATCATGAGCATACAACTCATGGATGAAAATCCAAGCAATCGAGCATCTAGTAAGGATAAAATAGCGTACCTCCGAGACAACGCGTCAGCGACAATGTTTTCCTTGCCCTTCTTATGCTTGATGACATAGGGAAATGATTCAATGAACTCAACCCATTTATCATGCCTCCAATTCAGTTTTGCTTGCCCTCTCAAGTACTTCAACGCCTCGTGATCGGAATGGATAACAAACTCCCGAGGCAAGAGATAGTGCTCCCACGCCCTTAGCACTCAAACAAGAGCAAGTAGCTCATTGTCGTACGTGGGGTACTTGAGCTCGGCACCTCCAAGCTTCTCACTATAATAGGCTATAGGACGTCCCTCTTGCATAAGCACACCACCGAGCCCGATTCTCGACGCATCACACTCGATCTCAAACATCTTGCTAAAATCGGGAAGAGCTAACAACGGCGCTTGTATCAACTTAGCCTTAAGGGCTGCAAAAGCCTCTTCTTGCGCCTCTCCCCACATAAATGGAACATTTTTCTTGGTTAGGAAGGTCAAAGGCGCAGCCAAGGTGCAAAAATCACAAACAAACCGGCGGTAGAAACCGGCTAGCCCAAGGAAACTCTGGGCTTGTGTCATAGTTGTCGGTGTTGGCCATTCTTGAATCGCCTTCACCTTCTCTTCATCCACTTGAAGTCCATGCCTACTCACAACAAAACCAAGAAATACCACGTGATCCGAACAAAAGTGGCACTTCTTGAAGTTAGCAAATAGGTGTTCCCGTTTCAAAGCTTCAAGCACTTGCCTAAGGTGCTCGACATGGGATGATAAATCCTGGCTATAAATTAAAATATCATCAAAGTATACAACCACAAACTTACCAATAAAAGGTCGGAGGACGTGGTTCATCAAGCGCATGAAGGTGCTCGGAGCGTTGATTAATCCGAAGGGCATAACCAACCACTCGTAAAGGCCTTGCTTGGTTTTTGAACGCCGTCTTCCATTCATCTCCCTCCTTCAACCTTATTTGATGATATCCGCTCTTGAGATCAATTTGCAGAAGAGAATCGCCCCATTAAGCTCATCAAGCATATCCTCGAGCCTCGGAATCGGATGGCGATACTTGATCGTAATATTGTTGATCGCCCGGCAATCAACGCATATCCTCCATGTGCCGTCCTTCTTAGGCACAAGAATGACGGGCACGGCACACGGGCTGAGGCTCTCACACACATAGCCCTTATCAAGGAGCCCTTGAACTTGCCGTTGAAGCTCCTTAGTTTCCTCCGGATTGGCTCCATAGTCTGGACGGTTCGGTAGAGTGGCACCGGGGACAAAGTCGATTTGGTGCTCGATTCCTCTAAGCGGTGGTAGTCCCGGTGACACCTATTCTTGGAAAAGCTCCTGAAAGTCCTGCAAAAGAGTAGATATAGAAGGAGGAAGACTAATTCTTGGGAAGATAAGTAAGATTCTTGAAAAACAAGTAAAAGCCAAACGCCACTTCCCTTGAAAGTATGAAGAATCTCCTTCGGTTTGGCCAAAAGCAAGGGTGTAGAAGGGCCGCCTAAAGCTAGCTTCTTTTCCTTCTTTCCCTCTCGAAGTGCATGCCTCTTCCTTTGCTCCTTCGCTGCATGGTCCAACATGATTTCATGGGGGGTCATCGGATGCAACGTCACCTTCTTTCCCTCCATTTGAAAATGATACTCGTTGGAGACGCCATCATGAATAGCTCCCTTGTCATATTGCCAATGGCCCCCCAAAAGGAGATGACAAGCGGTCATCGGCACCACATCACACTCCACCTCATCCTTGTAAGGCCCTATAGAAAAGCAAATACGAGCCCTTTCCTTGACTTGGATCGGGGCGTTAGAATTCAACCAACATAAAGGATAAGGTAAAGGATGGCAAGTAGTTTTCAAGGAAAAGCGATCCACCACCTCTTGACTAATAATATTACAACAAGATCCGCTATCGATAATCACACTACATACCTTATCCATAATTTTGCATCGAGTGTGAAAGATAACCTCTCGTTGGCTAGGCGTGGTGGTGTTCTCCGTCATGAAAAGCGTCCGTTGTACCACGAAGCACACACCCTCCTCGGCGGTGACATGGAGGCTGTCTTCCTCAACCTCGGGGATCTCCTCTTCCTCTTCTACAGCCTCTTCTTCCTCATACTCGTAATCCCCTTGGGAGTTAAGGAGAACCTTCTGTTTGTTCGGACAATCCCGATCATAGTGCCCATGGCCAAGGCACTTGAAACACTTCACGTCGCTCGCCTTTACTCTGTCTTCTTGCCGAGGACGTGGGGGAAACTCTTTCCTCGGTTGAGGAGTCGAGTCCTTCCTTATTTCCGGCTTCCTAAACTGAGTTGGTGGTGCCTTAGGAGCCGTGGATGAAGGCTGCCACGTTGGAGAAGTGGTTGAAATCGAACGTTGTTGAGCAAGTTGCTTGTACATATGGTTGGTGTAGTGAAGCACTTGCTCAATATCGGTACCCCTAATAAAATGCTAGATACTCACAACATTTTTTAGTTCCAAATTTAACCCATTGACAAATTTAGAGATGACATACCCGTAAGATATTGTACTCGTTGTAGAACTCATCGGGGGTCCAATTTCCTTGACGCACTTGCTCCAACTTGGCATGGATGCGCTTCGTGTAATCTTGAGGCACGAACCTCTCCTCTAAGTTCTCTCTTAGATATTGCCATGTGTTAAGTTAAGGCATCCGACGTGCTCTCCTCAAGGCCTTGTCCTCGAGCCACCATTGGTAAGCAAAGCTGATGAAGTGTATGGCCGCCATGGCCACTCGCCTCGCATCATCATATCCATAGAAGTCAAAGATTGACTCCACCTTGGCAAGACAATCAAGGCATGCATCAACGTTGGATGTTCCCGAAAACGTCGGCACGTTCAGCTTGATGCCGTAATGGGGATCCCGGGGCCGCTCTTCTTGATACACCAGCGCTCCATGCCAAGGCTGCCGGACACCAACATTGGCCGTCCCGCTAGGAGTTGGCCACGCCTTGGTTGATGCAAGATAGGTGGGGGTTGAGTGGCCGTTGCGGCATTGGCCTCTTAATAGCTCGGTGCTCCATATCCTGAAAAGTTAGTAGCACTAATAGGAATATTATTAGGAAATGTAGCAAATGAAGGCCTTACCCCGGAATTGGCCACAAAGTGTGGACTATGGAAGCTCGTCAGAGGAATGTAAGGTGGCATAATCCTCATGGAGGTGCTCACACCGATGGAGGCATCCTTGTGTAACGACTTCACTTGGTTAGTGCTTTGTAGCACATTTGGTAGAGCCCCCGTTTGAGACATCCGTGCTTTATCATCTTGGCCGCGCACTTGGCTCTCCAAATCAGTCAACCTAGTTCCCAAAGCCTCAATGGATTGTTGCAAGGATTGTTGCATAGTTTGCAACATGGCAGCCACCGAACTAGTGGACGTCTCCTTAACTTGTTCATTATTCTTGTCATCACCTACACTTGTCATTGTAAGAACAAGGCAAAGATCAAGGTATAGAGGTCACACGAATTAATCACCAAGACTTGCCCGAGATGAAAATCCGACAAGTTGCAAGTAGGCAAAAACAACAAAGGCAACAAAGAGAGAATTCACCACACACTTGCTTAGGAAAACAATGCTAGGAAGCTACTAAACCACCAATACTCAACACCAAGTACAACGAAATTAACTAATTATTTTTTTTTGGTTTCGGGTAGCACTAATAGGAATATTATTAGGAAATGTAGCAAATGAAGGCCTTACCCCGGAATTGGCCACAAAGTGTGGATTGTGGAAGCTCGTCAGAGGAATGTAAGGTGGCATAATCCTCATGGAGGTGCTCACACCGATGGAGGCATCCTTGTGTAACGACTTCACTTGGTTAGCGCTTTGTAGCACACTTGGTAGAGCCCCCGTTTGAGACATCCGTGCTCTATCATCTTGGCCGCGCACTTGGCTCTCCAAATCAGCCAACCTAGTTCCCAAAGCCTCAATGGATTGTTGCAAGGATTGTTGCATGGTTTGCAACATGGCAGCCACCGAACTAGTGGACGTCTCCTTAACTTGTTCATTATTCTTGTCATCACCTACACTTGTCATTGTAAGAACAAGGCAAAGATCAAGGTATAGAGGTCACACGAATTAATCACCAAGACTTGCCCGAGATGAAAATCCGACAAGTTGCAAGTAGGCAAAAACAACAAAGGCAACAAAGAGAGAATTCACCACACTCTTGCTTAGGAAAACAATGCTAGGAAGCTACTAAACCACCAAGACTCAACACCAAGTATTACAAAATTAACTAATTAATTTTTTTTTTGTTTTCGGGTAGCACTAATAGGAATATTATTAGGAAATGTAGCAAATGAAGGCCTTACCCCGGAATCGGCCACAAAGTGTGGATTGTGGAAGCTCGTCAGAGAAATGTAAGGTGGCATAATCCTCATGGAGGTGCTCACACCGATGGAGGCATCCTTGTGTAACGACTTCACTTGGTTAGCGCTTTGTAGCACACTTGGTAGAGCCCCCGTTTGAGACATCCGTGCTCCATCATCTTGGCCGCGCACTTGGCTCTCCAAATCAGTCAACCTAGTTCCCAAAGCCTCAATGGATTGTTGCAAGGATTGTTGCATGGTTTGCAACATGGCAGCCACCGAACTAGTGGACGTCTCCTTAACTTGTTCATTATTCTTGTCATCACCTACACTTGTCATTGTAAGAACAAGGCAAAGATCAAGGTATAGAGGTCACACGAATTAATCACCAAGACTTGCCCGAGATGAAAATCCGACAAGTTGCAAGTAGGCAAAAACAACAAAGGCAACAAAGAGAGAATTCACCACACACTTGCTTAGGAAAACAATGCTAGGAAGCTACTAAACCACCAAGACTCAACACCAAGTATTACGAAATTAACTAATTAATTTTTTGTTTTGTTTTTGGGTAGGCCTTTGCTAGGCACTACAAGATGACTACACTTTCCGTGCCCGGCCCCTTATTAGTTTTACGCCGTCGGGCAAGGTTTTTCTAGTCTTTAATCTTTCTTTCTGTGCCTGGACCCTTATTAGCTTTACGCCGTCGGCAAGATTTTTCTGATTATTCAACAAAAGATTTTAAGACACTTAAACAACAACAAAAGATGTCCTGTCTTGGTGTCGTTCTCGTATCCTAGCACCGTAACCGACACAAGCATGTAATGAACACGACAACAAGGTTGGTTTTTGGCCTCCAACCCACGTTTTTCCACTCAGCAAAATTCAGCAAAGATCAATTCAATTCAAACACTAAAGAAAGGCTTTAATTCAAGCAACAAATGCAACCTTTCAACTACCAACCTTTGAATGCTCTTTTGGTGTTCTATGGGACGTTTTTTTGAGCATGGTTTGCAGCCATGGCTGAGCACCCACTCGTCCAAGACAACAACAAGATCAAGACAAAGAAACGACCACAACACAAAACAAAAATTCGATAATGGCCGCAAATAACAACAACAACGCAGCCCTAAGGAGTTCGAACCCTAAACTTGCAACAAGTGGAAATTCATGGTCGGAACAAGATTTAGATGGCGATACCATCGTGTGGCTCTGATACCACTTGATGGCTGGATCGATTGAGGGGAAGATGGTGCAAAGAGATCGCCACGAGAATCCAAGGAATTCCGACAACAAACAGCTCGCAAACTGAACCGTCTTCAACTGGCTGGATCTTCCTTGTCCAAACTCGGAATTGAGTAATTCCAAATTGAGAATTTAGATCTATGAGTCTAGTTGAAGTCCTCAAAATATGAAAGCCATATGATGAGTGGATTGAAAGTTATATCGATTTTACTTAGGTGGTGCAGAAACCACCGAGATGGATGATGGTTCGAAGTAGGTAACAAGGGATGTGGATGCTTGACAACTTGGATATGACTCACGAAGCTCTCAAACAAACTAGGATGCCCGAGATTTTCGGATATTACTCACCAACAACTTGAACAACGAGAATTGAATGAACGATAACAAGAACAAGAACTTGAATTGAAAGATGCAAAGAAAGTAAGCAACAAGGTTTTTCGTCCAATCTAAAAGAATGAGGAGGAGGAGGCCAACCATAAACCTAACACAAAGCCTTAAAAAATCAACCCCCTCACTTAAGGAAATTACATAAATTAACCCGAAATCATGAAAACTTATAAAGTGTCCTTAACCGTAAAATTGTCACTTAGAACCATGAAGCACAATAAAACTCCATCCATCTTCTATGCACGCTCTCGGAAAGCTACACCCCTTGAGCTCCTCTTGTACTTGACATAGAATGGCCTTAGCTGGGGATCGCGTAATATGACCTAGATAAGGTGGTGTAGTTCCTTGAGACTTGGCACCATCAAAACCGGAAGGCAAGGGCGCGCCACCATCATCCCCATGCAAGGGCACGCCAGGCGCGTCTAAGGTAGACCGTGGCTCCTCCAAGTGTTCCGTCGTGTGCTCCCTTGTTGGCTCGGATGTCGATGGAATCACATCAGAATAAGAGAATAAATTCGAGCCTATAAACCGAATGCAACGTTTAGGAGTGACATTTACATGGACATTTCATCGAACACTTGGCATGCAATGTTAGATCACAAGTCATTTTAATGGAAAAAAAGGAGAAAAAACAAGTGATCTTTGAAGACATCTAGGCCTAACCATAAAGAATGAGGATAGTATCAAGCCAATAAGCACATTCTACACTACAAAATAAAGACCTATCGAATAAAAGCATAAATTCTAACCTAGAAACTGAATGCCGCATTTAGGAGTGACATTTACATGGACATGTCATCGAACACTTGGCGTGCAATGTTAGATCACAAGTCATTTTAAAGGCAAAAGGAGAAAAAAGAAGTGAACATTAAAGACATCTAGGCATAAGCGCAAAGAATGAGGATAGTATCAAGCCAATAAGCACATTCTGCACTACAAAATCAAGCCCGATCGAATAAAAGCATAAGTTCGAACCTAGAAACCGAATGCCACGTTTAGGAGTGACAATTACATGGACATTTCATCAAACACTTGGCATGCAATGTTAGATCACAAGTCGTTTTAATGGAGAAAAAAGAGAAAAACAAGTGAACTTTAAAGACCTCTAGGCATAACCATAAAGAATGAGGATAGTATCAAGCCAATAGGTACATTCTGCAATATAAAATGAAGACCGATCGAATAAGAGCTTAAATTCGAACCTACAAACTGAATGCCACATTCAGGAGTGACATTTACATGGACTTTTCATCGAACACTCGGCATGCAATGTTATATCACAAGTCAATTTTTGGAGGCCAAAGGAGAAAAAATAAGTGAACTCTAAAGACATCTTGGCTTAAGCAGAAAGAATGAGGATAGTATGAAGCCAATAAGCACATTTTGCACTACAAAATTAAGACCGATCGAATAAGATCGTATATTCGAACCTTGAAACCGAATGCCACGATTAGGAGTGAAAAACAAATGGACATGTCATCGAACACTTCGCGTGCAATGTTAGATCACAAGTAGTTTTAAAAGAGAAAAAGGAGACAAAACAAGTGAACTTTAAATGCATCTAGGCATAAGCATAAAGAATGAGAATAGTATCAAGCCAATAAGCACTTTCTGCACAACAAAATCAACACCGATCGAATAATAGCATACATTCGAACCTAGGAACCGATTGCCACATTTAGGAGTGACATTTACAAGGTCATTTCATCGAACACTTGGCATGCAATGTTAGATCACAAGTCATTTTAAAGGCAAAAGGAGAAAAAACAAGTGAACATTAAAGACATCTAGGCATAAGCATAAAGAATGAGGATATTAACAAACCAATAAGCACATTCTGCACTACAAAATTAAGACCGATCAAACAAGAGCATAAATTCGAACCTATAAACGGAATTCCACGATTAGGAATGACATTTATATAGACATTTCATCGAACACTTGGCGCGCAATGTTAGATCACAAGTCATATTTTAAGGGTAAAAGTAGTAATAACTAGTGAACTTTAAAGACATCTAGGCATAAGCATAAAGAATGAGGATAGTATCAAGTTAATAAGAAAATTCTGCACTACAAAATCAAGACCGATCGAATAATAGCATACACTCGAACCTAGAAACCGAATGCCACATTTAGGAGTGATATTTAAATGGACATTTCATAGAACACTTGGCGTGCAATGTTAGATCACAAGTTATTTTTAAGGCAAAATGAGAAAAAACATGTGAGCTTTAAAGACGTCTAGGAATAAGTATAAAAAATGAGGATAGTATTAAGCCAATAAGCATATTCTGCACTACAAACCAATAAAAGCTGAAATTCGAACCTAGAAACCGAAAGCCACATTTAGGAGTGACATTTACATGGACATTTCATCGAACACTTGGCGTGCAATGTTAGATCACAAGTCATTTTAAAGGCAAAAGGAGAAAAAAAACAAATGAACTTTTTCGACATCTAGGCATAAGCATTAAGAATGAGGATAGTATCAATCCAATAAGCACATTCTGCACTAAAAAATGAAATCGTATCGAATAAAAGCATCAATTCGAACCTAGAAACCGAATGCCACATTTAGGAGTGAAATTTTCATGGACATTTTATCGAACACTTGGCGTGCAATGTTAGATCACAAGTCATTTTAAAGGCAAAAGGAGAAAAAACAAATGAACTTTATAGACATCTAGGCATTACCATTAAGAATGAGGATAGTATCAATCCAATAAGCACATTCCGCACTAAAAAATCAAGTCGTATCGAATAAAAGCATAAATTCGAACCTAGAAACCGAATGCCACATATAGGAGTGACATTTACATGGACATTTCATCAAACACTTGGCGTGCAATGTTAGATCACAAGTCATTTTAAAGGTAAAAGGAGAAAAAACAAATGAACTATTTAGCGCTTTTTGCATAAGCATAATGAGTGAGGCAAGTATCAAGCCAATAAGTACATTCTGCACTAAAAAATAAGACCGGTCGAATAAGAGCATAAATTCGAACCTAGAAAGCGAATACAACATTTAGAAATGACATTTACATGGATATTTCATCGAACACTTGGCGTGCAATGTTAGATCACAAGTCATATTTTAAAGGTAAAAATAGTAATAACTAGTGAACTTTAAAGACATCTAGGCATAAGCATAAAGAATGAGGCTAGTATCAAGCCAATAAGAAAATTCTGCACTACAAAATCAAGACCGGTCGAATAATAGCATACACTCGAACCTAGAAACCGAATGCCACATTCAGGACTGACATTTAAATGGACATTTCATCGATCACTTGGCAGGCAATGCTAGATCACAAGCCATTTTTATGGCAAAATGAGAAAAAACATGTGAACTTTAAAGACATCTAGGAATAAGCATAAAGAATGAGGATAGTATCAAGCCAATAAGCACATTCTGCACTACAAAATCAAGACCGATCGAATAAAAGCTGAAATTCGAACCTAGAAACCGAAAGCCACATTTAGGAGTGACATTTACATGGACATTTCATCGAACACTTGGCGTGCAATATTAGATCACAAGCCAGTATAAAGGGAAAAGGTTAAAAAAACAAGTGAACTTTATAGACATCTAAGTATAAGCATAAGGAGTGAGGCTAGTATCAAGCCAATAATTACATTTTGCACTAAAAAATCATGACCGATCGAATAAAAGCATAGATTCGAACCTAAAAAGTGAATGTCACATTTAGAAGTGACATTTACATGGACATTTCATCGATCACTTTGCGTGCAATGATACGTCACAAGTCATTTTAAAGACAAAAGGAGAGAAAACAAATGAACTATATAGACATCTAGGCATAAGCATTAAGAATGAGGATAGTATCAATCCAATAAGCACATTCCACACTAAAAAATCAAATCGTATCGAATAAAAGCATAAATTCGAACTTAGAAACCGAATGCCACATTTAGGAGTGACATTTTCATGGACATTTCATCGAACACTTGGCGTGCAATGTTAGATCACAAGTCATTTTAAAGGCATAAGGAGAAAAAACAAATGAACTTTATAGACATCTAGGCATTACCATTAAGAATGAGGATAGTATCAATCCAATAAGCACATTCCGCACTAAAAAATCAAGTCGTATCGAATAAAAGCATAAATTCGAACCTAGAAACCGAATGTCACATTTAGGAGTGACATTTACATTTCATCCAACACTTGGCGTGCAATGTTAGATCACAAGTCATTTTAAAGGCAAAATGAGAAAAAACATATGAACTTTATAGACAACTAGGCATAAGCATTAAGAATGAGGATAATATCAATCTAATAAGCACGTTCTTTACTACAAAATCAAGACTGATCAGATAAAAGCATAAATTCAAACCTAGAAGCCGAACGCCATATTTAGAAGTGACATTTACATGGACATTTAATCGAACACTTGGCGTGCTATGGTAGATCTCAAGTCAATTTTTAATGGCAAAAGGACAAAAAAACAAGTGAACTGTAAAGACATCTTGGCATAAGCATACAAAATGAATATAGTATCAAGTCAATAAGCACATTCTACACTACAGAATCACGACCGATCGAATAAAAGCATAAATTCGAACCTAGAAACCGAATTCCACATTTTAGAGTGACATTTACATGGACATTTCATCGAACATGTAATAACCCTCTCTTTAGGAGGGATATTATTGTAATATTTCATTCCTTTATATGATTTTAATAAAGGATGAGTTTATTTTCTGAAAAGGATAAGAAAATATAAATAATAACTTATAATGGTTATTATGTTATTTTAAAAACCATACCCAAATAGTCATGATTATAAGAGGGTGTTATTTTGATGTTACTCTTTTTCAAAAAAAAAAACAAAGAATAATATTATGATATTATTCTCCTAATTATATATGGGTTAATATAGTTTATTTTGTTCTGTCTTGTATAAGAAGAGCATTAAATAAATATAACTTGTAGGAAAAATAATTCAATAAATATTTGTAAAAAAGTAAAAATTTACTTAATAACATATATAATCCAAATAATAAATGTGGGAAATAAGCTAGTGAAGAATAATCATAATTTAAATAATATTATAATTGAAGAAAGGGCGGAAAATGGATGAAATTAGAAAAGTTGGGAACTTTTCGTAATTACCCTTAATGTTTGGGTACCCACGCGTAATTACGGATTTTTATACAACATCTTCGTTTTTTTTTGTTCAAAGAAAAATTTGATCTTGTAAAGGCTGATTCGGACTCGTTTCTTAACTAAATTCAATACCGAAAGAACCGACATACTCTCCTAGATGTTACCTTCGAAATCCCTCAACAAACTCGGTATAATTCTCAGAATATCTTATCCAATTCGACGGTTAAAGATACGAGGTTACTAAAACACATTTTCGGGGTAAAGATATGATTTTATCCGATTCGAAGATCGTTTTTGCCGGGATATTTGTTGGAGACGAAGATATGAGATTCCCTAGTCCTCCCCTATAAATAGATATGAACAGCTATTGCTTTTCTCCATCCAAAAACCCGATCGAAGCTATCCAACCTGCCCAGTGAAAACAGAGCATTGGTTGCTCGTGTTCCATTGTTCGTCGCCGTTTTGCACCACCATATGACCACCGTCGACGCCACCATTGCCGACAGAAGAAATTAGGTGCCCGGGACATTCAACTGTCGCCGCTACCGAGCCATTTTGCCGCCTGAACCGCCGTCCCGAGCCGCTCCAAAACCGTTGGTCGACTCTTTTTCTTCCCCTGTTTTCAGCTTTTATATAGCCCATGTTTATTTTCTTTATATTTTCGTTTTAATTATTTTATGGGATTTAACTTCGGTTTAGTAAAAATAAATTACTCCAAATTGAAATTAATATTAATATGGGTTTTAATGTATTTTTACATATTTATAAACGTTATAAATAGTTTATAATATCAAAGTACAATTTTATAGGTGAATTAGTTCATGTTTATGTAAAGGGTTGGAAATTATGATAAATATAGAAATAATGTAATAATTGTCTTATAAGTAAAAAAAATTAGAATATTAGTCGTTTGCTCATTTACATATGACTTTAATATTTGATAAACAATTAATGAGTTGTGTATAATCTATAGAAAATAATTTGCAAGATTTATACCATTTGGGTAATATTTTTGTATAAATACACAATTGTGCTTATGCATATATTATAAGTGTTTATATGAACTAATGGCTTGACATGAGATATATTATGATAACCTAAGATAGCTTACATTAATATCTGGAAGTTGTTAATGTAAAAGATACAAGTTTATATGAATTTATAAACTTAAACAAACCATAGGGAGGATAGATCCAATTTTTTTAAAGTAACACAAAATCAATTATAATTTATTTGTTACTTTTGTGATTAAAATAGGAAGGAGAACTCAAGATTTGGATCTCGGTATCGTTAAGTCAATTCGTTCTTTCACCTTCAGATCAAGGCATGTGGTTGGTTCGCTTGCATATTTGTTTAAGCATGACTTTTCATATCATGTTTAAATTCTTGTTGGGAACACTTGTTTGGTAATAATGAACTTAGGTTTATTTACTGTATAGAATTAATGACCTTGTTATTACCGTTTAGATATTATTGCTAGGTTGCGCTAGATATTGATTAGGTCTCGTTGATTGTGGCCTTTGTATGTTTATTGTCTCGATTTAGACTTGTTATGGATTAGCGTGGAACTTAGGGGGTGAGCCTTAGTTGCTCTGCACTCCTCTCTATAACATTTTCGCACTAGATGGAATTATATCCTAGTGCTTGGTGATGACCCGACCCGCTTTATCGCGTTGATGGATGTTGCACCCTAGCTAAGTGCCTTTGGGACTTAAGAACCCACTTTTATCTTTTGGGACATATGAGCCCTGATCTTCGACGAAATCACAATTTTGAGTAAATGCCACCAACTTGAATGTATCGTTTTATAATTAATATAAGATAAGTGCCCAATGCACATAATTAATGACCCAGGGTGGTGACTACAACTTGGAAAACCACTCTTGCTCCCGGCTATGAAAAGTCTTCGTTCCAATCTAAATTCGGACAACACGTATTCGGTGAGGTTGGTCGTAGACTCGATTAGTCGATGGAGGCTTTTTAAAACTTTTGTGTGTAATAATTAAACGTTCCCAACAAACCTCATACTTCCTTATGGAACCATGGTCTCGTGGTGTCCTGTCTCTTTCTATGCATTCCTTTTTCCATTACGTGGAAGTATTTTAGTGCTAACCATTGACTGTGTTTAATGTAATAACCCTCTCTTTTAGGAGGGATATTATTGTAATATTTCATTCCTTTATTTGATTTTAATAAAGGATGAATTTATTTTCTTAAAAGAATAAGAAAATATAAATAATAACTTATAATGGTTATTATGTTATTTTAAAAACCTTACCCAAATAGTCATGATTATAAGAGGGTGCTATTTTGATGTTACTCTTTTTCAGAAAAAACAAAGAATAATATTATGATATTATTCTCCTAATTATATATGGGTTAATATAGTTTATTTTGTTCTCTCTTTTATAAGAAGAGCATGAAATAATATAACTTGTAGGAAAAATAATTCAATAAATATTTGCAAACAAGTAAAAATTTACTTATTAACATATATAATCCAAATAATAAATGTGGGAAATAAGCTAGTGAAGAATAATCATAATTTAAATAACATTATAGTTGAAGAAAGGGCGTAAAATGGATGACGTAAAAAAGTTGGGAACTTTTCATAACTACCCTTAAAGTTTGGGTACCCGTAGGTAATTACGAAACTTTATACAGCAGCTTCGTTTTTTTTTTGTTCAAAGAAAAATTGGATCTTGTAAAGGATGATTCAGACTCGTTTCTTAACCAAATTCAATTTTGAAAGAACCGGCATACTCTCCTAGATGTTACCTACGAAAGCCCTTAACAAACTTGGTATAATTCTCAGAAAATCTTATCCAATTCGACGGTTAAAGATAAGAGGTTACTAAAATGCGTCTTCGGGGTAAAGATATGATTTTATCCTATTTGAAGATCATTTTGGCCGGGATTTTTGTTGGAGACGGAGATATGAGATTCACTAGTCCTCCCCTATAAATAGATATGAACACCCATTGCTTTTCTCCATCCAAAAACCCGATTGAAGCTAGCTGACCTGCCGTGCGAGAACAGAGCATTGGCTGCTCGTGTTCCGCTGTTCGCCACCGTTTTGCACCACCATATGACCACCTGTTGAAGGGTTTCTTGAACAAATAAATGTATATCAAGACCCCGCTGTGTATAGCAGAGTCAGGTTCGTCCATGGGAATGAGAATAGTGTTAAAGATTTGTCGATAAACTAAGAATAGAAAAGAAATAACAAGCAAAAACGCCAAGACCGAACCAATGTAGGTCGTTCACGACCTTAAGGGGGTCGGTCCTGAGCGCAATCAACGAAACACACACAAAACTAACAAAGGTTCGAGCACGACGTATGGGTCGAAATCGAAGCAAAGACACGAGTTTTAATCAATATAAAGGACGAATCCCAAGGGTAGGGCTACCACAACAACAGTCATACATGCTTCTAACAGGAACTCACAATTATCATGCAATTTAGATCATAGAGGAATCAACTTTCGCAAACAATTCAAGTTATTCAATCAACTTTCGCAAATTAAACAACATTCTATGTATCCATCAACCTAGGAATACCAACTTTCGCAAATAATCCTATTAGAACTAATCAAACAATCAACCTTACACTTTCGCTGAGATTAATTGCAAGATAAGCCTCAACTTTCGTAAAGGAATTTAGCATAAGATAGATAGATATGATCATCAAGCACTCAAATTATGAATTCATGTTTTAGACATGCATGATCGTGTTGGGTTTTCACCCAACCCAAGAATTTTAGAAAACTACTCACTCATGGCATAGAGAGACGAGAAAAAGGAAGAAGAAGACATGATCAATCCAAACAAAATTCAAATTAAGCTAAGAAGAAATTTTACAAAAGTCTCCAACTTGTTCACCAAGTCTCCCTTCCGATCTAGAGAGTACTTTTCAACGCCAAAATAAATGATCGATCAAGCCAAAGGGTTTATCATCCCCTTTTATAAGAAAAGGAGCCCTAATTAACTAGGAAATAAGATAAAACAACCTTCCTAAAATACAAAGATAGAATATATCACAAAAGATATCAGAATAGAGAGAAAGTCGACGCCTTCCACGACCCAAATGGGTCGTGCATGGCCCTCATAGGGTTGGTCCTGGGGCTTGTTTTTCTAGCTTCCTTAACTTGGTTCGTGTACGACTCCTCATAGCTCGATCTTGGGTCGATTTCTTCACCTTCCTTCATAATTTCACTCTTCTCGACCCTTCTTCCTCATCTCGTCAACTTCAAATCTTCCTCATGGCTTGTCCACCCTCTCTTGCAATGCTCCAAACTATTCTTTCAAGTTCCAAAACTTCAAGCATAGACTTTGTCAAAACATTTTAAGCACAAGTGAAAAGGTAGACAAGTAATTTTAACGTTATCACATATGTATGAGTCTCAAGCGTAGGCAATCAGAATCCAACCTCACAAGGGATATTAATGTGTTTCTCTCAACTCTCATGTGTTTAGGCTATTAATATCAACTCTCAACTCAATCTTTATAAAACATCTACTTTATCATTGAGACTTATATCACCAATCTATCTACCTAGAGAAATCAAAACACATTCATAAGACCTAGGCTCAATGAAATCTTCATATAAGACTCCATTCGGTCGGGTTGTAATGGGGCTCGGTAATAACATTAGGTAGGGAGTTATTTGGCCATGTGGTGCTAAATCCGGGAATCAAACTCCTAAATATAACACTTTAGAATCAAAACAACTCACTCACTTTCTTTCAACTTATAACCAAACACTTCATCAATGAAACTCAATACCCTTCAATTCTCAACCCATATTCCCAAAATACACCTTAAAAATACTTTGAATTCTTGGCTTGCACTTGTAATTTTTTTTTCCTTTCTTCTTCTTTTTTTTATATATGCTCGAGCTACAATGAGGTCGTGATCGACCCTCATAGGGTCGGTCCTGAGGCCTCGAATTCATGCTCTTCTTTTCCTTTTTCGCCATTTTTTTCAACATGTGCCTCTTAAGCCAAGAACCCTTTTACATTAAACTTTAATAAGATGCACTCTACCCATTACAATGTAACCACATCCTAACCCAAGGCTAGAATGGGGCTTCAAATAGAGGAATAATATGCAGGGTGGATAAGGGAATATATGGGCTAATGAAAATAAGTTCTTAATCATAATTAACATGCATGAACGAACTCCTAACGGCTTCAAGAAATAGATAACCATATCAATAACAAGAGATAAATGCATAAAGAGAGCAAATCACACATATAAAGAAGAGAGATTTCATGAAGGTCCCCTTTAAGGCAAAAATTCCTCACTAGGTAAATTTTTTGTTGGATTGCAATTACTTCCACTCAAGACACATATGCTATATTTCATCACAAGTTAATTTTCACAATCAAAAGCAATGTCTCAAAACTTGGGCTATATTATCCAAATATGCCAAAGGAATTATATGATAAGTATGAAAATTAAATCTCATCATAGGATTTTTCGACATTTTTTCTATCCTAAAACAAGCAAAGAAATATTTTTGGATTTTTCGACATTTTTCAATTTTTTTTATTTCTTCGATTCTTTTTTCTTAACAAATCTAACTAACTAACAAGCAAGCAAAGCCAACACAAAAGACTCAATTATGTACAACATGTGATAATTCATCTTCCCCCACCCCATACTTAAATTATGCAATGTCCCCATGCATGAAAATGATATGAAAAAGTAAAGGGAAAAGAATAAGAAAACTCACAAAGAACTCTTAGAAGTTTGGAAAGAGGTGCAACTCATCATGGTTAAGGTGGAGCCCGTCGTCGTGGACGGAATGGTGGATGCGCCGCGGGAACCCATGCATCTCTATCCGGGTAGTTCCCTTGGGTCCAATGCATGTAGCTCTCCATGTGAGCCCAACGATATTCATCCCTTTCTTGTTGAGCCTCATAGAATGTCCGAAATTGTTGGAACTCTTGATGATGTTGTTCCATCAAAACCCGGGTTTGTCATTGATCCTCCATTATGGATGCTTGTCGACGCATCATCGCCTCATGTTATTTCCTTTGATCAACTCGCATAGCCGTCATCTCTCTAGCCAGGTATGCCATGTCATACTCTGGTGGCTCCTCATACTGCATCGGCTCTGTATCCTCGGAACTAGGAGAGGCAGCCGAAGAAGTCCCAAACTCAAAAGTCGCCCTAAAAGTAGGCTACATAATCGGCATGGTGGGCAGGAACGACCCAGATGGGTCGTGCACGACCGCATAAGGGTCTTGCTTGAGAGGTGAAGGAGGGGCGGGCAAAGCAAGGAACGCTGACTCGGGACTCGGATAGTGGCGGGGTGATGTGACCCCTGCCATGGATGTTAGCCAGGAGGACGACGCCTTCAAACTTCGTCCGGATGGCCCCATCACTCGTGCCAGGACTCAAGCAATCCAGGCCGCGACACAATCACTTGTGGCACGCCTCTCTGCGAACCACGGTGCGCCCCTCGCCGTGCCGACGCACACTTCCTTGTGCGTCCTCGGCGTCGAGGAACCTCAACTCTGACCGACAGTGACAACCTCCAACCCCTTGCCACCATCGGACCCGAGCCTTGCACCGTGCCATGGATCGCATCTTGTGGTTCTCGCGACCCTCACGCCAGCGCTCTCGCCAGCGTCCGTGCCAGCGCCCCGGGCCGCACCATGACCTCGTCAGCGCCGTGTCCGAGTCTCGCCAGCACCGCGCCAAGCTTGTCGCGATACTTCGAGCACAGTCACGGACGAAATATCTTTTTATAGTAGTTTTTTGCATTGTTTCTAATTCCGAACATTACCATTCTTAGTTTTATGGTTTTAGTAAGTGAATTATGGGCCTTGCGCCGAAGGATTATGGGCTTGCGCCGTTGGGCTTGGATCTGTGTATCCCCCCTAGGCGCGCCGCCCCTATTAGGGTTTTATTCTAGTTTTTCATGCCGCCTCCCTATATAAGAGGCTTAAGACTATGTTTTTCAACAGCGCACATTTAGAGATTAATAGAGTCGAGGGTTTTCTCCTTATTTCTCTCTAGTGCTTTGCGCCGCCACTCATAATTCTCAAGTTCTTGTGTTTGCTTGCAATTGTTCGTGCCACATTCAATCAATCAAATCCTTCCGCTACGCTGATTATGAGACCTACTACTCAAACAACACGCCGATCCGTAGCATCCCATACGAGGGACGCATCAACTGGCATCAAAGCCAAGGTTTGAGTAAGTCTCGTTCAACCCTTTTCGTTCATTCTCACACGATTTCCGCCACATCTAACCCTAGAATTCATCCTCCACTTAACATAACCGCCATCTAGGGTCCCAAATTTTTTTTCTTGATTTTGTATATTGTTAAAAAAAATTCAACCGTGCCCTAATTCGTAAGATCTATTGATTTTAGTGAAAATTACTCATTGGTGTCTGACTAGTTGCATGCACATTAGGTTTTGTTTTGTCGATTTCTATCTTGCTCTTGTGTGTTGCTTGTGTTGAATTACTTGTTCTTTGTTGATCTAGAGGAGAAATCCTAGAGTCGTATTGCATAAAAAAAATTGGTGTCTGACTATCATAGCCAAAATAAGGTAAGGTAGTCGATAAAATAAAAAAAGAAAAAAAAAATTTTGCTTGTCTTGGACGATCACAAGCCAAAATAAGGCAAGATCGATCCAATTTGTGGTTCGAAAAATTAGGCAACCGTAATCGCATATCCTTTGCTTGTGGTTTTCGGTTTTGACTTGCCTTATTGTGTCTTGCCTTGCGACTTTGTTGTTTTCGTAGCCTTGTTGATAGATCGAGAACGACTGAACTTAGCCTAGCCAATCCTTGTTCCTGTGGTTTGAACTCAAGGGTCGACTTGACTTAAGCGAACCGTAACTCGTGCTTTTTGCTTGTGAACTTATTACTGCTGCGATGACTGGTGTGACAATAGGTACAATCTTGGACTCGGGACAAGGTGGCAACAATAACAACAACAATAACCAACAGTTGTCGAATCAAGAACAGAACATTCCACCGGAGGTATTGACGCGCATACAAGAGCTCGAAAGGCTCTTAGCGGAGAGCCAGGCTCAATCCAAGCACACGATGCCGGAAACCCAAGCTCTCGCCTCGGAGATCCATGCCAATCCGGGCGTGTCCGCGGATGACATCGCTCGTGCCAACGCCATAGGAAAGAAGCATGCTCAACCATCATCACAGTTCGGCACCATGCATCGCAAGTGCCGATCAAAGAAAGTCGCCAACATGATAGGCACGATGGTGGTCCCCGGACCGCAGATCGCTATCAAATGGCGCGAGATTATCGGGACACACAAGTGTACGACGTATATTCCGATGAGGAGTACAACTCCGAGGAGTATAGACGCCAACACACGAGTGGGGATCCTAAGAAAAAGCACAAACAGAAGAAGACGCCGGCATATGTTTACGAAACCCCAAAGCGGAAGCACGGGGCCAAGTATTACGATGCCGACGCATACAGAGTTGAGGACGACCTCGGGCATCAAAGTGCTCAGAGTCCGTTCTCGGATGTTGAGAATGATTATGAAGAGTTTTCTGACTACTCTAATCAATCGTCTTTTGAGCATCCCAATGTGCAGGATTCTGAAGAGCTCGACTGCCGGCCTTCGGATTGGATCCCACCGTCGCGCCTCGCCAAGAACTGCACCGAGTACGACCGAGTCTATGGCTTGGGCCGCAAGCATGGCGCGAAGGGAAGGTGCGACAGGGACCGCGACGCTCGGCGTCCTCGGAGGCCTGACGATGGAGACGATCCGGACGATGGTGATGACGATCCGCCTCGAGGTCCGCCTCGGCATCGGCGCAACAGGTGCGCTTATTTGCCTCGGTGTTACAGCCCTCGACGCGATCGTGACCGACGCGATGCTTGAGATCAACGCCACAACCGCCGAGATGTAAAGGTAATATTCGAACCTTTTTCCGGTTCTTATGATCCTGATGCCTCTATCGAGTGGTTGCAAGGAACAGAGCACACGCTCCGACATTTAGGGTATGAGGACGACGAGAAAGTGGAAGTTGTGATGCTTCACTTCACTGGTGCCGCTAGGACTTGGTGGAATTGATTCGAGTCCGAAAGGATTCAACAAGGAAAACCCCTAATCCGCGAGTGGCATCAACTCGTCTACATCTTGAAGAAGAGGTATATTCCGGCAGATTACAAGGACAAGATGCACATCGAGATCATGCGCATCAAGCAAGGATCGATGACGCCGGAGGAGTATGTTGCCAAGCTCGAAGACATGTTCTTCAAAGCGGGCATGAGTGTGTCGCCCTCGGTATGAAGACGAAATTCATATCGGGCTTGCGACAACCCATTCATTAGATTGGAGATTCTACCAATTAAGGACATCAACAATTTGGTTCACACCGCCATGCAAATCCATAAGCAAGAAATGCGAACCAAGTCGGGTTGGTTCAATTCTAGGTATGTTTCTAACTCTAATCAATCCGGTTTTTCTACTAATCGGGTTGCTCCCTCTTTGCCAAGTGCTTCAACAGGTTCCAAGGTCAAGACCGAAGCCACGCCTTCAAAAGCGCAAGCCGCGCCGCGGAGCGCCGAGCCAAGTGTCGATCGAACACGAGACATGGCGTGCTACAAATGTGGAGGCCGTAGACACATTCAAAGGAACTGTCCGAATGACAAAAAAGTGTTGTTTACCACACAAGGAGATCCTTATGACAGCCAAGAGGAAGAGGAAATGGAGCCGCCAGTGATTGAGGACGCCGAGTTGGAGTGTGATCCATCGGAATCTCTCAGCATGTCCAAACTTCAATTGGTGACGAGGCGCGCTTTAAGCATGCGTGAAGCGCCAAAGACGGATCAAATAGAGCAGCTTTTCCACACACGAGGCTTGGTCAACAATGTGTCTTTGAGCGTATTAATCGATTCCGGAAGCTGCGCCAATATCCTCTCTAAAAACGTTGTAGATCACTTCAAGTTGCCAACCACACCACATCCACAACCGTTCAAGATACAATGGATATCCAATGATGGAGGAGATTGGGTCCACAAACAGGTAATCTTCAACTTTTCAATTGGTCAATACTCAGATTCTATCCTTTGTGACGTAACGCCAATGGAGGCCACACACCTCTTGTTGGGGCACCCATAGCAATACGATCGTCGCGTGCTTCACGACGGGTATTTGAACACTTACATGTTCAATAACCATGGGAAGCGCGTGACCCTCTTACCTATGTCGCCTAGTGAAACTTTACAGGATGAAGCCGGGAGGCAAAGGCAAAAAGCTAGCGACAACGGCACCGGCTCGCCGAACACGACGCCAGCGGCGTCCGACGCAAGGATTGCAAATTCTAAAGGCGTTTCTGGTGCCAACACTCCTAGAACCAGTGGTGTAGATGGGAAAGATGGATCGCGCCGACAGCAGCAGGAGTCGGGCCGACAGTTCGCCACTCGTGGCCTCGGTAATGCGCCGAACGCCGCGGATTTCCACAAACAAGGCCTCCAGCAGTTCTCCGACGATTCCATCGGCGTTCTTGGTGGCAAATAGGTCAAAATTGCTTTTCCACCAGATTTGAAGAAAAAACGCCCATGAGAGGTTAGTTTAAGCAAGGGACCGCCGAGTGAGACCCCTAGCGTCGCGCATCACGTCGTCGCTGCACGGAAACTAGGATTCCAGGAGCTACGAGACGAATTTCACGGCATTTCCAGGGGCGAAGCTGGGGTTCCAAGGTCAAGACCGAAGCCACGCCTTCAAAAGCGCAAGCCGCGCCACGGAGCGCCGAGCCAAGTGTCGATCGAACACGAGACATGGTGTGCTACAAATGTGGAGGCCGTAGACACATTCAAAGGAACTGTCCGAATGCCAAAAAAGTGTTGTTTACCACACAAGGAGATCCTTATGACAGCCAAGAGGAAGAGGAAATGGAGCCGCCAGTGATCGAGGACGCCCAGTTGTAGTGTGATCCATCAGAATCTCTCGGCATGTCCAAACTTCAATTGGTGACGAGGCGCGCTTTAAGCATGCGTGAAACGCCAAAGACGAATCAAATAGAGCAACTTTTCCACACACGAGGCTTGGTCAACAACATGTCTTTGAGCGTATTAATTGATTCCGAAAGCTGCGCCAATATCCTCTCTAAAAAAGTTGTTGATCACTTCAAGTTGCCAACCACACCACATCCACAACCGTTCAAGATACAATGGATATCCAAAGATGGAGGAGATTGGGTCCACAAACAGGTAATCTTCAACTTTTCAATTGGTCAATACTCAGATTCTATCCTTTGTGACGTAACGCCAATGGAGGCCACACACCTCTTGTTAGGGAGCCCATGGCAATACGATCGTCGCGTGGTTCACGACGGGTATTTGAACACTTACATGTTCAATAACCATGGGAAGCGCGTGACCCTCTTACCTATGTCGCCTAGTGAAGCTTTACAGGATGAAGCCGAGAGGCAAAGGCAAAAAGCTGGCGACAACGGCACCGGCGCGCCGAACACGACGCCAGCGGCGTCCGACGCGAGGATTGCAGATTCTAAAGGCGTTTCTGGTGCCAACACTCCTAAAACCAGTGGTTTAGATGGGAAAGATGGATCGCGCCGACAGCAGCAGGAGCCGGGCCGACAGTTCGCCACTCGTGGCCTCGGCAATGCGCCGAACGCCGCGAATTTCCACAAACATGGCCTCCAGCAGTTCTCCGACGATTCCATCGGCGTTCTTGGTGGCAAACAGGTCAAAATTGCTTTTCCACCAGATTTGAAGAAAAAACGCCCATGAGAGGTTAATTTAAGCAAGGGACCGCCGAGTGAGACCCCTAGCGTCGCGCATCACGCCGTCGCTGCACGGAAACTGGGATGCCAGGAGCTACGAGACGAATTTTACGGCATTTCCAGGGGCGTTCTTCCATAAAATCCATGTTCTACAACATATACAAAAATCGCCCCGGAAGCTGATCGTTCGAACATCGACGCCGAGCCACCTTTGCTAGGCACATGCCAGGATCACCTTCTCTTAGCCAGGCGTCGGGACATCGTGAAATCTATCTAGGGGAGTCGTTCTTGTTTCATTCTTTTTCCCCTACTGTCTATTACTAAAACTGTGGATTCTTCACTTCCTTCTGGCATTGTGTCTATTTTGAAGGAGTTCGAAGACATTATGCCGGATGAGCTACCGAAGGGCTTGCCGCCAATCCGAGGGATCGAGCACAAGATTGATCTAATGCCAGGCGCATCCCTTCCAAATCGAGCAGCCTATAAGACTTCTACTAGGGAAACCGAGGAGCTGCAATGACAAGTTCAAGAGTTATTGGACGAAGGCTTTGTCCGAGAATCCTTGAGTCCTTGCGCAGTGTCGGTGATCCTTGTGCCAAAGAAGGATGGTTCATGGCGTATGTGCGTTGACTGCCGGGCCATTAATCAAATCACGGTGAAGTACATGCATCTTATCCCGAGGCTCGATGATATGCTAGATGAGCTCCACGACGCTGCCTTGTTTTCCAAGATAGATCTCCGGAGCGGATACCACCAAATCCGGATGCATGAAGGCGACGAATGGAAGACCGCATTTAAAACCAAACATGGTTTGTACGAATGCCTTGTCATGCCTTTTGGCTTCACAAACGCCCCTGGTACTTTTATGGGGTTAATGAATTTTGTGTTTAGAAAATTTTTAGGACGGTTTGTCGTCGTGTATTTTGACGACATCATGGTTTTTTCTAGAGATTTGGACTTTCACGCGAGGCACCTTATGTTGGTGTTAGAATGCCTTCGCGAACATTCCTTGTATGTAAACCTATACAAGTGTTAGTTTTGCACGGACACGACGAATTTTCTTGGGTTCGTCGTGTCCAAGGATGGGCTAAAAGTGGATGACGACAAGATCCGCGCCACCCGAGAGTGGCCCACCCCTACGACCCCGACGATGTTTCGATCCTTCTTTGGTCTCGCAGGGTTCTATCGGCGGTTCGTCAAGGACTTTAGTTCCATCACCGGGCCACTCCACAACCTCACCAAGAAGGCAACCACAATTAAGTGGATGCCGCACCATGAGGCCGCTTTTCAGGCCTTAAAATCAGCTTTATGTAGCGCTCCGGTCTTGCAATTGCCAGACATTACTAAGCGCTTTGAGGTCGAGTGCGACGCCTCTGACTATGGCATAGGCGGAGTACTACTCCAAGAGAGACGCCCCATTGCATACTTTAGTGAGAAACATACGGGGGCAACTCTCAATTACCCGACGTATGACAAGGAGTTGTACGCACTGATTCGGGTTCTTAAGACATGGCAGCATTCTTTGTGGCCTAGTGAGTTCGTGATTCACACGGACCACGCGGCCTTAGCATATCTCCGGAGCCAAATGACTCTCAACAGGCGACATGCACGATGGGTGGAGTTTATGGATACTTTTCCTTACATCATCGCCCACAATAAAGGAAAGCAAAATGTTGTGGCAGATGCACTATCATGCCGGTATGTTCTCTTGACTCAATTACAAGCCAATTTTCTCAGGTTCTCCTTGATTAAGGAGTTATACTTGCATGATCCATATTTTAAACCAATCATGGAGAACCTCGAGCAAATTCGAATCCATGAGTCCTATTTTTTGGACAATGGATACCTCTGCCGAGATCTTTGCATTCCGGCCTCGTCTGTGAGGCATCTATTGCTCAAAGAAGCTCATGACAGCCGAGGCCACTTTGGCATAGCCAAAACCCTAGCAACACTTTGTGAGCATTTCTTTTGGCCACACATGGCTTCCGATGTCCACAAGTATTGTCGTGGTTGTGTGCCGTGCCAAACTACTAAATCAAGGTCCCAACCTCATGGCCTATAAACGCCCTTGCCCATTCCGGAAACCCCGTGGGAAGATCTCTCCATGGATTTTATCACGGGCCTTCCAATGACAAGGCGTGGAAACGATTCGATCTTCGTAATTGTGGACCGTTTCTCCAAGATGGCTCACTTCGTGCCATACAAAGGGAACAACAATGCGATTGAAATCGCAAATTTGTTCTTTGAGCATGTTGTGAAGTTACATGGCGTGCCTCGCACTATTGTTAGTGACCGAGACACGAAATTTTGTAGCCATTTCTGGAGGACGCTTTGGGGAAATCTAGGTACACAATTACTCTTTTCAACCTCTTATCATCCCCAAACCGATGGTCAGACTGAGGTGACCAATCGGACCCTGGGCACCCTTCTTTGGATGGTGCTCAAACATAACCCACGCCGGTGGGAGGATCTAATCCCTTTTGTTGAGTTTGCTTACAACAGGTCCAAACACTCGGCTACCAAGATGACGCCGTTCGAGATCGTCTACGGCCTCAACCCCCACTCTCCCATGGATCTTGTCCCTCGCCCCTTGAAGCACGGCGAGCACATCGACGCGTCTAACCGCGCCGACAACATCCGCAAGTTGCACGGGCGGACACAGACTCAATTGGAGTGTCGGGCCACTCAGTACAAGGCACAGCACAACAAGGGTCGGAAGCGCATGGTTTTCAACCCCGGAGATCTCGTTTGGCTACATCTTCGCAAGCACCGTTTTCCGGACTCTAGGAAGACAAAGCTACACCAACGAGGAGACGGCCCTTTCAAGGTCTTGGAGCGAATCGGGGAAAACGCCTACAAGATCGACCTCCCAGGCAAGTATTCGGTGCATTCCACTTTTAATGTCGCCAAACTTTCCCCCTATGTTGAGCCCGCTTATGAGGAAACGGGGATGTTTCCCAACCAAGTGAGGGAGGGTGATGTGACCCCCGCCATGGATGCTAGCCAAGAGGACGACACCTTCATACTTCGTTCGGATGGCCCCATCACTCGTGCTAGGACTCGAGCAATCCAGGCCGCGACACAATCACTTGTGGCGCGCCTCTCCGCGGGCCACGGTGCGCCCCTCGCCGCGCCGACGCACACTGCCTTGTGCATCCTCGGCATCGAGGAACCTCAACTCGGACCAAGAGTGACAACCTCCAACCCCTTGCCACCATCGGACCCGAGCCTTGCACCGTGCCATGGATCGCATCTTGAGGTTCTCGCGATCCTCGCGCCAGCGTCCTCTCCAGCGTCTGCGCCAGCACCCCGGGCCGCGCCGTGACCTCGCCAGCGCCGTGTCCGAGTCTCGCCAGCGCCGCACCAAGCGTGTCGCGACACTTCGAGCACGGTCACAGACGACATATCTTTTTATAGTAGTTTTTTGCATTGTTTCTAATTCCAAACATTACCATTCTTAGTTTTATGGTTTTAGTAAGTGAATTATGGGCCTTGCGCCGAAGGATTATGGGCTTGCGCCGTTGGGCTTGGATCTGTGTATCCCCCTAGGCACGCCGCCCCTAATAGGGTTTTATTCTAGGTTTTCATGCCGCCTCCCTATATAAGAGGCTTAAGACTATGTTTTTCAGCAGCGCACATTTAGAGATTAATAGAGTCGAGGGTTTTCTCCTTATTTCTCTCTAGTGCTTTGCGCCGCCACTCATAATTCTCAAATTCTCGTGTTTGCTTGCAATTGTTCTTGCCACATTCAATCAATCAAATCCTTCCGCTACGCTTATTCGAGACTTACTACTCAAACACCACGCCGATTCGTAGTATTCCATACGAGGGACGCATCACTGGGGTGAGTTCTCAAAGACTCATCCTCCTCGAGGCGAAACTTCAAAGAATATCTGCCGTTGGACCACACATCATACCAATTAGGCAAGTGAAGCAAATCGGCCCGCTCTCGAGTAATGACTACCTTCTTTCCATTAAAAGTAGAGCAAAACTTGTTGTGATCGTCGGGGTGCCTCTCTATCAACTGATCATTGATGAGGAACGGGATGTCCACAAATATAGGCTTCTCCCCTGAATAAGCACTCATATTTACCCCAAGCTTCCGGGCAAGACGAGCGATCATTCCTCCAAAGAAAACAGCCTTCGATCGTGCCTTGAAATCCGCCACACTCCTCATCCATTCAAAGCCAATCTTTATCGGATCGGGGGAGGAAAACAACATAGTTCTCAACATATTCACCTCCCTTTTGTTTGGGCGACACAACTCGGTTCTCGGGAAGATCGTGCTCCGAATAATGCGCAAGATGATCCAGAAAAGGTGAGGTTCTTGCTGGCCAAGTTATGGAAACTCAACTCCCGAACTCCGGATAGGTAGACCCATGTCTCTAGGGTTGGGTACACAATCTTGTCATCATATATCGGGTTAGGGAACCCGAATGCATCATTGAGATTTTGCAAAGTGAGTTTGAACCACTTGTTGCCTAGCTAAAATTCCATCTTCCCACCGGAATCGGTACTCTTGATTTTGGTGGAGAAGGTGGCCAAGAACTCGAAAGTAAGGACTGGATAATGATGATCATTCCAATAAGCAAGTTCTCACCCCCAATATAAGAGAAGGCCTCAACCAAGTCGTCATGAATATGCAAGTGTTGCCCATCCGCCTTGCAATACCATCTCGTCTTGTGTCTCATACGAATGCACGCATTGAACTTTTTCCTGAATTCGGAGGCATGTTGGCAATCATTAAGCTCTGGCTGCTTGCCTTTCTCCGTCCTGTCGCCTTTCCTCGCCTTTTTGTGGGTCTTGAGCTTGAAGTCGACATAGTACCGAAATTCCGAGTTAAGAGTGAAAGAAGTTGAAAATAGGGTCGATCTCGAACTAGATAAAGAAGGGGGAAGTAAGAGGGGGCTGTTTTGGGTGGTTTTTGTGCAGAAAATCTGGGCGTTGGGTGGTTGGTGGTTCAGCGGTGGAGTGGTGGCGAGAGGAGAGGTGATGGTGTGGTAGTTCCCGGTGAGATTCTAGTGAGAGGAGAGGGTCGATGTTGAAGTTGAATGTGCACAATGGAGAGGGGAGAGGGTCGGGGGCGGCCAAAAGAGAGGATTGTGGAATTGGGTTGTGGGTTTTAGGTTAAAATAGGAGAAGGGGACTTACCTCAATGGAGAAGGGCATATTCGTATTTTTCGGATAGGGTCATGCACGACCCATATAGGGTCGATCTCAACCCCCCTGTAAGTGTACGAAAAATACCCAAAGTTGCACCATATGTAAAGTCGTCTTCTCTCGTCTTTTGGATCCTGTTTTTGAAGCTTAGGACCCTGCAAAATTCCCACAAAAAATCTATCCCCAAACAAATGTATTCTATCCTAGTCTAAAGAAGGTTAGAAAATAAACTAATCTAAAAAACAAAAAACAAAACAAAAATAATAACAATAAAAAACAAACACCAGGTTGCCTCCCGTAAGCGCTTGATTAACGTCATTAGCTTGACGAATTATCTGAGCTCAGTCCGAGGTGGTGAGAGCCCATGTGGCTCGGATTTCTTCATCGGGTTCCACTTTTGCATAGTACTTCTTCAAGCGATGCCCATTAACCTTGAAAATCTCACCGTTCTCGTCTCTAAGATCGGCCGCCCCATGTGGATAAATGTGATGAACCGTGAATGGTCCACTCCATCGGGTCCGTAGTTTTCCGGGGAAGAGTCGGAGCCTTGAGTTAAAAAGGAGTACTTGGTCACCGACTTTGAAGAGTTTTGAGACATGCTTCTTATCGGGCCACTTCTTCGTTCTCTCCTTGTAGATCTTGGCATTTTCATACACCTTGAGCCTCAATTCTTCTAGTTCTTGCAAGTCCATGAAAAGTTTTGCTCCGGCCGCATCGAGGTCCATGTTGAGCTCCTTGAGAGCCCATAAAGCCTTGTGTTTGAGCTCGACGGGCAAGTGACATGACTTGCCACACACCAAATTGTAAGGAGTGGTGCGGAGTGGCGTCGTGTAGGCGGTGGGGTACGCCCAAAGTGCATCATCAAGCTTTGATGACCAATCTTTCCTTGACCGGGATACTGTCTTCTCCCAGATGCTCTTTATTTGACGGTTTGAGACCTCTACTTGACCAATTGTTTGAGGGTGATAAGGCTTTGCCACCTTGTGAGGGACCCCATACTTAGTCAAAAGAGTTTCAAAGCTCCTTTCAATGAAGTGTGAACCGCCATCACTTATAAGTACTCTGGGAACTCCAAAAGGAGGGAAGATGTTCGATTTCATGAACTTAGCAACCACTCGAGCATCATTTGTTCTTGTAGCAATAGCCTCCACCCACATGGAAACATAATCAACAACCACAAGGATAAAGAATGAGTATAGTATCAAACCAATAAGCACATTCTGCACTACAAAATCAAGACGATCGGATAAAAGCATAAATTCAAACCTAGAAACCGAATGCCACATTTAGGAGTAACATTTACATGGACATTTCATCAAACACATGGCATGCAATGTTATATCAAAAGTCATTTTAAAGGCAAAAGGACAAAAAACAAGTGAACTTTACAGACATCTTGCAATAAGTATAAAGACTGAAGATAGTATCAATCAATTAAGCACATTCTGCACTACAAAATCACGATCGATCGAATAAAAGCATAAATTCTAACCAAGAAACCGAATGCCATATTTAGGAAGGACATTTAGATGGAGATGTCATCGAACACTTGCCGTGCAATGTTAGATCACAAGTCATTTTAAAGGCAAATGAGAAAAAAAAGTGAACTTTAAAGACATCTAGGCATAAGAATAAAGAATGAGGATGGTTCAAGCCAATAAGCAAATTCTACACTACAAAATCAAGACCGATCGAATAAAAGCATAAATTCGAACCTAGAAACTGAATGCCACATTTAGGAGTGACATTTACATGGACATTTCATCGAAAATTTGTCGTGCAATGTCATATCTCAAGTCATTTTAAAGGGAAAAGGAGAAAAAACAAGTGAACTTTAAAGACATCTAGGCATAAGGACAAAGAATGAGGATAGTATCAAACCAATAAGCACATTTTGCACTACAAAATCAAGACCGATCGAATAAAAGCATAAATTCCAACATAGAAACCGAATGCCACATTTAGGAGTGACATTTACATGGACATTTCATCGAACACAAGGCGTGCAATGTTTTATCAAAAGTCATTTAAAAGGCAAAAGGACAGAAAACAATTGAACTTTAAAGACATCTTGCAATAAGTATAAAGACTGAAGATAGTATCAATCAATTAAGCACATTCTGCACTACAAAATCACGATCGATCGAATAAAAGCATAAATTCTAACCTAGAAACCGAATGCCATATTTAGGAGGGACATTTAGATGGAGATGTCAACGAACACTTGCCGTGCAATGTTAGATCACAAGTCATTTTAAAGGCAAAGGAGGAAAAACAGTGAACTTTAAAGACATCTAGGCATAAGAATAAAGAATGAGGATGGTTCAAGCCAATAAGCAAATTCTACACTACAAAATCAAGACCGATCGAATAAAAGCATAAATTCGAACCTAGAAACTGAATGCCACATTTAGGAGTGACATTTACATGGACATTTCATCGAATACAAGGCGTGCAATGTCATATCTCAAGTCATTTTAAAGGGAAAAGTAGAAAAAACAAATGAACTTTAATGACATCTAGGCATAAGGACAAAGAATGAGGATAATATCAAACCAATAAGCACATTTTGCACCACAAAATCAAGATCGATCGAATAAAAGCATAAATTCCAACATAGAAACCGAATGCCACATTTAAGATTGAAATTTACATGGACATTTCATCAAACACATGGCATGAAATGTTATATCAAAAGTCATTTAAAAGGCAAAAGGACAAAAAACAAGTGAACTTTAAAGACATCTTTCAATAAATATAAAGATTGAAGATAGTATCAATCAATTAAGCACATTCTGCACTACAAAATCACGATCGAACTAATAAAAGCATATATTCTAACCTAGAAACCGAAGGCCAAATTTAGGAGTGACATTTCGATGGACATTTCATCGAACACTTGACGTGCAATGTTAGATGACAAGTCATTTTAAAAGGAAATGGAGAAAAAACAAGTGAACTTTAAAGACATCTAGGCATAAGGACAAATAATGAGGATAGTATCAAACCAATAAGCACATTTTGCACTATAAAATCAAGACCGATCGAATAAAAGCATAAATTCCAACATAGAAACCGAATGCCACATTTAGGAGTGACATTTACATGGACATTTCATCGAATACAAGGCGTGCAATGTTTTATGAAAAGTCATTTTAAAGGCAAAAGGACAAAAAACAAATGAACTTTAATGACATCTAGGTATAAGCACAAATAATGAGGATAATATCAAGCCAATAAGCACATTCTGCACTAGAAAATCAAGAACGATCGTATAAAATCATAAATTCGAACCTAGAAACCGAACGCGACATTTAAGAGTGACATTTATATGGAGATTTCATCGAACACTTGGCGCGCAATGTTAGATCACAAGTCATTTTAAAGGCAAAAGGAGAAAAAAAAGTGAACTTTAAAGACATCTAGGCATATGTAGAAAGAATGAGGACTGAGATTTACATGAACTTTATTTGATTTTTCTTAATTCTGCACTGCTAAATTAAGAACAATCAAATAAAAGCATAAATTCGAACATATAAACCGAATGTCACATTTAGGACTGACATTTACATGGACATTTCTTCGAACACCGAGCAATGTTAGATCAAAAGTCATTTTAAAAGAAAAAGGACAAAAAACCAGTAAACATTAAACACATCTTGGCATAAGCATAAAGAATGAGGATAATATCAAACTAATAAGCACATTATGCACTACAAAATCAATATCGATCGGATAAAAGCATAAATTCAAACCTAGAAACCGAATGCCACATTTAGGAGTGACACTTACATGGACATTTCATGGAACACTTGGCGTGCTATGGTAGATCTCAAGTCATTTTAAAGGCAAAAGGACAAAAAACAAGTAAACTTTAAAGACATCTAGGCATAAGTATAAATAATGAGGATAGTATCAAACAATAAGCACATTCTGCACTACAAAATAAAGAACTATCGGATAAAGGCATAAATTCAAACCTAGAAACCGAATGCGACATTTAGGAGTGACATTTACATGGACATTTCATCGAACACATGGCGTGCTACGGTATATCTCAAGTCATTTTAAAGGCAAAAGGAAAAAAAAACAAGTGATCTAACAGTCATTTTAAGAGAAAAAGGACAAAAAACCAGTAAACTTTAAACACATCTAGGTATAAGCATAAAGAATGAGCATAGTATCAAACCAATAAGCAAATTCTACACTACAAAATCAAGACCGATCGAATAAAAGCATAAATTCGAACCTAGAAACTGAATGCCACATTTAGGAGTGACATTTACATGGATATTTCCTCGAACTCTTGTATTGCAATGTCATATCACAAGTCATTTTAAAGGCAAAAGGAGAAAAAACAAGTGAACTTTAAAGACTTCTAGGCATAAGCACAAAGAATGAGGATGCTATCAATCCAATAAGCACATTTTGCATTACAAAATCAAGATCGATCAAGTAAAAGCATAAATTCCAACCTAGAAACCGAATGCCACATTTAGGAGTGATATTTACATGGACATTTCATCGAACACATGGTGTGCAAGGTTTTATCAAAAGTCATTATAAAGACAAAAGGATAAAAAACAAGTGAACTATAAAGACATCTAGGTATAAGCACAAAGAATGAGGATAATATCAAGCCAATAAGCACATTCTGCACTAGAAAATCAAGACGATCGAATAAAAGCATAAATTCTAACCTAGAAACCGAATGCCAGATTTAGGAGTGACATTTACATGGATATTTCATTGAACACTTGGCGTGCAATGTTAGATCACAAGTCATTTCAAAGGAAAAATGAGAAAAAACAAGAATGATCAGATAAAAGCATAAATTCAAGCCTAAAAACCGAACGCCATATTTAGAAGTGACATTTACATGGACATTTAACCGAAGACTTGGCGTGCTATGGTAGATCACATGTCAATTTTTTAAGGTAAAAGGACAAAAAAACATGTGAACTTTAAAGACATCTTGGCATAAGCATACAGAATGAATATAGTATGATGTCAATAAGCACATTCTGCACTACAAAATCACGACCGATCGAATAAAAGCATAAATTCGAACATAGAAACCGAATGCCACATTGAAGTGTGACATTTTCATGGACATTTCATCGAACATGTAATAACCCTCTCTTTTAGGAGGGATATTATTGTAATATTTCATTCCTTTATTTGATTTTAATAAAGGATGAGTTTATTTTCTTAAAAGGATAGGAAAATATAAATAATAACTTATAATGATTATAAGAGGGTGCTATTTTGATGTTACCCTCTCTTTTAGGAGGGATATTCTTCTAATTATATATTGGTTAATATAGTTTATTTTGTTCTCTCTTGTATAAGAAGAGAATGAAATAAATATAACTTGTGGGAATTTACTTAATAACATATATAATCCAAATAATAAATGTGGGAAATAAGCTAGTGAAGAATAATCATAATTTAAATAACATTATAGTTGAAGAAAGGGCGGAAAATGGATGAAATTAGAAAAGTTGGGAACTTTTCGTAATTACCCTTAAAGTTTGGGTACCCACGCGTAATTACAGAATTTTATACAACAACTTCGTTTTTTTTTTGTTCAAAGAAAAATTTGATCTTGGAAAGGCTGATTCGGACTCGTTTCTTAACCAAATTCAATACCGAAAGAATCAGCATACTCTCCTAGATGTTACCTTCGAATGCCCTCAACAAACTCGGTATAATTCTCAGAATATCTTATTTTATTCGTTGGTTAAAGATAAGAGGTTACTAAAACACATTTTTGGGGTAAAGATATGATTTTATCCGATTTGAAGATCGTTTTGGCCGGGATATTTGTTGGAGACGAAGATATGAGATTCCCTAGACCTCCCCTATAAATAGATATGAACACCTATTGCTTATCTCCATCCTAAAACCCGATCGAAGCTAGCCAACCTGCCCAGCGAAAACAGAGCATTGGTTGCTCGTGTTCCATTGTTCGTCGCCGTTTTGCAGCACCATATGACCACCTCCGGCGCCACCATTGCCGACAGAAGAAATGAGGTGTCCAGGACATTGAACTGTCGCTGCTACCGAGCCATTTCGCCTCCTGAAGCGCCGTCCCGAGCCATTTCTACCGAGCCATTTTGTTCCCCTGTTTTCAGCTTTTATATAGCCATGTTTAATTTTTTTATATTTTTGTTTTAATTATTTTATGGGATTTAACTTCGGTTTAGTAAAAATAAATTACTCCTAATTGAAATTAACATTAATATGGGTTTTAATGTATTTTTACAGATTTATAAACGTTATAAATAGTTTATAATATCAAAGTACGATTTTATAAGTGAATTAGTTTATGTTTATTTAAAGGGTTGGAAATTATGATAAATATAGAAATAATGTAATAATTATCTTATAAGTAATAAAAATCAGAATATTAGTCGTTTCCTCATTTACATATTACTTCAATATTTGATAAACAATTATTGAGTTGTGTATAATCTATAGAAAATAATTTACAAGATTTATACTATTTGGGTAATATTTTTGTATAAATACACAATTGTGCTTATGCATATATTATAAGTGTTTATATGAACTAATAGCTTGACATGAGATATATTATGACAACCTAAGATAGCTTTCATTAATATCTAGAAGTTGTTAATGTAAAAGATACAAGTTTATATGATTTTATAAACTTAAACAAACCATAGGGAGGAAAGATCTAATTTTTATAAAGTAACACAAAATAAATTATAACTTATTTGTTACTTTTGTGATTAAAACAGGAAGGAGAACTCAATATTTGGATCTCGGTTTCGTTAAGTCAATTCGTTCTTTCACCTTCAGATCAAGGCAAGTGGTTGGTTCACTTGCATATTTGTTTAAGCATGACTTTTCATATCATGTTTAAAATCTTGCTGGGAACACTTGTTTTGTAATAATGAACTTAGGTTTATTTACTGTATAGAATTAATGACCTTGTTATTACCGTTTAGATATTATTGCTAGGTTGCGCTAGATATTGATTAGGTCTTGTTGATTGTGGCCTTTATGTGTTTATTGTCTCGATTAAGACTTGTTATGGATTAGCGTAGAACCTAGGGGGTGAGCCTTAGTTGCTCTGGACTCCTCTCTATAACATTTTCGCACTAGATGGAATTATATCCTAGTGCTTGGTCATGACCCGACCCGCTTTATCGCGTTGAGGGGTGTTGCACCCTAGCTAAGTGCCTTTGGGACTTAGGAACCCACTTTTATCTTTTGGGACATATGAGCCCTGATGTTCGACGAAATCGCAATTTTGAGTAAATGCCACCAACTTAAATGTATCGTTTTATAACTAATATAAGATAAGTGCCCAATGCACATAATTAATGACCCAGGGTGGTGACTACAACTTGGAAAACCACTCTTGCTCCCGGCTATGAAAAGTCTTCGTTCCCATCTAAATTTGAACAACACGTATTCGGTGAGGTTGGTCGTAGACTCGATTAGTCGACGGAGGCTTTTTAAAACTTTCGTGTGTAATAATTAAATGTTCCCAACAAACCTCATACTTCCTTATGGAACCATGGTCTCGTGGTGTTCTGTCTCTTTCTATGCATTCCTTTTTCCATTACGTGGAAGTATTTTAGTGCTAACCATTGGCTGTGTTTCATGCGGATTCCAATGTTAGTATTTTAATACAACCACAAGAACCACTCACAAAATCCCACTTGCTTAGTTTATCACAAGACTAACCCGACCACATTCTTTCTTTTGCATGGCCCGCTGGTGTCACCCGTCCCTATACGGAACATCAGAGTTCAAAGGATCGAGTTTGAAGGACAAGAGTTGAAGATTTCAAGAGTTATAAGTGAAGAAGGTTACAAGTTTTTATCTTTACCTAAATGAGCATTTCTTTAATAGTTTAATTCCTTGGTCTGTAAGGATCTACTTTTCTCAATTGCTATAATACACTTCCACATTTATTAAGTTTTGTTTTTTAATGTAAAGAACGGATTTCTATCATATTTATAATATATCTTCATTTCTTATGAATTTTGTATTAATGTTTTGTTATTGTAAAGCCTTATGTAAATTTGGAGGGTAATTCTAAGGTCACTGGCGTGTAGCATCTCCGAGAAAAATTGGGGATGTTACAAATATGGTATCAGAGCCAAAAGTTTTTAAAAACCAAGTCTTCATAATTGTTTTTTTAAATTATATTCCGCAGTTTAGAAAAGTAATGATGGAAAATTGAGTTTCATTTCATTTGTTAAAAGAATTTCTAAGACTTCAAAACCCGTATTCTATGAATTGAAAACCATTCTCAATACATTCATCTAGTTTCAAATGTTTATTTGAAATTAAGAACTTTACTTTAAAAATTCAAAACCATTTCTTTGAAGAAACCTTTTTGAAATTGAATTTATAATTCAAAATCCATAAGTGAAAAGAAAAGTTAAAAGTGGAAAGTGGAAAGTTTTCCTTAAACAATAAAAAAAGTGTTATAAAATTTTGAAGTATCTTCAACGACTTCAACACTTCAACTCCGCGAGTATAGAATTAAGGAAATTCTATCAAAGTTTTAACCTTATCCCCTTGTCTATCATTTGTAGCAAATGGTAGTTACATGAAGTCAAACTCGAGCTCAAAAATTGTTGAACGAAGCTTACTTTGTCACTTCCAAGATCCTACAAGAAGATGTGATTCTTGAAGAGTATCCAAACTTAGAGGAGGAATGTACTCAACAAGAAATCAAAACTGCATTATTGGAACCCAAGGTTGAGTATGAAGAGGAAGTTTTCCAAGGTGTAAACGAGAAAATAAACTGTAACTGGGAGAGCGAACACTCATGGGATGCCTTAGCAGCCTCTGGAAACACTGAGCCAATGCATATATGGGTTAAACCCTACCACCTTAGCTCGCATATGGGGACTTTGTATGGCGCACTGGCTCATTATGAGCAAGAGATCAATGAGTTGCAATATCGCATGGATAGAGCACAAGAGAGTGCAGAGAAGGTGACTTGTATGATCAACCAAGGTGCACATTTTTTAGAGCATGATGGATCACTTTAGGACCCAAACCTGTATGAATTTGGATTGTTGGACATGTGTTGCCATCCTCCTATACCATTGAAGAAAAAGAGGAACGCTCAAGAATAGTTGTTCTACTTGGAAGGAATCAAGTAGAGGAGTTATGCTTTATAGTTATTTTATTAGAGGAATCAAGTGAATGGTGGGAACATCCGATGTTGAGCTAAAATATGTTCTTTGTTGGATCATAACCGGTTAGCAGTGAGCTTGGGAACTGGCAATTAAGTTGTTCCCAAGGCAGCGGAAGTAAATAATCGCAAGTAATAAAAACAGTAAAAGGCACAGTTCCTTTATAGAGGAACCCCACTACAACCAACTAGTTGTATGGGTAAACCTCTACCTCCGCTTGGAGGATTTTGAATGACTTACTTATATTGATTGCTTTGTTCCTTAGTTACACAGCCGGATTTACACTTCTCTGTTCCTACAAGTTCTTCCTAACTCTAGCAACACTAGTAAATCCTCTCAACTGAGTTCCTAAGCTCACAATAGCAAAACACAAGTAACTCAAACCTTACGCTGACTTCTCAGTTCCCTTGCTCCTGGGAACTTCAGCTTCACCGTCGTCGAGATCACACACTCGCCGACGGGGACTTCTCTTCCTTTTCTTTCTTCTCTCTGATGTGGGTGTTTGTATGTTCTAGGACAAGTACTCAGACCGAGTACTAGTCATTTGGCTTTATAGTCCAATGAGCTTGGGCAGTCGCATCTTTCGTTTGTGTCCAAAATTCCCTTTGCTTGATGCCCAAGTTGTACTTTCTTCACATGTGACTTTGGTTTGAACTAGGTCAACTTCTTGGATCAATCGGACCGTTGGATGAAGCGTGATAGTCTGATCCTCAGACTGTTCCCTCGGAGGGAACCCGACCCTCGAAGATTGTGTTGCACACCTCGGCACTATTGAAGTCGCCCCATAGCTTGCTAGGCAACTCACTAAGCCCCTGTCCAGGGACCTGGAGTTGAAGGCGAATCATCGACGTTGTAAAGATAAACTCGTCGCCTTCATGGGAGAGAGTTCCCTGAGTGCAGTCATTGGTGATATTGAAGTTGTTGTAGAACTGACGCACTTGTGAGGGATCGACACTCACAGTCTCTTGGCAGAGTCTCTCCCAGCCCTGGGTCTTGATCAGGTCCCACAGTTCCCCTAGACCATTTTCAGTCAGCACTTCTTCTGAAACAATGAGGTGAGGGAGAAGCTTCCTGCGCTCATCGACATGATGCTTGGTGGTCCCCTTCCCCTTCCTTGAAGTGCTTTTAGATGTGTTCCCCCTAGAGATCGTGCGAGGTCCTTTCTGCTGAAGAGGTGCAGCCGCTTCAATCATAAGCACGCGGTCCCTTGGTGGTTGGGAACTCGTGGACACCACCATTTGGTGTCCAGGTGTAGGGATCCGTGCTGGCTCCTTAGTGGCTGGAGCTTCTTCTTCTTCTTCGACCTCATCTTGGGAGGTCCTTTCTTCCTCGGACGAGCTCGAATTTGAGCCCTCCGCGTCATCTCCAGGATGACTTGTTGTTGCCTCAGCACCTCCAGCTGGTGCGAGGTCCCTTCTCTCCGTGGGCTCTTCAGGAGCCACCTTTTCTGGGGACTTTGTCCCTTGGGAGACTGTGTGCTCAGAGGGACCCCTGTTGAGTTCTTCCTCGATGGCCTTGAGCTGGGCTTCCTCCTCCAGAGTTCCCATGATGATTGGAGGAGGATCCTTGGTCATTTTGCCGATGACCACAGAGAGAGGAAGATTGTCGTCGTCTGAGGTAAGAGCGACGGCACTTTTGGATGGTGAGGGAGAGGGGAGTTTGGTGGTGGTGGGGGATGTGGTGGAAGAGGGGAGAGGAGAAGAAGGAAGAGGTGTGGAGAGTTGTGTGGAAGGAGGAGGAAGGGTTGTGGTGACTTGGGGAGTAGAGATCCCCGAAGTAGAAGTGAGAGAGGTGGAGATGTGTTTGGGTGAAGAGGGAGGAGAAGGAGTTTTGTGAGGTGAAGATGGAGTTCCCATCGTGGCGGGAACTGAGGGAGGTGGAGGAAGTGAAGAAGGTTGGGGAGGTGGAGTTCCCAACGTGGTGGGAACTGAGGGAGGTGATGGAGGGGGAGTTGGTCGTTTTGTGGGAGGAGGTTTGGAAGGTCCCTCGATTTGAAGAGGAGGGATGGAGGAGGAAGAGGGGAGTAGACTCTGAGGTTCAGAGGTCCCATCGTCGGAAGGGAAAGGGTAAGGAGGTTTGGGAGCACAAGAACTCTCCTTGGAGCAGTTCAGGTATTCCTCAAACTTGAAGAAAGCCTTCTTTCTGGGCTCCGAGAATTCAGAGGCCGCAGAGTGTTTATGCTTTTTGGATTTTGAGGGGTCGTGGGAGTGTTTGGATTTTTTGGGTTTCGAGGGGTCTTTTGATGAGTGACGGCGTTTGGATGAATGGCGGTGTTTGGATTTGTGGGGTTTTTCATTGATTGAGGGGCGAGCGTCTCCGAAGTTGTCGATGATGACAACTCCGGAGGAGGTGTTGGTGTGGGAAGGAGGGAGAGGAAGAGATTCGGAGGAGGAAGAGGTCCAGGAGACGGTTTCGTCGGCCTGAGGAGGAGGAGGGGGCAAGAAGGGGCTTACTTGATTGTACAGCCCTTGGATAAGAACATCCTTCATCGTTGGGTCCAATTCTTCTCGATCTCTTTTAGTTGAGAGACGAAGAGGATGCGAGGATTGGCATGTACCCACGCTTTGATCTGGGCGAAGGTGTGTTGAAGGGCCATTTTTGTAAGAGATTGGGAGGTTTTGGAGGTTTCTTGAAAAGAGAGTGAAAGAGATTTGGGGAAGACGATTGACAGAGATGTAAGAGGGAATAAGGGGCCCAAAAATGGCAAAGAGGGGTTTTAAAGGAGAGAGGAGGTGAAGGGTAGAAAGGGAAGTGGAATAACCTCGATAACCGTTGCCCAATGAACGTGGGGCGCCGTTTCAACTTCTCAAGCACGCCTCTGGACACGCGTCACGATCTCTTGGGAAGTCCTTTTCAAATTTTGAATACTTGGCCTTTAACGCTTCAGAGCCTCTGACACAAAAGTCTGCTTCCCAAGTGACGGTTTTTCTTTGCAGATTAGTCAGTGTTCCCTTTGTAGATGCATCAGTTCCCATGATCTTATCAAGGTCAGGGAGAGTGAAGTGGTTAAGGGAACTTCACACTCATCTTTTTATGGGGCTAGGGAACTCAAAGGGAACCAGACAATTTGCAACTCGATAAAGGAAATATTTTGGCTCATGAGAAGCATTTGTCTGGTCCCTAGCTTAGGGTGGGTCATATGATCAACCGTCATGGTGGCTTGTAATGAGGGATAAAGGGAACTCTGGTTGATCATTTTAGGCCAAAAGAAATAGAGTTCCTTTGTACACATTTTTCTCTAGACTAGTAATCATGGCATAGTGAAAGCAATAAATCCAAGTTCCCTATCATGCAATCTTATATAAACTAGTCAGGCATTGAGAGAGAGACAAATAGGGACTTGTTTAGTTTAGAGTTATCATCCCTAGAAGCATTCGAAAACGCTGGTAGGGACGTCTGTCTAAGGCTTTGGTAAGAATGTCCGGAATTTGCTCTTCAGTTCTACAGTGTTCCATCGAGATATTCCCATTTTCGACATTGTCACGTAGAAAGTGATGCCTTATATCAATATGCTTAGTTCTAGAATGATGCACAGGATTTTTGGAAATGTTTATGGCACTAGTGATGTGATTCCATCGATGTCCGAGCCAACTATGGAGCACACTTCGGAACACTTGGAGGAGCAACACTTGGAGGAGCACACGTCGGAACACTTGGAGGAGCCTCGGCATACCCTAGACGCGCCAACAAGCTTGGATGGTGGCGCGCCCTTGCCTTCCGGTTTTGATGGTGCCAAAGCTCAAGGAACTACACCACCTTATCTAGGTCGTATTACGCGATCCCGAGCTAAGGCCATTCTATGTCAAGTGCAAGAAGAGCTCATGGGGTGTAGCTTTCCGAAAGAGTGCAATGAAGATGGTTGGAGTTTTATTCTACTTCATGGTTCTAAGTGACAATTCGACGGAAAGGACAATTATTAAGTTTTCTGGTTTTTGGGTTAATTTTTGTAATTTCCTTAAGTGAAGGGGCTAACTTTGTGAGGTTGCTTTCTAGGTTATATGGTCGTCCCCCTCACCCTTTGTTGCTAGACTTGGACGAAATTTGCTTCTCTTTTCCTTGCATTTTCAATTCGAAGTTCTTGTTTTGTTTCGTTCAATTCTCGTTGTTTAATTGTTGGTGAGTCATATCCGACAATTTTGAGCATCCTAGTTTGTTTGAGAGCTTGGTGAGTCATATCCAAGTTATCAAGCATCCATATCCCCTTGTTCTCTCCATTTCGAACCATCATCCATCTCGGAGGTTTCTGCACCATCTCAATAAATTCGACATAACTTTCAATCCGCTCATCATCTCGGTCTCATATTTTGAGGACTTCAACTAGACTCATAGATCTAACCTCTAGAATTGGAATCACTCAATTTCGAGTTCGGACTAGGAAGATCCAGCCAGTTGAAGACGGGTCAGTTGCGTGGTGTTTGTTGTCGGAATTCCTTGGATTCTCGTGGCGATCTCTTTGCACCATCATCCCCTCCATCGATCCGGCCATCAAGTGGTATCAGAGCCACGCGAAGGTATCACCATCTAAACCTTGTTCCGACCTTGAATTTCCACTTGTTGCAAGGTTTTAGGTTCGAACTCTTTATTGGTTGCGTTGTGTTGTTGTGTGCGACCATAGTGTCCTTGTTGTGTGTTGTTGTGGTCGTTGCTTTGTCTTGATCTTGTGGTTGTCTTGGCCGAGTGTGTGTTCAGTCATGGCTGCAAACCATGCTCAAAAAACGTTCCAATAGAACACCCAAAAGAGTTATCAAAAGTTGGTAGTTGAAAGGGTGCATTTGTTGCTTGAATTTAAGCCTTTCTTTAGTGTTGGTTTTAAGTGTGTCTTGCTGATTTTGCTGAGTTAAAAAACGTGGGATTGAGGTCCAAACCAGCCTTGTTTGTTGTCATTACATGCTTGTTGTTGGCTACGGTGCTAGGATACGGGAACGACACCAAGACGAGACATCTTGTGTTGTTGTTTAAGTGTCTTGAAATTTTTTGTTGAATAATCAGAAAAACCTTGCCGGCGGCGAAAGCTAATAAGGGGACAGGCATAGAAAGAAAGATTAAAGACTAGAAAAACCTTGCCCGGCGGCGTAAAGCTAATAAGGGGTCGGGCACGGAAAGAGTAGTCATCTTGTAGTGCCTAGCAAAGGCCTACAAAGAGTAGTCGTCTAGTAGTGCCTAGCAAAGGCCTGCTCGAAACAAAAAAAAAATTAATTAATTTGTAATACCTGGTGTTGAGTCTTGGTGGTTTAGTAGCTTCCTAGCATTGTTTTCCTAAGCAAGTGTGTGGTGAATTCTCTCTTTGTTGCCTTTGTTGTTTTTGCCTACTTGCAACTTGTCGGATTTTCATCTCGGGCAAGTCTTGGTGATTAATTCGTGTGACCTCTATACCTTGATCTTTGCCTTGTTTTTACGATGACAAGTGTAGGTGATGACCAGAATAAGGAACAAGTTGAGGAGACGTCCACTAGTTCGGTGGCTGCCATGTTGCAAAACATGCAACAATCCTTGCAACAATCCATTGAGGCTTTGGGAACTAGGTTGACTGATTTGGAGAGCCAAGTGCGAGGCCAAGATGATAGAGCACGGGTGTCTCATACGGGGGCTCTACCAAGTGTGCTACAAAGCGCTAACCAAGTGGAGTCGTTACAAGAGGAGGCCTCTACTTCTTACTTGCCAAACTCGGAGGCGCAAGTATCCATCGGTGTGAGCACCTCCATGGGGATTATGCCTCCTTACATTCCTCCGACGAGCTTCCACAATCCACACTTTGTGGCCAATTCCGGGGTAAGGCCTTCATTTGCTACATTTCCTAATAGTATTCCTATTAGTGCTACTAACTTGTCAGGTTATAGAGCGCCGAGCTATCAAGAGGTCAATCCTGCAACGGCTACTCAACCCCCACCTCTCTTGCATCTCCCAAGGCGCGGCCAACCTCCTAGAGGGCCGGCCAATGGTGGTGCCGGGCAGCCTTGGCATGGCGCGCCGGTGCAACAAGAAGAGCGGCCCCGAGATCCCCATTACGGCATCAAGCTGAACGTGCCGACATTTTCGGGAACATCCGACGCCGATGCCTGTCTTGATTGGCTTGCCAAGGTGGAGTCAATCTTTGACTTCTATGGCTATGATGATGCGAGGCGGGTGGCCATGGCGGCCATACACTTCACCGACTTTGCTTACCAATGGTGGCTCGAGGACAAGGCTTTGAGGAGAGCACGTCGGATGCCTCAACTTAACACATGGCAAGATCTAAGAGAGGCCTTAGAAGAGAGGTTCGTGCCTCAAGATTACACGGAGCGCATCCATGCCAAGTTGGAGCAAGTGCGTCAAGGAAACCGGACTCCCGATGAGTTCTACAACGAGCTGCGTATGCTCATCTTCCGTTCCCGAGTACAATTTCCCGACGGGTATGTCATCTCTAAATTTGTCAATGGGTTAAATTTGGAACTAAAAAATGTGGTGAGTATGCAGCATTTTAGTAGGGGTACCGATATTGAGCAAGTGCTTCATTATACCAACCATATCTACAAGCAACTTGCTCAACGACGTTCGAGTTCAACCACTTCTCGAACGTGTCAGCCTTCATCCACGGCTCCTAAGGCACCACCAACTCAGTTTAGGAAGCCGGAAATAAGGAAGGACTCGACTCCTCAACCGAGGAAAGAGTTTTCCCCACGTCCTCGGCAAGAAGGCGGTGTGAAGGCGAGCGACGTGAAGTGTTTCAAGTGCCTTGGACATGGGCATTATGCTCGGGATTGTCCCAACGAACGGAAGGTTCTTCTTAACTCCCAAGGGGAGTACGAGTATGAGGAAGAAGGGGCTGCGGAAGAGGAAGAAGAGAGCCCCGAGGTTGAGGAAGACGGCCTCCATGTCACCGCCGAGGAGGGTGAGTGCTTCGTGGTACAACGGACGCTTTTCATGACGGAGAACACCACCACACCTAGCCAACGAGAGGTTATCTTTCACACTCGATGCAAAATTATGGATAAGGTATGTAGTGTGATTATCGATAGTGGGTCTTGTTGTAATATTATTAGTCAAGAGGTGGTGGATCGCTTTTCCTTGAAAACTACTTGCCATCCTTTACCTTATCCTCTATGTTGGTTGAATTCTAATGCCCCGATCCAAGTCAAGGAAAGGGCTCGTATTTGCTTTTCTATAGGGCCTTACAAGGATGAGGTGGAGTGTGATGTGGTGCCGATGACCGCTTGTCATCTTCTTTTGGGGCGCCCTTGGCAATATGATAAGGGAGCTATTCATGATGGAGTCTCCAACGAGTATCACTTTCAAATGGAGGGAAAGAAGGTGACGTTGCACCCGATGACCCCCCATGAAATCATGTTGGACCACGCAGCGAAGGAGCAAAGGAAGAAGCATGCGCTTCGAGAGGGAAAGAAGGACAAGAAGCTAGCTCTAGGCGGCCCTTCTACGCCCTTGCTTTTGGCCAAACCGAAGGAGATTATTCATACTTTCAAGGGAAGTGGCGTTTGCGTTTTACTTGTTTTTCAAGAATCTTATTTATCTTCCCAAGAATTAGTTGATCTTCCTCCTTCCATATCTACTCTTTTGCAGGACTTTGAGGAGCTTTTCCAAGAAGAGGTGCCACCGGGACTACCACCGCTTAGGGGAATCGAGCATCAAATCGACTTTGTCCCCGGTGCCACTCTACCGAACCGTCCAGCCTATCGAGCCAATCCGGAGGAAACTAAGGAGCTTCAACGGCAAGTCCAAGAGCTCCTTGATAAGGGATATGTGCGTGAGAGCCTCAGCCCGTGTGCTGTGCCCGTCATTCTTGTGCCTAAGAAGGACGGCACATGGAGGATGTGCGTTGATTGTCGAGCGATCAACAATATTACTATCAAGTATCGTCACCCGATTCCGAGACTTGAGGATATGCTTGACGAGCTGCATGGGGCGAGTCTCTTCTCCAAAATTGATCTCAAGAGCGGATATCATCAAATAAGGATGAAGGAGGGAGATGAATGGAAGACGGCATTCAAAACCAAGCAAGGCCTATACGAGTGGTTTGTTATGCCCTTCGGATTAACCAACGCTCCGAGCACTTTCATGCGCTTGATGAACCACGTCCTCCGCCCTTTTATTGGTAAGTTTGTGGTTGTATACTTTGATGATATTTTGATTTATAGCCACGATTTATCATCCCATGTCGAGCACCTTAGGCAAGTGCTTGAAGCTTTGAAACGGGAACGCCTATTTGCTAACTTCAAGAAGTGCCACTTTTGTTCGGATCACGTGGTATTTCTTGGTTTTGTTGTGAGTAGGAATGGACTTCAAGTAGATGAAGAGAAGGTGAAGGCGATTCAAGAATGGCCCACACCGACAACTATGACACAAGTCCGGAGTTTCCTTGGCCTAGCCGATTTCTACCGCCGGTTTGTTCGTGATTTTAGTACCTTGGCTGCGCCTTTGACCTTCCTCACCAAGAAGAATGTTCCATTTATGTGGGGAGAGGCGCAAGAAGAGGCCTTTGCTGCCCTTAAGGCTAAGTTGACACACGCGTCGTTGTTAGCTCTTCCCGACTTTGGCAAGATGTTCGAGATTGAGTGTGATGCGTCGGGAATTGGGCTCGGTGGTGTGCTTATGCAAGAGGGACGTCCCATAGCCTATTATAGTGAGAAGCTTGGAGGTGCCGAGCTCAAGTACCCCACGTACGACAAAGAGCTACTTGCTCTTGTTCGAGTGCTAAGGGTGTGGGAGCACTATCTCTTGCCTCGAGAGTTTGTTATCCATTCCGATCATGAGGCGTTGAAGTACTTGAGAGGGCAAGCAAAACTGAATCGGAGGCATGCCAAATGGGTTGAGTTCATTGAATCCTTTCCCTATGTCATCAAGCATAAGAAAGGCAAGGACAACGTCGTCGCCGACGCGTTGTCCCGGAGGTCCATTCATTCCGCTACAAAGAAGACGCCTTTTGAGGTGGTGTATGGGCGCAATCCCGTTACACCACTTGATTTAGCGCCTTATGCTATGTCCGATCGAGAGAGTCGTGAAGGACGGGACCGGGCTGAGTATATTAAGCAGATTCATGAGGATACTCGTCTTCAATTGGAGAGGCGAACATTGCAATACAAGCGCCAAGTTGATAAAGGGAGCAAGGAGCTGATTTTTGAACCCGGCGACCTTGTTTGGGTTCATTTGAGGAAGGAGAGGTTTCCTACTCTTCGAAATTCTAAGCTTAAGCCACGTGGAGATGGACCATTCCAAGTGTTAGAGCGCATCAACGACAATGCTTACAAGCTTGATCTTCCTCCGAATTATGGCGTCCATGAGGTATTCAACGTATCCGATCTTGTTCCTTATTTTTCTAACAATGATGTTGAGTTTGAGCAGGATCTAGGTTCGAGGACCAACCCTTTTCAAGGGGAGGATGATGATGTGATTCCATCGATGTCCGAGCCAACTATGGAGCACACTTCGGAACACTTGGAGGAGCAACACTTGGAGGAGCACACGTCGGAACACTTGGAGGAGCCTCGGCATACCCTAGACGCGCCAACAAGCTTGGATGGTGGCGCGCCCTTGCCTTCCGGTTTTGATGGTGCCAAAGCTCAAGGAACTACACCACCTTATCTAGGTCGTATTACGCGATCCCGAGCTAAGGCCATTCTATGTCAAGTGCAAGAAGAGCTCATGGGGTGTAGCTTTCCGAAAGAGTGCAATGAAGATGGTTGGAGTTTTATTCTACTTCATGGTTCTAAGTGACAATTCGACGGAAAGGACAATTATTAAGTTTTCGGATTTTTGGGTTAATTTTTGTAATTTCCTTAAGTGAAGGGGCTAACTTTGTGAGGTTGCTTTCTAGGTTATATGGTCGTCCCCCTCACCCTTTGTTGCTAGACTTGGACGAAATTTGCTTCTCTTTTCCTTGCATTTTCAATTCGAAGTTCTTGTTTTGTTTCGTTCAATTCTCGTTGTTCAATTGTTGGTGAGTCATATCCGACAATTTCAAGCATCCTAGTTTGTTTGAGAGCTTGGTGAGTCATATCCAAGTTATCAAGCATCCATATCCCCTTGTTCTCTCCATTTCGAACCATCATCCATCTCGGAGGTTTCTGCACTATCTCAATAAATTCGACATAACTTTCAATCCGCTCATCATCTCGGTCTCATATTTTGAGGACTTCAACTAGACTCATAGATCTAACCTCTCGAATTGGAATCACTCAATTTAGAGTTCGGACGAGGAAGATCCAGCCAGTTGAAGACGGGTCAGTTGCGTGGTGTTTGTTGTCGGAATTCCTTGGATTCTCGTGGCGATCTCTTTGCACCATCATCCCCTCCATCGATCCGGCCATCAACTAGTGTTATCACAGAGTATGGGAACTGGGCCAAAAGACATACCGTAATCCTGGAGTTGTGACTTAAGCTATAGAACCTAGGAACAGCATGATGCGGCAGCCACATATTCGGCTTCAGCTGTGGAGAGTGCCACTGAGTTTTGTTTTTTAGATCCCCATGAGACTAAGCATGACCCTAGGAACTGGGCCATTCCTGAAGTGCTCTTTTTGTCAACCAAGTGCCCTGCAAAATCAGCATCTGTGTATGCAATGAGCTCAAGGGAACTGTTCCTTGGATACCAAAGGCACAAGTTATCGTTCCCTTTGAGATACCTGAAAATTCTCTTCACCTCTTTCAGGTGTGATTCCTTAGGGTTAGCTTGAAAACGTGCACAAAGACATACCAAGAACATGATATCAGGTCTACTAGCTGTTAAGTAGAGAAGGGACCCGATCATACCTCGATAGTTCCTTTGGTCCACACTGATACCTGTTTCATCTGCATTGAGCCTTGAATTTGGTGAGATGGGAGTGTCAATGGGCTTTGAATGTTCCATCCCATACTTCACAAGCATTTCCTTGATGTATTTCTGTTGATGAATCTTTGTTCCCTCCTTGGTTTGGGATATTTGAAGTCCTAGAAAGAACGTGAGTTCCCCAATGAGACTCATTTCAAACTCACTGCTAATGAGGTCCTTAAACTTCTCTACAAGAGTTTCGTTAGTTGCTCCAAACACAATGTCATCAACATATACTTGCACAATCAAAATGTCTTTAGATTCTTTCTTTAAAAACAAAGTCTTGTCTATGGAACCACGAATGTACCCATGGGACAAGAGGAATTGAGCAAACCTGTCATACCAAGCTCGGGGAGCTTGTTTGAGTCCATAAAGGGCCCTCTCCAAGAAGTAGACATGGTTGGGTAGTTTCTCATCTTCGAATCCTAGAGGTTGGGCCACATACACTTCTTCGTTGAGATGTCCATTGAGGAAGGCTGTTTTCACATCCATTTGATAAAGTTTGAATCCCTTGTGAGCTGCATAGGCGATGAGGAGTCTGATTGCCTCGATCCTGGCAACTGGTGCGAAGGTCTCATCGTAGTCAATCCCTTCCTCTTGCCTGTATCCTTGTGCTACTAACCTAGCCTTGTTCCTTGCTACAGCTCCAGTATCATCGAGCTTGTTCCTAAAGACCCATCGAGTTCCTATGATGTTCTTGTTTTTGGGCCTAGGAACTAGCTTCCAAACTTTGTTCCTCTCGAATTGGTGGAGTTCCTCTTGCATGGCTTGAATCCAATCTGGGTCCTTTAATGCTTCTTTGATATTTTTGGGTTCCACCATTGAAACAAACGCGTTAAAAGCACAAAAATTATTGAGAGAGGAACGAGTTTGCACACCTTTATCAAGAGGGGAGATGATGTTCTCAAGGGGGTGGTCCTTCCTTTGTTGAAAGGTTCTTGTATGAGTGAGTTCCTTTGCATGTGTATCATCCTCAGTTGGTGTTTCTTTGTCATGGGAACTCTCATCTCCAGCTTCTTCATTTGATGTTTCTTCAGAGATTTCTGGCAGGTTCCCTCTTTGTTCCCCTTGAATACTTGATTCTGGCAGGGTATTGTCTTGGGGAACAACAGAGTTGTTCCCTGAAGAGGGGACCTCGAGAGAGTTGGAGGTGTCTTGTAGTTCTTCTGAGGAAGGAGCCTCGAGGGAGGTTTGATCAGTGAGGGTTGGACCTTCGTCGTTGTTCCCTGGTTGTGGGATATTGCTTGCACTTGGATAGTCTTCATCCCTTTTCCTTGGCTCATCCTCGTCATCATCATCGTCTTCATGTCTCGGTTCCCATCTTTACAGACTTTTCATTGAAGACGACATGAATGATTTCCTCTATCTTCTTGGTTCTTTTATTGTAGACCCTGTAAGCCTTGCTTTGTGATGAGTATCCCAGGAAGATCCCTTCGTCGCTTCTGGGGTCGAATTTGCCAAGATTGTCTTTGCCGTTGTTGTGAACAAAACATGTGCAACCAAATGTTCTCAAGTGTGAGATGTTTGGTTTTCTCCCTTTGATGAGCTCATAGGAAGTCTTGTTGATCAGGGGCCTTGTCATGGCTCGATTTATGATGCATGTAGCTGTGGAGATTGCTTCAGTCCAAAAGTACTCAGGAACTCCACTTTCGATCATCATGGTTCTAGCCATGTCCTCCAGAGTTCTGTTCTTTCTCTCGACCACTCCATTTTGCTGAGGAGTGCGAGGAGCTGAAAAGTTGTGAGAGATCCCATTTTGCTCACAGAAGTTTAGGAACTCCAAGTTTTGAAACTCAGTTCCGTGATCAGATCTGATTGCTTTCAGTTTCAACCCCAAGCTTACTTCTGTTCTTTTAATGAAGGGCTCAAATTCTTCAAACGCTTGTGATTTTGCCTTCAAGAAAATAACCCAGGTGAATCTTGAAAAATCATCAATTAAAACATACATGTACCTTTTTCCACCGTAGCTAGCTGTTCTCATGGGACCACAGAGATCCATGTGAATCAACTCCAAGGACCTGGTTGTGCTTACCACCTTTTTGGGTTTAAAGGAGGTTCTGGTCTGTTTCCCTCGAACACATGCTTCACACATTTTGACTCCTTCGAGATTAATTCGTGGAAGACCAATGACCAGATCCTGTAGATAAAGCTTCAGGATTTGATTTACACCAGCATGTCCCAATCTTCGATGCCAGAGTTCCGTGTCATCTTGGGAACTCGCAAGGCACAACTTCATTGGTGGTTCAAAGTTGGTGTCCACCACATACACATTGTTGTATCTTCTTCCTCTCAGAATTACTTTGTTGGTCTTCTTGTTGATGACGAGACATTCATCTGAGTCGAAAGTGACGATGTTGTTCCCTTGATCACACATCTGGGAGACACTCAGCAGATTGTATCCCAGATCCTTTACCAGATTTACGTTGCTAACTTTAATAGATCTATTGAGCAACACTTCTCCTTTTCCAATAACTTCTCCCTTGTTCTTGTTGCCAAATGAGACGTGGCCTCCTTCGGCATGAGTGTGGAGTGAGATGAGGATATCCTTGTTTCCTGTCATATGGTTCGAGCATCCACTATCTATGAACCATGTACTGTTCCCTCTCACTGCCACCTACAAGGAAAAGTTAGTGTTTTGAGACCCAGGCAAGATGACTCTTGTCAGGTCCCTTGCAAGGGAAAACATTTTCATTCAAGATATAGTCAAAAATGTTGATGTCTTTGGAATTTTGAGAGTTGGAGTTCCTTTGGTGATGAGCATGACGTTTTTGTCTGTTTGGGAACTCATGGCTTCTAGGGGTTTGGGCTCTCTTCTTGGGACATGCATCCTTGTAGTGCCCATGAGCACCACAGTGCCAACATGTCTTGTAGTATTCTCCCAGGTAGTATTTTAGGTGTGGTCTCTGGATACGGTTCCTATCCATGGTTTCTTTGTTGTACACTCGAGACCCATTTCCCTTAGCAATTTTGACATAGATTCTATGTCCAGAGTTCCCAGTATAGTAGTCTTTCTCACCATTGTTTCCGCTCTCTAGGACCCTGATTTTCTCCTCGAGATGAGCATTTTTCTGTTTCTCGCACTTGAGTTCTAAGGCCCTACACTCATGGATCTCATGTTCGCTCAGGGGTGACTTTCCGTTCATGGAGCACTCACCTTTGTATCCTATGCCATATCTGGCTGGGACAAACTTAATTTGGGAACTAGAGGCTTCAAGATGTTCTGGAGTCTTACTCAGGTTTTGCAAGAGGGTGTTCTCATCTTTCTCTAGAGTTTTGATTTCTCTTTCTAGGTCTACGATGTGAGACACATGAGACTTGAGTTTTTCTAGAAGGGATATGCATTTGGGACAGGGCTCAAGACCAACTAATTGAGAATTTATGTGTTCCTGTTTTTCCAACTTGTTTTGCAGGTTTATGTTATCTTTGACAAGACTTGAAAGAATTTTCAACAACTCAGGTTTTTCATAGTTACTCAAGGAATCAAGAACAGTTTAAGTGGTTACCTCACTAGGTTGTTCCCCAGTGGTTTCTCCTATGGCCATGCCACACATGTCTGGGAGTGCCCATGACTCAGGATCTTCGTCTTCATCATCGCTCCAGGTAGCGATGTAGGCCTTCTTTCCTTGCTTCCTGCCATCAGTTCCTTGTGGACATTCCTTCGCAAAATGTCCTTTCCTGTTGCATTTGTAGCAAGTTACTTCTGAGAGATCCTTCTCTGTGGGCTTTCTTTGGGAACTCTGTCCCTTTCCCCAGTTCCCACTGTTCCGTTGAGACTTTCCTTTGTAGAAATTTCGAAGAGCCTTTGTTACAAGAACTAGCTCTTCATCCTCTTCTTCTTCGGAGTCTTCATGTTGTTCTTGGGTTGATTTGAGCATCTTTTTGATCTTGAGTGCGATCCCTCGATGAGCTCGAGTTTGTTCCTTATCATCGATCTTCCTCTTCTCATGTCCCACTAGCTTTCCAAATACTTGATGGAGCATAAGCGTTCGATTTTCTGGGTTTTCCTTGAACATCGTTCTCTCGTTTACCCATTCTCCAGTCAATCCATTGAAGAGCTGTTGGACCTTCATTTTGTGGGTGATTTCTTCTTTTGTGATCCCCAATCCTTCCATCTTGGTGCAAAGTCCTTCAAACCGGGATTGGTAGCTGTCGACGGACTCTCCCATTTCCATTTAGAAGTTGTAGAATTCCCTTTTTGCATTCATCTGAAGATCTTCTCTGAGATCTGAGTTCCCAACGTGCATTTGTTGAATGGCTTCCCACATTTCCTTGGCTGTGTCAAGGTTTGCAACCCTGTCACAATCTTGTACACACATGGACCTCTTTAGATACTGTTTTGCTTTGTAGTTTGCCTCCATGCACTTGTACTCGTTGGGACCCCACTTTGAGAGGTCGTTGACAATAGCTGGATCGATTTCGAAGTTCCTCCTTTCGATGACACACCAGGCTTGGTAGTCTTGGCCACGCATCCAATCCTTCATGTCGCGTTGCCAGCTTTCAAATCTTCCTGTGATAAGCCTTGGCGGCTTACTGGTAGTGTTCCCCACCTGAGTAAGTTCTTGAGCCATTTTGACACCTGCGATGCTAACACAAATCTAGAGCGCTGGCTCTGATACCAATTTTTGGATCGTAACCGGTTAGCAGTGAGCTTGGGAACTGGCAATTAAGCTGTTCCCAAGGTAGCGGAAGTAAATAATCACAAGTAATAAAAACAGTAAAAGGCACAGTTCCTTTATAGAGGAACCCCACTACAACCAACTAGTTGTATGGGTAAACCTCTACCTCCGCTTGGAGGATTTTGAATGACTTACTTATATTGATTGCTTTGTTCCTTAGTTACACAGTCGGATTTACACTTCTCTGTTCCTACAAGTTCTTCCTAACTCTAGCAACACTAGTAAATCCTCTCAACTGAGTTCCTAAGCTCACAACAACAAAACACAAGTAACTCAAACCTTACGCTGACTTCTCAGTTCCCTTGCTCCTGGGAACTTCAGCTTCACCGTCGTCGAGATCACACACTCGCCGGTGGGGACTTCTCTTCCTTTTCTTTCTTCTCTCTGATGTGGGTGTTTGTAAGTTCCAGGAGAAGTACTCAGATCGAGTACTAGTCATTTGGCTTTATAGTCCAATGAGCTTGGGCAGTCGCATCTTTCGTTTGTGTCCAAAATGCCCTTTGCTTGATGCCCAAGTTGTACTTTCTTCACATGTGACTTTGGTTTGAACTAGGTCAACTTCTTGGATCAATCGGACCGTTGGATGAGGCGTGACAGTCTGATCCTCAGACTGTTCCCTCGGGCTGTCTGAGACAGAATCCCGCGATCTGCGCTGAACGGTCGTTGTCCTCACATGTGAGTTCCCATGTCATGGGAACTGACTTCTTCAGAGTTCCCTTGATGGAAACTCTTCATCGTTGTAAGCTTGTGTTCTCTTGATTGTTTCTGGGAGTTCCCACTTCATGGGAACTTTCCTCTTCAGAGTTCCCTTGATGGAAACTCTTCATTGTGGCATGCAGTGGCTTTTGGTCATTCGTAGGAGTTCTTGGCTGTACCTGTGTTCCTTAGAAATACTTGAACAAACCACATTAGTTCCCTATGGTGTTTGTCATTATCAAAACTTAAGAGAATTGAATCGTTGATCCGTTGTTTAGAACCCGAGGTCCCAACAACGTCCCAACATTCTTTATAACTGAAAAGGTGCATATTGCCTCCTTACAACTAAAAGAACATATTCCAGCTCAACATCCGATGTTGAGCTGGAATATGTTCAAAACCAAGATGTTTGACCGTTTCTTCTCTACAACTATGAGAGAGGAAAAGTTGAAGGAATTCCTCTATCCAAAGATAGAGGGAATGAAGCTCCCTGAGCTAGCAACAAAGTTTAATCACCTCCTTCAATACGCAGAACTTGAAGTGACAATTGGGATGCAGAAAATTAAGCGGTTCCATGAGTGGATGAATTCTAGCGTCAAACTGCTAATGGTGCACCACACTTGCACAACATTAGAGGAGTACATCGATGCAGCGTATAAAGTGGAAATGATTCTGGAGGAGTCTACTGAGAAGACAAAGGGTTGGGAAAAACCACTTAAGCAAAGATCACGGTTCAGTGGTTTCAAAAGGCCAGCTTCCCCTTCACTTTTTGAAAAATAAAACCGGACCAAGACCATGACAACTTCGACAAGGTCAACACGATACTCTGGGAAACAAAGGGGTCCGGTGGTGTGCTATAATTGTGGGGGGTTAGGGCATTACAATAAGAAATGCGCAGTGGATAGGCAGATTTGCTTTAAGTGTGAAAAAGAGGGACACATACATAGATATTGTCCTCAGAGAAAGAACATGTCATCCCAATCTCGACAAGATTTGGCTACCAACAATGATCAATCTCTCACCAATCCTGGAAGGACTACCACTAAATTTTCCACAGCGCATAATAAGGGCAAGACGCCAGTTGCATCTTCGAGCCAAGGACAAAGGCTCTACACGATGTACCAACCTGACGCACCCATCATATCGATGGAATAGTTGCTTAAGTTTTTTTGAATAAGGGTTAAAGCGAGTGTGCTTGTAAACCCATGTTAAAAATTCTTTCCGTTCTAGTTACCAAGTTTTATTCTCTCATGGTATCAATATCCTCTTCAAAAGTGAGGTATTTATTATGCTTTAATAGACACATGGGTGTCAACGCAATACAAAGTGGAGGCGCACCTAAAATCGATCTACCTTGCATTTGCGAAATGTGTAGGAACGTTTCACAACTCCTATGACCTAGTTTTTGGGACGAAACTCTTTTTAAGAAGGTACTATTTTAATAACCCTCTTTTTCAAAAGAGAATATTCATATTACCTTATTATTCTATAACCTGTACTGCCTTAGTTTCGGGGACGAAACTATTTTTAAGGGGGTACTAATGTAATAACCCTCTCTTTTATGAGGGATATTATTGTAATATTTCATTTCTTTATTTGATTTAATAAAGGATGAATTTATTTTCTTAGAAGAATAAGAAAATATAAATAATAACTTCTAATGGTTATTATGTTATTTTAAAAACCTTACCCAAATAGTCATGATTATAAGAGGGTGCTATTTTGATGTTACTCTTTTTCAAAAAAAAATAAAGAATAATATTATGATATTATTCTCCTAATTATATATGGGTTAATATAGTTTATTTTGTTCTCTCTTGTATAAGAAGCGAATGAAATAAATATAACTTGTAGGAAAAACAATTCAATAAATATTTGCAAACAAGTCAAAATTTACTTAATAACATATATAATCCAATTAATAAATGTTGGAAATTAAGCTAGTGAAGAATAATCATAATTTAAATAACATTACAGTTGAAGAAAGGGCATAAAATGGATGAAATAAAAGAAGTTGGGAACTTTTCGTAGTTACCCTTAAAGTTTGGGTTCCTTTCCGTAATTACGAAATTTTATACAGCAGCTTCTTTTTTTTTTTGTTCAAAGAAAAATTTGATCTTGTAAAGGATGATTCAGACTCGTTTTTTAACCAAATTAAATTCCGAAAGAACCGGCATGCTCTCCTAGATGTTATCTACGAAAGCCCTTAACAAACTCGGTATAATTCTCATAAAATCTTTTCCAATTTGACGGTTAAAGATAAGACGTTACTGAAATGCGTTTTCGGGGTAAAGATATGATTTTATCCGATTTGAAGATCGTTTTTGCCAGGATTTTTGTTGGAAATGAAGATATGAGATTCCCTAGTCCTCCCCTATAAATAGATATGAACACCCATTGCTTTTCTCCATCCAAAAACCCGATCGAAGCTAGCTGACCTGCCCAGCGAAAACAGAGCATTGGCTGCTCGTGTTCCGTTGTTCGCCACCGTTTTGCACCAACATATGACCACATGTTGAAAGGTTTCTTGAACAAATAAATCTATATCAAGACCCCAATGTGTATAGTAGAGTCAGGTTCGTCCACGGGAATGAGAATAGTGCTAAAGATTAGTCGATAAACTAAGAAAAGAAAAGAAATAACAAGCAAACAACGCCAAGACCGAACCAAAGTAGGTCGTGCACGACCTTAAGGGGGTCGGTTCTGAGCACAATCAACGAAACATACACAAAACTAACAAAGGTTCGAGCACGACGTATGGGTCGAAATCGAAGCAAAGACACGAGTTTTAATCAATATAAAGGACGAATCCCAAGGCTTGGGCTACCACAACAACAGTCATACATGCTTCCAACAAGAACTCACAATTATCATGCAATTTAGATCATAGAGGAATCAACTTTCGCAAACAATTCAAGTTATTCAATCAACTTTCTCAAATTAAACAACTTTCTATGTATCCTTCAACCTAGGAATACCAACTCTCACAAATAATCCTATTAGAATCTAATCAAACAATCAACCTTACACTTTCGCTGAGATTAATTGCAAGATACGCCTCAAGTTTCGTAAAGGAATTTAGCACAAGATAGATAGATATGATCATCAAGCACTCAAATTATGAATTCATGTGTTAGACATACATGATCGTGTTGGGTTTTCACCCAACCATAGAATTTAAGAAAACTACTCACTCATGGCATAGAGAGACGAGAAAAAGGAAGAAGAAGACATGATCAATCCAAACAAAATTCAAATTAAACTAAGAAGAAATCTTACAAAAGTATCCAACTTGTTCACCAAGTTTCCATTTCGCTCTAGAGAGCACTTTTCAACGCCAAAATAAATGATCGATCAAGCCAAAGGGTTTATCATCCCCTTTTATAAGAAAAGGAGCCCTAATTAACTAGGAAATAAGATAAAATAACCTTCCTAAAATACAAAGATAGAATATATCACAAAAGATCTCGGAATAGAGAGAAAGTCGGTGCCTTCCACGACACAAATTGGTCGTGCACGACCCTCATAGGGTCGGCCCTGGGGCTTCTTCTAGATTCCTTAACTTGGTTCGTGTACGACCCCTCATAGCTCGATCTTGGGTCGATTTCTTCACCTTCCTTCATAATTTCACTCTTCTCGACCCTTCTTCCTCAGCTCGTCCACTTCAAATCTTCCTCATGGCTTGTCCACCCTCTCTTGCAATGCTCCAAACTCTTCTTTCAAGTTCCAAAACTCCTACAAAAAGACACAAAAGGTGCGTAGCTTCCGAATCTCAAGGAAATACGAAATCTAAAGCAAAAAGACTCAAAAACAAAAACTCAAGCACGAAAACTAACTCAATCTAATCTATTTAGACAGTAAAAATCCTACCTTAAAAGCAGACATCACCACCTCCGGCGCCACCATTGCCGACATAAGAAAGTAGGTGTCTGGGACATTCAACTGTCGCCGCTACCGAGCCATTCCGCCGCCTGAACCGCCGTCCCGAGCCGCTCCAAAACCGTTGGTCGACTCTTTTTCTTCCCTTGTTTTCAACTTTTATATAGCCCATATTTATTTTCTTTATAATTTTCTTTTAATTATTTTATGGGATTTAACTTCATTTTTAGTAAAAATAAATTATTCCTAATTGAAATTAACATTAATATGGGTTTTAATGTATTTTAATAGATTTATAAAAGTTATAAATAGTTTATAATTTCAAACTACAATTTTATAGGTGAATTAGTTCATGTTTATGTAAAGGTTTGGAAATTATGACAAATATAGAAATAATGTAATAATTGTCTTATAAGTAATAAAAATCAGAATATTAGTTGTTTCCTCATTTACATATTACTTTAATATTTTATAAACAATTAATGAGTTGTGTATAATCCAAAAAAAATAATTTACAAGACTTATATTATTTGGGTAATATTTTTGTATAAATACATAGTTGTGCTTATGCATATATTATAAGTGTTTATATGAACTAATAGGTTGACATGAGATATATTATGACAACCTAAGATAGCTTACATTAATATCTGGAAGTTGTTAATGTAAAAGATACAAGTTTATATGAATTTATAAACTGAAACAAACCTTAGGGAGGAAAGATCTAATTTTTGTAAAGTAACACAAAATAAATTATAATTTATTTGTTACTTTAGTGATTAAAACAGGAAGGAGAACTCAATATTTGGATCTCGGTCTCGTTAAATCAATTCGTTCTTTCGCCTTCGGATCAAGGCAAGTGGTTGGTTCGTTTGCATTTTTGTTTAAGCATGACTTTTCATATCATGTCTAAAATCTTGTTGGGAACACTTGTTTGCTAATAATGAACTTAGGTTTATTTACTGTATAGAATTAATGACCTTCTTATTACCGTTTAGATATTATTGCTAGGTGGCGCTAGATATGGATTATGTCTCGTTGATTGTGGCCTTTGTGTGTTTATTGTCTCGATTGAGGCTTGTTATGGATTAGCGTAGAACCTAGGGGGTGAGCCTTAGTTGCTCTGGACTCCTCTCTATAATATTTTCACATTTCATCGAAAACTTGACGTGCAATGTTAGATCACAAGTCATTTTAAAGCAAAAGGAAAAAAAACAAGTGAACTTTAAAGACATCTAGGCATAAGCATAAAGAATGAGGATAGTTCAAGCCAATAACAAATTCTACACTACAAAATCAAGACGATCGGATAAAAGCATAAATTCAAACCTAGAAACAGAATGCCACATTTAGGAGTAACATTTACATGGACATTTCATGGAACACTTGGCGTGCTATGGTAGATCTCAAGTCATTTTAAAGGCAAAAGGACAAAAAACAAGTGAACTTTAAAGACATTTATGCTTAAGTATAAAGACTGAAGACAATATCAATCCAATAAGCACATTTAGTACTACAAAATCAAGACCGATCGAATAAAAGCATAAATTCGAACCTAGAAACCGAATTGCACATTTAGGAGTGAAATTTACATGGACATTTCATCATACACATGTCATGCAATGTTATATCAAAAGTCATTTTAAAGGCAAAAGGACAAAAACAAGTGAATTTTAAAGACATCTTGCAATAAGTATAAAGAATGAAGATATTATTATTTAATTAAGCACATTCTACACAACAAAATCACGATCGATCGAATAAAAGCATAAATTCTAACCTAGAAACCGAATGCCATATTTAGGAGTGACATTTAGATGGAGATGTCATCGAACACTGGCCGTGCAATGTTAGATCACAAGTCATTTTAAAGGCAAATGAGAAAAAAAAGTGAACTTTAAAGACATCTAGGCATATGCGGAAAGAATGAGGATAGTATCAAGCTAATAAGTATATTCTGCACTGCAAAATTAAGAACAATCAAACAAAAGCATAAATTCGAACCTAGAAACTGAATGCCACATTTAGGACTGACATTTACATGTATATTTCATCGAACACCGTGCAATGTTAGGTGAAAAGTCATTTAAAAGCAAAAGGACAAAAAACAAGTAAACTTTAAACACATCTAGGCATAAGCATAAAGAATGAGTATAGTATCAAACCAATAAGCACATTCTGCACTACAAAATCAAGACGATCGGATAAAAGCATAAATTCAAACCTAGAAACCGAATGCCACATTTAGGAGTAATATTTACATGGACATTTCATGGAATACTTGGCGTGCTATGGTAGATCTCAAGTCATTTTAAAGGCAAAAGGACAAAAAACAAGTGAACTTTAAAGACATCTTGGCTTAAGTATAACGACTGAAGACAATATCAATCCAATAAGCACATTTTGTACTACAAAATCAAGACCGATCGAATAAAAGCATAAATTCGAACCTAGAAACCGAATGCCACATTTAGGAGTGAAATTTACATGGACATTTCATCAAACACATGGCATGCAATGTTATATCAAAAGTCATTTTAAAGGAAAAAGGACAAAAAACAAGTGAACTTTAAAGACATTTTGCAATAAGTATAAAGACTAACGATAATATCAATCAATTAAGCCCATTCTGCACTACAAAATAACGATCGATCAAATAAAAGCATAAATTCTAACCTACAAACCGAATGTCATATTTAGGAGTGACATTTATATGGACATTTCATCGAACATCGTGCAGTGTTAGATCAAAAATCATTTTAAAAGCAAAAGGACAAAAAACAAGTAAACTTTAAACACATCTAGGCATGAGCATTAAGAATGAGGATAGTATCAAACCAATAAGCACATTCTGCACTACAAAATCAAGACCGATCGGATAAAAGCATAAATTCAATCCTAGAAACCGAATGGCACATTTAGGAGTGACATTTACATGGACATTTCATGGGACACTTGGCGTGCTATGGTAGATCTCAAGTCAATTTAAAGGCAAAAGGAAAAAAAAACAAATAAACTTTAAAGACATCTAGGGATAAGGATAAAGAATGTGGATAGTATCAAACAATAAGCACATTCTGCACTACAAAATCAAGACCGATCGGATAAAAGCATAAATTTAAACCTAGAAACCGAATGCCACATTTAGAAGTGACATTTACATGGACATTTCATCGAACACATGGCAAGCTATGGTAGATCTCAAGTCATTTTAAAGGCAAAAGGACAAAAAACAAGTGATCTTTAAAGACATCTTGGCATAAGTATAAAGTCTGAAGATAGTATCAATCAATTAAGCACATTCAGCACTACAAAATCACGATCGATCGAATAAAAGCATAAATTCAGATCTAGAAACCAAATGCCATATTTAGGAGTGACATTTAGATGGACATTCCATCGAACACAAGACAAGCAATGTTAGATCACAAGTCATTTTAAAGCAAAAGGACAAAAAACAAGTGAACTTTAAAGACATCTAGGCATAAGCATAAAGAATGAGGATAGTTCAAGCCAATAAGCAAATTCTACACTAAATAATCAAGACCGATCGAATAAAAGCATAAATTCAAACCTAGAAACTGAATGCCACATTTAGGAGTGACATTTAGATGGACATTTCATCGAAAACTTGACGTGCAATGTTAGATCACAAATCATTTTAAAGCAAAAGGAAAAAAAACAAGTGAACTTTAAAGACATCTAGGCATAAGCATAAAGAATGAGGATATTATCAAGCCAATAAGAATATTTTGCATTACAAAATCTAGAACGATCGAATAAGAGCATAAATTCAAACCTAGAAACCGAATGCCACATTTTTGAGTAACATTTACATGGACATTTCATGGAACACTTTGCGTGCTATGGTAGATCTCAAGTCATTTTAAAGGCAAAAGGACAAAAAACAAGTGAACTTTAAAGACATCTTGGCTTAAGTATAAAGACTGAAGACAATATCAATCCAATAAGCACATTATGTACTACAAAATCAAGACCGATCGAATAAAAGCATAAATTCGTACCTAGAAACCGAATTGCACATTTAGGAGTGAAATTTACATTGACATTTCATCAAACATATGGCATGCAATGTTATATCAAAAGTCATTTTAAAGGCAAAAGGACAAAAACCAAGTGAACTTTAAAGGCATCTTGCAATAAGTATAAAGAATGAAGATAGTATCAATCAATTAAGCACATTCTGCACAACAAAATCACGAACGATCGAATAAAAGCATTAATTCTATCCTAGAAAACGAATGACATTTAGATGGAGATGTCATCGAACACTTGCAGTGCAATGTTAGATCACAAGTCATTTTAAAGGCAAAGGAGAAAAAAAAAAGTGAACTTTAAAGACATCTAGGCATATGTAGAAAGAATGAGGATAGTATCAAGCCAATAAACATATTCTGCACTACAAAATAAAGAACAATAAAAAAAAGCATAAATTCGAAGCTAGAAACCGAATGCCACATTTAGGAGTGATATTGACATGGACATTTCATTGAACACCGTGCAATGTTAGATCAAAAGTCATTTTAAAGGAAAAAGGAAAAAAAACAATTAAACTTTAAAGACATCTAGGCATAGTATAAAGAATGAGGATAGTATCAAACCAATAAGCACATTCGGCACTACAAAATCAAGACCGATCGAATAAAAACAAAAATTCGAACCTACAAACTGAATGCACATTTAGGAGTGACATTTACATAGACATTTCATCGAACTTTTGTTGTGCAATGTCAGATCTCAAGTCATTTTAAAGGCAAAAGGAGAAAAAACAAGTGAACTTTAAAGACATCTAGGCATAAGGACAAAGAATGAGGATAATATCAATCCAAAGAGCACATTTTGCACTACAAAATCCAAACCGATCGAATAAAAGCATAATTTCCAACCTAGAAACCGAATGCCACATTTAGGAGTGACCTTTACATGGACATTTCATCGAACACATGACATGCAAACCGATCGAATAAAAGCATAATTTCCAAACCGATCGAATAAAAGCGTAATTTCCAAACAAGTGAACTTTAATGACATCTAGGTATAAGCACAAATAATGAGGATAATATCAAGCCAATAAGCACATTCTGCACTAGAAAATCAAGAACGATCGAATAAAATCATAAATTCGAACCTAGAAACCGAACGCGACATTTATATGCAGATTTCATCGAACATTTGGCATGCAATTTAGATCACAAGTCATTTTAAGGGCAAAAGGAGAAAAAAAAAGTGAAATTTAAAGACATCTAGGCATATGCAGAAAGAATGTGGATAGTATCAAGCTAATAAGTATATTCTAAACTGAAAAATTAAGAACAATCAAATAAAAGCATAAATTCAAACCTAGAAAACCGAATGCCACATTTAGGACTGACATTTACATGGACATTTCATCGAACACCGGGCAATATTAGGTCAAAAGTCATTTAAAAGCAAAAGGACAAAAAACAAGTAAACATTAAGCACATCTAGCCATAAACATAAAGAATGAGGATAGTATTAAACCAATAAGCACATTCTGTACTACAAAATCAAGACGATCGGATAAAAGCATAAATTCAAACCTAGAAACCGAATGCCACATTTTTGAGTAACATTTACATGGACATTTCATGGAACACTTTGCGTGCTATGGTAGATCTCAAGTCATTTTAAAGGCAAAAGAACAAAAAACAAGTGAACTTTAAAGGCATCTTGGCTTAAGTATAAAGACTGAAGACAATATCAATCCAATAAGCACATTTTGTACTACAAAATCAAGACCGATCGAATAAAAGCATAAATTCGAACCTAGAAACCGAATGCCACATTTAGGAGTGAAATTTACATGGACATTTCATCAAACACATGGCATGCAATGTTATATCAAAAGTCATTTTAAAGGCAAAAGGACAGAAAACGAGTGAACTTTAAAGACATCTTACAATAAGTATAAAGGCTGAAGATAGTATCAATCAATTCAGCACATTCTGCACTACAAAATAACGATCGATCAAATAAAAGCATAAATTCTAACCTAGAAACTGAATGCCATATTTAGGAGTGACATTCAGATGGACATTTCATCGAACACTTGACGTGCAATGTTAGATGACAAGTCATTTTAAAGCAAAAGGGAAAAACATAAGTGAACTATAAAGACATCTAGGCATAAGCAGAAAGAATAAGGATAGTTCAAGCGAATAAGCAAATTCTACACTACAAAATCAAGACCGATCGAATAAAAGCATAAATTCGAACCTAGAAACCGAATGCCACATTTAGGAGTGACATTTACATGGATATTTCATGGAACACTTGGCATGCTATGGTAGATCTCAAGTCATTTTAAAGGGAAAAGGACAAAAAACAAGTAAACTTTAAAGACATCTAGGCATAAGTATAAAGAATGAGGATAGTCTCAATCCAAAAAGCACATTTTGCACTACAAAATCCAAACCGATCGAATAAAAGTATAATTTCCAACCTAGAAACCGAATGTCACATTTAGGAGTGACATTTACATGTACATTTCATCGAACACATGACATGCAATGTTTTATCAAAAGTCATTTTAAAGGCAAAAGGACAAAAAACAAGTGAACTTTAATGACATCTAGGTATAAGCACAAATACTGAGGATAATATCAAGCCAATAAGCACATTCTACACTAGAAAATCAAGACCGATCGAATAAAATCATAAATTCGAACCTAGAAACCGAACGCGACATTTAAGAGTGACATTTATATGCAGATTTCATCGAACACTTGGCGTGCAATTTAGATCACAAGTCATTTCAAGCGCAAAAGGAGAAAAAAAAATGAACTTTAAAGACATCTAGGCATAAGCATAAAGAATGAGGATAGTTCAAGCCAATAAGCAAATTCTACACTAAATAATCAAGACCGATCGAATAAAAGCATAAATTCAAACCTAGAAACTGAATGCCACATTTAGGAGTGACATTTACATGGACATTTCATCGAACACCGTGCAATATTAGGTCAAAAGTCATTTAAAAGCAAAAGGACAAAAAACAAGTAAACTTTAAGCACATCTAGGCATAAGCATAAAGAATGAGGATAGTATCAAACCAATAAGCACATTCTACACTACAAAATCAAGACGATCGGATAAAAGCATAAATTCAAACCTAGAAACCGAATGCCACATTTTTGAGTAACATTTACATGGACATTTCATGGAACACTTTGCGTGCTATGGTAGATCTCAAGTCATTTTAAAGGCAAAAGGACAAAAAACAAGTGAACTTTAAAGACATCTTGGCTTAAGTATAAAGATTGAAGACAATATCAATCCAATAAGCACATTTTGTACTACAAAATCAAGACCGATCGAATAAAAGCATAAATTCGAACCTAGAAACAGAATGCCACATTTAGGAGTGAAATTTACATGGACATTTCATCAAACTCATGGCATGCAATGTTATATCAAAAGTCATTTTAAAGGCAAAAGGACAAAAAACAAGTGAACTTTAAAGACATCTTACAATAAGTATAAAGGCTGAAGATAGTATCAATCAATTCAGCACATTCTGCACTACAAAATAACGATCGATCAAATAAAAGCATAAATTCTAAACTAGAAACCGAATGCCATATTTAGGAGTGACATTCAGATGGACATTTCATGGAACACTTGGCACGCTATGGTAGATCACAAGTCATTTTAAAGGCAAAAGGACAAAAAACAAGTAAACTTTAAAGACATCTAGGCATAAGTATAAAGAATGAGGATAGTATCAAACAATAAGCACATTCTACACTACAAAATCAATACCGATCAGATAAAAGCATAAACTCAAACCTAGAAACCGAATGCCACATTTAGGAGTGACATTTACATGGACATTTCATCTAACACATGGCTTGCTATGGTAGATCTCGAGTTAATTTTTAAAGGCAAAAGGAGAAAAAACAAGTGAACATTAAAGACATCTAGGCATAAGCATAAAGAATGAGGATAGTTCAAGCCAATAAGCAAATTCTACACTACAAAATCAAGACCAATCTAATAAAAGCATAAATTCGAAGCCAGAAACTGAATGCCACATTTAGGAGTGACATTTACATGGATATTTCATCGAACTCTTGTCATGCAATGTCAGATCAGAAGTCATTTTAAAGGCAAAGGAGAAAAAAAAAGTGAACATTAAAGACATCAAGGCATATGAAGAAAGAATGAGGATATTATCTAGCCAATAAGCATATTCTACACTGCAAAATTAAGAACAATCAAATAAAAGAATAAATTCGAACCTAGAAACCGAATGCCATATTTAGGACTGACATTTATATGGACATTTCATCGAACACCGTGCAATGTTAGATCAAAAGTCATTTTAAAAGCAAAAGGACAAAAAACAAGTAAACTTTAAACACATCTAGGCATAAGCATAAAGAATGACGATAGTATCAAACCAATAAGCACATTCTGCACTAAAAAATCAAGACCGATCGGATAAAAGTATAAATTCAAACCTAGAAACCGAATGCCACATTTAGTAGTGACATTTACATGGACATTTCATGGAACACTTGGCGTGCTATGGTAGATCTCAAGTCATTTTAAAGGCAAAACGACAAAAAACAAGTAAACTTTAAGGACATCTAGGCATAAGTATAAAGAACGAGGATAATATCAAACAATAAGCACATTCTGCACTACAAAAACAAGACCGATCGGATAAAATCATAAATTCAAACCTAGAAACCGAATGCCACATTTAGGAGTGACATTTAAATGGACATTTCATCGAACACATAGCAAGCTATGATAGATCTCAAGTCATTTTAAAGGCAAAAGGACAAAAAACAAGTGATATTTAAAGACATCTTGGCATAAGTATAAAGTCTGAAGATAGTATCAATCAATTAAGCACATTCTGCACTACAAAATCATGATCGATCGAATAAAAGCATAAATTCAAATGTATAAACCGAATACCATATTTAGGATTGACATTTAGATGGACATTTCATCGAACACTTGACAAGCAATGTTAGATCACAAGTCATTTTAAAGCAAAAGGACAAAAAACAATGTTAACTTTAAAGACATCTAGGCATAAGCATAAAGAATGAGGATAGTTCAAGCGAATAAGCAAATTCTACACTACAAAATCAAGACCGATCGAATAAAAGCAAAAATTCGAACCTAGAAACAGAATGCCACATTTAGGAGTGATATTTAGTTGGACATTTAATCGAACACTTGACGTGTAATGTTAGATCACAAGTCATTTTAAAGCAAAAGGAGGAAAAACAAGTGAACTTTAAAGACATCTAGGAATAAATATAATTAATGAGGATAATTCAAGCCAATAAGCAAATTCTACACTACAAAATCAAGACCGATCGAATAAAAGCATAAATTCAAACCTAGAAACTGAATGCCACATTTAGGAGTGATATTTACATGGACATTTCATCAAACTCTTTTCATGCAATGTTAGATCACAAGTCATTTTAAAGGCAAAAGGAGAAAAAACAAGTGAACTTTAAAGTCATCAAGGCATAAACACATAGAATGAGGATGTTATCAATCGAATATGCACATTTTGCACTACAAAATCAAGACCGATGGAATAAAAGCATAAATTCCAACCTAGAAACTGAATGCCAAATTTAGGAGTGACATTTACATGGACATTTCATCGAACACATGGCGTGCAATGTTTTATCAGAAGTCATTTTAAAGGAAAAAGGACAAAAAACAAGTGAACTTTAAAGACATCTTGGTATAAGCACAAAGAATGAGGATAATATCAAGCCAATAAGCACATTCTGCACTAGAAAATCAAGAACGATCGAAAAAAATCATAAATTTGAACCTAGAAACCGAATGCGACATTCAGGAGTGACATTTACATGGAGATTTCATCGAACATCGTGCAAGGTTAGATCAAAAGTCATTTTAAAGGAAAATGGGCATAAAACAAGTAAAATATAAACACATCTAGGTATAAGATTAAAGAAGGAGGATGATATCAAACCAATAAGCACATTTTGCACTATAAAATAGAGATCGATCGGATAAAAACAAAAATTCAAAGCTAGAAACCAAATGCTACATTTAGGAGTGACATTTACGTGGACATTACATTGAACACTTGGCGTGCTATGGTAGATCTCAAGTCATTTTAAAGGCAAAAGGACAAAAAACAAGTGAACTTTAAAGACATTGTGGCATAAGCATATAGACTGAAGATAGTTTCAATCAATTAAGCACATTTTGTAGTACAAAATAAAGACCGATCGAATAAAAGCATAAATTTGAACTTAGAAACTGAATTCCACATTTAGGAGTGATATTTACATGGACATTTCATCAAACACTTGGTGTGAAATGTTAGAGCTCTAGTCATTTTAAAGCAAAAAGAAGAAAAAACAAGTGAACTTTAAAGAAATCTAGGCATGAGCATAAAGAATGAGCATATATCAAGCCAATAAGCAAATTCTGCACTACATAATCAAGACCTATCGATTAAAAGCATAAATTCGAACCTAGAAACTAAATGCCACACTTAGGAGTGACATTTAAATGGACATTTCATTCAACTCTTGGCGTGCAATGTTAGATCACAAGTCAATTTTTAAAGGCAAAAGGAGAGAAAACATGTGAACTCTAAAGACATCTAGGCATAAGCATAACGAATGAGGATAGTATCAAGCCAATAAGTACATTTTGTACTATAAAATCAAGACCGATCGAATAAGAGCAAAAATTCGAACCTAGAAACCGAATGCCACGTTTAGGAGTAACATTTACATCGACAGTTCATCGAACACTTCGCGTGCAATGTTAGATGACATCTCATTTTAAAGAAAAAGGATGAAAACCAGTGAACTTTAAAGTCATCTAGGCATAAGCATAAAGAATGAGGATAGTATCAAGCCAATAAGCACGACTTGCACTACAAAATCAAGACCGATCGGATAAAAGAATAAATTCCAACCTAGAAATCGAATGCCATGTTTAGGAGTGCCATTTACTTTGACATTTCATCGAACACTTGGCGTACAATGTTAGATCACATGTTGGATCGTAAACCGTTAGCAAAGAGCTTGGGAACTGGCTGTTAAGCTGTTCCCAAGGCAGCGGAAGTAAATTAAGCGCAAGTATTAAAAGCAGTAAAGAACGCAGTTCCCTTATAGAGGAACCCCACTACAACCAACTAGTTGTATGGGTAAACCTCTACCTCCGCTTGGAGGATTTTGAATGACTTACTTATATTGATTGCTTTGTTCCTTAACAGCCAGATTCACACTTCTCTGTTCCTACGAGTTCTTCCTAACTCTAGCAACACTAGCAAATCCTCTCAACTGAGTTCCTAAGCTCACAATAGCAAAATACAAATAACTCAAACCTTACACTGACTTCTCAGTTCCCTTGCCCATGGGAACTTCGGCTTCACCGTCGTCGAGATCACACACTCGCCGACGGGGACTTCTCTTCTTTTTTCTTTCTTTTCTCTGATGTGGGTGTTTGTGAGTTCTGGAGAAGTACTCAATCCGAGTACTATTCATTTCGCTTTATAGTCCAGGTGAGCTTGGGCAGTTGCATCTTTCAACTGTGTCCAAAATGCCCTTTGCTTGATGCCCAAGTTCTACTTTCTTCACATGTGACTTTGGTTTGAACTAGTTCAACTTCTTGAATCAATCGGACCGTTGGATCAAGCGTGACAGTCTGATCCTCAGACTGTTCCTTCGGGTTGTCCAAGACAGAATCCCGCGATCTGCGCTGAACGGTCGTTGTCCTCACATGTGAGTTCCTATGTCATGGGAACTGTCTTGTTCAGAGTTCCCTTGATGGAAACTCTTCATCGTTGTAAGATTGTGTTCTCTTGATCATTCTTGGGAGTTCCCACTGCATGGGAACTTTCCTCTTCAGAGTTCCCTTGATGGAAACTCTGCATTCATACATGGGAGTTCTTGGCTGTACCTTCGTTCCTTAGAAATACTTGAACAAACCTCATTAGTTCCTCATGGTGTTTGTCATTATCAAAACTCGGAGAATGGCATCGTTGATCCGTTGTTTAGAGCCAGAGGTCCCAACAACGTCCCAACAATTTCCCCATTTTTGATGATGACAAACCCATCACAAAATATGCAAGTATTTCAATGAATGATATGCTAATGAGTTCCTATGTTTGATTTTGGGGAGTCACTTCTAGTGAAACACTTAGATTGGGGAGCCACTTGTGGTGAGACACTTAGATCTTACTTAGATTTTTATGCAATTGTTCCCCCTTAGCTTATGCATGTTCTGTGATAACTTCAACTTTTAACTCATCTCGCATTTTTTGTCTTTCCCCCTTTTGACATCATCGAAAACAAGCAAATCAATAATAAGGAAGAAAGGAACACGCAATCAAATTAAAAACCAATTCATTACTTAAGAAAATATGTACAAGGGGAGCTCAAGTACATTTTTGTGGTCATTTTTGGATTAAGGGAAAGGGAGAGGGTAGATCATGGGCTTTGTGGGAACAAGGCATCACAGAGACGCGTCAGGACTTGTGTAAGCTTTTCTTGTCCCCTGGCCAATGCTGCTTGGTCCATGGCAATCTGATCGAGGGTGTTGGCGATACGGAGCAAAACCTGAGAGTTCCCATCTTCACCAAATTCCAGTTGAGCCGTTTCCTCTACAGGCTTAGAGTGTCTCATCTTCTGGACAACTGAGATGTCCAGTTCCCTTCCAAGCACAATTTCTTCCTTAGAGGAGTCGTAGAGACCCTCTTTTTGTAGAAACTTCTTGATCAACCCAGAATAGGGAAGGGAATGGGACTTGGAAGCCATACACTTCTCCATATGCCCAAGTATGATTCTGGGAAGGTTGATGGGCTTCTTGAGGAGGAAGTGATAGAGGATGATGGCATCGGGGATATTGACGACCAGACGCTTCTCTTGGCGAGGGATCACCACATTGATGATGAATTGATGAGCAATCTTGGCGACCAGGGACAAATGATGAGTCGAGGGCACTTTAGTGGGAACTCGACCCTCAAAGATAGTGTTATACACCTCGGCGCTGTTGAAGTCGCCCCAGAGCTTGTTGGGCAACTCGTTGAGTCCTTGAACTGGGACTTGGAGCTGAAGGCGGATTGTGGACGTAGTAAATATAAACTCGTCGCCTTCGTGGGAGAGAGTCCCCTGAGTGTAGTCATTGGTGATGATAAAGTTATTGTAGAACTGACGCACTTGTGAGGGATCTACACTCACAGTTTCCTTGCAGAGGTTCTCCCAGCCCTGGGCCTTGATCAGGTCGCACAGTTCCCCTAGGCCATTATCGTTGACCACTTCTTCAGAAATGATAAGTGGAGGAAGGAGCTTCCGGCGTTCGTCCACAGGGTGCCTTGTTGAAGAAGATCCCTTCCCCTTCTTGGTGGTGCTCTTAGAAGTGTTCCCCCTAGAGACCGTGCGAGGTCCTTTTTGCTGAGGGGGTGCAGCCGCTTCAATCATTAGCACTCGTTCCCTTGGCTGTTGGGAACCCGTGGACACCACCATTTGGTGTCCAGGTGTTGGGATCTGTGCTTGCTCCTTAGCAGCTGGAGCCTCTTCTTCTTCTTCGACCTCATCATTTGAGGTCCCTTCTTCCTCGGAGGAGCTCGAGCGTGAGCCCTCCGCGTCATCTTCAAGATGACTTGTACTTGCCCCAGCACCACCAGCTGGTGTTGGGTCCCTTTTCTCCGTGGCCTCTTGAGAACCCTCTTTTTCTTGGGACTTGGTCCCTTGGTCGGTTGGCGCTTTAGTGGGGACCCGGTTGAGCTCATCCTCCACATCCTTGAGCTGGGCCTCCTCCTCGACAGTTCCCATGATGAGAGGAGGGTCCTTGGTCATTTTTCCGATGAAGACGGAGAGGGGAAGATCATCGTCGTCCGAAGTAAGTACGACGACAGTTTTGGATGGAGAGGGAGTGGGGAGTTTTGTGGTGGTGGGGGATGTGGTGGAAGAAGGAAGAGAAGAAGAAAGGGGAGTAGAGAGTTGTGTAGAAGGGGGAGGAGGAGTGGATTTGGTAACCTGGGGAGTAGAGATCCCCGAGGTAGGAGTGGGGGAGATAGATGTGTGTTTTGGTGAGGAGGGAGGGGAAGGAGTTTTGTGAGGTGGAGGTGGAGTTGGAGTTCCTGTTGTTGTGGGAATAGAGGGGAGCGGTGGAAGGGGAGTTCCCTTTGTTGTGGGAACATAAGGAGGTGGTGGAGGAGTCTTTTGTTTCGAGAGAAGAGGGTTGGGAGGTCCCTCACTTATGGGAAGAGGGAGGGAAGAAGAGGTGAGTTGGCTTTGGGATTGGGAGGTCCCGGAGTCCGAATGAAAGATAAAGGGGGGTTTGGCGACACAGGAACTGTCCTTGGAGCAGTTCAAGTAATCGTCAATGGTGAAGAAGGATTTCTTTCTGGGCTCCGAAAATTCAGAGACCTTAGTGTGTTTGCGTTTTTTGGATTTGGAGGGATCTTTAGAATGTTTGGATTTTTTGGATTTTGAGGGGTCTTTGGAGGAGTGGCGCTTTTTGGATGAATGGTGGTGTTTGGATTTTCTGGGTTTCTCGTTGATGGAGGGACGAGCATCTCCGAAACTGTCAACAATGACAATTCCGGAGGAGGTGTTGGTGGTTGAGGGAGGAGGAACGGATTCAGAGGAGGTGGCGGAAGAAGATGTCTAGGCCAGAGTGTCGTCGACCGGAGGAGGAGGTGGCAAGAAAGGGCTTACTTGGTTGTAGAGCCCTTGGATGAGTACGTCTTTCATGACTGGGTCTTGCTCTTTCTCAATCTCTTTCAATTGAGAGATGAAGAGAATTCTGGGGTTTGCAAGCACCCAAGCTTTGATCTGGGCGAAGGTGTGTTGAGGGGCCATTTTTGGGAAGAGAGAAGGTTTTGGAGGTTTCTTGAAAAGGAGAGTGAAAGGGATGTGGAGAAGAAGAATGACAGAGCTGGAAGATGGAATAAGATCCCAAAAATAGCAAATGAGGGTTTTAAGGAGAGAAGGGGCGAAGGGTAGAAAGGGAAGTGGGAAAACCTCGATAACCGTTGCCCAATGAACGTGGGGCATCATTTCAACTTCCGTAGCATGCCTCTTGACACGCGTAACGATCTCTAGGGAAGTCCTTTCAAAATTTAAATACTTGGCCCTTAACCCTTCAGAGCTTCTGACACAAAAGTCCGCTTCCCAAGTGACGGTTCTTCTTCGTAGATGAGTCAGCGTTCCCTTGCTAGTATGTATCAGTTCCCATGATCTTATCAAAGTCAGGGAGAGTGAAGTGGTTACGGGAACTTCACACTCATCCTTTTGTGGGGCTAGAGAACTCAAAGTGAACCAGACAAGTTACGACTCGATAATGGAGTAAACATGATGCGATCAAGCCCACCTGTACCCACCTTCCCGGCCTGCCTCGCTCGGCGTATCTAACCAGTGGGCCAGCCTCTAGTCTGCCTCGGTCGACGATCTGACTAGTGGCGCTCAATCGCATGTCATGGGCTGCAACCCATGCACCCTAACCTGCAGGAAGGTTCACACCTTGTATAATCCTACAAGATATTGGAGGCAGGATTTGAACCCAAGACCTCCCTTTATCAAGGTGGGATCCTTCACCTTGACAACCAACTCCACTGCAGTAGAGTTGGTTGTCAAGGTGAAGGATCCCACCTTGATAAAGGGAGGTCAGGAGATCAAATCCCCCCTCCAACATCCTGCAGGATAAAAGGTGCGAAACCTCCTGCAGGTTGGGGTGCATGGGTTGCAGCCCATGACATGTGATTGAGCGCCACTAGTCAGATCGTCGGCCGAGGCAGACTAGAGGCTGGCCCACTGGTCAGAACGCCAACTCAAGGCAGGCCGGGAAGGTGGGTTCAGGTGGGCTTGATCACATCAAAACATTTTGGCTCATAAGAAGCGTTTGTCTGGTCCCTAGCTTAGGGTAGGTTATATGATCAACCTTCATAGTGGCTTGTAAGGAGGGATAAAGGGAACTCTGGTTGATCATGTAGGGCCGAAAGAAATAAAGTTCCCTTGTACACATTTATCTTTAGACTAGTAATCATGGCATAGTGAAAGCAATAAGTCCAAGTCCCCTATCATGCATTCTTAGATAAACTAGTCAGGCATTAGAGAGAGACAAACAGGGACTTGTTTAGTTTAGAGTTATCATCCCAAGAAGCATTCGAAAACGCTGGTAGGGACGTCTGTCTAAAGCTTTGGTGAGAATGTCCGCAATTTGCTCTTCAGTTCTACAGTGTTCCATCGAGATGTTCCCACTTTCAACATTGTCACGTAGAAAGTGATGCCTTATATCTATATGCTTAGTTCTAGAATGATGCACAAGATTTTTGGAAATGTTTATGGCACTAGTATTATCACAAAGTATGGGAACTGGGCCAAAAGACATACCGTAATCTTGGAGTTGTGACTTAAGCCATAGAACTTGGGAACAACAAGATGCGACAGCCACATATTCTGCTTCAGTTGTGGAGAGTGCCACTAAGTTTTGCTTTTTAGATACCCACGAAACTAAGCATGACCCTAGGAACTGGGCCATTCCTGATGTGCTCTTTCTATCAACCAGGTGCCCTTCAAAATCCGCATCTGTGTATGCAATGAGCTCAAGGGAACTGTTCCTTGGATACCAGAGGCACAAGTTATCGTTCCCTTTGAGATACCTGAAAATCCTCTTCACCTCTTTCAGGTGTGATTCCATAGGGTTAGCTTGAAAACGAACACAAAGACATACGGAGAACATGATATCAGGTCTACTAGCTGTTAAGTAGAGAAGGGACCCAATCATACCTCGATAGTTCCTTTGGTCCACACTAATACCTGTTTCATCCGCATTGAGCCTTGAATTTGGTAAGATGGGAGTGTCAATTGGCTTGGAATGTTCCATCCCATACTTTACGAGCATTTCCTTGATTTATTTCTGTTGATGAATTTTTGTTCCCTCCTTGGTTTGAGATATTTGAAGTCCCAAGAAGAACGTGAGTTCCCCAATGAGACTCATCTCAAACTCACTGCTCATGAGGTCCTTAAAGTTCTCTACAAGAGTTTCGTTAGTTGCTCCAAAAACAATGTCATCAACATATACTTGCACAATCAGGATGTCTTTAGACTCTTTCTTTAAAAACAAAGTCTTGTCTATGGAACCTCGAAGGTATCCATGGGACAAGAGGAATTGAGCAAACCGGTCATACCAAGCTCGGGGAGCTTGTTTGAGTCCGTAGAGGGCCCTCTCCAGAAAATAGACATGGTTGGGTACCTTTTCATCTTCGAATCCTGGTGGTTGGGCCACATATACTTCTTCCTTGAGATGTCCATTGAGGAAGGCTGTTTTCACATCCATTTGATACAGCTTGAATCCCTTCTGAGCAGCATAAGCAATTAAGATTCGAATGACCTCGATCTTAACGACTGGTGCGAAAGTCTCTTCGTAATCGATTCCTTCCTCTTGCCTGTAGCCTTGTGCCACCAGTGTAGCCTTGTTCCTTGCTATAGCTCCAGTGTCATCGAGCTTGTTTCTAAAGACCCATCGAGTTCCTATGATGTTCTTGTTCTTGGGCCTAGGAACTAGCTTCCAAACTTTATTTCTCTCGAATTGGTGGAGCTCCTCTTGCATAGCTTGGATCCAATCTGGGTCCTTCAAGGCTTCTTTGATATTTTTGGGTTCCACCATTGAAACAAACGCGTTAAAAGAACAAAAATTATTGAGACAGGAGCGAGTTTGTACACCTTTATCATAAGGGGAGATGATGTTCTCAATGGGGTGGTCCTTCCTTTGTTGAAAGTTTCTTGTATGAGTGGGTTCCTTTGCACTTGGGTCATCTTTAGTGGAGGCTTCCTTTTCATGGGAACACTCATCTTCAGCTTCTTCATTGAGTGTTTCTTCAGAGATTTCTGGCAAGTTCCCTCTTTTTTCCCCCTGAACACTTGATTCTGGCAGGGTATTGTCTTGGGGAACAACAGAGTTGGAGGTGTCTTGTAGTTCTTCTGAGGAGGGAACCTCGAGGGAGATTTGATCAGTGAGAGTTGGATCTCCGTCGTTGTTCCCTGGTTGTGGGATGTTACTTGCACTTGGATAGTCTTCATCCCTCTTCCTTGGCTCATCATCGTCATCATCATCGTCTTCTTGTCCGACCAGTTTGAACAGAGTTCCCTTCCCTTGGGTCGCTATTCCCATCTTTACAGATTTCTCGTTGAAGACGACATGGATGCTTTCTTCTATTTTCTTGGTCCTCTTATTATAGACCCTGTAAGCCTTGCTTTGTGATGAGTATCCCAGGAAGATCCCTTCATCGCTTCTAGGATCGAATTTTCCAAGGTTGTCTTTGCCATTGTTGTGGACAAAGCATGTGCATCCGAAGGTCCTTAGATGGGAGATGTTTGGTTTTCTCCCCTTGATGAGCTCGTAGGATGTCTTCTTGATCAAAAGCCTTGTCATGGCTCAGTTCAAGATTTATGTAGCTGTAGCGATGGCTTCAGCCCAGAAATACTCAGGAACTCCGCTTTCAATCATCATGGTTCTGGCCATGTCCTCCAAGGACCTATTCTTTCTCTCGACCACTCCGTTTTGCTGAGGAGTGCGAGGGGATGAAAAGTTGTGAGAGATCCCATGTTTGTCACAAAAGTTGAGGAACTCTGAGTTTTGAAACTCAGTTCCAATGTCAGATTTGATGGCTTTCAGCTTTAGCCCCATGCTTACCTCTGTTCTTTTGATGAAAGGCTCGAACTTTTCAAAAGCTTGTGATTTTGCCTTCAAGAAAATAACCCAGGTGAATCTAGAAAAATCATCAATTAAGACGCACATGTACCTTTTTCCACCATAGCTGGCTGTTCGCATGGGACCACAGAGATCCATGTGAATTAGCTCTAAAGGCCTGGTTGTGCTCACCAACTTTTTGGGTTTGAAGGAGTTCCTATTCTGTTTCCCTCGAACGCATGCCTCACACATTTGGACTCCTTCGAGATTGATTCGAGGAAGACCAACGACCAGATCCTGTAGATAGAGCTTCAGGATTTGATTGACACCTACATGTCCCAGTCTTCGGTGCCAGAGTTCCGTATCATCGTGGGAACTCGCAAGACACAACTTCATTGGTGGTTCAAATTCTGTATCTACTACATAAACGTTGTTGTGCCTTCTTCCTCTCAGAATCACTTTGTTAGTCTTTTTGTTGATGACTAGGCATTCGTCTGAGTCGAAGGTGACAACGTTGTTCCCTTGATCACACATTTGGGCAACACTTAAGAGGTTGTATCCCAGATCTTTCACCAGATTGACATTGTTGATTTTGATTGTTCTATTTAGCAACACTTCTCCCTTTCCAATTACTTCTCCCTTGTTTTTATTGCCAAATGAGACGTGACCTCCTTTGGCATGAGTGTGGAGTGAGATGAGGATATCTTTGTTTCCGGTCATATGGTTCGAGCATCCACTATCTATGAACCATTCATTGTTCCCTCTCACTGCCACCTACAAGGTAAAGTTAGTGTTTTGAGACCCAGACAAGATGACTCTTGCCAGGTTCCTTGCAAGGGAAAATATTCTCATTTAAAACATAGTCAGCGATGTTGATATCATGAGTGATTTGAGAGTTGGAGTTCCTTTGGTGATTAGCATGATGTTTTTGTTTGTTTAGGAACTCACGATTTCTAAGGGTTTGGGCTTTTTTCTTGTGACATGCTTCCCTGTAGTGCCCATGAGCACCACAGTTCCAGCACGTCATATAGTATTCTCCCAGGTAATATTTTGGGTGTGGTCTCTGGATTCTGTTCCTATCCATGGTTTCCTTGTTGTACACCCGTGATCCGTTTCCTTAGAAATTTGGACATAAAGTCTATGTCCAGTGTTCCCAGTGTAATAATCTTTCTCGCCACCTTTCCCACTTTCTAGGACCCTGATTTTCTCCTCAAGATGAGCATTTTTCTGTTTCTCACATTGGAGTTCTAAGGCCCTACACTCATGGATTTCATGTTCACTCAGGGGTGACTTCCCGTTCTTTGAGCTCTCAGTTTTGTATCCTATGCCGTGTTTGGCTGGGACAAACTTTATTTGGGAACTAGAAGCTTCAAGATGTTCGGGAGTCTTACTCAGGTTTTGCAAGAGGGTGCTCTCATCTTTCTCTAGAGTTTTGATTTCATTTTCTAGATCTACGATGTGAGACACATGGGACTTGAGTTCAAGACCAACTAATTGAGCATTTATGTGTTTCTGTTTTTCCAACTGGTTTTGCAGTTTTATGTTATCTTTGACAAGACTTGAAAGAATTTTCAACAGCTCAGGTTTTTCATAGTTATTCAAAGAAGCAAGAACAGTTTCAGTGGTTACCTCACTTGGTTGTTCCCCAGTGGTTTCTCCTATGGCCATTCCACACATGTCTGGGAGTGCCCATGACTCGGGATCTTCGTCTTCATCATCGCTCCAGGTGGCGATGTAGGCCTTTTTCCCTTGCTTCCGGCCCTCAGTTCCCTGTGGGCATTCCTTAGCGAAGTGTCCTTTCTTGTTGCACTTGTAGCATGTGACATACAAGAGGTCCTTCGCTGCGGGTTTTCTTTGGGAACTCTGTCCTTTTCCCGAGTTCCCATTGTTCCTTTGGAGCTTCCCTTTGTAGAAGTTTGGAAGAGCCTTTGTTACGAGAACTAGCTCCTCATCCTCTTCTTCTTCGGAGTCTTCGTGTTGTTCTTGAGTTGATTTGAGCATCTTCTCAATCTTGAGTGCGATCCCTCGATGAACTCGAGTTTGTTCCTTATCATCGATCTTTCTCTTCTCGTGTCCCACTAGCTTTCCAAACACTTGATGAAGCATGAGTGTTCTATTTTCCGGATTCTCCTTGAACATTGTTCTCTCGTTTGCCCATTCTCCAGTCAATCCGTTGAAGAGATGTTGGACCTTCATCTTATGGGTGATTTCTTCTTTGGTGATCCCCAAGCCTTCCATTTTGGTGCAAAGTCCTTCAAATCGGGACTGGTAGCTATCGACAGACTCTCCCATCTCCATTTGGAAGTTGTAGAACTCCCTTTTTGCATTCATCTGAAGATCATCTCGGAGACCTGAGTTCCCAACGTGCATTTGTTGGATGGCTTCCCACATTTCCTTAGTTGTGTCAAGATTTGCTACCCTGTCACAGTCTTGTACGCACATGGACCTCTTCAGGTACTGTTTGGCCTTGTAGTTTGCCTCCATACACTTGTATTCGTTGGGTCCCCATTTGGTGAGGTCGTTGACTATAGCTGGGTCAATTTTGAAGTTGCCTCTCTCGATAATACACCAGGCTTGGTAGTCTTGGCCACGCATCCAATCCTTCATGTCGCGTTGCCAGCTTTCGAATCTTCCTGTAATAAGCCTTGGCGGCTTACTAGTGTTGTTCCCCACCTGAGTAAGTTCCTGAGCCATTTGATACCTGCGATGCTAACACAAATCTGGAGCAAACTTGCTTTGATACCAATTGTTGGATCGTAAACCGTTAGCAAAGAGCTTGAGAACTGGCTGTTAAGCTGTTCCCAAGGCAGCGGAAGTAAATTAAGCGCAAGTATTAAAAGCAGTAAAGAACGCAGTTCCCTTATAGAGGAACCCCACTGCAACCAACTAGTTGTATGGGTAAACCTCTACCTCCGCTTGGAGGATTTTGAACTTCGGCTTCTCAGTTCCCTTACACCGACTTCTCAGTTCCCTTGCCCTTGGGAACTTCGGCTTCACCGTCGTCGAGATCACACACTCGCCGGCGGGGACTTCTCTTTTTTTTATTTCTTTTCTCTGATGTGGGTGTTTGTGAGTTGTGGAGAAGTACTCAATCCGAGTACTATTCATTTGGCTTTATAGTCCAAGTGTGCTTGGGCAGTTGCATCTTTCAACTGTGTCCAAAATGCCCTTTGCTTGATGCCCAAGTTGTACTTCCTTCACATGTGACTTTGGTTTGAACTAGGTCGACTTCTTGAATCAATCGGACCGTTGGATCAAGCGTGACAGTTTGATCCTCAGACTGTTCCTTCGGGTTATCCAAGACAGAATCCCGCGATCTGCGCTGAACGGTCATTGTCCTCACATGTGAGTTCCTATGTCATGGGAACTGTTTTGTTCAGAGTTCCCTTGATGAAAACTCTACATCGCTGTAAGCTTGTGTTCTCTTGATCATTCTTGGGAGTTCCCACTGCATGGGAACTTTCCTCTTCAGAGTTCCCTTGATGGAAACTCTGCATTCATTCATGGGAGTTCTTGGCTGTACCTGCGTTCCTTAGAAATACTTGAACAAACCTCATTAGTTCCTCATGGTGTTTGTCATTATCAAAACTCGGAGAATGGCATCGTTGATCCGTTGTATAGAACCAGAGGTCCCAACAACGTCCCAACATCACATGTAATTTTAAAGCCAAAAGGAGAAAAACCAAGTGATCTTTAAAGACATCTAGGCATGAGCATAAAGAATAAGGATAGTATCAAGCCAATAAGCATATTCTGCACTACAAAATCAAGACATATCCAATAAAAGCATAAATTCGAACCTAGAAACCGAATGCCACATTTAGGAGTGACATTTACATGAACATTTCATCGAACACTTGGCATGCAATGTTAAATCTAAAGTTAATTATAGGCAAAAGGAGAAAAAACAAGTGATCTTCAAAGACATCTGGGCATAAGCATAAAGAATGAGGATAATATCAACCCAATAAGCACGTTCTACACTACAAAATCAAGACCGATCGAATAAAAGCATAAATTCGAACCTATAAACCGAATGCCATGTTAAGGAGTGCCATTTACATTGACATTTCATCGAACACTTGGCGTCCATTGTTAGATCACATGTCATTTTAAAGGAAAAATGGAAAAAAAACAAGTGAACATTAAAGACATCTAGGCATGAGCATAAATACTATCAAGCCATTAAGCATATTCTACACTACAAAATCAAGACATATCGAATAAAAGCATAAATTCGAACCTAGAAACCAAATGCCACATTTAGGAGTGACATTTACATGGACATTTCATCGAACACTTGACGTGCTATGGTAGATCTCGAGTTAATTGTTAAAGGCAAAAGGAGAAAAACCAAGTGATCTTTAAAGACATCTAGGCATGAGCATAAAGAATAAGGATAGTATCAAGCCAATAAGCATATTTTGCACTACAAAATCAAGACATATCGAATAAAAGCATAAATTCGAACCTAGAAACCGAATGCCACATTTAGGAGTGACATTTACATGAACATTTCATCGAACACTTGGCATGCAATGTTAAATCTAAAGTTAATTATAGGTAAAAGGAGAAAAAACAAGTGATCTTCAAAGACATCTGGGCATAAGCATAAAGAATGAGGATAATATCAAGCCATTAAGCATAATCTACACTACAAAATCAAGACATATCGAATAAACGTATAAATTCGAACCTAGAAACCGAATGCCACATTTAGGAGAGACATTTACATGGACAGTTCATGGAACACTTGGCGTGCAATGTTAGATTACAAATCATTTTAAAGGCAAAAGGAGAAAAAATAAGTGATCTTTAAAGATATCTAAGCATAAGCATATAGAATGAGGATAGTATGAAGCAAAAAAGCACATTTAGCACTACAAAATCAAGATCGAATGAATAAAAGCATAAATTCAAACCTAGAAACCGAATGCCACATTTAGGAGTGACATTTACATTTACATTTCATCGAACACTTGACGTCCAATGTTAGATTACAAGCCATTTTAATGGAAAAAGGGAAAAAAAACAAGTGAACTTTAAAGACATCTGGGTATAAGCATAAAAAATGAGGTTGGTATGAAGCCAATAAGCATATTTTGCACTACAAAATCACGATCGATCGAATAAAAGCATAAATTCGAACCTAGAAACCGAATTCCACATTTAGAAGTGACATTTACATGGACATTTCATCTAACACTTGGCTTGATATGGTAGATCTCGAGGTAATTTTTAAAGGCAAAAGGAGAAAAAACAAGTGATCTTTAAAGAAATCTAGACATAAAGAAAGAGGATAGTATCAAGCGAATAAGCACATTCTACACAACAAAATCAAGATGTATCGAATAAAAGCATAAATTCGAACCTAGAAACCGTATGCCACATTTAGCAGTGAAATTTACATGGACATTTCATCGAACACTTGGTGTGCATTGTTAGATAACAAGTCAATTTTTTAAGGCGAAAGGAGAACAAACATGTGAACTTTAATGACATCTAGGCATAAGCATATAGAATGAGGATAGTATGAAGCCAAAAAGCACATTTTGTACTACAAAATCAAGACATATCGAATAAAAGCATAAATTCGAATCTAGAAACAGAATGCCACTGGCATGCCATGTTAGATCAAAAGTCAACTTAAAAGCAAAAGGAGAAGAAACAAGTGATCTTTAAACACATCTAGGCATAAGCATAAAGAATGAGGATATTATGAAGCCAATGAACATATTCTACACTACAAAATCAAGACGTATTGAAACAAAGCATATATTCAAACCTATAAACCGAATGGCTCATTTATGAGTGACATTTACATGGACATTTCATCGAACACTGTGTGTGCAATGTTAGAACACAAGTCAATTTTTAAAGGCGAAAGGAGAAATACCAAGTGAACTATAAAGACATCTGGGCATAAGCATAAAGAATGAGGATAGTATCAAGCAATAAGCACATTGTGCACTATAAAATCAAGACATATCGAATAAAACCATAAATTCGACCCTCGAAGGAGTGACATTTACAAGGACATTTCATCAAACACTTGGTGTGCAATGTTACATCACAAGTCATTTTAAAGACAAAAGGAGAAAAAACAAGTGATCTTTAAAGACATCTAGGCATAAGCATAAAGAATGAGGATAGGATCAAGCCATGAAGGACATTCTACACTACAAAATCAAGACGTATCGAATAAAAGCATTAATTGGAACCTAGAAGGAGTGACATTTACATCGACATTTCATCAAACACTTGGTGTGCAATGTTACATCACACGTCATTTTAGAGGCAAAAGGAGAAAAAACATGTGATCTTTAAGGACATCTAGGCATAAGCATGAAGAATGAGGATAGAATCAAGCCAATAAGCACATTCTGCACTATGAAATCAAGACGTATCAAATAAAAGCATAAATTCGAACCTAGAAACCGAATGCCAAATTTAGGAGTGACATTTACATGGCCATTTCATCGAACAATTGGTGTGCTATGTTAGAATACAAGTCAAATTTTAAAGGCAAAAGGAGAAGAAACAAGTGAACTATAAAGACATCTAGGCATAAGCATAAACAATGAGGATAATATCAAGCAATAAGCACATTCTGCACTACAAAATCAAGACGTATCGAATAAAAGCATAAATTTGAACCTAGAAGGAGTGACATTTACATGGACATTTCATCAAACACCTGGTGTGCAATGTTACATCACAAGTCATTTTACAGGAAAAAGGAGAAAAAACAAATGATTTTTAAAAACATCTAGGCATAAGCATAGAGAATGAGGATAAGATCAAGCCAATAAGGACATTCTGCACTACAAAATCAAGACGTATCGAATAAAAGAATAAATTCAAACGTAGAAGGAGTGACATTTACATCGACATTTCATCAAACACTTGGTGTGCAATGTTACACCACAAGTCATTTTAAAGGCAAAAGGAGAAAAAACAAGTGATCTTTAAAGACATCTAGGCATAAGCATAAAGAATGAGGATAGTATCAAACCAATAAGCACGTTCTACACTACAAAAATCAAGATGTATCGAATAGAAGCATAAATTCGAACCTAGAAACCGAATGCCACATTTAGGAGTGACATTTACATTGCCATTTTATCGAACACTTGGCGTGCAGTGTTAGATCACAAGTTAATTTTTAAAGGCAAAAGGAGAAATAACAAGGGAACTTTAAAGACATCTAGGCATAAGTATAAAGAATAAGGATAGTATCAAGCCAATAAGAACATTCTACACTATAAAATCAAGACCGATCGAAAAATAGCATATATTCAAACCTATAAACCGAATGCCATATTTATGACTGACATTTACATGGATATTTCATCGAACACTTGGCGTGCAATGTTAGAAAACAAGTCCATTTTTACAGGAAAAAGGAGATGAAACAAGTGAACTATAAAGACAGCCAGGCATACGCATAACGAATGAGGATAGTATCAAGCAATAAGCACATTCTGCACTAAAAAATCAAGACGTATCGAATAAAAGCATAAATTCAAACCTAGAAGGAGTGACATTTACATCGACATTTCATCAAACACTTGGTGTGCAATGTTACATCACAAGTCATTTTAAAGGCAAAAGGAGAAAAAACAAGTGATCTTTAAAGACATCTAGGCATAAGCATGAAGAATGAGGATAGAATCAAGCCAATAAGCACATCCTGCACTACAAAATCAAGACATATCGAATAAAAGCATAAATTCGAACCTTGAAACCGAATCCCACATTTAGGAGTGACATTTACATGGCCATTTCATTGAACACTTGGTGTGCAATGTTAGATCACAAGTCAGTTTATAAAGGCGAAAGAAGAAAAAACAAGTGAACTTGAGCATCTAGGCACAAACAAAAAGAATGAGGATAGTATCAAGCCCATAAGCACATTATACTCTACAATATCAAGATGTATCGAATAGAAGCATAAATTCAAACCTAGAAACCGAATGCCACATTAAGGAGTGACATTTTCATGGCCATTTCATCGAACACTTGGCGTGCAGTGTTAGATCACAAGTTAATTTTTAAAGGAAAAAGGAGAAAAAACAAGGGAACTTTAAAGACATCTAGGCATAAGCATAACGAATGAGGATAGTATCAAGCCAATAAGCACATTCTGCACTACAAAATCAAGACCGATCGAAAAATAGCATATATTCAAACCTATAAACCGAATGCTACATTTATGAGTGACATTTATATGGACATTTCATCGAACACTTGGTGTGCAATGTTAGAACACAAGTCAATTTTTAAAGGCAAAAGGAGAAGAAACAAGTGAACTATAAAGCCATCTAGGCATAAGCATAAAGAATGAGGATAGTATCAAGCAATAAGCACATTTTGCACTACAAAATCAAGACGTATCGAATAAAAGCAAATATTCGAACCTCGAAACCGAATGGCATGTTAAGGAGTGACATGTAAATAGACATTTCATCGAACACTTGGAGTACAATGTTAGATCACAAGTCAAATTAAAGGCAAAAGGAGAAAAAACAATTGATTTTTAAAGACATCTGGGCATAAGCATAAAGAATGAGGATATTATCAAGCCAATAAGCATATTCTACACTACAAAATCAAGACATATCGAATAAAAGCATAAATCTGAACCTAGAAACGGAATGCCAAATTTAGGAGTGTTCGATGAAAATGGAATGCCAGATTTACATGGACATTTCATCGAAAACTTGGCGTGCAATGTTAGATCACAAGTCATTTTAAAGAAAAATGAGATATAACAAGTGATTTTTAAAGACATCTAGGTATAAGCATAAAGAATGAGGATAGTATCAAGCCAATAAGCACATTCTGCACTACAAAATCAAGACGTATCGAAAAATAGCATATATTCAAACCTATAAACCGAATGCCTCATTTATGGGTGACATTTACATGGACATTTCATCGAACACTTGGTGTGCAATGTTAGAACACAAGTCAATTTTTAAAGGCAAAAGGACAAAAAACATGTGAACTATTAAGACACCTAGGCATAAGCATAAAGAATGAGGATAGTATCTGTTGGGACGTTGTTGGGACCTCTGGTTCTAAACAACGGATCAACGATGCCATTCTCCAAGTTTTGATAATGACAAACACCATGAGGAACTAACGTGGTTTGTTCAAGTATTTCTAAGGAACGCAGGTATAGCCAAGAACTCTCATGAATGACCAAAAGCCACAGAAGCTCACAATGTAGAGTTTCCATCAAGGGAACTCTGAAGAGGAAAGTTCCCATAAAATGGGAACTCCCACGAATGATCAAGAGAACACTGGTTTACAAGATGAAGAATTTCCATCAAGGGAAATCTGAAGAAGACAGTTCCCATGAAATGGGAACTCACATGTGAGGACAACGACCGTTCAGCGCAGATCGCGGGATTCTATCTTGGACAGTCCGAAGGAACAGTCTGAGGATCAGACTCGAATGATCCAACGGTCCGATTGATTCAAGAAGTTGACCCAATTCAAACCAAAGTCACATGTGAAGAAAGTACAACTTGGGCATCAATCAAAGGGCATTTTGGACACAAATGAAAGACGCGATTGCCCAAGCACACCTGGTATATAAAGCCAAATGAATAGTACTCGGATTAAGTACTTCTCCCAGAACTCACAAATACCCATATCAGAGAAAAGAGAAAGAAGAAGAAGAGAAGTCCTCGGCGGCGAGTGTGTGATCTCGACGACGGAGAAGCCGAAGTTCCCAGGAGCAAGGGAACTGAGAAGACGGTGTAAGGTTTGAGTTACTTGTGTTTTGTTGTTGTTATCTTAGGAACTCAGTTGAGAGGATTCATTAGTGTTGCTAAAGTTAGGTAGATCTCGTAAGAACAGAGAAGTCTGAATCCGGCTGTTGTAACTAAGGAACAAAGCATCTAATATAAGTAAGTCATTCAAAATCCTCCAAGCGGAGGTAGAGGTTTACCCATACAACTAGTTGGTTGTATTGGGGTTCCTCTATAAGGGAACTAAGTTCTTTACAGTTTTTAATACTTGCGTTTACTTTACTTCCGCTGCCTTGGGAACAGCTTAACAGCCAGTTCCCAAGCTCTTTGCTAACGGTTTACGATCCAACAATTGGTATCAGAGCAGGTTTGCTCTAGATTTGTGTTAGCATCGCAGGTATAAAATGGCTCAGGAACTTACTCAGGTAGGGAACAACACTAGTAAGCCACCGAGGCTTATTACAAGAAGATTCGAAAGCTGGCAACGCGACATGAAGGATTGGATGCGTGGCCAGGACTACCAAGCCAGGTGTGTTATCGAGAGAGGGAACTTCGAAATTGATCCAGCTATAGTCAACGACTTCATCAAATGGGGACCCAACGAATACAAGTGTATGGAGGCCAACTACAAGTCCAAACAGTACTTGAAGAGGTCCATGTGCGTACAAGACTGTGACAGGGTAGCAAATCTTGACACAGCTAATGAAATGTGGGAAGCCATCCAACAAATGCACGTTGGGAACTCAGATCTCCGAGAAGATCTTCAGATGAATGCAAGAAGGGAGTTCTTTAACTTCCAAATGGAGATGGGAGAATCTGTCGATAGCTATCAGTCCCGATTTGAAGGACTTTTCACCAAAATGGAAGGCTTGGGGATCACCAAAGAAGAAATCACCCATAAGATGAAGGTCCAACAGCTCTTCAACGGATTGACTAGAGAATGGGAAAACGAGAGAACAATGTTCAAGGAGAATCCAGAAAATAGAACTCTCATGCTCCATCAAGTGTTTGGAAAGCTAGTGGGACACGAGAAGAGAAAGATCGATGATAAGGAACAGAAGCGAGCACATCAAGGGATCACACTCAAACTCGAGAAGATGCTCAAGTCAACTCAAGAACAATACGAAGACTCAGAAGAAGAAGAGGATGAGGAGCTAGTTCTCGTGACAAAGGCTCTTCGGAACATCTACAAAGGGAAGCTCAAAAAGAACAGTGGGAACTGGGGAAAAGGACAAAGTTCCCAAAGAAAACCCGCAGAGAAGAACTTCTCGGATATCACATGCTACAAGTGCAACAAGAAAGGACACTTCGCTAAGGAATGCCCACAAGGAACGGACGACCGGAAGCAAGGGAAAAAGGCCTACATCGCCACTTGGAGCGATGATGAGGACGAAGATCCCGTGTCATGGGCACTCCCAGACATGTGCGGAATGGCCATAGGAGAAACCACTAGGGAACAACCCAGTGAGGTAACCACTGAAACTGTTCTTGCTTCTTTGAATAACTATGGAAAACCTGAGCTATTGAAAATTCTTTCTAGTCTTGTCAAAGATAATATAAAACTGCAAAACAAGTTGGAAAAACAGGAACACATAAATGCTTAATTAGTTGGTCTTGAACCCTGTCCCAACTGCATATCCCTTCTCGAAAAACTCAAGTCCCATGTGTATCACATCGTAGATCTAGAAAATGAAATCAAAACTCTAGAGAGAGATGAGAACACCCTCTTACAAAACCTGAGTAAGACTCCCGAACATCTTGAAGCCTCTAGTTCCCAAATCAAGTTTGTCCCAGCCAAACACGGCATAGGATACAAAACTGAGAGCCTAAAGAACGGGAAGTCACCCCTGAGTGAACATGAAATCCATGAGTGTAGGGCCTTAGAACTCCAATGTGAGAAACAGATTAATGCTCATCTCGAGGAGAAAATCAGGGTCCTAGAGAGTGGGAAAGGTGGTGAGAAAGATTATTACACTAGGAACACTGGACATAGACTTTATTGACACATAATCCAAAGACCACACCCAAAATACTACCTGTGAGAATACTATAAGACGTGTTGGAACTTTGGTGCTCATGGGCACTAAAAGGAAGCATGTCCCAAGAAGAGAGCCCAAACCCTCAGAAACTGTGAGTTCCTGAACAAACAAAAACATCATGCTAATCACCAAAGGAACTCCAACTCTCAAATCACTCATGATATCAACATCGTTGACTATGTTTTAAATGAGAATATTTTCCCTGGCAAGAGTCATCTTGCCTGGGTCTCAAAACACTAACTTTACCTTGTAGGTGGCAGTGAGAGGGAACAATGCATGGTTCATAGATAGTGGATGCTCGAACCATATGACCGGAAACAAAGATATCCTCATCTCACTCCACACTCATGCCGAAGGAGGCCACGTCTCATTTTGCAATAAAAACAAGGGAGAAGTAATTGGAAAAGGAGAAGTGTTGCTCAATAGATCAATCAAAGTCAGCAATGTAAATCTGGTGAAAGATCTGGGATACAATCTCTTCAGTGTTGCCCAGATGTGTGATCAAGGGAACAACGTTGTCACCTTCGACTCAGAAGAATGCCTAGTTATCAACAAAAAGACCAACAAAGTGATTCTGAGAGGAAGAAGGCACAACAATGTTTATGTAGTAGATACATTATTTGAACCACCAATGAAGCTGTGTCTTGCGAGTTCCCACGATGACACGGAACTCTGGCACCGAAGATTGGGACATGCAGGTGTCAATCAAATCCTGAAGCTCTATCTACAAGATCTGGTCATTGGTCTTCCACGGATCAATCTCAAGGAGTCAAAATGTGTGAAACATGTGTTCGAGGGAAACAGACTAGGAACTGCTTCAAACCCAAAAAGGTGGTGAGCACAACCACGCCTTTAGAGCTAATTCACATGGATCTCTGTGGTCCCATGCGAACAGTCAACTATGGTGGAAAAGATACATGTATGTCTTAATTGATGATTTTTCTAGATTCACCTGGGTTATTTTCTTGAAGGCAAAATCACAAGCTTTTGAAGAGTTCGAGCCCTTCATCAAAAGAACAGAAGTAAGCATGTGGCTAAACTTGAAAGCCATCAGGTCTGACCATGGAACTAAGTTTCAAAACTCAGAGTTCCTTAACTTCTGTGACAAACATGGGATCTCTCACAACTTCTCAGCCCCTCGCACTCCTCAGCAAAACGGAGTGGTCGAGAGAAAGAACAGGACCTTGGAGGACATGGCCAGGATGTTGGATCGTAAACGTTAGCAAAGAGCTTGGGAACTGGCAGTTAAGCTGTTCCCAAGGCAGCGGAAGTAAACAGTTCGCAAGTAATAAAGACCGTAAAGAACGCAGTTCCTTTATAGAGGAACCCCACTACAACCAACTAGTTGTATGGGTAAACCTCTACCTCCGCTTGGAGGATTTTGAATGACTTACTTATATTAATTGCTTTGTTCCTTAGTTACACAGCCGGATTCACACTTCTCTGTTCCTACGAGTTCTTCCTAACTCTAGCAACACTAGTAAATCCTCTCAACTGAGTTCCTAAGCTCACAACAGCAAAATACAAATAACTCAAACCTTACACCGACTTCTCAGTTCCCTCGTCCTTGGGAACTTCGGCTTCACCGTCGTTGAGATCACACACTCGCCGTCGGGGACTTCTCTTCCTTTTCTTTCTTTTTCTCAGATGTGGGTGTTTGAGAGTTCTGGGAGAAGTACTCAACCGAGTACTATTCATTTGGCTTTATAGTCCAGGTGAGCTTGGGCAGTCGCATCTTTCGTTTGTGTCCAAAATGCCCTTTGCTTGATGCCCAAGTTGTACTTTCTTCACATGTGACTTTGGTTTGAACTAGGTCAACTTCTTGGATCAATCGGACCGTTAGATGAAGCGTGACAGTCTGATCCTCAGATAGTTCCTTCGGGCTGTCTGAGACAGAATCCCGCGATCTGCGCTGAACGGTCATTGTCCTCACATGTGAGTTCCCATGTCCTGGGAATTGTCTTGTTCAGAGTTCCCTTGATGGAAACTCTTCATCGTTGTGGGCTTGTGTTCTCTTGATCATTCCTGGGAGTTCCCATTTCATGAGAACTTCCCTCTTTAGAGTTCCCTTGATGGAAACTCTGCATTGTAGGCTTCTGTGGCTTTTGGTCATTCATGGGAGTTCTTGGCTGTACCTGTGTTCCTTAGAAATACTTGAACAAACCACATTAGTTCCCTATGGTGTTTGTCATTATCAAAACTTAAGAGAATTACATCGTTGATCCGTTGTTTAGAACCAGAGGTCCCAACAACGTCCCAACAATTTCCCCCTTTTTGATGATGACAAACCCATCATAAAATATGCAAGTATTTCAATGAGTGATATGTTGATGAGTTCCTAAGTATGATTTTGGGAAGTCACTTTTAGTGAAACACTTAGATTTAGGGAACCACTTCCGGTGAGACACTTAGTTCTTACTAAGCTTTTTATGCAATTGTTCCCCCTTAGCTTATGTGTGGTCTGTGATAACTTAAACTTTTAACTCATCTCGCATTTTTTGTCTTTCCCCCTTTTGACATCATCGAAGAAAAGAAAAGCAATAATAGGGAAGAAGGGAACACGCAATCAAAATAAAGACCAATTCATTACTTAAGAAAATATATACAAGGGAACTCAAGTACAATTTTGTGGTCATTTTTGGATTAAGGGAAGAAGAAGGGAGAGATCATGGGGCTTGAGGGAACAGGGCGTCACAGAGGCACGTCAGGACTTGTGTAAGCTTTTCTTGTCCTCTGGCCAACACTGCTTGATCCCTGGCAATCTGGTCGAGGGTGTTGGCGATACGGAACAACACTTGAGAGTTGCCCTCTTGTTCACCAGACTCCAGTTCAGCCGCTTCCTCTACAGGCTCAGAGTGCCTCATCTTCTAGACAACTGAAATGTCCAGTTCCCTTCAAAGCTCGATTTCGTCCTTAGAGGCGTCGTAGAGACCCTCTTTTTGTAGGAGCTTCTTTATCAGCCCAGAGTAGGGAAGGGAGTGGGACTTGGAAGCCATGCACTTCTCCATGTGCCCAAGGATGATTCTGGGAAGGTTGATGGGCTTTCGGAGGAGGAAGTGATAGAGGATGATCGCATCAGGGATATTGACGACCAGACGCTTCTCTTGGCGCGGGATCACCACATTGATGATGAATTGGTGAGCGAGTTTGGCGACCAAGGACAGATGGTGCGTCGAGGGAACTTTGGAGGGAACCCGACCCTCAAAGATGGTGTTGTACACTTCAGCGCTGTTTAAGTCCCCCCAGAGCTTGTTGGGCAACTCATTGAGCCCTTGACCGGGGACCTGGAGCTGAAGGCGGATTGTTGACGTTGTAAAAATGAACTCGTCGCCTTCATGGGAGAGAGTTCCCTGAGTGCAGTCGTTGGTGATAGTGAAGTTATTGTAGAATTGACGTACTTGCGAGGGATCGACGCTCACAGTCTCTTTGCAGAGGTTCTCCCAGCCCTGGGCCTTGATCAGGTCCCACAATTCCCCTAAGCCGTTGTCATTCAGCACGTCTTCAGTGATGATGAGCGGAGGAAGGAGCTTCCGGCGTTCATCCACATGGTGTTTTGTGGAAGAGGTCCCCTTCCCCTTCCTTGTAGTGCTCTTTGACGTGTTCCCCCTAGAGACCGTGCGAGGTCCTTTCTGCTGAGGGGGCGCAACTGCTTCAATCATGAGCACGCGGTCCCTTGGAGGTTGGGAACTCGTGGAAACCACCATTTGGTGTCCAGGTGTTGGGATCTGTGCTTGCTCCTTAGTAGCTGGAGCCTCTTCTTCTTCTTCGACCTCATCATGGGAGGTCCCTTCTTCGGAGGAGGAGCTCGAGCTGGAGCCCTCCGCGTCATCCTGGGGATGACTTGTTGTTGCATCAGCACCACCAACCGATGTTTGGTCCCTTCTCTCTGTTGGCTCTTCCGGAGCCACCTTCTCTGGGGAATTGGTCCCGTGATCAGTTGTGTGTTCAGAGGGGTCCCGGTTGATCTCTTCTTCGATTTCCTTGAGATGGGCCTCCTCCTCCACAGTTCCCATGATGATAGGAGGAGGATCCTTGGGCAGTTTGCCTATGACCACGGAGAGAGGGAGATCATCGTTGTCCGAGGTGAGGGCGACGACACTTTTGGATGGTGAGGGAGAGGGGAGTTTTGTGGTGGTGGGGGATGTGGTTGAAGAAGGGAGAGAAGAATAAATGGGAGTAGAGAGTTGGGTAGAAGGAGGAAGAATGGTGTTGGGAACCTGGGGAGTAGAGATCCCCGAGGTAGGAATGGGAGAGGTGGAGGTATGTTTTGGTGAGGAAGGAGGAGAAGAAGTTTTGTGAGGTGGAGTTGGAGTTCCCATTGTTATGGGAACGGAAAGAGGTGGTGGTGGAGGAGTCTGTTGTTTCGTGGGAGGAGGTTTGGGAGGTCCCTCAGTGATGGGAAGAGGGAGAGAGGAAGAGGAAGGGAGTAGACTCTGGGATTGGGAGGTCCTATCGTCGGAAGGGAAAGCGTATGGAGGTTTGGGCGCACAGGAACTCTCCTTGGAGCAGTTCAAGTAGTCCTCAAACTTGAAGAAGGCTTTCTTTCTGGGTTCCGAAAATTCAGAGACCTCAAAATGTTTGCGTTTTTTGGATTTGGAGGGATCTTTGGAATGTTTGGATTTTTGGGTTTTGAGGGGTCTTTTGAGGAGTGGCGTCGTTTGGATGAATGGCGGTGTTTGGATTTTCGGGGTTTTTCATTGATGGAAGGACGAGCGTCTCCGAAATTGTCAAAGATGACAACGCCGGAGGAAGTGTTGATGGTTGAAGGAGGAGGAAGGGATTCAGAAGAGGAAGAAGTCCAGGCGACAGTGTCGTCGGCCGGAGGAGGAGGAGGGGGCAAGAAAGGGCTTACTTGGTTGTAGAGCCCTTGGATAAGAACATCCTTCATAGGTGTGTTGAGGGGCCATTTTGATCTGGGCAAGACGAGCGTCTCCGAATGCGAGGGTTGGCATGTACCCACGCTTTGATCTGGGCAAAGGTGTGTTGAGGGGCCATTTTTGTAAGATTTTTGAAGGTTTTGGAGGTTTCTTGAAAAGGGAGTGAAAGGGATGTGGAGAAGAAGAATGGCAGAGATGGAAGATGGAATAAGATCCCAAAAATGGCAAATGAGGGTTTTAAGGAGAGAAGGGGCGAAGGGTAGAAAGGGAAGTGGAAAACCTCGATAACCGTCGCCCAATGAACGTGGGGCATCATTTCAACTTCCATAGCACGCTTCTGGACATGCGTCACGATCTCTCGGAAAGTCCTTTTCAAAATTTGAATACTTGGCCTCTATTGCTTTAGAGCCTCTGACACAAAAGTCCGTTTCCCAAGTGACGGTTCGTCTTTGTAGATGAGTCAGCGTTCCCTTGCTAGCTTGTATCCGTTCCCATGGTCATATCAAGGTCAGGGAGAGTGAAGTGGTTAAGGGAACTTCACACTCATCCTTTTGTGGGGCTAGGGAACTCAAAGGGGAACCAGACAATTTGCGATTCGATAAAGGAGTGAATATTTTGGCTCATGAGAAGCGTTTGTCTGGTCCCTAGCTTAGGGTCGGTCATATGATCAACCATCATGGTGGCTTGTAAAGAGGGATAATGGGAACTCTGGTTGATCATTTTGGGCCAAAAGAAATAGAGTTCCTTTGTACACACTTATCTTTAGACTAATAATCATGGCATAGTGAAAGCAATAAGTCCAAGTTCCCTATCATGCAATCTTGTATAAACTAGTCAGGCATTGAGGAAGAAACAAACAGGGACTTGTTTAGTTTAGAGTTATCATCCCTAGAAGCATTCGAAAACGCTAGTAGGGACGTCTGTCTAAAGCTTTGGTGAGAATGTCCGCAATTTGCTCTTCAATTCTACAGTGTTCCATCGAGATGTTCCCACTTTCAACATTGTCACGTAGAAAGTGATGCCTTATATCTATATTCTTAGTTCTAGAGTGATGCACAGGATTTTTGAAAATGTTTATGGCACTAGTGTTATCACAAAGTATGGGAACTCGGCCAAAAGACATACCTTAATCCTGGAGTTGTGACTTAAGCCATAGAACTTGGAAACAACAAGATGCGGTAGCCACATATTCTGCTTCAGCTGTGGAGAGTGCCACTGAGTTTTGCTTTTTAGATCCCCATGAGACTAAGCATGACCCTAGGAACTGGGCCATTCCAGATGTGCTTTTTCTATCAACCAGGTGCCCTACAAAGTCCGCATTTGTGTATGCAATGAGCTCAAGGGAACTGTTCCTTGGATACTAGAGGCACAAGTTATCGTTCCCTTTGAGATACCTGAAAATTCTCTTCACCTCTTTCAGGTGTGATTCCATAGGGTTAGCTTGAAAACGAGCACAAAGACACACAGAGAACATGATATCAGGTCTACTAGCTGTCAAGTAGAGAAGGGACCCGATCATACCTCGATAGTTCCGTTGGTTCACACTAATACCTGTTTCATCCGCATTGAGCCTTGAATTTGGTGAGATGGGAGTGTCAATGGGCTTGGAGTGTTCCATCCCATACTTCACGAGCATTTCCTTGATGTATTTTTGTTGATGAATCTTTGTTCCCTCCTTGGTTTGGGATATTTGAAGTCCCAGGAAGAACGTGAGTTCCCCAATGAGACTCATCTCAAACTCACTGCTCATGAGGTCCTTAAATTTCTCTACAAGAGTTTCGTTAGTTGCTCCAAACACAATGTCATCAACATATACTTGCACAATCAAAATGTCTTTAGACTCTTTCTTTAAAAACAAAGTCTTGTCTATGGAACTGCGAAGGTATCCATGGGACAAGAGGAATTGAGCAAACCTGTCATACCAAGCTCGGGGAGCTTGTTTGAGTCCGTAGAGGACCCTCTCCAGGAAGTAGACATGGTTGGGTAGCTTTTCATCTTCGAATCCTGGAGGTTGGGCCACATACACTTCTTCCTTGCGATGTCCATTGAGGAAGGTTGTTTTCACATCCATTTGATAAAGCTTGAATCCCTTGTGAGCAACATAGGCAATTAGAAGTCTGATGGCCTCGATCCGGGCAACTGGTGCAAAGGTCTCATCGTAGACGATTCCTTCCTCTTGCCTGTATCCTTGTGCCACTAGCCTAGCCTTGTTTCTTGCTACAACCCCAGTATCATCGAGCTTGTTCCTAAAGACCCATCGAGTTCCAATGATGTTCTTGTTCTTGAGCCTAGTAACTAGCTTCCAAACTTTGTTCCTCTCGAATTGGTGGAGCTCCTCTTGCACGGCTTGGATCCAGTCTGGGTCCTTCAAAGCTTCTTTGATATTTTTGGGTTCCACCATTGAAACAAACGCGTTAAAAGCACAAAAATTATTGAGAGAGGAGCGAGTTTGTACACCTTTATCATAAGGGGAGATGATGTTCTCAATGGGGTGGTCCTTCCTTTGTTGAAAGAGTCTTGTATGAGTGGGTTCCCTTGCGCTTGCGTCATCTTCAGTGGAAGCTTCTTTGTCGTGGGAACACTCATCTTCAGCTTCTTCATTAAGTGTTTCTTCAGATATTCCTGGCAAGTTCCCTCTTTGTTCCCCCTGAATACTTAATTCTGGCAGGGTATTGTCTTGGGGAACAAGAGAGTTGGATGTGTCTTGTAATTCATCTGAGGAGGGAACTTCGAGGGAGATTTGATCAGTGAGGGTTGTATCTCCGTCATTGTTCCCTGGTTGTGGGATGTTGCTTGAACTTGGATAGTCTTCATCCCTCTTCCTTGGCTCATCATCATCATCATCATCGTCTTCTTGTCTTACCAGCTTGAACAGATTTCCCTTCCCTTGGGTCTCTGTTCCCATCTTTACGGATTTCTCGTTGAAGACGACATGGATGCTTTCTTCTATCTTCTTGGTCCTCTTATTATAGACCCTGTAAGCCGTGCTTTGTGCTGAGTATCCCAAGAAGATCCCTTCATCGCTTCTGGGGTCGAATTTGCCAAGGTTGTCTTTGCCATTATTGTGAACAAAGCATGTGCAACCAAATGTTCTCAAGTTTGAGATGTTTGGTTTTCTCCCTTTGATGAGCTCATAGGACGTTTTGTTGATCAGGGGCCTTGTCATGGCTCTATTCAATTTGTACGTAGCTGTGGAGATGGCTTCAGTCCAGAAGTACTCAGGAACTCCACTTTCAATCATCATGGTTCTGGCCATGTCCTCCAGGGTTCTGTTCTTTCTCTCGACCACTCCATTTTGCTGAGGGGTGCGAGGAGCTGAGAAATTGTGAGAGATCCCATTTTTCTCACAGAAGTTTAGGAACTCTGAGTTTTGAAACTCAGTTCCGTGATCAGATCTGATTGCTTTCAGTTTGAGTACCAAGTTTACTTCTATTCTTTTGATGAAGGGTTCGAATTCTTCAATTGCTTGTGATTTTGCCTTCAAGAAAATAACCCAGGTGAATCTTGAAAAATCATCAATTAAAACATACATGTACCTTTTTCCACCGTAGCTAGCCGTTCTCATGGGACCACAGAGATCCATGTGAATTAGCTCTAAAGGCCTGGTTGTGCTCACCACCTTTTTGGGTTTGAAGGAGTTCCTGGTCTGTTTCCCTCGAACACATGCTTCACACATTTTGACTCCTTCGAGATTGATCCGTGGAAGACCAATGACCAGATCTTGTAGATAAAGCTTCAGGATTTGATTTACACCTGCATGTCCCAGTCGTCTATGCCAGAGTTCCGTGTCATCTTGGGAACTTGCAAGACACAGCTTCATTGGTGGTTCAAATTCTGTATCTACTACATAAACGTTGTTGTGCCTTCTTCCTCTCAGAATCACTTTGTTGGTCTTTTTGTTGATGACTAGGCATTCGTCTGAGTCGAAGGTGACAACGTTGTTCCCTTGATCACATATCTGGGCAACACTTAAGAGATTGTATCCCAGATCTTTTACCAGGTTGACATTGCTGATTTTGATTGATCTATTTAGCAACACTTCTCCCTTTCCAATTACTTCTCCCTTGTTTTTTTTTCCAAATGAGACATGGCCTCCTTCGGCATGAGTGTGGAGTGAGATGAGGATATCCTTGTTTTCGGTCATATGGATCGAGCATCCATTGTCTATGAACCATGCATTGTTCCCTCTCACTGCCACCTACAAGGTAAAGTTAGTGTTTTGAGACCCAGGCAAGATGACTCTTGCCCGGTTCCTTGCAAGGGAAAATATTCTCATTTAAAACGTAGTCAGCGATGTTGATATCATGAGAGTTGGAGTTCCTTTGATAATTGGCATGATGTTTTTGTTTGTTTAGGAACTCACGGTTTCTAAGGGTTTGGGCTCTCTTCTTGGGACATGCTTCCTTGTAGTGCCCATGAGCACCACAGTTCCAGCACGTCTTGTAGTATTCTCCCAAGTAGTACTTTGGGTGTGGTCTCTGGATCCTGTTCCTATCCATGGTTTCCTTGTTATACACCCGTGACCCGTTTCCCTTAGGAATTTGGACATAAAGTCTGTGTCCAATGTTCCCAGTGTAATAATCTCTCTTACCACAGTTGCCACTTTCTAGGACCCTGATTTTCTCCTCAAGATGAGCATTTTTTTGTTTCTCACATTGAAGTTCTAAGGCCCTACACTCATGGATTTCATGTTCACTCAGGGGTGACTTACCGTTCTTAGAGCACTCTCCTTTGTATCCTATGCCATGTCTGGCTAGGACAAACTTTATTGGGAACTAGAGGCTTCAAGATGTTCGGGAGTCTTACTCAGGTTTTGCAAGAGGGTGTTCTCATCTTTCTCTAGAGTTTTGATTTCTCTTTCTAGATCTACGATGTGAGACACATGGGACTTGAGTTTTTCGAGAAGGGATATGCAATTGGGACAGGGCTCAAGACCAACTAATTGAGAATTTATGTGTTCCTGTTTTTCCAACTTGTTTTGCAGTTTTATGTTATCTTTGACAAGACTTGAAAGGATTTTCAACAGCTCAGATTTTTCATAGTTATTTAAAGAATCAAGAACAGTTTCAGTGGTTACCTCACTGGGTTGTTCCCCAGTGGTTTCTCCTATGGCCATGCCACACATATCTAGGAGTGCCCATGACTCCGGATCTTCGTCTTCATCATCGCTCCAGGTAGCGATGTAGGCCTTTTTTCCTAGCTTCCGACCATCAGTTCCTTGTGGGCATTCCTTCGCAAAGTGTCCTTTTCTGTTGCACTTATAGCATGTAACATCCGAGAGATCCGTCTCTGCGGGTTTTCTTTGGGAACTTTGTCCTTTTCCCCAGTTCCGACTGTTCCTTTGGGACTTCCCTTTGTAGAAGTTTCGAAGAGCCTTTGTTACGAGAACTAGCTCCTCATCCTCTTCTTCTTCGGAGTCTTCGTGTTGTTCTTGGGTTGATTTGAGCATCTTCTTTATCTTGAGTGCGATCCCTCGATGAGCTCGAGTCTGTTCCTTATCATCGATCTTTCTCTTCTCGTGTCCCACTAGCTTTCCAAACACTTGATGGAGCATGTGTGTTCTACTTTCCGGATTTTCCTTGAACATTGTTCTCTCGTTTGCCCATTCTCCAGTCAATCCGTTGAAGAGCTGTTGGACCTTCATCTTATGGGTGATTTCTTCTTTGGTGATCCCCAAGCCTTCCATTTTGGTGTAATGTCCTTCAAATCGGGACTGGTAGCTATCGACAGACTCTCTCATCTCCATTTGGAAGTTGTAGAACTCCCTTTTTGCATTCATCTGAAGATCTTCTCGGAGATCTGAGTTTCCAACGTGCATTTGTTGGATGGCTTCCCACATTTCCTTAGCTGTGTCAAGGTTTGCTACCCTGTCACAGTCTTGTACGCACATGGACCTCTTCAGGTATTGTTTGGCTTTGTAGTTTGCCTCCATACACTTGTATTCGTTGGGTCCCCACTTTGAGAGGTCGTTGACTATGGCAGGATCGATTTCGAAGTTGCCTCTCTCGATAACACACCAGGCTTGGTAGTCTTGGACACGCATCCAATCCTTCATGTCGCGTTGCCAGCTTTCAAATCTTCCTGTAATAAGCCTTGGCGGCTTACTAGTGTTGTTCCCCACTTGAGTAAGTTCCTGAGCCATTTGATACCTGCGATGCTAACACAAATCTAGAGCGCAAGCTCTGATACCAATTGTTGGATCGTAAACGTTAGCAAAGAGCTTGGGAACTGGCAGTTAAGCTGTTCCCAAGGCAGCGGAAGTAAACAGTTCGCAAGTAATAAAGACCGTAAAGAACGCAGTTCCTTTATAGAGGAACCCCACTACAACCAACTAGTTGTATGTGTAAACCTCTACCTCCGCTTGGAGGATTTTGAATGACTTACTTATATTAATTGCTTTGTTCCTTAGTTACACAGCCGGATTCACACTTCTCTGTTCCTACGAATTCTTCCTAACTCTAGCAACACTAGTAAATCCTCTCAACTGAGTTCCTAAGCTCACAACAGCAAAATACAAATAACTCAGACCTTACACCGACTTCTCAGTTCCCTCGTCCTTGGGAACTTCGGCTTCACCGTCGTTGAGATCACACACTCGCCGGCGGGGACTTCTCTTCCTTTTCTTTCTTTTTCTCAGATGTGGGTGTTTGAGAGTTCTGGGAGAAGTACTCAACCGAGTACTATTCATTTGGCTTTATAGTCCAGGTGAGCTTGGGCAGTCGCATCTTTCGTTTGTGTCCAAAATGCCCTTTGCTTGATGCCCAAGTTGTACTTTCTTCACATGTGACTTTGGTTTGAACTAGGTCAACTTCTTGGATCAATCGGACCGTTAGATGAAGCGTGACAGTCTGATCCTCAGATTGTTCCTTCGGGCTATCTGAGACAGAATCCCGCGATCTGCGTTGAACGGTCGTTGTCCTCACATGTGAGTTCCCATGTCCTGGGAATTGTCTTGTTCAGAGTTCCCTTGATGGAAACTCTTTATCGTTGTGGGCTTGTGTTCTCTTGATCATTTCTGGGAGTTCCCATTTCATGGGAACTTCCCTTTTTAGAGTTCCCTTGATAGAAACTCTGCATTGTAGGCTTCTGTGGCTTTTGGTCATTCATGGGAGTTCTTAGTTGTACATGCGTTCCTTATAAATACTTGAACAAACCACATTAGTTCCCTATGGTGTTTGTCATTATCAAAACTTAAGAGAATTACATCGTTGATCCGTTGTTTAGAACCAGAGGTCCCAACAACGTCCCAACACAGGACCATGATGCTTGAAAGCGGAGTTCTTGAGTATTTCTGGGCTGAAGCCATCGGTACAGCTACGTACATCCTGAACCGAGCCATGACAAGGCCTATGATCAAGAAGACATTCTACGAGCTCATCAAAGGGAGAAAACCAAACATCTCCCACCTAAGGACCTTTGGATGCACATGCTCTGTCCACAACAATGGCAAAGACAACCTTGGAAAATTTGATCCTAGAAGCGATGAAGGGATCTTCCTGGGATACTCATCACAAAGCAAGGCTTACAAGGTCTATAACAAGAGGACCAAGAATATAGAAGAAAGCATCCATGTCGTTTTCAACGAGAAATCTGTAAAGATGGGAACAGAGACCCAAGGAAAGGGAACTCTGTTCAAACTGGTCAGACAAGAAGACGATGATGATGACGATGATGAGCCAAGGAAGAGAGATGAAGATTATCCAAGTGCAAGTAACCTTCCACAACCAAGGAACAACAAAGGAAATCCAACTCTCACTGATCAAATCTCCCTCGAAGTTCCCTCCTCAGAAGAACTACATGACACCTCCAACTCTCTTGTTCCCCAAGACAATACCCTGCCAGAATCAAGTGTTCAGGGGGAACAAAGAGGGATCTTACAAGAAATTTCAGAAGAAACACTCAATGAAGAAGCTGAAGACGAGTGTTCCCATGAAAAGGAAGTTTCTACTGAAGATGACACAAGTGCAAGGGAACCCACTCGTACAAGAAACTTTCAATAAAGGAAGGACCACCCCATTGAGAACATCATCTCCCCTTATGATAAAGGTGTACAAACGCGTTCCTCTCTCAATAACTTTTGTGCTTTTAACGTGTTTGTTTCATTGGTGGAACCCAAAAACATCCAAGAAGCTTTGAAGGACCCAGACTAGATTCAAGCTATACAAGAGGAGCTCCACCAATTCGAGAGGAACAAAGTTTGGAAGCTAGTTCCAAGGCCCAAGAACAAGAACATCATAGGAACTCGATGGGTCTTTAGAAACAAGCTCGATGATACAGGGGCTGTAGCAAGGAACAAGGTTAGACTGGTGGCACAAGGCTACAAGCAAGAGGAAGGAATTGATTACGATGAGACCTTCGTACCGGTTACCGGGATCGAAGCCATCAGACTCCTAATTGCCTACGCTGCTCACAAGGGATTCAAGCTCTATCAAATGGATGTGAAAACAGCCTTCCTCAACGGACATCTTAAGGAAGAAGTATATGTGACTCAACCCCCAGGATTCGAAGATGAGAAGCTACCCAACCATGTCTACTTCCTGGAGAGGGCCCTCTACGGACTCAAACAAGCTTCCCGAGCTTGGTATGACAGGTTTGCTCAATTCCTCTTGTCCCATGGATACCTTCGAGGTTCCATAGACAAGACTTTGTTTCTAAAGAAAGAGTCTAAAGACATTTTGATTATGCAAGTATATGTTGATGACATTGTTTTTGGAGCAACTAACGAAACTCTTGTAGAGAAATTTAAGGACCTCATGAGCAGTGAGTTTGAGATGAGTCTCATTGGGGAACTCACGTTCTTCTTGGGACTTCAAATATCTCAAACAAAGGAGGGAACAAAGATTCATCAACAGAAATACATCAAGGAAATGCTCGTAAAGTATGGGATGGAACACTCCAAGCCTATTGACACTCCCATCTCACCAAATTCAAGGCTCAATGCGGATGAAACAGGTATAAGTGTGGACCAAAGGAACTATCGAGTTATGAATGGGTCCCTTCTCTACTTAACAGCTAGTAGACCTGATATCATGTTCTCCGTATGTCTTTGTGCTCGTTTTCAAGATAACCCTATGGAATCACACCTGAAAGAGGTGAAGAGGATTTTCAGGTATCTCAGAGGGAACGATAACTTGTGCCTTTGGTATCCAAGGAACAGTTCCCTTGAGCTCATTGCATACACAGATGCGGATTTTGCAGGGCACCTGGTTGATAGAAAGAGCACATCAGGAATGGCCCAGTTCCTAGGGTCATGCTTAGTTTCATGGGGATCTAAAAAGCAAAACTCAGTGGCACTCTCCACAACTGAAGTAGAATATGTGGTTGCCGCATCTTGTTGTTCCCAAGTTCTATGGCTTAAGTCTCAACTCCAGGATTACGGTATGTCTTTTGGCCTAGTTCCCATATTCTGTGATAATACTAGTGCCAAAAACATTTCCAAAAATCTTGTGCATCATTCTAGAACCAAGCATATAGATATAAGGCATCACTTTCTACGTGACAATGTTGAAAGTGGGAACATCTTGATGGAACACTGTAGAACTAAAGAGCAAATTGTGGACATTCTCACAAAGCTTTAGACAGAGGTCCCTACCAGCGTTTTCGAATGCTTCTAGGGATGATTACTCTAAACTAAACATGTCCCTCTTTGTCTCTCCCTCAATGCTTGACTAGTTTTTCTAAGAATGCATGATAGGGAACTTGGATTTATTACTTTCACTTTGCCATGATTACTAGTCTAAAGTTAAATGTGTACAAGGGAACTTTATTTCTTTTGGCCTCACATGATCAACCAGAGTTCCCTTTATGGTTGATCATATAACCTACCCTAAGCTAGGGACAAGACAAACGATTATCATGAGCCAAAATGTTTACTCCTTTATCGAGTCGTAAATTGTCTGGTTCCCTTTGAATTCCCTAGCCCTAAAAAAGGATGAGTGTGAAGTTTCCTTAACCACTTCACTCTCCCTGACCTTGATACGATCATGGGACCTAGAACACACAAGCAAGGGAACGCTGACTCCTCTGAGAAGATGAACCGTCACTCGGGAAGCAGGATTTTGTGTCAGAAACTCTGAAGCGTTAAGGGCCAAGTATTCAAATTTTGAAAGGGCTCCCCTAGAAATCGTGATGCGTGTCAAGAGGCGTGCTACGGAAGTTGAAACGATGCCCCACGTTCATTGGGCAACGGTTATCGAGGATTTCCCACTTCCCTTTCTACCCTTCGCCCCTTCTCTCCTTAAAACCCTAGTTTGCCATTTTTGGGATCTTATTCCATCTTCAACCTCTGTCATTCTTCTTCTCCACAACCCTTTCACTCTCTTTTTCGAGAAACCTCCAAACTTCCTCTCTTCCCAAAATTCTCCTCAAATGGCCTCCACACACACCTTCGCTCAAGTTAAAGCTTGGGTGCTTGCCAACCCTCGGGTATTCTTCACCTCGTAGTTAAACGAGATTGAACAAGAACCCGATCCCATCATGAAAGACATCCTCATCAACGGGCTTTACAACTCCGTCAGACCTCTCTTACCCCCTCCTACTCCGGCGGAGCAAACACTTGCCATAACATCTTCTTCCGCCCCCACCTCTGAATCACTTCCTCCTCCTTCAACCACCAACACCTCCTCCGGCACTGTCATTCTTGACAGTTTCGGAGATGCTCGTCCTTCTCAAAACGAGAAGCCCCGAAAATCCAAGAAACACCATTCCTCTAAAGATCCCTCGAAATCCAAACATACCAAAAAATCCAAACACTCCAAAGATCCCTCACAATCCAAAAAGCGCAAACACTCTGAGGCCTCAGAATACTCGGAGCCCAGAAAGAAATCTTTCTTCAAGATTGACGACTACTTGAACTGCTCCAAGGACAGTTCCTGTATAGCCAAACCACCCTTCATCTTCCATTCGGACTCTGGGACCTCCCAATCCCAGAGTCAACTCACTTCTTCTTCCCTCTCTCTTCCTATAATTGAGGGACCTCCCAAACCTCTTCCCCAAAACAAAAGACTCCTCCACCAACTTCCTCTGTTCCCACAACGAAGGGAACTCCACCTCCACCCCACAAAACTCCTTCCCCTCCTTCCTCACCCATACACACGCCTATCCCTCAAACTCCTGCCTCGGGGACCACTACTCCCCAAGTTCCCGTATCCACCCCTCTTCCCCCTTCTACACAAATATCCACTCCTCTCCTCTCCCCTCTTCCACAACATCCCCAACTACCACAAAACTTCCTTCTCCCTCTCCCTCCAAAACTGTTGTCGTCCTCACTTCAGACGACGATGACCTTCCTATCTCTGTTGTCATCAGCAAAATGACCAAGGACCCTCCTCCTCTCATCATGGGAACTGTAGATGAAGAGGCCCAGCTCAAGGCTATAGAGGACGAGATCAACAGGGTCCCAACTGAGGCAACAACTGACAAAGGGACCAAGTCCCCAGAAAAACTGGCTCCTGAAGAGCCCGTGGAACAAAGGAACCCAGCTCCGGCTGGGACGAGTTTAGGTCATCCTGACGATGACGAGGGGGCTCAAGCTCAAGCTCCTCCGAGGATGAAGGGACCTCCAGTGATGAGGTCGAAGAACAAGAAAAGGCTCCAGCTGCTAAGGAGCCCGCTAAGATCCCAACCCCTGGGCACCAACTTGTGGTGTCCGATGGTTCCCGTGTCACAAGGGAACCCATGTTGTTGATCGAAGCGGCTGAACCCCCTCAGCAGAAAGGACCACCAAAGGTCTCTAGGGGGAACACTTCCAAAAGCACCACAAGAAGAGGGAAGGGAGCTACTACAAAGAGGTTCCCTGTGGACGAACGTCGCAAGCTTCTCCCCCCTCTAATAATTTCTGAAGAGATGCTCATCGAGAATGGACTAGGGGAACTGTGGGACCTGATCAAGGCCCAAGGTTGGGAGCACCTCTGTAAGGAACCCGTGAGTGTAGATCCCTCACAAGTGCGTCGGTTCTACAACAACTTTGTAGTCCGCAAAGACGGCACTCAGGGAACTCTCTCCCTCGAAGGCGACGAGTTTATATTCACAACGTCTACCATCCGCCTTCAGCTTCAGGTCCCTGTTCACGGACTTAGTGATTTGCCCAACAAGCTCTGGGGTGATTATAACAGCGCAGAGGTATACGACACCATTTTCGAGGGCCGAGTTCCCACACAGGGGACCTCGACCCATCATCTGTCCTTGATCGCCAAGCTGGCCCATCAATTCATCATCAATATGGTGATCCCTCGCCAGGAAAAGCGGCTTGTCGTCAATATCCCCGATGCTATACTCCTCTACCACTTCCTCCCGAGAAGGCCCATCAACCTTCCAAGAATCATTCTTGGGCACGTGGAGAAGTGCATGGCGTCCAAGTCCCATTCTCTTCCCTACTCCGGGCTCATCAAGAAGCTTCTACTCAAGGAGGGTCTCTACGACGTCTCCAAAGAAGAAATTACGATTGGAAGGGAACTGGACATCTCAGTGGTCCAGAAGATGAGGCGCTTTGAGCCTGTGGAGGAATCGGCTCAACTGGAATCTGGCGAAGATGGGAACTCTCAAGTGTTGCTTCACATTGCCAACACTCTTGACAAGATAGCACGGGACCAAGAACAGATTATTAAAGGCCAAGACAAGCTCGTAAAGGTCTTGACCCGAATGTGTGATGCCCTGTTCCCACCAAGCCCATGATCTTCCCTTCTTTCTTCCTTAGCCTCACTTGCTCCCACCAAAATATGTTTCTTAAATTTCCTTGTACATATTTTCTTTAGTAATGAATTGGCCTTTAATTTGAATGCGTGTTCCTTTTCTTCCTTATAATTGCATTGCTTGTTTTCGATGATGTCAAAAGGGGGAAAGACAAAAAATGCGAGATGAGTTAAAAGTTTAAGTTATCACAGAACATGCATAAGCTAAGGGGGAACAATTGCATAAAAAGCTAAGTAAGATCTAAGTGTTTTTAATCGAAGTGGCTCCCCAGAATCATCCTTAGGAACTCATTCGCATATCATTCATTGAAATACTTGCTTATTTTGTGATGGGTTTGTCATCATCAAAAAGGGGGAAATTGTTGGGACGTTGTTGGGACCTCTGGTTCTAAACAACGGATCAACGATGCCATTCTCCAAGTTTTGATAATGACAAACACCACGAGGAACTAATGTGGTTTGTTCAAGTATTTCTAAGGAACGCAGGTATGGCCAAGAACTCTCATGAATGACCAAAAGCCACAGAAGCTCACAATGCAGAGTTTCCATCAAGGAAACTCTGAAGAGGAAACTTCCCATAAAATGGGAACTTCCACGAATGATCAAGAGAACACAGGTTTACACAATGAAGAGTTTCCATCAAGGGAACTCTGAAGAAGACACTTCCCATGAAATGGGAACTCACATCTGAGGACAAAGACCGTTCAGCGCAGATCGCGGGATTCTATCTTGGACTGTCCGAAGGAACAGTCTGAGGATCACACTGTCACGAATGATCCAACGCTCCGATTGATTCAAGAAGTTGACCCAAATCAAACCAAAGTCACAAGTGAAGAAAGTACAACTTGGGCATCAAGCAAAGGGCATTTTGGACACAAATGAAAGACGCGATTGCCCAAGAACACCTGGTCTATAAAGCCAAATGAATAGTATTCGGATTGAGTACTTCTCCCAGAACTCACAAATACCCATATCAGAGAAAAGAGAAAGAAGAAGAAGAGAAGTCCCCGACGGCGAGTGTGTGATCTCGACGACGGAGTAGCCGAAGTTCCCAGGAGCAAGGGAACTGAGAAGTCGGTGTAAGGTTTGAGTTACTTGTGTTTTGTTGTTGTTAGCTTAGGAACTCAGTTGAGAGGATTCATTAGTGTTGCTAGAGTTAGGTAGAACTCGTAGGAACAGAGAAGTTTGAATCCGGCTGTTGTAACTAAGGAACAAAGCAATTAATATAAGTAAGTCATTCAAAATCCTCCAAGCAGAGGTAGAGGTTTACCCATACAACTAGTTGGTTGTAGTGGGGTTCCTCTATAAGGGAATTGAGTTCATTACAGTTTTTAATACTTGCGTTTACTTTACTTCCGCTGCCTTGGGAACAGCTTAACAGCCAATTCCCAAGCTCTTTGCTAACGGTTTACGATCCAACAGTATCAAGCAATAAGCACATTCTGCACTAGCATAAAGAATGAGGATAGTATCCATCAATAAGCACATTCTGCACTACCAAATCAAGACGTATCGAATAAAAGCATAAATTCGATCCTAGAAGGAGTGACATTTACATGGATATTTCATCAAACACTTGGTGTGCAATGTTACATCACAAGTCATTTTAAAGGCAAAAGGAGAGAAAACAAGTGATCTTTAAAAACATCTAGGCATAAGTATAAAGAATGAGGATAGAACAAGCCAATTAGCACATTCTCCACTACAAAATCAAGACGTATCGAATAAAAGCATAAATTCGAACCTAGCAACTGAATGCCAGATTTAGGAGTGACATTTAAATGGCCATTTCATCGAAAACATGGTGTGCAATGTTAGATCACAAGTCCATTTTGAAAGGTGAAAGGAGAAAAAACAAGTGAATCGAACATCTAGGCATAAACATAATGAATGAGGATAGTATCAAGCCAATAAGCACATTCTACACTACAAAATAAAGACATGTCGAATAGAAGCATAAATTCGAACCTAGAAACCGAATGCCACATTTAAGAGTGACATTTACATGGCCATTTCATCGAACACTTGGCGTGCAATGTTAGATCACAAGTCATTTTAAAGAAAAAGGAGATATAACAAGTAATTTTTAAAGACATCTAGGTATAAGCATAAAGAATGAGGATAGTATCAAGCCAATAAGCACATTTTGCACTACAAAATAAAGACGTATCAAAAAATAGCGTATATTCAAACCTATACACCGAATGCCTCATTTATGGGTGACATTTACATGGACATTTCATCGAACACTTGGTGTGCAATGTTAGAACACAAGTCAATTTTTAAAGCCAAAAGGAGAAAAAACAAGTGAACTATAAAGACATCTAGGCATAAGCATAAAGAATAAGGATAGTATCAAGCAATAAGCACATTCTGCACTACAAAATCAAGACGTATCGAATAAAAACATAAATTTGAACCTAGAAGGAGTGACATTTACATGGACATTTCATCAAACACTTGGTGTGCAATGTTACATCACAAGTCATTTTAAAGGCAAACGGAGAAAAAACAAGTTATCTTTAAAGACATCTAGGCATAAGCATGAAGAATGAGGATAGAATCAAGCCAATAAGCACATCCTACACTTCAAAATCAAGACATATCGAATAAAAGCATAAATTCGAACCTTGAAACCGAATCCCACATTTAGGAGTGACATTTACATGGCCATTTCATTGAACACTTGGTGTGCAATATTAGATCACAAGTCAATTTTTAAAGGCGAAAGGAGAAAAAACAAGTGAACTTGAACATCTAGGCACAAACAAAAAGAATGAGGATAGTATCAAGCCAATAAGCACATTATACTCTACAAAATCAAGATGTATCAAATAGAAGCATAAATTCAAACCTAGAAACCGAATGCCACATTAAGGAGTGACATTTTCATGGCCATTTCATCGAACACTTGGCGTGTAGTGTTAGATCCCAAGTTAATTTTAAACGCAAAAGGAGAAAAAACAAGGGAACTTTAAAGGCAGCTAGGCATAAGCATAAAGAATGAGGATAGTATCAAGCCAATAAGCACATTTTGCACTACAAAATCAAGACCGATCGAAAAATAGCATATATTCAAACCTATAAACCGAATGCTACATTTGTGAGTGACATTTACATAGACATTTAATCGAACACTTGGCGTGCAATGTTAGAACACATGTCAATTTTTAAAGGCAAAAGGAGAAGAAACAAGTGAACTATAAAGACATCTAGGCATAAGCATAAAGAATGAGGATAGTATCAAGCAATAAGCACATTCTGCACTACAAAATCAAGACCTATCGAATAAAAGCAAATATTCGAACCTCGAAACCGAATGGCATGTTAAGGAGTGACATTTAAATGGACATTTCATTGAACACTTGGCGTACAATGTTAGATCTCAAGTCATTTTAAAGGCAAAAGGAGAAAAAACAAGTGATTTTTAAAGACATCTAGGCATAAGCATAAAGAATGAGGATATTATCAAGCTAATAAGCATATTTTGCACTACAAAATCAAGACATATCGAATAAAAGCATAAATTTGAACCTAGAAACGGAATGCCACATTTAGGAGTGACATTTACATGGACATTTTATCGAACACTTGGCGTGCAATGTTAGATCACAAGTCATTTTAAAGAAAAAGGAGATATAACAATTGATTTTTAAAGACATCTAGGTATAAGCATAAAGAATGATGATAGTATCAAGCCAATAAGCACATTCTGCACTACAAAATCAAGACGTATCGAAAAATAGAATATATTCAAACCTATAAACCAAATGCCTCATTTATGGGTGAGATTTACATGGACATTTCATCGAACACTTGGTGTGCAATGTTAGAACACAAGTCAATTTTTAAAGGCAAAAGGAGAAAAAACAAGTGAACTTTAATGACATCTAGGCATAAGGATAAAGAATAAGTGTAGTATCAAGCCAATAAGAATATTCTGCACTACCAAATCAAGACATATCGAATAAAAGCATAAATTCGAACCTAGAAACAGAATGCCACATTTGGGATTGAAATTGACATGGATATTTCATCGAACACTAGGCATGCAATGTTAGATCTAAAGTCAACTTAAAGGCAAAAGGAGAAAAAAAAAGTGATCTTTAAACACATCTAGGCATAAGCATAAAGAATGAGGATATTATCAAGCCAATAAACATATTCTACACTACAAAATTAAGACGTATTGAAACAAAGCATAAATTCGAACCTAAAAATCCGAATGACACATTTAGAAGTGATATTTACATGAACATTTCATCGAACACTTGGTGTGCAATGTTAGATCGCTAGTCATTTTAAAGCAAAAAGGAGAAAAAACAAGTGAACTTTAAATCTAGGCATAAGCATAAAGAATGAAGATAGTTCAAGCCAATAAGCAAACTCCGCACTACAAAATCAAGACCGATTGAATAAAAGCATAAATTCGAACCTAGAAACTAAATGCCACATTTAGGAGTGACATTTAAATGGACATTTCATCGAACAATTGGTGTGCAATGTTACATCTCTAGTCATTTTAAAGCGAAAAGGAGAAAAAATAAGTGAACTTTAAAGAAATCTAGGCATAAGCATAAAGAATAAGGATAGTTCAAGCCAATAAGCAAATTCTGCACTACAAAATCAAGACCGATCGAATAAAAGCATAAATTCGAACCTAGAAACTAAATGCCACATTTCGGAGTGACATTTAAATGGACATTTTATCGAACTCTTGGCGTGCAATGTTAGAGCACAAGTCAATTTTTAAAGGCAAAAGGAGAGAAAACAAGTGAACTTTAAAGACATCTAGGCATATGCATAACGAATGAGGATAGTATCAAGCCAATAAGTATATTTTGCACTATAAAATCAAGGCCGATCGAATAAGAGCAAAAATTCGAACCTAGAACCCGAATGCCATGTTTAGGAGTAATATTGACATGGACAGTTCATCGAACACTTCGCGTGCAATGTTAGATGACATGTCATTTTAAAAACAAAAGGAGTAAAAACAAGTAAACTTTAAATACATCTATGCATAAGCATAAAGAATGAGGATAATATCAAGCCAATTAGCACATTCTGAACTACAAAATCAAGACGTATCGAATAAAAGCATATATTCAAACCTATAAACAGGATGCCATATTTATGACTCACATTTACATAGACATTTCATCGAACACTTGGCGTGCAATGATAGAACACAAGTCCATTTTTAAAGGAAAAAGGAGAAGAAACAAGTGAACTATAAAGACATCTAGGCATACGCATAACGAATGAGGATAGTATCAAGCAATAAGCACATTCTGTACTACATCACAAAGAGTGACATTTACATGGACATTTCATCAAACACCTGGTGTGCAATGTTACTTCAGAAGTCATTTTAAAGGCAAAAGGAGAAAAAACAAATGATCTTTAAGGACATCTAGGTATAAGCATAGAGAATGAGGATAGGATGAATTCAAGAAGAACATTCTGCACTACAAAATCAAGACGTATCGAATAAAAGCATAAATTCAAACCTAGAAGGAGTGACATTTACATCGACATTTCATCAAACACTTGGTGTGTAATGTTACATCACAAGTCATTTTAAAGGCAAAAGGAGAAAAAACATGTGATCTTTAAAGACATCTACGGATAAGCATGAAGAATGAGGATAGAATCAAGCCAATAAGCACATCCGGCACTACAAAATCAAGACATATCGAATAAAAGCATAAATTCGAACCTTGAAACCGAATCCCACATTTAGGAGCGACATTTACATCGCCATTTCATTGAACACTTAGTGTGCAATGTTAGATTACAAGTCAATTTATAAAGGCGAAAGGAGAAAAAACAAGTGAACTTGAACATCTAGGCACAAACAAAAAGAATGAGGATAGTATCAAGCCAATAAGCACATTATACTCTATAATATCCAGATGTATCGAATAGAAGCATAATTTCAAACCTGGAAACCGAATGCCATATTAAGGAGTGACATTTTCATAGCCATTTCATCGAACACTTGGCGTGCAGTGTTAGAACACAAGTTAATTTTTAAAGGCAAAAGGAGAAAAAACAAGGAAACTTTAAAGACATCTAGGCAAAAGCATAAAGAATGAGGATAGTATCAAGCCAATAAGCACATTTTGCACTACAAAATCAAGACGTATTGAATAACAGTATAAATTCGAACCTATAAACCAAATGCCACATTTAGCCATGACATTTACAAGGACATTTCATCGAACACTTGGCATGCATTGTTAGAACACAAGTCAATTTTTAAAGGCAAAAGGAGATAAAGAAAGTGATCTATAAAGACTTCTTGGCATAAGCATAAAGAATTAGGATTGTATCCAACCAAAAATCATATTATGCACTACAAAATCAAGACATATCGAATAAAAGCATAAATTCGAACCTAGAAACCGAATGCCACATTTAGAAGTTACATTTACGTGGACATTTCATCGAACACATTGCGTGCAAGGTTAGATAACAAGTCATTTTAAATGTAAAAGGAGAAAAAACAAGTGATCTTTAAAGACATCTTGGAATAAGCATAAAGAATGAGGATAGTCTCGAGCCAATAAGCACATTCTACATCACAAAATCATGATATATCGAATAAAAGCATAAATTGGAACCTACAAACCGAATGCCACATTTAGGAGTGACATTTACGTGGACATTTCATCGAACACTTGGCGTGCAATGTTAGATCACAAGTCATTTTAAAGGCAAAAGGAGAAAAACAAGTGATCTTTAAAGACATCTAGGCATAAGCATAAAGAATGACGATTGTATCAAGCCAATAATCATATTCTACACTACAAAATCAAGACATATCGAATAAAAGCATAAATCCGAACCTAGAAACTGAATACCATATTAAGGAGTGACATTTACGTGGACATTTCGTCGAACACTTGGCGTGCAATGTTAAATAAATAGTCATTTTAAAGGAAAAAGGAGTAAAACCCAGTGATCTTTAAAGACTTCTTAGCATAAGCATAAAGAATGAGGATACTATCGACCCAATAAGCACCTTCTGCATTACCAAATCAAGACGTATCGAATAAAAGCATAAATTCAAACCTAGAAACTGAATGTAACATAGGAGTGACATTTATATGGACATTTCATCGAACACTTGGCGTGCAATGTTAGAACACAAGTCAATTTTTAAAGGCAAAAGGAGAAAAAACAAGTGATCTATAAAGACATCTAGGCATAAGCATAAAGAATGAGGATAGTATCCAGCCAATAAGCACATTCTGCACTACAAAATCAAGTCGTACCGAATAAAAGAAAAAATTCGAACATAGAAACTGAATTACATGCTTAGGAGTGACATTTTCATGGACATTTCATCGAACAATTGGCATACAATGTTAGCTCACAAGTCATTTTAAAGGCAAACGGAGAAGAACAAGTGATCTTTAAAGACATCTAGACATAAGCATAAAGAATGAGGATTGTATCAAGCCAATAGTTATAATATGCAGTACAAAATAAAGATGTATCGAATAAAAGCACAAATTCGAACCTAGAATCCGAATGCCACATTTAGGAGTGACATTTACGTGGACATTTCATCGAACACTTGACGTGCAATGTTAGAACACAAGTCAATTTTTAAAGGCAAAAGGAGATAAAACAAGTGATCTATAAAGACTTCTAGGCATAAGCATAAACAATTAGGATTGTATCCAGCCAATAATCATATTCTGCACTACAAAATCAAGACATATCGAATAAAAGCGTAAATTCGAATCTAGAAACCGAATGCCACATTTAGAAGTTACATTTACGTGGACATTTCATCGAACACATGGCGTGCAAGTTTAGATAACAAGTCATTTTAAAGGCAAAAGGAGAAAAAGCAAGTGATCTTTAAAGACTTCTTGGAATAAGCATAAGGAATGAGAATAGTATAGAGCCAATAAGCACATTCTGCACTACAAAATCAAGACGTATTGAATAACAGTATAAATTCGAACCTATAAACCAAATGCCACATTTAGCCATGACATTTACATGGATATTTCATCGAACACTTGGCATGCATTGTTAGAACACAAGTCAATTTTTAAAGGCAAAAGGAGATAAAGAAATTGATCTATAAAGAATTCTAGGCATAAGCATAAAGAATTAGGATTGTATCCAGCCAATAATCATATTCTGCACTACAAAATCATGACATATCGAATAAAAGCATAAATTCGAACCTAGAAACCGAATGCCACATTTAGAAGTTACATTTACGTGGACATTTCATCGAACACATTGCGTGCAAGGTTAGGTAACAAGTCATTTTAAATGTAAAAGGAGAAAAAACAAGTGATCTTTAAAGACATCTTGGAATAAGCATAAAGAATGAGGATAGTATCGAGCCAATAAGCACATTCTACATCACAAAATCATGATATATCGAATAAAAGCATAAATTGGAACCTACAAACCGAATGCCACATTTAGGAGTGACATTTACGTGGACATTTCATCGAACACTTGGCGTGCAATGTCAGATCACAAGTCATTTTAAAGGCAAAAGGAGAAAAAATAAGTGATCTTTAAAGACTTCTTGGAATAAGCATAAAGAATGAGGATAGTATCGAGCCAATACGCACCTTCTGCATTACCAAATCAAGAAGTATCGAATAAAGGCATAAATTCAAACCTAAAACTAAATGTAACATTTAGGAGTGACATTTATATGGCCATTTCATCGAACACTTGGCGTGCAATGTTAGAACACAAGTCAATATTTAAAGGCAAAAGGAGATAAAACAAGTCATCTATAAAGACTTCTAGGCATAAGCATAAAGAATTAGGATTGTATCCAGCCAATAATCATGTTCTGCACTACAAAATCAAGACATATCGAATAAAAGCATAAATTTGAACCTAGAAACCGAATGCCACATTTAGAAGTTACATTTACGTGGACATTTCATCGAACACATGGCGTGCAAGGTTAGATAACAAGTCATTTTAAAGGCAAAAGGAAAAAAAACAAGTGATCTTTAAAGACATCTTGGAATAAGCATAAAGAATGAGGATAGTATCGAGCCAATAAGCACATTCTACATCACAAAATCAAGATATATCGAATAAAAGCATAAATTGTAACCAACAAACCGAATGCCACATTTAGGAGTGACATTTATGTGGACATTTCATCGAACACTTGGCGTGCAATGTTAGATAACTAGTCATTTTAAAGGAAAAAGGAGTAAAAACCAGTGATCTTTAAAGACTTCTTGGTATAAGCATAAAGAATGAGGATACTATCGAGCAAATAAGCACCTTCTGCATTACCAAATCAAGACGTATCGAATAAAAGCATAAATTCAAACCTAGAAACTGAATGTAACATTTAGGAGTGACATTTATATGGACATTTCATCGAACACTTGGCGTGCAATGTTCGAACACAAGTCTATTTTTAAAGGCAAAAGGAGAAGAGACAAGTGAACTATAAAGACATCTAGGAATAAGCATAAAGAATGAGGATAGTATCAAGCAATAAGCACATTCTGCACTACAAAATCAAGACGTATCGAATAAAAGCAAATAATCGAACCTCGAAACCGAATGGCATGATAAGGTGTGACATTTAAATGGACATTTCATCGAACACTTGGCGTACAATGTTAGATCACAAGTCATTTTAAACGCAAAAGGAGAAATAACAAGTGATTTTTAAAGACATCTAGGCATAAGCATAAAGAATGAGGATATTATCAAGCCAATAAGCATATTCTGCACTACAAAATCAAGACATGTCGAATAAAAGCATAAATTTGAACCTAGAAACGGAATGCCACATTTAGGAGTGACATTTACATGGACATTTCATCGAACACTTGGCGTGCAATGTTAGATCACAAGTCATTTTAAAGAAAAAGGAGATATAACAAGTGATTTTTAAAGACATCTAGGTATAAGCATAAAGAATGAGGATAGTATCAAGCCAATAAGCACATTCTGCACTACAAAATCAAGTCGTATCGAAAGATAGCATATATTCAAACCTATAAACCGAATGCCTCATTTATGGCTGACATTTACCTGGACATTTCATCGAACACTTGGTGTGCAATGTTAGAACACAAGTCAATTTTTAAAGGCAAAAGGAGAAAAAACAAAAGAACTATAAAGACATCTAAGCATAAGCATAAAGAATGAGGATAGTATCAAGCAATAAGCACATTCTGCACTACAAAATCAAGACGTATCGAATAAAAGCATAAATTTGAACCTAGAAGGAGTGACATTTACATGGACATTTCATCAAACACCTGGTGTGCAATGTTACATCACAAGTCATTTTAAAGGCAAAAGGAGAAAAAACAAATGATCTTTAAAGACATCTTTGAATAAGCATAGAGAATGAGGATATGATCAAGCCAATAAGCACATTCTGCACTACAAAATCAAGACGTATCGAATAAAAGCATAAATTCAAACCAAGAAGGAGTGACATTTCCATCGACATTTCATCAAACACTTGGTGTGCAATGTTACATCACAAGTCATTTTAAAGGCACAAGGAGAAAAAACAAGTGATCTTTAAAGACATCTAGGCATAAGCATGAAGAATGAGGATAGAATCAAGCCAATAAGCACATCCGGGACTACAAAATAAGGACATATCGAATAAAAGCATAAATTCGAAACTTGAAACCGAATCCCACATTAAGGAGTGACATTTACATGGCCATTTTATTGAACACTTGGTGTGAATTTTAGATCACAAGTCAATTTTAAAGCCAAAAGGAGAATAAATAAGTGAACTTTAAAGAAATCTAGGCATAAGCATAAAGAATAGGGATAGTTCAAGTCAATAAGCAAATTCTGCACTACAAAATCATGACCGATCGAATAAAAGCGTAAATTCGAACCTAGAAACTATATGCCACATTTCGGAGTGACATTTAAATGGACATTTCATCGAACTCTTGGCGTGCAATGTTAGATCACAAGTCAATTTTTAAAGGCAAAAGGAGAGAAAACATGTGAACTTTAAAGACATCTAGGCATAAGCACAACGAATGAGGATAGTATAAAGCCGATAAGTATATTTTGCACTATAAAATCAAGACCGATCGAATAAGAGCAAAAATTCGAACCTAGAAACCGAATGCCATGTTTAGGAGTAACATTTACATGGATAGTTCATCGAACACTTCGTGTGCAATGTTAGATGTGTCATTTTAAAAGCAAAAGGAGTAAAAACAAGTAAACTTTAAATCCATCTAGGCATAAGCATAAAGAATAGAGATAATATCAAGCCAATAAGCACATTCTGCACTACAAAATCAAGACGTATCGAATAAAAGCACATATTCAAACCTATAAATCGAGTGCCATATTTATGACTGACATTTACATAGACATTTCATCGAACACTTGGCGTACAATGTTAGATTACAAGTCATTTTAAAGGCAAAAGGAGAAAAAACAAGTGATTTTTAAAGACATCTAGGCATAAGCATAAAGAATGAGGATATTATCAAGCCAATAAGCATATTCTGCACTACAAAATCAAGACATATCGTATAAAAGCATAAATTTGAACCTAGAAACGGAATGCCACATTTAGGAGTGATTTTTACATGGACATTTCATCGAACACTTGGCGTGCAATGTTAGATCAAAAGTCATTTTATAGAAAAAGGAGAAAAAACAAGTGATCTTTAAACACATCTAGGCATAAGTTCTAGGCATAAGTTTAAAGAATGAGGAGAGAATAAAGCCAATAAGCAGATTCTGCACTACAAAATCAAGACGTATCGAATAAATGCATAAATTCGAACCTAGAAACCGAATGCCACATTTACGAGTGACATTTACATGGCCATTTTGTCGAACACTTAGAGTGCTATGTTAGGACACAAGTCAATTTTGAAAAGCAAAAGGAGAAGAAACAAGTGAACTATAAAGACTTCTAGGCATAAGCATAAAGAATGAGGATAGTATCAAGCAATAAGCACATTCTGCACTACAAAATCAAGACGTATCGAAGAAAAGCAAATATTCGAACCTCGAAACCGAATGGCATGTTAAGGAGTGACATTTAAATAGACATTTCATCGAACACTTGCGTACAATGTTAGATCACAAGTCATTTTAAAGGCAAAAGGAGAAAAAACAAGTGATTTTTAAAGACATCTAGGCATAAGCATAAAGAATGAGGATATTATCAAGCCAATAAGCATATTATGCACTACAAAGCCAAGACATATCGAATAAAAGCATAAATTTGAACCTAGAAACGGAATGCCACATTTAGGAGTGACATTTACATGGACATTTCATCGAACACTTGGCGTGCAATATTAGATCACAAGTCATTTTAAAGAAAAAGGAGATATAACAAGTGAATTTTAAAGACATCTAGGTATAAGCATAAAGAATGAGGGTAGTATCAAGCCAATAAGCACATTCTGCACTACAAAATCAAGACGTATCGAAAAATAGTATATATTCAAACCTATAAACCGAATGCGTCATTTATAGGTGACATTTACATGGACATTTCATTGAACACTTGGTGTGCAATGTTAGAACACAAGTCAATTTTTAAAGGCAAAAGGAGAAGAAACAAGTGAACTATAAAGACATCTAGGCATAAGCATAAAGAATGAGGATAGTATCAAGCAATAAGCACATTCTGCACTACAAAATCAAGACGTATCGAATAAAAGCAAATATTCGAACCTCGAAACCGAATGGCATGTTAAGGAATGACATTTAAATAGACATTTCATCGAACACTTGGCGTACAGTGTTAGATAACAAGTCATTTTAAAGGCAAAAGGAGAAAAAACAAGTGATTTTTAAAGACATCTAGGCATAAGCATAAAGAATGAGGATATTATCAAGCCAATAAGCATATTCTGCACTACAAAATCAAGACATATCGAATAAAAGCATAAATTTGAACCTAGAAGGAGTGACATTTACATGCACATTTCATCAAACACTTGGTGTACAATTTTACATCACAAGTCATTTTAAAGGCCAAAGGAGAAAAAACAAGTGATCTTTAAAGACATCTAGGCATAAGCATAAAGAATGAGGATAATATCTATCAATAAGCACATTCTGCACTACCAAATCAAGACGTATCGAATAAAAGTATAAATTCGATCCTAGAAGGAGTGACATTTACATCGACATTTCATCAAACACTTGGTGTGCAATGTTACATCAGAAGTCATTTTAAAGGCAAGAGGAGAAAAAACAAGTGATGTTTAAACACATGTAGGCATAAGTTTAAAGAATGAGGATAGAATAAAGCCAATAAGCAGATTTTGCACTACAAAATCAAGACGTATCGAATAAATGTATAAATTCGAACCTAGAAACCGAATGCCACATTTAGGAGTGACATTTACATGGCCATTTTATCGAACACTTAGAGTGCTAAGTTAGGACACAGGTCAATTTTTAAAGGCAAAAGGAGAAGAAACAAGTGAACTATAAAGACTTGTAGGCATTGGCATAAAGAATGAGGATAGTATCAAGCAATAAGCACATCTGCACTACAAAATCAAGACGTATCGAATAAAAGCATAAATTTGAACCTAGAAGGAGTGACATTTACATGGACATTTCATCAAACATTTGGTGTGCAATGTTACATCACAAGTCATTTTAAAGGCAAAAGGAGAAAAAGAAAATGATCTTTAAAGACATCTATGCATAAGCATAGAGAATGAGGATAGGACCAAGCCAATCAACACATTCTACACTACAAAAATCAAGATGTATCGAATAGAAGCATAAATTCGAACTTAGAAACCGAATGCCACATTTAGGAGTGACATTTACATTGCCATTCATCGAACACTTGGCGTGTAGTGTTAGATAACAAGTTAATTTTTAATGGCAAAAGGAGAAAAAACAAGGGAACTTTAAAGACATCTAGGCATAAGCATAAAGAATGAGGCTAGTATCAAGCCAATAAGCACATTCTGCACTACAAAATCAAGACCGATCGAAAAATAACATATATTCAAACCTATAAACCGAATGCCATATTTATGACTAACATTTACATCGACATTTCATCGAACACATGGCGTGCAATGTTAAAACACAAGTCCATTTTTAAAGGCAAAAGGGGAAGAAACAAGTGAACTATAAAGACATCTAGGCATAAGCATAAAGAATGAGGATAGTATCAAGCAATAAGCACATTCTACAATACAAAATCAAGACTTATCGAATAAAAGCATAAAGTTGAACCTAGAAGGAGTGACATTTACATGGACAGTTCATCAAACACCTGGTGTGCAATGTTACATCACAAGTCATTTTAAAGGAAAAAGTAGAAAAAACAAATGATCTTTAAAGACATCTAGGCATAAGCATAGAGAATGAGGATAGGATCAAGCCAATAAGCACATTTTGCACTACAAAATCAAGACGTATCGAATAAAAGAATAAATTCGAACCTAGAAGGAGTGACATTTACATCGACATTTCATCAAACACTTGGTGTGCAATGTTACATCGCAAGTCATTTTAAAGGCAAACAGAGAAAAAACAAGTGATCTTTAAAGACATCTAGGCATAAGAATGAAGAATGAGGATAAAATCAAGCCAATAATCACATCCTGCCACATTTAGGAGTGACATTTACATGGCCATTTAATCGAACACTTGGTGTGCAATGTTAGATCACAAGTCAATTTTTAAAGGCGAAAGGAGAAAAAATAAGTGAACTTGAACATCTAGGCACAAACAAAAAGAATGGGGATAGTATTAAGCCAATAAGCACATTATACACAACAAAATCAAGATGTATCGAATAGAAGCATAAATTCGAACCAAGAAACCGAATGCCACATTTAGGAGTGATATTTACATGGCCATTTAATCGAACACATGGCGTGCAGTGTTAGATCACAAGTTAATTTTTAAAGGCAAAAGGAGAAAAAACAAGGGAACTTTAAAGACATCTAGGCATAAACATAAAGAATGAGGATAGTATCAATCCAATAAGCACATTCTGCACTACAAAATCAGATCGAAAAATAGCATATATTCAAACCTATAAACTGAATGCCACATTTATGAGTGACATTTACATGGACATTTCATCGAACACTTAACGTGCAATGTTAGAACACAAGTCAACTTTTAAAGGCAAAAGGAGAAGAAACAAGTGAACTATAAAGACATCTTGGCATAAGCATAAAGAATGAGGATAGTATCAAGCAATAAGCACATTCTACACTACAAAATCAAGACGTATCGAATAAAAGCAATAATTCGAACCTAGAAACCGAATGGCATGTTAAGGAGTGGCATTTAAATGGACATTTCATCGAACACTTAGATTACAATGTTAGATCACAAGTCATTTTAAAGGCAAAAGGAGAAGAAACAAGTGAACTATAACGACATCTAGGCATAAGCATAAAGAATGAGGATATTATCAAGCCAATAAGCACATTATGCACTACAAAATCAAGACGTATCGAATACAAGCAAATATTTGAACCTAGAAACCAATTGCCATGTTAAGGAGTGACATTTAAATGAACATTTCATTCAACACTTGGCGTACAATGTTAGATCACAAGTCATTTTACACGGAAAAGGAGAAAAAACAAATGATCTTTAAGGACATCTAGGCATAAGCATAAAGAATGAGGATATTATCAAGCCAATAAGCATATTCTGCACTACAAAATCAAGACATATCGAATAAAAGCATAAATTCGAACCTAGAAACCGAATGCCACATTTAGGAGTGACATTTACATGGTGATTTCATCGAACTCTTGGCATGCAGTGTTAGATCACAAGTTAATTTTTAAAGGCAAAAGGAGAAAAAACAAGTGAACTTTAAAGACATCTAGGCATAAGCATAAAGAATGAGGATAGTATCAAGCCAATAAGCACATTCTGCACTACAAAATCAAGACCGATTGAAAAATAGCATATATTAAAACCTATAAACCGAATGCAACATTTATGACTGACATTTACATGGACATTTCATTGAACACTAGGCGTGCAATGTTAGAACACAAATCAATTTTTAAGGCAAAAGGAGAAGAAACAAGTGAACTATAAAGACATCTAGGCATAAGCATAAAAGAATGAGGATAGTATCAAGCAATAAGCACATTCTGCACTACAAAATCAAGACGTATCGAATATAAGCATAAATTCGAACCTAGAAGGAGTGACATTTACATGGACATTTCATCAAACACTTGGACAACAATGTTACATGACAAGTCATTTTAAAGGCAAACGGCGAAAAAACAAGTGACTTTAAAGACATCTAGGCATAAGCATAAAAAATGAGGATAGAATCAAGCCAATAAGCACATTCTGCACTACAATATCAAGACGTATAGAATAAAAGCATAAATTCGAACCTAGAAGGAGTGACATTTACATGGACATTTCATCAAACACTTGGTGTGTAATGTTACATGACAAGTCATTTTAAAGGCAAAAGAAGAAAAAACAAGTGATCTTTAAAGACATCTAGGTATAAGCATAAAGAATGAGGATAGAATCAAGCGAGTAAGCACATTCTGCACTACAAAAGCAAGACATATCAAATAAAAGCATAAATTTGAACCTTGAAACCAAATGCCACATTTAGGAGTGACATTTATCTGGCCATTTCATCGAACACTTGATGTGCAATGTTAGATCACAAATCAATTTTTAAAGGGGAAAGGAGAAAAAACAAGTGATCTATAAAGACATCTCAGCATAAGCATAAAGAATGAGGATAGTATCAAGCCAATAAGCACATCTCTTATCCATTCATAACGAATTTTCAGATCAAACTAAGCTACGATTGTGGCCAATATCTAAAAGGAAGTTGGAGATCTTCCTTTTCTTGAGCCTTACGAATCAAAATCCCTATAAATTGATGCCCCATTTGCTCGAAATTTTCACATCTTAAACCGAAACCCTAGAATTTCGCGTCCTTCGTTAAAACTCGAAATTCTCCCAAACCGTGAATCCCATTCTAAAATTGAACCTATACTCGGAATCATCATGAAAAATCCTTCAAAAACACTATACACCCAATAATTTTCTCGTGACCTAGGCCTTCCAAAATCCTGATTGAAAGTCACGGATCTGTCTCAGTATTTCGATGATATCTTCCTTGTTTCTCCACCTTTTTACGAGCCATTTAAACCACCATATCTCGCTTGGATCTCGCCTGAAATTTATATGGAAATTTCGTCGAATACTTGCCCAGGAAAATAGAGCACAACGTTGCTCGTGAGGCGCTGGTGTCCGCCTCCTTTCGCCGCCGTCGGACCACCTATGCCTCCGCCACTGCCAACAGTAGAAACAGGGGGTTGCAGCCTTCCAACTGTCGTCGGTCCCGTTCTAATCCGTCGTCGGAGCCACCCTCACCGAGCCTCCAAAAACCCGATTGAAAATGTCAGATCTGTCCAGTGATAAACAGAGCATGACTTGTCTCAGTATTTCGGTGATATTTTCCTTGTTTCTCGACCTTTTTACGAGCCATTTAAACAACCATATTCTAGACTTCGAGACGGTTGCAATAATGCCTTATACTCCTCGAAGCGATTCATGACGAGGGAGTAGAAGCTACTTGTATCTCGCTTGATTGCACACATCGTTGTGTCCAAACTGCCTCGTTAATTGGGGTTGTTCTCTCTCCATATACTATGAAAAATTTCTCACTTTATATTGTAAGAAAGCTCTCGAAGTCACGGTTTCAACGTCTCCAGACCCGCTCCATTTCGTCATCTGTAGCAGCCTCAGCGAGCAAAAAACTGAGGTGATGTATGATCAGTCGTGAACAGTAACATGCACAAGGTTGAAGACGACTTCTCCGTTTCATTTCCGTCTTGTTCGGTATTTTTTCGACTCAATCAATTCAATAAATTAATTATTAAAATTATTTAATAAATAAAAGGATTATATTTATTAAAGTTTATAATTTTAATTATTATCGGTCTGTTTAATTAATTTGTCCAATTAATTAAACTCTTCCGCATTTTCTAGTGCATCGTTTTTCGGCATTAAAGGTGATATCAAATCTTCGAGATGATGAAGTCCATAAGAAAATTTTCGAATCTTGAATGTTGTATTCAAATCTAAGGCAAGTTCCCGTTCTTGCTCGGCTAAGTCAATTGCTTGATCTGTCTGATGAGTCTAATAACCATATTTGTGTCTTGATTGAAGTGGTTATGTGTAATATAATTCATGCATAAATATAGTAATTATGCTAGAAATATAATCATAAAAGAACATGCATAAGTATTTAGTTAAATTCTTGAATAAAATTAGAATTAAGAATAATGGTGATAATAATAATAGTTAGGATAGTGTTATTAGTTGAACTACGACTAAGTAAGTCTTGCTCTCGTTTGAATTCATACTCGAGCTTGTCAAATGTGCCTGTAAAAATGGCAAGGGCTTAGTGTTGTCCATTGTGTAACTATTCTCCTCTCATTTAGATTCTTGAGATGATGATATTTAAAGACATCTAGGCATAAGCATAAAGAATGAGGATTGTATCAAGCCAATAATCATAAAAGCAAAATTCAAACCTAAAAACCCATTGCCATGCTTAGGAGTGACATTTACATGGACATTTCATCGAACACTTGGCGTGCAATGTTAGCTCACAAGTCATTTTAACGGCAAACGGAGAAAAAACAAGTGGTCTTTAAAGACATCTTGGCCTAAGCATAAAGAATGAGGATAGTATCATGCCAATAAGCACATTCTGCACTACAAAATCAAGACGTATCGAATAAAAGCATAAATTCGAACATAGAAACCGAATGCCACATTTAGGAGCGACATTTACATGGACATTTCATCGAACACTTAGCGTGCAATGTTAGAAAGCAAGTCAATTTTTAAAGGCAAAAGGAAAAAAAAACAAGTGATCTATAAAGACATCTAGGCATAAGCATAACGAATGAGGATAGTATCAAGTCAATAAGCACATTCTGCACTACGAAATCAAGACGTATCGAATAGAAGCAAAAATTCGAACCCAAAAACAGATTGCCAAGCTTAGGAGTGACATTTACATGGACATTTCATCGAACACTTGTTGTGCAATGTTAGCTGACAATTCACTTTAAAAGCAAAAGGATAAAAACAAGTGATCTTTAAAGACATCTTGGCATAAGCATAAAGAATGAGGATAGTATCCAGCCAATAAGCACATTCAGCACTACAAAATCAAGACCTCCCGAATAAAAGCAGAAATTCGAAACTAGAAACCGAATGCCATGCTTAGGAGTGACATTTACATGGACATTTGATCGAACACTTGGCGTAAAATGTTAGCTCACAAGTCATTTTAAAGGCAAACGGAGAAAAACAAGTGATCTTTAAAGACATCTAGACATAAGCATAAAGAATGAGGATTGTATCAAGCCAATAGTTATAATATGCAGTACAAAATAAAGATATATCGAATAAAAGCACAAATTCGAACCTAGAATCCGAATGCCACATTTAGGAGCGACATTTACGTGGATATTTCATCGAACACTTGGCGCGCAATGTAGATCACATGTCATTGTAAAGGCAAAAGGAGAAAAACCAAGTAATCTTTAAAGACATCTTGGCATAAGCATAAAGAATGAGAATACTATAGAGCCAATAAGCACATTCTGCACTACAAAATCAAGACGTATTGAATAACAGTATAAATTTGAACCTATAAACCAAATGCCACATTTAGCCATGACATTTACATGGACATTTCATCGAACACTTGGCGTGCAATGTTAGAACACAAGTAAATTTTTAAAGGCAAAAGGAGATAAAACAAGTGATCTATAAAGACTTTTATGCATAAGCATAAAGAATTAGGATTGTATTCAGCCAATAATCATATTCTGCACTACAAAATCAAGAAATATCGAATAAAAGCATAAATTCGAACCTAGAAACCGAATGCCACCTTTAGAAGTTACATTTACGTGGACATTTCATCGAACACATGGCGTGCAAGGTTAGATAACAAGTCATTTTAAAGGCAAAAGGAGAAAAAACGAGTGATCTTTAAAGACATCTTGGAATAAGCATAAAGAATGAGGATAGTATCGATCCAATAAGCACATTCTACATCACAAAATCAAGATATATCGAGTAAAAGCATAGATTGGAACCTACAAACCGAATGCCACATTTAGGAGTGACATTTACGTGGACATTTCATCGAACACTTGGCGAACAATGTTAGATCACAAGTAATTTTAAAGGCAAAAGGAGAAAAACAAGTGATCTTTAAAGACATCTAGGCATAAGCATAAAGAATGACGATTGTATCAAGCCAATAATCATATTCTACACTACAAAATCAAGACATATCGAATAAAAGCATAAATCCGAACCTAGAAACTGAATGCCATATTAAGGAGTGACATTTACTTGGACATTTCGTCGAACACTTGGCGTGCAATGTTAGATAACTAGTCATTTTAAAGGAAAAAGGAGTAAAAACTAGTGATCTTTAAAGACTTCTTGGCATAAGCATAAAGAACGAGGATACAATCGAGCCAATAAGCACCTTTTGCATTACCAAATCAAGAAGTATCGAATAAAGGCATAAATTCAAACCTAGAAACTGAATGTAACATTTAGGACTGACATTTATATGGACATTTCATAAAACACTTGGCGTGCAATGTTAGAACACAAGTCAATTTTTAAAGGCAAAAGGAGATAAAACAAGTGATCTATAAAGACTTCTAGGCATAAGGCTAAAGAATTAGGATTGTATCCAGCCAATAATCATATTTTGCACTACAAAATCAAGACATATCGAATAAAAGCATAAATTCGAACCTAGAAACCAAATGCCACATTTAGAAGTTACATTTACGTGGACATTTCATCGAACACATGGCGTGCAAGGTTAGATAACAAGTCATTTTAAAGGCAAAAGGAGAAAAAACAAGTGATCTTTAAAGATATCTTGGAATAAGCATAAAGAATGAGGATAGTATCGAGCCAATAAGCACATTCTACATCACAAAATCAAGATATATCGAATAAAAGCATAAATTGGAACCTACAAACCGAATGCCACATTTAGGAGTGACATTTACGTGGACATTTCATCGAACACTTGGCGTGCAATGTTAGATCACAAGTCATTTTAAAGGCAAAAGGATAAAAACAAGTGATCTTTAAAGACATCTAGGCATAAGCATAAAGAATGACGATTGTATCAAGCCTATAATCATATTCTACACTACAAAATCAAGGCATATCGAATAAAAGCATAAATCCGAACCTAGAAACTGACTGTGATATTAAGAAGTGACATTTACGTGGACATTTCGTCAAACACTTGGCGTGCAATGTTTGGTAACTAGTCATTTTAAAGGAAAAAGGAGTAAAAACCAGTGATCTTTAAAGACTTCTTGGCATAAGCATAAAGAATGAGGATACTATCGAGCCAATAAGCACCTTCTGCATTACCAAATCAAGACGTATCGAATAAAAGCACAAATTCGAACCTAGAATCCGAATGCCACATTTAGGAGTGACATTTACGTGGACATTTCATCGAACACTTGGCGCGCAGTGTAGATCAAAGGTCATTGTAAAGGCAAAAGGAGAAAAAACAAGTAATCTTTAAAGACATCTTGGCATAAGCATAAAGAATGAGAATAGTATAGAGCCAATAAGCACATTTTGCACTACAAAATCAAGACGTATTGAATAACAGTATAAATTCGAACCTATAAACCAAATGCCACATTTAGCCATGACATTTACATGGACATTTCATCGAACACTTGGCATGCATTGTTAGAACACAAGTCAATTTTTAAAGGCAAAAGGAGATAAAGAAAGTGATCTATAAAGACTTCTAGGCATAAGCATAAAGAATTAGGATTGTATCCAGCCAAAAATCATATTATGCACTACAAAATCAAGACATATCGAATAAAAGCATAAATTCGAACCTAGAAACCGAATGCCACATTTAGAAGTTACATTTACGTGGACATTTCATCGAACACATTGCGTGCAAGGTTAGATAACAAGTCATTTTAAATGTAAAAGGAGAAAAAACAAGTGATCTTTAAAGACATCTTGGAATAAGCATAAAGAATGAGAATAGTATCGAGCCAATAAGCACATTCTGTATCACAAAATCATGATATATCGAATAAAAGCATAAATTGGAACCTACAAACCGAATGCCACATTTAGGAGTGACATTTACGTGGACATTTCATCGAACACTTGGCGTGCAATGTTAGATCACAAGTCATTTTAAAGGCAAAAGGAGAAAAACAAGTGATCTTTAAAGACATCTAGACACAAGCATAAAGAATGAGGATTGTATCAAGCCAATAGTTATAATATGCAGTACAAAATAAAGATATATCGAATAAAAGCACAAATTCGAACCTAGAATCCGAATGCCACATTTAGGAGTGACATTTACGTGGACATTTCATCGAACACTTGGCGTGCAATGTTAGAACACAAGTCAATTTTTAAAGGCAAAAGGAGATAAAACAAGTGATCTATAAAGACTTCTAGGCATAAGCATAAACAATTAGGATTGTATCCAGCCAATAATCATATTCTGCACTACAAAATCAAGAAATATCGAATAAAAGCGTAAATTCGAATCTAGAAACCGAATGCCACATTTAGAAGTTACATTTACGTGGACATTTCATCGAACACATGGCGTGCAAGTTTAGATAACAAGTCATTTTAAAGGTAAAAGGAGAAAAAGCAAGTGATCTTTAAAGACTTCTTGGAATAAGCATAAGGAATGAGAATAGTATAGAGCCAATAAGCACATTCTGCACTACAAAATCAAGACGTATTGAATAACAGTATAAATTCGAACCTATAAACCAAATGCCACATTTAGCCATGACATTTACATGGACATTTCATCGAACACTTGGCATGCATTGTTAGAACACAAGTCAATTATTAAAGGCAAAAGGAGATAAAGAAATTGATCTATAAACACTTCTAGGCATAAGCATAAAGAATTAGGATTGTATCCAGCCAATAATCATATTCTGCACTACAAAATCATGACATATCGAATAAAAGCATAAATTCGAACCTAGAAACCGAATGCCACATTTAGAAGTTACATTTACGTGGACATTTCATCGAACACATTGCGTGCAAGGTTAGGTAACAAGTCATTTTAAATGTAAATGGAGAAAAAACAAGTGATCTTTAAAGACATCTTGGAATAAGCATAAAGAATGAGGATAGTATCGAGCCAATAAGCACATTCTACATCACAAAATCATGATATATCGAATAAAAGCATAAATTGGAACCTACAAACCGAATGCCACATTTAGGAGTGACATTTACGTGGACATTTCATCGAACACTTGGCGTGCAATGTCAGATCACAAGTCATTTTAAAGGCAAAAGGAGAAAAAATAAGTGATCTTTAAAGACTTCTTGGAATAAGCATAAAGAATGAGGATAGTATTGAGCCAATAAGCACATTCTACATCACAAAATCAAGATATATCGAATAAAAGCATAAATTCGAACCTAGAAACCGAATGCCACATTTAGAAGTTACATTTACGTGGACATTTCATCGAACACATTGCGTGCAAGGTTAGGTAACAAGTCATTTTAAATGTAAATGGAGAAAAAACAAGTGATCTTTAAAGACATCTTGGAATAAGCATAAAGAATGAGGATAGTATCGAGCCAATAAGCACATTCTACATCACAAAATCATGATATATCGAATAAAAGCATAAATTCGAACCTAGAAACCGAATGCCACATTTAGAAGTTACATTTACGTGGACATTTCATCGAACACATTGCGTGCAAGGTTAGGTAACAAGTCATTTTAAATGTAAATGGAGAAAAAACAAGTGATCTTTAAAGACATCTTGGAATAAGCATAAAGAATGAGGATAGTATCGAGCCAATAAGCACATTCTACATCACAAAATCATGATATATCGAATAAAAGCATAAATTGGAACCTACAAACCGAATGCCACATTTAGGAGTGACATTTACGTGGACATTTCATCGAACACTTGGCGTGCAATGTCAGATCACAAGTCATTTTAAAGGCAAAAGGAGAAAAAATAAGTGATCTTTAAAGACTTCTTGGAATAAGCATAAAGAATGAGGATAGTATCGAGCCAATAAGCACATTCTACATCACAAAATCAAGATATATCGAATAAAAGCATAAATTGGAACCTACAAACCGAATGCCACATTTAGGAGTGACATTTACGTGGACATTTCATCGAACACTTGGCGTGCAATGTTAGATCACAAGTCAATTTAAAGGCAAAAGGAAAAAAACAAGTAATCTTTAAAGATATCTAGGCATAAGCATAAAGAATGACGATTGTATCAAGCCAATAATCATATTCTACACTACAAAATCAAGACATATCGAATAAAAGCATAAATCTGAACCTAGAAACTGAATGCCATATTAAGGAGTGACATTTACGTGGACATTTCGTCGAACACTTGGCGTGCAATGTTAGATAACTAGTCATTTTAAAGGAAAAAGGAGTAAAAACTAGTAATCTTTAAAGACTTCTTGGCATAAGCATAAAGAATGAGGATACTATTGAGCCAATACGCACCTTCTGCATTACCAAATCAAGAAGTATCGAATAAAGGCATAAATTCAAACCTAAAACTGAATGTAACATTTAGGAGTGACATTTATATGGCCATTTCATCGAACACTTGGCGTGCAATGTTAGAACACAAGTCAATTTTTAAAGGCAAAAGGAGATAAAACAAGTGATCTATAAAGACTTCTAGGCATAAGCATAAAGAATTAGGATTGTATCCAGCCAATAATCATGTTCTGCACTACAAAATCAAGACATATCGAATAAAAGCATAAATTTGAACCTAGAAACCGAATGCCACATTTAGAAGTTACATTTACGTGGACATTTCATCGAACACATGGCGTGCAAGGTTAGATAACAAGTCATTTTAAAGGCAAAAGGAAAAAAAACAAGTGACCTTTAAAGACATCTTGGCATAAGCATAAAGAATGAGGATAGTATCCAGCCAATAAGCACATTTAGCACTACAAAATCAAGACCTCCCGAATAAAAGCAGAAATTCGAAACTAGAAACCGAATGCCATGCTTAGGAGTGACATTTACATGGACATTTGATCGAACACTTGGCGTAAAATGTTAGCTCACAAGTCATTTTAAAGGCAAACGGAGAAAAACAAGTGATCTTTAAAGACATCTAGACATAAGCATAAAGAATGAGGATTGTATCAAGCCAATAGTTATAATATGCAGTACAAAATAAAGATATATCGAATAAAAGCACAAATTCGAACCTAGAATCCGAATGCCACATTTAGGAGCGACATTTACGTGGATATTTCATCGAACACTTGGCGCGCAATGTAGATCACATGTCATTGTAAAGGCAAAAGGAGAAAAACCAAGTAATCTTTAAAGACATCTTGGCATAAGCATAAAGAATGAGAATACTATAGAGCCAATAAGCACATTCTGCACTACAAAATCAAGACGTATTGAATAACAGTATAAATTTGAACCTATAAACCAAATGCCACATTTAGCCATGACATTTACATGGACATTTCATCGAACACTTGGCGTGCAATGTTAGAACACAAGTAAATTTTTAAAGGCAAAAGGAGATAAAACAAGTGATCTATAAAGACTTTTATGCATAAGCATAAAGAATTAGGATTGTATTCAGCCAATAATCATATTCTGCACTACAAAATCAAGAAATATCGAATAAAAGCATAAATTCGAACCTAGAAACCGAATGCCACCTTTAGAAGTTACATTTACGTGGACATTTCATCGAACACATGGCGTGCAAGGTTAGATAACAAGTCATTTTAAAGGCAAAAGGAGAAAAAACGAGTGATCTTTAAAGACATCTTGGAATAAGCATAAAGAATGAGGATAGTATCGAGCCAATAAGCACATTCTACATCACAAAATCAAGATATATCGAGTAAAAGCATAAATTGGAACCTACAAACCGAATGCCACATTTAGGAGTGACATTTACGTGGACATTTCATCGAACACTTGGCGAACAATGTTAGATCACAAGTAATTTTAAAGGCAAAAGGAGAAAAACAAGTGATCTTTAAAGACATCTAGGCATAAGCATAAAGAATGACGATTGTATCAAGCCAATAATCATATTCTACACTATAAAATCAAGACATATCGAATAAAAGCATAAATCCGAACCTAGAAACTGAATGCCATATTAAGGAGTGACATTTACTTGGACATTTCGTCGAACACTTGGCGTGCAATGTTAGATAACTAGTCATTTTAAAGGAAAAAGGAGTAAAAACTAGTGATCTTTAAAGACTTCTTGGCATAAGCATAAAGAACGAGGATACTATCGAGCCAATAAGCACCTTTTGCATTACCAAATCAAGAAGTATCGAATAAAGGCATAAATTCAAACCTAGAAACTGAATGTAACATTTAGGACTGACATTTATATGGACATTTCATAAAACACTTGGCGTGCAATGTTAGAACACAAGTCAATTTTTAAAGGCAAAAGGAGATAAAACAAGTGATCTATAAAGAATTCTAGGCATAAGGCTAAAGAATTAGGATTGTATCCAGCCAATAATCATATTTTGCACTACAAAATCAAGACATATCGAATAAAAGCATAAATTCGAACCTAGAAACCAAATGCCACATTTAGAAGTTACATTTACGTGGACATTTCATCGAACACATGGCGTGCAAGGTTAGATAACAAGTCATTTTAAAGGCAAAAGGAGAAAAAACAAGTGATCTTTAAAGATATCTTGGAATAAGCATAAAGAATGAGGATAGTATCGAGCCAATAAGCACATTCTACATCACAAAATCAAGATATATCGAATAAAAGCATAAATTGGAACCTACAAACCGAATGCCACATTTAGGAGTGACATTTACGTGGACATTTCATCGAACACTTGGCGTGCAATGTTAGATCACAAGTCATTTTAAAGGCAAAAGGATAAAAACAAGTGATCTTTAAAGACATCTAGGCATAAGCATAAAGAATGACGATTGTATCAAGCCTATAATCATATTCTACACTACAAAATCAAGGCATATCGAATAAAAGCATAAATCCGAACCTAGAAACTGACTGTGATATTAAGAAGTGACATTTACGTGGACATTTCGTCAAACACTTGGCGTGCAATGTTTGATAACTAGTCATTTTAAAGGAAAAAGGAGTAAAAACCAGTGATCTTTAAAGACTTCTTGGCATAAGCATAAAGAATGAGGATACTATCGAGCCAATAAGCACCTTCTGCATTACCAAATCAAGACGTATCGAATAAAAGCACAAATTCGAACCTAGAATCCGAATGCCACATTTAGGAGTGACATTTACGTGGACATTTCATCGAACACTTGGCGCGCAGTGTAGATCAAAGGTCATTGTAAAGGCAAAAGGAGAAAAAACAAGTAATCTTTAAAGACATCTTGGCATAAGCATAAAGAATGAGAATAGTATAGAGCCAATAAGCACATTTTGCACTACAAAATCAAGACGTATTGAATAACAGTATAAATTCGAACCTATAAACCAAATGCCACATTTAGCCATGACATTTACATGGACATTTCATCGAACACTTGGCATGCATTGTTAGAACACAAGTCAATTTTTAAAGGCAAAAGGAGATAAAGAAAGTGATCTATAAAGACTTCTAGGCATAAGCATAAAGAATTAGGATTGTATCCAGCCAAAAATCATATTATGCACTACAAAATCAAGACATATCGAATAAAAGCATAAATTCGAACCTAGAAACCGAATGCCACATTTAGAAGTTACATTTACGTGGACATTTCATCGAACACATTGCGTGCAAGGTTAGATAACAAGTCATTTTAAATGTAAAAGGAGAAAAAACAAGTGATCTTTAAAGACATCTTGGAATAAGCATAAAGAATGAGGATAGTATCGAGCCAATAAGCACATTCTGTATCACAAAATCATGATATATCGAATAAAAGCATAAATTGGAACCTACAAACCGAATGCCACATTTAGGAGTGACATTTACGTGGACATTTCATCGAACACTTGGCGTGCAATGTTAGATCACAAGTCATTTTAAAGGCAAAAGGAGAAAAACAAGTGATCTTTAAAGACATCTAGACATAAGCATAAAGAATGAGGATTGTATCAAGCCAATAGTTATAATATGCAGTACAAAATAAAGATATATCGAATAAAAGCACAAATTCGAACCTAGAATCCGAATGCCACATTTAGGAGTGACATTTACGTGGACATTTCATCGAACACTTGGCGTGCAATGTTAGAACACAAGTCAATTTTTAAAGGCAAAAGGAGATAAAACAAGTGATCTATAAAGACTTCTAGGCATAAGCATAAACAATTAGGATTGTATCCAGCCAATAATCATATTCTGCACTACAAAATCAAGACATATCGAATAAAAGCGTAAATTCGAATCTAGAAACCGAATGCCACATTTAGAAGTTACATTTACGTGGACATTTCATCGAACACATGGCGTGCAAGTTTAGATAACAAGTCATTTTAAAGGTAAAAGGAGAAAAAGCAAGTGATCTTTAAAGACTTCTTGGAATAAGCATAAGGAATGAGAATAGTATAGAGCCAATAAGCACATTCTGCACTACAAAATCAAGACGTATTGAATAACAGTATAAATTCGAACCTATAAACCAAATGCCACATTTAGCCATGACATTTACATGGACATTTCATCGAACACTTGGCATGCATTGTTAGAACACAAGTCAATTATTAGAGGCAAAAGGAGATAAAGAAATTGATCTATAAACACTTCTAGGCATAAGCATAAAGAATTAGGATTGTATCCAGCCAATAATCATATTCTGCACTACAAAATCATGACATATCGAATAAAAGCATAAATTCGAACCTAGAAACCGAATGCCACATTTAGAAGTTACATTTACGTGGACATTTCATCGAACACATTGCGTGCAAGGTTAGGTAACTAGTCATTTTAAATGTAAAAGGAGAAAAAACAAGTGATCTTTAAAGACATCTTGGAATAAGCATAAAGAATGAGGATAGTATCGAGCCAATAAGCACATTCTACATCACAAAATCATGATATATCGAATAAAAGCATAAATTGGAACCTACAAACCGAATGCCACATTTAGGAGTGACATTTACGTGGACATTTCATCGAACACTTGGCGTGCAATGTCAGATCACAAGTCATTTTAAAGGCAAAAGGAGAAAAAATAAGTGATCTTTAAAGACTTCTTGGAATAAGCATAAAGAATGAGGATAGTATCGAGCCAATAAGCACATTCTACATCACAAAATCAAGATATATCGAATAAAAGCATAAATTGGAACCTACAAACCGAATGCCACATTTAGGAGTGACATTTACGTGGACATTTCATCGAACACTTGGCGTGCAATGTTAGATCACAAGTCAATTTAAAGGCAAAAGGAAAAAAACAAGTAATCTTTAAAGATATGTAGGCATAAGCATAAAGAATGACGATTGTATCAAGCCAATAATCATATTCTACACTACAAAATCAAGACATATCGAATAAAAGCATAAATCTGAACCTAGAAACTGAATGCCATATTAAGGAGTGACATTTACGTGGACATTTCGTCGAACACTTGGCGTGCAATGTTAGATAACTAGTCATTTTAAAGGAAAAAGGAGTAAAAACTAGTGATCTTTAAAGACTTCTTGGCATAAGCATAAAGAATGAGGATACTATTGAGCCAATACGCACCTTCTGCATTACCAAATCAAGAAGTATCGAATAAAGGCATAAATTCAAACCTAAAACTGAATGTAACATTTAGGAGTGACATTTATATGGCCATTTCATCGAACACTTGGCGTGCAATGTTAGAACACAAGTCAATTTTTAAAGGCAAAAGGAGATAAAACAAGTGATCTATAAAGACTTCTAGGCATAAGCATAAAGAATTAGGATTGTATCCAGCCAATAATCATGTTCTGCACTACAAAATCAAGACATATCGAATAAAAGCATAAATTTGAACCTAGAAACCGAATGCCACATTTAGAAGTTACATTTACGTGGACATTTCATCGAACACATGGCGTGCAAGGTTAGATAACAAGTCATTTTAAAGGCAAAAGGAAAAAAAACAAGTGATCTTTAAAGACATCTTGGAATAAGCATAAAGAATGAGGACAATATCGAGCCAATAAGCACATTCTACATCACAAAATATAGATATATCGAATAAAAGCATAAATTGGAACCAACAAACCGAATGCCACATTTAGGAGTGACATTTACGTGGACATTTCATCGAACACTTGGCGTGCAATGTTAGATAACTAGTCATTTTAAAGGAAAAAGGAGTAAAAACCAGTGATCTTTAAAGACTTCTTGGTATAAGCATAAAGAATGAGGATATTATTAAGCCAATAACCACATTTGGCACTACAAAATCCAGACCAATCGAATAAAAGCATAAAGTCCAACCTAGAAACTGAATGTAACATTTAGGAGTGACATTTATATGGACATTTCATCGAACACTTGGCGTGCAATGTTAGAACACAAGTCAATTTTTAAAGGCAAAAGGAGAAAAAACAAGTGATCTATAAAGACATCTAGGCATAAGCATAAAGAATGAGGATAGTATCCAGCAAATAAGCACATTCTGCACTACAAAATCAAGTCGTACCGAATACAAGAAAAAATTCGAACATAGAAACCGAATTCCATGCTTAGGAGTGACATTTACATGGACATTTCATCGAACAATTGGTGTACAATGTTAGCTCACAAAGCATTTTAAAGGCAAACGAAGAAAAACAAGTGATCTTTAAAGACATCTGGGCATAAGGATAAAGAATGACGATTGTATCATGCCAATAATCAAATTCTACACTACAAAATAAAGACGTTTCGAATAAATGACGAAATTCGAAACTAGAAGCCGAATGCCACATTTAAGAGTGACATTTACGTGGACATTTCATTGAACACTAGGCGTGCAATGTTAGATCGCAAGTCATTTCAAAGGCAAAAGGAAAAAAAAAGTGATCTTTAAAGACATCATGGCATAAGCATAAAGAATGAGGATAGTATCGTTCCAATAAGCACATTCTGCTCTACAAAATCAAGACGGATCGAATAAAAGCATAAATTCGAACTTAGAAGCCGAATGCCATGCTTAGGAGTGAAATTTACATGGACATCTGATCGAACACTTGTAGTGCAATGTTAGCTCACAAGTCATTTTAAAGGCAAAAGGAGAAAAACAAGTGATCTTTAAAAACACCTAGGCATAAGCATAAAGAATGAGGATTGTATAAGGCCAATAATCATATTCTACACTAAAAAAACAATATATATCGAATAAAAGCATAAATTCGGACCTAGAAGCCGAATGCCATTTTTAGGAGTGACATTTATGTGGACATTTCATTGAACACTTGGCGTGCAATGTTAGATAACAAGTCATTTTAAAGGATAAAGGAGAAAAAACGAGTGATCATTAAAGATATCTTGGCGTAAGCATAAAGAATGAGGATAGTATCGAGCCAATTAGCACATTCTACACTACAAAATGAAGACGTATCGAATAAAAGCATGAATTCGAACCTAGAAGCTAAATGCCACATTTAGGAGTGACATTTACATGGACATTTCATCGAACACTTAACGTGCAATGTTAGATCACAAGTGATTTTAATGGCAAAAGGAGAAAAAAAGTGATCTTTAAAGAATAACGATAGTATCAAGCCAATAAGCACATTTTGCACTACAAAATCAAGACGCATCGAATAAAAGCATAAATTCGAATCTAGAAACTGAATGCCACATTTAGGAGTGACATTAACGTGGACATTTCATCGAACACTTGGCGTGCAATATTAGATAACAAGTCATTTAAAAGCCAAAAGGAGAAAAAACAAGTAATCTTCAAGTCAATTTTTATCGAACACTTGGCTTGCAATGTTAGAACACAAGTCAATTTTTAAAGGCAAAAGGAGAAAAAACAAGTGATCTATAAACACATCTAGGCATACGCATAAAGAATGGGAATAATATCATGCCAATAAGCACATTCTGCACTACAAAATCAAGGCTGGTCGAATAAAAGCATACATTCCAACCTAGAAACCGAATGCCTTGCTTAAGAGTGACATTTACATGGACATTTCATCGAACAGTTGGCGTGCAATGTTAGATCACAAGTCAATTTTTAAAGGCAAAAGGAGAAAAAACAAGTGATCTATAAAGACATCTAGGAATAAGCATAAAAAATGAGGATAGTACAAAGCCAATAAGAACATTCTACACTACAAAATCAACTGTAGTCGAATAAAAGCATACATTCCAATCTAGAAACCGAATGGCATGCTTAGGAATGACATTTACATGTACATTTCTTCGAACACTTGGCGTACAATGTTATAACATAAGTCATTTTAAAGGATAAAGGAGAAATATCAAGTCATCACTAGAGACATCTTGGCATAAACATAAAGAATGAATATAGTATCGAGCAAATAAGCACATTCTGCACTACTAAATCAAGACGTATCGAATAAAAGCAAAAATTCGAACCTAGAAACCAAATGCCATGCTTAGGAGTGACATTTACATGGACATTTCATCGATTACTTGCATACAATGTTAGATCACAAGTAATTTTAAAGGCAAAAGGAGAAAAACAAATGATTAAAGATATCTAGGCATAAGCATAAAGAATGAGGATTGTATCAAGCCAATAATCATATTCTGCACTACAAAATCAAGACATATCGAATAAAAGGAAAATTCGAACCTAGAAACCGAATGCCACATTTAGGAGTGACTTATACGTGGACATTTCATCAAACACATGGCTTGCAATGTTACATCACAAGTCATTTTAAAGGAAAAAGGAGAAAAAACAAGTGATCTTTAAAGACATCATGGCATAAGCATAAAGAATGAGGATAGTATCGAGCGAATAAGCACATTCTGCACTACAAAATCAAGACGTATTGAATAACAGTATAAATTCGAACCTAGAAACCAAATGCCACATTTAGCCGTGACATTTACATGGACAATTCATCGAACACTTGGCGTGCAATGTTAGAACATAAGTCAATTTTTAAAGGCAAAAGGAGAAAAAACAAGTGATCTATAAAGACATCTAGGCATAAGCATAAAGAATGAGGATAATATCCGACCAATAAGCACATTCTGCACTAGAAAATCAACATGTACGGATTAAAAGCTAAAAATCGAGCATAGAAACTGAATGCCATGCTTAGGAGAGACATTTACATGGACATTTCATCGTACACTTGACGTACAATGTTAGCTCACAATTCATTTTAAAGGCAAAAGTAGAAAAACAAGTGATCTTTAAAGACATATAGGCATAAACATAAAGAATGAGGATTGTATTGAGCCAATAAGCACATTCTGCACTACAAAATCAAGAAGTACCAATTAAAGGCAAAAATTCGAACCTAGAAACCGAATGCCATGCTTAGTAGTGAAATTTACATGGACATTTAATCGAACACTTGTAGTGTCATGTTAGCTCACAAGTCAATTTTTAAAGGCAAAAGAGAAAAAAACAAATGATCTATAAAGACATATAGGCATATGAATATAGAATGAGGATTGTATCAAGCCAATAATCATATTCTGCACTACAATATATATATATATATATATATATATATCGAATAAAAGCATAAATTCGAACCATTAACCCAATACCATGCTTAGGAGTGAAATTTACATGGACATTTCATCGAACACTTAGCGTGAATTGTTAGATCACAAGTCTTTTTAAAGGCAAAATGAGAAATAACAGGTGATCTTTGAAGACATCTAGGCATAAGCATAAAGAATGAGAATAGTATCGAGCCAATAAGCACAATTTACACTACAAAATCAAGACGTATCGAATAAAAGCATAAGGAGAAAAAACACTTAGCGTGCGATGTTTACATGGACATTTCATCGAACACTTAGCATGCGATGTTAGAACACAAGTCAATTTTTAAAGGCAAAAGGAGAAAAAACAAGAGATCTATAAAGACATCTAGGCATAAGCATAATGAGTGAGGATAGTATCAAGTTAATAAGCACATTCAGCACTACAAAATCAAGAAGTATCGAATAAAAGAAAAAATTCAAACATAAAAACCCATTGCCATGCTTAGGAGTAACATTTACATGGACATTTCAACGAACACTTGGCGTACAATGTTAGATCACAAGTCATTTTAAAGGCAAAAGCAGAAAAATCAGTGATCTTTAAAGACATCTAGGCATAAGCATAAAGAATGAGGATTGAATCAAGCCAATAATCATATTCTGCACTACAAAATCAAGACATATCGAATAAAAGCGCAAATTTGAACCTAGAAACCGAATGCCACATTTAGGAGCGACATTTACATGCACATTTCATCGAACACTTAGCGTGCAATGTTAGAACGCAAGTCAATTTTTAAATGCAAAAGGAGAAAAAACAAGTGATCTATAAAGACATCTAGGCATAAGCATAACGAATGAGGATAGTATCAAGTCAATAAGCACATTCTGCACTACGAAGTCAAGACGTATCGAATAGAAGCAAAAATTCGAACCGAAAAACAGATTGCCAAGCTTAGGAGTGACATTTACATGGACATTTCATCGAACACTTGGCGTGAAATGTTAGCTCACAATTCACTTTAAAGGCAAAAGGATAAAAACAAGTGATCTTTAAAGACATCTTGGCATAAGAATAAAGAATGAGGATAGTATCCAGCCAATAAGCACATTCATCACTACAAAATCAAGACCTCCCGAATAAAAGAAGAAATTCGAACCTAGAAACCGAATGCCATCCTTAGGAGTGACATTTACATGGACATTTGATCGAACACTTGGCGTACAATGTTTGCTCACAAGTCATTTTAAAGGCAAACGGAGAAAAACAAGTGATCTTTAAAGACATCTAGACATAAGCATAAAGAACGAGGATTGTATCAAGCCAATAGTTATAATATGCAGTACAAAATAAAGATATATCGAATAAAAGCACAAATTCGAACCTAGATTTCGAATGCCACATTTAGGAGTGACATTTACGTGGACATTTCATCGAACACTTGGCGCGCAGTGTAGATCACAGGTCATTGTAAAGGCAAAAGGAGAAAAAACAAGTAATCTTTAAAGACATCTTGACATAAGCATAAAGAATGAGAATAGTATAGAGCCAATAAGCACATTCTGCACTACAAAATCAAGACATATTGAGTAACAGTATAAATTCGAACCTATAAACCAAATGCCACATTTAGCCATGACATTTACCTGGACATTTCATCGAACACTTGGCGTGCAATGTTAGAACACAAGTCAATTTTTAAAGGCAAAAGGAGATAAAAAAAATGATCTATAAAGACTTCTAGGCATAAGCATAAAGAATTAGGATTGTATCCAGCCAATAATCATATTCTACACTACAAAATCAAGACATATCGAATAAAAGCATAAATTCGAACCTAGAAACCGAATGCCACATTTAGAAGTTACATTTACGTGGACATTGCATCGAACACATGGCGTGCAAGGTTAGATAACAAGTCATTTTAAAGCCAAAAGGAGAAAAAACAAGTGATCTTTAAAGACATCTTGGAATAAGCATAAAGAATGAGGATAGTATCGAGGCAATAAGCACATTCTACATCACAAAATCAAGATATATCGAATAAAAGCATAAATTGGAACCTACAAACCGAATGCCACATTTAGGAGTGACATTTACGTGGACATTTCATCGAACACTTGGCGTGAAATGTTAGATCACAAGTCATTTTAAAGGCAAAAGGAGAAAAACAAGTGATCTTTAAAGACATCTAGGCATAAGCATAAAGAATGACGATTGTATCAAACCAATAATGATATTCTACACATCAAAATAAAGACATATCGAATAAAAGCATAAATCCGAACCTAGAAACTGAATGCCATATTAAGGAGTGACATTTACGTGGTCATTTCGTCGAACACTTGGCGTGCAATGTTAGATAACTAGTCATTTTAAAGGGAAAAGGAGTAAAAACCAATGATCTTTAAAGACTTCTTGACATAAGCATAAAGAATGAGGATACTATCGAGCTAATAAGCACCATCTGCATTACCAAATCAAGACGTATCGAATAAAAGCATAAATTCAAACCTAGAAACTGAATGTAACATTTAGGAGTGACATTTATATGGACATTTCATCGAACACTTGGCGTGCAATGTTAGAACACAAGTCAATTTTTAAAGGCAAAAGGAGAAAAAACAAGTGATCTATAAAGACATCTAGGCATAAGCATAAAGAATGAGGATAGTATTTAGCCAATAAGCACATTCTGCACTACAAAATCAAGTCGTACCGAATAAAAGAAAAAATTCGAACATAGAAACCGAATTCCATGCTTAGGAGTGATATTTACATGGACATTTCATCGAACAATTGGCGTACAATGTTAGCTCACAAGGCATTTTAAAGGCAAACAAAGAAAAACAAGTGATCTTTAAAGACATCTAGGCATAAGGATAAAGAATGACGATTGTATCATGCCAATAATCAAATTCTACACTACTTAAAGACGTTTCGAATAAATGATGAAATTCTAAACTAGAAGCGGAATGCCACATTTAAGAATGACATTTACATGGACATTTCATCGAACACTAGGCGTGCAATGTTAGATCGCAAGTCATTTCAAAGGCAAAAGGAAAAAAAAATAAGTGATCTTTAAAGACATTATGGCATAAGCATAAAGAATGAGGATAGTATCGTGCCAATAAGCACATTCTGCTCTACAAAATCAAGACGGATCGAATAAAAGCATAAATTCGAACATAGAAGCCGAATGCCATGCTTAGGAGTGAAACTTACATGGACATCTCATCGAACACTTGTAGTGCAATGTTAGCTCACAAGTCATTTTAAAGGCAAAAGGAGAAGAACAAGTGATCTTTAAAAACATCTAGGCATAAGCATAAAAAATGAGGATTGTATCAGGCCAATAATCATATTCTACACTACAAAATAAAGACATATCGAATAAAAGCATAAATCCGAACCTAGAAATTGAATGCCATATTAAGGAGTGACATTTACGTGGACATTTCGTCGAACACTTGGCGTGCAATGTTAGATAACTAGTCATTTTAAAGGAAAAAGGAGTAAAAACCAGTGATCTTTAAAGACTTCTTGGCATAAGCATAAAGAATGAGGATACTATCGAGCCAATAAGCACCTTCTGCATTACCAAATCAAGACGTATCGAATAAAAGCATAAATTCAAACCTAGAAACTGAATGTAGCATTTAGGAGTGACATTTATATGGACATTTCATCGAACACTTGGCGTGCAATGTTAGAACACAAGTCAATTTTTAAAGGCAAAAGGAGAAAAAACAAGTGATCTATAAAGACATCTAGGCATAAGCATAACGAATGAGGATAGTATCCAGCCAATAAGCACATTTTACACTACAAAATCAAGTCGTACCGAATAAAAGAAAAAATTCGAACATAGAAACCGAATTCCATGCTTAGGAGTGACATTTACATGGACATTTCATCGAACAATTGGTGTACAATGTTAGCTCACAAGGCATTTTAAAGGCAAACGAAGAAAAACAAGTGATTTTTAAAGACATCTGGGCATAAGGATAAAGAATGACGATTGTATCATGCCAATAATCAAATTCTACACTACAAAATAAAGACGTTTCGAATAAATGACGAAATTCGAAACTAGAAGCCGAATGCCACATTTAAGAGTGACATTTACGTGGACATTTCATCGAACACTAGGCGTGCAATGTTAGATCGCAAGTCATTTCAAAGGCAAAAGGAAAAAAAAATAAGTTATCTTTGAAGACATCTAGGCATAAGCATAAAGAATGAGAATAGGATCGAGCCAATAAGCACAATTTGCACTACAAAATCAAGACGTATCGAATAAAAGCATAAGGAGAAAAAACACTTAGCGTGCGATGTTTACATGGACATTCATCGAACACTTAGCGTGCGATGTTAGAACACAAGTCAATTTTTAAAGGAAAAACGAGAAAAAACAAGTGATCTATAAAGACATCTAGGCATAAGCATAATGAGTGAGGATAGTATCAAGTTAAAAAGCACATTCTGCAATACAAAATCAAGAAGTATCGAATAAAACAATAAATTCAAACCTAAAAACCCATTGTCATGCTTAGGAGTGACATTTACATGGACATTTCAACGAACACTTGGCGTACAATGTTAGACCACAAGTCATTTTAAAGGCAAAAGGAGAAAAACAAGTGATGTTTAAAGACTTCTAGGCATAAGCATAAAGAATGAGGATTGTATCAAGCCAATAATCATATTCTGCACTACAAAATCAAGACATATCGAATAAAAGCATAAATTCGAACCTAGAAACCGAACGTCACATTTAGGAGCGACATTTATATGGACATTTCATCGAACACTTAGCGTGCAATGTTAGAACGCAAGTCAATTTTTAAAGGCAAAAGGAGAAAAACAAGTGATCTATAAAGACATCTAGGCATAAGCATAACGAATGAGGTTACTATCAAGTCAATAAGCACATTCTGCACCACGAAATCAAGACGTATCGAATAGAAGCAAAAATTCGAACCCAAAAATAGATTGCCATGCTTAGGAGTGACATTTACATGGACATTTGATCGAACACTTGGCGTACAATGTTAGCTCACAATTCACTTTAAAGGCAAAAGGATAAAAACAAGTGATCTTTAAAGACATCTAGACATAAGAATAAAGAACGAGGATTGTATCAAGCCAATAGTTGTAATATGCAGTACAAAATAAAGATATATCGAATAAAAGCACAAATTCGAACCTAGAATCCGAATGCCACATTTAGGAGTGACATTTACGTGGACATTTCATCGTACACTTGGCGCGCAATGTAGATCACAGGTATTTTTAAGGGCAAAAGGAGAAAAAACAAGTAATCTTTAAGGACATCTTGGCATAAGCATAAGGAATGAGGATAGTATCAAGCCAATAAGCACATTCTACATCACAAAATCAAGAAATATCGAATAAAAGCATAAATTGTAACCTACAAACCGAATGCCACATTTAAGAGTGACATTTACATGGACATTTCATCGAACACTAGGCGTGCAATGTTAGATCGCAAGTCTTTTTAAGGGCAAAAGGAGAAAAAACAAGTAATCTTTAAGGACATCTTGGCATAAGCATAAGGAATGAGGATAGTATCGAGCCAATAAGCACATTCTACATCACAAAATCAAGATATATCGAATAAAAGCATAAATTGGAACCTACAAACCGAATGCCACATTTAGGAGTGACATTTACATGGACATTTCATCGAACACTTGGCGTGCAATGTTAGATAACAAGTCATTTCAAATGCAAAAGGAGAAAAAACAAGTGATCTTTAAAGACATCTTGGCATAAGCGTAATGAATGAGGATAGTATCGAAGCAATAAGCACATTATGCACAATATTATCAAGACGTATCAAATAACAGCATTAATTCAAACCTAGAAACCGAATGCCACATTTAGGAGTCACATTTACATGGGCTTTTCATCGAACACTTGGCGTGCAATGTTAGAACACAAGTCAATTTTTAAACATAAAAGGCGAAAAAACCAGTGATCTATTAAGACATCTAGGCAAAAGCATAAAGAAAGAGGATTGTATCAAGCCAATAATAAAATTATACACTAGAAAATCAAGACATATCGAATAAAAGCATAAATTCAAACCAAGAAACTGAATGCCACATTTAGGAGTGACATTTACTTGGACATTTTATCGAACACTTGGAATGCAATGTTAGAACACAAGTCAAATTTTAAAGACAAAAGGAGAAAAAACGAGTGATTTATAAAGACATCTAGGTATAAGCATAAAGAATGAGGATATTATCAAGCCAATAAGCACATTCTGCACTACAAAATAGAGACGTATCGAATAAAAGCAAAAATTCATACCTAGAAACCGAATGCCGCATTTTGGAATGAAATTTACGTGGACATTTCATCAACACTTGGCGTGCAATGTTAGATCACTAGTCATTTTAAAGGCAAAAGAAGAAAAAACAAGTAATCTTTAAAAACATCTTGGCATAAGCATAGCGAATGAGGACAGTATTAAGCCAATAAGCACATTCTACACTACAAAACCAAGACGTATCGAATAAAAGCAAAAATTCTAACCTAGAAACTGAATGTCGTGCTTAGGAGTGACATTTACATGGATATTTCATCGAACACTTGGCATAAAATGTTAGATCACAAGTCATTTTAAAGGCAAAAAGAGAAAACCAAGTGATCTTTAAAGACATCTAGGCATAAGCATAAAGAATGCAGATTTTATCAAGCCAATAATCATATTCTGCACTACAAAATAAAGACATATCGAATAAAAGCATAAATTCGAACCTAGAAACCGAATGCCACATTTAGGAGTGACATTAACGTGGACATTTCATCGAACACTAGGCGTGCAATGTTAGATAACAAGTCATTTTAAAGCCAAAAGGAGAAAAAACAAGTAATCTTCAAAGACATCTTGGCATAAGCATAAAGAATGAGGATAGTATCGAGCCAATAAGCACATTCTGCACTACCAAATCAAGACGTATCGAATAAAAGTAAAAGTTCGAACCTAGAAACTGAATACCATGCTTAGGAGTGACATTTACATGGAAATTTCACAAAACACTTGGCGTGCAATGTTAGAACACAAGTCAATTTTCAAAGGCAAAAGGAGGAAAAACAAGTGATCTATAAAGATATCTAGGCATAAGCATAAAGAATGAGGATAGTATCAAGCCAATAAGCACATTCTGCACTACAAAATCATCACTGGTCGAATAAAGGCATACATTCAAACCTAGAAACCGAATGCCATGCTTAGGAGTGACATTTACATGGACATTTCATCGAACACTTGGCGTGCAATGTTAGATCACAAGTCATTTCAAAGGAAAAAGGAGAAAAAACAAGTGATCTTTAAAGACATCTTGGAATAAGCATAATGAATGAGGATAGTATCGAGCCAATAAACACATTCTGCACAATCAAATCAAGACGTATCGAATAACAGCATAAATTCAAACCTAGAAACCGAATGCCACATTTAGGAGTGATATTTACATGGACATTACATCATACACTTGGCGTGCAAGGTTAAACCACAAGTAAATTTTTAAAGGCAAAAGGAGAAAAAACCAATGATCTATAAAGACATCTAGGCATAAGCATAAAGAATAAGGATTGTATCAAGCCAATAATAAAAGTATACACTAGAAAATCAAGACATATCGAATAAAAGCATAAATTCGAACCTAGAAACCGAATGCCACATTTAGGAGTGGCATTTACTTGGACATTTCATCGAACACATGGCGTGCAATGTTAGGTCACAAGTCATTTTAAAGGCAAAAGGAGAATAACAAGTGATCTTTAAAGACATCTAGGCATAAGCATAATGAATGAGGATTGTATCAAGCGAATAATTATTTTGCACTACAAAATCAATACATATAGAATAAAAGCATAAATTCGAACCAAGAAACTGAATGCCACATTTAGGAGTGAAATTTACGTGGACATTTCATCGAACACTTGGCGTGCAATGTTAGATCACAAATCTTTTTAAGGGCAAAAGGAGAAAAAACAAGTAATCTTTAAGGACATCTTGGCATAAGCATAAGGAATGAGGATAGTATCGAAAAAAATAAGCACATTCTACATCACAAAATCAAGATATATCGAATAAAAGCATAAATTGGAACCTACAAACCGAATGCCACATTTAGGAGTGACATTTACATGGACATTTCATCGAACACTTGGCGTGCAATGTTAGATAACAAGTCATTTCAAATGCAAAAGGAGAAAAAACAAGTGATCTTTAAAGACATCTTGGCATAAGCATAATGAATGAGGATAGTATCGAAACAATAAGCACATTATGCACAATATTATCAAGACGTATCAAATAACAGCATTAATTCAAACCTAGAAACCGAATGCCACATTTAAGAGTCACATTTACATGGGCTTTTCATCGAACACTTGGCGTGCAATGTTAGAACACAAGTCAATTTTTAAACGTAAAAGGCGAAAAAAACAGTGATCTATTAAGACATCTAGGCAAAAGCATAAAGAAAGAGGATTTTATCAAGCCAATAATAAAATTATACACTAGAAAATCAAGACATATCGAATAAAAGCATAAATTCAAACCAAGAAACTGAATGCCACATTTAGGAGTAACATTTACTTGGACATTTTATCGAACACTTGGAATGCAATGTTAGAACACAAGTCAAATTTTAAGGACAAAAGGAGAAAAAACGAGTGATTTATAAAGACATCTAGGTATAAGCATAAAGAATGAGGATATTATCAAGCCAATAAGCACATTCTGCACTACAAAATAGAGACGTATCGAATAAAAGCAAAAATTCATACCTAGAAACCGAATGCCGCATTTTGGAATGAAATTTACGTGGACATTTCATCGAACACTTGGCGTGCAATGTTAGATCACTAGTCATTTTAAAGGCAAAAGAAGAAAAAACAAGTAATCTTTAAAAACATCTTGGCATAAGCATAGCGAATGAGGACAGTATTGAGCCAATAAGCACATTCTACACTACAAAACCAAGACGTATCGAATAAAAGCAAAAATTCTAACCTAGAAACTGAATGTCGTGCTTAGGAGTGACATTTACATGGACATTTCATCGAACACTTGGCATAAAATGTTAGATCACAAGTCATTTTAAAGGCAAAAAGAGAAAACCAAGTGATCTTTAAAGACATCTAGGCATAAGCATAAAGAATGAAGATTTTATCAAGCCAATAATCATATTCTGCACTACAAAATAAAGACATATCGAATAAAAGCATAAATTCGAACCTAGAAACCGAATGCCACATTTAGGAGTGACATTAACGTGGACATTTCATCGAACACTAGGCGTGCAATGTTAGATAACAAGTCATTTTAAAGCCAAAAGGAGAAAAAACAAGTAATCTTCAAAGACATCTTGGCATAAGCATAAAGAATGAGGATAGTATCGAGCCAATAAGCACATTCTGCACTACCAAATCAAGACGTATCGAATAAAAGCAAAAGTTCGAACCTAGAAACTGAATACCATGCTTAGGAGTGACATTTCATGGAAATTTCACAAAACACTTGGCGTGCAATGTTAGAACACAAGTCAATTTTCAAAGGCAAAAGGAGGAAAAACAAGTGATCTATAAAAATATCTAGGCATAAGCATAATGAATGAGGATAGTATCAAGCCAATAAGCACATTCTGCACTACAAAATCATCACTGGTCGAATAAAGGCATACATTCAAACCTAGAAACCGAATGCCATGCTTAGGAGTGACATTTACATGGACATTTCATCGAACACTTGGCGTGCAATGTTAGATCACAAGTCATTTCAAAGGAAAAAGGAGAAAAAACAAGTGATCTTTAAAGACATCTTGGAATAAGCATAATGAATGAGGATAGTATCGAGCCAATAAACACATTCTGCACAATCAAATCAAGACGTATCGAATAACAACATAAATTCAAACCTAGAAACCGAATGCCACATTTAGGAGTGACATTTACATGGACATTACATCATACACTTGGCGTGCAATGTTAAACCACAAGTAAATTTTTAAAGTCAAAAGGAGAAAAAACCAATGATCTATAAAGACATCTAGGCATAAGCATAAAGAATAAGGATTGTATCAAACCAATAATAAAAGTATACACTAGAAAATCAAGACATATCGAATAAAAGCATAAATTCGAACCTAGAAACTGAATGCCACATTTAGGAGTGGCATTTACTTGGACATTTCATCGAACACATGGCGTGCAATGTTAGGTCACAAGTCATTTTAAAGGCAAAAGGAGAATAACAAGTGATCTTTAAAGACATCTAGGCATAAGCATAATGAATGAGGATTGTATCAAGCGAATAATTATTTTGCACTACAAAATCAATACATATAGAATAAAAGCATAAATTCGAACCAAGAAACTGAATGCCACATTTAGGATTGAAATTTACGTGGACATTTCATCGAACACTTGGCGTGCAATGTTAGATCACAAATCTTTTTAAGGGCAAAAGGAGAAAAAACAAGTGATCATTAAAGACATCTTGGCATAAGCACAAAGAATGAGGATAGTATCGAGCCAATAAGCACATTCTACACTACAAAATCAAAACGTATCGAATAAAAGCTTAAATTCGAACCTAGAAACCCAATGTCACATTTAGGAGTGACATTTACATGGACATTTCATCGAACCATTGGCGTGCAAAGCTAGAACACAAGTCAAATTTTAAAGGCAAAAGGAGAAAAAACAAGTGATCTATAAATACATCTAGGCATAAGCATAAAGAATAAGGATAGTATAAAGCCAATAAGCACATTCTTCACTACAAAATCAAGACTGGTCGAATAAAAGCATACATTCCAACCTAGAAACCGAATGCCATGCATAGGAGTGACATTTACACGAACATTTCATCGAACACTTGGCGTGCAATGTTAGCTCACAAGTGATTTTAAAGGAAAAAGGAGAAAAACAAGTGATGTTTAAAGACATCTAGGCATAAGCATAAAGAATGAGGATTGTATCGAGCCAATAAGCACATTCTGCACTACAAAATTAAGATGTACCGAATAAAAGCATAAATTCGAATCTAGAAACCGAATGCCATGCTTACGAGTGACATTTACATGGACATTTCATCGAACACTTGGCGTGCAATGTTAGCTCACAACTCATTTTAAAGGCAAAAGAAGAAAAACATGTGATCTTTAAAGACATCTAGGCATAAGCATATAGAATGAGGATTGTATTGAGCCAATAAGCACATTCTACACTACAAAATCAAAATGTACCGCATAAAAGCAAAAATTCGAGCCTAGAAACCGAATTCCATGCTTCGGAGTGACATTTACATGGACATTTCATCGAACACTTGGCGTGCAATGTTAGCTCACAAGTCATTTTAAAGGCAAAAGGAGAAAAACAAGTGATCTTTAAAGACATCTACGCATAAGCATAAAGAACGAGGATTGTATCGAGCCAATAAGCACATTTTGCACTACAAAATTAAGATATACCGAATCAAAGCATAGATTCGAACCTAGAAACCGAATCCCATGCTTACGAGTGACATTTACATTGACATTTCATCGAACACTTGGCGTGCAATGTTAGCCAATAAGAAGGGGATCTTTAAAGACATCTAGGCATAAGCATAAGCATAAAGAATGAGGATTGTATTGAGCCATTAAGCACATTCAGCCTTACAAAAATTCGAGCCCAGAAACCGAATGTCGTGCTTACGAGTGACATTTACATGGACATTTGTTCGAACACTTGGCGTGCAATGTTAGCTCACAAGTCATATTAAAGGAAAAAGGAGAAAAACAAGTGATCTTTAAAGACATCTACGCATAAGCATAAAGAATGAGTATTGTATCGAGCCAATAAGCACATTCTGCACTACAAAATCAAGATGTAGCGAATAAAAGCAACAAATTCGAACCAAGAAACCGAATGCCATGCTAAAAATTTACCTGGACATTTCATCGAACACTTGACGTGCAATATTAGCTCACAAGTCGTTTTAAAGGCAAACGGAGAAAAAAAAGTGATCTTTAAAGCCATCTAGGCATAAGAATAAAGAATGAGGATTGTATCAAACCAATAATCATTTTCTGCACTACAAAATCAAGATATATCGAACCTAGAAGCCTAATGCCACATTTAGGAGTGAGATTTACGTGGACATTTCATTGAACACTTGGCGTCCAATGTTAGATCACAATTCATTTTAAAGGCGATAGGAGAAAAAACAAGTGATCTTTAAAGACATCTTGGCATATGCATAAGGAATGAGGATAGTATCGTGCCAATAAACACATTCTGCTCTACAAAATCAAGACAGATCGAATAAAAGCATAAATTCGAACCTAGAAACCTAATGCCATATTTAGGAGTGACATTTACATGGACATTTCATCGAACCATTGGCGTGCAATGTTAGAACACAAGTCAATTTTTAAAGGCGAAAGAAGAAAAACAAGTGATCTTTAAACACATCTCGGCATAAGCATAAAGAATTAGGATTGTATCAAGCCAATAATCATATTCTACACTACAAAATCAAGACGTATCGAATAAAAGCAAAAATTCAAAACTAGAAACCGAATTCCATGCTTATGAGTGAAATTTACATGAACATTTCATCGAACACTTGGCGTGCAATGATAGCTTACAAGTCATTTTAAAGGCAAAAGGAGAAAAACTAGTGATCATTAAAGACATCTAGGAATAAGCATAAAGAATGAGAATTGTATCAACCCAATAATCAAGACGTACCGAATAAAAGAAAAAAATCAAACCTAGAAACCGAATCTTATGCTTAAGAGTGACATTTACATGGACATTTCATCGAACACTTGGCGTACAATGTTAGCTCACAAGTGATTTTAAAAGCAAAAGGGGAAAACAAGTGATCTTTAAAGACATCTAGGCATAAGCATAAAGAATGAGGATTGTATCAGGCCAATAATCATATTTTGCACTACAAAAACAATATATATCGAATAAAAGCATAAATTCGAACCTAGAAGCCGAATGCCATATTTCGGAGTGACATTTATGTGGACATTTCATTGAACACTTGGCGTGCAATGTTTAGATCACAAGTCATTTTAATGGCAAAAGGAGAAAAACATGTAATCTTTAAAGACATCTTGGCATAAGCATAAAGAATGAGGATAGTATCGTGCCAATAAGCACATTCTGCACTACAAGATCATGTCGTATTGAATAACAACATAAATTCGAACCTAGAAACCGAATGCCATGCTTAGGAGTGAAATTTACATGGATATCTCATCGAACACTTGTAGTGCAATGTTAACTAACAAGTCATTTTAAAGGACAAAGGAGAAAAACAAGTGATCTTTAAAAACATCTAGGCATAAGAATAAAGAATGAGGATTGTATCAACCCAAGAATCATATTCTGCACTACAAAATCAAGATATATCGAATAAAAGCATAAATTCAAACCTAGAAGCCGAATTCTACATTTAGGAGTGAGATTTACGTGGACAGTTCATTGAACACTTGGCGTGCAATGTTAGATCAAAATTCATTTTAAAGGCTAAAGGAGAAAAACAAGTAATCTTTAAAGACATCTTGGCATAAACATAAATAATGAGGATAGTATCGTGCCAATAAGGACATTCTGCACTACAAAATCAAGACGTATCGAATAAAAGCAAACATTCAAACCTAGAAACCGAATGCCACATTTAGGAGTGACATTTACATGGACATTTCATCGAACACTTGGCATGCAATATTAGATCGAAAGTCATTCTAACGGCAAAAGGATAAAAAAACAAGTGATCTTTAAAGACATCTAGGTATACGCATAAAGAATGAGGAAAGTATCAAGCCAATAACCACATTCTGCACTACAAAATCAAGACGTGAAGAATAAAAGAATAAATTCGAACCTATAAATCGAATGCCATGCTTAGGAGGGACATTGACATGGACATTTCATTGAACACTTGGCATACAATGTTAGCTCACAAGTCATTTTAAAGGCAAAAGGAGAAAAAAACAAGTGATCTTTATAGACATCATGGCATAAGCATAAAGAATAAGGATAGTATCGTGCCAATAAGCACATTCTGCTCTACAAAATCAAGACGGATCGAATAAAAGCATAAATTCGAACCTAGAAGCCGAATGCCATGCTTAGGAGTGAAATTTACATGGACATCTCATCGAACACTTGTAGTGCAATGTTAGCTCACAAGTCATTTTCAAGGCAAAAGGAGAAAAACAAGTGATCTTTAAAAATATATAGGCATAAGCATAAAGAATGAGGATTGTATCAGGCCAATAATCATATTCTACACTACAAAGACAATATATATCGAATAAAAGCATAAATTCGGACCTAGAAGCCGAATGCCATATTTAGGAGTGACATTTATGTGGACATTTCATTGAACACTTGGCGTGCAATATTAGATGACAAGACATTTTAAAGGCAAAAGGAGAAAAAACAAGTAATCTTTAACGACATCTTGGCATAAGCATAAAGAATGAGGATAGTATCGTACCAATAAGCACATTCTGCACTACAAAATCAAGACATATTGAATAACAACATAAATTCGAACCTAGAAACCGAATGCCATGTTTAGGAATGAAATTTACATGGACATCTCATCGAACACTTGTCGTGCAATGTTAGCTCACAAGTCATTTTAATGGCAAAAGGAGAAAAATAAGTGATCTTTAAAGAAATCTAGGCTTAAGCATAAGGAATGAGGATTGTATCAAGCCAGTCATCATATTCTGCACTACAAAATAAAGATATATCGAATAAAAGCATTAATTCGAACCTAGAAGCCGAATGCCACATTTAGGAGTGACAATTTACGTGGACATTGCATTGAACACTTGTCGTGCAATGTAAGATCACAAGTCATTTAAAGGCAAAAGGAGAAAAACAAGTAATCCTTAAAGACTTCTTGGCATAAGCATAAAGAATGAGGATAGTATCGTGCCAATAAGAACATTCTGCACTACAAAATCAAGACGTATCGAATAACAACATAAATTCGAACCTAGAAGCCGAATGCAACATTTAGGATTGACATTTACGTGGACATTTCATTGAACACTTGGCGTGCAATGTTAGATCACAAGTCATTATAAAGGCAAAAGGAGAAAAAACAAGTAATCTTTAAAGAAATCTTCGCATAAGCATAAAGAATGAGGATAGTATCGTGCCAACAAGCACATTCTGCACTACAAAATCAAGACGTGTCGAATAAAAGAATAAATTTGAACCTAGAAACCGAATGCCATGCTTAGGAGTGACATTTAAATGGACATTTCATCGAACACTTGGCGTACAATGTTAGCTCACAAGTCAGTTTAAAGGCAAAAGGAGAAAAAACAAGTGATCTTTCAAGACATCTTGGCATAAGCATAAAGAATGAGGATTGTATCGTGCCAATAAGCACAATTTGCTCTACAACATCAAGACTGATCGAATAAAAGCATAAATTCGAACCCAGAAGCCGAATTCATTGCTTAGGAGTGAAATTTACATGTACATCTCATCGAACACTTGTAGTGCAATGTTAGCTCACAAGTCATTTTAAAGGCAAAAGGAGAAAAACAAGTGATCTTTAGAAACATCTAGGCATAGGCATAAAGAATGAGAATTGTATCAGGCCAATAATCATATCCTACACTACAAAAACAATATATATCGAATAAAAGCATAAATTCGGACCTAGAAGCCGAATGCCATATTTAGGAGTGACATTTATGTGGACATTTCATTGAACACTTGGCGTGCAATATTAGATCACAAGACATTTTAAAGGCAAAAGGAGAAAAAACAAGTAATCTTCAAAGACATCTTGGCATAAGCATAAAGAATGAGGATAGTATTGTGCCAATAAGCACATTCTGCACTACAAAATCAAGATGTATCGAATAACAACATAAATTCGAACCTAGAAGCCGAATGCCACATTTAGGATTGAAATTTACGTGGACATTTCATTGAACACTTGGCGTGCAATGTTAAATCACAAGTCATATTAAAGACAAAAGGAGAAAAATCAAGTAATCTTTAGAGACACCTTGGCATAAGCATAAAGAATGAGGATAGTATCGTACCAATAAGCATATTCTGCACTACAAAATCAAGACGTATTGAATAACAACATAAATTCGAACCTAGAAACCGAATGCCATGTTTAGGAGTGAAATTGACATGGACATCTCATCGAACACTTGTCGTGCAATGTTAGCTCCCAAGTCATTTTAAAGGCAAAAGGAGAAAAATAAGTGATCTTTAATGACATCTAGGGTTAAGCATAAGGAATGAGGATTGTATCATGCCAGTAATCATATTCTACACTACAAAATAAAGATATATCGAATAAAAGCATACATTCGAACCTAGAATCCGAATGCCACATTTAGGAGTGACAATTTACGTGGACATTTCATTGAACACTTGTCGTGCAATGTTAGATCACAAGTCATTTAAAGGCAAAAGGAGAAAAATAAGTAATCTTTAAAGACTTCTTGGCATAAGCATAAAGAATGAGGATAGTATCGTGCCAATAAGCACATTCTGCACTACAAAATCAAGACGTATCGAATAACAACATAAATTCGAACCTAGAAGCCGAATGCCACATTTAGGATTGACATTTACGTGGACATTTCATTGAACACTTGGCGTGCAATGTTAGATCACAAGTCATTATAAAGGCAAAAGGAGAAAAAACAAGTAATCTTTAAAGAAATCTTCGCATAAGCATAAAGAATGAGGATAGTATCGTGCCAACAAACACATTCTGCACTACAAAATCAAGACGTGTCGAATAAAAGTATAAATTCGAACCTAGAAACAGAATGCCATGCTTAGGAGTGACATTCCATGGACATTTCATCGAACACTTGGTGTACAATGTTAGCTCACAAGTCAGTTTAAAAGCAAAAGGAGAAAAAACAAGTGATCTTTCAAGACATCTTGGCATAAGCATAAAGAATGAGGATTGTATCGTGCCAATAAGCACAATTTGCTCTACAACATCAAGACTGATCGAATAAAAGCATAAATTCGAACCTAGAAGCCGAATTCCATGCTTAGGAGTGAAATTTACATGTACATCTCATCGAACACTTGTAGTGCAATGTTAGCTCACAAGTCATTTTAAAGGCAAAAGGAGAAAAACAAGTGATCTTTAGAAACATCTAGGCATAGGCATAAAGAATGAGGATTGTATCAGGCCAATAATCATATCCTACACTACAAAAACAATATATATCGAATAAAAGCATAAATTCGGACCTAGAAGCCGAATGCCATATTTAGGAGTGACATTTATGTGGACATTTCATTGAACACTTGGCGTGCAATATTAGATCACAAGACATTTTAAAGGCAAAAGGAGAAAAAACAAGTAATCTTCAAAGACATCTTGGCATAAGCATAAAGAATGAGGATAGTATTGTGCCAATAAGCACATTCTGCACTACAAAATCAAGACGTATCGAATAACAACATAAATTCGAACCTAGAAGCCGAATGCCACATTTAGGATTGAAATTTACGTGGACATTTCATTGAACACTTGGCGTGCAATGTTAAATCACAAGTCATATTAAAGACAAAAGGAGAAAAATCAAGTAATCTTTAGAGACACCTTGGCATAAGCATAAAGAATGAGGATAGTATCGTACCAATAAGCATATTCTGCACTACAAAATCAAGACGTATTGAATAACAACATAAATTCGAACCTAGAAACCGAATGCCATGTTTAGGAGTGAAATTGACATGGACATCTCATCGAACACTTGTCGTGCAATGTTAGCTCACAAGACATTTTAAAGGCAAAAGGAGAAAAATAAGTGATCTTTAATGACATCTAGGGTTAAGCATAAGGAATGAGGATTGTATCAAGCCAGTAATCATATTCTACACTACAAAATAAAGATATATCGAATAAAAGCATACATTCGAACCTAGAATCCGAATGCCACATTTAGGAGTGACAATTTACGTGGACATTTCATTGAACACTTGTCGTGCAATGTTAGATCACAAGTCATTTAAAGGCAAAAGGAGAAAAATAAGTAATCTTTAAAGACTTCTTGGCATAAGCATAAAGAATGAGGATAGTATCGTGCCAATAAGAACATTCTGCACTACAAAATCAAGACGTATCGAATAACAACATAAATTCGAACCTAGAAGCCGAATGCAACATTTAGGATTGACATTTACGTGGACATTTCATTGAACACTTGGCGTGCAATGTTAGATCACAAGTCATTATAAAGGCAAAAGGAGAAAAAACAAGTAATCTTTAAAGAAATCTTCGCATAAGCATAAAGAATGAGGATAGTATCGTGCCAACAAGCACATTCTGCACTACAAAATCAAGACGTGTCGAATAAAAGAATAAATTTGAACCTAGAAACCGAATGCCATGCTTAGGAGTGACATTTAAATGGACATTTCATCGAACACTTGGCGTACAATGTTAGCTCACAAGTCAGTTTAAAGGCAAAAGGAGAAAAAACAAGTGATCTTTCAAGACATCTTGGCATAAGCATAAAGAATGAGGATTGTATCGTGCCAATAAGCACAATTTGCTCTACAACATCAAGACTGATCGAATAAAAGCATAAATTCGAACCCAGAAGCCGAATTCCATGCTTAGGAGTGAAATTTACATGGACATCTCATCGAACACTTGTAGTGCAATGTTAGCTCACAAGTCATTTTAAAGGCAAAAGGAGAAAAACAAGTGATCTTTAGAAACATCTAGGCATAGGCATAAAGAATGAGAATTGTATCAGGCCAATAATCATATCCTACACTACAAAAACAATATATATCGAATAAAAGCATAAATTCGGACCTAGAAGCCGAATGCCATATTTAGGAGTGACATTTATGTGGACATTTCATTGAACACTTGGCGTGCAATATTAGATCACAAGACATTTTAAAGGCAAAAGGAGAAAAAACAAGTAATCTTCAAAGACATCTTGGCATAAGCATAAAGAATGAGGATAGTATTGTGCCAATAAGCACATTCTGCACTACAAAATCAAGATGTATCGAATAACAACATAAATTCGAACCTAGAAGCCGAATGCCACATTTAGGATTGAAATTTACGTGGACATTTCATTGAACACTTGGCGTGCAATGTTAAATCACAAGTCATATTAAAGACAAAAGGAGAAAAATCAAGTAATCTTTAGAGACACCTTGGCATAAGCATAAAGAATGAGGATAGTATCGTACCAATAAGCATATTCTGCACTACAAAATCAAGACGTATTGAATAACAACATAAATTCGAACCTAGAAACCGAATGCCATGTTTAGGAGTGAAATTGACATGGACATCTCATCGAACACTTGTCGTGCAATGTTAGCTCCCAAGTCATTTTAAAGGCAAAAGGAGAAAAATAAGTGATCTTTAATGACATCTAGGGTTAAGCATAAGGAATGAGGATTGTATCATGCCAGTAATCATATTCTACACTACAAAATAAAGATATATCGAATAAAAGCATACATTCGAACCTAGAATCCGAATGCCACATTTAGGAGTGACAATTTACGTGGACATTTCATTGAACACTTGTCGTGCAATGTTAGATCACAAGTCATTTAAAGGCAAAAGGAGAAAAATAAGTAATCTTTAAAGACTTCTTGGCATAAGCATAAAGAATGAGGATAGTATCGTGCCAATAAGCACATTCTGCACTACAAAATCAAGACGTATCGAATAACAACATAAATTCGAACCTAGAAGCCGAATGCCACATTTAGGATTGACATTTACGTGGACATTTCATTGAACACTTGGCGTGCAATGTTAGATCACAAGTCATTATAAAGGCAAAAGGAGAAAAAACAAGTAATCTTTAAAGAAATCTTCGCATAAGCATAAAGAATGAGGATAGTATCGTGCCAACAAACACATTCTGCACTACAAAATCAAGACGTGTCGAATAAAAGTATAAATTCGAACCTAGAAACAGAATGCCATGCTTAGGAGTGACATTCCATGGACATTTCATCGAACACTTGGTGTACAATGTTAGCTCACAAGTCAGTTTAAAGGCAAAAGGAGAAAAAACAAGTGAACTTTACAGATATCTAGGCATAAGCATAAAGAATGAGGATAGTATCAAGCCAATAAGCACAATCTGCACTACAAAATCAAGCCCGATCGAATAAAAGCATAAATTCAAACCTAGTAACTAAATGCCATATTTAGGAGTGACATTTACATGGACATTTCATCGAACACTTGGCGTGCAATGTTAGCTCACAAGTCATTTTAAAGGCAAAAGGAGAAAAACAAGTGATCTTTAGAAACATCTAGGCATAGGCATAAAGAATGAGGATTGTATCAGGCCAATAATCATATCCTACACTACAAAAACAATATATATCGAATAAAAGCATAAATTCGGACCTAGAAGCCGAATGCCATATTTAGGAGTGACATTTATGTGGACATTTCATTGAACACTTGGCGTGCAATATTAGATCACAAGACATTTTAAAGGCAAAAGGAGAAAAAACAAGTAATCTTCAAAGACATCTTGGCATAAGCATAAAGAATGAGGATAGTATTGTGCCAATAAGCACATTCTGCACTACAAAATCAAGACGTATCGAATAACAACATAAATTCGAACCTAGAAGCCGAATGCCACATTTAGGATTGAAATTTACGTGGACATTTCATTGAACACTTGGCGTGCAATGTTAAATCACAAGTCATATTAAAGACAAAAGGAGAAAAATCAAGTAATCTTTAGAGACACCTTGGCATAAGCATAAAGAATGAGGATAGTATCGTACCAATAAGCATATTCTGCACTACAAAATCAAGACGTATTGAATAACAACATAAATTCGAACCTAGAAACCGAATGCCATGTTTAGGAGTGAAATTGACATGGACATCTCATCGAACACTTGTCGTGCAATGTTAGCTCACAAGACATTTTAAAGGCAAAAGGAGAAAAATAAGTGATCTTTAATGACATCTAGGGTTAAGCATAAGGAATGAGGATTGTATCATGCCAGTAATCATATTCTACACTACAAAATAAAGATATATCGAATAAAAGCATACATTCGAACCTAGAATCCGAATGCCACATTTAGGAGTGACAATTTACGTGGACATTTCATTGAACACTTGTCGTGCAATGTTAGATCACAAGTCATTTAAAGGCAAAAGGAGAAAAATAAGTAATCTTTAAAGACTTCTTGGCATAAGCATAAAGAATGAGGATAGTATCGTGCCAATAAGCACATTCTGCACTACAAAATCAAGACGTATCGAATAACAACATAAAGCCGAACGTAGAAGCCGAATGCAACATTTAGGATTGACATTTACGTGGACATTTCATTGAACACTTGGGGTGCAATGTTAGATCACAAGTCATTATAAAGGCAAAAGGAGAAAAAACAAGTAATCTTTAAAGAAATCTTCGCATAAGCATAAAGAATGAGGATAGTATCGTGCCAACAAACACATTCTGCACTACAAAATCAAGACGTGTCGAATAAAAGTATAAATTCGAACCTAGAAACAGAATGCCATGCTTAGGAGTGACATTCCATGGACATTTCATCGAACACTTGGCGTACAATGTTAGCTCACAAGTCATTTTAAAGGCCAAAGGAGAAAAAACAAGTGATCTTTCAAGACATCTTGGCATAAGCATAAAGAATGAGGATTGTATCGTGCCAATAAACACAATTTGCTCTACAAAATCGAGACGTATCGAATAAAAGCAAAAATTCGAAACTAGAAACCGAATGCCATGCTTATGAGTGAAATTTTCATGGACATTTCATCGAACACTTGGCGTGCAATGTTAGCTTACAAGTCATTTTAAAGGCAAACGGAGAAAAACTAGTGATCATTAAAGACATCTAGGCATAAGCATATAGAATGAGGATTGTATCAACCCAATAATCATATTCTGTACTACTAAATCAAGACGAACCGAATAAAAGAAAAAATTCAAACCTAGAAACCGAATCTTATGCTTAAAAATGACATTTACATGGACATTTCAACGAACACTTGGCGTACAATGTTAGCTCACATGTCATTTTAAAGGCAAAAGGTGAAAAAACAAGTAATCTTTAAAGACATCTTGGCATAAGCATAAAGAATGAGGATAGTATCATGTAAATAAGCACATTCTACACTACAAAATCAAGACGTGTCGAATAAAAGAATAAATTCAAACCTAGAAAGCGAATGCCATGCTTAAGAGTGACATTTAAATGGACATTTCATCGAACACTTGGTGTACAATGTTAGCTCACAAGTCATTTTAAAGGCAAAAGGAGAAAAACAAGTGATCATTAAAGACATCTAGGCATAAGCATAAACAATGTGGATTGTATCGAGCCAATAAGCACATTCTGCACTACAAAATCAAGAAGTACCAAATAAAGGCAAATTTTCTAACCTAGAAACCGAATGCCATGCTTAGGAGTGAAATTTACAATGACATCTCATCGAACACTTGTAGTGCAATGTTAGCTCACAAGTCATTTTAAAGGCAATAGGAGAAAAACAAGTGATCTTTAAAAGCATCTAACACTTAGCGTGCAATGTTAGATCACATGTCAATTTTTTAAGGCAAAAGGAGAAAAAACATGTGAACTTTAAAGACTTCTAGGCATAAACATACAGAATGACAACAGTAACAAGTTAATAAGCACATTCTGCTAAACAAAATCAAGACCGATTGAACAAAAGCATAAACTCGAACTTAGAAACCGAATGCCACATGTAGGAGTCACATTTACATGGACATTTCATCGAACAATTGGCGTGCAATGTTAGATCTCAGGTCACTTTAAAGGCAAAAGGCCAAAAAACAAGTGAACATTAAACAAATCTAGGCAAAAGCATAAAGAATGAGGATAGTATCAAGCCAATAAGCACATTATGCAATATCGAATCAAGACCGAACGAATAAAAGCATACATTCGAACCTAGAAACCGAATGCGACATTTAGGAGTGACATTTACATGGACATTTCATCGAACACTTGGCGTGCAATATTAGATCACAAGTCAATTTTCACAGGCAAAAGGAGAAAAAACAAGTGAACTTTAAAAACGTCTAGGCATAAGCAGAAAGAATGAGGATAGTGCCCAGCCAATAATCACATTCTTCACTACAAAACCAAGACGTATCGAATAAAGCATAAATTTGAACCTTGAAACAAATGCCACATTTATTAGTGACATTTACATGGACATGGATCAAACACTTGGCGTGCAATGTTAGATCACAAGTCAATTCTTAAAGGCAAAAGGAGAAAAAACAAGTGAACTTTAAAGATATCTAGGCATAAGAATAAAGAATGAGGATAGTACAAAGCCAATAATCATATTCTTCCCTACAAAATACAGACCTATCGAATAAAACCATAAATTCGAACCTAGAAACCGAATGCCACATTTAGGATGGACATTCACATGGACATTTAATCGAACACTTAGCGTGCAATGTTAGATAACAAGTCATTTTAAAGGGAAAGGGAGAAAAAACAAGTGAACATTAAGGAGATCTAGGCATAAACGTAAAGAATGAGGATAGTATAAAGCAAATAAGCACATTCTGCACTATAAAATCAAGACTGATCGAATAAAAGCATAAATTCGAACCTAGAATCCGAATGGCACATTTAGGAGTGACATTTACATGGACATTTCATCGAACACATGGCGTGCAATTTTAGATCACAAGTTAATTTTAAAGGCAAAAGGACAAAAATATGTGAACTTTAAAGACATCTAGGCATAAGCATAAAGAATGACGACAGTTTCAAGCGAATAAGCACATTCTACACTACAAAATCAAGACCGATAGAATAAAAGCGTAAATTCAAACCAAGAAACTGAATACCACATTTAGGAGTGACATTTACATGGACATTTCATCGAACACTTGGCGTGCAATGTCAGATCACAAGTCAATTTTCAAAGGAAAAAGGAGAAGAAACAAGTTAACTTTAAAGACATCTAGGCATAAGCATAAAGAATGAGGATAGTATCAAGACAATAAGCACATTTTGCACTATAAAATCAAGGTCGGTCGAATAAAAGAATAAATTCGAACCTAGAAACCGAATGCCACGTTTAGGAGTCAAATTTACATGGACATTTCAACGAACACTTGGCATGCAATGTTAGATCACAAGTTATTTTAAAGGCAAAGGGAAAAAAAGGAGTGAACTTTCAAGACATCTAGGTATAAGCATAAAGAAAGAGGACAATATCAAGCGAATAAGCACAATCTGCACTACAAAATCAACACAAATCGAATAAAAGCATAAATTCGAACCAAGAAACCGAATACCACATTTAGGAGTGACATTTTCATGGACATTTCAACGAACACTTGGCGTGCAATTTTAGATGACAAGTCAATTTAACGGCGAAGGGAGGAAAGACAAGTGAACTTTAAAGACATCTAGGCATAAAAATAAAGAATGAGGATAGTATTAAGTAAATACGCATTTTCTGCACTGTAAAATCAAGATCGATCGAATAAAAGTATAAATTCGAACCTATAAACCGAATGACACATATAGGAGTGACATTGACGTGGACATTTCATCGAACACATGGCATGCAATGTTAGGTCACAACTCATTTTAAAGGAAAAAGGAGAAAAAACTAGTGAACATTAAAGACATCTAGGAATAAGCATAAAAAATGAGGACAACCTCAAGCCAATAAGCACATTCTCCACTACAAAATCAAGTCCGATCGAATAAAAGCATAAATTCGAGCCTATAAACTGAATGCCACATTTAGGAGTGATATTTCCATGGACATTTCATCGAAGACTTGGCGTGCGATGTTAGATCACAAGTCATTTTAAAGGAAAAAGGAGGAAAAACAAGTGAACTTTAAAGACATCAAAGCATAAGCATAAAGAATGAGGATAGTATAAAGCGAGTAAGCACATTCGACACTACAAAATCAAGACCGATCGAATAAAAGCATAAATTCGAACCTAGAAATCGAATGCCACATTTAGGAATGACACTAACATGGACATTTCATCGAACACTTGGCGTGCAATGTTAGATCACAAATCAGTTTTTGATGGCAAAAGGAGAAAAAACAAGTGACATTAAAGACATCAAGGCATAAGCATAGAGAATGAGGATCGTATCAAGCCAATAAGCACATTCTGCACTACAAAATCAAGCCCGGTCGAATAAAAGCATAAATTCGAACCTAGAAACTGAATGCCACATTTAGGAGTGACATTTACATGGATACTTCATCGAACACTTGGCGTGCAATGATAGACCACAAGTCATTTTAAAGGCAAAAGGAGAAAAAACAAGTGAACTTTAAAGACATCTAGGCATAAGCATAAAGATTGAGGATAGTATCTTGCCAATAAGCACATTCCGCACTACAAAATCAAACCTGATCGAATAAAAGCATAAATTCGAACCTAGAAACTAAATGTCACATTTAGGAGTGAAATTTACATGGACATTTCATCGAACACTTGACGTGCAATGTTATATCACAACTCATTTTAAAGGAAAACGGAGGAAAAACATGTGAACTTTAGAGACATCTAGGCATAAGCATAAAAATGAGGATAGTATCAAGCGAGTAAGCACATTCGACACTACAAAATCAAGACCGATCGAATAAAAGCATAAATTCGAACCTAGAAATCGAATGCCACATTTAGGAATGACACTTACATGGATATTTCATCGAACACTTGGCGTGCAATGTTAGATCACAAGTCAGTTTTTGATGGCAAAAGGAGAAAAAACAAGTGACATTAAAGACATCAAGGCATAAACATAGAGAATGAGGATAGTATCATGCGAATGAGCACATTCTGCACTACAAAATCAAGCCCGATCGAATAAAAGCATAAATTCGAACCTAGAAACCGAATGCCCCATTTAGGAGTGACATTTACATGGACATTTCATCGAACACTTGGCGTGCAATGATAGACCACAAGTCATTTTAAAGGCAAAAGGAGAAAAAACAAGTGAACTTTAAAGACATCTAGGCATAAGCATAAAGAATGAGGATAGTATTTAGCCAATAAGCACATTCTGCACTACAAAATCAAGCCCGATCGAATAAAAGCATAAATTCGAACCTAGAAACTAAATGCCACATTTAGAAGAAATTTACATGGAAATTTCATCGAAGACTTGGCGTGCGATGTTAGATCACAAGTCATTTTAAAGGCAAAAGGAGAAAAAACAAGTGAACTTCAAAGACATCTAGGCATAAGCGTAAAGAATGAGGATAGTATCAAGCAAATAAGCACATTCTGCACTACAAAATCAAGACCGATCGAATAAAAGCATAAATTTGAACCGAGAAACTGAATGCCACATTTAGGAGTGACACTTACATGGACATGTCATCAAACACTTTGCGTGCAATGTCAGATCACAAGTCATTTTATAGGCAAAAGGAGAAAGAACAAGTGACTTTTAAAGAGATCTAGGCATAAGCATAACGAATGAGGATAGTATCAAGCCAATAAGCACATTCTGCACTATAAAATCAAGACCGATTGAATAAAAGCATAAATTCGAACCTAGAAATCGAATGCCATATTTAGGAATGACATTTACATGGACATTTCATCGAACACTTGGCGTGAAATGTTAGATCACAAGTCATTTTAAAGGAAATGGGAGAAAAAACAAGTGAACTTTAAAGACATTTAGGCATAAGCATAAAGAATGAGGATAGTATCAAGCGAGTCAGCACATTCGGCACTACAAAACCAAGACCGATCGAATAAAAGTATAAATACGAACCTAGAAACCGAATGCCACATTTAGAAGTGATACTTACAAGGACATTTCATCAAACACTTGTCGTGCAATGTTAGATCACAAGTCAATTTTTGAAGGCAAAAGGATAAAAAACAAGTGAACTTCAATGACATCTAGGCATAAGCATAAAGAATGAGGATAGTATCAAGCCAATAAGCACATTCCGCACTACAAAATCAAGCCCGATCGAATAAAAGCATAAATTCGAACCTAGAAACTAAATGCCACATTTAGGAGTCACATTTATATGGACATTTCATCGAACACTTGACGTGCAGTGTTAGATCACAAGTCATTTTAAAGGAAAAAGGAGGGAAAACAAGTGAACTTTAAAGACATCTAGGCATAAGCATAAAGAATGAGGATAGTATCAAGCGAGTAAGCACATTCGACACTACAACATCAAGACCGATCGAATAAAAGCATAAATTCGAACCTAGAAACCGAATGCCACATTTAGGAATGACACTTACATGGACATTTCATCGAACACTTAGCATGCAATGTTAGATCACAAGTCAGTTTTTGAAGGCAAAAGGAGAAAAAACAAGTGACTTTAAAGACATCAAGGCATAAGCATAAAGAATGAGGATAGTATCAAGCAAATAAGCACATTCTGCACTACAAAATCAAGACCGATCGAATAAAAGCATAAATTTGAACCGAGAAACGGAATGCCACATTTAGGAGTGACACTTACATGGACATGTCATCAAACACTTGGCGTGCAATGTCAGATCACAAGTCATTTTATAGGCAAAAGGAGAAAAAACAAGTGAACTTTAAAGACATCTTGGCATAAGCATAAAGAATGAGGATAGTATCAAGCGAATAAGCACATTCGGCACTACAAAAGCAAGACCGATCGAGTAAAAGCATAAATACGAACCTAGAAACCGAATGCCACATTTAGAAGTGATACTTACAAGGACATTTTATCAAACACTTGTCGTGCAATGTTAGATCAGAAGTCAATTTTTGAAGGCAAAAGAAGCAGAAACAAGTGAACTTCAAAGACATCTAGGCATAAGCATAAAGAATTAGGATAGTATCAAGCCAATAAGCACATTCTGCACTATAAAATCAAGCCCGATTAAAAAAAAGCATAAATTCGAACTTAGAAACCGAATGCCACATTTAGGAGTTACACTTAAATGGACATGTCATCCAATACTTGGGGTGCAATGTTTGATCACAAGTCAATTTTTGAACGCAAAAGGAGAAAAAACAAGTAGACTTTAAAGACATCTAGACATAAGCGTAAAGAATGAGGATAGTATCAAGCCAATAAGCACATTATGCACTACAAAATCAAGACCGATCGAATAAAAGCATAATTCGAACCTAGAAACCGAATGCCACATTTAGGAGTGACACTTACATGGACATATCATCAAACACTTGGCGTGCAATGTTAGATCACAAGTCATTTTTAAGGAAAAAGGAGAAAAAACAAGTGAACTTTAAAGAAATCTAGGCATACGCATAAAGAATGAGGATAGCATCAAGCAAATAAGCACATTCTGCGCTAAGAAATCAAGCCCGATCGAATAAAAGCATAAAGTCGAACCTAGAAACTAAATGACACATTTAGTAGTGACATTTACATGGACATTTCATCGAACACTTGACGTGCAATGTTAGATCACAAGTCATTTTAATGGAAAAAGGAGGAAAAACAAGTGAACTTTAAAGACATCTATGCATAAGCAGAAAGAATGAGGATATTATTAAGCCAATAACCACATTTGGCACTACAAAATCCATACCAATCGAATAAAAGCATAAAGTCCAACCTAGAAACCGAATGCCACATTTAGGAGTGACACTTACATGGACATGTCATCAAACACTTGGTGTGCAATGTTAGATCACAAGTCAATTTTTGAAGGCAAATGGAGAAAAAAACAAGTGAACTTTAAAGACATCTAGGCATAAGCATAAAGAATCTGAATTGTATCAAGCCATAAAGAACATTCTGCACTACAAACTCAAGCCCGATCGAATAAAAGTATAAATGCGAACCTAGAAACTAAATGCAACATTTAGGAGTGACATTTACATGGAAATTTCATCGATACAATGTCGTGCATTGTTAGATCACAAGTCATTTTAAAGGCAAAAGTAGAAAAAACAAATGAACTTTAAAGACATCTAGGCATACGCATAAAGATTGAGGATAGTATCAAGCCAATAAGCACATTCTGCACTAAACAATCAGACCCCATCCAATAAAAACATAAATTCGAACCTAGAAAACGAATGACACATTTAGGAATGACACTTACATGGACATTTCATCGAACAGATGGTGTGCAATGTTAGATCACAAGTCATTTTAAAGGCAATGGGAGAAAAAAAAGAAGTGAACTTTAAGGACATCTAGGCATAAGCATAAAGAATGAGGATAGTATCAAGCGAGTAAGCACATTCGGCACTACAAAACCAAGACCGATTGAATAAAAGCATAAATACGAACCTAGAAACTGAATGCCACATTTAGAAGTGATACTTACATGCCTAGATGTTAGATCACAAGTCAATTTTTGAAGGCAAAAGGAGAAAAAACAAGTGAACTTTAAAGACATCTATGCATAAGCATAAAGAATGAGGATAGTATCAAGCAAATAAGCACATTTTGCACTACAAAATCAAGACTGATCGAAAAAAAGCATAAATTTGAATATAGAAACCGAATGCCACATTTTGGAGTGACACTTACATGGACTTGTCATCAAACACTTGGCGTGCAATGTCAGATCACAAGTCATTTTATAGGCAAAAGGAGAAAAAACAAGGGAACTTTAAAGACATCTAGACATAAGCATAAAGAATGAGGATCATATCAAGCAAATAAGCACATTCTGCACTACAAAATCAAGACCGTTCGAATAAAAGCATAAATTCGAACCTAGAAACCGAATGCCACATTTAGGAATGACACTTACATCGACATGTCATCAAACACTTGGCGTGAAATGTTAGATCACAAGTCAATTTTTGAAGGCAAAAGGAGAAAAACAAGTGAACTTTAAAGACATCTAGGCATAAGCATAAAGAATGAGGATAGTTTCAAGCGAGTAAGCACATTCGGCAAAACAAAATCAAGACCGATCGAATAAAAGCATAAATTCAAACCTGGAAACCGAATGCCTCATTTAGGAGTGACACTTACATGGACATGTCATCAAACACTTGGCATGCAATGTTAGATCACAAGTCAATTTTTGAAGGCAAAAGAAGAAAAAACAAGTGAAGTTTAAGGACATCTAGGCATAAACATAAAGAATAAGGATAGTATCAAGCCAATAAGCATATTCAACACTACAAAATCAATCCCGATCGAATAAAAGCATAAAATCGAACCTAGAAACTAAATGCCACATTTGGAAGTGACATTTACATGGACTATTAATCAATCACTTGGCGTGCAATGTTAGATCACCAGTCATTTTAAAGGCAAAAGGAGAAAAAACATGTGAACTTTAAAGACATCTAGGCATAAGCATAAAGAAAGAGGATAGTATCAAGCAAATAAGCACATTCTACACTATAAAATCAAGACCGATCGAATAAAAGCATAGAATCGAACCTAGAAAGCGAATGACACATTTAGGAATGACACTTACATGGACGTTTCATCGAACACTTGGCGTGCAATGTTTGATCACAAGGCATTTTAAAGGGAAAGGGAGAAAAATCAAGTGAACTTTAAAGACATCTAGGAATAAGCATAAAGAAGGAGGATAGTATCAAGCCAATAAGCACATTCTACACTACAAAATCAAGACCGATCGAATAAAATCATAAATTAGAACCTAGAAACCGAATGCCACATTTAGGAGTGACACTTACATGGAGAAGTCATCAAATACTTGGCGTGCAATGTTAGATCACAAGTCAATTTTCGAAGGCAAAAGGAGAAAAAAAAAGTGAACTTTAAGGACATCTAGGCATAAGCATAAAGAATGAGGATAGTATCAAGCCAATAAGCACATTCTGCACTACAAAATCAAGCCCGATCGAATAAAAGCATAAATTAGAACCTAGAAACTAATTGCCACATTTAGGAGTGACATTTACATGGACATTTCATCGAACACTTGGCGTGCAATGTTAGATCACAAGTCATTTTAAAGGCAAAAGAAGAAAAAAACAAGTGAACTTTAAAGACATCTAGGCATAAGCATAAAGAATGAGGATAGTATCAAGCAAAGAAGCACATTCTACACTATAAAATCAAGACCGATCGAAAAAAGCATAAATTCGAACCTAGATACCGATGCCACATTTAGGAATGACACTTACATGGACATTTCATCGAACACATGGCGTGCAATGTTATATCATAAGTCATTTTAAAGGCAATGGGAGAAAAAACAAGTGAACTTTAAAGACATCTAGGCATAAGCATAATGAATGAGAATAATATGAAGCGAGTAAGCACATTCGGCACTACAAAACCAAGACCGATCAAATAAAAGCATAAATACGAACCTAGAAATCGAATGCCACATTTTGAAGTGATACTTACATGGACATTTCATCAAACACTTGGCGTGCAATGTTAGATCGCAAGTCAATTTTTGAAGGCAAAACGAGAAAAAACAAGTGAACTTTAAAGACATCTATGCATAAGCATAAAGAATGAGGATAGTATCAAGCAAATAAGCACATTTTGCACTACAAAATCAAGACTGATCGAAAAAAAGCATAAATTTGAATATAGAAACCGAATGCCACATTTTGGAGTGACACTTACATAGACATGTCATCAAACACTTGGCGTGCAATGTCAGATCACAAGTCATTTTATAGGCAAAAGGAGAAAAAACAAGGGAACTTTAAAGACATCTAGACATAAGCATAAAGAATGAGGATCGTATCAAGCAAATAAGCACATTCTGCACTACAAAATCAAGACCGTTCTAATAAAAGCATAAATTCGAACCTAGAAACCGAATGCCACATTTAGGAGTGACACTTATTTCGACATGTCATCAAACACTTGGCGTGAAATGTTAGATCACAAGTCAATTTTTGAAGGCAAAAGGAGAAAAACAAGTGAACTTTAAAGACATCTAGGCATAAGCATAAAGAATGAGGATAGTATCAAGCGAGTAAGCACATTCGGCAAAACAAAATCAAGACCGATCGAATAAAAGCATAAATTCAAACCTGGAAACCGAATGCCTCATTTAGGAGTGACACTTACATGGACATGTCATCAAACACTTGGCATGCAATGTTAGATCACAAGTCAATTTTTGAAGGCAAAAGAAGAAAAAACAAGTGAACTTTAAGGACATCTAGGCATAAACATAAAGAATAAGGATAGTATCAAGCCAATAAGCATATTCAACACTACAAAATCAAGCCCGATCGAATAAAAGCATAAATTCGAACCTAGAAACTAAATGCCACATTTCGAAGTGACATTTACATGGACTATTAATCAATCACTTGGCGTGCAATGTTAGATCACAAGTCATTTTAAAGGCAAAAGGAGAAAAAACATGTGAACTTTAAAGACATCGAGGCATAAGCATAAAGAAAGAGGATAGTATCAAGCAAATAAGGACATTCTACACTATAAAATCAAGACCGATCGAATAAAAGCATAGAATCGAACCTAGAAAGCGAATGACACATTTAGGAATGACACTTACATGGACGTTTCATCGAACACTTGGCGTGCAATGTTTGATCACAAGGCATTTTAAAGGGAAAGGGAGAAAAATCAAGTGAACTTTAAAGACATCTAGGAATAAGCATAAACAAGGAGGATAGTATCAAGCCAATAAGCACATTCTACACTACAAAATCAAGACCGATCGAATAAAATCATAAATTAGAACCTAGAAACCGAATGCCACATTTAGGAGTGACACTTACATGGAGAAGTCATCAAATACTTGGCGTGCAATGTTAGATCACAAGTCAATTTTTGAAGGCAAAAGGAGAAAAAAAAAGTGAACTTTAAGGACATCTAGCCATAAGCATAAAGAATGAGGATAGTATCAAGCCAATAAGCACATTCTGCACTACAAAATCAAGCCCGATCGAATAAAAGCATAAATTAGAAACTAGAAACTAATTGCCACATTTAGGAGTGACATTTATATGGACATTTCATCGAACACTTGACGTGCAATGTTAGATCACAAGTCATTTTAAAGGCAAAAGAAGAAAAAAACAAGTGAACTTTAAAGACATCTAGGCATGAGCATAAAGAATGAGGATAGTATCAAGCAAAGAAGCACATTCTACACTATAAAATCAAGACCGATCGAGAAAAGCATAAATTCGAACCTAGATACCGAATGCCACATTTAGGAATGACACTTACATGGACATTTCATCGAACACATGGCGTGCAATGTTATACCATAAGTTATTTTAAAGGCAATGGGAGAAAAAACAAATGAACTTTAAAGACATCTAGGCATAAGCATAATGAATGAGAATAATATGAAGCGAGTAAGCACATTCGGCAGTACAAAACCAAGACCGATCGAATAAAAGCATAAATACGAACCTAGAAATCGAATGCCACATTTTGATGTGATACTTACATGGACATTTCATCAAACACTTGGCGTGCAATGTTAGATCGCAAGTCAATTTTTGAAGGCAAAACGAGAAAAAACAAGTGAACTTTAAAGACATCTAGGCATAAGCATTAATAATGAAGATAGTATCAAGCCAATAAGCACATTCTACAATACAAAATCAAGACCGATCGAATAAAAGCATAAATTCGAACCTAGAAAACGAATGCCTCATTTAGGAGTGAAACTTACATGGACATGTCATAAAACACTCGACATGCAATGTCAGATCACAATTCAATTTTTGAAGGCAAAAGGAGAAAAAATAAGTGAATTGTAAAGACATCTAGGCATAAGCATAAAGAATGAGGATAGTATTTAGCCAATAAGCACATTCGGCACTACGAAATCCAAACTAATCGAATAAAAGCACAAATTCAAACCTAGAAACCGAATGCCACATTTAGGAGTGACACTTACATGGAAATGTCATGAAACACATGGCGTGCAATGTTAGATCACCAGTCAATTTTTGAAGTCAAAAGGAGAAAAAACAAGTGAACATTAAAGACATCTAGGCATAAGCATAAAGAATGAGGATAGTATCAAGCGAGTAAGCACATTGGGCACTACAAAATCCATACCGATCGAATAAAAGCATAAATTCGAAACTAGAAATCGAATGCCACATTTAGACGTGACACTTACATGGACATCTCATCGAACACTTGGCGTGCAAAGTTAGATCACAAGTCAATTTTTGAAGGCAAAAGGAGAAAAATAAGTGAACTTCATAGACATCTAGGCATAAGTATAAAGAATGAGTATAGAATCAAGCAAATAAGCACTTTCTGCACTATAAAATCAAGTCTGATCGAATAAAAGTATAAATTCGAACCTAGAAACCGAATGCCACAATTAGGAATGACACTTACATGGATATTTTATCGAATAATTGGCGTGCAATGTTAGATCATAAATCATTTTAAAGGCAAAGGGAGTAAAAACAAGTGAACTTTAGTGTCATCTAGGCATAAGCATAATGAATGAGGATAGTATCAAGCGAGTAAGCACATTTGGCACTACAAAATCAAGACCGATCGAATAAAAGCAAAAATTCGAACCTAGAAATCGAAAGCCACATTTAGGAGTGACACTTAAATGGACATGTCATCATACACTTGGCGTGCAATGTTGGATCACAAGTCAATTTTTGAAAGCAAAAGGAGAAAAAACAAGTGAACTTTAAAGACATCTAGGCATAAGCATAAAGAATGAGGATAGTATCAAGCCTATAAGCACATTCTGCACTACAAAATCAAGCCCGATCGAATAAAAGAATAAATTCGAACCAAGAAACTAAATGCCACATTTAGGAGTGACATTTACATGGACATTTCATCGAACACTTGGCGTGCAATGTTAGATCACAAGTCATTTTAAAGGCAAAAGGAGAAAAAACATGTGAACTTTAAAGACATCTAGGCATTAGCATAAAGAATGAGGATAGTATCAAGCAAATAAGCACATTCTACAATATAAAATCAAGACCGATCGAATAAAAGCATAAATTCGAACCTACAAACCGAATGCTACATTTAGGAATGACACTTACATGGACATTTCATTGAACACTCTGCGTGCAATGTTATATCATAAGTCATTTTAAAGGCAATGGGAGAAAAAACAAGTGAACTTTAATGACATCTAGGCATAGGCATAAAGCATGAGGATAGTATGGAGCGAGTAAGCACATTCGGCACTACAAAACCAAGACCGATCGAACAAAAGCATAAATACAAACCTAGTAACCGAATGCCACATTTAGAAGTGATAATTACCTGAACATTTCATTAAATACTTGGCGTGCAATGTCAGATCACAAGTCTATTTTTGAAGGCAAAAGGAGAAAAAACAAGTGAACTTTACAGATATCTAGGCATAAGCATAAAGAATGAGGATAGTATCAAGCCAATAAGCACATTCTGCACTACAAAATCAAGCCCGATCGAATAAAAGCATAAATTCAAACCTAGTAACTAAATGCCATATTTAGGAGTGACATTTACATGGACATTTCATCGAACACTTGGCGTGCAATGTTAGATCACAAGTCATTTTAAAGGCAAAAGGAGAAAAACAAGTGAACTTTAGAGACATCTAGGCATAAGCATAAAGAATGAGGATAGTATCAAGCGATTAAGCACATTCGGCACTACTAAATCCAGACCAATCGAATAAAAGCATAAATTTGAACCTGGAAACTAAATGCCTTGTTTAGGAGTGACACTAACATGGACATGTCATCAACTAAATGCCACATTTAGGAGTGACATTTACATGGATATTTCATCGAACACTTGGCGTGCAATGTCAGATCACAAGTCAATTTTAAAGGAAAAAGGAGAAAAAACCAGTGAATTTTAAAGACATCTAGGCATAAGCATAAAGAATGAGGATAATATCAAGCAAATAAGCACATTCTACACAATAAAATAAATACCGATCGAATAAAATAATAAATTCAAACCTTGAAACCGAATGCCACATTTAGGAGTGACACTTACATGCACATATCATCGAGCACTTGGCGCGCAATGTTAGATCACCAGTCATTTTAAAGGCAAAAGGAGAAAAAACAAGTGAACTTTAAAGACATCTAGGCATAAGCACAAAGAATGAGGATAGTATCAAGCGAGTAAGCACATTCGACACTACAATATCAAGACCGATCGAATAAAAGCATAAATTCGAACTTAGAAACCGAATGCCTCAGTTAGGACTGACACTTACATGGACATGTCATTAAACACTTGGCGTGCAATGTTAGATCACAAGTCATTTTGAAGGCAAAGGAGAAAAAACTAGTGAACTTTAAATAAATCTAGGAATAAGCATAAAGAATGAGAATAGTATCAAGCCAATAAGCACATTCTGCACTACAAAATCAAGCCCGATCAAATAAAAGCATAAATTCGAACATTGAAACCAAATGCCACATTTAGGAGTGACATTTACAAGGACATTTCATCGAACACTTATCGTGCAATATCATATCTCAAATCAATTTTTGAACGGCAAAAGGAGAAAAAATAAGTGAACTTTAAAGACATCTAGGCATATACGTAAAAAATGAGGATAGTGTCAAGCCAATAAGCACATTTTGCACTACGAAATAAATACCGATCGAATAAAAGCATAAATTCGAACCTAGAAAACGAATGCCACATTTTGGAGTAACATTTACATGGACATTTCATCGAACACATGGCTTGCAATGTTAGATCACAACTCATTTTGAACGCAAAAGGAGAAAAAACTAGTGAACTTTAAAGACATCTAGGCATAAGCATAAAGAATGAGGATAATATCAAGCCAATAAGCACATTGAGCACTACAAAATCAAGACCGATCGAATAACAGCATAAATTCGAACCTAGAAACCAAATGCCACATTTAGGAGTGACATTTACATGGACATTTCATCGAACACTTGTCATTCAATGTTATATCTCAAGTTAATGTTTGAACAACAAAAGGTGATAAAACAAGTGAACTTTAAACACATATAGGCATAAGCATAAAGAATGAGGATAGTAACAAGCCAATAAGCACATTATGCACTACAAAATCAAGAGCGATCGAATAAAAGCATAAATTCAAACCTATAAGTCGAATGCCAGATTTAGTAGTGACATTTACACGGAGATTTCATCGAACATTTGGCGTGCAATGTTAGATCTCAAGTCAATCTTTAAAGGCAAAAGGCGAAAAAACAAGTGAACATTAAAGACATCTAGGCATAAGCATAAAGTATGAGGATAGTGTCAAGCCAATAAGCACATTATGTACTACAAAATCAAGACCGATCGAATAAAAGAATAAATTCGAACCATGAAACCGAATGCCACATTTAAGAGTGACACTTACATGGACATGTCATCAAACACTTGGCGTGCAATGTCAGATCACAAGTCAATTTTTGACGGTAAAAGGAGAAAAAACAAGTGAACTTTAAAGACATCTAGGTATAAGCATAAAGAATGAGGATATATCAAACCAATAAGCACATTCAACACTACAAAATCTAGACCGATCGAATAAAAATATAGATTCGAACCTAGAAACCGAATGCCACATTTAGGAGTGACACTTACATGGACATGTCATCAATTACTTGGCGTGCAATGTTAGATCACAAGTCAATTTTTAAAGGCAAAAGGCGAAAAAACAAGTGAACTTTAAAGACATCTAGGCATAAGCATAAAGAATGAGGATAGTGTCAAGCCAATAAGCACATTCTGCACTACAAAATCAAGATCTATCGAATAAAAGTATAAATTCAAACCTAGAAACCGAGGGCCTCATTTAGGAGTGACACTTACCTTGACATTTCATCAAACATTTGGTGCGCAATGTTAGATCACAAGTCAATTTTTGAAGGCAAAACGAGAAAAAACAAGTGAACTTTAAAGACATCTAGGCATAAGCATAAAGAATGAGGATTGTATCAAGCCAAAAAGCACATTCCGCACTACAAAATGAAGACCGATCGAATAAAATAATAAATTCAAACCTTGAAACCGAATGCCACATTTAGGAGTGACAGTTACATGGACATGTCATCAAATACATGGCATGCAATGTCTGATCACAAGTCAATTTTTGAAGGCAAAAGGAGAAAAAACAAGTGAACTTTAAAGACATCTAGGTATATGCATAATGAATGAGGATATTATCAAGCCAATAAGGACATTCCGCAGTACAAAATCCAGACCGGTCGAATAAAAACATAAATTAGAACCTAAAATCCGAATGCCACATTTACGAGTGACACTTACATGGTAATGTCATCAATTACTTTGCGTGCAATGTTAGATCACAAGTCAATTTTTATAGCCAAAAGGCGAGAAAAGATTTGAACTTTAAAGACATCTATGCATAAGAATAAAGAATGAGGATAGTATCAAGCGAGTAACCACATTGGGCACTACAAAATCCATACCAATCGAATACAAGCATAAATTCGAACCTAGAAACAAAATGCCACATTTAGGAATGACACTTACATGGAAATTTCATCGAACACTTGGCGTGCAATGTTAGATCACAAGTCATTTTAAAGGCAAAGGGAGAAAAAACAAGTGAAGTTTAAATACATCTAGGCATAAGTGTAACAAATGAGGACAGTATCAAGCGAGTAAGCACATTCGGCACTACAAAATCGAGACCGATCGAATAAAAGCATAAATTCGAACTTAGAAACCGAATGCCACAGTTAGGACTGACACTTACATGGACATGTCATTAAACACTTGGCGTGCAATGTTAGATCACAAGTCATTTTGAAGGCAAAAGGAGAAAAAACTAGTGAACTTTAAAGAAATCTAGGCATAAGCATAAAGAATGAGAATAGTATCAAGCCAATAAGCACATTCTGCACTACAAAATTAAGCCCGATCGAATAAAAGCATAAATTCGAACATTGAAACCAAATGCCACATTTAGGAGTGACATTTACAAGGACATTTCATCGCACACTTATCGTGCAATATCATATCTCAAGTTAATTTTTGAACGGTAAAAGGAGAAAAAATAAGTGAACTTTAAAGACATCTAGGCATATGCGTAAAGAATGAGGATAGTGACAAGCCAATAAGCACATTTTGCACTACGAAATAAATACCGATCGAATAAATGCATAAATTCGAACATAGAAAACGAATGCCACATTTAGGAGTAACATTTACATGGACATTTCATCGAACACATGGCATTCTATGTTAGATCACAAGTCATTTTGAAGGCAAAAGGATGAGGATAACATCAAGCCAATAAGCACATTGTGCACTACAAAATAAAGACCGATCGAATAAAAGCATAAATTCGAACCTAGAAACCAAATGCCACATTTAGGAGTGATATTTACGTGGACATTTCATCGAACACTTATCGTTCAATGTTATATTTCAAGTTAATGTTTGAACGACAAAAGGAGATAAAAGAACAAATTCGAACCATGAAACCGAATGCTACATTTAGGAGTGACACTTACATGGACATTTCATCAAACACTTGGTGCGCAATGTTAGATCACAAGTCAATTTTTGAAGGCAAAAGGAGAAAACACAAGTGAACTTTAAAGACATCTAGGCATAAGCATAATGAATGAGGATTGTATCAAGCCAATAAGCACATTCTGCACTACAAAATAAAGACCGATCGAATAAAAGAAGAAATTCGAACCTTGAAACCGAATGCCACATTTAGGAGTGACATTTACATGAACATTTCATCAAACACTTGGCATGCAATGTCAGATCAAAAGTCAATTTTTGAAGGCAAAAGGAGAAAAAACAAGTGAACTTTAAAGACATCTAGGCATAAGCATAAAGAATGAGGATAGTATCAAGCCGATAAGAACATTCTGCACTACAAAATCAAGCCTGATCGAATAAAAGCATATATTCGAACCTAGAGGCTAAATGCCACATTTAGGAGTGACATTTACATGGACATTTAATCGAACACTTGGCGTGCAATGTTAGATCACAATTCATTTTAAAGGGAAAAGGAGAAAAACAAGTGAATTTTAAAGACATCTAGGCATAAGCATAAAGAATGAGGATAATATCAATCAAATAAGCACATTTTGCACAATAAAATCAAGATCGATCGAATAAAAGCATAAATTCCAACCTAGAAATCGAATGCCACATTTAGGAGTGACACTTACATGGATATTTCATCGAACACTTGGCGTGTAATGTTAGATCACAAGTCATTTTAAAGGAAAAAGGAGAAAAAACAAGTGAACTTTAAAGACATCTAGGCATAAGCATAAAGAATGAGGATAGTATCAAGCGAGTAAGCACATTCGGCACTACAAAATCAAGACCGATCGAATAAAAACATAAATTAGAACTTAGAAACCGAATACCACAGTTAGGACTGACACTTACCTGGACATGTCATCAAACACTTGGCGTGGAATGTTAGATCACAAGTCATTTTGCAGGCAAAAGCAGAAAAAACTAGTGAACTTTAAAGAAATCTAGGCATAAGCATAAAGAATGAGAATAGTATCAAGCCGATAAGAACATTTTGCACTACAAAATCAAGCCCGGTCGAATAAAAGCATAAATTCGAACCTAGAGACTAAATGCCACATTTAGGAGTGACATTTACATGGACATTTAATCGAACACTTGGCGTGCAATGTTAGATCACAATTCATTTTAAAGGCAAAAGGAGAAAAACAAGTGAATTTTAAAGACATCTAGGCATAAGCATAAAGAATGAGGATAATATCAATCAAATAAGCACATTCTGCACTATAAAATCAAGACCGATCGAATAAAAGCGTAAATTTGAACCTAGAAACCGAATGCCACATTTAGGAGTGACACTTACATGGACATTTCATCAAACACTTGGCACGTAATGTTAGATCACAAGTCATTTCAAAGGCAAAAGAAGAAGAAACAATTGAAATTTAAAGACATCTAGGCATAAGCATAAAGAATGAGGAAAGTATCAAGCGAGTAAGCACATTCGGCACTACAAAATCAAGACCGATCGAATAAAAACATAAATTAGAACTTAGAAACCGTATGCCACAGTTAGGACTAACACTTACATGGACATGTCATCAAACACTTGGCGTGCAATGTTAGATCACAAGTCATTTTGAAGGCAAAAGGAGAAAAAACTAGTGAACTTTAAAGAAATCTAGGCATAAGCATAAAAAATGAGAATAGTATCAAGCCAATAAGCACATTTTGCACTACAAAATCAAGCCCGATCGAATGAAAACATAAATTCGAACATTGAAACCAAATGCCACATTTAGGAGTGACATTTACATGGACATTTCATCGAACACTTGTCGTGCAATATCATATCTCAAGTCAATTTTTGAATGGCAAAAGAAGAAAAAATAAGTGAACTTTAAAGACATCTAGGCATGTGCGTAAAAAATGAGGATAGTGTCAAGCCAATAAGCACATTTTGCACTACGAAATAAATACCGATCGAATAAAAGCATAAATTCGAACCTAGAAAACGAATGCCACATTTTGGAGTAACATTTACATGGACATTTCATCGAACACATGGCTTGCAATGTTAGATCACAACTCATTTTGAAGGCAAAAGGAGAAAAAACTAGTGAACTTTAAAGGCATCTAGGCATAAGCATAAAGAATGAGGATAATATCAAGCCAATAAGCACATTGTGCACTACAAAATCAAGACCGGTCGAATAAAAGCATAAATTCGAACCTAGAAACCAAATGCCACATTTAGGAGAGACATTTACATGGACATTTTATCGAACACTTATCGTTCATTGTTATATCTAAAGTTAATTTTTGAACGACAAAAGGAGATAACACATGTGAACTTTAAACACATCTAGGCGTAAGCATAATGAATGAGGATAGTAGCAAGCCAATAGGCACATTCTGCACTACAAAATCAAGAGCGATCGAATAAAAGTATAAATTCAAACCTAGAAATCGAATGCCACATTTAGTAGTGACATTTACATGGACATTTCATCGAACATTTAGTGTGCAATGTTAGATCTGAAGTCAATTTTTAAAGGCAAAAGGCGAAAAAACAAGTGAACTTTAAAGACATCTAGGCATAGGCATAAATAATGAGGATATTTTCAAGCCAATAAGCACATTCTGCACTACAAAATCAAGACCGATCGAATAAAAGTGTAAATTCGAACCTAGAAACCGAATGACACATTTAGGAGTGACACTTACATGGACATTTCATCAAACACTTGGTGCGCAATGTTAGATCACATGTCAATTTTTGAAGGCAAAAGGAGAAAAAACAAGTGAACTTTAAAGACATCTTCGCATAAGCATAAAAAATGAGGATTGTATCAAGCCAATAAGCACATTCTGCACTACAAAATTAAGAGCGATCGAATAAAAGCATAAATTCAAACCTAGAAACCGAATGCCACATTTAGGAGTGACACTTACATGGACATGTCATCAAACACCTGGCGTGCTATGTCAGATCCCAAGTCAATTCTTAAAGGCAAAAGGCGAAAAAACAAGTGAACTTTAATGACATCTAGGCATAAGCATAAAGAATGAGGATAGTGTCAAGCCAATACGCACATTCTGCACTACAAAATCAATCCCGATCGAATAAAAGCATAAATTCGAACCTAGAAACTAAATGCCACATTTAGGTGTGACATTTACATGGACATTTAATCGAACACTTGGCGTGCAATGTTAGATCACAAGTCAATTTTTGAAGGAAAAAGTAGAAAAAACAAGTGAACTTTAAAGATATCTAGGCATAAGCATAAAGAATGAGGATAGTATCAAGCCAATAAGCACATTCTGCACTACAAAATCAAGCCCAATCGAATAAAAGTATAAATTCGAACCTAGAAACCGAATGCGACATTTAGGATTGACACTTACATGGACATGTCATCAAACACTTGGCGTGCAATGTTAGATCACAAGTGAATTTTTGATGGCAAAAAGAGAAAAACAAGTGAACTTTAAAGACATCTAGGCATAAGCATAATTAATGAGGATAATATCAAGCAATTAAGCACAATCTAAACTACAAAATAAAGCACGATCGATTAAAAGCATAAATTCGAACCTAGATACTAAATGCCACATTTAGGAGGGACATGTACATGGATATTTCATCGAATACTTGGCGTGCAATGTTAGATCAAAAGTCATTTTAAAGGCAAAAGGAGAAAAAACAAGTGAACTTTAAAGACATCTAGGTATAAGCATAAAGAATGAGGATAGTATCAAGCGAGTAAGCAGATTCTGCACTACAAAATCAAGACCGATCATATAAAAGCATAAATTCGAACCTAGAAACCGAATGCCACATTTAGGAATGACACTTACATGGACTTTCCATCGAACACTTGGCGTGCAATGTTAGATCACAAGTCATTTTCAAGGAAAAGGGAGAAAAAACAAGTGAACTTTAAAGACAACTAGGCATAAGCATAAAGAATGGGGATAGTATCAAGCGAGTAAGCAGATTCGGCACTACAAAATCAAGACCGATCAAATAAAAACATAAATTCAATCCTAGAAACCGAATACCACATTTAGGAGTGACACTTACATGGACATGTCATCAAACACTTGGCGCGTAATGTTAGATCACAAGTCAATTTTTGAAGACAAAAGGGGAAAAAGCAAGTGAACTTTAAAGACATCTAGGCATAAGAATAAAGAATGAGGATATTATGAAGCCAATAAGTACATTCGGCACTACAAAATCCAGACCGATCGAATAAAAGCATAAATTCGAACCTAGAAACCGAATGCCACATTGAGGAGTGACACTTACATGGACATGTCATCAAACACATGGCGTGCAATGTTAGATCACAAGTCAATTTTTGAAGGCAAAAGGAGAAAAAAAAAAGTGAACTTTAAAGACATCTAGGCATAAGCATAAAGAATGAAGATAGTATCAAGCCAATAAGCACATTCTGCACCACAAAATCAAGCTCGATCGAATAAAAGCATAAATTCGAACCTAGAAACTAAATGCCACATTTAGGAGTGACATTTACATGGACATTTCATCGAACACTTGGCGTGCAATGTTAGATCACAAGTTAATTTTTGAAGGCAAAAGGAGAAAAACAAGTGAACTTTAAAGACATCTAGGCATAAGTATAAAGAATGAGGATATTATCAAGCCAATAAGCACATTCGGCACTACAAAATCCAGACCAATCGAATAATAGCATAAATTCGAACGTAGAAACCGAATGCAACATTTAGGAGTGACAGTTACATGGACATGTCATCAAACACTTTGCGTGCAATGTTAGATCACAAGTCAATTTTTGAAGGCAAAAGTAGATAAAAAATGTGAACTTTAAACACATATAGGCATAAGCATAAAGAATGAAGATAATATCAAGCGAGTAAGTAGATTCAGCACTACAAAATCATGACAGATTGAATAAAAACATAAATTCAAACTTAGAAACTGAATGCCACATTTAGGAGTGACACTTACATGGACATGTCATCAAACACTTAGCGCGCGATGTTAGATCACAAGTCAATTTTGGAAGGCAAAAGGAGAAAAACAAGTGAACTTTAGAGACATCTAGGCAGAAGTATAAAGAATGAGGATATTATCAAGCCAATAAGCACATTCGGAACTACAAAATTCAGACCGATCGAATAATAGCATAAATTCGAACCTAGAAACCGAATGCCACATTTAGGAATGACACTTACATGGACATTTCATCGAACACTTGGCGTGCAATGTTTGATCACAAGTCATTTTAAACGCAAAGGGAGAAAATAACAAGTGAGCTCCAACTATCCTTGGTAATTCTCTCTCATCCTATTCTTGGTCTCCCAAGTGGCTTCCTCGACACCTTGCCGAGACCACTGAATCAATACCAACTGCATCTCCTTGTTTTGTAGCTTCTTCGTACGCTTGTCAAGAATCGCTATCGGTTGCTCTCTGAAGGTATGATTGGGCCCAACCTCCAACTCTTCATAGTTGAGCCTGTGATTGGGATCCGGAACGTACTGCCTCAGCTGTGACCCATGAATGATAGGATGAACTCTATGTAAGGCGGGAGGTAGCGCCAGTTTGTAGGCTACCTCACCCACTCATTCCAGTATCTCAAACAGGCCAATGTAGTGGGGACTCAACTTCCCCTTCACCCCAAATCTCCTCACACCACGAGTAGGCGACACTTTCAACCAGACGTGTGCCTTTGTCTCAAACTCTAGTGGTCGACGTCGCTTGTCTGCATAGGATTTTAAGCGGCTCTGCGTGGCTAGCATATTCTCCCGGATCAAGGCCACCTTCCTAATCGTCTCCTCGATCATTTTCGGCCACTCTCCTACAACATCCGACGGGTCATCCCAACACAAAGGTGTTCTGCACATTCGGCCATACAAAGCCTCAAATGGAATTGTCTGAATCAAGGAGTGCCAATTGTTGTTGTAGGTAAATTCCACCAATGCTAGATGATTCGACCAATGACCTCCCTAATCAAGAACACAGGACCTCATCATGTCCTCTAGAGTTTGAATTGTCCTCTTGAACTGTCCATCTGACTGTGTTTTTAAGCAGTTGTGATGTGCAATCTCATCCCAAGTGCCTCATGCACTTGTTGCTAAAATATGGAACTGAAACGCCCATCACGATCTGACACAATCGTCTTGGGAACACCATGTCCAACTATTTGATTCACGAACACCTTTACCAGCTTGTTCAATTGCCAAGTCTCCTTAATAGGCAAGAAACGAGCAGTCTTTGTCAACCTATCCACTACAACCCAGATGACATCATGCCCCTTGTTGATCCATAGTCTAGTGACAAAATCCATGAAAATATCCTCCCACTTCCACTCTGGGATAGGAAGGGGTTGGAGCATACCACCCGACCTCTGGTGCTCAATCTTCACTTGTTGACAAACCTGACATTTAGCCACGAATCTTGCTACATCTGGCTTCGTACCATCCCACCAATAATACTGTCGTAAATCTTTGTACATCTTACTCGCTCCCGGGTGAATCGAGTAAGGTGTAACATGGGCCTCTTGCAAATCTTCTATCTCAACTCTACATCCTGAGGCACACAAATTCGGCCGCGCAAACTCAAGATACCATCTGCTCTCTCTACAAAATCAGGTGCCTCTCCACTGCTCAACTTCTGCTTCAACTCTTGAATCATTGGACACACCTCCTGTTTCATTCTCACTTCTTCAAGCAAAGTCGGTTGACACTCCAAGATACTCAGTCTACCTTGGTAATGCTGTTTGTACCTCGATTCTATATCTTATCAGCTCTCTCTGCAACTCTGGCTGAACCGTCAAATGAGCCAACATACATTTTTGAGAGGTCCTCCTACAAAGTGCATCGGCGACTACGTTCGCAACACTGGGTGGTAAAGGATTTCCAAGTCATACTCTTTTAGCAATTCAAGCCATCTCCATTGTCTCATGTTCATTTCCCTCTGAGTAAAGATGTACTTGAGACTCTTATGATCTGTCATCACCTTGCATGTACTTCCATACAAGTAATGGTGCCAAATCTTCAAGGTGTGTACCACTGCTGCCAATTCCAAATCGTGAGTAGGATAATTCTGCTCATTCGTCTTCAATTGTCTCGAGGCATAAGCAATCACTCTATCCCTTTGCATCAACACACATCCCAGGCCTACCTTAGAGGCATCACTGTAGATCACAAAGTCCTCATTCTACTCAAAATGAGTGTTCTTCTTTAACAGGTTTCGTAAGTGGTTGGACTACACGGGAGAACCCTTCCACGAACCTTCGGTAGTACCCCGCTAAACTTAGGAAACTCCACACCTCCTTCACATTTCTTGGGGGTTTCCACTCTTTTACAACCTTGATTTTCACAAGGTCCACCATAACGCCCTTAGCAGACACCACATGCCCCAAAAAGGTGACTTCCGGTAGCTAGAACTCACACTTGGATAGCTTAGCAAGCAACTGATGTTGCCTCAACGCTTTCAATACCTGTCTAAGGTGTTCTGCATGCTCCTCTTCATTACGGGAGTAAATCAGGATGTCATCAACGAATACCAACATAAATTTGAGCAAGAAATCAATAAACACTTGGTTCATCAATTCCATGAACACTGCGGGTGCATTGGTTAATCCGAACAGCATCACCACAAACTCATAATGCCCATATCTAGTACGGAAAGCCGTCTTTGGAATGTCTTCCTCTTGAATTCTTAGTTGATGATATCCTGACCTCAGATCCACCTTATAAAACACCCTAACCCCTTGTAACAGATCCAACATATCATCAATGCGAGGTAGTGGGTACTCGTTCTTGATGGTAACTCGGTTCAACTCCCGATAATCAATAAACAAATGAAGGGAACCGTCCTTCTTCTTTACAAACAAAACCAGAGCTCCCCAAGGTGACACGCTCGGACGTACATACCCCGTCTCCAATAGTTCTTCCAATTAGGCCTTCAATTCCTGCATTTCCATCGGAGCCATATGATATGGAGCCCTCGAGATCGGTATTGTTCCTGGCTTAAAATCAATGCTGAAATCAACCTCTCTTTGAGGTGGCAAGCCCGGTAGTTTGTCTGGGAAGACATCCTTAAACTCACAAACTACTGGTATCTTTTGAATATGTGGTCCTTCCTTGTCCCCTTGTAGGACATAGCACCAATATCCTATACGCCCCTTATTAAGCAACTTGGCGGCTTTTACCCTACTAATCACTGCTTCTGGCTCTACCTGCTCCAACATTTGACTGACCGGTACAATCCCGTCACTCGTGGTCACTATGTCTATGCCCCTTTGTGTATCCAGCACCGATCTAAAGCGTCCTATCAAATCCATTCCCAAAATCACATCGTCATCCAAGGACAACTACACTACTATAAAATCTGTATACTGAACTCTACCCCTTATTCTTATAGGGCACTATAGAACTCTCTACTTCCACTCAACTTACTGCCATCGGGTAATCCCACTACAAAAGGATACCCCTTTTACACAAGTCAACCCTAATCTAACCAAACAGGTAGAGGACACGAAAGAGTGTGTGGCATCCGTGTCAAAAGAATATGGATTGGCAGACTGAATTCAAAACGTACATGTAGATGTCAGCGTATGTAAAACATCAATTCTCCCCATCTCGAATACTCGAGGCTTGTTAGTCCTTAGGGTATTGGCTCTTGTACCCCATCCTTTGTTGGAGCCTGATGCTCCCTGGTTCACCGACTTTGGTGAAGATCCTTGAGATGGTGCACCAACCCTACAATACTGTCGTACAAGGTTCACCGTCTTTGGTGAAGATATTTGGTGAAGATCCTTGAGAGCCTGATGCTCCGTTTCTACATTCATCGTTTTAAAGTCCCACTGAGAACGTCTCTTAGGCTTTTTGCTTCCTCTTAGTTATAGTTTAAATACTTAGTACAAGTTTAAAATGGTGGATTTTGTGTCAAATTTATGATGTTGTGCAACCATTTTTCTTGTTATAATACATATTACATTCGTATTCACATATTGAATGTGTATGTTTGTTTATATTTTCAAAAAAGGTTAAGATCTTTAAAAGACGACTCATTCATGTTCGTATATATTTCTTGAACGTTCACATATTGACCGTGTACATTCACATTTTGACTATTTATGTTCACATATTTTCAAACAAGTTCCTTATGTTTTACGAAGCCATATTAGCATTCAAGCCTTAAGTTGCAATTTTTCAGCATTGGGTGTCATAGTGGTCTCCCTTACTACATTAACCTAGTTCAAAGTCTCATTGAAAACATCACTCTTAGCTTATGTGTTTTCCTCTCTCAGCTTGTCACTCTTATGTCCAAGTCAAATATATGCTTTAAAAAGCTTGACAAGCTTACCTTCTCATCTTTCACACATCAACTTAGGAATTATAGCATAACAATAATATGCAAAAACTAAGGTCCTTTATTTGCTGAAATCACCAAAAAAAATACCAAATAATTCAAACAAAAGTTGCCTAGCTATATCTTGGGAATCTAACACCATTTGATCATTTGAATAAAGTTGAAATACAAGTCATTGGTTATGGAACCATCTAGAGTAAATTGAAATGTTGTTTCCAAAAGATAAAATATAGCTTAATGTTCACAAGAACAAAGATAATGTTCACATAATTATTCACATTAAGCTCAACCCCAACATGCATAACATACAAGCATCATTAAGAGACATATGCATTCCATAGTGCAAATACATAAACCTTAAAACTTTTGATTCAATAATCATTGACAACCATGCAACATACACCTACTTCACTGATGTACACACAAAACGCCATAACATTATTACAACAACAACTAATTATCTCAATCACACAATCAATACTACACGAATGGGACAAAATTCTTCCCACATTAACTGATATTGATGAACAACTAGCAACAAAGTATGTATGTGGATTTTTTTTAACTATAAACGACAGGTTCACAAAGTAATATTGTAAGGTTCATACAAAAGCTTATGAGGTTCATACAAAATACATTCAAGTTCATATTAGGACATATGTGGTTATATAAGGTGACCTCATAGGCATTTCATCGAACAAAATGCAAGCATATCACAAAGCATATTTACGATTTCATCAGATTCCAAAAACAACAATGGAAGACTGAATATGACTGGACAAGATCAAGATGAGGCTAAATTCAATATTTTTACCAGATTTGAACACGTTGCAAAGTTGACTTTTTGAGTTAATTTCTAATTTGAGATTTCTAATCCATCCATGAACAATAAGATCCATTCAAGTTCTAAGCCACTAATAACATAACCAAAGATGAATCTATGTAGATGAAAAAACAAAGAATCCAAGATGAAGAATAATCGATAATCACTAAATTAGATTAAGAGATTGATAAAAGTGAAGAAGAAATCACAATTACCAATTGTCATTCACAAGTTCCACGAGTTTCAATTTTGGGAAGTGAGGGGAAATGATGCAAAATGACGAAAATACCCTTAAAGTTAAAAATAAGAGTAGTTACGCGTGAGCATCTAAGCCGTTGATTGAACAAATGTAATGGCTAGGAATCATGCCTAGTTTTCACATTAAAACCCATTTTCATCTGATCCCATTCCTCAATATCTATTAGAGAAGAGAGAAAGTTTAGCCCGAGTGCTTGTATAGATGTGATGAATATTAGAAGAGAGTGGAAATTAGATATGGAAATATTTATTTATTATTTTTATATCCAAAAAATCCTATACACTGTTTTTTTTAAACCAAAGGTTGAGTATCTAGGTGAACATATGTACACTAAGAGTATATAGGTGAACATATGTACGCTAAGAGTATGAGGAGAGTCATTATTATTTGTGTTAAGAGTAGTCTTCACCTGATCCTAACCCTAATTAATAATGTGTGAACATATGTACTCTGTGTATGAACTTAGAGTAAATTGAATATCTTGGTCTGAACTTTCAGATAGTTATATATAAAATAAGATTTTAGGATGTGAACTATATATATATAGTACAAGGATCTGGTAGAAAGGCTCTTTAGAGTAGAAAGTGAGTGTCATTATGGACCATTAGATAAGATATATTTAACGATCTAGATTTAATGAAAATAGATGCATGGTAACAATATAGGCATATTTTAGGGTAGCTTTCCTAAATAATAATTTTACAAATTTATGTCAAATTCAATTTATAATGATACTATAGAAAAAAATTCTCTCTCTCTCTCTCTCTCTCTCTCTCTCTCTCTCTCTCTCTCTCTCTCTCTCTCTCTCTCTATTTTTGTTATTCTCTCTAGGGTTCTAAGACGATTGAAGATCTGCCTCTAGGTTAGCCTTTGAACACACTTATCCATCGAAGATCCCACCATGGATGTCGTTATCTAACATTACTCAGAACCCCACGCATCACCAACTAGCATTTCCCTTGCACAGCCTCTCGGCCCTCTCTCGCACTCACTAGTCAACCTCCATGTTCCACTGCTTCGGGTCGCCACCACACCAGCCGTCGGGCCAAGCAGCAACATGCCATTCTTCTGTCCAATTTTCGGTGAGTTTCCTGATTGTTTCGCTCCTTGTTTATTTCTGTTAGTGTTAGTAGATTTAGTACTGAGTACTTGCTTGCACACCATCCACCATTTAGTATCTGATTTCTGAATAACTCTATGTGGAATTATCAGTTACTTGTTACCGATTTGCAATCCGTGGATTATCGATAGATTCTTTTTACCGATGGTTGCTTATTTGAGAATAGGTTTTTGGAAGATGTAGATTGGTGTGTGAGTTGCGATGTTGATGCACTATTCCACGTTCCATTATCAATATTTGGTTTAGGGTTGTGATTACAACATAGTATATATATATTGTGATGTTCATATAATATAAATAAATTTTATAGTGACAACATTACTTCCGATGATCTTCACAAGTATCATCTAAGTAGCAAAGAGATGTAAAATGTGTTTGAATTGTTCTCATTATACGTATCTTTTTAAAATTTCTCTAAAATTAAACTTTAATAATAGTATTTATTTGGAACCAACATGTATTTGAGGATATTCAATGGTAACTGTATTGATATTCACCAATTAATATTAGGATATTCAATGGTAATAAATATTCAATATTTTGTCTATATTTATTTTCATATTTGATATTTTGTGAGTGATATTCATTGTAATAAAAAAATAATATTCACAAAATTAGGTAGTAATATTCATGTAATTGAATTATGACATTCTTGGCATAAAATAATATGTATTATTTTTTTGAGAGATTTTATGTATTGTTACGAATATTTATCTACTCTATTTTTTATTTGAAGGTAGCAAATGATCGAAAAATATCGAAGGAATATGGAGTCTACAAAAGGGCAATAAATTGTAATCATAAATTTCTCATTTTTATTTGTGAGATTTGACTTGGGTGATCATATTCACTTTTTTAGCCAGTGATATTCATTTAACTAGGTAGTCATACTCACTATATTAGCTAGTATAGTCATGTAAAATGGGTGGTCATATTCACCACATTACTTAGTGATATTCATGTAACTAGGTGATTATATTCACAATGATAGCTGATGATATTCTTATCATTAAATAGTGATATTTGTATAGCTTTTCGATTCAACTCATGTATGCATTACAATATAAATTGATATTCACAATTTTATATAGAAATATTTATTGAAATTGATACGGTTGTTGAAACTATAATGAGATTATATGATTACTAATAATTATATTCATTATAATAAATATAGATATTCGTTGTGTATTACGTTGGTATTCATTTAGCAGCATGCGGTAATGAAGATAAAATAATTATGTCAATATCAAATAATTAGAAAAAAATAATGTATAATTAAAATTAGAAACATGCCAAATTGATTGATAAAAGAGGAAATACAAAATCTAAAAATATATTTTTAGATCATTTTTTAGCCTGATATTAAATCTTTCCATTTTAATGTTTTTTGATCACCCAGTTGCTACTTTTAATGAATATGGGTTTATTTTAGCAAATGAAATCTACTATAGTAATATTCACCCCGGTTCACTTAAAATGGAACCTCATATCTGATAATTAATCCATTCAATCTAATGCACTATATTCACCCTCACTTTCTACAATAAAATCCTTTCTACCGAAGCCCCCTATATATATGCGCGTCAAATGTATAAACATTTGTAAAATGTCCTAAATTCGAGTGCAGGTGCAAACAAGAAAAATAAATGTTTTGAAAATTTGTAAAAGTTAAAGTTTTAGAAAAAATATATAAAAAACTAAAAAAGCCAGAAAAATATCGGTATTATTCACTTAATCTCAACGGGTTGGCGTAGTGGAGGAAGACAGGACTTGGATCCGACTGGTCGTAGGTTCGATTTCCCACTAGATCCCTTGAGCTGAGGCAAATGTAATTCTCCTTGTAAGAGCTCTTTGAACCCATGGGTCTTCCCTGTCCTTGAACAAGGGCGCCATCACCTCACCCTAAATTTTCCCAATAAAAAAATATCATTACACCATTAGAGCATGTCCATTGGAGGGGATTCTCAATCCTCTCTCAAATTTCTCTCTCCTTTTCTCCTTTTGACATATCATCTTCTCCCTCACTTACATCATTTTTCACTTTTTCTTTCCTCCTTCTCTTTCTCTTTCTATAATTCACCCACAACAAAGAGAATCATCTTTCAATTCTTCTCTCCTACTGTTGAAACCATAAATAAACCGCGCTATAAACGGGATTATAATACATACTAACTCGCGGGTTTTGTACAACCAAATGGTTTTCATACGTAGATTATTCCTCCTTCCCGCCCTTCAACTGATTGTTTTGTAATCCTCTTTACAATTAGATCCATTTGGACTTTATACCGTAAATAGCGCGATCTCACTCGGAGATCAAGTACATCGAATCTAGGTACAAGAAAAGATTCCTAACCCGGAGAGGTTTTTGATCTTTATAAGTTTCTCATAGCCTTGCTATATATAATTACTTAAAGTTGCCTACTTGTATTAAATATGTCGATGTGGGACGACATTTATGAATTTCACATGGCTAAACCGCGTGTTTTCCGATGTGGGACAAATTGAAGTTTATCCCTTTTGGTGATACGACACCAAATGGATGGAAATGGCGACCTCTTGAATTTCACTTACGTGATGGTCTTGTATAACAAATTAATCATCAGTGAGCCTAGCCCTTGATTACGTTTGTTGGCCTGATCTAAATGGGCTTCGGCTTTTGCCTGGTATTGCCACACTTATGTGTTCATGCCATGCATGTATATTTGCATGAAAATGCCAACTCACGTTTCAATATATAATTACATATATGCAGATAAATGACATGCCTTTGAATGTGAATGACTTTTGCCCCTTATTACTTACGGTTATTTCGCAAACCATCACAACCTCTTGGCTCGATGTTCTCGTTCCATGAGGGCAACGAGACAATAAACAGGTGTGTCAGTCGATTTCCAAGCGCGGGTGTTTATTGATTTTATGCGATGTGATCTAAACACGAGATCAAGTAGGGTGAGCACACTTTCCTAAGGCAGTTAGGACGTCGTCCCTTTAGAGAGTTAGTAGACCTAGTCCTTTTAGAGTTAGCGAACCTCGTTCGCTTAGAGAGTTAGAACCTCGTCCTTTTGAGAGTTAGTGAATCTCGTTCGCTTAAAGAGTTAGGACCTCGTACCTTGAGAGTTAGCGAACCTCATTCGCTTAAATTGTCAGGACCTCGTCCTTTAGATTTTCAAGACCTCGTCCTTTTAGATTGTCATGACCTCGTCCTTTAGATTGTCAAGACCTCGTCCTTTAGATTGTCAGGACCTCGTCCTTTTAGATTGTCCAGACCTCGTCCTTTAGATTGTCAGGACCTCGTCTTTTAGATTGTCATGACCTCGTCCTTAAGATTGTCAAGACCTCGTCCTTTAGATTGTCAGGACCTCATCCTTTAGATTGTCAAGACTTCGTCCTTTAATTGTCAGGACCTCTTCCTTTTAGATTGTCAAGACCTTGTCCATTAGATTGTCAGGACTTCGTCCTTAAGAGAGTCGTCGTCAGCCTCGTGCACGGAAAGGGCGAACCCCTATGGCGCCGCACAGAGACTGCGACTAAGCCCGCGCACACCAGGGCTAACCCCGTGACGCCGCACAAAGACTGCGGTTAAGGCGCGCACGCTAGGGCTAACCCCATGACGCCATACAAAGACTGCGGCTAAGCCCGCGCACGCCATGAGGCGAACCCCATGGCGCTGCACAGAGACTGCAACTAACAAAAGAGGGAAGAGGACGCACTTACTTGATTATTACCCGAGAGTGGGTCGGCTAGGTAGAGCACTTTCCCTAGACGGTGCTAGTGTTGAAACCTGAAATAAACCGTGCTATAAACGGGATTATAATAAATAGTAACTCTCGGGTTTTGTACAAGCAAACAATTTTTGTACGTAGATTATTTCTCCTTCTTTCCCTTCAGCTGATTGTTTTGTAATCCTCTTTACAATTAAAGCCATTTGGACTTTATACCTTAAATAGCGCGATCTCGCTCGGAGATCAAGCACATCGAATCTAGATACAAGAAAAGATTCCTAACCCGGAGAGGTTTTTCGATCTTTATATGTTTCTCATAGCCTTACTATATATATAATAATTGAGAGTTGCCTACTTGTGTTAAATATGCCGATGTGGGATGACATTTAGGAATTTCACATGGCTAAACCGCGTGTTTGCCAATGTGGGACAAATTGATGTTTATCCCCTTTTGGTGATACGACACCAAATGGATGGAAATGGCAATCTCTTTAATTTCACTTACGTGATGGCCTTGTATAACAAATTAATCATCAGTGGGCCTAACCCTTGATTAAGTTTGTTGGCCTGATCTAAATGGGCTTCGGCTTTTGCCTGGTATTGCCACACTTATGTGTTCATGCCATGCATGTATATTTGCATGAAAATGCCAACTCACGTTTCAATATATAATTACACATATGCAGATAAATGACATGCCTTTGATAGTTAATGACTTTTGCCCCTTATTACTTACGGTTATTTCGCGCACCATCACCTACTTTAACATATATATTTAATACATATTTTATATCATTTAATATTTTTACAAGATTATTTAATCAAATAAATTAATAATAAAATCATATTTACTTAAATAATTTGATCCAATTAATAAAATCACAAATGATTGTCTTATCTCCTACTTTGCAACATTCTTGGCATATTCGGCAAGTTGATATTAACAATGCATTCCTCAATGGAGATTTTTCTGAGCAGGTTTATATGGCTCAACCACCCGGCTTTGTTGACAGTACTCGGCCTAATCATGTCTGTTTGCTCCATAAAGCTCTGATACCATATAATTGTAGTGAAAGGATCTTACCTTCTATTGAATAATCAAAAGGTATTTATACAAGGAACTTGTGACCCAAGAGATCTTATCTATTTTAGATTCCAAGAAAAAATAACAAAGATATTAAAAAGATATTATAAAATATTTTATATCCTAATACATCTCCGTTGCACACATGCTGCTCGTAGGATATGTACAAAACAGCTCCTATTTTAAACTTGTGAGCTTCAACAAGAAAAATCTGGGCCGTTTCATCTGTCTTTCCGCTGGAAATGGATAAGAGAGGCCCAATGAGCCCATTAATGGAGGCACAAAATATAACAAGTCCCCCGCGCATAGAAAGTACTCGTAGATAACTGCAAGCTTCTCGAATAACCCCAAGCAGAGCAACAATGGAGAGAGACCCCGACGATCCTTTCTCCTCCTCCCGCTCTAGCCTTTCAGAAGACACCGTTTTCTACGCCGTCTATCCAGACTTCGCCGTCTCTCCCTCCACCGCCGCCGCCGCCGACCTCACCGAGCAACTCCTCTCCCTTCACCTCCAACTCATCCAATCCATCTCCCCCTTCACCGCCTCCTACATCTGGCAACACCAGCCTTTCTGCCTCTCCCCTTCCTCCGCCGCACATCCTTGCCCCTGCTCCTCCCCCGGCGACCCCCACACCCCCCACCTCCACGGCAAGCTCCGCTTCGGCGATAACCTCGACGACGAGTGGTTCGTAGTTTTCCTGCTCCTCCACCTCTCCCGCTCCTTCCCCTTCCTCTCCGCCCGCGTCTGGGAGATCGACGGCGACTTCCTCCTCATCGAATCCGCATTTCACCTCCCACGATGGCTTAATCCTGAAACCTCCACCAACCGCGTCTTTCTTCGCAACGACGAGCTCCACATCGTCCCCCGCCGCCGATTCCCTTCCACTCCCTCCCTCGCCGACGCCCTCGCTTTCCTGATTTCTCACCCCGACGAGACGCGCGCCTCCGACTCTGTCCAATCTGCCATTAAGAGCCGCGTTTCAGGTTATCCGGAGCAGGCCTTGAAGAACATACACCAGGTTAGGGTTAGGGTTCCGGTAGAAGTGGCGCAGGTGCTCAAGTACGAGCCCTGCTTGATTTCCCTTGCCGTGGAGGGTTTTTATGATAGAGATATTGACACCATGAAGTTTGCGGCTGAGATGAAGCGTTTCTGCCCCAAGGGGAGGGAGGAGGAGCTGATATTAGTGTCGGCAAGGCTTTCGAGAGCGATGTACGCCCAGTTGGTTCAACAGAAGTTTCAAGCGCCCAAGTGTTATCCGATGCCTGGACGGGGTGATTCAGTCGAGTATGTGGAAGCGGAGTTGGGAATGAAGATTGCTTGTGGTTTTGAGATGATGTATCAGCAGAGGAAGAAGGCGGGGGACGAAGGTAAAGGAAGCACTTGGGAGGCTTTTAAGGAAAGCTTGGAGAAGAGTGCCTACTTTCAAGATTTAATGCCGGGGTCCAAAGAATATAAGAGGTTAATGGCCACTGCTGAGGACTATTACAGGAAGAGTTCCTTGCACCAAAAATCCAGGTAATTGGGGATTTCACTTGGTGTGATTCTAGAGTTTGTGTTTCTGAGTTGAACTTTGAAGTGCTGTTATTTGCAACTGTATTGGTGTTATCTATCTCTAGCACGTTACAAAGCTTTATCTTAAAATTTTAAATGTGTAAAGTACAGAGGATGTAAATTGACATTTCTGTCAATTATTATTACTGATGCGTTTTTACTTGTGTAGTGAGATTTTAAGTCTTCCAGTGAGGTGCATAGATGAGATTCTTAGTATGCCAAATTCTGCCGATGATTTCAAGGGTCAGGAAGTTCCTCCATCTGATGATGATTCATGGCTTTATGGTGGAGAAGATGAGTTGAATGCTGCTATGAGAGAAAGGCAAAAGGATTTTGAGATGTATGAAGAGAATTGCAAGAGGAATGGTAAAGGGAAAGAGAAAGCAACTGACATTTCATCAAGTACTAATGAGGGTGATATTGATCTTAAAGACGTTTCAAATACCATGCAAGCGTTTGTGCATAAAGTGTCGAGTTACCAGGGGGCAGAGGTTCCTGAGGACAGGTTAGTGCTAGACAAGTGTATTTCAGTTTGGAGGAGTGACATGATTAATTTTCAATGAGAACTTTTGTTATTATTAAATCTTTTTCTAAGCTTTTAAAATCTCTGTTTGCCTGGAGTAGATGATTTATGTAATCTGATTGTGTATGTGAGATATTGTTTCTGTTTGAAGGAACCTTCGAAATGTGGACTTCGATGTGGATCAATTTCTGAAAGATATGGAATCTGCAATGAGGGTGTCTAATGGAGAAGGTGATGAAAGCGGTGTTGATTCTGAAGATGGTTCCTCCTCTGACATGGATTTTGGTAGGTGCTTCATATGAATAGTGGATCCTGAAAGTTCTAGCGCTGTAACTTGCTAACTTCAATAGAAGGTATCTGATTACGGAAAGAATTATAACTGAGTTCTTTGCTCTGAACTCTGAACTGGTTGGTCCAATAGATCGGCAATGTTTCCAATTGGGAGTAAAATCTGTTACTTTGTTGAAACTGTTTACTTGTTAAAACTGTTCTTTTGTAAAGCCAATTTGGTAAAAAAGATGGGGAATTGTTCATTTCCTTACAAGATGTGCTCTATATATGACTAGCAGGTGTGTTATGAATTTTTCAGATGATTCTGAAGATGGGAGTGACACAGAAGAGCTTCCAGAATCTGTCAAACGTGATGGAGGAACTTTTATGGAGACATATTCTGATGTTCTAAATGAAGAACTAAAGGGCAGCACTCTGAAGAAAAGCTTTGTCGGAGCCAGTGATCAATCTTCAAACAAGGACGAGGTGCTTACTTTTATATCTGTTAGTGCATTTCGATGTTGTAAAGAATACACACTATTGACTAACGTTGGTTTATCGCAAACAACTGAAACAAGCAGGGGGTTTCTTCAAATGTCACAGAAGAGATGGATACGGATTTTACTCCAGTGGACGTAGATGTAAACCTAGTGAAGAGCCTTCTTGATTCCTTTTCATCACAACAAGGGCTTCCAGGCCCTGCTTCTAACTTGCTGGGGCTTATGGGCGTGAGGCTCCCAGAAGATGCTGCTGCCAATAAGAAGTGAAGGAAGGTTGAATCTCATAACAAAAAGACAGCTATCATCCTTTCTTATGACTAGGTAAACACTAGGTAAATGCCGCAACGCGGAAAATTTACACGCAAAATTTGAGGGTTGCCCCATATGATCAATTCCATTATTGATATGCGTTTAGACAAAAAGATTTCAATCATGTTTATTTGAAAACGTATATTGGGCCATATGTTGAATTACTTTGTATTTTAGTCCACTTCCTTTGAATATAAAAGAAAAGAGCTTTTGAACCAAAATCAGTTGTATTGTTATTGAGTTTTCACTAGCTTCGTATAAACATGAAAAGCAGTTTAAGATCTGTGTTGAAAATCGATATAGTTATTATAGATTCATTATTTACCTTACCTTTAAAGGGTGTAGTTCAAACTTCATATAGACTTGTTTGCTCTATAGTTTAAACTCTTATCTTATATACACTGCGAATACATCAATATATACCAAGTATATGATAGCTTTAACAACCATTATTGTTAGTTATTTATGGGATATTATGTAAGAGCTACCTACCATGTCTTTGCAGATAAGTTATTGAAGCTTTAGCACAAGAGTTAGCGAGTTATTATTGGCGCGTTTCATTAAGATTGAAAACATTTTGGCTGTGGAAACTAAAACTTCAAATTCCTCATTAGTAGTTATAGGAACTTGAGAAACCATTTCTTATGTTGCCTGAAGTAGTAACCAAGAACCATTTTATCAAACATGCAGATTAATATAATATGTTTACTCTCGTGTAGTAACCAAAACAAATAATTAATGGATCTTAAGTTTCAACTTTCAACGCAAGTGGTTTTGATCTTGCAATTTTCAATTGAGCTTTTATGATATCATTTTGTTACATTTATTTCGATAGGCTATTTCTTCACTACCATATATTTGCATACTTTTGTCTAGTTGTATTCCCATTCAAAATATTTATTTTCACCACTGGTCCTCCAAAATATTCATTGACACTTGGCAGTCTCGTAATTGTTGTCTAGCGGGCTTGTGTGTAAATAGGCCAACTTCATTAGCCGATTTGTTTTTTTTTTGTTTTACTTTGAGGAAAGTTCATTCATTCATTCACACTAAATGGCAGTCTCGTAATTGTTGTCTAGCGGGCTTGTGTGTAAATGGGCCAAGTTCATTAGCCGCTTTTTTTTTTTTTTTTTACTTTGAGGAAAGTTCGTTCTTTGATAAACAACCTTATGAAGGAATAAATTCGTTGTTAATCACACGCGTTGCACGCGGGATATAAAGGTATGCAAATGGCGTAGGTTGTAGGCGTAGAGGAATTGGTTGACTTGTTAAGCTCATATTCGCCGCATAATTAACTTATGTTGTCCTCTTTTTTTTATAAATAAACAAAAACAAAAAAAATCAAAAAAAAGGTATTACATAACCTTGCAAAACCGTAACTCAATAACCATTTAGGATACCAAACAAGAACACCGAAGCTTGCGTGAAAGAGATAACAAGATGTTTTATGAATATGAAATGAATGTTGATAAGCCAACCAACAACTTGCACAACCGAAGACCACGACCTAGAAACCCAACAAAATGGACAAAAAAAAGGTAATACAGACAAATCCAACCAATCTACTTGATGCGACCTCAGCTTTGGATGCTAGCCAAGAGGCCGAGTCATTCACTTTGCGCTCGGATGGCCCCGTCACCCGTGCCAGGGCTCGGGCCATCCAGACCGCGACACAATCCCTCGTGTCGCGCTTGTCCGCGGGCCACGGCGCGCCATGCACCGCACCAACGTTTGCCACCATTTGCATCGTCGGCGCGTTAGAACCTCGAGTCGAGTCCTCGGAACCAGCCATCCAAGACTCGTCCTTCGCGTCAGCGCTCGGATCGCATCTTGAGGTTCTTGCAAGCACCGGCCAGACCCTCGCGCCAGCACTCGGAGTCGCGTCACAACATGAGGTTCTCGGAAGCCTCGGGGAGTCCCACGTGCTAGCATCATCGCCAGCGCCTCAGCCTCGCCAGCGTCCCGTGCCAGCATCGAGCCGTGTCAGGACCTCGGCATGCCGCGCCAACCTCGCGACAGCCTTGTCTTGACACTTCGGTGCCGGCCACGGACGACATATATTTTTATTGCCATTTTTAGCTTGTTTTCTATTATCAGACATTACTATTGTTGGTTTTATGCATTTAGAAGGTCTTTATTGGGCCTTGCGCCGATGGGCTTTGACCGCCCTAGGCGCCTTTTTAGCTTTTTAGGGTTTCTTTTGTAGCCGCACCTATATATATGGTGCTATGTTTTTCAATTCAATTAGCGGACACTTAGGTTATCATTTAGTTGAGGGTTTATCCTAGTTTTAACCTAGTGCTTGCGCCGTTTCCATTAATTCACTTAAAGCTTTCGTTTTCCATTGCTTGTTCGTGTGAGTTCGTGCCTTACTCGATCAATCCAACGTTGATTCGAGTCCTTCCAAGCCTTCCGCCGCCACTCACGAGACCTAATACTCAAACATTGTCAAAGATCTGTCGCGTCTTCAAACGAGGTCGCATCAACTGGCATCAGAGTCACGATTTGAGTAAGTCTCGCTACACCCTTTTCGTTCAATTTCACATGATCCTTTCTGTTGCATTAACCCTAGATTCATCCTCCATACGTGTAGATTAGGGCACCAAATTTTTTTCCTTGTTCACGTAAATTGTTAAAAAAAAATCAACCTTGACCATACTCGACTAGATCTATTGATTTTGGTGAAAATTACACTTTGTCTTGCTAGTTGCATGCACATAGGGTTTTGTTTTGCCGATTTCTTGCTTGCATCTTCGAGTATTATTGGTGTTGACTCTCTTGCCTTTCGCTATATCCCTAGGAGAGAAATCCTAGGGTTTTCGGTTCATTATAAAAAATAATCGGATATCATAAACCAAAATAAGGTAAGATATCTCTGTTTTTGTAAAAAAAAAAACAAAAAAAAAAATCTTTGGAAGATCACAAGTCAAAATAAGGCAAGATCTTTCCAAATCAAATCCAATCTTCAATTTTCGGCACCTTCCCTACTCTCGTCGATTGCTTTGCTTGCTTACCTTATCAGTTTTACATTAGTTCTTTGTGTTTTGCTTAGCTTTCATTGTTGTTTTTGAATCCATATTTCATTAATAGAGTCGAGTGACCTTGAGCTAGCCAATCCTTGTTTGTTCGTGTGAATTGAACATTAAGGGTCGACCGACTTAAGCTAACCTTCAACTCTTGGCCTTTTGTTGTGAACTTCTTACTTGCTATGACCGGTGTGACTATGGTACCATGTCGGATTCGGGAAACAATGACAACCGAGACAAGGATCCACCCTCGGTGTCGCAAAATCAACAACAAAACTTCCCTCCCGAGGCAGTGGCTCGGATTGAGGAACTCGAACGCCTCTTGGCCGAGAGAAAACTCAGTCCAAGATCACTGTCCCCCCAGCACAAGGCCTCACATCGAAGATCCATGCCAATCCGAGCTTGTCCGCGGACGATGTCGCGCGCGCATGTGCCAAGGGAAAGAGCCATGCTCAACCTTCTTCTCAATTTGGCACCATGCATCGCATAGAGTCAATTAAAGAAAGTCGCCATTTCGATTGGTACGATGGTGGTCCCCGGACCGCAGATCGCCATCAATTGGCACAAGATTATAGGGACACCCAAGTGTACGATGTATATTCCGATGACGAGTATGACTCCGAGGAGTATAGTCGTCAACATGCAAGTGGCCTTAAGAAAAAGAAACAAAAAGACAAGTCTTCGGCGTATGTGTATGAAACCCCAAAGCGGAAGCACGGGGCCAAACACTACGACGCCGACGACTATGATGTAAACGATTACTTGGAGCATCAAAGTGCTCGCAGTCCGTACTCCGAATTTGAGAACCATTACGATGAGCTCGATGATTATTCCGAGCACTCTAGTTTTGATCATCCACAGGTACGAGATCCAGAAGAGCATGACAATCGGCCATCCGATTGGATTCCCCCACCGCACCTATCCAAGAACGACAAGGAGTACAAGCGTGTCTATGGCACAACTCGCAAGGACGGCCACCGACAGCGGCGCGATCGAGATCGCGATGACAGGCGCCCTCGACGCCCCGATGACGGTGACGATGCGGATGATGGAGACGACGGGTTCGATCGCGGGCCACCCCATAATCAACGCGATCGGCGCGCGCGTTCGCCTCTGGCACCGCAGCCCCCGCCGCGACAATGATCGACGTGATGCTCGGGATCCACGCGTTAGCCGCCGAGATATTAAGGTAAATTCGAACCATTTTATGGAACATATGATCCTGACGCGTTTATTGAATGGTTGCAGGGAACGGAGCACACACTTCGCCATCATGGCTATGAAGATGACGAGAAAGTAGAGATTGTGACGCTGCATTTCCATGGTGCCGCTCGTACGTGGTGGAACCGCTTTGAGTCCGAACGGATTCGAAGAGGCAAACCCCTCATATAAGAAATGCATCAATTGGTGTACATCCTCAAGAAACGTTACATACCTGCGGACTACAAGGACAAGATGCACATTGAGATCATGCGCATCAAACAGGGAGCCATGACGCCGGAGGAATACTTTTCCAAACTTGAAGACATGTTCTTCAAGGCCGGCATGAGTGTTTCACCCTCCGTCATGAGGAAACGGTTTCTATCGGGTCTAAGGCAATCGATCCAAGGTAGGTTGGAGATTTTTCCCATCAAATATGTCAACACACTTGTGCATACGACAATGCAATTACATAAACAAGAAATGCGTGCAATGTCAACATGGTCCAATCCGAGGTACGTTTCTAACTCTAGTCCATCAAGTTTTTCTACTAATCGTGTACCTTCTTCTTTGTCAAATCCTAAGGCAGGTTTGCAATCCAAAACCGATGCACGCCTCAAACGGCGCCAGCCATGCCGCGAGATTGTAACACCGCGACAAGCGCCGAGCGCGCTCGTGACATGGCGTGCTATAAGTGTGGAGGTCGTGGCGATATTATGCGCAATTGCCTGAACCAAAAGAAGGTCTTGTTTACGACTCAAGGTGATCCATACGATAGCCAGCAAGAGGACGAGGTCGAGGCACCTTTAGCCGACAGCACCGAGTTGGAGTGCGATCCCTCGGAAGCCATTGGCGTGTCAAAACTTCAATTGGTCCCCCGCCGAGCTTTAAGCATGCAAGAGGCACCAAAAACTAATCAACGGGAACAATTGTTCCACACCCGTTGCTTGGCAAATAACCTATCCTTAAGCGACATTATTGACTCAAGGAGTTGCGCCAATTTCCTCTCCAAGAAGGTCGTTGATCACTTCAAGCTTCCAACCACGCCGCATCCACATCCATTCAAGCTTCAATGGATATCAAACGACGTCGGCGACTGGGTTGACATGGAAGTTATTTTCTCTTTTTCAATTGGTGCTTATTCTGATTCAATTTTATGTGACGTAACGCCTATGGACGCCACCCATCGTTTGTTGGGGCGAAATGGCAATACGATCGTCGCTTGCTTCACGATGGATTTTTGAACACTTACATGTTAAATTTCCGCGGGAAGCGCGTGACTCTCTTACCTATGTCGCCTAGTGAAGCCTTGTAGGACGAAGCCGAAAGACAACACAAAAGTCTAGCGACACAAGCACCGCTGCGAGCGAACCGCCCTCAGCATCACCAGCCAAGATCTGGACTCGAACGGTGTTCCCAGTGCCAAACCAGATAATTCTGCCCCTCAAGACATTGGATACATGAAGCGCCGACAGAAGCCGGATTCGGGACGACAGAACTTGTCGCATGGCCCAAACACCGCGCCGAGCGACGCTGTTTTGGCCAAACTAGGACTTCAACACATTTTGAACAGTTCCGTGGGCGTTTCTGTGGGGAATACCATCAATTTGGAAATTCCAACAGATTTAAAGCAAAAACTCCGAGGGGAACCTCATTTGAGCAAGGGACTGCCGACAACCTCGCCAACCGTTGCACACCACGTCGTCGCAACACGGAAATTCGGATTCCAGGAGCTTCGGGACGATTTTACCGGCGTTTCCAAAGCCATTCCTCATCAAAATACAAGGGCTACATCACCCCAAAACCACCTAGATCGAGTGAGGACGCTGAGCCACCTCTTTTAGGGACGTGCCAAGATCATTTGCTTTTGGCCTGGCGTCGTGACATCACCAAATCTATTAAGGGGAGTAAAACTTGTTTCATATTATGTCCTTTACTTTCTATTACTCCATCTCTAGATCCTAAGCTTCCCCCTTCTATTGTGTCTCTTTTGAAGGAATACGAAGATGTGATGCCGGATGGACTTCCAGAGGGGTTGCCACTGATCCGAGGGATTGAGCACAAGATCGACTTCATGCCGGGAGCATCTTTACCAAATAGGGAAACGTACAGAGCTTCACCAAAGTAAGTATGGGGAGGGGAACTTTTACATGTTAGTTTAGTTTTGCATTGCATATAGTTTAAATTCTTGCAAAGTGTTGGGCCCTCCGAATTTCGGCCCAAGTGGAAAGTCACGCAGCCCAATATCGGCAATCTGATTAAACCACTAGAAAAGAGAAGACGATGGAGCAATCAAAGCAGGACGAGAATCTTGGACTTCATGGTCAAACAACAACGGCTATGCCATTAACGACGGGGGCGAAATCTCCGGGATATGTTAGACGCTCTACCAACGGTCAAAAGGGGGGAGACGGATATAAAACCTTGTTGATCTGAAAGGGAGAGGACACGGAATACTGGCTATTGAAGGTCCATCTAGAACAGAATCTCATTTTTTGTTTTTACCATTTCACTTCCAGTCGAGCATTCTTGGATACTTTGGGGAGAGCTATTCACAATCACGATCACAATATACGAATATCAATTTACTTATTATCTGTTTTCCATTCTTTGTTTGATCCTACATCTTGCCCATAATTCATAACACGCTACGATTGCTTTTTGGTTAGGTCTTTCCTATTTTCAGCAGGTAACGTGTTAGTAAGATTATCCTGCCAAAACAATTGGCGCCCACCGTGGGGCCTAGCCAAAAAAGGAGTTACGCTAAAACAACAGCAAGATCCGTCACATGGAGGGAATTCAAACTACATACAGTCACGTAGGGGACCTAGACCATCACGAGGTCAATGAAGAAATGAACAACCAAGGTGACGGAAACGTAGGCGGAACCAGAAACATAGACGGAACCGGAAACGTAGGTGGAACGGGGAATGGTGATTGAGTCGAGCAAGGTTCTGGGGACACCAATGGCAATCCTGCTACTTCCGAGGGACGAGAAGCGGAAGGAGGCGACGCCGACATCATCACGGAGCTCCGATCATCAATGATTGCTCTTCGAAAGGATTTGGAAGAACAAAAGGAAGCTAATACCAGATTCACCGAGGTATACGAGAAACAAATTGAGACTTTAACTAATGAACGCAACTTGCTTCGATCGCAGGTACAATCGGCTCCAACCCGTCCTCGCGGGACCGATGTGGTAGATGGAGTCGCAAGGCGCTTGGACATGGATGATCCAAATCTTGTAACACCCGATGTTGTCAGACTAGTAACCGGGTATCATGTAAACGGTAATTCTTTAAGAGCAATACGGGAAGATACCGATGTTTCCCAATTACGGGAACGCCTCCGAGCCTTGGAGGACCGAATTACTCAGGTCCTTGGGGCACCTCAACCAATCGCGATGGAGAGGAGAGACGGGTACACCGGCTCCCCCTTCGTACCTTCTATTGCGAGGGTTGATATCTCCCGGAAATATCACGTCCCCGACGTGCCTAAGTATGAAGGGGTGACAAATCCTGATCAACATATAGCCACATTCAAACAGGCTATGAATATCAGTAAATTCCCTTTTGATATGAAAGAAATTGTCATGTGCCGTTGGTTCGGGAACACGTTGTCTGGACCCGCTCTTAATTGGCATTCGCATTTACCTCTTGGAAGTATCTCATCTTTTGCCGAGTTAATTGACAAATTCAGGGTTAGGTTCACGAGCAGTCGACGCGCCAAAAAACGATCAAGCGATCTGTACCGCTTGGTCCAAAGATCGGGAGAATCTCTGAAAGCTTTCCTTAGTCGCTACAATGAAGAATTGGTGACCATCGAAGGGTGTGATGCCGCTACGGCTGTGGAGGCATTCCGGAAGGGTATATCAATATGTAATCCTGAGTTATACCGTGAACTAACTAAATATCCTTGTTCCAACTTTGATGAGGTACAGGTAACAGCTTTAGCCCATGTCCGATTGGAAGAGGACGACCTCTTTGCCGAGAAAACAACGAGCCCACATCGACCCGATAGGAGACAAGGACGGCGGGACACGAGATACGCTCCGTATCCCACGACACCTCATGCTAAGACCACCATAAATGCTACCATATTTAGGAAAAGTGACAAATACGAGAATCTTCGGCTGCCCCCGAAACTCTCTCACTACAATTTTCGCGTAGATGCAACTGAAGTGGTTCGAACCCTCAACACCATGGGAGATACTATTAAATGGCCCCGAAAGAGTAACATGCCGGCACATCAGAAAGAAAAGACCAGATGGTATGATTTCCATTTCGACCATGGGCACCGGACCGACGAGTGTATTGCGTTGCGAAAAGAAGTAAGCGAACTACTACGAAGAGGGCATCTCAGAGAACTAATATCGGAAAAAGCAAAAGAGCAGTTGGACCGTAGCAGGGAAAAAGCCACTCCACCACCCCCGCCGAAGCATACTGGAGTAATCAACGTCATTACAGGGGGGTCGGAGATCTGTGGTATAACCTACTCCGCAACCAAGCGGATCGCAAGGGATGCTAGGAGAAAATGCCTAAAAACACCATCGCGAACAAGTCTCGCCATGATGCCAATCACCTTCAACGATGTCGAAGAAGAGGAAGTTCACCACGACTGCTTGATAATCTCTCTGCCCATAGCTAATTTTCTTGTTAAAAGGATCTTAGTTGATAATGGAAGCTCTACTAACTTACTTATGTTGGACGCCTTATACAGCTTAGGTTTCAGGATGGACGAGATCACCAAGAAGTCAAAAACTCTGGTAGGCTTCACTGGAGAATCACGCAATACGCTCGGGGAGATATCGCTACCTACCGTTGCGGGAGGAGTCAACTACCAGGTAAAATTCCAAGTACTCAATTGCCCGTCGCCTTTTAATGTCATCTTAGGCAGGCCGTGGATACACTGGATGAGGGCAATTCCCTCCACCTATCACCAATGTGTGAAGTTCCCGACACCTTGGGGAATTCAAGAGATTAAGGGGGAACAAAAGCTGGCACGGGAGTGTTATTCCATAACAATGAAGGCAACAACCTCGAAGAGCCCGCGGCTTGGAACGGGGAAGAAGGCGTTGGATTAGCAATTAAAGGACTGTAGAACGACTACTTGCTATGCAAAGCCGAAAACACCCGAGCTCCAAGAAGTGCCCCTTGATCCATTGGAGCCATCGAAGAAGATTCAAATAGGACCAGATCTGGAACCGACTCTACGCGAGCAAATAGTGGAATTTCTACGGTCCTACAAAGATTGTTTCGCTTGGTCGAACGAGGATATGGTAGGCATTGATGCTAGTGTGATTACCCATGCCTTGAATGTCAATAAGAAGGTGCCACCAGTGAAGCAGAAAAGGCGTAAGTTCTCTCCCGAGCGAAATCAAGTAATCAATGATTGAGGTAAAATGCTTACTCGAGTCTGGAAAAATTAGGGAAGTACAGTACCCCGATTGGCTTGCGAATGTGGTTATCGTTAAAAAGAAAAATGGTAAATGGCGCGTTTGCGTAGATTTTACCGATCTAAACAAAGCATGCCCCAAAGATTCGTTCCCTTTGCCTCACATAGATGCAATGGTGGACGCGACGGCGGGGCATGAACTTTTGACCTTCATGGATGCGTTTAGTGGATACCATCAAATAATGATGCATCCTGACGATCAAGAAAAAACCGCATTCGTAACCAATCAGGGAACCTATTGTTATAAAGTTATGCCCTTTGGGTTAAGGAACGCAGGTGCTACTTATCAGAGATTGGTTAATAAGATGTTTCAGGAAAAGCTGGGGGATACAATGGAAGTATACATAGATGATATGTTGGTCAAATCACTAAAGGCGGAGGACCATGTTAATCACATAAGAGACGCGTTCGAGATTCTGCGGAGCTACAAAATGAAGTTGAACCCCACCAAGTGCTCTTTTGGAGTAACGTCAGGAAAATTCCTCGGTTACATAGTGACGTAGAGGGGGATCGAGGCAAGTCCTGAACAAGTCAAAGCCATAATGGAGCTGCAATCACCAAAGTGTGTCAAAGACGTCAAGAGGCTAACAGGGCGAGTAGCTGCGCTAAACCGGTTCATATCAAGATCCTCAGACAGGAACAAACTATTTTACGACATCCTGAAGAAAAACAAGTCGTTCGAATGGACAGAAGAACATGAAAAAGCCTTTGGGGAATTGAAAAATATCTATCCAATCCGCAGGTGTTATCCAAACCTAAGCCAGGAGAAAACTTGTATGTATACCTAGCCGTGACCGAGGTAGAAGTAAGTGCAGTCATGATCCGAGAAGAGAATGGAGACCAGTTGCCCATCTATTACGTAAGTAAAACCTTGTTGGACGCGGAAACGAGGTATTCCCCCATGGAAAAATTAGTGTTATCTTTGGTAATGGCTTCTATAAAGTTACGTCCCTATTTTGAAAGTCATTCTATGATTGTGAGAACTAATTATCCGATGAAAAGTATCATGTCAAAGCCAGAGTTGTCAGGTCGGCTAACGAGATGGTTAATTCACTTAAATGGTTACGACATCACGTACGAGCCGTGAACAGCAATGAAATCTCAAGTGTTGGCAGACTTTGTGGTCGACTTCACTCCTACCACTTCAGAAAACGAAGACCAAGGTGTGCTGCAAGTAACAGGAAACGGCAAGTGGTTGATGCATACAGATGGAGCGTCAAACCAGATGGGTGTAGGATTGGGGGTAGTCCTGAAGTCACCACAGGGGGATAGGATAGCCCAAGCTATTCGACGCACATTCAAGGCTACTAACAATGAAGCAGAATACGAAGCGCTTATTGCGGGGTTGCTTATCGCCAAAGATCTGAATGTACAAGAAATCGAGGTAATTTGTGACTCGTTGCTTATTGTAAATCAAGTTACAAACTCATATGTGCCAGGGACTCAAAGATGAAGGCGTACTTAGAAAAGGTTTAAGAAATCGTAAGGCACTTAAAACTGTTCGAGATAAGGCAGGTTCAAAGAGATGCCAACACACAAGCAGACGCTTTAGCCAACCTAGGATCCGTAATCGACCCAAGGGAGTACGACAAGATACCTTTCGTATATCTTGACGCACCATCTATAACCAACGAAGCAGACATGTTAGAAATTCGAAGCTCCGATGAAGACAAGTCATGTGTAAACCCTTATCTAAAGTGGTTACAAGACAGAGTATTACCAGAAGACAAGGAAGGAGCTCAACGACTTAAGGTAAAAGCTTCTACTTTTGCGGTTAAGGATAACATTTTGTTTAAGTGGATGTCGTCAGGGTTACACGCACGATGCGTAAAGGAAGAGGAGGTACAGAAGGTGTTACAAGACATACATGATGGGGAATGCGGAAACCATACAGGGGGTCGCAACTTGGCGAAGAAGGCAAGCAGGATGGGTTACTACTGGCCTACCATGAACAAAGACGCAGTGGAGTTTGCTCGCAAATGTGACGCGTGCCAGCGTCATGGACCTATACCACACCAACCTTCTGAGTTGTTGCATCCCATAACATCTCCTTGGCCATTTATGAAATGGGGAATGGATATTGTGGGAAAACTACCTCCAGCTTCGGGGCAACGTGTTTACATCCTGGCGATGACCGACTACTTCTCCAAGTGGATTGAAGCCGAAGCCTTCAAAGAAGTTAAAGACACCCAAGTTATCTCCTTCATAAGGAGAAATATCCTGAGCAGATTTGGAATACCATCCATCATAGTCTGCGACAACGGGTCTCAATTCATCAGTAACAAGACGAGATCATTTTTCCATCAGTACAACATACAGTTAGTGATGTCGACGCCTCGTTACCCAAAGGCCAACGGGCAAGAAGAAGCAAGTAACAAGATCAAACGACTCCCAAGACAGCAACGGGTCATACACCTTTTTCCTTGGTCTATGGATGTGAAGCCGTACTACCAGTAGAGGTAACTTTGCCTACAGTCCGGTACGGACTTACCACTGAGGAGTCAAACCTGTCCAACCTGTTACATCACTTGGATACGGTTGACGAGTTACGAGATGAGGCTTCAATTCGAACGGCGGCATACAGGCAAGGGGTAGCTCGAAGTTACAACAAACGCGTTAACGCCAAGGTATTCCAAGTGGGAGATTGGGTGCTAAGAAAAGTCTTTCAGAATACGCAAGAGTTAAATGTTGGCAAATTGGGAGCAAATTGGGAAGGGCCATACCAGATTACGAAGATAATAGGACAAGGAGCCTATGAATTAATGACGCAAGAAGGAAAAGCGGTCCCCAGAAGCTGGAATGCGATGAACTTAAAGTTGTACCACTTTTGAAACACAACGAGTTCTAATAAGGTAATTTGCATTAAAATTCTCCTTTTACGTTATGTTATTACATCTTCATACATACACAAGTACAACGATGTCAACAATATCAAAGAAAACTAACAAGGGACGCCTTGTGACGTTACATGCCAAAACATGGGCCCTCGCCTTATGATCAGGCAACGCTGTGCACACTACGACTAGTCAAAAGATGCAAGAGACGAGAACATGTAACAAGTATTCTAGAGCAAGTGGAATTTTCATTTGTAATATGATTCACGAAGTTGTTACAAAGAAATTTACATTCAGACAAATACGACATTCTCTCTCTCTCCGCATCTAACATAAAAAGCGCTATACAAACAAAGAATCCATTGTAAAAGTTACAAGTACATTTGACAAACAAGCCGATTTCTCTACGAACGTGTTGATCTTTCTTCTTCGGTGACGGACCTGCTTACCTGCAAAAAATCAAACACAGATCCAAGGCAATGGCAACAAATAAAGTATTATCAAAATAAAACCCCATAAACCAACACGGGGCACAAACTTGTCCACGATAGGGCCCTAGAACAAAGCGGCCATACAACACAAGAGTTTAAAGAACCCCAACACGCTGGGGGTAAGAAGTTGTCCGGAATTCAAAAAACAAGGACAAGAGGAGATCATTCTTTAGGATGGTTGTCTCTTTCCACTTGGGCGACCACCTTGGCAACGGAGGCAATATCATCAATGACCGAAGACTTTTTAGCCGCTATCACCTCATCAGAAAACAGGCTTTCAAACAACTCCCTCTCCTTCACAGCATCCCACGAAGTATGCCTTCCCGCCGCGAACTCCTCCATCATTTCCACTCGAGCTCGGCAGGACCAATTGTCGGCGGTATCTTCAATTTCTTTAGCCAAAGCAGCTTCTTTAGCGGAAGAAACCATGAACTTTTCTTCCCATTCTTTGGACTCCTTAGTAACCCTCTCAAGATTGTTCATCAGGTCGCAAACCTTCTTATCCAAAGCGGTCTTCTCGTGTCCTAAGATGCTGCTTCTGTCCTTCTCGAGCTGAAGACTGATCTTACTCTGGGCCAATTGATCAGGGAGGTCCTTGAAAGCTTCAAAGGCAGAAAGAGAAAGTTGCAATCCCTGCATAAGAAAAAGAAGAAGTTAGGTAACGAGTAAGAAATGAAATAAGAGTAGATTATAGAAAACATACCCGCCATTGTGCCGCCAGAATTTCGCCGAAAAATTCCGAGAAAGATGATTGATCCTCCTTGTCGCGAGAACATCCCACATGAAGAGGTGCCAAGGAACTCAAGCACTTTTCAGCAGCCATATCAAGGGACATCATTGTCTTTGGGAGATCAGAAAGGGTCGAACATGCTTTTTTCTTAGGAGAAGAAACCCGAACCTCAGAAGACTTCTTAGGATCTGAGATCGTCAACATGGTATCTACCGTAGAAGCTGATTCAGCCTTCCTCTTCCTCCGAGCTTCAACTCGTTCCATGGTAGTCAGCGCAGTGGTAGAACGGGTAGTCTTTGAACCTGCCGTCACGAAAAAGGCAAGATTTTTTAGAAAAGAGAAGTAAGATTTACTAAGGGGAACAGAGAAAGACTTACTCGACATCTCGGTCTCTTCGGATTCTGCAGAACACGCCTTTACCAGATCAGGATAAGATCGTTCTTCTAACGAGAGAGCTTCGATGTGATTAATGACCTGGTACGACACCGTGCGGGGTTGAGGCGTAGTAAGATGTTCTGCAACAGAAAATGCTTAGTGGTTAGATCTAAAAAGAAGCCGGTGAGTTCAAAAGGGGAAACACTACATGTTGATTGCCAACGACTTCTCATGAAAGACGTGTCAATTCCTAGGGAAGACAGTCTCATAAAGAAAAATTTATCGACCCAGCCCCGATCAGATTTGGATATATTGAAGACTAAATCACACTTATTGGTAAAGGTTTTCAAAGTTAGACGACCCGGGCCACCTTTGGAAAGACGATAATTCAGGAAAAAATTGGCAGCTTTGAAAGGGAGGCCATGAGAAGAACACAGTCGATCAACGGAAAGAAGAAGTCTCTAAACCTGTGGAAGTAACTGCCCCGGAGAAACATTGAGGGTGGAAAGGAAGTCGATGACCAAAGGAGAAAATGGGAAACGATGGCCAATACGAAAAGGGTACTCATACAAGCACACCCAATCGTTGACATAGAAATCTGCGTGAATGCCAGAGGAGGCAGAAACTCCTATGCATGTGACGGAAAACCCACAGAAAGAGCAAAAATTTGGGGGTCTTCAGAAGTGCTATTCCTCCGATGATAGGGGGTGAGAAAACCGGAAGATGTCAGGGAAGGAGGAAAGGTGGATTCAAGGCAGTAGAGGGAAGGAGATTCCGAGGACGCCATAATTGGGAAGAAAGGGAGGTTGAAGACGAAGAAACAGAAGAAGGGAAGAACGTACCTGGACACCGAGAAGCACAATTGAAGTCTTTGAGAGTCATCATAACCGCTTTAAATAAGGGTTGGTTGGACGTGTTCTGAGTTGCTACAACTTCCGAGACACTAAATCAAAAACCCTAGGAAAAGTGGAGGCGGGAATTTTCCCGGGTTTTTGATGGGGGTATTGTTGGGCCCTCCGAAATTCGGCCCAAGTGGAAAGTCACGCAACCCAATATCGGCAATCTGATTAAACCACTAGAAAAGAGAAGACGATGGAGCAATCAAAGCAGGACGAGAATCTTGGACTTCATGGTCAAACAACAACGGCTATGCCATTAACGACGGGGGCGAAATCTCCGGGATATGTTAGACGCTCTACCAACGGTCAGAAGGGGGGAAACGGATATAAAACCAGGCTGAGGCAAAAAGGAGAGGACACGGAATATTGGCTATTGAAACTCCATCTAGAACATAATCTCATTTTTTGTTTTTACCATTTCACTTCCAGTCAAGCATTCTTGGATACATTGGGGAGAGCTATTCACAATCACGATCGCAATATACGAATATCAATTTACTTATTATCTGTTTTCCATTCTTTGTTTGATCCTACATCTTGCCCATAATTCATAACGCGTTACGATTGCTTTTTGGTTAGGTCTTCCCTATTTTCAGCAGGTAACGTGTTAGTACGATTATCCTGCCAAAACACAAAGCATGGCTAAATTTTTGTGTTCATAATTGCATGAAAAAACAAAACAAAAATCAGAAAAATTGAAAAAAAAACAACCAAAAATATCATGCATTTTAAGATCATCATATTTCCCTATGCAAAGAAATCACTTGTCCTCCAATATATTTGATGATGATTTTTGCCCCTAACTTGCTTGGATTGCTTGAAACTTGATAATGTTTATTTCCTTAATAGCATGTTTGATTATTTGATTAAGCATGTATATCCTTGATATCTAAGTTATACGGAAGTTATATGCAAATTTTACCTTGTGAGATTATTATTTTTGGCCTTTCTAGGACTACATATTTATTAGTCCTCTTTTTCATTATGTGTTCTCACTTTGATTGCTTCCTCTATAACTTGCATTTATATATCTTTTTCAAGGCTGCATTCGTGACTTTTGCATATGACATTAAATTGATTGATGCATTGTTTTTTTAGTCTATTATTCCCTTATCCACCCTTACATAGGTTCCTTCTTTTGAATCCCCTTTCTAAGCCTTAATAGCCTAATTTTTTTTGGAAGCTCCACAAAATGAATCCAGGGCCTTATATAAACTTGACCCATTCGGGAATTAGATTTTTACTTGATTTGTTTTGTGGTTGTCAGCCAAGTATGGCTGTATGGGGGAGTTGAAAGTGCAATTAGTGGATGAATATTTGAATTTGAATTTGAAAATGAGGGTGAAAAGAAAAGTAATAAGGTTTAAAGTTGAAGTCTTCAATTGGTTGAAAAGAAAAATTATATGAGAGTTGAAGCAACAAGAAGAAAAAAAATGAAAGTGAAGAAAAAAAAAGAAGATCAAATGGAGTTAAGAGAGTAGGAGTAGGGGAAAGAAAGAAAGAATTGAGTTTGGTGTTGATTTAGAATTGAGTCGAGTCTTGATTCCCGGATTTTGCACCACAAGACCAAATGATTCCTTACCATATTCTTATTACCTTGGCCCCATTACAACCCTCAAAAGACCTCATGATTTTTGTTGTATGTATAGTCTCTAGCGGTGGAGACTTAGAACACTGGTGCACGCCTATGGTAGCTAGGCTTTCAAAGTTGAGTTTGAGCGAAACAAATATATACTTTTAAACACATGAGTGAGAGTGAAAACACATGTTCCTAGTGAGGCTTAGAATGGATGTGTTTACTTGATCTATTTGGATGCCAAAATACATGCTATGATATCAATTGTTGAATCATGTCTCTTGTTAATATTGCTTAAGCATTTGTCAAAGTGGATACATGAATTGCTTGTTTGTGGGGTGTTAAATCTATTTTTTTTCTTGAGGACAAGCAAGGTTTAAGCATGGGGGAATTTGATAGCATGCATTAGGTGTTAGTTTAAGGGCATTTTTATGTTTAAATCTTATGAAGTTGCATGCATTTTGTTTAGTTTTTGTAGTTTTTGCATTTCGGTGTCTACTCTTGTGCTTTCGTGTTTTTAGGTCGTTTTGAGGAACAAGTATTGGTTAAGTTGAAGGATTCAAGATTGAAGATATTCAAGTGTCTCTTCCAATGATATTCAAGCTATTTTTGATGATCTTTAAGGCCCAATAAGTTGTGGAAAAGAACGCTTAAATCGCAATTAGGATTTCAAGACGCAACAACACATATGATGCAGGGAATAATAGACTTACATCATGGTATCTTTTTCTTCCTCATTCTGATTTTGGTTTTCGTATCATGGATCTTGGTTCGCGCTTTATGGCATTTTCACGATAAAAAAAATCCAATCCCGCAAAGGATTGTTCGTGGAAGTGCTATAATAAGTGTTTCTATTTGTTTGTTAATCGAATTTTTTGGTTCGATCGAAACTATTTTCGCTGATGGGCATAGTCGATTAATCGACTCTGCTGAATGGGCAGACGTTCCCCCAAATCAACAACCGCGAGTGATGGAACCGCGAGTTCAGCCTCTGCCGTTTGTTCCGAACATTCCTGTCTTGGAGCGGGCTTTAATCTCCGATGAAGCAAGAAGGGCGAGCCTTTATGACAGGATAGGGCCGTAGGCTTACGTTTTTGAAATTCCGTTGGAAACGGTCGTGGACCTTGTCCATCAACAGGCTGAGATAGAAAGGCATATGGAAGCCTGCCTGATAGCGGACGGCGTCCCGATTGAAAGTCTCCAACGGGACTTGAACAACTTGCGGAGCGTCCTATTTTCTCTGGGGGGAACTCCGCTTTCGCGAGCTACTTTAGCTCGTATTTAATCCAAATTTCCCGGAATGGCACCCGTCAAAGCATTCCTTACCGACGGGTCTACCGGGCAATTCGAAACTACGAGTTATTCGTAGATTTGCCCTTTTTCTATAGAAACTTGTTTAATTGGATATATGTCCATCAAAACTTTAAAATTGGATATATACCCACCAAATCTTAATAATCGTGTCTAGTTATCCTTATTTGTTATACATAATAATGTTGAATTAAAAATGATTTAAGAATCAAATTAAAAAAATATAAAAACACAATCTCTTTTAAAAGAAAATTCTCACCAAAAACGTAATTATAAGAATGATCTTCTACATTTAATTTATTTATTATTTTAATAATCCTTAAAATTGGTGGTAAAATCATTGGGTCTATTCACTATTGGTCAAAAATAAAGAAAAATCAATCTATAACTATATATTAAAGCTGTGCCTTTTCGAGCCACCAGAACGATTCTAGCCCCACCTTATAATTACAAAATTAATTTTTATTCCTAATATTTTAACTTTTTCTATTAAATTTTTCTTTAACTATTTAAATCTATCTTTAACATCAAAAGAATATTTATTTAGTATAACGATATCTTTTGAAAACTTCCTTATACAAGGATTTAAGATTAAAGAAAAAATATTTTAGAATAAATATAAATCTTTTAGCATATATCTTTTGACGAATTTATTTATAGATATTATATTAAATTAATGATAAATATTTATAATTTTAAAATTTATAAAAATAGACAATAAAATGTTTAATAGATGTATTAAAATATTTGATAAGCCCTAAATTTACATAAATAAAAAGTAATAAAATGTGAAGAATATAATATTTGATAAAAAAAATTATACATCCTACAAGCAATAAACTACTTATATTAAAATGTATATTATATTTTATTAATATCATATTTATAATGTTTATAAAATATCGAATCGTAGTCGTACATGGTACGGCGGGTAAAACTAGTTTTAATAATTTTCGTGTATGCCAATGAGCATTGATTTTTTATCCAAATAATAATGTTTATTAACCTAAATAATCTCTCTCCATGGTATATTGCTTGAACACGAAACAATAATACAATATTTCAAATTTGATATTTTTTTAACAATAATTTATTTTAGGAAAGATTAATCAAGAATTGGGTACAAGGCAAGATAGAAAAAAATTAATTAAGAAAAATAATTAATATGTCTTTTTTTAGCAATGAAATTTTGATAATATCAAAAAGATATAATTCTGGATTATTATACAAGATTGTTCGGATTCCATGGATATATATCCAATTTTAATATTTTGATGGATATATTTTCCATTAGATAAGTTTCAAAGGACATATACCCAATTTTCCCTTTTCTATAGGAGGTAGTTCAGTCTGTTTGGTCTTCCTATTTCATTTCTTTTTTCGGCATGCCGCTCCGCGAGCAAGGAGCGAGAGAACAAAGTGGGCTGTGGTGATGTCAGAATTTGCGCCTATTTGTATCTATTTAGTGATCAGTCCGCTAGTTTCTTTGATCCCACTTTGATGCGACCCCCGTCATAGATGCTAGCCAAGAGGACGACGCATTCACACTTCGCTCGGATGGCCCCATCACTCGTGCCAGGACTCGAGTAATCCAAGCCGCAACACGGTCTCCCGTGGCGCGCCTCTCCGCAGGCCACGACGCGCCCCTCGCCGCGCCGACGCACACAGCCTTGTGCGTCCTCGGCGTCGAGGAACCTCAACTTGGGCCAACGGGGACAACCTCCAACCCCTTGCCATCGTCGGACCCGAGTCTTGCACCGTGCCATGGATCGCCATTTGAGGTTCTCGCGACCCTCGCGCCAGCGCCCTCGCCAGCGTCCTCGCCAGCGCCCGCGCCCGCGCCCCGTGCCGCGTCGTGACCTCGCCAGTGCGGTGTCCCAACCTCGCCAGCGTCGCGACAGCCATGTCATGACACTCCCGGCTCGGTCGCGGACGACCTACCTATTTTAAGTACTTTTTAGCATACTTTCCATTCTAGAACATTACTATTACTAGTTTTATGCATTTAGGAAGTCATTTATGGGCCTTGCACCGACCACTTTTGGACCGCGCCGTTGGGCCTTAGCTTGCACGCTTGCCCTAGGCGCACGCCGCTATTTTAGGGTTTTCTCTAGGTTTAGTCTGTCGCCTCTCTATATAAGGGAGCTTAGGCATATGCTTTCAATTCGGCGCACATTTAGAGTTTAATTCAAGTTGAGGTTGCTCCTTAATTTTACTCTTGTGCTTGCGCCTCCACCCTTATTCTCAAACAACTCGTAATTGCTCTCAAATTCTCACTTGTTCGTACTTTTTCTCAATCAATCAAGTCTTCCGCTACGCTAATCCGAGACCTAATACTCAAGCCACCGATCGATCCGGGGCATCCCATGCGAGGGACACATCAACTGGCATCAGAGCCAAGGTTTGAGTAAGTCTCGTTCAACCCTTTTCGTTCATTCTCACACGCATTCCGCCAATTGAAACCCTAGAATCCATCCTCCACTTCACAAATCCGCCATCTAGGGTCCCGAAATTTTTTTCTTGCTTGCGTAAATTCAAAAAAAAAAACATATCAACCGTGACCTTACTCAATCGATCTATTGATTTTGGTGAAGTTGTTGCTTTGTCTTGCTAGTTGCATGAACATAGGACTTGTTTTGCCGATTTCTCTTGTGCATCTATTGATTGATTGCGTGTTGAATTTATTGTTATTGCTTGAATCGATTCTAGAGGAGAAAGCCTAGATTGGACTTGCTTTGCTATAAAAATTTATTTTTTTTGTTGATCGACTATAATAGCCAAAATAAGGTAACATAGTCGACAATTAAAAAAAATCGTGAAGATCACAAGCCAAAATAAGGCAAGATCCTTCACAAAGTTCATCCCTTTTCGCTTCCTTCATTCATACAATATCTTGCTATAGTGATTTTGGTTTCGAATTTGCCTTTGTCTTGCCTTGCTTGCATCGTAATTTTCGGATCCATATCATTGATCGAGTTTTGAGTGACCTTTAGCCTCGCCAATCCTTGAACGTGTGGTTTGAACTCAAGGGCCGGCTTGACTTAAGCGAACTGTAACTCTTGGTTTTGTTGTTTGTGAACTTCTTACTGCTTCGATGACTGGTGTGACTATAGGTACAATTTCGGATTCGGAAGACGGTGGCAACAACAATCCACCCGAGGGTCACAATCCAAATCAGAATCATGACGCTTGGAACCCCGAAGCCGTGGCGAGGATTGAAGAACTCGAACGCCTCTTGGCAGCGAGCCAAACACAGTCCAAGAACACCGTGCCGCCGACGCATGGCCTCGCTTCGGAGATCCACGGCGTTCCGTGCATGTCCGCAGATGACATTGCTCGTGCCAATGCTAAGGGAAAAAAGCATACTCAGCCTTCATCGCAATTCGGCACCATGCAACGCATGGAGTCGATAAAAGAAAGTCGCCAACATGATAGGCACGATGGTGGTCCCCGGACCGCAGATCGCTATCAAATGGCGCGAGATTACCGGGACACACAAGTGTATGACGTATATTCCGATGAGGAGTACAATTCCGAGGAGTATAGACGCCGACACACGAGTGGGGATCCAAAGAAAAAGAAAAAGAACAAGTCGCCGGCGTATGTATATGAAACCCCAATGCGGAAGCACGGGGCCAAGTATTACGATGCCGACGCATACTCTAATGATTATGATGAGTTTTCTGATTACTCTAACGAGTCGTCGTTTGAGCATCCCAATGTGGAGGATCCGGAAGATCTCGACAGCCGGCCTTCGGATTGGATTCCACCGCCTCGCCTCGCCAAGAACCGCGCCGAGTACGAACGCGTCTATGGCTCGGGCCGAACGCATGGCGATAAGAGGAGGCACGACAGGGACCGCGACGCTCGGCGTCCTCGGAGGCCTGACGATGGAGACGATACGGACGACGATGATGACGATCCGCATCGACGACCGCCTCGGCGTCGGCGCGACAGGCGCGCTTACTCGCCTCGGCGTCCCAGCCCTCGGCGCGACAGGGATCGATGCGATGCACGGGATCCACGACAACAACGCCGAGATGTGAAGGTAAAATTCGAAACTTTTTCCGGTTCTTATGATCCTGACGGTTTTCTCGAGTGGTTACAGGGTACGGAGCACATGCTCCGACATTTAGGTTATGAAGACGACGAGAAAGTGGAAGTTGTGACGCTTCACTTCGTTGGTGCCACTAGGAGTTGGTGGAACCGATTCGAGTCCGAAAGGATTCGACAAGGAAAACCCCTAATCCGCGAGTGGCATCAACTCGTCTACATTTTGAAGAAATGCTATATTCCAGCAGATTACAAGGACATGATGCACATCGAGATCATGCGCATCAAGCAAGGATCGATGACGCCGGAGGAGTATTTTGCCAAGCTCGAAGACATGTTCTTCAAAGCCGGCATGAGTGTGTCGCCCTCGGTGATGAACAACTTGGTTCACACCGCCATGCAAATCCATAAGCAAGAAATGCGAACCAAGTCGGGTTGGTCCAATTCAAGGTACGTTCCTAACTCTAGTCAATCCGGTTTTCTACTAATCGGGTTGCTCCCTCTTTGCCAAGCGCATCGACAGGTTCCAAAGTTAAGACCGAAGCCACGCCTGCCAAGGCGCCCGCCGCGCCGCGCACCGCCGAGCCAAGTGTCGATCGCGCACGCGACATGGCGTGCTACAAATGTGGATTATGTGGCCACATTCAACGAAACTGTCTGAATGCCAAGAAGGTGTTGTTTACTCAACACGGAGAGCCTTATGACAGCCGAGATGAGGAGGAAATCGAGCCACCAATGGTCGATGACGCCGAGCTGGAGTGCGATCCATCGGACGCTCTCGGCGTGGCGAAACTTCAACTAGTGACTCGGCGCGCTTTGAGTATGCGAGAGGCGCCAAAGACGGATCAAAGGGAGCAACTTTTCCACACAAGATGCTTGGTCAACAATGTCTCTTTGAGCGTCATAATTGACTCCGGAAGCAACGCCAATTTCCTCTCCAAAAAAGTTGTTGAACACTTCAAATTGCCGACCACACCACATCCACAACCGTTCAAGATCCAATGGATATCCAATGACGGAGGAGATTGGGTCGACAAAAAAGTTGTTGAACACTTCAAATCTGCAGTCTTTGTGACGTAACGCCAATGGACGCCACACACCTCTTGTTGGGGCGCCCATGGCAATACGATCGTCGCGTGCTTCACGACTGGTATTTGAACACTTACATGTTCAATTACCACGGGAAGAGCGTGACCCTCTTACCTATGTCGCCTAGTGAAGCTCTACAGGATGAAGCCGAGAGGCAAAGGCAAAAAGCTAGCGACAACGGCACCGGAGCGCCAAACGCGATGCCTTCGGCGTCCGACACCAAGACTGCAGATCCAACCGGCATTTCTGGTGCCAAACTGCCTCAAACAAGTAATCCAAGTGATCTAGAAGCAAAACGCCGACAGAATCCAGCATCGGGCTGAGAGTTGGAGTCGCGAGGCCTCGGCAACGCGCCGAACGCAGCGGATTTCAACAAACGAGGCCTCCAACAGATTTCTGGTGTTTCTACCGGCGTTCCAAGATCCAAACCTCTTCAAATTGAGTTTCCAACAGATCTGAAGAAAATCGCCCAGGAACACCGAATCTAAGCAAAGGACCGCCGAGTACGTCTCCCAGCGTCGCGCAACACGTTGTCGCGACACGAAAACTTGGATTCCATGAGCTACGGGACGAATTTCACGGCGTTTCAAAGGGCGTTCTTCCATAAATTCTAGGGGCTACAACATATCAAAAATTCGCCCCAGATTCTGATCGGACGAGCACCGACACCGAGTCACCCTTGCTAGGCACATGCTAGGATCGCCTTCTGTTAGCCAGGCGTCGGGACATCGAGAAGTCCATTCAGGGGAGTCTTTCTTGTTTCATTCTTGTTTCCCTTCTTTCTATTAACAAGTATGTGGATTCTTCACTCCATTCTTCTATTTTGTCTATTTTGAAGGAGTTCGAAGACATCATGCCGGATGAGCTTCTGAAGGGTTTGCCGCCAATCCGCGGGATCGAGCACAAAATTAACCTTGTGCCAGGCGCCTCCCTTCCAAATCGGGCAGCTTACAGGACTTCACCAAAGGAAATTGAGGAGCTTCAGCACCAAGTTCAAGAATTGCTGGACAAGGGATTCGTCCGCGAGTCCTTGAGCCCTTGCGCAGTTCCAGTCATACTCGTGCCAAAGAAAGATGGTTCATGGCGTATGTGCGTCGACTGCCGAGCCATTAATCAAATCACGGTGAAGTACAGGCATCCAATTCCACGTCTCGATGATATGCTAGATGAGCTCCACGGCGCCGCCTTGTTTTCCAAGATAGATCTCCGGAGCGGATACCACCAAATCCGGATGCATGAAGGCGACGAGTGGAAGACCGCATTTAAAACCAAGCATGGTTTGTAAGAATGGCTTGTCATGCCTTTTGGCTTGACAAACGCCCCTAGTACTTTTATGCGGTCGATGAATTTCGTTTTTCGTAAATTTTTAGGACGTTTTGTTGTTGTCTATTTTGACGACATTTTGTTTTTTTCTAAGGACTTGGACTCTCACGCGAGGCACCTTAGGTTGGTGTTAGAATGCCTTCGCGAACATTCTTTGTTTGTAAACTTAGACAAGTGTTCGTTTTGCACGGACACGACGAATTTTCTTGGGTTCGTCGTGTCCAAGGATGGGCTAAAAGTGGATGAAAACAAGATCCGCGCCATCCGAGAGTGGCCCACCCCTACGACCCCGACGATGGTTCGATCCTTCTTAGGGCTCGCAGGGTTCTATCGGCGTTTCGTCAAGGACTTTAGTTCCATCGCCGGGCCACTCCACAACCTTACCAAGAAGGCAACCACAATCAAGTGGATGCCGATCCATGAGGCCACCTTTCAAACCTTAAAAGATGCATTATGTTGCGCTCCGGTCTTGCAATTGCCAGACTTCACAAAGCGCTTTGAGATCGAGTGCGACGCCTCTGACTATGGCATAGGCGGCGTACTCCTTCAAGAGAGACGCCCCATTGCATATTTTAGCGAGAAATTAACGGGGGCAACTCTCAATTACCCGACGTAAGACAAGGAGTTGTACACTTTAATTCGGGTTCTTAAGACATGGCAACATTATTTGTGGCCAAGTGAGTTCGCTTATCTTCGGAGTCAAACGACTCTAAACAGGCGCCATGCTCGGTGGGTGGAGTTTATGCAAACTTTTCCATATATCATCGCCCACAAGAAAGGAAAGGAGAATATTGTGGCAGACGCCCTGTCACGCAGGTATGTCCTCATAACACAACTACAGGCCAATTTGCTAGGGTTCTCCTTGATTAAGGAGTTATATTTGCATGATCCATATTTTAAACCGATCATGGAGAACTTTGAGCTAATTCGAATCCATGAGTCATTCTTTTTGGACAATGGATACCTCTACCGAGCCGGGAAGCGTTGCATTCCGGCCTCGTTTGTGAGGCATCTATTGCTCAAAGAAGCTCACAATGCCCGAGGCCATTTTGGCATAGCCAAAACCCTCGCGACACTTCGTGAACATTTCTTTTGGCCACACATGGCCTCGGATGTTCACAAGTATTGCCGGGGTTGTGTGCCGTGCCAAACCGCTAAATCGAGGTTCCAACCTCATGGCCTTTACACTCCTTTGCCAATACCGGACACTCCGTGGGAAGATCTCTCTATGGATTTTATCATGGGTCTTTCGATGACAAGGCGCGGTAAGGATTCGATCTTCGTAATCGTGGACCGCTTCTCCAAGATGGCTCACTTCGTGCCATGAAAAGGGAACAACAATGCGACTGAAATCGCAAATTTGTTCTTTGAGCATGTCGTGAAATTACATGGCGTGCCTCGCACTATTGTTAGTGATCGAGACACGAAATTTTGTAGCCATTTTTGGAGGACGCTTTGGGGAAAGCTAGGTACACAATTACTGTTTTCAACTTCATATCATCCCCAAACCGATGGTCAGACTGAGGTGACCAATCGGACCCTGGGCACCCTTCTTCGGACGGTGCTCAAAAATAACCCACGCCGGTGGGAGGATCTCATCCCTTTTGTTGAGTTTGCTTGCAACAGGTCCAAACACACGGCAACCAAGATGACGCCGTTCGAGATTGTCTACAGCCTCAACCCCCACTCTCCCATGGATCTTACCCCTCGGCCATTGAAGAACGGAGAGCACATCGACGCCTCGAATCGCGCCGACGCCATCCGCAAGTTGCACGAGCGGACACGGGATCAATTGTAGCGTCGGGCCACTCAGTACGAGGTGTAGCACAACAAGGGTCGGAAGCGCATGGTTTTCAACCCCGGGGATCTCGTGTGGCTCCATCTTCGCAAGGACCGCTTTCCGGATTCGAGGAAGACTAAGCTTCACCAACGCGGCGACAGACCTTTTCAAGTCTTGGAGCGAATCGGGGACAACGCCTACAAGCTCGACCTCGAAGGCAAGCATTCGGTGCACTCCACTTTTAATGTTGCTGAGCTCTCCCCCTACGTTGCACCCGCTTATGAGGAAACGGGGACGTTTCCCAGCTAAGTGGGGGAGGGTGATGCGACCCCCGTCATGGATGCTAGCCAAGAGGACGACGCATTCACACTTCGCTTGGATGGCCCCATCACTCGTGCCAGGACTCGAGCAATCCAAGCCGCAACACGGTCTCTCGTGGCGCGCCTCTCCGCAGGCCACGACGCTCCCCTCGTCGCGCCGAGGCACACAACCTTGTGCATCCTCGGCGTCGAGGAACCTCCACTCGGGCCAATGGGGACAACCTCCAACCCCTTGCCACCGTCGGACCCGAGTCTTGCACCGTGCCATGGATCGCCATTTGAGGTTCTCGCGACCCTCGCGCCAGCGCCAGCGCCAGCGCCCCGTGCCGCGCCGTGACCTCGCCAGCGCCGTGTCCCAGCCTCGCCAGCGTCGCGACAGCCATGTCATGACACTCCCGGCTCGGTCGTGGATGACCTATCTATTTTAAGTACTTTTTAGCATACTTTCCATTCTAGAACATTACTATTACTAGTTTTATGCATTTAGGAAGTCATTTATGGGCCTTGCGCCGACCACTTTTGGACCGCGCCGTTGGGCCTTAGCTTGCATGCTTGCCCTAGGTGCACGCCGCTATTTTAGGGTTTTCTCTAGGTTTAGTCTTCCGCCTCTCTATATAAGGGAGCTTAGGCATATGCTTTCAATTCAGAGCACATTTAGAGTTTAATTCAAGTTGAGGTTGCTCCTTAACTTTACTCTTGTGCTTGCGTCGCCACCCTTATTCTCAAACAACTCGCAATTGCTCTCAAATTCTCACTTGTTCGTACTTTTTCTCAATCAATCAAGTCTTCCGCTACGCTAATCCGAGACCTAATACTCAAGCCACCAATCGATCCGAGGCATCCCATACGAGGGATGCATCACACTCGGTCTTCCTTTTCCATTTTCTTCTAATAGTTCGACTTATCCAGAAAAATTGTCGGCCTACGAATGTGGTTTCGATCCTTCCGGTGATTCCAGAAGTCGTTTCGATACACGATTTTATCTTGTTTCTATTTTATTTATTATCCTTGATCCGGAAGTCACCTTTTTCTTTCCTTGGGCAGTACCTCCCAACAAGATTGTTCCGTTTGGATCTTGGTCTATGATGGCCTTTTTATTGATTTTAACGATTGGATTTCTCTATGAATGGAAAAGGGGTGCTTCGGATCGGGAGTAATCACTAGTGATAGGGCAAAAATAGGGGGAAGGACAAAGGAAAGAGTGATGCCTACATTAAATCAATTGATATATTCGTCATGGTAGAGAAGAAAAACGGCGCACGGACCGTACTCGAGCTTCGGATCAATGTCCCCAGAAGCAAGGAGTACGCCCGCGTGTTTCAACGTGAACACCGAAAAAACCTAATTCAGCTCTACGTAGGATGGCCAAAGTACGGTTGAGCAATCGACATGAAATATTTGCTCACATTCCGGGCGAAGGTCATAATTTACAGGAACATTCTATGGTCTTAATAAGAGGAGGTAGAGTGAAAGATTCGCCAGGTGTGAAATCCCATTGTATTCGAGGAGTCAATGATTTGCTGGGAATTCCGGATCGAAAAAGAGGCAGATCCAAATATGGTGCGAAAAAACCCAAATCGATATGAATGGAAGATGCCTCAACTGGCCGTACGGATTGATTAGGCCTTAACTTCTAAGGAGATATGCTAGAAAATGAATAGCCCAGATTTCACTTTTACACATTGGACCGGGAAGAAAAAGGGGGAAAAGTGAAGTCTAAGCGCATATGGCAGGAAGAAAAGGAAATCCGATTTCGGTAAGACTGGATCTGAATCGTAGTTCAGATTCAAGTTGGTTGAGTAAGATGTATGGTGTTACTTTGTCAAATGCTCGACAAGCCGATGCATTAGTGGCGCATAAACCATGTTCGTCAACCGAGTTTGTACAGTCTGTTTGGAGGGAATCATTTATTCTTCAAAAAAGAATCGTTTTTTCCTTTTTTCTGTCGTCGGAAATTCTTTGTTATGTCATCAGCATAACAAAGAATTTCTCTTCGTCTTGAGTCTCCTTCTTTTTGCGAGTATCCCCTTGTTCCATTTTGTATGGCGTCGCGGTATGGGTATGAATCCTTTCTTTAAAAAGTTTTTGTATTACGCCATTCTTTTTTGTTTTTTCATATTATTGGGTAGTCTTCGGGAAATTTTGAGCTATCTTCTCATCTTTTCCATTGGTGTAGCCAACGGAGGAAGTGCCCCAGGGCATTTCGAACCCTCACTCCCTGTGATCAACAAAAATGAAGAGTTCAGGGGACCAGAGTCAATAAAAATTCATGGGGGTGAGGCAGGAGCCTCAAGATCCAAGGATCCCTTATTCTCAACGGGGTACCAGTCCAATGGTCGGACACAGTGAACTACACCTCACCCTGGTTTTTAGGCTCCTCCGTTTACCTTCCGGGGGAGTTAATGGAAAACCCAATCATATTTGAAAAGCTGTCCCCTGTCAATCAACTTTTTGTTAATGTCCGCTATGACTTTTTAACGGGGTCCACGACGCTACGCTCGTAAGGCCCCTCCAACAAGAGTTGGACCAAACTCCTCAAGAATTGTTACCCGAACGGCTTGAGGCCATGTTTTGGAGGGAACGAGGGAGGTTTTATAAAAATGGGGATGAGTTGCCCTTTTATCGTGTTCATTCCCAGAGCTTTTATAAAGCTTAATCCTTCTTTCCAATGCATTTTTTAGGGCTTTCGGGTATGCCATGTCGCATTCCAAATTCTCCAAATGCTTACGCTGAATGAGAAAGCTTTATTCCCAAACCTTTCTTGGTTAGACCAACCGGCGATTTCCTACAAGTCTTTTCGAACAAGAAGCGGAACTACAAGGATGAAATGAAAAGTTTTTCTTAAGATTACGCCCAACAGCCCACTTGAGCAATTTGCCATTATCCCATTGATTCCTATGAATATAGGAAACTTGTATTTCTCATTCATAAATCCATCTTTTTTTATGCTACTAACTCTTAATTTGGTCCTACTTCTGGTTCATTTTGTTACTAACAAGGGAGGAGGAAACTCAGTACCAAATGCTTGGCAATCCTTGTTAGAGCTTATTTATGATTTCGTGCTGAACCCGGTAAACGAACAAATAGGTGGTCTTTCCGGAAATGTTAAACAAAAGTTTTCCCCTCGCATCTTGGTCACTTTTATTTTTTTGTTATTTCGTAATCTCCAGGGTATGATACCTTATAGCTTTACAGTTACAAGTCATTTTCTCATTACTTTGTGTCTTTCATTTTCCAGTTTTATTGGCATTACTATAGTGGGATTTCAAAGAAATGGGCTTCATTTTTTAAGCATCTCATTACCCGCAGGAGTCCCACTGCCATTAGCACCCTTTTTAGTACTCCTTGTGCTAATCCCTCATTGTTTTCGCGCATTAAGCTCAGGAATACGTTTATTTGCTAATATGATGGCCAGTCGTAGTTCAGTAAAGATTTTAAGTGGGTTCGCTTGGACTATGCTATGTATGAATGAGATTTTATATTTCATAGGAGATCCTGGTCCTTTATTTATAGTTCTTGCATTAACCGGTCTCGAATTAGATGTAGCTATATTACAAGCTCATTTTTTTACGATCTCAATCTGTATTTACTTGAATGATGCTACAAATCTCCATCAAAATGGTTATATATTTATAATTGAATAAAAGCGAGGTATTTACAATACTTTCCCCTTGTAAACTCAGTATTTACAATACCGCCCAAAAAAGAAAATGAATGGGAGATGCAGATATAAACCCTAGGAATATAAAACCCAGGCCTGAGAGTTGGTATTCCTACTGAACCTACGACTTCGCCCATTGAAATCCACTGACGTCGTTCATTCCGTGGGAGAATCTCGTTTCGGTATAAGTTCTTCTTGCGCCTACTCCTCATACCTTTAAACAAAGTATATATGAGGGAGCCTTTATTCGCTGCCAGCGCCTCCGACCTTTGGCAATTAAGCGGGCTTTGCACCTATTAAGGCTGCCAATCGGCTTTTTGTTTAACATGCCATGTTCTTCCTATTGTATTGGTAGCCTTAGGAGGAGGAAGAAGAGTCCAAGTCTTAGTAGCCATGAGAGCATTCAATTCTTCGACCATAGCCTTGCCTTACATTTGACCAAGAAAAATTTCAATATTCTAAAAAAAAGTAAAAGGGCATGAGAAGAAAAGGCGGTCATGATCTTCAGGAACATAAAGAAGTGAGGTTCTGCTTTCTTACCCCGATAATATTTACAAGGGGCTTCGTTTAGAGGGATGAAGATCTGCACGTACATACTTAGGCGCGGTCTAAGAGAATGAGATGAGAGCAATAGAAAGACTACTCAGGTAGAAGAGGATAGAGAGTCGCAACACTTCAGCTCAAATTTAGGCACCAACCTTTCCTTTGATTTTGAAAAAATGCCCACCGACTGTGACGGTGGGTTAGCGGGTTGCTCCATAGCAGGTGTGGCCGTAAGATTCACATCAGAGGGCTTAGCAAGCAGAGTGAATGAAGATATTCATGGTGGACCTTTCCTTTCTGTTCCAATCTCTCATCTTCTTTTTTGCTGGATTTCTAATTAGAAAATGAGTTAACGGTATTCATTTTGAGAGGTTGGTCTGACTTGCTATCAACTTCTTAGAGTAAGAGCTAGGAAGATTCGAGACTAATGCTGTAATAATGGGGGATGGTACTGAGGAGTTGAAAAACTCTCTCTTTTTGTGGAAGAGGAGGAAGGATTTGATGTAGGATGAATTGAAAGAGTTGAAGAAAAGATCAAATATAGTTTCTTTGATTGGAAAGATGTTCCCAGATCGACAATCAATTTAGTAGAGTAGCGCAGACTCTTTAAAGTATATGGGGAATGAGGAAATAAGTGAAAATCTTTGATATGGAAGAGAACTTATTCCATGTTTGCTTCGCGGATGAATTTAATAAGAAGATTTTATGACAAGGCGAGCCATGGATTTTTGACAACCAACTGCTTGCTTCTTTTCAGTAACTCCAGGTTTAAATAAAAAGAAAGTCTCCTTCTCTAAGGCTACGTTTTGGCTTTGGGTCCATATCTGGAGCCTACGTATCTGATCTTTGTCAACACAGGACTCGGAGCCCCCTGCTCAAACAAAAGGGTAATCCTTCGGATTCCTTTTTATAGTGGAGGGGGGAAGACTCATTTTTCATTCTATATAGCTATTGTGAAGCCTAGAGAGGTGGAAGTGGCTAATCGCTTCTACCGAGTTCCCTAACAGCAGTTTCGCTTAGTAGCTTCACTTTCTCTACTGGCGTGGCGCTGCTGGATGCTTCTGATCAATAGAACAGGAAGAGGAGGAAAAAAGCTTATCTTATGATGAGCATCTATTTGAGTCGATCATTTCCAAGATCTAATTCAAGTTTTTTCTTATGTAGTGGAAATGCCTTACAATCTGAAGTTTTACTCTTAAAGGAAGAAATGTTCTTGGTGGATGCAGGACCTGGGACCGCTAGAATTTGTATGCAAGATGAGCCTACAAGAGTGCCAATCAACCGAGCCACCAGGTTTGAGAATAAGGTAGGATCCCTAGATCTAGTGGCCGGCGAATCACTGATCAAAAAGCAGATTTTGGAGAGATTATTCATCGATCTAGTGGTCGGCGAATCACTGATCAAAGAGCGAGCAGCTGCCAGGTTTAATGATTTGGTGGGATCCACAGATGTAGTGGTTGGTGAACCGCTTCTTCCTCTTCCACGAAGATTCAGACAAAACCAAGCTTGGGTGGAGCTGAACAAGATTTGGCGAACAAATACAAAGGTCAAAGGCTTTATTATTAGGAAAGTCAAAAGAGGTTATTCAATAGCCATCGCAGCTTTCATTACTTTTCTTCCATTCTGTCCTATGATAAGGAAAAGGATATCGTATGATCGAGTTAACATTGAGAGCATTAACCTCAAAAGGACAAGGACGAATATTGTGGTGTTTTAACAGCGGCAGATCAAACAAGAACTTTATGAACGAAATCCGCTGACACAAAAAAAGAGCACCTTTTCAATAAAGAAGCCTAGCGTCTTCTGATAACACTCTATCACCTTAATCCATTCTTTTGTTGAGGGTCTTGCACTTATGCATTCCGGCCCTCTATTTACATAACGAAGAAAGGCAAAGGCTCTTGCTCGAATGCGTGACTGCGGCATGCCTATCGCCCCGGCATAGCGCTTCGCTTCCGGTTCTTCGAAAGAGTCAACGGACTTCTTTCTTCATTCAAGGAAGGGAGATAATCCCTTTGTAAAGAAGGGGCATTCTGTACTTTCTTCCTATGATTCCTCTTAGGGGATCTCAGTCTATCTCTTTCTCTTTCAGCGGTGGCGACGGAGAGGGGATGAGCGGCCATCGCAAGGTCGTGGAATCCGAGATCCGCAAGGATCGGAATGATGGCGGAGAAATAAGACACCGGTTGCCTGAAACTCTCCTGGTTGAAAGAGTAAGGCGGTGGAGACGTGGTGGAAGGAGCTGGTGGTCTTGCTGCAACTTGTGGCCTTGTGATCTAGCTTTTTTTTAGTAACCACTAGAATGGTCATACCTTCACATTAGGATGAGTTAAGCATGAGATGTTTGCTATGGATTTGGGAATTTACCAGCCTTAAATCAAGGAAGAATCAATTACCAATTCAAGTCTCCGATTAGTATGGGTTAAGGCATGGCGATAGGTAGACAATCGAGGTCCAAAATGTTAATTAATTTGTATTTCGACAAGCCAAATAGAACCTGTAGTAAGCATAAATTGTTTGATGTTTTTCCGCTGTTGAATCAAAAAGACATCTTTAAAGAACTTCTAATAAAAGAGTACCCTTAGGGGCATGCTCTCCAATTCGCATGATGAGTATCAATTCAAGTACCACCAAATCTGCATTCTCCCTTTTCTTTATTCTATTTTTTGCTTGCATTACTGCCAATCAATCAGTATAGTTCCAAGCTTTTCTCATTCCATTGTGCCCTAGGATTCATTCGTATCTTATTTGGAATTTGCCAGAGTGATAGTTCTCCGAAAGACATGAACCACGAGTGGTGATGGTGGCTGGTTCATCTTCAAGGCAAACAAGAAGGCATAAAGATTCGGCCCACCTTTCCATATCGAGGACCAGCTCTTCCACACCGAGATACCATCATGTTAGTAAAGTTTTCATATTCTTTGTTACTCAAGCGTTGCTAGGTGGTGAAACCGAGGTAATTCACTTAGGACCCTGTCTTTGCGGATGCACGTAGTGAGGAATCTCTAATTCAACATGGAGTGAGGCCCAAGCGAAGGAAAGAAGGACATGAGAGTCCTCGAGGACAAGACAGGACTCAGACCCCGGCCACTTGATCATCATTGGCCCTTCTACTTGACTAAGTAGTATTCCATTCGTTTCGTGCAGTCGGTGTACGGGCTAGCCCATGGTGCGGTCAGCTATGATATACTCAACTTCTTCTTTAGTAGGTTCATCTACAACATATGGTGGTGCCCTCATGGGCACGTTCCTCTCTGGGTCGGTCTGGTCTAATCGAAGTAAACTGACTTACATGGAATATGGGTGAGTTTTCACCGGGCTGGTCGCTTGAGTCTAGTCTATAGGCTATCTTTTCTATCCGCTTCTCTACAAGGTCTACTTTCTTCTTTCTTCAGACCGGGCTACGCCCTTAGGTAAAGTAGGTTGGGCTAGGTCGTTACCCTCCTGGCAAGCTCCCTCACGTCGCAATGGTGTGGGGCGTCAAAGGACCCCGTGGCCAACTCGAGGGGGGTGAAGTTCGACGCAGAGCTTTTTGGTTGTTAAGTTATATTGTAGTAGTATTGAGCAATATCCAACAGCTCCAGTCCTTCTGGTTTGCACTAAACTTAACTAGCCTTCGAGGAGTCCGTTTATTATCTCTGTCTGAGCATTCAAAGATATACCGACCATAGGTATCTGACCATCACGACAGTCGTCTTCTAACATTGTCGACTTTTCCATTTCGGGTTTTCATAAATTCAACATAAAAGCTCTTTTCATCATCAGAAACAACCTGATTTCCGACCTCTTGCATTGCATACCATAAAAAAAAAGAAAGATTGCTCTTGTGACTTGGAATGAACCTTTCTCGGTGGGGGAAAGGAATAACTATCTTTTTTTATGGAGCATCCAGGAACAAGAAGATTCAACCGGACGACGAATTCTTACGTGGTCCAAGGAAATAAAAGGTCAGTTTCCATGATTTCATCTATATTGAATCTTAATATCAGAATAGCTTATATAGTCATAATTCAATTCAGATCCACTGACTTTTGATTGATTTCTAATTTTCCGAATCTAATTGGAACAATGGAGAAGGAGGAAGACTTTGGCGATCCATAATAAATAGGAGTTGAATATCTATGCCCCAGAACATAAAAAAAATATGAATAATGAAACATGAAGTGAAGAGGAGTATACCCTATAGTGACATAGTAGTTCTTCTAATCGACTACTTATCATCATAATGAACATTCTACTTAAAAACGAAAAAAAAACGACTCGCCAGGCGGTTACCTTTTTTTTCATATCTATATCCCATGTTGAAAAATGAAGACTAAGACAAGAGTTTCGCGGACTTTATCTATCGGATTTGAACCGATGACTTAAGCCTCTTTTGGGGGGCCTTTAATTTAAAGGCATGACTCTACCGCTTAGTTCAAAATTAGCCTACTATGAGTCTACTGCATTCATATATATATATATATATATTATCTTATAAATGCATATTTATAAAAAATAGAATCAAAATATAATATATCATTCGCGTCTCTGTTACAACACGGCGAAACTAAATGGTTCGAATAAAGAGAATCAAAATAATAATAATTTTATATAGACCTAATTTTCCTGGGATTGTAGTTCAATCGGTTAGAGCACCGCCCTGTCAAGGCGGAAGCTGCGGGTTCCAGCCCCGTCAGTCCCGACGGATCCAATAAATACATCAATTCATCTCTCCATTTTATTTTATGGGAAAAGAGAGACAAAGCGAATGAATTTCATTCCAATTCTGATTTTTTTTTCTACTTTAAATTTAAAATATAAAAGATATATAAGAAAAAAAAAAGAAAATGACTGAGCATTCAGATCGTATCGCCACTCTTGATACATAGTATCTTCATCCCTTTCCACAATTCCTAATTGGATTCCCCATCGGCCCATCCAATCTAATTCACGACTCAGTCAGTAGACACTATACTAGTAGGGTAAGTAAGGTAATTAGGAATTCCTCTTGATCCCTAAAACCAACCCCTCAAGTAATCCTAGGAGCAAGGATTTACAATCCTTTAGAACAACCTTTTGACCTCATGATTTCCGGTCCCTTTTATTTTACACAATTGAATATTATTACCTAAGTGTCGATCCTATTGGCAACGGGCAAACGACGCTTACGGGAGATCTCGGTGCCTTCTCTTGAAAGAATAGAAGTTGAGTTCGAGCTCTTATCATACCTAAAGTAAAAAGTCGTACTAAGAGCCAGCGGACCCGCTCACGGGAGTCAGGCTTGCTGTGTAGTGGGCAGACGTAGCATGGCAATTTGAAAGAATATAGGAAAAAGAGCCGCTGGAGAAAAGCAATTACGCTGGGTTCAAAATGAAATTGAGTATGCAGTGAGCTTGAATTGCCTCGGTTAGCTAGCTGATCGTAGACCACCCTTTCACTACCGTCCTAAGTTTTAATCAAGCGTTAGTTTGCTTTAACAAGATTTCACTTCTGTGAACCCGACGCGAAGTTTTGAAACCTGAGCGTAGCTATGTCATGTGAAGAACCTCTGCTTCCTCTTTTAGACACCTTCTCTGATTATTCTCCAGAGCACAAGAGCTAGGGTAAATAGATAGCTATAGTACAGAGTTTCAGAAAGATATCCCTTTTCCAGGGGGACCGAAAGAAAGGAAATATCCAAACTTCGAAATAATGTAAAGTGATAAGTGATAAAAGATAAAGTTATTGAACTGAAAGCAAAGCACAACTGGAGATTCTTCAAACCAAGATCAGGATAAAGGAAGAAGATGAAAAAAAGTGAATTGGCACACAGGCCCGCTAGGAGCTCATCAAAAAGTTCAACTGGAGCAAGAGCTCCCTCGTTTACCCTGTCTCCAGCTTTCAGAAGTGGGCAACTCCACTCTTACAGTATACCATAAATAGGCGAACGCAGAAAGCCTTCCACTGGCAGGCGATCATGTTTTTCACAGGATTTCTCGTTACCTCCTTCATCAAAGCAAGGAATGGATTTTCTTTCTTGCTTGGCGAATTGCCTTTTTGCTTGTTTTGTTGACAGAGTGGCTCCGAGTGAGAACTAAACTTGTCAACTAGTAACGGAAAGAAGCTCAGTTCACTTCACCCACGGGACAACTCCAGAGTATTAGAAACGTCAAGGAACGCTACCACGTTGATGATTGTCAACAACCCCCTTAACCTAGAGAGCTTTCCCTATAGATAGCTCAGCACTCTTTCTCGGAAAGAGGCAAGGAAGTCAGTGCAGGTACGCGAGTGGACTGATTGATTGCCCCAGCTCAAAAGAAAAGGCAAGGGGGAAGATCAGTCTTGAATAAAAGAAGGGCTATCGTCGTGGACAGATAGACCACTTACCAGAAGAAAAAAAGCAGATCAGTGAAAGGTCTAATGAAAAATGAGTTTTTTTCACATAATAGTCCGGCTGGAAAGATGCTAGTTGTTGCAATTCTATCTATTTGTGCATCAAGTTCGAAGAAGATCTCAATCTATAATGAAGAAATGATAGTAGCTCGTTGTTTTATAGGCTTTATCGTATTCAGTCGGAAGAGTTTTTCTAAGACTACAAAAGTGACTTTCGACGAGAGAATCCAGGCTATTCAAGAAGAATCGCAACAATTCCCCAATCCTCACGAAGTAGTTCCTCCGGAATCCAATGAACAACGATTAGTTAGGATCAGCTTGCGAATTTGTAGCACCGTAGTAGAATCATTACCCGTAGTAGAATCATTACGAATACTAATACAAATACGGAGTTTTAGGTGCCCCAACTAACAGAAATTTTATGTTAGTTCCTGGAGCGGGGGAAAGCGTTTGCGAAAAGACCGCTTAGGTTTAAGGAAGGATCGCTTGGATTTATCCATGGAGTTTCTACATGGTATCCGCGCTTTGCTTGGTTAGGTTCTAGGGCTTTTTGCCAACTGATTCAACTCAAGCAATAGAAAGAAAGGCTATCTCCCCTAACCCTCCAGTCATAGCTGTCCATGTGAGTAGTCACTCCTAGTGCTAACGACTAGAAGTTTTTTACTAGCCAGTGGTACCAACGAAAACCGTGATGCACCAGCCCCTTGCTTATAGAACGATTGTTTGAGTCAAATTTCGCTTCTTCCTTGCGCTCTAATAAGGCCGAATACTCATCTGCAGCTTGGCACGAGTGGCTAAATCAATCGATGTTAGTAATGAAGCAGGCGGGCAGCTTCTGTTATGAGTGAATGTTTATGGCCTATTTGACCTAAAAAGAAAGCCGGTTAAAGCCCAACAGCTTATCCTCTTCTTTTCTTTCTATTTAGGGCATTCTATTGATTGCAGCTCGTGAGCAAACTACCTATCTATATTACCGTAAACCTGAAGTGTCGCGAAAGACTGGGATGGGAAATGAAACGGAATGTACCGGATTTTTAGCACGTCCGACGACTTTCCTTTAGTCGATCATGAGGGGGGGACCCCGCTGCCCAGGATCCCGGTAGGTGAAACACCCTTTCCATTGGACTTCACCTTTGCCTTCCTTTTGGAGACAAGAAGCCCTTCTTTCCAATGCATTTTTAGGGCTTTCGGGTATGCCATGTCGCATTCCAAATTCTCCAAATGCTTAGGCTGAATGAGAAAGCTTTATTCCCAAATGTAGCTGTAAAGCCTTTTTTAGCATCTTCCTTGCGGTCTCCTATATAAGAAATTTCAAACTTTTTTTTGCAAAAATTGCCATGAAAGTGATTCCAGGATTTTTGCTTCTGCCTATCCGGCAACCCTTTCCCGCTGTTCACTACTCTTATCTTCTGTCCTATTTCGCTAGAATGATTTCTTTTTAAAGTTTCATTTGTTATTAAGAAAGTAATTTTGAGAGACTTTTAAAAGGTGAACTGGCTCGCCCCCTCACCAGCCATCCTTTCGTCCTGTCTGTCGTCTTCTTTGCTATGGACCAGAAGCCAATAACTATAGTTATTAGTTTCCGAAACCGAAGGCTCTTCAAAAGTGCTTTCTGAACAGAGCGGGTTGTTGGCTAAGGAAGATATTTCTAAAGTGACAAAGCTATTGAATATAATCTTAGACAGAGGAGAGCGAAGAAGAGGCATTTTGGGGTTCGGGAATGACTAAAGCACTACTAAAAAGGGCAGAGAAAGCCAGAGACAAGTAATTGGATTGACTAAGCCAATCATGAATGACCACCTAAGGAAGCGGCTAGGCTCAGGTTGGTTCGAGAACCCCTTGGTCAAAGGAAAGAGGAGGTCCTTATTCCGGGACAGAGCCGTATGACGCGAGAGTGTCTCGTACGGTTCCTTTGAGAAGGGTGTGATACCACCACCTATCAGGCCCGACGAGCGGTCCACGGAGCTGCAACCTTACTCACCTGGTCTATGCACATCGCTTTCTCCAGGAGGTTGGTCGCCAATCCGTCTTTTTCTTTTTTTTAGTTTCCTTTTTCGCTCTTCCTCTTTCAATGAAGATAGACTTGTCGAATCGAATTGAGTTTTTCTCTTTTTTTCAAAGAAAAATAATGGGATGAAGCTGGACCTAAATCAAGCTTAGGTCGAGTTGGCTACCTAGAAAGAAAGATCCCTCACGACCAATCACTCACTGAACACTTTATCAATCTCATTCCAGGATATGTCACAAACAAGTTTTGAAAGACACCATTGACCGGCTTCGCGAGTCCATTTCTCACTTGAATGAAGACCCATCATTTATTCTCTTACGTCGAGTTGGATGAAAAGATCGCTCCTAAATGTGCAACATCTGAATGACGGGATCTATCGTATTATATCTCTAGTCTCAGACCAGACCATAAACCTTTCTTACTTATGCAATTCCTCGATCCAATCTCGCACGAGTAGTGAGTGCTTTTTTTAAAGTCGTTAACCTGATTGACGTAAGAACCGATCTCAAGCTTGATGAGCAGCAAACCAGGCAATCTGGCTTGACTTGAATAGAGCGGAAGCATAAGTAAGCGGCATGCTCCAAAGCTCGTCAGCGAACCCAACTCAGGTAAGTTCTCTACACCGAGCCACTCTCTTAGTCCCAGGCTCGATACCGACCCCACAAGGGTCGGTACCGACCCTTTCGCATCACCGATTGACCCGATTGTCGACCTGGTAACACCACCTCTCGAGCCCCCTTTGGTTCCGAGATTGGTGAAGTCTCTCCCATTCCCTACTAAGAAGTCTAAGGACTCAACAGAAGGCAAGTTTAAGCGTTTCGTTAAAATTCTCCAGGGCTTAAGTATTTCTACACCATTCGCTGAGGCCATAATCGAAATGCCGGATTACACCAAAATTTTGAAAGACATTTTTAGCAGGAAAAGGTCGATAACAGAGCTGACAGATGAGTTCCGATCCATAGCCCTTTTGGAAAAGTTAGGTGACCCAGGGAGATTTGCTATCACTATCGGGAATGGCGACCACCGATTCAAGGCACTATGTGATTTGGGAGCCAGCGCAGTCTACTTCCCCTTTCGATTTGCTCAAAAGCCAGCATGGGACCTCTGGAACCCGTTGATATGAGGTTGTACATGGCAGATGGATCTAGTGTAAAGGCTATTGGATTCGTTGATGATTTTCCCATTCAAGTGGGGAAATTCTTCATACCAAACACTTTCATTGTCCTCGACATGCTTGAAGACCCTCTAGTGCCCATCATTCTAGGCAGGCCATTCCTTGCAACAGCAGGCGCACAAGTTGACGTTCGGAAAGGACTCCTCACTTTTGACATAGGGGAAGAGGGGGTCGAGTTCAGCTTAAATCAAGCCGCCAATGACACGGCAACATCCGTAAAGATCGAGACACCCCTGCCAGAGCTCGACATTGCCAAGCCCGAAGCTTCTCTTTCAAGCAACAATGATTATGAGAGCGCTACTAAGCCAGCTACCGACCCTCCTAGGGTAGGTACCGATCCATTCATACAACAATATGACGAAGGAGACGCATTTTGGCACGATACCGAGGGAGGCTTTGCTTCAGACTAGTCGATAATGACCTCAACTACCTCGGTGCCGACACCCTCACTAACGAATCAAGGTGAGTATTCTAACCCTAGATTCACTTTCACCGGTCATGATTATTCCTTATATCATATTGCTACACCATACCCTACTATTCATGCTATAGATGAGTCGAAACCTCCTTGGTTCTCGGACTTCACTAACCCTTGTGTAGGAATACCGAGCATACTGTTAGAGGATGAAGGACAGAGTTTAGTGCGAAGAAATAACAATGCCTTTACCGCTAAGTATAGGGTTTTCACGACCCCAACAAAGCAGAAAAAGAGCCACCTTGATTTAGACAAGTAAGTTCGTCAGGCTAACGACGTTAAAAGTAGCGATTACGGGAGGCAACCAGAATTTAGTTTGGTTTCCTTTTCTTTTTATAGTTGTTTTTCTTATTTTTCTTTTGAGTTTTTTAGTAGTATAGAAGTTTTCGGGATAGTATATTTTTGAGCTAACATGTCATAGAAGTCGGGCACGATAAGGCGTTAGAAAGAGAGTCGCCTAGGTTCGGTACCGAGCTGCGAGGGTCGGTACCGACCTGCGACAAAAATCCAGAAACGAGACGCGCGACACAGATGAGTCTTCTAAACCTAAAATTCTTCCTTCCTTGCCTCTCTTCACATGCCGCCTCTTGCCCAAGCCTTTAAAAACACTTGCGAAACATCAATTCCTACCCCAATCCTCAACCAATCTCTTAAGATCTAAACCGATTCCCACTCGAATTTCACGCTACTGTCAACCACACCTATTCGCCCTCAAACCCGCATCCTTCTCGATATCAATCAACACTCCGTTGGTTCGTTACCTAATCCTCAAGCCCTCGTTACCCTTGCAATCGAATTCTCGTTCTTCTATTTTACAAGATTACAGCATGATTTCAAAACACTAAACTCTTTTCTTGAAGATTCATGGTAAAATTGGGTAGTTTTCATATCTAGATTTTTGTGAATTCGAGATTGAATGTCTACATTGCATCGTGCTTCCATGCCTCTATGTTGGTGATTAATCTTGTTTGATTTTCGGTTCTTCATGCTCGATTTACATTGAACTTTGATGATAGAAAAGCATGAAGTAACTTGTTCTTGATTTGCATGATTTTCTCCATGAGTTTTTGCTATTTTTGGAATGATTAGAAAGGGCTTTGAGTAAGTATGGGGTTACAAGTTATGTGTTTATGTGTGGCGATCTTAATTGAAATTGTGCTAAATTGTCGAAAGTTTGGGGATTTGGGATTTGGAATCACTAGCATAATGTTCTCGCTCAGGCTCGTTACCGACCTGTGAGGGTGTGTACCGACCTGTGAGGGTCGGTACCGATCTGTGATTTCATAGAACCAGAGTTGAACCAAGAAAACTTGATGCCCAACCTATGGGCTCGGTACCGAGGTGGGTTGAGGCCATTTTCAAATGCAAGTATGGGGTTTTTCTTGTTGGTTTAAGTGGATCTTACCTTGGTTATTCATGGTGTTTTCAGGTACCAAATGGAAAGAACAAGCAGAGCCAACTCTAGGGCAGGAAAGAAGAGGAGGACAGAAAGATCTCCATCTCCTCCGAGGATGGACGATGTCATCCTACCGACTAGAGAGCAATTGATGATCTTCAAACTCCGTCATTGAGAAGGATCACCTCACAAGATGGTTCTTGAGGTCAAGTGCCAAGGCCAGCGACATTTATGAGGATGTCAAGCACGCCTTCTCTATTCTCGGTGTGCCTCATCTCCTCAAAAAGGAGGATGTCCCACACTATCCGGCCCTCACCGTCGAGTTCATTGCCACTCTCCGAATCAGCTTCAGGCGTCTGTCGGAAAGATTAGGTTCCGATTGGGCAATGTTGACCATGAGTGTACCATGGCCGAGTTCAACCGCCTCCTCGACTCCCCCAACCACTCTCGGGATTACAAGGCTCCTCGTGATTTTAGGGTCATAGACACATGGAACTACATTTCCAGGGAAATCAATCCGACTGCACCCGACACTTCCAAGGGCACACATCATCAACCCCATTTTCAGGATTATCCTCCGAGTTTTGGGTGCAACCATTTGACTAAAAAGGAGCTTTCCAAGCCGACAAGGACGGGGGTTGGATGCCTTCAAACTATTCTCTTTGAGGACCCCGCCCCCATGAATTTGCGGTATGAATGGCTAAGTATGTAGAGAAGCATGGGGCCTCTTCAAAAGAAGTCTGTTGTGGCAACTTGGTGAGCCACTTGGCGACGGCTGTCGATGTCGATCTTTCGCGCTACAACGCACACTGTCCTCAGAAGATGGATACAAAGTACTGGTTGTCTTCTGGTATCTTTCAAAGAATTCAAGGTGGAGTCACAATCACTGTTCTTGGACAGATTGTGGTAGTCACTCGGGACAAGCTAGAGTTGCTACATGTGCCAAACTGGTATGAAACTTGGACATCTCAACTGTTCCCCTTAGCCAAGAAGTCACAAGATGAGCTACACTACGGGAATGTGAGATAAGGTATGATTGAGAAGGAGCTACAATGGAAGAGGATGAGCCAGGCCCTGCGGAAGGGCTCGATACCGAGGTCCCATAATTCGGTACCGAGGCCCTAACACACACCGCCAACCTCGGTACCGATCAACTTGGTATCGATTCCGAGTACTTCGAGGCTAGCACCAAGGTGTTCCACTTTGAAACTGTGCCTGATCATCAACCTACCGAGCCACAATCATTCGGTGTGGTGCCTTATGCTTCTTTTGTCCATCATGACCACTTCCAGCAGCACGCCCATTACCAGTCGCCGCCTCAAACCAACTACACCAGTTCTGATGTTCCTTCATGGGCACAAGATTCGTCTTCTCAAATGCACCAGCTGAACTAGAAGCATACTCAGCTCAACCAACGGATGAGTCATTGGGAGGATGTGTATTCAGCTCGCATGGCTTAAGAGGATGCACGACAGCAAAGAGCTGACGCTCGCTGGTGGACGATGGAGCAGCGTGTGATGGTTGATAAGGAACGCTGGCAGACGATTTACCAGTTTATGGGAAACATTGAGCACTACTTCCCACCACCAAACAAATGATGACCTCGCTTTCAAGGATATTTCTTCTGCTTCGATAGTTATCTTGTGAGTTTCTTTCTTTTCCCTATCTTTTCTTATGATTTGCTTTATTACAGTGGGGATACTATAATTTTAAGTATGGGGTAGGGAGGGAAAAGAAAACTTGTTGTTTCTTGTTTGTTTTTATGTTTTTGCTTTAGTTTGTTTCTTGTTCTAGTTGTTCTTTTTCTTATAAAAAGGGGGGATCTCAAAAAAAAATTGAAAAAAAAAATTGAAAAATTCAAAAGGATTTTAGAACAGATGAGTACCCTTTATCTTATGGTTCTATCATAGTTAATTGCTTGCATGACCATGTAATATCCTTTTAGCATGTTTTTGATAGTATAGCCCGAGTCTTATGATGAAATTGTATTTTATAGAGGAATAGCATATGATGAAATTGAGCACGTATAACTGTTAGCATGAGTAGTTGCAATCCAACGAAATAATGACCTTGTGAGTTCTTATTCTTAGCCTTGATTTTTCATGTGTGATTTTCTCTCTTTATGTATATTATCTATTTGAATTGTGATGGTTATATATTTCTCAAGACTTGTATAAGATTTTTAGTTCATTACTTGTGAAAGTCATATGATAGAGAACTTATTTTTCATAAGCCCTATTAAACCATATCCACCCTTACACTATCCTTGTTTTGATAATCACCCTTACACTATCCTTGTTTTGACAACCAATTTGAGCTTAAAGTCTTTTATTTGTTGCTCCACAAAATTATCCCTAGCCGATATAAGCTTGACCCTATTCGGGGATTAGGACTTCGTTGGAGAGGAGTTGTTTTGAAGAGAGTGCAAAGATATGTGTTGGTTCAAAATAAAGTTTTGGGTGGGGTAGATTGGAAGTCTCTTATTTTAAATTCTGTAAAAAGGTCTCTTGGTTAAAAAGAATGCACAAAGGAAGAAAAGGAATATCAGTTCGATACCAGCCTATGTGGGCTTGGTCCTGAAGGTTTAACAGGAAAAAGTAAAATTCAGCTCGATACAGACCCTCTCAGGTTGGTACCAAGGTATGTCGAGAGGAGAAAAAATGAAGAAAAAAATAAATAATAAGAAGAAGGAAGATGTGCAGTGTTTAAAAGTTTAAGCCAAGAGATTCTTTTAGTTTTTATGAGGCTTTCTAGGATTTAATGGGTGAGTGAAAAGAATGTGCATATTGTTGAGAGAGTTTGGTATGTTGTTTTTGAGAAGTTTTGGAAATGTGTGAGTTTTTAGGAGTCTATATGCCCGGATATTATTATCATCACATAGGCAAAATATTACCACGCCTTTTTGTCTTTACCAAGCCCCATTACAACTCGGCCGAATGGAAACTTCTATGAAGTTTTTCATTGAGCCTAAGTTCTCTTGCTGATTTTTGCTTGTGTTGACAAATCTTTGGTGGAGAGTTTGGTGATATAAGTTCCAATTTCTATGAGTTTTTGAATATAAGATTGAGTTGAGAGATGAATTTATAGCCCAAACACATGAGAGTTGAGTGAAACACTTTACCCTTGGGGAGGTTGGATTGTGGTTGCTTATGTCTATTGGTGCTTACATATGTGTGATGACGTTAATAGTCATTTGCTATTTTTGATATGCTTTGAAATTGCTTTTTAGATAAAGGCTATTGCTTGATGAGCATGTTGATTTGTTTTGGTTATTGTCTAGTGATTGCTTGAGGACAAGCAAGCTTAAGTATGGGGTATTTTGATGTTCATGTTTTTAGTATAGTTTTAGGTGTTTTTCTTAAGTTGTTTAGCTTACTTTTAGTGCTAGTTTTGTGTGTTTTTAGATAAGTTTGCATATTTTGTGAAAAGTATGGAAGCTACTCCGTTTTTGTGTTTTTATAGGGTTTTTGAAGAAGAAGGGAGCATTTTGGGAGGACCTAGAGTCAAGTGGTTAAATGGTGGAGTATGTGAGAAGAAAGAGAAGAAGGAATATGCCTTGAAGATCCCGTTGAATCCAAAGAGAAGCTATGAAGAGTGTACAAAAACCCAAGACATAGAGCTCGTTACCGACCTGTGAGGGTCAGTACCGAGCTGTGCGACAGAGTTTTACTTGAAGAATTCAGCAAGAGTCTACCGATCATGTGTAGTTCGTTACCGTAGTGACCTGTGTTGGTAGGCGGCGCCGACTTTTAGCAATTCTATCTTTTATTTCGTAATATTTTTAGTTAGGAAAGTTTCTATCTTTTAGGACCCTTGTTAGATAGTTTTTTTTAGTATAAATACCATGTTTTAATACAAGTTGAAGGAGAGAATTCGTTAGTTTTTGAAGAACGATTGATTGTTTTGGAGAACACGTTTGAGTCGATCGAGAGAGAGAAAAACCGAGATCGAGTCTTGTTTCTTTTGTTCCGTTTTCGAACGTGGTTGTATTCAAAGACAAGATTTTTTATAATTCAAGTAAGCTTTTATTTCAATGTTTTCAATCAATCTAGTTGTTTGTTTTATCTAAATCATGAGTGAGTAGTTTACTTTTCTAGGATCGCGGTTGAAACCCGATATAGTTATGCATGATTGAATGTGTGTGATGAATGTTTGATTGCCTTTTATCATTTATCTACTTGTTTTGTGCTTATACATAGACGAAAGTCAAATTAATTTGAGTTTATCGCTTGATCGAAATAGAAAGTTGTAATCTTGAATGTTGATATTGCTTGATAACGAAAGATTCGAGCTTTGGATTCAAAAAAAAAATAAGTAGAAAGTGAATTGATTTATGAAAATTGATTGATTTACTTACTTAGTTCAACGAAAGTTGATAGCTTTATCTTCAAGGCATGATATTTATCCTTCACACTAGTTCATATGCATGATTAGGTTGTGGTAGCCCTTGTCCTAGATCTTTTTACCATTTGAATTTCCTTTGTTTTACTTACGTATAGACTCATTACAGAAGTACACAGGTCGGTATCGAGCCTGCAGTTGCTTGTGTTCGTTTGCTTCGTTTGTGTTGAAACCCAGCATTGTTACCGACACTGACAAGGTCGGTACCGAGGGCTGTCGTAGCCTTATTTTCTTCTATTTGTTTCTATTTTTGCTTTGTTTCTGTGCTTTCTGTTTTATAGTCTAGTAATCAAACAACCTTGCTTCCCGTGGATGATCTTGACTTCGCTATACTCAGCGGGGTCTTGACTACAAATTTATTTATTGTGGAGTAAATCACCCATCAACACAACCCCACTAAGCTTTTCGATGAAATAAGTTATGAGTTTCTTGTCTTGTAGAAGGAAACCTCCAATGCCATGGACCGATCCATCAACTTCAATATCAAAAACCTTAGAGAAATCAGGGAGTTTAAGCAATGGGCATTGCAAAGCATGTCTTTGAGTATATTGAAGGCGTTCTCCTACTTTTCTCTTCATTTGAATTGTGTATTGCAACCCCACTAAGCTTTGGTCATTGGAACCCCACTAAGCTTTTCATGGAGAGGGGCTGCAATTGTGCAAAATCACGCACAAAACTCATATAGAAACCAACCAATCTGAGAAAGGACCAGACCATTGTGGGTGTCATCGGCTAGGGCCACTCTTTGATTGCCTTGACTTCGTCTTCATCCACCTATAAGCCACTCCTAGAGACAACAAAACCAAGAAAAACATTAGATTCTGAACAGAAAGAACACTTCTTTAAGTTAACATAAAGCTTTTCCAACGTCAAAGTGTCCAAAATACTCCTAAGATGATCTACATGTTCATGCAAAGTTTTGCTATAAACTAGAATGTCATCAAAGTATACTATAACAAATTTCCCTATGTATCTTCTTAAAACATGGTTCTTAAGACTCATAAAAGTACTAGGTGCATTAGTCAGTCCAAAAGGCATTACTAACAATTCATATAATCCATACTTAGTTTTAAAGACATTTTTTCATTCGTCCCCTTCGTTCATTCTAATTTGATGGTACTTACTTCTTAAATCAATTTTTGAAAAGAAATTAGCACCATGAAATTCATCAAGCATATCATCAAGTCTGGGGATGGGATGGAGGTACTTAATTGTTATTTGGTTGATCGCCGTGCAATCAACACACATTCTCCAAGTTCCATCTTTCTTTGGCACCAAAATGACCAGAACTACACAAGGGCTAAGGGATTCACGCACATAACCCTTGTTCATGAGATCTTGCACTTGTCTTTGCAACTCATTGGTTTCCTCTAGACTAGCTCTATTGGTTGCACGGTTTGGTAAAGAAGTACTAGGCACCAAATCAATTTGATGCTCAATGCCCCTTATTTGTGGAAGGCCTATAGGCAACTCTTCTGGCATGATATTTCAATTAGATTGGCTCTAACGTTGAAATGAATTGATGAACTTGCTGATCTTTAACATTCAAACTACAACTAAACTAATTGATCAAATTATTGAAACAAAAGCTGAAATTCAAATTGAGAAACGAGAGAGAGAGAGAGAGAGAGAGAGAGAGAGAGAGAGAGAGAGAGAGAGAGAGAGAGAGAGAGAGAGATGTTGGTGACGATGATCGATCAGAATGTGAATGCTCGAACACAAGGGTTGTTTTAATGGCCCGAAAGAAAGACTAAAACTAAACTAGGTTAAATCTCTCTTCTAGTTGATTTTCATTAATTGAAAGCATAGATATTTAAAGAGATTACAAATCTGAAGTTCCTTGGAAAACATGACAAGGTGGTCGGCCCTATGGAGGGTAAGAAGGTCCTTTTGCTTGCTTCACAAGATAACTTATTATAATACTAAAACATATATCTAAGTTCCCTTATCTAAATATATCAAATAAATAATTATCTAACTTATAAGAAAAGAAAAGCAAACCTAACAAACTCAAAAGAAATTAATAATAGTAGCAACAAGATAATCATCCATCTAACAACTTTCCTAGGCCGAAAATCCTATCATTATTGTTCATAAAACTATGCTATCATAAAAACTATAACATAGATATTTTCCTCTCTTAGATTGGTCAGGTCAAAGAGTTGACTAAAACCACATGTAATAATTTATCTTACCCGGTCACTTACTAAATTCAGCCCTAAAGTAAGACAACCTATTCCATGTTTCTAAATAGGAAATTGTGGAAGACAAGGCCCAAAATAGCATAATTGGCACCCCATCTATTTGAAACTCGACCCAATGAATTAAGTGATGGAATCTGGGCTTGTTTGATGTTGAATCATAGTGAACCATCTCTTCTTGTCAGACTCTTCAACCATAGCTGCCAAACGAACAAGAATCGATCTTGTTCCTTGAGAAATCTTCTTAGGTCTACTCCTGGTAATTGGTCTATCAAATGGCACTCGAATCAACTCCTCAACATCAGTGGGAGACATGGATGGTTTTCACTGCATCATTCTCCTCCACTTGGTCTCGAATCATGTCTGATTCGACGTTGGAATCTAAGTTTGGCACATAAACTGAAAGATCAGCCACATTAAATGTTAGATGGACATTATACTCACCAGGCAAGTCAACATGTTAATCATTAGGGCCGATTTTCTTGAGGATTCAAAATGGTCCATCTCCACGCTGATCTAGCTTGTTCTCTGCTAAGATGCACCCAAACAAGATCACCTTCTTCAAAGATAACCTGTTTTCGCCCCTTATCAGCTTGGGCTTTATATTTCAAGGACTTCCTCTCCAAATGCATCTTATCCCTCTCATGTAGCTTCTTTATAAACTCAGCCCTCTTATTAACTTCAAATCTCTCCTTTCTCTTGTATGGTTGAGGCGTCATATCCACGCATCCTTGGATTCAACCCATAAACAACCTCAAAAGGGGTCATTCTAGTTGTTGAATGGATGGACCTGTTATAAGCGAATTCCACAAAAGGAAAAACATCTTCCCAACGTTTGAGGTTAGCTTTAAGGATAGTTCATAATAAAACCCCTAACATTCTATTTGTAACTTCAGTTTGCCCATCAGTTTATGGGTGACATGAGGTAGAAAACAACAACTTAGTTCCCAATTTAGACCACAAACTCTTCCAAAAATAACTAAAAAATTTAGCATCACGATATGAAACAACAGTGTAAGGAATGCCATGCAATCTAACTATTTCCGTAAAGAACAAGTCAACTACATGAAATGCATCATCAATCGTGTGACATGGAATGAAATGAGCTATTTTAGAAAAGTGGTCTACAGTAACAAAGATAGAATCTCTACCTTTCCTACTTATAGGTAATCCAACAATGAGGTCCATAGAAATGCCCTCTCAAGGAGAACTAGGAATAGGTAAGGACTGGTATAAACCAATAGGGTTTAGTCTAGATTTGGCTTTAGCACAAACAACACAACTTTTGACAAATCTCAGCACAAAAGTACTCATTTAAGGCCAATAGTAGTGTTCTTGCAAGCCGTCAAGTGTCTTTTCTAACCCTCTATTTCCTCGTGATTCATGCGAATTGGATTCCAACTTTCCTATTTTTGAAAAAAAAAAAGAAAGGACGATTTATCTAATATCACTCCTCCTCCATCGGCTGAAACTTTACAAGGGTTTTACCTGGAATGAAAGAAGAAAAATCGACTCGTGAAGGTTTAATTATTGAATCATTTCCTAACGGTATGTTCCAGGTTTGAAATTCAAATACTGATGCAAGTTGTTCCTTTCTAAATCAAATAGATTCATATCGGAAAGAGGTTGACAATAAGTTTCCTCCAATTTGACTATTTCTTCCTCTGTTAGAGGTGTTCCAAAAATGTTTGCAATCGAGTAAATAGTTCTATGAATTAATAGATTGGATGGAATTGGAAAATGGAAATATTTGTACAAGTTTTACCTTTCGTTACCCCTGTGTTGAAAATCGTTAGGTATGAAACAGACACCCGAAATGGGCTGAACTAATTATCGAGATGTCATGGCCAATAGGTGGTCGCGTCTAATCCCTCGCTCTCTCCCCCAACCTTTCTCCCTAATCTCACAAGGAACTCTCAACATTCCAACAAATGTGGGATTTAGTTTTCACTATATAACTAGCTGAAGTCCCTTGATATTCATAGGATAATTTTACTAAAAAGTAAATAATATTATAATATTAATATAAAATAAAAATATGTGTATATGATGTTATAAATAAAATTATTAAAATTATGGTAATTAATTGTTTTGAGATAATTCCCCATATTTCAATAAAATATATTTAAATAGTTTTTTATTATTTTTTGAAATCTTTTTCTATATTTAGATCGAAATTATTAAAACATTAACTTGAACTGAATATTTTTAATTTTTTTGAGATATTAATATGCCTCAAATACTCAATTTTTTATATAATAATTATGGTGGTAGAATGTCTAACAAAAATCATATGATTTTTTTTGACATTAATTTATTAAGGTTATTTATTAGGGTTTTATCTCTTACTCATATAATGAATAGAATAGTATTTGTAAAATATGGGGAGAATTATATAAAGAATAGAGTTGAATATTTTTAAATAAATTTTTTATTTTTTTAAGATATTAATATGTATAAGTTATTAAATTCTTATAAAGATAATAATTAGAAGAGGGTGTCTAGCAAGGATAATATAATTTATTAAAATAATATTTTGAAGTTAAACTATTAAGGTTATATTGTAGCGTTTTTATCTTTTATTCCATAATAGGTATGCTAACGTTTGTAAATATGGGACATATTAATATAAAGATTGATAGAGAAGATAATAGAGAAAAAAAATAATAATATAATACTATAAATTAAAGATAATTAGGATAGAGTATATAGCAAGTATAATCTAATTTATTAAAATATTTTTTTGAAAGTCACCTAATACATTATAAATCAAAAACGATCTCTATTGAAAAAAACATGTCCTATGGCATAACTTTAATAAATTAAGTTTACTATATATATAAGCAATAAGGATTAGATCCACTACGTTGCGCCACCTCATCTTTTTCCATGTGTAATTCCGAGAATACGCCACCTCAGATTTTGCCATGTGTCATCTTTTCCTAAAGCCATGCCATTATATTTTTACATGTCATATGCCACATCATATTATATTATGTCCCATCATTTACATGTCATATTTATCTATAATTATAAATAATAAATAAAAAACTAAATACAATTATTTAAAAATCATCTTTATGAGTTCTTTTAGTATATGATCCTGAGGTTTCATTCTCATTCTCTATCAAGAATCTACCGCTCATATATCCTTGCTAATCGTAACCGTTACAATTGATTTTTTTATTACTCTACATTGAAATTCCTATCGACTGATTTCTTGCTCATCTTCATTGATCAATTTGTTGCTATTCTCCATGCCATCTTCCTTTGATTAGTTTGTCGTTGCTCTCCATTGCGCTTCATTCTCCTTCTCCATCAATAAAAATTGTTCATGACTCACACTACCACAATTAAGGCTTATTGAAACACTTTTATGAAACGGTTGTGTCCTAATGAAACGGGCCAGTGCAACGGTTAAGTATAATGGAACGGTTTATGAAACGGCTATATCCTAATGAAACAGTTTATGAAACGGCTATCTCCTAATGAAACGGTTAATGAAACAGGATTAATTATTGAAACTCTTTATTATAGATATTGAAATGGGTGGGCTTTTTTTTATAAAATATGCGCTAATTCAATTCCCGCGCATACCGGCCCGCTAAAAAAATATCAGCCCGCGCCAATTTCATTAAGTCGTGAAATATCCCTTGCTAAAGCCCTAATGTTCACTCTCCCATTTCGATCCCTTCATTCACTAGTACTCGGAGCAATCCCCAACTGGAGATTCCCTTCATTCACTCAGAGCAATCTTCATTCTACTTGTCCGATGAGTGCTTCTCGGCCCTGAACGTGACCATGTCATCCGATTAAACACTTCCCTTGTCTCCCTCAACTTTCCAAGCATTAAAGCCTGGTTTAGAACCCTAGGGTTTTCTCAAATCAAGAGGATCCGACGATTTGGTTCATCTAGAAGCTTGATTGGCACGCTCAATTGTCGTAACCCACAAAAAGTAGTCGATTCTTCAACCTCCACTATCTAAACAAAACACTCAGTTTCAAATGGTAAATTTTGCTATCTAGCATTTCCTCTACCCTGGTGGTTTTGAATATGGATATATATGCTGAAAATGCCTTCTACAAATTACAGTTTTGTAGTCTTCTTGGTCACGCCATTTGGGATCATTTTGTACCCTAATTGAAGAGTTCTCGGAGTTTCTCTTTCTTCACTTGCAAACACTGACTAGGAGAGGTATCCCCAAAAACTCTCTTCACTTTCTTTAGAAATTCCTGAGTACTGATTGTGAATCGAAAAATATAGACATGTTTTATATTTAGTCATTAAACCTCTTTGATTGAGTTTGAAACATTACTCAAGATTTTGGCTAGTTATAGTGTTATACGGGTTTTACTAACCAGATTTTGTAGGTTTTCGTCCAGTTCGTCCTCTTCTAGGATAAGGGTACTCCTTTGAACCACCTATAACAGGGCGTGCATAGTCTGGGCCTTTGTTTGGCATGCCCAAGTCATTGTAGTATGCATAGTCATATACTCTGTCCCATTTTTTTAGCATCCCCTTTCCATTTCCTCTGAGATTCTTGAGTTCATCTTCTCTATATTTGCGCAGTGGCTCAGGGGTATCTTGAGGAAGGAAGGTTTGTTGTGGAAAAAAATCCAAAGTTTAGATGGTTGGTTTGATTGATAATTTAATGTTACTCTAAACTAAATTAGTTTTTTGCTTGTTTTTGATGGCTTTAAAGCTGAATTAAACAAGGTGTGAATTTTTAGGACTAAAATAGATAAGAGAAATCATGTATGTTAGTTCATTCTAAACTAAAGTAGCTTTTTGCTTGTTTTTTATGGGAAGACTTTAAAGCTGTTTACCAAACAGTAAATAGATAACATAGATTAACTACACACTCGTGTTTCTCATTATTCCATAGTTTATTCTTAAATCTTTAGAAAGAAAAGCAAAAAGATGCATATGGCCAATCCGGAAGATTATCTCATGCAACAGCAAATGTCCGTTCAGACTTTAATCTCCATCTTTTATTGATTGCCCCTATCTTCCAGAAATGACAAAATAGTCATGGAAAAGTGTAGGTCTCACACAAACTTTACATGAGTTTTAGTACTGAGCATTGTCAACTGATATTTATCCCCAATGTAGGTGAAGGCCATGCCCTTCTTTACACTAGCAAAATTCAGTACTGAGCATTGCTCTGTTTTTTATTGCTCTGTTTTTTATCCTCACACTTCACACATTTATACACAATCATCACAATCAAAATATCTGCATTTTTTTAAATTGACGGTACTTCTTCTTCACTCTATTGTACTAGTCCAGCTCCTGTTTAAATGGCAAAAGAGTAATAAGAATTCAATTTCACCTTTTTTTCGGGGGGGGGGGGGGGGGCTATTTGTTTTTAAATGGATCATTTAATTTGAGAGTATAAATTTTTGTAAAAGTGATTGAGAAATATGAGCCAAGGGGGTAAGAAAAAGCACGCAATTTGCACTCAAAGAGGTTCAGTTGCTGCTGCTTCTGAAAAGGGGGCTTAAATAAAGATGGGGGAAATTACTGATACTATAATATAGTTAAATTGTGGTGTTTTATGTTTATGAAGGTTGTGTTTGTTGTGTGCTAAATATTATTAGTCCAGGAAGGTCAAAATTGTGCACACAATACATTGATTCAGCTTTTAGCCCAACTACTTATTGTGCGTGAGATAGGAGATTAAATCTTAACAAAATTTGAGTCAAAGAGCATATAAAAGCAAGAAACTACAGGTCCACAACTTTGAAAATGCTATACTGTCACAAGAGGCGAGTCTCTTAATTCATCTGTATGAGGATGTCTATGAAGTTAATTAATCTAAGCTTTAAACATTGTGTTTTCTATGTGTTAAATATTATTATTTGATATGTGCTGATCTTTTCTATGCTCTTTGTAGGTTTGACTTAGCTGAAAAGTTAGTCGAGGAAGATCAAAACAGAAAAAGGTAGTGTTTTTGATTTTTTTTTGTGTTAAAGTTAATTTGTTTCTATGGAGATTTAATTACACGCTCTTTTTGATCATATCTATTGTCTTTTGAATGATTTTTTTCTTGCAGCAACCGAAAGTTATTCTGCAAACACCATCACTAAGTTTACTAGCAAGATCCAAATTGTCATTAGTGAGGTAAATTATCTAATTCTGATCTTTTCTCCTTTATGATGTGAAATATATCACTTGCCTTTGTGTTATCTCTTTGAGACAACATTTGTTGTATCTTAGATGCTTTTAATTATAGAGGTTATTTTTTTGACTTATGTCATAAATATACAAAATTGATACATAATTGCCCATTTCTATTTTTCTTGTTTTTTTTCTTGATTGCATATATTCTTAAGTAGTTCTTCATGTAGATGGAATTCATAGTAACTTTACAAATTGAAAAGCTACTTATAGGATGTTACTCTTTGACTCTACTAATTTTTTCCCTAACTGAAGAGTTTATTGAACAATGATTTTTGATAGCATAATTAATTAATTTTAGGCCATGAATAGAGGAAGCAATAATTGGTGGTTGTTTCCAAGATGGTGTGAAGAATATGAAAAGGGAGTCGATCGATATATAGAAAAAAAAATTTCAACTGAATCACAAGGTGATGAAATTCCTTGTCCATGTAGATCATGCTATTTTCGAAATTGGCATAATAAGAGTGTTGTCAAGGATCATATGATTGCAAAGGGATTTTTTGAACTTCCAGAAGAAGAAGAGGAAAGATTCGATGAGGCAAAGATCATGGATACTAGTGAATTACAGTTTGATGATAATATAGATGATCTATTGAATGATGCATTTAGAGATGAACCGAATGAAGATGCTAAGAAGTTTTATAAGTTAGTAGAGGAGGGCCAACAAGAGTTGTTTCCTGGTTGCAAGACTTTTTCGAAGCTTTCGTTTACTATTCGATTGTTTCTTTACAAGCGTGATCATAGATTGAGCAATGCTGCATTTTCTGAGCTGTTAAAAATTCTAAAAGACATACAACCAGATGCAAATCTGCCTAGATCATTTAATGAAGCCAAGAGTACATTGAAGTCATTGGGTCTTGATTATATCAAAATAGATGCATGTCCTAACGATTGTATGCTCTATTGGGAGGAGAATGAAAATGCTACATGTTGTCATGTATGTAAAGCTTCTAGGTGGAAATCAGAAAAAGTAAATGAGATTACTGGTAAGTTTCGCCGCATTTCAGCAAAGGTTCTTAGGTACTTTCCTATTAAGAAAAGGCTGCAAGATTGTTTATGTCCCCAGAGACTACACATCATATGACATGGCATGGAAGTGATCGTCCAAAAGATGGATTGTTAAGGCATCCGACTGATGGTGATGATTGGAAAAACTTTGATTTGCAGTATTCAAAGTTTGCCGAAGATCCGCGAAATGTAAGGTTGGGGTTAAGCAGTGACGGGTTCAACCCATTCAGCACAATGAGTATTGCGTACAGTACATGGAATGTCATACTCACCAATTATAACTTACCACCATGGCTTTGTACAAAGTCGGAATTCTTGATGCTTGCATTGCTTATTCCTGGTCCATCGTCCCCGGGCAATGCCATTGATATATATATATATATATATATATGCAACCTTTAGTGAAAGATTTAAAAGAGTTATGGGAATTTGGAATCAAAACCTATGACTCTTCAAGCAAACAAGTGTTTAATATGCATGCAGCTTTGATGTGCACCATAAGTGATTTTCCGGCATATGCAATGTTGTCTGGGTGGGGCACAAAAGGGAAAATGGCATGCCCTAACTGTCATTATGAAACTCAATCACTATTGTTGCCAAGTAGTCGAAAATATTGCTACATGGGTCATTGTAGATTTACAGGGGAGAATAAAACAAAAAGTGAATGTGCTCGATTGTATGGAATTGAAACCTCTGACTTGCTGAATGGTTTCCCTAATAAGTTTGGAAAGTTGATTGAAAAGACACAAAAAAATGATGATGATGATGAGATATGCCCATGGAAAAAGAGGTCTATATTCTTCGAGTTGCCTTATTGGATTCATGTTACATGTCGTCATAATCTTAATGTAATGCATATAGAAAAAAATATTTGTGATAGTGTGCTTGGGACTTTGTTGGATATACCTGGGAAATCTAAAGACCATATGAAAGCACGCGAGGACCTAGAAAAGCTTGACATGATGCCAGAGTTTCAACCGAAGAGATCTAAAGATGGGCAACGAACTATAATTGCTAAATCGCGTTTTTGGATGACACCAGCTGAGAAAAAACTATTTCTTAGTGTCTTTAAGAATGCTAAATTGCCAAAAGGTTACTGCTCAAATATTGTACGTTGTATGCAAGTGAACGAGAGGAAAAATGCTGGTTACAAAAGCCACAATGCCCATTTCATACTGCACTACTTGCTTCCCATAGCTGTCAAAAAAAACTTTGCCCAAAGATGTTGTCGTCCTTCTTATCAGATTGAGTGCTTTTTTCAAGGGGATATCTAGTAAGGTTGTCGACCCTCATGATCTTGATTATTTACAATCGGAAATTGTTGAGATCCTTTGTCATTTTGAAAAGATCTTTCCTCCGACATTTTTTGATATCATGCTTCACTTACCTATTCATTTAGTTGAAGAAATTAAGCTTGGTGGTCCTGTTTGTGGAAGATGGATGTATCCAATAGAAAGATGCCTTCAAAAACTGAAATCATATGTCCGAAATAAGAGTTGTCCTGAAGGTTCAATAGCAGAAGCATATTTAGCTGATGAATGTGCAACTTTTTGCGCTAGATATTTGCGGCATACTGAGACTGAGAAAATTATGGATGAGCATACTCAGTGTAATGAAACACTCCCTATTTTTGTAAAGACCGGTCATCCTGTTTATGGAAAAGGTAGAAAGCAGAATGATGGTGGATAGTATGAAATTGATCTAGTCAAGTGGTCACAAGCACATCAGTATGTATTATCGAATTGGAATGATGAAGAAGTTGAGAGATATAAATGGTAATATAATAAAACTTATTCAATTCATTTCACCTATATTTTTAACCAAATAGATTTCCATCGGTAAATGAAATATATTATTTGTTTTATGCAGTGAGCGTATGAGTTTGGTTAGCAACCAAAAGAAAAGGAAATGGGATTCAACCATGAGCCACAATAAAGAGTTCATTGATTGGTTTAAGGAGAAAGTGGGGTCTGAACTTCAAAATGGTCAGCCTATACCTGGTTATATTAAATGGTTATCTATGGGACCTTCTTTAATTGCCAAAAGATATACTGGGTATTGGATCAATGGTTATAGGTTTCATACTATGAAACGTGATTCAAATAGTGTCTCAAAATAGTGGAGTTACTCTAATGTCATTAACACCAAGCTTTGCAAGTTCTAGAGATCAAATCCTAGTATGGGTGATGTCACCTACTATGGATCAGTTGAAGAAATCATTGAGATTTCTTATTTAGACCATTCTAGTGTCATCTTATTTGGGTGTGTATGGTATCATGTTGAGAAAGACATATGTGGCCTTATTTGAGTTAATCGCAACAAGCTTATTTGTGAAAATGAACCATTCATCTTAGCATCTCAAGAACAACAAGTGTTTTATGAGGAATATCCAAAATCAAAAGGTTGGTGTTATGTAGTGCAAAATCTCCACAGAGACCAATATAATACTAAGGATGATGAGGGTAATGAATCTACAAAGTTACATTGGAAGGACCCTTTTGTGCAAAATAACTTTGATGAAGATGTTGAATTAGGTTGTATGAGAATGGATGTGCCAACAACTGTAATTGATCAGTTTGGAAATGTTCTATGTGATGAAGAATAAAAGAGGTTGAATGTTGTTATTAGGATTGTATGCATTTTAATTTATTATGTATATGTTTTATATTGTTTTACATTTATTGTCTATAGACAATTTCTGTATGTCTAATATGGGTTTAAATATTTGATGAATATGCAGATGGTAAAAAGAGACAAACCGGACCAACCAAGCAACAACATTCCAGAATATGAGAGGAAAAGATTGGAAAGGTTAGCATCTAATGAAGCAAGGATGGAAGTTGCTGGATATAACAGCTTAATAAGTAAGAACTTGAAGAAAAAATGTCAGTGTATAGCAAGCAACATTGCAAATTCAACTGAATTACCAATAGATGCTGATACTCATCAGGTAAAAAAGGAAATTTATACGCTGTTTTTTAGGATTCGTGTGGTATTTTTCAGATTTGTGAAGCACATCTACCCTGATTTCAATTTCTGGCAATGGCTGAATAATAACGTTAGACCATTTAAATAAGTAGACCAAAAACTAAAAACAGTGAGAACAAATCATGACAACATTTAAATTGAATTTTTATTAAAAAATTTATCGTTCACCTATAGCTATATCTCTTTGTCAACCATTGAGTTTTGGTTTTAAATCTATTATTCATATTAGGTATGATGAGAGTGAAGCTAAATTTTTTGTTAATAAGCACTAATGGTAGAGGGAGCGAGAACCTTGCTGCGCTTTTTTCAGGGGGCTGCTCATGAGTTAGCATCAATTAACGTGCTGCCCTAAATATATGGCCAACTTCTAATCTTCAAGATGTAATAGCTGCTAGAGCGTAAGTATCATGAATCCAGTTGTATATGGATTTTTTTCTCTCTGTGGTACTTATCTTGAAAGCCCATTTACAAATGGGTTCATTGGTGCTTGTTAAAAGAAATTCCACTATGTTCTTGCTGAATGTTTTATCTCAATTGTGGATTTTGTTTTGCTGAAATACTGACACATTGCTTCCAGATAAAAATAAAGACGTCTCTGTTGTGGTTCTATACTTTATTATGCCATTTGTTACCCTATTCTGCTCACGAGAATGACATATTTAATACTTTGTTGATGAGCTTCTACATGGCCTAATTTTTGTTATTATTGTTGCAGGATGATGTAAAATTATCTGAAGTAGTAGCTAACCAGTTGACTAAAACTCAAACCTTACCCATGGCTGAATTATTAAAGCAGAAATTCCAAAAGGGACGTTCAAAGCATGACCCTCAACCCTCACAAAAAGAGCAAGACCTAACAGCTAACAAAGTAGATTAAATTCAGAATTATGTATAGCAGTTGTTGAACCAAGTGAATAAAGCTCATATTTTTTTTCTATATCCTTTGCAGGTCCCATCTATTGGAGTAGCAACAAGATTGACAATGGCTGAAATTTCGAAGTTAAAATCTCAAAATGGATCAAAGCAATACCCACCAGCTCAATCACAAGAAGATAATATTGATGTTGAATCAAATGAAGTACTTGCTAATCAAATGATTGAAGCTAGGCTTGCAGCTAAAATTCCATCAATTAGTGTATAAGTTTTCATCAACTTTAACTTGTGTTTTTGTATATATTATTTATATGTGATTAATTTGCTATATTAGTATTTGAAAATGTATTTTGCAGGTCTCATCTAATGGAATACAAGAAAGGTTGACCATGGCTGAGATTTTAAAGTTAAAATCTCAGAAGGGATCAAAGCAAGCAACTCAATCACAACAGGAACATATTAATGTTGAAATGGATGATGAACCAACTTCTAATAAAGTGAATGCCTCTAAGCCTGCAGCTAAGAATCCATTAAATAGTGTATATGTTTTCATCAACTTCAAATTATATTTCTATTCAAATTATGTGTTTATGCTTTAATCGATTTAGTGGTATTTGTGAAATTGTTTTGCTGGTTTCATTTAATAGAGTGCAAACAAGATCTAACAAGGCTGGTTTATTGAATTTAAACTCTCAAATGCTGTCAAAACAGGCCCCACCAGCTCAATCACAACAAGAGCAAAGGAGACAAATATGCAAATTTATTGAAAATGAAGAAAAGAAAAAATCACAGCATAAGGAATGCCAAAATACTTATATAACTCCAAGATCTCTTACTAAATACAAGAATATGAGAAAAAGGCAAGCAAGTCGACAAGTCAACTCTCATGCTGATCTTGATGATACTTTATTGGAAGATAAATGTAATGATGGAGTCAAAACAGGCCCCACGCATCCTTGGATTCAACCCATAAACAACCTCAAAAGGGGTCATTCTAGTTGTTGAATGGATGGACCTGTTATAAGCGAATTCCACAAAAGGAAAAACATCTTCCCAACGTTTGAGGTTAGCTTTAAGGATAGTTCATAATAAAACCCCTAACATTCTATTTGTAACTTCAGTTTGCCCATCAGTTTATGGGTGACATGAGGTAGAAAACAACAACTTAGTTCCCAATTTAGACCACAAACTCTTCCAAAAATAACTAAAAAATTTAGCATCACGATATGAAACAACAGTGTAAGGAATGCCATGCAATCTAACTATTTCCGTAAAGAACAAGTCAACTACATGAAATGCATCATCAATCGTGTGACATGGAATGAAATGAGCTATTTTAGAAAAGTGGTCTACAGTAACAAAGATAGAATCTCTACCTTTCCTACTTATAGGTAATCCAACAATGAGGTCCATAGAAATGCCCTCTCAAGGAGAACTAGGAATAGGTAAGGACTGGTATAAACCAATAGGGTTTAGTCTAGATTTGGCTTTAGCACAAACAACACAACTTTTGACAAATCTCAGCACAAAAGTACTCATTTAAGGCCAATAGTAGTGTTCTTGCAAGCCGTCAAGTGTCTTTTCTAACCCTCTATTTCCTCGTGATTCATGCGAATTGGATTCCAACTTTCCTATTTTTGAAAAAAAAAAAGAAAGGACGATTTATCTAATATCACTCCTCCTCCATCGGCTGAAACTTTACAAGGGTTTTACCTGGAATGAAAGAAGAAAAATCGACTCGTGAAGGTTTAATTATTGAATCATTTCCTAACGGTATGTTCCAGGTTTGAAATTCAAATACTGATGCAAGTTGTTCCTTTCTAAATCAAATAGATTCATATCGGAAAGAGGTTGACAATAAGTTTCCTCCAATTTGACTATTTCTTCCTCTGTTAGAGGTGTTCCAAAAATGTTTGCAATCGAGTAAATAGTTCTATGAATTAATAGATTGGATGGAATTGGAAAATGGAAATATTTGTACAAGTTTTACCTTTCGTTACCCCTGTGTTGAAAATCGTTAGGTATGAAACAGACACCCGAAATGGGCTGAACTAATTATCGAGATGTCATGGCCAATAGGTGGTCGCGTCTAATCCCTCGCTCTCTCCCCCAACCTTTCTCCCTAATCTCACAAGGAACTCTCAACATTCCAACAAATGTGGGATTTAGTTTTCACTATATAACTAGCTGAAGTCCCTTGATATTCATAGGATAATTTTACTAAAAAGTAAATAATATTATAATATTAATATAAAATAAAAATATGTGTATATGATGTTATAAATAAAATTATTAAAATTATGGTAATTAATTGTTTTGAGATAATTCCCCATATTTCAATAAAATATATTTAAATAGTTTTTTATTATTTTTTGAAATCTTTTTCTATATTTAGATCGAAATTATTAAAACATTAACTTGAACTGAATATTTTTAATTTTTTTGAGATATTAATATGCCTCAAATACTCAATTTTTTATATAATAATTATGGTGGTAGAATGTCTAACAAAAATCATATGATTTTTTTTGACATTAATTTATTAAGGTTATTTATTAGGGTTTTATCTCTTACTCATATAATGAATAGAATAGTATTTGTAAAATATGGGGAGAATTATATAAAGAATAGAGTTGAATATTTTTAAATAAATTTTTTATTTTTTTAAGATATTAATATGTATAAGTTATTAAATTCTTATAAAGATAATAATTAGAAGAGGGTGTCTAGCAAGGATAATATAATTTATTAAAATAATATTTTGAAGTTAAACTATTAAGGTTATATTGTAGCGTTTTTATCTTTTATTTCATAATAGGTATGCTAACGTTTGTAAATATGGGACATATTAATATAAAGATTGATAGAGAAGATAATAGAGAAAAAAATAATAATATAATACTATAAATTAAAGATAATTAGGATAGAGTATATAGCAAGTATAATCTAATTTATTAAAATATTTTTTTGAAAGTCACCTAATACATTATAAATCAAAAACGATCTCTATTGAAAAAAACATGTCCTATGGCATAACTTTAATAAATTAAGTTTACTATATATATAAGCAATAAGGATTAGATCCACTACGTTGCGCCACCTCATCTTTTTCCATGTGTAATTCCGAGAATACGCCACCTCAGATTTTGCCATGTGTCATCTTTTCCTAAAGCCATGCCATTATATTTTTACATGTCATATGCCACATCATATTATATTATGTCCCATCATTTACATGTCATATTTATCTATAATTATAAATAATAAATAAAAAACTAAATACAATTATTTAAAAATCATCTTTATGAGTTCTTTTAGTATATGATCCTGAGGTTTCATTCTCATTCTCTATCAAGAATCTACCGCTCATATATCCTTGCTAATCGTAACCGTTACAATTGATTTTTTTATTACTCTACATTGAAATTCCTATCGACTGATTTCTTGCTCATCTTCATTGATCAATTTGTTGCTATTCTCCATGCCATCTTCCTTTGATTAGTTTGTCGTTGCTCTCCATTGCGCTTCATTCTCCTTCTCCATCAATAAAAATTGTTCATGACTCACACTACCACAATTAAGGCTTATTGAAACACTTTTATGAAACGGTTGTGTCCTAATGAAACGGGCCAGTGCAACGGTTAAGTATAATGGAACGGTTTATGAAACGGCTATATCCTAATGAAACAGTTTATGAAACGGCTATCTCCTAATGAAACGGTTAATGAAACAGGATTAATTATTGAAACTCTTTATTATAGATATTGAAATGGGTAGGCTTTTTTTTATAAAATATGCGCTAATTCAATTCCCGCGCATACCGGCCCGCTAAAAAAATATCAGCCCGCGCCAATTTCATTAAGTCGTGAAATATCCCTTGCTAAAGCCCTAATGTTCACTCTCCCATTTCGATCCCTTCATTCACTAGTACTCGGAGCAATCCCCAACTGGAGATTCCCTTCATTCACTCAGAGCAATCTTCATTCTACTTGTCCGATGAGTGCTTCTCGGCCCTGAACGTGACCATGTCATCCGATTAAACACTTCCCTTGTCTCCCTCAACTTTCCAAGCATTAAAGCCTGGTTTAGAACCCTAGGGTTTTCTCAAATCAAGAGGATCCGACGATTTGGTTCATCTAGAAGCTTGATTGGCACGCTCAATTGTCGTAACCCACAAAAAGTAGTCGATTCTTCAACCTCCACTATCTAAACAAAACACTCAGTTTCAAATGGTAAATTTTGCTATCTAGCATTTCCTCTACCCTGGTGGTTTTGAATATGGATATATATGCTGAAAATGCCTTCTACAAATTACAGTTTTGTAGTCTTCTTGGTCACGCCATTTGGGATCATTTTGTACCCTAATTGAAGAGTTCTCGGAGTTTCTCTTTCTTCACTTGCAAACACTGACTAGGAGAGGTATCCCCAAAAACTCTCTTCACTTTCTTTAGAAATTCCTGAGTACTGATTGTGAATCGAAAAATATAGACATGTTTTATATTTAGTCATTAAACCTCTTTGATTGAGTACCTAGTAAGGTCTATTTCTAAATAGCGTCCCATCGAAAGTCGGGGTATTACAACTGTATCTGATCTATTTTCTTCTAAAGCAACTCCATCATTACATTTATCTTCCAATAAAGTATCATCAAGATCAGCATGAGAGTTGACTTGTCGACTTGCTTGCCTTTTTCTCATATTCTTGTATTTAGTAAGAGATCTTGGAGTTATATAAGTATTTTGGCATTCCTTATGCTGTGATTTTTTCTTTTCTTCATTTTCAATAAATTTGCATATTTGTCTCCTTTGCTCTTGTTGTGATTGAGCTGGTGGGGCCTGTTATGACAGCATTTGAGAGTTTAAATTCAATAAACCAGCCTTGTTAGATCTTGTTTGCACTCTATTAAATGAAACCAGCAAAACAATTTCACAAATACCACTAAATCGATTAAAGCATAAACACATAATTTGAATAGAAATATAATTTGAAGTTGATGAAAACATATACACTATTTAATGGATTCTTAGCTGCAGGCTTAGAGGCATTCACTTTATTAGAAGTTGGTTCATCATCCATTTCAACATTAATATGTTCCTGTTGTGATTGAGTTGCTTGCTTTGATCCCTTCTGAGATTTTAACTTTAAAATCTCAGCCATGGTCAACCTTTCTTGTATTCCATTAGATGAGACCTGCAAAATACATTTTCAAATACTAATATAGCAAATTAATCACATATAAATAATATATACAAAAACACAAGTTAAAGTTGATGAAAACTTATACACTAATTGATGGAATTTTAGCTGCAAGCCTAGCTTCAATCATTTGATTAGCAAGTACTTCATTTGATTCAACATCAATATTATCTTCTTGTGATTGAGCTGGTGGGTATTGCTTTGATCCATTTTGAGATTTTAACTTCGAAATTTCAGCCATTGTCAATCTTGTTGCTACTCCAATAGATGGGACCTGCAAAGGATATAGAAAAAAAATATGAGATTTATTCACTTGGTTCAACAACTGCTATACATAATTCTGAATTTAATCTACTTTGTTAGCTGTTAGGTCTTGCTCTTTTTGTGAGGGTTGAGGGTCATGCTTTGAACGTCCCTTTTGGAATTTCTGCTTTAATAATTCAGCCATGGGTAAGGTTTGAGTTTTAGTCAACTGGTTAGCTACTACTTCAGATAATTTTACATCATCCTGCAACAATAATAACAAAAATTAGGCCATGTAGAAGCTCATCAACAAAGTATTAAATATGTCATTCTCGTGAGCAGAATAGGGTAACAAATGGCATAATAAAGTATAGAACCACAACAGAGACGTCTTTATTTTTATCTGGAAGCAATGTGTCAGTATTTCAGCAAAACAAAATCCACAATTGAGATAAAACATTCAGCAAGAACATAGTGGAATTTCTTTTAACAAGCACCAATGAACCCATTTGTAAATGGGCTTTCAAGATAAGTACCACAGAGAGAAAAAAATCCATATACAACTGGATTCATGATACTTACGCTCTAGCAGCTATTACATCTTGAAGATTAGAAGTTGGCCATATATTTAGGGCAGCACGTTAATTGATGCTAACTCATGAGCAGCTCCCTGAAAAAAGCGCAGCAAGGTTCTCGCTCCCTCTACCATTAGTGCTTATTAACAAAAAATTTAGCTTCACTCTCATCATACCTAATATGAATAATAGATTTAAAACCAAAACTCAATGGTTGACAAAGAGATATAGCTATAGGTGAACGATAAATTTTTTAATAAAAATTCAATTTAAATGTTGTCATGATTTGTTCTCACTGTTTTTAGTTTTTGGTCTACTTATTTAAATGGTCTAACGTTATTATTCAGCCATTGCCAGAAATTGAAATCAGGGTAGATGTGCTTCACAAATCTGAAAAATACCACACGAATCCTAAAATACAGCGTATAAATTTCCTTTTTTACCTGATGAGTATCAGCATCTATTGGTAATTCAGTTGAATTTGCAATGTTGCTTGCTATACACTGACATTTTTTCTTCAAGTTCTTACTTATTAAGCTGTTATATCCAGCAACTTCCATCCTTGCTTCATTAGATGCTAACCTTTCCAATCTTTTCCTCTCATATTCTGGAATGTTGTTGCTTGGTTGGTCCGGTTTTTCTCTTTTTACCATCTGCATATTCATCAAATATTTAAACCCATATTAGACATACAGAAATTGTCTATAGACAATAAATGTAAAACAATATAAAACATATACATAATAAATTAAAATGCATACAATCCTAATAACAACATTCAACCTCTTTTATTCTTCATCACATAGAACATTTCGAAACTGATCAATTACAGTTGCTGGCACATCCATTCTCATACAACCTAATTCAACATCTTCATCAAAGTTATTTTGCACAAAAGGGTCCTTCCAATGTAACTTTGTAGATTCATTACCCTCATCATCCTTAGTATTATATTGGTCTCTGTGGAGATTTTGCACTACATAACACCAACCTTTTGATTTTGGATATTCCTCATAAAACACTTGTTGTTCTTGAGATGCTAAGATGAATGGTTCATTTTCACAAATAAGCTTGTTGCGATTAACTCAAATAAGGCCACATATGTCTTTCTCAACATGATACCATACACACCCAAATAAGATGACACTAGAATGGTCTAAATAAGAAATCTCAATGATTTCTTCAACTGATCCATAGTAGGTGACATCACCCATACTAGGATTTGATCTCTAGAACTTGCAAAGCTTGGTGTTAATGACATTAGAGTAACTCCACTATTTTGAGACACTATTTGAATCACGTTTCATAGTATGAAACCTATAACCATTGATCCAATACCCAGTATATCTTTTGGCAATTAAAGAAGGTCCCATAGATAACCATTTAATATAACCAGGTATAGGCTGACCATTTTGAAGTTCAGACCCCACTTTCTCCTTAAACCAATCAATGAACTCTTTATTGTGGCTCATGGTTGAATCCCATTTCCTTTTCTTTTGGTTGCTAACCAAACTCATACGCTCACTGCATAAAACAAATAATATATTTCATTTACCGATGGAAATCTATTTGGTTAAAAATATAGGTGAAATGAATTGAATAAGTTTTATTATATTACCATTTATATCTCTCAACTTCTTCATCATTCCAATTCGATAATACATACTGATGTGCTTGTGACCACTTGACTAGATCAATTTCATACTATCCACCATCATTCTGCTTTCTACCTTTTCCATAAACAGGATGATCGGTCTTTACAAAAATAGGGAGTGTTTCATTACACTGAGTATGCTCATCCATAATTTTCTCAGTCTCAGTATGCCGCAAATATCTAGCGCAAAAAGTTGCACATTCATCAGCTAAATATGCTTCTGCTATTGAACCTTCAGGACAACTCTTATTTCGGACATATGATTTCAGTTTTTGAAGGCATCTTTCTATTGGATACATCCATCTTCCACAAACAGGACCACCAAGCTTAATTTCTTCAACTAAATGAATAGGTAAGTGAAGCATGATATCAAAAAATGTCGGAGGAAAGATCTTTTCAAAATGACAAAGGATCTCAACAATTTCCGATTGTAAATAATCAAGATCATGAGGGTCGACAACCTTACTAGATATCCCCTTGAAAAAAGCACTCAATCTGATAAGAAGGACGACAACATCTTTGGGCAAAGTTTTTTTTGACAGCTATGGGAAGCAAGTAGTGCAGTATGAAATGGGCATTGTGGCTTTTGTAACCAGCATTTTTCCTCTCGTTCACTTGCATACAACGTACAATATTTGAGCAGTAACCTTTTGGCAATTTAGCATTCTTAAAGACACTAAGAAATAGTTTTTTCTCAGCTGGTGTCATCCAAAAACGCGATTTAGCAATTATAGTTCGTTGCCCATCTTTAGATCTCTTCGGTTGAAACTCTGGCATCATGTCAAGCTTTTCTAGGTCCTCGCGTGCTTTCATATGGTCTTTAGATTTCCCAGGTATATCCAACAAAGTCCCAAGCACACTATCACAAATATTTTTTTCTATATGCATTACATTAAGATTATGACGACATGTAACATGAATCCAATAAGGCAACTCGAAGAATATAGACCTCTTTTTCCATGGGCATATCTCATCATCATCATCATTTTTTTGTGTCTTTTCAATCAACTTTCCAAACTTATTAGGGAAACCATTCAACAAGTCAGAGGTTTCAATTCCATACAATCGAGCACATTCACTTTTTGTTTTATTCTCCCCTGTAAATCTACAATGACCCATGTAGCAATATTTTCGACTACTTGGCAACCATAGTGATTGAGTTTCATAATGACAGTTAGGGCATGCCATTTTCCCTTTTGTGCCCCACCCAGACAACATTGCATATGCCGGAAAATCACTTATGGTGCACATCAAAGCTGCATGCATATTAAACACTTGTTTGCTTGAAGAGTCATAGGTTTTGATTCCAAATTCCCATAACTCTTTTAAATCTTTCACTAAAGGTTGCATATATATATATATATATATATATCAATGGCATTGCCCGGGGACGATGGACCAGGAATAAGCAATGCAAGCATCAAGAATTCCGACTTTGTACAAAGCCATGGTGGTAAGTTATAATTGGTGAGTATGACATTCCATGTACTGTACGCAATACTCATTGTGCTGAATGGGTTGAACCCGTCACTGCTTAACCCCAACCTTACATTTCGCGGATCTTCGGCAAACTTTGAATACTGCAAATCAAAGTTTTTCCAATCATCACCATCAGTCGGATGCCTTAACAATCCATCTTTTGGACGATCACTTCCATGCCATGTCATATGATGTGTAGTCTCTGGGGACATAAACAATCTTGCAGCCTTTTCTTAATAGGAAAGTACCTAAGAACCTTTGCTGAAATGCGGCGAAACTTACCAGTAATCTCATTTACTTTTTCTGATTTCCACCTAGAAGCTTTACATACATGACAACATGTAGCATTTTCATTCTCCTCCCAATAGAGCATACAATCGTTAGGACATGCATCTATTTTGATATAATCAAGACCCAATGACTTCAATGTACTCTTGGCTTCATTAAATGATCTAGGCAGATTTGCATCTGGTTGTATGTCTTTTAGAATTTTTAACAGCTCAGAAAATGCAGCATTGCTCAATCTATGATCACGCTTGTAAAGAAACAATCGAATAGTAAACGAAAGCTTCGAAAAAGTCTTGCAACCAGGAAACAACTCTTGTTGGCCCTCCTCTACTAACTTATAAAACTTCTTAGCATCTTCATTCGGTTCATCTCTAAATGCATCATTCAATAGATCATCTATATTATCATCAAACTGTAATTCACTAGTATCCATGATCTTTGCCTCATCGAATCTTTCCTCTTCTTCTTCTGGAAGTTCAAAAAATCCCTTTGCAATCATATGATCCTTGACAACACTCTTATTATGCCAATTTCGAAAATAGCATGATCTACATGGACAAGGAATTTCATCACCTTGTGATTCAGTTGAAATTTTTTTTTCTATATATCGATCGACTCCCTTTTCATATTCTTCACACCATCTTGGAAACAACCACCAATTATTGCTTCCTCTATTCATGGCCTAAAATTAATTAATTATGCTATCAAAAATCATTGTTCAATAAACTCTTCAGTTAGGGAAAAAATTAGTAGAGTCAAAGAGTAACATCCTATAAGTAGCTTTTCAATTTGTAAAGTTACTATGAATTCCATCTACATGAAGAACTACTTAAGAATATATGCAATCAAGAAAAAAAACAAGAAAAATAGAAATGGGCAATTATGTATCAATTTTGTATATTTATGACATAAGTCAAAAAAATAACCTCTATAATTAAAAGCATCTAAGATACAACAAATGTTGTCTCAAAGAGATAACACAAAGGCAAGTGATATATTTCACATCATAAAGGAGAAAAGATCAGAATTAGATAATTTACCTCACTAATGACAATTTGGATCTTGCTAGTAAACTTAGTGATGGTGTTTGCAGAATAACTTTCGGTTGCTGCAAGAAAAAAATCATTCAAAAGACAATAGATATGATCAAAAAGAGCGTGTAATTAAATCTCCATAGAAACAAATTAACTTTAACACAAAAAAAAATCAAAAACACTACCTTTTTCTGTTTTGATCTTCCTCGACTAACTTTTCAGCTAAGTCAAACCTACAAAGAGCATAGAAAAGATCAGCACATATCAAATAATAATATTTAACACATAGAAAACACAATGTTTAAAGCTTAGATTAATTAACTTCATAGACATCCTCATACAGATGAATTAAGAGACTCGCCTCTTGTGACAGTATAGCATTTTCAAAGTTGTGGACCTGTAGTTTCTTGCTTTTATATGCTCTTTGACTCAAATTTTGTTAAGATTTAATCTCCTATCTCACGCACAATAAGTAGTTGGGCTAAAAGCTGAATCAATGTATTGTGTGCACAATTTTGACCTTCCTGGACTAATAATATTTAGCACACAACAAACACAACCTTCATAAACATAAAACACCACAATTTAACTATATTATAGTATCAGTAATTTCCCCCATCTTTATTTAAGCCCCCTTTTCAGAAGCAGCAGCAACTGAACCTCTTTGAGTGCAAATTGCGTGCTTTTTCTTACCCCCTTGGCTCATATTTCTCAATCACTTTTACAAAAATTTATACTCTCAAATTAAATGATCCATTTAAAAACAAATAGCCCCCCCCCCCCCGAAAAAAAGGTGAAATTGAATTCTTATTACTCTTTTGCCATTTAAACAGGAGCTGGACTAGTACAATAGAGTGAAGAAGAAGTACCGTCAATTTAAAAAAATGCAGATATTTTGATTGTGATGATTGTGTATAAATGAGTGAAGTGTGAGGATAAAAAACAGAGCAATAAAAAACAGAGCAATGCTCAGTACTGAATTTTGCTAGTGTAAAGAAGGGCATGGCCTTCACCTACATTGGGGATAAATATCAGTTGACAATGCTCAGTACTAAAACTCATGTAAAGTTTGTGTGAGACCTACACTTTTCCATGACTATTTTGTCATTTCTGGAAGATAGGGGCAATCAATAAAAGATGGAGATTAAAGTCTGAACGGACATTTGCTGTTGCATGAGATAATCTTCCGGATTGGCCATATGCATCTTTTTGCTTTTCTTTCTAAAGATTTAAGAATAAACTATGGAATAATGAGAAACACGAGTGTGTAGTTAATCTATGTTATCTATTTACTGTTTGGTAAACAGCTTTAAAGTCTTCCCATAAAAAACAAGCAAAAAGCTACTTTAGTTTAGAATGAACTAACATACATGATTTCTCTTATCTATTTTAGTCCTAAAAATTCACACCTTGTTTAATTCAGCTTTAAAGCCATCAAAAACAAGCAAAAAACTAATTTAGTTTAGAGTAACATTAAATTATCAATCAAACCAACCATCTAAACTTTGGATTTTTTTCCACAACAAACCTTCCTTCCTCAAGATACCCCTGAGCCACTGCGCAAATATAGAGAAGATGAACTCAAGAATCTCAGAGGAAATGGAAAGGGGATGCTAAAAAAATGGGACAGAGTATATGACTATGCATACTACAATGACTTGGGCATGCCAAACAAAGGCCCAGACTATGCACGCCCTGTTATAGGTGGTTCAAAGGAGTACCCTTATCCTAGAAGAGGACGAACTGGACGAAAACCTACAAAATCTGGTTAGTAAAACCCGTATAACACTATAACTAGCCAAAATCTTGAGTAATGTTTCAAACTCAATCAAAGAGGTTTAATGACTAAATATAAAACATGTCTATATTTTTCGATTCACAATCAGTACTCAGGAATTTCTAAAGAAAGTGAAGAGAGTTTTTGGGGATACCTCTCCTAGTCAGTGTTTGCAAGTGAAGAAAGAGAAACTCCGAGAACTCTTCAATTAGGGTACAAAATGATCCCAAATGGCGTGACCAAGAAGACTACAAAACTGTAATTTGTAGAAGGCATTTTCAGCATATATATCCATATTCAAAACCACCAGGGTAGAGGAAATGCTAGATAGCAAAATTTACCATTTGAAACTGAGTGTTTTGTTTAGATAGTGGAGGTTGAAGAATCGACTACTTTTTGTGGGTTACGACAATTGAGCGTGCCAATCAAGCTTCTAGATGAACCAAATCGTCGGATCCTCTTGATTTGAGAAAACCCTAGGGTTCTAAACCAGGCTTTAATGCTTGGAAAGTTGAGGGAGACAAGGGAAGTGTTTAATCGGATGACATGGTCACGTTCAGGGCCGAGAAGCACTCATCGGACAAGTAGAATGAAGATTGCTCTGAGTGAATGAAGGGAATCTCCAGTTGGGGATTGCTCCGAGTACTAGTGAATGAAGGGATCGAAATGGGAGAGTGAACATTAGGGCTTTAGCAAGGGATATTTCACGACTTAATGAAATTGGCGCGGGCTGATATTTTTTTAGCGGGCTGGTATGCGCGGGAATTGAATTAGCGCATATTTTATAAAAAAAAGCCCACCCATTTCAATATCTATAATAAAGAGTTTCAATAATTAATCCTGTTTCATTAACCGTTTCATTAGGAGATAGCCGTTTCATAAACTGTTTCATTAGGATATAGCCGTTTCATAAACCGTTCCATTATACTTAACCGTTGCACTGGCCCGTTTCATTAGGACACAACCGTTTCATAAAAGTGTTTCAATAAGCCTTAATTGTGGTAGTGTGAGTCATGAACAATTTTTATTGATGGAGAAGGAGAATGAAGCGCAATGGAGAGCAACGACAAACTAATCAAAGGAAGATGGCATGGAGAATAGCAACAAATTGATCAATGAAGATGAGCAAGAAATCAGTCGATAGGAATTTCAATGTAGAGTAATAAAAAAATCAATTGTAACGGTTACGATTAGCAAGGATATATGAGCGGTAGATTCTTGATAGAGAATGAGAATGAAACCTCAGGATCATATACTAAAAGAACTCATAAAGATGATTTTTAAATAATTGTATTTAGTTTTTTATTTTTTATTTATAATTATAGATAAATATGACATGTAAATGATGGGACATAATATAATATGATGTGGCATATGACATGTAAAAATATAATGGCATGGCTTTAGGAAAAGATGACACATGGCAAAATCTGAGGTGGCGTATTCTCGGAATTACACATGGAAAAAGATGAGGTGGCGCAACGTAGTGGATCTAATCCTTATTGCTTATATATATAGTAAACTTAATTTATTAAAGTTATGCCATAGGACATGTTTTTTTCAATAGAGATCGTTTTTGATTTATAATGTATTAGGTGACTTTCAAAAAAATATTTTAATAAATTAGATTATACTTGCTATATACTCTATCCTAATTATCTTTAATTTATAGTATTATATTATTATTTTTTTCTCTATTATCTTCTCTATCAATCTTTATATTAATATGTCCCATATTTACAAACGTTAGCATACCTATTATGGAATAAAAGATAAAAACGCTACAATATAACCTTAATAGTTTAACTTCAAAATATTATTTTAATAAATTATATTATCCTTGCTAGACACCCTCTTCTAATTATTATCTTTATAAGAATTTAATAACTTATACATATTAATATCTTAAAAAAATAAAAAATTTATTTAAAAATATTCAACTCTATTCTTTATATAATTCTCCCCATATTTTACAAATACTATTCTATTCATTATATGAGTAAGAGATAAAACCCTAATAAATAACCTTAATAAATTAATGTCAAAAAAAATCATATGATTTTTGTTAGACATTCTACCACCATAATTATTATATAAAAAATTGAGTATTTGAGGCATATTAATATCTCAAAAAAATTAAAAATATTCAGTTCAAGTTAATGTTTTAATAATTTCGATCTAAATATAGAAAAAGATTTCAAAAAATAATAAAAAACTATTTAAATATATTTTATTGAAATATGGGGAATTATCTCAAAACAATTAATTACCATAATTTTAATAATTTTATTTATAACATCATATACACATATTTTTATTTTATATTAATATTATAATATTATTTACTTTTTAGTAAAATTATCCTATGAATATCAAGGGACTTTAGCTAGTTATATAGTGAAAACTAAATCCCACATTTGTTGGAATGTTGAGAGTTCCTTGTGAGATTAGGGAGAAAGGTTGGGGGAGAGAGCGAGGGATTAGACGCGACCACCTATTGGCCATGACATCTCGATAATTAGTTCAGCCCATTTCGGGTGTCTGTTTCATACCTAACGATTTTCAACACAGGGGTAACGAAAGGTAAAACTTGTACAAATATTTCCATTTTCCAATTCCATCCAATCTATTAATTCATAGAACTATTTACTCGATTGCAAACATTTTTGGAACACCTCTAACAGAGGAAGAAATAGTCAAATTGGAGGAAACTTATTGTCAACCTCTTTCCGATATGAATCTATTTGATTTAGAAAGGAACAACTTGCATCAGTATTTGAATTTCAAACCTGGAACATACCGTTAGGAAATGATTCAATAATTAAACCTTCACGAGTCGATTTTTCTTCTTTCATTCCAGGTAAAACCCTTGTAAAGTTTCAGCCGATGGAGGAGGAGTGATATTAGATAAATCGTCCTTTCTTTTTTTTTTTCAAAAATAGGAAAGTTGGAATCCAATTCGCATGAATCACGAGGAAATAGAGGGTTAGAAAAGACACTTGACGGCTTGCAAGAACACTACTATTGGCCTTAAATGAGTACTTTTGTGCTGAGATTTGTCAAAAGTTGTGTTGTTTGTGCTAAAGCCAAATCTAGACTAAACCCTATTGGTTTATACCAGTCCTTACCTATTCCTAGTTCTCCTTGAGAGGGCATTTCTATGGACCTCATTGTTGGATTACCTATAAGTAGGAAAGGTAGAGATTCTATCTTTGTTACTGTAGACCACTTTTCTAAAATAGCTCATTTCATTCCATGTCACACGATTGATGATGCATTTCATGTAGTTGACTTGTTCTTTACGGAAATAGTTAGATTGCATGGCATTCCTTACACTGTTGTTTCATATCGTGATGCTAAATTTTTTAGTTATTTTTGGAAGAGTTTGTGGTCTAAATTGGGAACTAAGTTGTTGTTTTCTACCTCATGTCACCCATAAACTGATGGGCAAACTGAAGTTACAAATAGAATGTTAGGGGTTTTATTATGAACTATCCTTAAAGCTAACCTCAAACGTTGGGAAGATGTTTTTCCTTTTGTGGAATTCGCTTATAACAGGTCCATCCATTCAACAACTAGAATGACCCCTTTTGAGGTTGTTTATGGGTTGAATCCAAGGATGCGTGGATATGACGCCTCAACCATACAAGAGAAAGGAGAGATTTGAAGTTAATAAGAGGGCTGAGTTTATAAAGAAGCTACATGAGAGGGATAAGATGCATTTGGAGAGGAAGTCCTTGAAATATAAAGCCCAAGCTGATAAGGGGCGAAAACAGGTTATCTTTGAAGAAGGTGATCTTGTTTGGGTGCATCCTAGCAGAGAACAAGCTAGATCAGCGTGGAGATGGACCATTTTGAATCCTCAAGAAAATCGGCCCTAATGATTAACATGTTGGCTTGCCTGGTGAGTATAATGTCCATCTAACATTTAATGTGGCTGATCTTTCAGTTTATGTGCCAAACTTAGATTCCAACGTCGAATCAGACATGATTCGAGACCAAGTGGAGGAGAATGATGCAGTGAAAACCATCCATGTCTCCCACTGATGTTGAGGAGTTGATTCGAGTGCCATTTGATAGACCAATTACCAGGAGTAGACCTAAGAAGATTTCTCAAGGAACAAGATCGATTCTTGTTCGTTTGGCAGCTATGGTTGAAGAGTCTGACAAGAAGAGATGGTTCACTATGATTCAACATCAAACAAGCCCAGATTCCATCACTTAATTCATTGGGTCGAGTTTCAAATAGATGGGGTGCCAATTATGCTATTTTGGGCCTTGTCTTCCACAATTTCCTATTTAGAAACATGGAATAGGTTGTCTTACTTTAGGGCTGAATTTAGTAAGTGACCGGGTAAGATAAATTATTACATGTGGTTTTAGTCAACTCTTTGACCTGACCAATCTAAGAGAGGAAAATATCTATGTTATAGTTTTTATGATAGCATAGTTTTATGAACAATAATGATAGGATTTTCGGCCTAGGAAAGTTGTTAGATGGATGATTATCTTGTTGCTACTATTATTAATTTCTTTTGAGTTTGTTAGGTTTGCTTTTCTTTTCTTATAAGTTAGATAATTATTTATTTGATATATTTAGATAAGGGAACTTAGATATATGTTTTAGTATTATAATAAGTTATCTTGTGAAGCAAGCAAAAGGACCTTCTTACCCTCCATAGGGCCGACCACCTTGTCATGTTTTCCAAGGAACTTCAGATTTGTAATCTCTTTAAATATCTATGCTTTCAATTAATGAAAATCAACTAGAAGAGAGATTTAACCTAGTTTAGTTTTAGTCTTTCTTTCGGGCCATTAAAACAACCCTTGTGTTCGAGCATTCACATTCTGATCGATCATCGTCACCAACATCTCTCTCTCTCTCTCTCTCTCTCTCTCTCTCTCTCTCTCTCTCTCTCTCTCTCTCGTTTCTCAATTTGAATTTCAGCTTTTGTTTCAATAATTTGATCAATTAGTTTAGTTGTAGTTTGAATGTTAAAGATCAGCAAGTTCATCAATTCATTTCAACGTTAGAGCCAATCTAATTGAAATATCATGCCAGAAGAGTTGCCTATAGGCCTTCCACAAATAAGGGGCATTGAGCATCAAATTGATTTGGTGCCTAGTACTTCTTTACCAAACCGTGCAACCAATAGAGCTAGTCTAGAGGAAACCAATGAGTTGCAAAGACAAGTGCAAGATCTCATGAACAAGGGTTATGTGCGTGAATCCCTTAGCCCTTGTGTAGTTCTGGTCATTTTGGTGCCAAAGAAAGATGGAACTTGGAGAATGTGTGTTGATTGCACGGCGATCAACCAAATAACAATTAAGTACCTCCATCCCATCCCCAGACTTGATGATATGCTTGATGAATTTCATGGTGCTAATTTCTTTTCAAAAATTGATTTAAGAAGTAAGTACCATCAAATTAGAATGAACGAAGGGGACGAATGAAAAAATGTCTTTAAAACTAAGTATGGATTATATGAATTGTTAGTAATGCCTTTTGGACTGACTAATGCACCTAGTACTTTTATGAGTCTTAAGAACCATGTTTTAAGAAGATACATAGGGAAATTTGTTATAGTATACTTTGATGACATTCTAGTTTATAGCAAAACTTTGCATGAACATGTAGATCATCTTAGGAGTATTTTGGACACTTTGACGTTGGAAAAGCTTTATGTTAACTTAAAGAAGTGCTCTTTCTGTTCAGAATCTAATGTTTTTCTTGGTTTTGTTGTCTCTAGGAGTGGCTTATAGGTGGATGAAGACGAAGTCAAGGCAATCAAAGAGTGGCCCTAGCCGATGACACCCACAATGGTCTGGTCCTTTCTCAGATTGGTTGGTTTCTATATGAGTTTTGTGCGTGATTTTGCACAATTGCAGCCCCTCTCCATGAAAAGCTTAGTGGGGTTCCAATGCCCAAAGCTTAGTGGGGTTGCAATACACAATTCAAATGAAGAGAAAAGTAGGAGAACGCCTTCAATATACTCAAAGACATGCTTTGCAATGCCCATTGCTTAAACTCCCTGATTTCTCTAAGGTTTTTGATATTGAAGTTGATGGATCGGTCCATGGCATTGGAGGTTTCCTTCTACAAGACAAGAAACTCATAACTTATTTCATCGAAAAGCTTAGTGGGGTTGTGTTGATGGGTGATTTACTCCACAATAAATAAATTTGTAGTCAAGACCCCGCTGAGTATAGCGAAGTCAAGATCATCCACGGGAAGCAAGGTTGTTTGATTACTAGACTATAAAACAGAAAGCACAGAAACAAAGCAAAAATAGAAACAAATAGAAGAAAATAAGGCTACGACAGCCCTCGGTACCGACCTTGTCAGTGTCGGTAACAATGCTGGGTTTCAACACAAACGAAGCAAACGAACACAAGCAACTGCAGGCTCGATACCGACCTGTGTACTTCTGTAATGAGTCTATACGTAAGTAAAACAAAGGAAATTCAAATGGTAAAAAGATCTAGGACAAGGGCTACCACAACCTAATCATGCATATGAACTAGTGTGAAGGATAAATATCATGCCTTGAAGATAAAGCTATCAACTTTCGTTGAACTAAGTAAGTAAATCAATCAATTTTCATAAATCAATTCACTTTCTACTTATTTTTTTTTTGAATCCAAAGCTCGAATCTTTCGTTATCAAGCAATATCAACATTCAAGATTACAACTTTATATTTCGATCAAGCGATAAACTCAAATTAATTTGACTTTCGTCTATGTATAAGCACAAAACAAGTAGATAAATGATAAAATGCAATCAAACATTCATCACACACATTCAATCATGCATAACTATATCGGGTTTCAACCGCGATCCTAGAAAAGTAAACTACTCACTCATGATTTAGATAAAACAAACAACTAGATTGATTGAAAACATTGAAATAAAAGCTTACTTGAATTATAAAAAATCTTGTCTTTGAATACAACCACGTTCGAAAACGGAACAAAAGAAACAAGACTCGATCTCGGTTTTTCTCTCTCTCGATCGACTCAAACGTGTTCTCCAAAACAATCAATCGTTCTTCAAAAACTAACGAACTCTCTCCTTCAACTTGTATTAAAACATGGTATTTATACTAAAAAAAACTATCTAACAAGGGTCCTAAAAGATAGAAACTTTCCTAACTAAAAATATTACGAAATAAAAGATAGAATTGCTAAAAGTCGGCGCCGCCTACCAACACAGGTCACTACGGTAACGAACTACACATGATCGGTAGACTCTTGCTGAATTCTTCAAGTAAAACTCTGTCGCACAGCTCGGTACTGACCCTCACAGGTCGGTAACGAGCTCTATGTCTTGGGTTTTTGTACACTCTTCATAGCTTCTCTTTGGATTCAACGGGATCTTCAAGGCATATTCCTTCTTCTCTTTCTTCTCACATACTCCACCATTTAACCACTTGACTCTAGGTCCTCCCAAAATGCTCCCTTCTTCTTCAAAAACCCTATAAAAACACAAAAACGGAGTAGCTTCCATACTTTTCACAAAATATGCAAACTTATCTAAAAACACACAAAACTAGCACTAAAAGTAAGCTAAACAACTTAAGAAAAACACCTAAAACTATACTAAAAACATGAACATCAAAATACCCCATACTTAAGCTTGCTTGTCCTCAAGCAATCACTAGACAATAACCAAAACAAATCAACATGCTCATCAAGCAATAGCCTTTATCTAAAAAGCAATTTCAAAGCATATCAAAAATAGCAAATGACTATTAACGTCATCACACATATGTAAGCACCAATAGACATAAGCAACCACAATCCAACCTCCCCAAGGGTAAAGTGTTTCACTCAACTCTCATGTGTTTGGGCTATAAATTCATCTCTCAACTCAATCTTATATTCAAAAACTCATAGAAATTGGAACTTATATCACCAAACTCTCCACCAAAGATTTGTCAACACAAGCAAAAATCAGCAAGAGAACTTAGGCTCAATGAAAAACTTCATAGAAGTTTCCATTCGGCCGAGTTGTAATGGGGCTTGGTAAAGACAAAAAGGCGTGGTAATATTTTGCCTATGTGATGATAATAATATCCGGGCATATAGACTCCTAAAAACTCACACATTTCCAAAACTTCTCAAAAACAACATACCAAACTCTCTCAACAATATGCACATTCTTTTCACTCACCCATTAAATCCTAGAAAGCCTCATAAAAACTAAAAGAATCTCTTGGCTTAAACTTTTAAACACTGCATATCTTCCTTCTTCTTATTATTTATTTTTTTCTTCATTTTTTCTCCTCTCGACATACCTTGGTACCAACCTGAGAGGGTCTGTATCGAGCTGAATTTTACTTTTTCCTGTTAAACCTTCAGGACCAAGCCCACATAGGCTGGTATCGAACTGATATTCCTTTTCTTCCTTTGTGCATTCTTTTTAACCAAGAGACCTTTTTACAGAATTTAAAATAAGAGACTTCCAATCTACCCCACCCAAAACTTTATTTTGAACCAACACATATCTTTGCACTCTCTTCAAAACAACTCCTCTCCAACGAAGTCCTAATCCCCGAATAGGGTCAAGCTTATATCGGCTAGGGATAATTTTGTGGAGCAACAAATAAAAGACTTTAAGCTCAAATTGGTTGTCAAAACAAGGATAGTGTAAGGGTGATTATCAAAACAAGGATAGTGTAAGGGTGGATATGGTTTAATAGGGCTTATGAAAAATAAGTTCTCTATCATATGACTTTCACAAGTAATGAACTAAAAATCTTATACAAGTCTTGAGAAATATATAACCATCACAATTCAAATAGATAATATACATAAAGAGAGAAAATCACACATGAAAAATCAAGGCTAAGAATAAGAACTCACAAGGTCATTATTTCGTTGGATTGCAACTACTCATGCTAACAGTTATACGTGCTCAATTTCATCATATGCTATTCCTCTATAAAATACAATTTCATCATAAGACTCGGGCTATACTATCAAAAACATGCTAAAAGGATATTACATGGTCATGCAAGCAATTAACTATGATAGAACCATAAGATAAAGGGTACTCATCTGTTCTAAAATCCTTTTGAATTTTTCAATTTTTTTTTTCAATTTTTTTTTGAGATCCCCCCTTTTTATAAGAAAAAGAACAACTAGAACAAGAAACAAACTAAAGCAAAAACATAAAAACAAACAAGAAACAACAAGTTTTCTTTTCCCTCCCTACCCCATACTTAAAATTATAGTATCCCCACTGTAATAAAGCAAATCATAAGAAAAGATAGGGAAAAGAAAGAAACTCACAAGATAACTATCGAAGCAGAAGAAATATCCTTGAAAGCGAGGTCATCATTTGTTTGGTGGTGGGAAGTAGTGCTCAATGTTTCCCATAAACTGGTAAATCGTCTGCCAGCGTTCCTTATCAACCATCACACGCTGCTCCATCGTCCACCAGCGAGCGTCAGCTCTTTGCTGTCGTGCATCCTCTTAAGCCATGCGAGCTGAATACACATCCTCCCAATGACTCATCCGTTGGTTGAGCTGAGTATGCTTCTAGTTCAGCTGGTGCATTTGAGAAGACGAATCTTGTGCCCATGAAGGAACATCAGAACTGGCGTAGTTGGTTTGAGGCGGCGGCTGGTAATGGGCGTGCTGCTGGAAGTGGTCATGATGGACAAAAGAAGCATAAGGCACCACACCAATATCCTACACATCCATCACTGAGCAACTTGGCGGCCTTTACCATACTAATCACCGATCCGGGCCCTTCCTGCTCTAACTCCTAACACACATGTCTGGTTCCATCATCTGTTGTCACTGTAATTGTACCTCTGTGCGCATCCAAAACTGCTCGGTAGCGTATCATCCAATCCATCCCCAGAATCACGTCATCATCCGGAGACAACTGCATTATTATGAAATCCGCATACCAATCCCTATTCCCTATTCTAATAGGGCACTATAAAATCTCCTTATTTCCGCGCACCTTACTGCCATCAGGCAGCCCCACAACAAAAGACACCCCCTCAGTGCAAGTCAGTCCTAGTCTAGCCACGCAAGCAGAAGACATAAAAGAATGGGTAGCACCCGTATCAAACAGTAATGAACAGGCTAGACTGAATCCAAATCGTACCTGTAGCAGTTGGCGCGTGTAAGGCATCAGCCCTCCTCATCTCAAACATACGAGGCTGATTGCCCCCGATAGTACAAACTCTTGCGCCACGACCTCTGCCCTGACTCGGTGCCTGTTGAAACTGCTGAGGCTGACGATGAGGCACCTGGTTCACTGTCCTCGGTGAAGATCCCTGTGAGGGTGCTCCAACATTACAGTACTGTTGTAAATGGCCAGGCTTCCCACAAGTGAAGCAGCTCCTGACTGGCTTCGAGCACTGACTCCTCATATGAGCGGTGCTTCCACAGTTGAAGCACTCTCTCAGCCCTCCAATGGACTGACTCCAACGGCGCTGTTCCTGACGACCCTGTGACTGAAACCTTGATCGTTGCTGCTGAGACGAGCCAAGACGACTGTCTCTCCTAGGCTCTATCGGGGCAGACAACTTCTGCCTCTTGCTCCCCGTGGTATGTACCTCTAGCTGACTCTGTCGGGTCGTGGCCATAACATAAGCCAAAGCAGACTGATGAACATCTATCAATGTTGCGAGTCGGAGACTAGACACATAGGCACGTAAATGCTGCTGAAACTTTTTCAAAAAGGTCGTAATCTTCAACTCCTCAGTAGGGGCAGCATTCGGCACCGCCGCCAACTCTTGCTGAAACTTCAAAATAGTCTCAGCTATTGTGATATTTTCGGGTCCAACATCCCGAAAAGCAACCTCCCGAGCCGCCCTCACCACCGGAGGACAGTATTGATCTCGAATCCGCCTCTCAAATTCCTCGAAAGTCACCTCCTTCTGGTGGTCCCTACACAACTCCCACCAGTCAAAAGCACTCTCTTGTAGCAGACTCTGTACTAAGGACATCTTCCTCTCTTCCGGTGCCTTAATGGAGTCCAACGCAGATTTCACCCTCCTCAACCACTGCTCTACATCAGAACGCTGAGCTCCAGCAAAATTCGGCACCCCAGTCTTCCTAAACTCCGCGAGCCACTTGTCGGGTTGAGGCTCGCGATATTGTCTCTTCGGTTCGACCACATGATCAGCTACCACTAGTCCTCGCGAATCTGACATTGCTCCAAACTGAGCAGCCAAAACAGAGTCTGGTCCTGGTGCCCTCCTCTCAGCCCCTTGTTGCCCCGCAACTGCGTTCAAATTAGGTGCAGCCCCCGCACCCATCAAAGTCTACAATAACAGCTGGATCGCAGTGTTCACCTCTGAGGTCAGTCCTGCTGGTGGCACTCCTCTTCCCACTTGAGCCCTGTTAGCTAGGGTAACTCCTCCAGCGACAGATACACTGTCCTCTTGATGAACATCAACAACCACATCCTGACTCTCAGCGACCTCCTCCTGGTAAATATTATGTTGTACCTCTGGCTCAGAAACTACAGGGACCTCTCCTCTACCCCTGCCACGACCTCTACCTCGGCCTCTACCACGGCCTCTTCCGCGGCCTCTTCCATTGGCCTCAGCAGCTCCTACTCTAATTTGTGGGGCCATCTATAACAGAAAGTCCCATAGTCAAAACTTAAACATCCTATTTATTAACGTAATTCTTACTATTCTACGTGAGGTCCTTCGGCTGATGGGGGGGGGGGAGTCGCGATGTGTCACCTACCCCCTATATGCAACATGTCTACCCAGTGAAAACATTTTGAAAACACCGGCCGGTTTTAGTTTTAAGTTGGACCTCGGGTACACTTGTTGGTTAGTACCATGTGCCTTGTTGTCAACCTGGCTCTGATACCAATTTGTAACACCCCGATTTCCGACGGGACGCTACATAGAAATAGACCTTACTAGGTACTATTTAATTAGGTTGACAACTACACTTTAGGATCTTGCAACGCGAGCACGATGAGAAAACATAATAAAACATCCAACCTTCTTTTAATGAAAGCATTAAAAACATAGTTATGCATTCCCGACAACATAAATATTCAAATCCGACACAACACTTACTAATACTGAACTATTCAAACAAAATAATAATAAGTGAAACATAATACTAACTCCATCTTAACAATAATAAAATCGACATCCTAACTATCATAAATAAACTAGCGCAAAACCGATCCCACTATGACATGCGCTCTTTACCGCTTCGGTCCGCCATCTGGCCTCGGTTCCTGCACGGCTTCCTGATTCATACCTGGAACAAAAAAATATTTCCCGAAGGGTCAGCTTCTAATCTATCAAGTTAGAGAGAATACGAAAATTGCAGAACGTTTGAAAGCATTTCTAAAGTCAACATACGAATCCACAATCGCAATCATAACTCTAAAGGCCAATACCTAAATTAGTTATAATCAGTCACACATAGCCACATACAGATTTACAATCACAACCTCATAACAATGCAATCCCTCCTTTATCACAATCCGACTCCCAAGGCGCTCATCACCGCGCCGAGTGCAGAGGCATGCCCTCTCACTCCACTTCACAATCTCCCTTCTATCCCCGGCAGAGCCTCCACTAGAGCACTTGCCAAAACACATAGATATTCCGTTTTGAAGGGGCACGGTTTCCCTGTCACATGGGTCATACATAACCAACTCTTCCTCAACGCCAGCTACGATGGGCCGTGTCGGAAACGGTACCAACACAGAGAAAACGTTCCGAAAATATCTTTCCGATAAAATACATTCAAAACCATTTTACGCACACATCAATTCAAGAAGTTCAAAACAATTTAAAAGGTATTCGGGACTAGTTCCCAAAACCCGCCCTACAATATCGATATGCAATCTAACAGGGTAGAGAAGAACCGAGCAAGTCAAAAAACGACTTACCTCGAAACTATGGATCCTTTGAAGAAGACGGAATTACGACCTCAAGCGGAAACGATTCCCTAAAGAATTATAAGGGAAAGATTAACTTAAGTACGAACCGAACCAAACTAACCCAAAGAAAAAAAACCACTTCTAATTTCCTCTAAGCATCCGAACTTATATAATGAGAATTGCTAATTAATAGATAGTCGTATCTGCTAAACTAAGCTACTTATTAATACTCTACTTATATACCAAATCCTAGCCCACCAAACAAATACGTACTCACTCCTCCCCTCATGTCTAACAAAAACCAGTCCAGCCCAACTAAAAACGGCCCAAACCCCACCATAATAGGCTAGCAATTAACTTGACCCCGTTACGCGTTTTCCCCCTGGTACATATTCGGGAGCATGACAAGGCCCAACCCCCTCCTCTTGACTCTTTCAATGCGGGACCCACTCCCTTCTTCTTCAACCTAAAGAATTTGAAACCTCAACCCCCATCATATATATATAAATATATATATATATATTTATATAAACCAACTCACTATTATAATTCTAAATCAACCCCATCATATATACATGTACGTATAAACCTCATATATACATGTACGTATAATCCAAATCCAACATTTTTATATAGGTCATCTTCTACCCCTAATCAAACTACACAGGTTGACTGGATTGGAACGACGTCGAAACCGGTTTTGCCGCGAGAAACCACCCATCTTTCCAAGACTTCGGCTAACCAATCCGAGTGTGGTTCCCGCCCCCTCTCCCTCCTAGAACATATCACCCTATCCAGCCTACGCCATGCTTCCCAAGCACCTGAAGAGATGGCGGTCGACCTCGCTCAGGACCAACGGACTGATAACGACGCGATAAGGCTCGCGCTCAAGACCGCACAGATCGACCCACACCGCAGATTTCGATGTGTGTGACTGCCCCGTCACGAACCGGGAGGTCTAAGAGCCGACAGTCCGTCTCGCGGACGATCGGGAAAAAAAAGGACGAAGGGAGAACGCTTACCAGTTGCGAGGAAGACCTCCCACGTTGCTTGCGTGGTGGTCGGAACCACTGTCGCTGGTGGCTGGAGAGAACGGAAGGGACGTGCGTTCCTTTTTGTTGTGATCGCCACCTCGCACGAGAACTCTTCAAACTTCGTAGATGGAATGCGGTGAGGGTTCGGCTAAATAGGTTTAATTAGGGTAAAGTTAATTAATTAATTAGATTAATTTATGTTATAGGATAGATTTCTCAGAAAAGTTAATTTTTGGAAAATAAATAAAGAACGAAGAATAAGTTGGAAGGCAAGGTTACTTTCCTATTAACCGCTAGATTTTACTCAAGATTAAATTGTGGGTCAAGATTTCGACTACTTGTAATCTGAGAAATTTACTTTTTCCACTCTAGACGGAAACGGAATGCGAATATTACTATATATCGAGGTTTCACAACAGTTGATTTTGAAGAAGAAGCTACATTTGATAGAGCTGGTTTTGAAAAAGATAGATTTGACCCTCCACTTGAAGTTGTTATAGAGGAAGAAATAGATGTGAAAATTGATCCCCCAATGAAAGGTACCAACCAATTGCTTTCTTAATATTATTTACTTAAGTATTGAATTTGTTAATATATTTTTCAATTTTTTTATATTTAACAACTCCTCCAAAGAAAAAGCATCGCGGGCGAACAATTTTACGCAAGTTGCATAACCGTAAACTTGAAGAGCGCGATGTTATTGTTTAAATGATGATTACCATCCAATAGGACCAAAAGAGGTAGTTAGGAGCTTTATTAATTTTGTAGGAAATGTGGCGAAAAATCCCATACTTGCACCATTGAATTACATTTCTTAGGATGATATGCCCACAAAGGAAATCATTTGGGAATATGTCACGGTATATCAAATTACAAATATGTTTTTTATGCTTATGTAATCATCATTATACATAGTTACTAACTATAACTTAATTTGTTTGTGTAGAAAAAGTTTGTTGTTCCAGAGGAAGGTAAAGAATCTATTTTGCAAATAGTTCATTCTTCATGGAAACAATACAAACATAGGTTTAATGTAGCCACCTATGGAAAATTTGATACTATGGAGGAAATATTAGCTAACCGCCCTAAGAATTTGCCGGAAAAACAATTCAAAGAGCTTTTAGAGTATTGGGATTCTGAGATGGCCATGGTATGTATTTGTTCTTGTTGAAACCACTTTCTTGCATTGGCTTATCAAATTTAGGAGATTGATTTTCATATGACATTCTGATTTTGGTTTAAAGAGTGTAGTTGTTTTATGGGCTGATCAATTTTATATTACATTTTTCATATATTTTGGCAAGTAGATAATAAGTATATATTGTATATATGCACAGAAAATAAGTGAGAAGAACAAAGAAAGTGTGAGCAAACACACAGATTATCACACAATGGGCCCGTGTTCATATGCAACGAAGAGACAAGAATTGGTAATGAATTATATTGATCAAATTTAGTTTCATTAATTAAGTATTTCTGATTCATAATTTCTCCTATTTGACAAGCAACAAAATCATCCAGAGAAGAAATTACCATCAAAAGCAGATGTTTATATTGTATCTAGAAAAAGAGTTCCTGGACGAACATACAAGATAGACTATGAACCATCTCAACGTAACATTGTAAGTTTACTTATCTCCTATTGTTTTGTACTAAATTAGTTACATTGTGGTTCAGATGTTTCTTTAATATTCATGCCATGTTAAGATATTTATGCGTTTTTATATGGTTTTGTACAAACAATTTAATTTAGGAGAAGCTCAATGAACTACAATACTTGCCTGATGGAACTGATAAAGATCCATACCATGAAGTTTTCACTAAGAAGGAACATAGTGGACGTTTACGCCTACATGGTCGAGGTGTGACAAAGACTAGCTTGAAGAAAAAGGAGGGCAAGGCACCCTATGTACTTCCATATATGTACATGGATAGTATTGAAGAGCATCTAGAGCAAAAAATTACATCAAAGATCTTATCTCAATTGCAAGCAGCCAACCCAGGATTAAACCTTGTGATTCCAAACTTTGCAACCACGTCAAGAGATGGACTTGTTGACCAAGTTGATGGATCAAATGAAAATGAAGCTTTACATTCTGAGGAGCATGATTGTTCTGATTAAGGTATTCCGTTTCTCAACACTCAATTGAGTAATTTCTTTACTTTAGACAAGAAATAACGTTTGGATGTTATGTGCTGGTTTAATTTTTGTCTATGTTGCTGGCTGGTTTATTTTTTGGTTTATGTTTCTGTCTGATTGTGGTTATGTTGTGAATTAGAAGTTGACTGGCTGTGGTTTTTTTTGGGTGTGGTTGATTTTCGTTTACTTTTGGGTTTATGCTAGTTGTTGCCTGGTTGTGGTTATGTTGTGAATTAATTAATTAGAAGAACTTGATAGGTTGTGGTTTATTTTTTGGTGTGGCTGGTTGTGATTTATTTTTGTGTTTATGGTGCTGGCTAGTTTTATTTTTGGATTTATGTTGCTGGCTGGTTGTGTGTTATGTTGTGAATCAGAAGAAGCTGATTATTTGTGTGGTTGAACTAAATAACTAGATTTTAGGTTTTGCATGCTTGTACTGATTGTTCTATCTCGTTATCATACTCAGAATGTGATGTCTTAGGCTAAAGAATTCAACTTGCTTATTCAACCATCTTGTAGCACACTGATGTGTTTGTGTGATATTGATTCTTGCAGCTAGATAGCCTCTCAATGGCGCTTGTTAAGAGTAGTTACGCCATATCGATCTTTTGAGTCTTTGGTGGAAGTTTTTGTCGGATCGACATATCAATGTTTTTGTGGTATGTCCTAGTTTGGTGTATACACTCTATGTAATCTTTCTAACTAGCTTTTGTGTTGTTTTAGAATTTATAGAAACTTGTTAAATGTCGATCTCCTAATTTAGAGGGACCGATCTTGTATGCGGATTAATTAGCTCGTAGGTGAGCAAACATTTATATATATATGTTGACTTTTGCATTTATCAATTAATGATAATAAATCTTTATATTTATTATTTATTTTTATATTAATATTTGTTAAACTATACGTTATATTTTAAAGTAATTAATTAATATAGAGAATAATTACTATAATAAAACCAACCGTTTCACTAGCTCATATACGATTCGTGGAAACTATCACAACCGTTTCACAATCTATAACATAATGTTTCATTAGCTCAAGATAATGAAACGGTTGTAATAGCTAATGAAACGGATAGAAAATAAAACAATTATTTATGGCTAATGAAACGGTGGGTATCTACAATGATAGAACCGTTTCATTAGCCTACACCAACTGTTTCATTAGAGCTAATGCAACGCGAGCGGATGAAACGGTCAAAATCCATTTCATTATACATAATGAAACGGTTTTATGACCTTAAGGAAATAAATTTTAGCCGTTTCAAAAAGCCTTAATAGTGGTAGTGTTATTCTCCTTTTCCCTTTCATTCTCTGCCACCCTCAAGCACACAACTGCACAATGGTTGATGGCGACATCCACGGATCCATTATCTACACCGCCAATATTGTTGCCACCGTCATTGGTGCTGCCTCCATCACATATACCTGCATGAATTGTATGTTAGATAATCAAAGATAACCTTCAATTGGAATTAGTATAATAAATTATAAGTAAATCACATGAATGGATTTTTTAAAAATAAAATTTTATGTTGTTTCTATTTATATAAAGTTATATAAAATCATATTTTTTCATTGATCGTATCTTCATTGTCTCCAACAATAAAATAATCGTATCTTCAAAAACGCAATCTTTTTTTTTACCTTAACCTTTGTTCGATCTTTCTCTATTTATATAAAAATTATATAAAATCTTATCATTTTCTATTTATCTATTAATTTAATTTCTATTATGCTTAATTTTATAATTATTTTTTCATTAAATTTAATATAATGTATTACTAAATTAATTTGAATAACAAAAAAATCGAGTATTTTAAATATTAGAAAAATATATCTCGATTTATCAATCTAAAAGTACCTGAAATTTAAAAATTTCCCACCCAAATAAATTTAACTATTTAAGTAACAATATCTTAGATTTTGTTGTTAGAACTTATTTTATTATTATAATTAATTTAAATATTTTATTTTATTATAGATTTAGTTGTTAGTTAATTGAAAAAATTAATTATTGCCTCCATTGATATTCTATATTAGTTAATTAATTAAATTTTTACATAATTGTATATTTGTATCAAATATAAAATATTAATAAAGTTAAAAATTTTTATTAAATTTTTTTTGAAACTTATACTCTATCAATTTGTTAAGTGATTGGATATTCATATTTATTATTTTATTCAACTCACTAACAATAATGATTTTAGTGCAATTTTAGTATTAAATTTTAATAGAATTTTCGAAATTCAAATTTGATTCCAATTAAAAAACATGTACAATCTAGCTAATACATTATAAAGCAGAAACCATATCTATTGAAAACTTTGCGCCACATGGCATTACTTGAATAAAATAATGTCAAGTTTTTCAATAATAAATATTATAATAACTTATATTATTTTTTCTATACATCCAATTTTTTATTTTATAATAACTTTATCTCCATGTTGATAATTTTTATATTATTTTATATGCATATTTTTTATCTTATAAAAAGATTTGTCCTCGAAGTATACAATTTTATATCTATATGTTGATATTTTCTAATATAATAAATTATTTATCAAATATATGATATATTTTAGTATACAATGATATTAAATAAATAATGTCACGTTTTACATTCAAATGCTTGAATAAATTAATTTTAATTTTTAATAAACATTATAATAATGTTAATTTTTAAGAAATATCTATAAATATCTATTAAAGTTATACATTTTCAAGCCACCATAACGATTTTGGCCCCACCTCTTATTTACAAAATTAATTTTTATTCCTAATATTTTAACTTTTTTCTATCTAATTCTTCTTTAACTATTTAAATCTATCTTTAACATCAAAAAAATATCTATTTAGTATAACCATATCTTTTTAAAACTTCCTTATACAAATATTTAATATGAAAGATAAAAATTTTAAAATATTTTAAAATAAGTAAAAATATCTTTTATATTTTAGCATGATATCTTTTTACGAATTTATTTATAGATATGTATTTTTTCCTTTATAATAAATAAAGTAATGATAAATACTTGTAATTTTTAAAAATAATAAAAATAGGTAATATAATATTTAATAAATATATTGAAATATTTGATGATGTCTAAATTATGTTACATAGAAAGTAATAAAAAAATATAATATTTAATCTTATCTAATCTTTACTTTATTAATCCATAAAATGAGTTTGGCCCTACCTATAAATAAATTATTTTTATCTTTAAGGAAGTTGAGACCTCGCTATATCTATCCATTTGAGATTCTGGAGCGAATGGGCGAGGTGGCCTACATGCTAGCATTGCCGCCTGCTTTGGATGGAGTTCATCTTGTATTCCACGTTTCAAAGTTGAGACAGTATGTCCCGGATCCCAGCCACCGACTCAATTATGAGGAGTTGTGGGTGGAATCAGATCAAACTTTTCGGGAACAACCGTCGAATATTCTAGACCGAAGAATGAAGAAGCTGCGGAATAAGGAGATTTCCTAGGTGCTGATTTAGTGATCTCGACGGGGAGTCGAGGAGGCCACTTGGGAGACTGAGTCCAAAATGAGTGAGAGTTACCGAGAGATATACCCGAGTTTAGTTGGAGGGTTAATAGTTAGTGTGTTGTTTTCAGATTCAATGTTTGCTTGTGTGACTGTTGTTCACTTTGACTTGCCTGTTTGACCATCTGACTATTTGATTACATTATTTTATATTTTGGATGGTTATTATCGGTTGTGTTTGTCATTATTAATAAAGTCCAGTTCGAGGACGAACACCCTTTTTAGGGGGAGAGGTTTGAGAAATCTCGAGATATAGTTTCCTTCGTGATAAGAGTTTCTAGACGAAACTTTCTTAAGGGGGGGGGGTAGTATGTAATATTCGGGTTCGTTTTTCTTTTCTGTTGAAAAAACGAGTTTCTTGATCCACAAGAAATCGAGTTTCTTGTTTTATAAGTAACTTCGTGAGATGGATTAATTAATTAATTAATCGGACAACAAGTGAACTGTACCCCTATACTTTCTTTTAGAAAACTTTAGCCATTATCTCCTTATAAGTAATTTTAGTTATCTAAAATTTAATCTTATCAATTTAACAATCTCCATATCTTTTATCCATATACTTCAATATTTCACGATCCGATCTCTTATCTCCATAACCGAACGACCTTATAACCCAAGATCCTTTCTGATTTTTCTCATTCCAGTATCACACCAAATTTGACTCCTTGTTCTACGTGGAGAGGCCGGAAAAACTTCACTCTTTCATTGCCTTCGTGTTCACCATAAACCAACTTCCTTTCCCTCTCTTTAGTTTCGCTTGATCGATCGGGTTCGCTGATGACCTTCCTCATCGTCAATTGGCGCGGTTGACGACAACTTCGCACTCCGGGTAAGAAACCAACCACTATTTCCGGTAAGCATCGACGTTGTTCGTTTCCCCTATTTTCGTTGATGTTTCCGTATCTTTATCAACTTAAAAATTTCATAGCGCTTGTTCTGCTTTGTTGGAGGCACCTTCGATCTATCGGTATTGCTAAGTGGGGTAGTGCTGCGTCGCCAGCCCCATCGCTCGAGACCGCCGGTAAGCCTTTATTTTCTTCCCTTCTTCTACTTCTTCTTGACTGGTGGTGTCCATGTGGTGAGGGTGGTTGGGGTCTTCCGTTGGCGGTCTAGTGATGGGTTTATGTGAGGGGCATTGTAATATTCGGGAATATTTCGATATATATATAATTATCATTTTATATATATATATACTCCTTGATTTTTCGAGTGGGGATTAATTAGCTTATAAATAATCTCGGCTAAATAATAACATTTAATATTTTATTTATAATTTTAGAAAATTATATTTTAAAAAATTATTAACTTAAAATTAATTAATAATTATTTCAGGGTAAAGTTTATAGTAAATGAGATTTGAGGGTGGAAATCACAATTTTCAATAAAGCTAAACCGACTCCTCTTCTTTTAATTATGTACATGTTCTATTTCTTTTTGGTGAAAGGAAACAGAAGGCCGAGAGGGAGGAGAAGAGGGAGAAGGAGAGAGAGAGTGAGAGAGAGAGAGAGAGAGGAGGAGGAGTTAACCCCGGTACGGGATTCGTTTGTCGGGTCGGATTTTGGAGTTCAGGCATTATTTGGTAAGTTTTAATTAGTTAATAGTTTGTTTAGATTTTACTAATTTTTTCAGATCTGGCTTTACAACTAATTTGGATTTGAAAATCAGTCAATTTATAATTCTCAGAGGGTGTTTTTGATAGTGGATTTATATTCGGTAAAAGATTTCAGAGTAATTTTAGGTTTTGATTTGTAATGATATTTTTGATCCAGTTTTTCAGAAAGGTTTGAACTAGAAAAATGTTCTTTTATATATCTAGTATATTCATGTCAAGTTTTAAAGGATTTGGAATTATACACAAGAAGTTATAAAACATCCTGGCTTTTCGTTGTTTTTGAGGTTAGAGTTTGTAGGAGTTAAAAGGTTATTATTATTCATTGGGTCCTAGGTCGTGATCAAAGACGTGGGGCAAAGATAGGCTATCTATCTTAGACGGGATTTCGCGTTGTTGGATAATTAGTGGTTTCTTGTCGTTGGGAATTCGTCTTCAAGGTAAGTCGCTTTCGACTTGCTCAGTTTCCATTCAATACTTGTTAGACTTCATGTTGTGCTTGTAGGATTGGTTTTGGGGAACTAGTCCCTAAGTGACTGTTCTATGAAAAAGGTTTACTTGTGTATGATATGTGTGAAAAGGATTTCATTGGGCTTTCATCGAATGTGAAGTTTTCGAATATTTTCTCTATGTTGGTACCGTTCTCGACATGACCATGTGCGTAGTCCTCTGGGTTGAAGTGACGGCTACGTATGGTTATGTGACAGAGAAATCGTGCCCCTTCAAAAGTAAAGCTATCTGTGTTTTGGGCAAGTGCTCCCGAGGAGGCTTGACCCGAGGTTAGAAAGATGGAATTGTAAAAGGTGGGAGGTCGCGCCTCGGCACCTACGGCATAGGGTTTATAAGCACCATGGAATGGAACGGTGAGAGAATGGTTGTATTGTTCTGCTTGGACTTGTATGTATTTATGTGTATGGAAGTTTGATGTGTGGTTTGTGTTTATGATCTATGGGAAGTTAATAACTGAAATGTGTTGTAATCGTCTGAACCTTGTTTGTGTGTGTGTTCGGTACTTGATTGGTTTTTAAACGTCTTACTAGTACCATATGGATTCTAGCTTGGATTAGAATGATAGCTGACCCTTCGGGGACTTGTTTTTTTTAGTTTCAGGTAAAGACAAGGGACCCATGATGGAACCTCGGCTGAACGATGGAACAAATCGTTGAAGGTTGTGTCATTAGGATGGGTTCGGTTGGGAGAAATGGTGGTATACTTTTTGTTATCTTTTGAATAATGCGTTGTTTTGATAAAGAAAGGGTAGTGGTATGTTAATGAAATGTTTCTAGGAAGCGTTGTAAATTACGTTGTTTTGGGTTTCATGCATGTTTTCAAGACTTGGGTTTTATAAATATCGGTTGGATGTTTTATTCATGTTTTCTCGTCGTGCCCGAGTTGCAAGATCCAAGTGAAGTCGTTGTCAAACTAGCCTAGGTAGTACCTAGTGAGGTCTACTACCGAGTAGCGCCCCTATTTAAAGACTGGGTGTTACAAATTGGTATCAGAGCCAGTTTGACAACAAGGTAACATGGAACTGAACAACGAGTGTACTTGAGGTCCAACCTAAAACTAAAACCGGCCGGTTATTTCAAATTATTTCAATGGGGTAGTCATATTGCATTTACAGGGTAGATGACACGCCTTGACTCTGTCGTCATCAGCCGAAGGACCTCATGTAGACTAGTAAGTTATTTTGTTAACTTTGGTTAAAGATAGTTTAAATAGTAAAACATCTGTGTACATATGGCTACACAAACTAGAGCTGGAGTAACTAAAGCAGGAAGGAAAGGTGGTGGTAGAGGACGTGGTAGGGGCCGTGTTGGAAACAGAGAAGAGGCTCCTGCCGTGGGAGAGCCACACCCTCCTCAAGAGGAGGTTGTTGAGAATGTTGGACATGCAGTGAATGACCATCCAAGGGGAAATGTTTCGGTTGTTGGGAACAGGCTCCCTGCTAATGGAATCAACGATAGGGCAGATGGGGAAGTACGTGGGCCAGTTCAGGTGCCACCAGTTGAGTTACCACCAGAGACGACTGCTGTTATCCGAGCTACACTTGCTGAGCTATTACAAAATCTGGTAGGTACTGGATTCTTGCCTAATCATAATGCAACAAATTTTGGCTATCAAGGGGCTGAGGGACCAGTTTTTGCACAACCGATTCAATCAGGAAGACCACCACGTATTCCAAGGCCAATAGTGGCTGATGGCATGGCTGAGCAAGGAAGGAGATATCGCGAGCCTCTTCCTGATAAGTGGCTTGCGGAGTTCAGGAAGACTGGGGTACCGAACTTTACTAGGGACCAGGAAGCTGATGTTGAGCAGTGGTTGAGGAAAGTGGCATCTTCTCTCGACTCTATACAGGCACCAGAAGAAAGAAGGATGTCTCTAGTTCAGAGTTTGTTACAGGGCGATGCATTTGATTGGTGGGAGTTGAGTCGTGATCATCAGGTAAATGTTACTTTTGAAGAATTTCAAGAGAGGATTCGAGATAACTATTGTCCTGAGGTCGTGAGAGCGGATCGTGAGACTGCTTTTCAGGATACAGGACCCAAGAACATTACCGTGGGTGAGACTATCCAAAAGTTTCAACGAGGTTTGGCAGCGGTGCCCAATGCTGCTCCTACAGAGAATCTGCGGATTGCAACCTTTCTTAAGCGGTTGCAACCCCAACTGCGTGCATATGTATCTGGACTTCGACTCAAGACTTTGAAGGAGGTTCAAGATTCTGCTTTAGCTTATTCTATGTCCACCTTGGGGCCGGAACAATTGAATGTACAAGTTAGTAGAAATAAGAAGCAGAGGGTGTTTGCTCCATCAGATTCTAGGAGAGATAATCGTTCGGGTGTGTCTAAACAAAACCGATCGGGATTTCAGTCACAAGGTCGCCAAGACCAACCTCAACAAAGTTAGTTTACTGGAGGATTAAGGGAGTGCTTCAACTGTGGAGACACTAGTCATACGAGGAATCAGTGTCGGAAACTAGTTCGTAATTGTTTCAAATGTGGGAAGCCAGGCCACTTACAAAAATATTGTAAGGTTGGAACACCCTCACAGGGATCTTCGCCGGTGTCGGTGAACCAAGGGATTCGTCGTCAGTTTCAACAGACTCAAAATGCACCAAGCCAGAGTAGAGGCCGTGGTGCGGGAGCTAGCACTATCGGGGGCAACCAGCCTCGGGTATTCGAGATGAGAAGGCCTGATGCCTTGAATGCTCCGACTGCCACAAGTACGATTTGGATTAAGTCTAAACCTATGCATATCTTGTTTGATACGGGTGCTACACACTCTTTTGTGTCCTCTGCGTGCGTTGATAGACTAGGGTTGACTTGCTCGGAGGGTACATCCTTTATGGTGGGATTGCCCGATGGTAGTAAGGTGAGAGGAAATAGAGAAATACTTCATTGCCCTATTAGGATTGGGGCTAGGGATTGGTTTGCAGACTTTATTGTAATACAATTGTCGCCTAATGATGATGTTATTTTGGGGATGGACTGGATGAGACGTTATAAAGCAGTATTAGATGCACATAGGGGTACAGTCATTGTGACTGCAGATGATGGGACAATACATGTATGTCAAGATCCAGAGCAGGAGGGTCCAGGATCAGTGATCAGTATGGTGAAAGCCGCTAAGTTGCTCATTGATGGGTGTGTGGGTTATTGGTGTTATGTTCTAGAAGGAGACAAGAAAGGACCGTGTATTCGAGATCTACCAGTAGTCTGTGAGTTTGAAGACGTTTTTCCAAAGGAACTTCCAAGGCTTCCTCCTCAACGAGAGGTGGACTTTAATATTGAATTAGAGTCAGGAACCAGACCAATTTCAAAAGCCCCGTACCGTATGGCTCCAATGGAGATGCAAGAGCTGAAGGCACAGTTGGAGGAGTTACTAGAGAAGGGATATATACGTCCAAGTGCATCACCATGGGGAGCTCCAGTAATGTTTGTGCGAAAGAAGGATGGTTCCCTACGTTTATGTATTGATTACCGGGAGCTAAACCGAGTTACTATTAAGAATAAGTACCCATTGCCTCGTATTGATGACTTGTTAGACCAGTTGCAAGGGGCTTTTGTGTTCTCAAAGGTGGACCTCAGATCGGGCTATCATCAGTTGAGGATTCGGGAAGGGGATATTCCCAAGACGGCTTTCCGAACAAGGTACGAGCACTATGAGTTTGTAGTAATGTCGTTCGGATTGACTAATGCGCCTGCAGTGTTCATGGAGTTAATGAATCGGGTGTTTATAGACTATTTGGATAAATTTGTGGTTGTCTTTATTGATGATATATTGATTTATTCTCAAAGCACTGAGGAGCATGCAAAGCATCTTAGATTAGTTTTGGAAGTGCTAAGACACCACCGACTGTTTGCTAAACTGTCCAAATGTGAGTTCTGTCTACCAGAAGTTACTTTCCTAGGTCATGTTGTATCCGCTAAGGGAGTCATGGTAGACCCCTTAAAGATTGAAGCTGTGAAGGCTTGGGAACCCCCAAAGAATGTAAGGGAGGTACGGAGTTTCTTAGGATTGGCAGGGTACTACAGGAGGTTTGTTGACGGGTTTTCACGAATAGCCCAACCACTTACCAACTTGCTGAAAAAGACCACTCGTTTTGACTGGAATGATGCTTGTCAAAGGGGCTTCGATGAGTTGAAGGAGAAATTGACTTCAGCTCCAATACTTGCTTTTCCTCAAGGGAATGAAGGCTTTGTGATTTACAGTGATGCCTCAAAGGTAGACTTAGGTTGTGTATTAATGTAGAATGACAGGGTGATTGCATATGTTTCCAGGCAGTTGAAACCAAACGAGTTGAATTATCCAACCCATGATTTAGAGCTGGCAGCAGTGATTCATGCTCTAAAGATATGACGTCATTACTTGTATGGAAGTACATGTAAAGTGATGACAGACCATAAGAGCCTTAAGTACATTTTTACTCAGAGAGAATTGAACATGAGACAACGGATATGGCTTGAATTACTGAAAGATTATGATTTAGAGATCTTGTATCATCCCGGAAAGGCGAATGTAGTTGCTGATGCTCTTAGCAGAAAAAAGCCGCAAGAACATATGTTGTGTCACTTGACTGCCCAACCAGAGTTACAAAGAGAACTGATAAGGTATGAGATTGAGGTACAGATTCAGCGCTATCAAGGTAGACTAGGCCGTATAGATTGTCAGCCGACCTTAATTGAGGAAATACGACTTAAGCAGGAGACTTGTTTGATGATTCAAGAGTTGAGGCAGAAAGTGAGCCGTGGAGAGGCATCTGCTTTTGAAGAACATGTTGATGGTACTTTGAGATTGAATAGTCATTATGTGTACCTCGAGATGAGGAGTTGAGACAAAAGATATTACAAGAGGCTCACGCTACTCATTATTCAATCCACCCGGGAGCTAGTAAGATGTACAAGGACTTGAAGCAATATTAGTGGTGGGATGGAATGAAGCCTGATGTAGCGAAATTTGAAGCAAAGTGTCAAGTGTGCCAACAAGTAAAAATAGAGCACCAAAGACGAGGTGGAATGCTCGAACCACTACCAGTTCCAGAATTGAAGTGGGAGGACATTTCCATGGATTTTGTTACCTGACTGCGGATTAGTAGAGGACATGATACAATATGGGTTGTCGTGGACAGACTGACTAAGACTGCTCGTTTTCTGCCCATTAGAGAGACTTGGCTAGTGAGTCAACTAGTAGAGGTGTTCATAAAACAAATAGTGAGATAACATGGAGTGCCCAAAACAATTGTTTCTGATCGTGATGGGCTGTTTACCTCCAATTTTTGGCAAAAAGTGCATAAAGCTTTAGGCACCAAGCTACATTTCACGACTGCTTACCACCCGCAGTCAGATGGCCAATCTGAGAGGAAAATTCAAACATTAGAAGATATGTTGAGATCATGTGTGCTCGATTGGGGAGGAAATTGGTCTGATCACTTGGAATTAGTTGAGTTTGCATATAATAAGAGTTGGCACTCTTCGATTCAAATGGCACCATATAAGGCTTTATATGGGAGGAGATGTAGGACACCTCTATGTTGGGATGATCCATCAGATGTTGTAGAAGGAATGCCTCAGATGATTCAAGAAACAGTTGAAAAGGTGGCATTGATTCGAGAACGTATGTTGACAGCACAGAGTCGTCAGAAATCTTATGTAGATAAGAGGCGACGACCATTGGAATTCGAGGTGGGAGCACATGTTTGGGTAAGAGTATCGCCGACTCGTGGGGTTAGAAGATTTGGAGTGAAAGGAAAGTTGAGTCCTCGGTACATCGGGCCATTTGAAATTCTCGAGAGGGTAGGCGAGGTAGCCTACAAGTTGGCACTACCACCAACTCTAGAAGGAGTTCATTCTGTTTTTCATGTGTCGCAGTTGAGGCAGTATGTGCCTGACCCTAGTCATAGGCTCAACTATGAAGAGTTGGAAATTGAGCCAGATCATACTTTTCAAGAACAACCGGTAGCAATCTTAGGTAGACGGATAAAGAAGCTGCGAAATAAGGAGATATTGCTTGTGTTGATTCAGTGGTCCCGACGAGGAGTTGAGGAGGCAACTTGGGAGACTGAGACGAGAATAAGTGTGAGCTATCCTGAGTTGTACCCGGTTTTAGTTGAGGCGTTTGAGAAGAAGAGTTAGCAGTGATCGAGGGTTATAGTTATGGGTAGTTGTAACTATTTGTGTGCTTTGTTCGACTTAACCTTGTGTGCTTGACTTGTTTGGTAGTTGTTGGTAGTGTATTGACGGTGTGAGTTACATGATATTTGACTTATATGGTTGTTGTTCGTGATATACTAAACGTATATGATTTGCGTGTTGTTTGGTTCGTGTCAAGAATTTTAAGTAAGTGTTATGGGTTTGTTTTCTTTTATGTCTAGAAGTTTCGGGACGAAACTTTCTTTAAGGAGGGTAGAATGTAATATTCGGGAATATTTTGATATATATATAATTATCATTTTTTTATATATATACTCCTTGATTTTTCGAGTGGGGATTAATTATCTTATAAATAATCTCGGCTAAATAATAATATTTTATATTTTATCTATAATTTTAGAAAATTATATTTTAAAAAGTTTTTAACTTAAAATTAATTAATAATTATTTCAGGGTAAAGTTTGTAGTAAATGAGATTTGAGGGTGGAAATCGCAATTTTCAATAAACCTAAACCGACTCCTCTTCTTTTAATTATGTACATGTTCTATTTCTTTTTGGTGAAAGGAAGCAGAAGGCCGAGAGGGAGGAGAAGAGGGAGAAGGAGAGAGAGAGAGAGAGAGAGAGGAGGGGGAGGAGGAGTTAATCCCGGTACGGGATTCGTTCGTCGGGTCGGATTTTGGAGTTCAGGCATTATTTGGTAAGTTTTAATTAGTTAATAGTTTGTTTAGATTTTACTAATTTTTCCAGATCTGGCTTTACAACTAATTTGGATTAGAAAATCAGTCAATTTATAATTCTCAGAGGGTGTTTTTGATAGTGGATTTATATTCGGTAAAAGATTTCAGAGTAATTTTAGGGTTTTGATTTGTAATGATATTAGGGAGACCTTTGATCCAGTTTTTCAGAATGGTTTGAACTAGAAAAATGTTCTTTTATATATCTAGTATATTCATGTCAAGTTTTAAAGAATTTGGAATTATACACAAGAAGTTATAAAACATCCTGGCTTTTCGTTGTTTTTGGGGTTAGAGTTTGTAGGAGTTACAAGGTTATTATTATTCATTGGGGTTTATATATGCATATAGGATCATGAGTCCTAGGTCGTGATCAAAGACGTGGGGCAAAGACAGGCTATCTTTCTTATACGGGATTTCGCGTTGTTGGATAATTAGTGGTTTCTTGGCGTTGGGAATTCGTCTTCAAGGTAAGTCGTTTTCGACTTGCTCAGTTTCCATTCAATACTTGTTAGACTTCATGTTGTGCTTGTAGGATTGGTTTTGGGGAACTAGTCCCTAAGTGATTGTTCTATGAAAAAGGTTTACTTGTGTATGATATGTGTGAAAAGGATTTCATTGGGCTTTCATCGAATGTGAAGTTTTCTAATATTTTCTCTATGTTGGTACCGTTCTCGGCATGACCATGTGCGTAGTCCTCTGGGTTGAAGTGACGGCTACGTATGGTTATGTGACAGAGAAATCGTGCCCCTTCAAAAGTAAAGCTATCTGTGTTTTAGGCAAGTGCTCCCGAGGAGGCTTGACCCGAGGTTAGAAAGATGGAATTGTAAAAGGTGGGAGGTCGCGCCTCGGCACCTACGACATAGGGTTGATAAGCGCCATGAAATGGAACGGTGAGAGAATGGTTGTATTGTTCTGCTTGGACTTGTATGTATGTATGTGTATGGAAGTTTGATGTGTGGTTTGTGTTTATGATCTATGGGAAGTTAAATATTGATTTAGAACTGAAATGTGTTGTAATCGTATGAACCTTGTTTGTGTGTGTGTTCGGTACTTGATTGGTTTTTAAACGTCTTACTAGTACCATATGGATTCTAGCTTGGATTAGAATGATAGCTGACCCTTCGGGGACTTGTTTTTTTTAGTTTCAGGTAAAGACAAGGGACCCATGATGGAACCTCGGCTGAACGATGGACTAGATCGTTGAAGGTTGTGTCATTAGGATGGGTTCGGTTGGGAGAAATGGTGGTATACTTTTTGTTATCTTTTGAATAATGCGTTGTTTTGATAAAGAAAGGGTAGTGGTATGTTAATGAAATGTTTCTAGGAAGCGTTGTAAATTACGTTGTTTTGGGTTTCATGCAAGTTTTCAATACTTGGTTTTTATAAATATCGGTTGGATGTTTTATTCATGTTTTCTCGTCGTGCCCGAGTTGCAAGATCCAAGTGAAGTCGTTGTCAAACTAGCCTAGGTAGTACCTAGTGAGGTCTACTACCGAGTAGCGCCCCTATTTATAGACTGGGTGTTACAGGCTTGTTGTCAAGGGGGTGGGTCGGTCGAGCCATCTATGACTCGTTAACAATTGAGTAGCGTGGGTTTCATTATCAGATGGTTTGAATGAAGAGTTAACTGGTTAGTTAGCTGTATAAATGTTTTATTGATAGATTAGTAAGTTTTGCAGTCCAATTTCTTTTATGTCGACCTTAGCTTTCATATATATATATATATACTTGTTTAAATGGATCGAACTCGAAATAAATATCCACACATGCATGTTCTTTTTTGCCTCAATAAATTAACTAATCCCCACCTTCACTAGTATTTTTTATTTAGTGGGTAGTATTTATGGGTTTTGTGGGTAACTTATTAGATAGTGTTGATTTATATAGTAGTTAGTGTAAGGATCGTAGTTGTATTCTAGTAGTTTACTTCGTTCCCAAATTTACTGTTACTCATTATCATGCTTAGGAAGTCTCGATCGCTTAGATTCTTAGTTTCCGGGTTCCAAGGATTTCTTCGTTTTAGGTAAGTCGTTTTCGACTTGCTCGGTTCTTCTCTATCCTATTAGGTTCTTTGTCTTTATTGTAGGACGAATTTAGGGAACTAGTCCCGAATATCTTTTTTGAAGTGTTTTGCAATTGTTTGTGTTGTTGTGTGCAAATTGATTGATAAATGAGTTTTCAGTTTTTGAAACGTTTTCTCTGTGTTGTTATCGTTTCCGGCACGCCATCGCATCTGGCATTGAGGAAAAGTTATCTATGTATGGCCCGTGTGACGGGAAAACCGTGCCCCTTCAAAACGAAAAATACTATCTATGTTGTGTTTTGGAAAGTGCTCCAATGGAGGCTTAGCCGGGATTAGAGGGATATTGTGAAGTAGAGTGAGAGGGCATGTCTCTGCACTCAGCGCGGGGTTATGCGCCGTGGTGGTTGGATTGTGAGATGGAGGAATTGCATTGCTATAAGATTGTGTTTGTGAATGTGTAGCTGACCCTTGGGGGAATATTTTTCAGGAAGATGTTCGCATTTTTAGTATAGTTCTTAATAGGTTTTCTTTGTTTATTAGGTTTAGTTCTGTCTAGTTTAGGTTTAGTTTTGAGTATTTTTAGTTAGTTTTGCGTAAATCTACGAAAAGAGTGGAATCTACGCTATTTTGTGTATTTTGCAGGTTTTAGCGAGAAAAGGAGCTAAATGGAGCTAAATTTTGAGCATCACAGTGAAGGACGGGAAAGTGCAAGATTTAAGAAGTCAAAGCTCAAGAAAACAAGAGGAGGTGTTGAAGAAAACAAAACCCCAGGCTCGTTAACGAGGCTGTAAAGGGTCGTTAACGAGGCCACGAAGAAGAAGATTTCGGAGTATTATTTTATTATTCACCGATCCTGAGCGGGAATTTATTTCCGTATCGGTTGAGTATCTTTTTAGAATCTTTATGGGTTATTAGAATATGTATTTTAGGGTTTAATATCTTTCTAGATTTTATTTCTATCTTTTAGAGATTGTTTCTATCTTTTCAGGAAAGTTTTTAGAGCTAGTTTTGGAGGAGATTTGGAGGAAGGCCGAAGGAGAGAGAACCGGATCGGAAGTCGGTGACGAGGTTCGGTGACGACGGTTTCCGAGGTTCGTTGATCGAGTGTGTTCGGTGATTGTTTTGTTTTGGTTTTCTTCTGGATCTCTGTAAGACGATATTTTTGTTATTAATTTAAGTTTGAGTTTTGTTTCAATGTTTGTTTTTATTGAAGATTTTAGTTTCTTAATCATGAATAGTGAGTAGTCTATTTTTCTAGGGTCGGGGTTAAGCCCGGCATAGTTGAGCATGTTTGATGAGTAAGATAGTGTGTTGAATGCCTTTATTTTTATTGAGATTGTTTGTTGTGCTTAATACCGAAATGGGAGTTGAGGTAATTTGAGTTTTAACTTGATTGAAAGAGAAAGTTAGTAACTTGAAGGTTGGTATTGTTTGAAAACGAAAGTTTCAAGCTTTAGATCCAAAACAAGCAATTGAGTGAGTTAGTTTATGAAAATAGATTAATTTACTTGTCAAGTCAATGAAAGTTGATGACTCTATCTATTTAAAGGCATGATCTTATCTTCTTACGAATTCTTATGCTTGGCTATGTTGTGGTGTCCCTTATCCTAGATATTTGTTTTATTGAATTATTTCTGATAAATCTTCGTTGCTGAATACTTGCTTCGGTACCGAGTATTAATTAGAATTTTATTAGGTCGTTAATTGGTATTTTTGTGTTCGGTGGTTCGATAACGATCCTGACAAGGTCGTTAACGAGGCATCTCGTGAGTGTTTGGTTTGATTTTATTTGCTTTTTATTAGATTGATAGACAAACAACCTTATTTCCTGTGGAACGATCCTGACTCTGCTATACTCAACGGGGTCTTGACTTACAAATTTATTTGTTGGCCGAGAAACCCTTTCAACAAATTGGCGCCGTTGCTGGGAAGATTTTAATAGTGCCAAGTTTTGTTCTTTTTACGTTTTTTGGGACTCCGCCGAGTCGGTAACGACCCCCCAGGGTCGGTACCGACCCTGCTGGGAAACCCAGTTTTCTGTGTTTTTTCTGTTTATTTTCTAGGTCATTGTCGAGTCGTTACCGACCCCTTCAGGGTTGTTAACGACCCTGTCGACAGGTAGTTGCTTTTTCTTTTTAGTTTCTGTTTTACGGGATCACTCCAGGCTCGTTAACGACCCCCCCCAGGTTCGTTACCGACCCTGTCCGAGACCCCGTTTTTGCTTTTTGATTTCGTTTTTGTTTTTGTTTTTGTTTTTTCTTACAGTGTACGCCAGCTGAAGGTCGTCAAGCAAACAAAGCCATGGCTACACATGAAGAACTAGCTCAGCAGATCGCTGAACTCTGTTTAGAGATTGAGGAGATCCAGAGAGAAAGGGAAATCATAGCTGCTGAGGCATATGAAGAGGATAATTACATGAGAGGTCCCTATAGGAACCAAGGTGACACTTTTTATGCATGGAGGAATTACAATCAGCCCACCTGGGGTAATTATGCATATGACCAATGGAGCCAACCTCCTCACCAAGAACAAAGGGTTCCTCCTTACCAATCTCCGGACTATCAGGAGACGCCATCATGGGTTCAGGAAAAAAAGGAAAGCATTAACGGAGTGAACAACAAAGTTGATGAAGTTCAAGCTAAACTGAACCGACAAGATAAAAGATGGGGAGAGTTCGATATTTGGAAGAGGAGTGTTGATTCCCAACTAGGGGACCTAGCTGCACGGATTTCAAGACCACAAGGACAACTCCCGGGCCGCCCCGAGGAGAACCCTAGAGGCCTAATAGCAACGGTACACCTCAGAAGCGAGAAGACATTGCCGGAGAGAGTCCAAGCTGAGGACGAGAAGGAAGAGGACGTCACAACTCAGCTCGTTAACGAGCCAACGAGGGCAAATAACGAGCCCACAAACCAGGGTGACGAGGCTCCGAGGGTTCCTGACGACCCTACCACAGGTAAGTTCTCTAAACCGAGCCTTCGTCTCTATTCCAGGGTAGCTAACGACCCCATCAGGGTCGGTAACGACCCGCCGAGCGTACCTAACGACCCTAGTGTCGACCCGGTACTCTTACCTCTCGAGCCCAACTTGGTTCCGAGAATGGTGAAATCTCTTCCATTTACAACTAAGAAATCTATGGACTCCACTGAGAGTAGGTTCAAGCGTTTCGTGAAGATTCTTCAGGGCATTAATATTTCCATCCCATTCGCTGACGCCCTAAGCGAAATGTCGGCTTACACAAAATTTTTGAAGGATATTCTTAGCAGGAAAAGGTCCATTACAGAGCTGCAGGATGAAGTCAAATCAATAGCTCTACCAGAAAAGCTTGGAGACCCAGGGAGATTTGCCATCACGATTGGCATAGGCGACCACAAATTTAAAGCTTTATGTGATTTGGGAGCCAGTGCTAGTTTGCTTCCTCTTTCCATCTGGTTAAAAGCTAACATGGGACCACTAGAGCCTGTCAAGATGAAACTCTACATAGCGGATGGATCTTCTGTAAAAGCAACTGGAGTCGTTGACGATGTTCCAGTCCGAGTTGGAAAATTCTTTGTTCCAAACGACTTCATTGTGCTAGATATGCCTGAAGACCCTACAGTGCCAATCATTCGGAGGTGGATTAGGGGTCCCCGCTCTATGTGTCCATTGTTTTGCAGGTTTTAGGTCAGAAGATATAGCACATAGCGGAAGAGGAAAGAGCATTCAAATAGTACATTGAAGACGAAATTTTTGTTCACTAACAGTTATGCATTAAGGTTTTTATCTTTTACTTCTAATAAATATAATACTATTTTTAAATACAGAGAATATTGATATAAACATTGGTATAGAAGATTGTAACACCCCGTCCTTTCACAGGGTGCTACTTAGTACTAGACCTTACTAGGTACTGCTTAAGTGGGTTGACAACATCACTTTAGGATCTTGCAACGCGGGCACGACGAGAAAACTTAAGAATCCAAGCGAACGAGACTAAGAATCCCTGGAACTCGGAAACTAAGAATCCAAGCAAACGAGACTTAATTAGTAACAATAAATTTGGGAACGAAGTAAACTACTAGAATACAACTACAATCCTTACACTAACTACTATATAAATCAACACCTAATAAGTTACCCACACAACCCACGAATACTACCCACTAAATCAGAAATATCGAAACCAGACTTTGCTCATTTTAATAATACTAGCATAATTAAGCATTAGTGAAGGTGGGGATCACTTAATTTATTGAGGCAAAAAAGAACATGTAGGCGTGGATATTTATTTCAAGTTCGATCCATTTAAACAAGTATATATATGAAGGTTTACGCTCTAGAGAAACGCCCATTTAAGGAGAAACGGAGGAAGAAACTTTAGTCGTTATATCTAATATAATAGAGGCCTGAGATTTAATGAAAATAAGAACAAAATACCTATTGTGGGGGTGAATATACAAGATTATATCTATACCCTAAAATATCTCCTCCATATCACACCCTCTTTCCATATATTTTATTCATTCCAAAATTTAAAACGATCCATATTCAATTTGCCAAATCTCTTTCTCGATTTCTTTGATAGTCTCTCATGGCTGCTATAACCGACCACCTCTTGTGCGTCATTTTCTTCACCGATTGAAGTGAGGCTCCTTCCTCTCGAACACCAGAGATTGTGGACTAACTCAGCTAAAATCGTTGTTGCCAAGATCAAAGAAAAATAACTCTAAACTACTAACTAGTATAGTAAGTAAGCAAGGGGTCGAACCCAAGAGAATCGGGATTCTGATCAATCAGCAAAAGAAAAAACAGGTTTTTTTGGAAGTTCAGGAAAACAAACAAAACAAACAAATATTATTGGGGATTTGATCAATTGGAAGAAAGCAGAGTTCATTCAATCAATTCCACCTTTTTAATCATTTGATCATTGATTCATCCACTTTTCTATTAATTCCCTAGTTAATTCCAATCCTTATAAAAGATTTTCTCTTGTCCACGGTCCAAGCGAAAGGATGATATGAACAAGAAAGCTTAATTCAAATCATTCCAAATATTAAGGATAGAAGGATATCAAATCATGCAATCAAGCTACGAGTCTCATGCATAAAATAATAATCAAATACTCTTTCTCAATTCTAGTCCACGGTCCTAGAAATGAGTTGTTTCAAGGATAAATAAGATTGCACAGACAACAATCAAACCTAATCCAAACAGTAGATCTAAGTCAATCAAACAAGTTGATCAGGCTTATCAAATCAAACATAGATCATATAAATAAAACCAAGAGTTTTGATATTAACCAAGGGATAAAAAAGTTACCAAAATCTCACAAATTCATAAAAAGGCTTCCTTGATCAAACAAACTCCAAAGGAAATTAGTTCCCCAAATGAGAGAAAAATACTAAAATCTGAATAATTGAAAACTAGATCAAAGAGAGAATTAATAAAACAAGGCTGAAAAACTAGGTTAAGTAGTCTCCAACTAAGCGTACGAAATAAAATAAATTCGGAAATAATATAAAAATAGATAGATAGAAAGATCAGTCGCCGCCTCGGAATAATGCTGACGTGGACCTCCGCGGGCGCGGTGAACACTCTCCGCGATCGCGGACCTGATCGTGACAGAATTCCAGCACTGTTTTCATAATATGTTTTGACAACCTTAGAGTTGGAATTTCGACTCGGAGTAAAAATATTAATTGTAGCTCTTCGAGTCAGCTTTCCAATGATACCAAATTCGTCTTCATCCGATCACTGTAGCTTCCGAAATAAGCGTTACAAGAAAGTGGTGTCAAAACAACTCCAAATCAACACTTGTCTTCAAAACTCTTGCAATTCTTCAAATCGTGTCTTCGGTCTTCATATGACAATTACGCTCAAAACTAACCTAAACACACTCAAATCATACCTAAAATACAAGAGTAATATATGCTAAACTAGAGCTTATCAAATTCCCCCATACTTAAACCTAGCTCGTCCTCGAGTAAGCTCAAATTAAATCTAACAAGAAATCCTATCAAGGTTTACAACATAGTACAAGGGAAGACAAAAATCACTCACCTCACCAACCCGAACCCAAAATAGAGAAATAATGAGCAAAAACATGAAAGCTCAAATCACACACCTCACACATACAAGATATAACACTGAAGCTCTAAAAAGTGTAGAGCAACCTAGGATCTACCCAACATCTAAAATGTAATCCCCAGACCCCAAAGTAGAATATGAATCCTAAAAACACTCTAATTTTACCACTCATTCTACTTAGTCGCCCTTTCGGGTTTTCACCTAATCACTCTTTTCATTTTTTCTTAGGTGTGCTCACAAATACTCACATCTCTCATAAACCTCATATTACCCCAGCCTAATGCTGGTCCGGGTTACCTGCTTATTACATGAGCCGTCCGTTCGGGTTTTCAGCTCATGCCAGGATTTTATATGCCTTTTTTTATATTTTTTATGGCTTTTTCATTTTTTTATTTACTCTATACAAAACTTGGAACAAAGATCCCATAAAAATAACACAAAAATAAACTGAAAAGCAATTATCTATGATAAGCGTAGTGAGTACTTCCTCCCCCATACTTAAATCCTTCATTGTCCTCAATGAAGAAAAAAGAAAGGAATGAAGCATAGAAGAGGAAAATCAGAAGACTCACATACGAAAGAAGAGAAGAATGAACTCTAGGAATTATAAGCACCAATCTCAGGAACGAACTTATTTGTCTGGGAATGAACCACGAACGCCATCTTCACAATTCAACAACCAAATCCACACCATAGGACGTCTCCAATGAGAATGAACTGGATTCCTCAAAATAATAAAAACTCTGACGACGGTAGCACCCCTATACTTGAACAATTCCAAGGAACTAGATATGGCAAGATATAGAAAAATGGATTGATGGATGATGGTAGAATATGGAAGAACACTCTTTTTTTCTCTGTTCTTTTTTCCTGACTTATCTCGGGGGTTTCACCCGAAAACCTTTTATTTCAGGGGTTTCACCTGAAAGCCTTTTATTTTTTTTATTTTTTATTTTTAAAAAAAAATTGTATCTTGTCGCCGATGCACAGTACCGCGATCGCGGTGAAGGACCTCCGTGATCGCGGAGCTGTTTACTAGTACCTATTCGTTTTTTTTTGCGTATTTCGAGGAATAAATTCCCCAAAATATTTTTGTTCTTTCGAACCTAGTACCTGCATGTTAGTCCGACAAGATTGAAAGAAAAACAAAACTAAAACTAAAAACTTTAAACTTAAAAAAAAAAGAAGAAAAAGAAAACTTACCTCGGGTTGCCTCCCGAGCAGCGCCTTTGTTTAACGTCGTATGGCCCGACGTCTTTTATGCTCAAAATGGATCATCATCTATTTGAAACTGGACCTTTTTCCCTTCATGTGCCATTGATAATAAGCCCTTTGAAACATCAATTACGGCGCTCGCCTTCTTCATAAATGGACGACCTAACAGCAAAACTGGGTCTTATCTCCCCTTACCAATTTCCAAGACATAAAAGTCTGTTGGAAAAATTAATCCATCCACCTGCACTAAAACATCTTCCACAAATCCTTTCGGACACACATTAGAGTGGTCAGCCAGTTCAATAGTAATATTAGAATCATGTAATGGCCCCAGACGTAACCTCTCATAGATGCTAAGTGGCATGACATTAATGGATGCACCTAAATCAAGCATAGAATGCTCAATTTTAGCCTCTCCAATAGTATCGGGAACAGTAAACCTCCCTGGATCTCCATACTTCTTAGGCAATTGCCTTTGAAGCATGGAAGATACATTTTCAGTATTTTCAACAAGATTAACTTTGGTAACCTTCCCTTTCTCTTTTTGTTTCCTCTTTATAGTACATAATTCTTTCAGAAATTTAGCAAAACGAGGAATACTTTGAACAAGTTTAAGTAAAGGAACATTTACCTCACACTTGGAGAAGGTTTCAAAAATTTCCTTGTCATTGGCAGGCCTCCTGGTGTCCTTCAGTGCCTCAGGAAATGGTGGAGCGGGCTTTTGTGAAGCCATGGGAGGAAACTGAGGTCGAAAATAAGAATCATCGATATCAGCTTCAGAATCGCGAGGGCGGAACGAATCCCGCGGTCGCGGAATATCGGATTTTTCGGAATCCGAATTTTCCTCGCCTCCGCGGTCGTGGCCATTGGTCACCGCGGTCGCGGTGCCTTCAATCAGAATATCCGAGCTCTCAGTTGAGGTTCCGCGATCGCGGCAGTTGTTCACCGCGGGCACGGTGTCGTTTTCCAGAATTTCGGAATTTCCTTTTCGTGGATCTTCATACACCTCTACGTCTCTGTTAAGCTCTTTTCCACTTCTTAATGTGATAGCACTCACATTCTCTCTCGGGTTTATGGTCTGAGATGGCAGTTTTCCCGAGTCCTTAGCTTCTAGCCGGTTCATAGTGGTTGCAATCTGACTTAACTGAATTTCCAAACTCTTCATTGCAGCCTTAGTCTCTTGATTTTCCTTCATAAGCTGGTTGATAATGGCTGGATTTTCATGAGGAGCCTGGGGCCTTGGCACATAATTAGGCCTGGGAATATAGTTGGGCTGACCTCCTTGTGGTGGAAAAGGTTGTTGAGGTTGTTGATTCCACCTAAAGTTAGGATGGTTTGCCCACCCCGGATTAAAGGTATTTGAATATGGGTCATTCCGGGGCCTCTGTTCATAGTTCCCTATAGCATTCACATCAGCTGATGGCTCTTGCATGATAGGGCATGCATCAGTAGGATGGCTAACTTCACCACAGATTCCACACGCCCTTGAACTTGAAGCTCCATTGCCCACCAACAGTTGCTTCATCATAGCTTTTAACTCCCTCACTTCAGCATTCAGGGAATCATTAATAGAATTGACAGACTATTGTTGGACCTCTTTCTCTGATTTATACATTGCTCTGCTAGAGTCTCCAACTTCTCAAACGCCTGCCTAGGAGTGAGATTCTCATAAGAACCTCCACAAGAAGCATTCATCAGGCGCCTATCAACATCATAGAGACCTTCAATAATATAGCAAATCAGGTCTTTATCAGAATAGCCATGGTAAGGACAACTGGTATGAGTCTCTTGTAACGCTCATAGTACTCATACAAATTCTCATCATCTCCCTGTTCCAGACTGCTCAGCTGCTTCTTGATAGACGTTTGCTTGGCAGAAGGGAAATATTTCTCCAGAAAAGCACCCTTCATCTGAGCCCAGGTAGTAATCGTCTCAGGTGCTAAGTATAGATACCATTCCTTAGCTGAATCAGCCAAGGAAAATTGGAAAGCCCTCAACATTAGCTGATCTTAAGTCACATCAGATGGCTTCATTCCCAAGCAGACAGAATGGAACTCTGCAAGGTGTTTATCCGGATCCTCCCCACTCAACCCATGGAACTTAGGCAAATAATGGAGAAGACCAGATTTAAGCTCAAATTTCACTCCTTCTCCCAGGGCGGGAAACTGGAGACCAAGTTGTTGCTACTCTAAATTAGGCGCAGTTAGTTGCGTAATAGTGCGATCTGCCATGGTTACTAGCTGCTCTTCAACCTCTGAATCAGATGAAGAAGAAGAAGATGAAACTGGATCAAACTGTATGCCTAGCACTTGAGCCTGAACCTGACGTCTCAACTGTCTCAGAGTCCTGTTAATTTCTGGATCAAACGGAACAACAAGCGAATTATCAGTAGAACGGGTAAGAACCATAAGATAGGTTCTTACCAATTTGGGGAATCTGGACGAACCGATCCGCGGGCGCGGTGAACACTCTCCGCGATCGCGGATTCGTCAGAAACGCCGATTAAACAGAAAATTAAAAACCGATTCCCCTGCAACGGCGCCAAAATTTGACTCGGCTAAAATCGTTGTTGCCAAGATCAAAGATAAATAACCCTAAACTACTAACTAGTATACTAAGTAAGCAAGGGGTCGAACCCAAGAGAATCGGGATTCTGATCAATCAGCAAAAGCAAAGACAGGGTTTTTTGGAAGTTCAGGCAAACAAACAAAACAAACAAATATTATTGGGGATTTAATCAATTGGAAGAAAGCAGAGTTCATTTAATCAATTCCACCTTTTTAATCATTCGATCATTGATCCATCCACTTTTCTATTAATTCCCTAGTTAATTCCAATCCTTATAAAAGATTTTCGCTTGTCCACGGTCCAAGCGAAAGGATGATATGAACAAGAACGCTTAATTCAAATCATCCAAAATATTAAGGATAGAAGGATATCAAATCATGCAATCAAGCTACGAGTCTCATTCATAAAATATTAATCAAATACTCTTTCTCAATTCTAGTCCACGGTCCTAGAAAAGAGTTGTTTCAAGGATAAATAAGATTGCACAGACAACAATCAAACCTAATCCAAACAGTAGATCTAAGTCAATCAAACAAGTTGATCAGGCTTATCAAATCAAACATATATCATATAAATAAAACCAAGAGTTTTGATATTAACCAAGGGATAGAAAAGTTACCAGAATCTCACAAATTCATAAAAAGGCTTCCTTGATCAAACAAACTCCAAAGGAAATTAGTTTCCCATAAGAGAGAAAAATACTAAAATCTGAATAATTGAAAACTAGATCTAAGAGAGAATTAATAAAACAAGGTTGAAAAACTAGGTTAAGTAGTCTCCAACTAAGCGTACGAAATAAAATAAATTCGGAAAATAATATAAAAATAGATAGATAGAAAGATCAGTCGTCGCCTCGGAATAATGGTGACGTGGACCTCCGCGGGCGCGGTGAACACTCTCCGCGATCGCGGACCTGATCGTGACAGAATTCCAGCGCTGTTTTTAGAAGATGTTTTGACCACCTTAGAGTTGGAATTTTGACTCGGAGTAAAAATATGAATTGTATCTCTTCGAGTCAGCTTTCCAATGATACCAAATTCGTCTTCATCCGATCACTGTAGCTTCCGAAATAAGCGTTACAAGAAAGTGGTGTCAAAACAACTCCAAATCAACACTTGTCTTCAAAACTCTTGCAATTCTTCAAATCGTGTCTTCGGTCTTCATATGACAATTATGCTCAAAACTAACCTAAATACACTCAAATCATACCTAAAATACAAGAGTAATATATGCTAAACTAGAGCTTATCATGGATTTATCTTCGATTTTTACGTGTAATTAAGTAGACGATCGCCATCGACCTCAACCCCGGAGACGGTATGGTGATGTTTGTATTTCTAGATTTCGATTTCCGATTCGCATAGGGTTTTTTGATGTTTTTGTTCAGATTTAATGATTGCATGTTTGTTGGTTTCTTTTTTCGATGTTTTTATTCATTCCAAAATCAATGGCGATTTTGTACTTGTTCTAGGGTTGATGGTGAACAATGGTATGGTTCTTCACGAAAACCCTTTCTGCATGATCAAATAGGTTGATTCCTGTGGGTTAGGGTGCTCTGTTATTCATATATGTGCGGTTGGTTATTCATATATGTGTATTTTGTTATTCAACATGTGTGGATTGTTATTCATATATGTGTGTGTATTTGTTATTCATGTATGCACTGTTTGTTGTTCATATACGCATGACTTATTGTTCATATATGCTTGTTTTATTAGAGTCACGCTCGGGTGAATTAATTTGATTGGGTGAAAAATGCGAGCAAATTGAGGCCGTTAGATCAAATGGATGGATGGACGAGATTAAAATAAACCAATGCACTAAAAATTAGAAAAAATTGGACGCGCGTCAGTTTTGATGGCACGGAGCGTAATAACTGTAAAATTTGCTTGGCATGACAAAATTACCCCTCACTTAAAAAGCCAAAGATCTCGCTCATCTTCAACCTACCTTTTCTCTGAGTGAAACGCCGCAAACCTCGGCCTCATCAAGCGACCAAACAAATTTGTGGGGAAATCTACCAAGAACTTGAGAGATCTTTTGCACTCTAATTCAATCAAAAGTGTTGATTTCGGTTCATCAAAAGCATGAAGAAGGAAATAAAGAAAGGTATGAATGATTTATTTTTTCTAGGGTTTTTGTATGGGTTCAAGTAGAAATTCGCTCGTAATCTAGAAGTTTTTCCTGTTTATGATAACAAGTTTGTTTAATTTTCTAGTTTAAAATTCTAAGTTGCAAAGAAACAACTGAATCATTTAATTTTTTTTTTACTAAAATCAATTACCCCAAAATTCCCAATTTTTAGCCATTTGTTTTTTGTAAGTAGAAAAAGTATTCATTGATTTTCACATGTATTGGTCAATGAAAAATAGATTTTCACTTTACTGCTGAAGTTGTCTACTAAGTACTCCAAGGAGAAATATCAATGTATGTTTGTATGGATCTTGGTGAGAAATGAGAAATGTGCATTAAACACTTGAGAAATTATATTTTTGGTAGCCTATTGGCTCAAATAGTAGAGCAATGTGCATGAACACATAAATGTTGGTTCAGATTCCACATAGGCTAATTCGTGATATGCTCACGTTTTTTTGTTTGAATCGGTTGTTGTTTTGGTTCATGAATTTTTAAAGTAAGGTTCATCATATTTCTTCTTATGGTTCATAAAATTTTGATTAATGCTTTTCTGTTTATAACAATTGTTCTTTTGGTTCATGTTTGAGTAACCTTAGGTTCATCAAGGTTCATCTTATGGTTCATGTCTTTTAGTTCATGCTAGTTATTATTTTCTTTCGTGTATTTTGGTTCATGGTACTTGTTCTTTCGGTTCATGTTTTTGTAACCTAGGTTCATAATAATTCTTATGGTTCTTGATTTTTAATTCTTAGTAGTTTATCTTATAGTTCATGTCATTTGGTAGCCTATTATCTCAAATGGTAGAGCAATGTGCTTGTGCACATAGATGTGGGTTCAAATCCCGCATAGGCTAACTCTTCGTACGATTTATGTCTTTTGGTTCATGATAGTTCTTTTCTGTTCATATTTTTATATGCTTAGGTTCATGATATAGTTTATCTTACAACTGTGTCTTTTAAGTCGTGTCCTAGTCATTATTTTGATCGATTCACATCTTTTGGTTCATGATATTTGTTCATTTGGTTCATGTTTTTATAAACACATATTCATAATATTTCATCTCACAGTACATGACTTTCAATTCATAAAAGTTGGTGTATTGGTTCATGTCCTTACATGGTTAGGTTCATACCAATTGTCAATAAGGTTCATTGAATTTAATTCACAATACTTGTTACTTTGTGTCATGTATTCATAAAATGATATTCTATTGGTTCATGTCTTTATACGGCTAAGTTCATAACAATTTTCAATAAAGTTCATTATATTTAAGTCATAATATTTGTTATTCTTGTCACGTAATTTAGTACATAAACTTATTGTGTGGGTTCACGTCTTTATAAAATTAGGTTCATAACAATTATCAATAAGGTTTAGAAAATATAATTCACAAATACATGTTACTTGTGTCATGTATTTCAGTTCATAAATGGTATAAGTTAATAATTTAGGTATATTGGGTTCATAATTTATGAACAATTGGTAAAAAAAATGATCTAAGCTCTAAGTTGAACATTTGGGCATTACTCTTCCTTATTGGTTAATAGGCTTTGAAAATTATTTCTCACAATCATCACAAAATGATTAACATCTAACTACACACCTAAGAGTACGACATTATAATTATATATGGGTTCATTAATACACAATTACAATGTTATGAGTCATGACATCCATATGAACACAATTCATCTTCATCTCAACCCATAATTAAGCAACATTTTATATTCTTCTTCGTCACCAAAACTCTTATCTTAGAAGTGTATATAGTTCATAAATTTCATTGACAATAGTTCATAAACATACAAGTACGAGTTCATCAATACACAATTACAGGTTCATAAAATAGAAACATGCATGTCATTTGCAATGACTTCTTGCTGTAGTACTTATGCGAATCCACACATACCAAACTTGTTTGCAATATTAAAAATCATTTTATCAAAGAGAAACTATTAAATTTGGAGCAAATTTAGGAAAATTAGATATGGAAAAACATTAAGTTGTTCATTTGGGCATTTTATCAAACACATGGTGGGTGGTTTGATAAACATTCACCATTAAGCTGTATTTTCGATCAAAAAACGTCAAATTGCAATGTAAATATACACAACCTTCATAGATTTGAGGGAAAACAGTAAAAAAAAAAACTTGACAAAATACATGAAAATCGAAGTGTCAAACTCTAAATTTGAAAACCCCACAAATACGAAATTGAAGCCTTAGGAAAGCAAATTATACCAAAATGGCAAAAATAAATGAAGATAGAACATCAAAGGAGGGAGAAATAAACACAAAATCAAGCTAGAAATGAAGGAGCAAGTGGCAATGGCTATGGAGGTGTATCGATCGAAATCTCAATTGAAGCTTTTGCCTTATAGTGGAGAAGATGTCGTACTGTAAACATGTTCTAATTTGGTGGGGGAAAGGATAAAAATACCCCTCCGTGTCATCCTTTTATAAAAATCACTTAAACGCGTGGAGCAATCTTGTCCATTTAAATTAGAGATCGAACTGTTGATAAATGCCCGCATATAACACTGTAGCAAAAACTTGCACCTGATCGTAAATCTGTTTTATTATTCATGTATTCATGTTTTGTTATTCATATATACATTGTTTATTTTTCATATATGTGTGATTTGTTATTCAAATACATGTGAATTGTTATTCATATAAACATTTATTATTATTTATGTGTACATTTCTTGATATTCATGTATTTATGTTTTGTTGTTCATGTATGAGTGTTTTTTTATTCATATATACATGTTTTGTTATTCGTATATACAATCCTTTTCCAATGGGTTAAGGTGCTCTGTTATTCATATATATGTGGTTAGTTATTCATATATGCGTGTTTTGTTATTCGACACATGTGTGTATTGTTAGTCATATATGTGTGTATTTGTTATTCATGTATGCACGATTTGTTATTCATATCCGCATGACTTATTATTCATATATGCATGTTTTATTATTCATATATATGTTGTTTATTGGTCATATACGTATGATTTATTATTCATTTATGCGTGTCTTTTTATTCATATCATATATATGTGATGTTTGTTTTCAAACCAGGTTGAAGATAAAGAAGTCTAAAGACATGGAAGAAGATAGGAACAATTCAAGACGGTGATGAAGAAAGATTGAAAATGTGTAGAAAACTTTTAGGTCGTGTTATTCATAGCATTGATGGTAGTTGATAATATTCACGATATTGTGTGATGATATTCATAATATTATGTGAAAATATTCATGTAATTGGGTGGTGATATTCATATTCTTTTTATAATTATTCATTCACGAGATTAGAATTTCACCTATTTATGAGCAAATATCATAAATTCTTATTTATGAGCGAATATCATAATGCACACTTATGAACGAATATCATAAAGCATATTTATGAGTGAATACCATAAATTCTTGGTCAAACTATGAGTGAATATCATAGTGCATATTTATCAGTGAATATCATAAATTCTCTTTTCGAGTCGTGTCATTTCCCAAGGACTAAGGTAGAACCTTTAGAACAAACAAAACAGACTAGAGAGAACAGAACATTTGAGTTTAAAAAGCGTCTGGCCAGACTTTTTATTTAATAAAACAAAAAGGTGTATGTTCTAACATTTCTAGCCTTAACTTAACATCTACGCAAAGGAGCCTTCAACAAGAGACCGACTGCCAGCGATTCCGTGTTCGCGGCTCGAAAATCCGCGAGCGCGGTCAATAGTCCCGCGGCCACGGTCGACAGTTTCGCAGCCGCGGTTTTTCCATTTAATAAAAAATCTCTTCAAACAACAGAGATTCCATATTTGGGGGACGTGTCCCCCATCGAGACTTTTTTAACTTATATGCTCTCCGACTTTGCGTTGTAGTCAATTATAATTATCCCTTCCAATTCGGGCCGAGATATACCATACGCGTGTGTTTTTCCATGACCTTCTGACATATAGGTCTTACTTGCATTGGGCTACGGATGCCCGTTATAGGGTGCGATTCATTTAGCGAAAATGTCCCGATGATCCTTGGCGAAGACGAGGTGGTTGAAAAGAGTGCGACGATTATTTTATTGGTTTTCTCTAGGCACATTTCTCATGAAAAAGGCCACCAATATTTTTGTAAACGAACTTGGAGAGCCGAAATGCAATCTCCGACGTACATTTCGTACATGTTTTCACGGATCTTGTACAATATAGGCTCAACCTTGCTTGGGGTTATGCTTCTCAAGTTTGGCCTAGAAAAAGAATGACAATATATAATCTTTTTCGGTGAGCCCTTAAGAGAACTTCTCGTGCCCCGGCGATATCCGAGGGCCAATGTTCTCATCCAAGTTACACATCAAAGGGTGTTTTCCATTCAAGATCCTTACACGGTTTCGCCGTTTATGATCACGGCCACAGTTGCAAGCACGTTCTTGCTCACAACTTCGACTTGGATGCCAATTTGTTGGACATCCTGTTGCCTCAACATGCATCGAGGTCTTAAGCGATTCTTGCATGAGTGGCTAACGTTGCCAATGCATCAATACACTTACTTTGATCACTTGATCATTGTTCAATCTTTAATACCTTGAATTCTTCTAGCACATGGGAGCAGTATTGACCTTTCGGTTTTACAATGCCCCAACACTTAGTCTTCGTATCCATGATCCGATGAGCGTCGTACGATTTTATGGATTTTAACTCGATTCGAGGTTCTTTGGGATGAACCGTGGTCGCGGCCACGTTAACTGAGGTAATTCTTCGCTTTTGGGGGATGTCCGCGGTCGCAATTGCGGAATCCCTTGCCGCGACAGCGGCCTCGCTGGTCGCGATCGCGGTCTTCGCTAATCGATGGATTTTCGTGATTTCAACATTTGTTTCGTAGCTGAGTTGTATTCCTTCGATCTTCTCATTAGTGTTTACCAGCTCGGGATAGCGGCGGTTATTGGCGAATTCGATAACACTAACGAGCCGCCAATTGGTCCTTTCGATCATCGATTTGCTAATGAGGCGCTTTTCTTGGATCTTTCCAAAGAACGCTTTGGCCTAGCGATTTCTCCAAGGCTTGACAGCAACAAGACTCCATTGAATTATGCTGTCATGAATCCGCTGGTTCTCTCTTAAAGCAGAAGCTGGAGTGCGTATTAAGCACAATCTCATCTTTATTCTAGGCGGTGGTCGATGACCTACTACCTCAATTGCTTTCGGGTTCAGCGACGCGCATCATTGATTCCCTAATGATGATCAATTTCATCAAACTATGTAGCCTATGACCATTTATTTTATCGCTTGATCCGAACCTCGCTTGGCTTGCATGAACAACAACCATACTTTGGGGGTGAGGTCAGGTCACGAATTTGGTCATGCTAAAGCAAGTTGTCTTGCTTGGAACTTTCTAGGGTTTAATCCTCCGAGCAAATATCGGAGTTTTTCTTGATCACCCTGTGAGTCTTAATTCTTTTCCGAGTGAAGATCGAATTTTCCCCAACGCTTTTAGGGTTTTTGGGTCGCAAAAAAATCATGCGGCGATTGCTTTCGCCTGGGCCGTGGTCGTGGTTGTCGAGGCTGCGGTCACGGCAGACGATGTTGCGATCGCGGTGGTGTCGGAACTCCCTGGGAATTTAGGGTTGATGAGTTCGTTGTTTCTTCGTGGCCAAAAAAGGTTGTTTCTTGGTTGTCAGAGATCGATTCCAGCCATACGATTACATGGATTGATTGCTTTTTGACATCTTCTAAGAACTTCTCTTGTGGCTTGACTTGGAATCCATTTATTGGATGATCTTTTAAATCAAGAACTAATCTTTGGATACGCTCTATTAGGATTGGTAAAGTCTGCTCAAACTCTCCAAATCTCTTGATCCTGATGGTGTTTGATGACCAAGTTGGACACAATATTTCTTGAATAGCGTTGATCTATCTTAATCCCTTATTTCAGCGATTAGGGGTTTTGTTTGCTAGATAGGATCGTTTCGCTTGCTTTTACGATCGGTTTTACGTTTTTAAGGTCGTTAAGCCTGTGGCAAGTAAGATCCGATTCGATTCCAAACAAATTGTATGGGCACTATGCGGAGAGGTCACTATTACCCCGCAATGGGTTTACGATTGTCGAAAGCCTGTCAGGTTTGCCCCAATGAAAGAAGAATTTCTTCTTGGGCTCGTCTTATTCCACGAATCTCTTTCATAGTCCGTCAACATATTTACGGTTGGATTCCAAGCCTGTCCGATTAGTTCCGACATGTCAACTTTTGCATATATTCATTTTCGGGGGACCCAAGACCGCAGATTAGGGTGTCGCGGTCGCTGTAGTGTTGGCCGCAGTCGCGGTGTATCTAGTCGCGATCGTGGACCTTCTTGTTGGTCGATTGGGTCTTACATGCGTTCGATCGAGCGAATATCGATCGTCGCCACTTGTGCGGGTTCCGGTTCACCTCTAGAAGGTTACCAACTTTTCCCTTGTTAGGTTTTCATCGTTTTGATTGTGATTGATCGTTAATTCACAATCAAGTTTTCAACTTTAGGATGTCGGGCACGCATCCGGAGCCTAATTCGTCAATTGGTGGTCGACTACCAACCTTAGGCGGGATTGAATTCAACAAAAGGATGACAAGGTCGCTCCTTGCCCCAAGCGTCGTCGATTTCGCATCACGCACTGCGATCGACACTGGTTATGGTGATTCGATCATGATTTTTCTTAGGGTTTAAACAAATCCCAAAGCGGATCTCTTTCGTTGATTTTTGGGGACACCTTTAGGTTAGAAAAAACCGAAAAACACAAATGTCCCAAGTCACGAATTTTCGGAGGAATGCTCCGGTCGAAAATCCAGAGTGCGCAAATTTCCGGAGGCGCACTCTGTTGTGCCGCGGTCGCGGCGCCACGGACGCCGCCAATTGTTAGTGCACAAAAAATTCCGTCTTCAATGCACTAATTGAATGCTCCTTCCTCTTTCGAGCCGTGCTATATCTTCTGACCTAAAACATGCAAAACAATGGACACAGGGGGCGGGGACCCCCTAATCCACCTCCGATGCCTATGTCAAAAGAGCGAATTGTCATTTCGAGCGTCGACGTACAACGAGAGAACGGGGAATCCCTGAACAGTCGAGCTAAGCGAGTATTAGCCTGTTCAAGTTTTCAGAATATGCCGATACGCACATGTGGCTCTCCCTACACGCCTAGGGCATGTATTTATAATGGAAGAAGGAGATCAGGGGCCCTGATTTTACATATCTCCTAGGGTTGCCTAAAGCCAAAGCTAGGAATATTCTCACCTTTTCCAAGTTTAATTCTATCATATTTGCAGGATAGAATCTTCCATAAAGTTGCACAACTAACATATATTTAATAATATGAAAAATAATAAAAATAATAATAAATGTGCAATTTAAGAAATAGCTTTTAATAGCGAAAATAACTATGGTAACTATGTTTCTTCTACCCGCTCACAATAACTTTAATAAATATTTTATAAAAGCTAAGTATTTTATGTTTATTAATATCTTAACAAAAAAATAAAAAAATATGTAAAAATATTCAATTGATGTGAAATTAACATTTTAACTGTTAGTGCACAAAAATTCCGCCTTTAACGCACTAATTGTATGCTCCTTCCTTTGCCGTTCCCAACTGATTCTTCAAATCTATAACCTTCAAAGCAATGGACTGAAGGGGTGGGGACCCCCTAATCAACCTCCGATGCCTAAGTCAAAAGAGCAGTTGTCGAATCGAACGTCGAGGTACAACAAGAAAGCTAATGATCCAGCGAGTATAAATCCCCTTGAACAGTCCATCTAAGTGAATATTTGCCTGTTCAAGCTCTCAATATGTGTGTTCAATAGACTGATCTGGTATCAGTCTATTCAATCAATATATTTTCCCTACACAACGAAGATGTGTATTTATAATAGAAGAAGGAGAGGTTGAGGGCCGAAAATTATATCTGTATGGTCGAAAATTCTATCTTCCAAGGGCTGGCTAACTGCCTTAGGGCCCAAGCAAGGAATATTCTACCCCTTCTCCAACTTTAATTCTATCTTTAATGAAAGATAAAATCTCCGATTAAGTTGCATAACAACCATATTTAACATAATAGGAAAATAGATAAAAGATAATAAATAAGTAATTGTTAAAAATACCTTTATGAAGAAAACGAAAATAATAATATGATACCTATTTTTTACCTGCTCACAATTGCCCCACCTACGTCGTAGTATACGTTTTCTCATATATAGTGACGTAGGGTACAGAGGCTTCTTAGTTGAAGTCGCCATGCGGATTAGTCGATCGGGTTCCCCTAACGTGCGTGCGTACGTGCGTGTTCATCCATGAACGAATATCATGGAATTTAATATTTATGAGCGAATATCATAAATCTTCTTTTATTTATGAGGGAATATCATAAATCTTCATTTATTTATGTGCGAATATCATGAATCATATTAACCTATGAGAGAATATCATAGAATTTAGAGTCTTTTTGTCGAAAACCACCCGTAAGATAGGTCATATTTCACTTAACCACCCGCCTAATAACAAATTACTGAAAACAACCCTTATACTTATCTCCGTTAACAATCAACCACCCCTCTTCTAACTTCCGTCAAAAAATCGTTAAATTCAATGTTTTGTTTTTATTTAAATTCAAAATTAAAATAAAATTTCTATTTTATTTAATTTTAATTCAAAATCAAGGGTTTTTTAGATCTACTCCTTTTCCCTTGAGATCTGATTAACAAATTTACCACTTTCCCCTTCAAATCTGATTTAAAAATGGGTTGTGAGCAAGAAACGCCAAAAGGAGCAATCTAGGGATTTTTGGATCCGAGACCAAAGGAGCCGTTTGACTCCTCAACCCCACCGCCTTGACCTGCTCAGCCACCCCAGGATCTGATTTCACTAGTGGATGCTCCACCCCATCGGCTTCCTTCCCATTTCTAGAGGTTTTCCAATGCCCAATCCACCATTAATTCCTGTGAATCTAGGCGGTCGAAGTTCCGACCATAACTGATTTCAACCAAGTAGCATGATGGATAGGAATAGAGAAGCTAAAGACCTAAATTAATTTGGATTTATGGCTAGTAAAATCGGGTCTAGAAAAGTTAGGTTTTTTTTTCCAGATCTAATGAGATAATTGGAGAGGGGGGTAGATCTTATGGAAGGTGATGGTGTGAGTTGTAGATCTGACATGTGGTGGTGCGGGTGGCGGTAGAGCGTCGCGAATTGGGCGAAAGAGTAGATCTATGCTCGTGCTATTCGGTTCGAATGGGGGCGGAGCAACTCAAGGGGGCCAATGTCACAAATCTAGGCTTGTGGTATCCAGTGGCATGGTGGTGGGGAAGAGGTGGCGGTATAAGCATGGACCCAACTCCTCACTCATTCTTCTCTGTCTTTCGATATATATCTGATGTGGTATAAGTTGCTTTTGTTCTTCCAAAAATTGTTTGGGCTGGTATATGTAATGTGGTGGAGTATTTTTTTTTTACGATTTTGTTATTTTTTTGGTTTGTTTTAATTAATTTTGCAGGTTTGAGTTCCTAAAAATTAGGGTTTGTATGTTGATGTTCATTATTTTGATTTTTTTTTCTTTTTAAGAATTGAAAGTGCATAAATGTGGTTTTCAGATTTTGAGACAAATTTTAAGACGGAAAATCCATTAGTGCGAGTAACTAATGTTGCGCTATATTTTTTAATGCAAGACTCAAACTAATGCAAAAACTGACTTTTATTAATAAATAAGCGTGACTGTCATGAACCTACAAGACTAAACAAATGAATGCAAAACCAAAAAACCTAAGGGCCTCATCAAAACCACATGGGAACAAGAGTGCCCTATTTACATGCATTTCCTAATCCCGGGGATCCCTTGCGGGGGAAAATGGGTAACAACGATCTTTGTCACACTCTCCCGAAATCAAGCTCTCAGATGTAGTGTCGCAGTCGATGCGTGGTGACCCGCGGTTTCTCCCCATACACGAAATCTTGCTCTTTGAACCAGCGCAACGGTCGCCTCAAGCCCGCAATTGCGGTTACGCGGCTGGTCTTCGTTTTTAGGCTCGTCTTCATTCTCATACGCTACTGAGATTGTTTGGACGACCTCAATTTGCCTCTTTCTCAACTCTTCAAGATCTTCAGGTTCATTTTTTCAATGTACTCATGCAAGTACCCTTCTTGAACCAGACCTTCAAGGCACTCTTTATAAGGCTTGCAATCTTCAGTCATGTGCTCCCGTACTCTATGGTACATGCAATAATTTTGGATTAGGACATTGTCTTTGGGGCATTCATCCTAACAGGGATAACGGAAATAGCTCTCATGTTTGATGCGTGGTAAAATCTTATAGATCATAATGTTAAAAGTCGTGTAAAACACTCTATCTTGACCCTCCGATGAATGTCCATTTTGCCTAGAGCTCCTGATTGAAGGATGGTGCATTTTATTAGGGGGAGAGGACGACCTTCCTCTTACTTTGTAATTAGCCTCCTCTAAACGCACATTGGTGAATACGCTCTTGGAGCTCAGCTATTGTAGAAGGAAGACGAAGTGTCAACTCTTCTCTCAGCTTGCTCTCAGCGGGAATTTCGCTTTTAAAGGAAGTAATGGCAGTCTTATCAGCACAACCTTCAAACTCTGCATAGCGCTCCATGAAACGATTCGAAAAGTGGCACAAGCTCTTGTTTCTTTCTTGTTTCAGGCCAAAGAGTGTATCAAGAGGTGTAGCATCCGGACTATTGGCTAAGTAGCACCTCGCAAACTTAGTGGCCAATTGATCCCAAGACCGAATGGATCCTGGTTTCAAACTTTGGAACCACTTCGATGGCCCTTTAGAGAGACTACTCGGGAACATCTTGCACATAACAGTTTCCTCTAACACCCACAATGCCATCTTATGAGAGTAAGAGGCTATATGGTTTATGGGATCCGAGTGTCCATCATAAATAATGAAAGATGGGGGAGAAAAATTTGACGGAGGCCGGGCTTGTTGAATGTCTATGTGGAATGGTGTCGATGTCACCATAGCCAACTTATACTCTGCTTGTTCTTGAGCTGATTGCAAGGTCCCACCTAGCGCTCTTAAAAGATCAAGCAATCTCCTTTGAGTGCACTTAAGAGCCCGAGCCTTTTCTTCAAGCCTCTATCTACTCATGTTCCGGCGTTGATTCTGTTGTATTTTCATAAGGATCATAGAGATCGTCACGCTTGCACGAAAAATCGCACCGATCGTCAGACCCGCAGTCGAGGTTCGACCGGCCGCGGTAGCGGCTTTGTCCGCGACGATCTTCTCGGTTTTTTGGATCACTCGAGTCATCCGAGGATGGGTCATTACACTGAGGGGGGTCTGCGGGGGTGACTCAAGAAGGCGGTCCTTCCATCGGTTTCTTGGCGCCCTTTGATCGCTATCATATTTGATTTACATCTCATCTGATTCATCAGAACTGATTGATTGAGGACCACGGCGGTTATCGGCAAATTCAATAACACTAGCAAGTCGTCGAGTATTCCTTTCAATTTCTGATTCATCAATATGGCACTTACCTTGAACCTTGTCCAAGGAACGCTTCAGCTTGGCGATTTCTTCTAAGGCATGCACCAAGCGGGAGTCAACCTCTACACACCTAGTTTGGTATTTCTCATTCTCTCTTAGAGTATTAGCCAAAGCGTGGGTGATCTCATGTTCTTCTTCATCTCCAGCAGTTGTAAATGCCCCATTCCCGCCATTTGGAGCGGATGACAAGGTGATGTGATCGTCACCTCTAACGGGATTAGACCCGACAAGATTAGATTGGCCTTGCTCTAAGTGAGGGCTAACAAAATTAGGGTTTGGCTCGTGAATAGAGAGAGAAGGCTCGGAAATACGCAGCTCGCGGTCGCGATTCTCTGAATCGCGGGCGCGGTATGACTGGTCGCAGTCGCGGTTCAGTTTGGCGATTGCGATCTCTTGGATTGATTCGCCTTGCTCTTGAACCCTTCGATTATTCTCCTTTTCAACAACACACATTGCCGATTCCCAAGCTTGATCAAATTCAGTAGATTCAGACCGTGAAGTACCACGATTGACAATTCCGTCGCTAGACTCGGACCCCAAACGGTCTGTGCGATGAACAGCCGTATTAGCGAGAGGGGTCGGGTCACGGTTCAAGTCATTCCCGGGCACAAAGGTTTGACCTTCCGAGCGATTATCGGAATTAACATGATCAACTTCCATTAGGGTTTGATTTTCCGAGTGACTTTCATAAATTTCGGCTTCTCTCGTCGAACCGTGGTTGCGGGGGGGTGGAAGTGTTGCGGTTCACTGTGCCGCGGTCGCGGCCCTCGATATAACGATCGCGGTTTTCTTTGCTGGGCTTACCTCTCGCGATTTCGCTTCGCGATGGTGCCCCATGGTTTCCAAAGATGACTTCTTGATTTTCATGGATCGATTCCAACACCATAATTGCTTGGATTGAGTACTCTTTTCGCACAGACGACGCCAATGCACTAATTGTATGCTCCTTCTTCTTTCGTTCCCAACTGATTCTTCAAACCTGTAACCTACAAAGCAATGGATACAAGGGGTAGGGACCCCCTAATCCACCTCTGATGCCAAAGTCAAAAGAACAGTTGTCGAATCGAACGTAGAGGTACAACAAGAAAGCTAAAGATATGGCGAGTATGAATCCCCTTGAACAGTCGAGCTAAGTGAATATTAGCATGTTCAAGCTCTCAACATGTGTGTTCAATAGCCTGAGTGAGTATCAGTCTATCAATCAATATGCTTTCCATACACGACGAAGACGTATTTATAATGGAAGAAGGAGAGGTTGGGGGCCGAAAATATATCTGTATGGCCGAAAATTCTATCTTCCAAGGGCTGGCTAACTGCCTTAAGGCCCAAGCAAGGAATATTCTACCCCTTCTCCAAATTTAATTCTATATTTAATGAAAGATAAAATCTCTCATTAAGTTGCATAACCACCATATTTAATATAATAGGAAAATAGATAAACGATAATAAATAAGTAATAGTTAAAAATACCTTTATGAAGATAATGAAAATAATAATATGTTAGCGATTTTTTACCCGCTCACAATTACTTATAGAATATATGTATATTTTAGTATACATTAATATATCTACCTAAATTTTAATAAATTACATTAAAAACTATTTTAATAAATAGTTTAATAAGTTATATCATCCTTACTAGATATACTACCATAATTATCTTTAAGTTATAACATTATATTGTTTTTTTCTCTATGTTATCTTTTATACCAATGTTAATATTAATATTCTCCGTATTTAAAAATAGTATTATATTTATTACAAGTAAAAGGTAAAACCTTTAATAACTATTTTATAAAAAATATTTAATTTATGCATATTAATATCTTAAAAAAAATATGTAAGAATATCAATTCAAATGAAATTAAAATTTTAATAATTTAATCTAAATCTGAGCCAAGATCTTCACAAATAATGAAAATAATTTTTAAATATTTTCAAATAATATATGGGGCACAATTTTATCTTTTTTTTACAAATTATATAATTTTATTACAATATTATTGATGCAGTGAAACCAACCATGTCTCCAACCAAAGTCGATGAGTTGATTCGCGATCCTTTTGATGGACCAATCATGAGAAGTTGAGCTAAGAAGATTGCTCAAGAGACGACATCTATCTTAGTTCTATTAGCAGCTATGGTTGAAGAGTCCACCAAGAAGAGATGGGTTACTTTGATTCAACACAAGTTGAGCCCGAATTCTATGGATTGATGTACTGGGACGAGTTTCACATTGAATGGGACGCCACTTTGTTTTATTGGGCCTTGTTCACCTGAATTTTCCTAATTTAGATACATGGAATATCTTGTCTTACTTTAGGGATAAATTTAGTAAGTGACGAGTCAACTCTTTGACTTGACCAATCTGAAGGAGGAAAATATCTTAATTGTTATCTATTTTATGGAACAATTTTTATTCAGCTACTAATAAGGAGATTTCGGCCACTAGGGTTGTTAGTTGGTTGATAATCTCTCTCCTATCTTTCTTGTTATCTTTTAGTTGTTAGAGTTTGTTAGGAGTTTCCTTAGTTAAATATGTCAGATAAAACTTTATTTGATTTATTTAATATTAGCAAATCTTAGTTAGTTATTCTAGTTTGTTTTATATTATCTAGAGAAGAAAGCAAAATCCCAAAAACACCCCTCTAGGGCCAACTGGGATTCCTTGCTTGTTCTCCAAGGAGACACTTTGTAATTCATATAAATAGTTTGCATTTGTCATTAATAAATTCAGCTTGGAATTAGATAAACCCTAAATTGGTTTTATCTAGTTCTTGGGCCACCAAACTCACGTGGTTTGCATCCAAAGAGTTGGTCTTCATTTATATTGGAAATTCTCTCTCTCACTCATGTTCTTGTGTTTGTCAATTCAGATTCGTTTCATTCAATTGATCAATTGACTAGTTCTAGTTTTGATTATTAATGATCAAACTAGTTCATCAACTAGATTTAGCGTTTGAGTCAATCTAATTGAACTATCTCTACTGATTAAATCAAGTGATTTAATTCAGTTTCATTCAACTTCAAGTTCGAAAATTCTATTGCTTAAGTTGATAACATTGAAAGTTGATTTAGGTTGGAATCGAGATTACTAGGCAAGATCGGGTCCTATGAGGTTGCAATACTTGATCTGCAAGGAGTAATCTGAGGCGATCACGTATCAAGTGGTATCATTCATCCAGTGTCTTGCCAAGTAATATTTTCTTACCTTAATTTGCTTTCTAGTTGATTAATTCAGTTTTTTGATCCCAAAAATCTCGCCTTGAACCAAGTTATAATTTTTGAGAACTAAAGCTGAATATTTCCCCACAAAATACCATACAAGTCGAACACCACCACCCAACACCACGGCGACCACAACACACCTGATGTCGCTCTCCACCACCGCTCGACTCACCACCTCACCACCGTCATTCCGCCACCACAACCGGCACAAACAGACCATCGTAACCCCAGATCGCTAACCCCACCCCCCGAAACCCTAACCCTAGCCGCGGCACCCAAACCCTAATTTCTCTTTGTTTGTTGCTTGCACCCTAAGTAACTAACAACCTAGGAGATATTTAAGGGATTTGATGCTTGTTTTAAGGTTAATTGGCTAAGTTTGTTGCAAATTCAGATTAGCATATCGTTTTCCTACGGTTTTATGCGTTTTTCAATTAAACATTGCATGATTGATTGAGATTCGTGTTGCTTGAGAGTAATTGCTCATTTTTGTTTTGCATCCCTACAAATTTGACTTACCCTTTGCTTCTTTGTTTAATTAATTTGTCTTCTAGTTGGTATCATTGGTAGCATAAATCACTTAAAAAAACAGTTCGTTATCCTTTGTTTGCATTCATTGCTTGTTTCTTTAAATTCAGCACAAGAGTAGTTTGTGCATAAATCCAAAAAAAATCAGATCCGCTTGATCTATAAAAAAAAGTGATCTACCCCAATAGTTTTAAGCAACTTTCACCCCTAGTGATTGCATGCTAAAAAATTAGTTGGTGATTACTTTGTATGCAAAATTGTGACAACACTACAAAGTGACATAACCTACCCTTTTTCTGTCCTTGCTTGCATTGATTGGCATTATTATCTTGTTTAGAGTCAATTGATAGATTGCATGTTCTTTGAGCTCATAAAGGGATATTTTGCATAGCTTGTCTGATTGCATTTCTTGCTAATTACTTGAGCTATATTAATCTCTTGATTATCATTAGAACACCATATCCACACCTTTACTACCACTTTTCAACCCAAAAACTGAATTGGTTAATTGGATTGCTTTGAGACAAGTTTTGGCTTGATAACGGTGTGATATTGCTTATCGTTTTTGCTTTTGGAACACACTACTCTCTTGTTCTCTTTGTGACAATTGCAGGCTAAGAAATGACAATTAAGGAAGAACCCAACCCCACTGCGTTGAACTTGTCTAAAGAGGCCATCGATTTCATTAGATTGGCCATTATTGAAGGTGTGAAAGAGGGTCATCAAAGGGCAATTGAAGTTGTGAGTGCAGCTTTGAATCCGAGATTGCAGAGGACGGAAGACCAAATTTCGGCCTTTATAGAAGGCTCACAATCAATTAAAAAAGATGCCCCTCCTCTACAACAACAAGTTGATCCAAATCAAGCCTCCACTAGCAACAAAGGCAAGCAACAAGTAGAAGATGAAGAGCATGATCTACTTGCTAATTATCCCGAATACCACAACTTCCAAGGGAATTATTCACCTAATGGTGGCTGAGGGAGAGGGTGTGGAAATGTTTATAGGCAGCCGCCGATCACCCACCAGCCACCATACACAAGGCAGTCGGCACATTTCCATCAAACCAATCATAATCAAGAACAACAACAATTTAACAATCCTTTTGATGATGTGACTTATGGCTATCCCGGGGAAGAACAATGCATGTTGATAGGGTTTCTTGACAACAAATAAATTTATAATCAAGAGCCCGCTGAGTATAGGGAGGTCAGGATCGTTCCACAGGAAGCAAGGTTGTTCGTTTATCAATCTACTAAAAAGCAAACAAAAACAAATAAAAACACTCACAAGCAGCCTCGTTAATGACGTTGTCAGGGTCGTTAACGAACCACCGAACACATGAACACTTCAAATAACGACCTAATTAAAATCTAATTAAATTCGGTACCGAGGCAAGTACTCAACAACGAAAATTCACTAGAGATAATTCAAATAAAACAAAGATCTAGGATTTAGGGACACCACAACATAGCCAAGAATAAAAACTCGTAAGAAGATAAGATCATGCCATTAAACAGATAGATCATCAACTTTCGTTGACTTAGCAAGTAAATTAACAAACTTTCGCATCCTAATTCACTTAATTGCTTGTTTTGGATCTAAAGCTTGAAACTTTCGTATTCAAACAATATCAACCTTCAAGTTACTAACTTTCTCTTTCAATCAAGTTAAAAACCTAAATTACCTCAACTTTCGTTTTGGTATAAGCACAACAAACAATCCTCAATAAAAGATAAAAGGCATTCAACACACAAACTTACTTATCAAACATGCTCAACTATGTCGGGCTTAACCCCGATCCTAGAAAAGAAAACTACTCACTAATCATAACTAAGAAACCAATAACTTCAATCAAAAGAAACATTGAAACAAAACAAAACTCAAATTAGTAAGAAAATATCGTCTTACAGAGATTCAGAAGAAACCGAAAACATCAAAATACCGAATCAAAATCACAACTAACGATCCCGGTGACTGTCGTCTACCGAGCCTCTTCGATCCGACTCCGATCCGACTTCTCCTCTCTCGGCCCTTCGAAAATCTCTTCTAAAAACTTCCCTCTCTAAAAAACCTCCTCCTTTCTATGCTAGATAGAAGGATATTTATACTAAAAAGCTAAAAACTAAAAAGGCTAAAAGATATAGACTTTCCTAAAAAGATAGAAACAAACCCTAAAAGATAAAAATAAAATCTAAAAAGATATTAAGACCTAAAATACATATTCTAATAACCCCAAAAGATGCTAAAAAGATACTCAACCGACACGGAAATAAATTCCCGCTCAAGATCGGTGAATTATAAAATAAATCTTCACTTCTTCTCCTTCGTGGCCTCGTTAACGAGCCCTCACAGCCTCGTTAACGAGCCTGGGCTTTTGTTTCTTCCACACTTCCTCTCGTAATCTTGAGCTCTGACTTCTTCAATCTTGTACTCCTCCGTCTCTCACTATAATGCTCCAAATTCAGCTCCATATAGCTCCTTTCCTTGCTAAAACCTACAAAAATACACAAAATAGCGTAGCTTCCACTCTTTCCATAGAAATATGCAAAACTACCTAAAAACACTCAAAACTAATCCTAAACTTAACAAAACTAAACCTAATGAGCAAAGAAAACCTACTAAAAACTATACTAAAAATGCGAACATCAATACCCATGGAATCCCCCCCCCCCTTGATGATTTCTACAATTAAGCTGAAGATGTAGAAGAAATTCCACCGGCTTATGAAGTAAGGAGGTCAATCATCAATAACAACAACCAGCAAATGGCTCAAATTGGAAAAACGGATATTAAGATCAAAATTGAACCTTCAATGGAGAGCAAAACCCTGAAAAATATCTAGAGTGGGAGCAAGCTACTAGCTTCATTCTAGATCACATGGGCTATGAAAAGTGGAAAAAAAGTGGTTGTTGTTGTAATCTACTTTGTTGGGACCGCTGAAAATTGTTGGTTCCGAACGAAGGAGAATAGAGCTCGAAAGGCCTTGGTTCCTATTGAGACTTGGAACCAGCTGAAGTTTGTGATGAGAAAGAAGTATGTGCTTGAAGAATAGACCGAGCACGTGAGACTTAAAGTGGTCACTTGCAAACAAGGTCTCAAGTACCCAGCCGAGTACTTCAATGAGCTTGAAGATTTGAGCTTCAAAGCTGGAATTCACCATTCTCAAAAGTCTTTAAGGACCCAATTCATGGATGGACTGAATCAAGCTATAAAAGACATATTTGAGATTCAACAAATCAAGGATCTCAATGCATTTGTACATTCAGGCCAACTGCTTTATGAGCAACAACAAAGGAAGAAGAAGGAAGCTGGGAATGCACCAAAAAGGTATCCATCTAACTCTAGTTGAAATTCCAATTCTTATTTTTCTAATCCTTCTATGCAGCAAAAGGGAGCTTCTAGCTCACCTAAACAAAGTACAATGACGTCCATACATCCCATAAATGGTCCTCAAACGCAGCCAAGGACAAGAGACATTGTGTGCTATAAGTGTCAGGAAGAGGCCATTTAGCTAAAGATTGTCCAAACCAAAAGCAAGTGCTCCTTACCACTAATGGTGGTTATGTGAGTGATGAAGAGATACCTCCAAATCAAGTGGAGGAGGAGAATCTTGGCCATTAAGGGGACAACATAGAGGCAATTGAGCCTGATTGCACGGAACAACCCTTACCTTGATAACTATGCATACTCTTGCTTTACAAGAAACACATAGGCTAGATCAAAGGGAAAACATTTTTCATACTAGGTGTACAGTGAAGAATCAAGTGTTATGCATGATAATTGATAGTGGTAGCTACTATAACATTATAAATACTAAAGTAGTTGATCACTTGCAATTAAAAACTCAACCTAGGGCTACTAGTTTTAGTCTTAATGGAATTAATGATTCAGATTGTCCTAATCTTGTTACATATCAGTGTTTAGTTCGTGTTTCCATTGGTAATTATGTTGATGATATTATGTGTGATGTGGTAAACATGGAATGCACTCATATCTTGTTTGGTAGGCCATGGTTATTCGATATGAAGGTTATTTATGATGACATGCTTAATACCTATTCATTTAACTATGACGGGAGGAGAGTTTCTCTTCTACCATTGTCACCCCTAGGGGTGGGCACGGTTGGTTAACCGGCATTTCGGTTAACTGGACATCGGTTAACCGGAACTTCGGTTAGTAAATTTCAATAACCATAGCCGTACCGTTTGTTATCGTTTATATTATCTTATAAATTCATATTTATAAAAAATAGAATACGGTTAACCGTGAAACTCTGTACGGTTTATCGGTTAACCGAATTGTTTCATTTTTGTATTTTTAATAAAAAATCAGATATTTAATTAAAAAATTACCTTATTTTTTATTAAAATAAAAAAAATGAAAGATGATTTGGTCTATCTGAGATTTATTAACATCATACATAAGCATATTATTGAGTTGAAAACGTTTTTTTTTTCTGAAATAACTTCTGGCTTTGTGTAGTTTGCCCATAATTTTTTCAGTGACATGTACATATAAGACGTATTTCTACTACATTGATAACTATTACCTTTCTGTATAAATAATTGGATATAAAGTTTAAACTAAATGGATAATTGATGCTTATTTACTTTGCCTCTTCAAACTAACTAAATTGTTGCTACTGCCTCAAAGCTACAGGGGCATCGTCTATCACCTAACACATTTCGTATCCTACCCAATAACCCAAAGCTGGAACTATTGGTATTTATGAAGAACCCGTCACTCCTGGACAATGTAAAATTGTCGTCGAGAGGCTAGGGAATTATAATTTATTAAAATATATTTATTTTTAACTAAAACTAATTACATATATAATTCTCTTTTTAAAAACATATAATATATAATAAAAATATTATCGGTTATACGGTTAACCACCCGTGAAAATATTAATAGCCATATCCGAACCGTTGAACCGTTAACAGTATTGGTCGGTTAACCGTAACCGATTAATTTTTTTCGGTTCGGTTAACCGTAAAAAGTGATCGGTTTGTTGGTTATACGGTTCGGTTTTTCGGTTACGGTTTTTTTTGCCCAGCCCTAGTCAAACCCAACAAGTTTTACAGGACCAGGTACGAAGAGACCAATCTAGGGCACTAAGGCATGCCAAATAGGAGCAAGAGGCAGCCGAAGTCGTGGCCAAGGCAGCCAAGCAGTGCACGGCGCATGACACAGCTGCAGAGACGAGCGGCATTACCAAGTCTCCACCAGGTCAAATTGGTCCAAATTTTAGGAAAAACATAAAACACAGTGGAGCTACTGAATGGGAGAAAAAAAAGCCTAGAAAATCGCCCTAATTCGTCAAAAGTGTTGAGCATTACATCAGACAGTGAAACTGAGACGAAAACGGGGCTATCTCCCAATCCACTTAGGCGTTCTGGCTCAAATTTTGGGAGCGACTCGGAAATTAAGGGAGATAAAATCAAGGAAGAAAAATTCCCCAAAAATTGGTTTAAAAGGCGGAGTAGAGAAGCGCTTTCTAATACCACAGTCTAGTACTTCTTTCCCTAACTCTTATTGTTTGATTCTTATGAGGAAAGAAATACTAATTATAAATCATGTTATCTCTTATCTTACAAAGTGTATTCAAGATCTTTTACATGAATTTGAGGATGTCATGCTTGAAGAGTTGCCACAAGGCCTTCCACCAATTAGGGCCATTGAGCATCAAATTGATTTGGTGCCTGATGCTTCTTTTCCAAACCGATCAGCTTATAGAGCAAGTCCAGAGGAGACTAATGAGCTACAAAGATAAGTGCAAGACCTCATGGACAAGGGCTATCTACATGAATCACTTATCCCCTGTGCGGTTTCGGTGATTTTGGTGCCAAAGAAGGATGGCACTTGGAAAATGTGTGTTGATTGCAAGACGATCAACTAAATAACAGTTAAGTACCGCCATCCCATTCCTAGATTAGATGATATGCTTGATGAATTGCATGGTGCTAATTTCTTTTCTAAGATTGATTTAAGAAGTGGGTACCATCAAATTAGAATGAGGGAAAGGCATGAGTGGAAAACTTCTTTTAAAACTTAGTATGGCTTATATGAATGGTTAGTAATGCCTTTTGGACTGACTAATGCACCTAGTGCTTTTATGAGGCTTATGAACCATGTTTTAAGAAAATACTTAGGAATGTTTGTTGTAGTCTACTTTGATGACTTCTTAGTTTATAGCAGAACTTTGCATGAACATGTAGATCATCTTAGGACTGTTTTGGACACTTTGAGATTGGAAAAGCTTTATGTTAATTTAAAGAAGTGTTCTTTCTGTTCGGAATCTACAGTTTTTCTTGGTTTTGTTGTGTCTAAAGGTGGATTGAAGGTAGATGAAGAGAAGATCAAGGCTATCAGGGAGTGGCCTCAGCCGACTACACCAACAATCGTTCGATCTTTCCTCGGCTTGGCTGGATTCTATAGGCGGTTTCTGCGTGATTTCAGCAAAATTGCAACCCCTCTCCATGAGCTTACAAAGAAAGACACATCATTCAAATGGAGAGAGAAACAAGAGAACGCCTTCAACACTTTGAAGGACAGGTTGTGCAACATCCTGGTGCTTCAGCTCCCAGATTTCTCTAAGGCATTTCAGATTGAGGTGGATGCATCGGGACATGGCATAGGAGTGTTGATAGGGTTTCTCGGCCAACAAATAAATTTGTAAGTCAAGACCCCGCTGAGTACAGTGGAGTCAGGATCGTTCCACAAGAAGCAAGGTTGTTTGTCTATCAATTTAATAAAAATCAAATAAAATCAAACACAATCACTCACGAGATGCCTCGTTAACGACCTTGTCAGGATCGTTACCGAACCACCGAACACAAAAATAACAATTAACGACCTAATAAAATTCTAATTAATACTCGGTACCGAAGCAAGTATTCAGCAACGAAGATTTATCAGAAATAATTCAATAAAACAAACATCTAGGATAAGGGACACCACAACATAGCCAAGCATAAGAATTCGTAAGAAGATAAGATCATGCCTTTAAATAGATAGAGTCATCAACTTTCATTGACGTGACAAGTAAATTAATCTATTTTCATAAACTAACTCACTCAATTGCTTGTTTTGGATCTAAAGCTTGAAACTTTCGTTTTCAAACAATATCAACCTTCAAGTTACTAACTTTCTCTTTCAATCAAGTTAAAACTCAAATTACCTCAACTCCCGTTTCGGTATTAAGAACAACAAACAATCTCAATAAAGATAAAAGGCATTCAACACACTATCTTACTCATCAACATGCTCAACTATGCCGGGCTTAACCCCGACCCTAGAAAAATAGACTACTCACTACTCATGATGAAGAAACTAAAAACTTCAATAAAAACAAACATTAAAACAAAACTCAAACTTAAATTAATAACAAAAATTTCGTCTTACAGAGATCCAGAAGAAAACCAAAACAAAACAATCACCGAACACACTCGATCAACGCACCTCGGAAACCGTCGTCATCGAACCTCGTCACCGACTTCCGATCCGGTTCTCTCTCCTTCGGCTTTCCTCCAAATCTCCTCCAAAACTAGCCCTAAAATTCTACTCCAAAATTAAGCCCCCCCCCCCCTCTATGCTAGATAGAAGGGTATTTATACTAGAAAAATCCTAAAAAACTAAAAAGGCTAAAAGATAAAAACTTTCCTAAAAAGATAGAAACAATCTCTAAGAGAGAGAAATAAAATCTAGAAAGATATTAAACCCTAAAATACATATTCTAATAACCCATAAAGATTCTAAAAAGATACTCAACCGATACGGAAATAAATTCTCGCTCAGGATCGGTGAATAATAAAATAATACTCCGAAATCTTCTTCTTCGTGGCCTCGTTAACGACCCTTCACAGCCTCGTTAACGAGCCTGGGGTTTTGTTTTCTTCAACACCTCCTCTTGTTTTCTTGAGCTTTGACTTCTTAAATCTTGCACTTTCCCGTCCTTCACTGTGATGCTCCAAATTTAGCTCCATTTAGCTCCTTTCCTCGCTAAAACCTGCAAAATACACAAAATAGTGTAGATTCCACTCTTTTTGTAGATTTATGCAAAACTTAACTAAAAATACTCAAAACTAAACCTAAACTAGACAAAACTAAACCTAATAAACAAAGAAAACCTATTAAAAACTATACTAAAAATGCGAACATCAAGGAGACGCCCTCTTGCAAGACAAGAAACCCATAGCTTATTCAGTGAAAAGCGTAGTGGGGCTGAGTTGAATTACCCTACTTATGATAAGGAACTGTATGCTTTAATTAGGGTTTTGAAAACTTGGTCTCATTATTTGTGGCCTAAAGAGTTTGTAATTCATTCTGATCATGAGGCCTTGAAGTACTTGAAAGGACAATCTAGAATCAACAGACGACATGCAAGATGGGCTGAATTTATGGAGACAATTCCTTATGTTGTAAAGCATAAGAAAGGCAAAGAGAATGTGGTAGCTGGCGCCCTTTCTCGTAGGTACGTTCTCTTGAACCAATGTGATGTGAAAATCCTTGAATTTGCAATGATTAGGGAATTATATGCTAGTGATCCTCACTTTGCTGAAATTTTATAACAATTGCATGTTTAGGGGAGAAGTTGACTCTTACTATGTTGATGACGGTTATTTGTTTAAAGTTGGAAGATTGTGTATACCATGATCTAGCATACGTAGGTTATTAACTAAAGAAGTGCATGAATCAAGAGGACATAGAGGGTTAGAGACATAGAGGGTTAGAGAAAACACTTGAAGGCTTAAAAAAACACTACTATTGGACAAAAATGAGTAATTATGTGCTTAGATTTGTCAAAAGTTGTGTTGTTTGTGCAAAAGCTAAATCTAGACTTAACCCTCATGGCTTGTACCAGCCCTTGCCTATTCCTAGTTCTCCTTGGGAGGACATTTCTATGGACATCATTGTTGGATTGCCTAGAACTAGGAAAGGTAGAGATTCTATTTTTGTTGTTGTAGACAGCTTTTCTAAGATTATTCATTTTATTCCATGTCACACGACTTTTGATGTTGTGCATATTGCTGATTTGTTCATTAGGGAAATTGTTAGATTTCATGGCATTCCTTCTACTATTGTTTCAAATCGTGATGCTAAATTTCTGAGTTATTTTTGGAAAAGTTTGTGGTCTAAGTTGGAAACTAAATTGTTATTTTCTACCTCATGTCATCCACAAACTGATGGGCAAACTAAAGTGACTAATAGGACGTTAGGGGTTTTATTAAGAACTATGCTTAAAGATAACCTCAAACGTTGGGAAGATGTTTTTCCTTTTGTGCAATTTTCTTATAACAAGTCAATCCATTCATCCACTAAAATGACCCCTTTTGAGGTTGTCTATGGGTTGAATCCAAGGACGCTAGTGGACTTCACGCCTCAACCATACAAAGGAAAGGAGAGTTTTGAAGCTAACAAGAGGGCTGAGTTAGTGAAGAAACTACATGAGAGGACTAAGATGCACTTGGAGCGGAAATCCATGAAGTATAAGGCCCAAGCTGACAAGGGGCAAAACCAGGTTGTCTTTGTAGAAGGTGATCTTGTTTGGGTGCATCTTAGGAAGGAGAGGTTTCCCAACCAAAGAAAGAACAAGCTAGATCAACGTGGTGATGGACCGTTTCGAATCTTCAAGAGGATCGGCCCTAATGCTTATCATGTCGACTTGCGTGGTGAGTATAATGTCCATCCCACGTCTAATGTGGCTACTCTTTTACTTATGTGCTAGATTTTGATTCCGACGACGATTCAAGCTTAAGTGGAGGAGAATGATGCAGTGAATCTAGCCATGTCTCCTACCGACGTCGATGAGTTGATTCGAGTGCCTTTTGATGGACCAATCACGAGAATTCGAGCTAAGAAGATTGCTCAAGGGACGACATCTATCTTAGTTCGATTAGCAGCTATGGTTGAAGATTCCACCAAGAAGAGACGGGTTACTTACTTACTTTGATTCAACACAAGTTGAGCCCAGATTCTATTGATTGATGTATTGGGCTGAGTTTCACATTGAATAGGGCGCCACTTTGTATTGGGCCTTGTTCACATTTATTTCCTAATTTAGATACATGGAATAGCTTGTCTTACTTTAGGGCTGAATTCAATAAGCGGCCGAGTAAGATAAGTTGTTACATGGGTCAAAGTCAACTCTTTGACTTGACGAATCTTAAGGAGGAAATCTTAATTATTATTTATTTAATGGAATAATTTTTATTCAGCTTTTAATAAGGAGATTTCGGCCACTAGGGTTGTTAGTTGGTTGATAATCTCTCTCCTATCTTTCTAGTTATCTTTTACTTGTTAGAATTTGTTAGGAGTTTCCTTAGATAAATAAGTTAGATAAATCTTTATTTGATTTATTTAATATAAGGGAATCTTAGTTAGTTATGCTAGTTTATTTTATTTTATCTTAGGAAGCGAGCAAAAGCCCAAAAACACCCCTCTAGGCCCGGCTGGAATTCCTTGCTTGTTCTCCAAGGACACACTTTGTAATTCATATAAATAGTTTGCATTTGTCATTAATAAAAACAACTTGTAATTGGATAAATCCTAAATTGGTTTTATCTAGTTCTTGGGCCACCAAACTTACGTGTTTTTGCATCCAAAGAACCGATCATCATTCATACTTGAATTCTCTCTCTCTCTCTCTCTCTCTCTCACTCACTCACTCACTCGTGTTTGTCAATTCAGATTTGTTTCATTCAATTGATCAATTGACTAGTTCTAGTTTTGATTATTAAAGCTCAAACTAGTTCATCAACTGGAGTTAGCGTTAGAGCCAATCCAATTGAACTGTCTCTATTGATTCAATCAATTGATTCACTTCAATTTCATTCAACTTCAAGTTCGAAAATTTTATTGCTTTCGTTACAAGTTGATAACATTGAAAGCTGATTTAGGTTAGAATCGAGATTACTACGCAAGATCGGGTCCTATGAGGTTGCAATACTTGATCTACAACAAGTAATCTGAGGCGATCACGTATCAAACTCAGCGGGGTCTTGAATATAAACTTATTTGTTCAAGAAACCCTTCAACACCCGCCTCCTTTTTGGACCATCATATAGCGGAGGAGTGTTGCTCAGGGACTAAAGATGAAGGACAAATGAAGCGAAGGAAGAGAAGATTCACCTTGAGAGCGATGTATCCAAGAGGTGGTACACGAGCTCCTATGAAGCCTATCAAATAAAGATGTTGTCTAAAGGAAGGATTCTATAACATTTTGTATGTTTTCATACTATGTACTATCACGAAGTACTTGTATAGTTAATTCATATACCATTGTTGTTTTCTTATATAAACAATCATATTGTATCAATGATGTTTCAAATATAAATAAATGGATATTCCACACTTCTGTTCATTATAAATTATATTATGTTGCATGATAGCCTCGAATTGCTTTGAATGGGAAAAATGTCACCGGCGGTAATACTCTTGGTTTAAAAATAGGGGTGTTATAGTCTTAATGAATGAGTCTACAACTGGCATTACTAGTAAACTCGAAACTTGGAGGGAGAAATTGGAATCTAAGGATTTTAGTCTAAAGTAGGACCAAGACGAAATATGGAGTTCAATTTCGAACAATGTACGAATTCCAATGATGAAGAGCATTTTGGAGGCGAATCCATTACGAATAAGGAGAGTTTCAGGCATCTAGGGTCAGTTATGTAGAGTGACTGGAGTATTAATGAGGATATTAGGTCCTAGGTTTAGAGAGGTTGAAATGTGGAAGTGGCTTTGGGGGGTTTTGTGTAACAAGAAGGTCTTGCTCAAGCTCAAGGGTAAGTTTTACATAATAGTAATAGTGCCTGGGTTGGACATATATATTGTATGGTGTAAAGTGTTGGCTGACCACGAGGGTAAGTTGTAAATGCTTAGATTGATGTGTGGTCACACAGGATTGAACAAGATTCGGACTAAGTGATCAAGAGCAAGTTAGTAGTGGCTGGTATAGAGGACAAGTTGTGAGAAACGAGACTTTGATGGTTTAGGCACGTATAGAGACAAAGTCTAGACATGTCAGTCCAAAACTGTGAGAGCTTGGTTTTTAGAGATTTTCGTAGGGGTTGGGGTGAGCCAAAGAAATGCTAGAAGGATAGTATACAACATGATATGAACTAGTTGGGAATTTCAGCAGATCTAGTAGAGTTTAGGGATAGTTGAAGAGAAAAGATCAAGGGATGGACAATTAGTTGTTGAGACAAAGGTCTTCTTCTTTTGTCATTAGACTAGGTTTTCCTGGTTGTTGTTTTGTTGTTCCTATCAGGTCTATCACCCTTCTGATGTGTCAGAGTAGGGTGCCCCCGTCTTGGCACTCAGATTTCGTTGTAGCGGAATTATATTAGGCTAATGCTATTGTTGTTGTTTGAATTTCTTATCTTTGATTTAAAAAATTAAATTTGTGGTTGAGGAATTCTTTCAATTATTTCTTAGGAAGCTTTTGGTTTGTCTAAGGAAGGACTACAAATGATTGAAAAAGTCTTTAGTCCTTTATGTGGAAGTATTTCAATGCCTCTACCTTCAATATACGCATAAAAATCTTGTGCTAATTCCAAATATGGGTCGCACACTAGATTAGGTAGAAAAGGAAAATGCCCATCAGTTGTAACGTCTCTGAAGAGTTGCGAAGATGGCGGAAGGGGGTGAATGCACAACTAGCCGTTTGAGAGGCAATAACACCATAACGAAATTGACGAGATTACACCACCAACGTCACTTAGAGGAGAGCCATAAAAAAGGAAAAACTAATGGAGGGGATTGGCTATCGAGGTCTAGAAGTCTACACACAAGATTGATTTCGATTTCATAATTCTTTTGTTCTTCATTTGACATTTCGTGATTCTTTTTTTTCTTCATTCAAGGAAATCAAATTCAGTGCACTCTTGTACTATGTTCCGAAGTTTGAGTGATATACTAGTGAAGTTCATACTATTTACTGCATAACTCAGCTTATTGGATTATTCAATATCTATTATATTGTTTTGTTAATTAACATGTCCACAAGTTATGTTTGGAGTTCGACAAGAGATTCCTGCATTTTATCAAGTCTCATGTTTACATGTTAGATTTTCCTAAAACATTTGGCTCCCACCGTGGCGCTCTTTAGCTAAATAACCAATCAAACATTTTACCATCACTTACCGCCAAATGATCAATGACCAAACATTTGATACCATTCCCTCTGGTGGAAATGGAAATCATAAAGTCAACCTTGTTACTCCCAATCAACAACAAATCATCCCTCCTATTGCCCTCATTGTAAATAAAACAAACACATCCACTAATCAAATAAATGAACCCCTTATGCCAAATGAACCTGACGTGAACCAAGAATAGGGGGTCCCATCCAATTCAATCGTTATAGCTAAACTTAGGGCCTCCATGATTGTTCTGCACAAAAGTCTAGACGAACAAACGGAGGCAAACAGTCGGGTTACAAGTGTTTATGAAAAACAAATTGAAACTTTAACCCATGAGAAAAAAATTATTCAATTGTAGGTTCAATCATAGATTCAAGCATAGCCTTAATTAGTTCCAAACCATCCACGAGCTCTAGGAGCAATGGATGGTGTTGCGCGACAATTGAATATTGAAAATCCAAATCTTGTCACGACGGTTATAGGGAGACAAGTAATTGGTTATCAGGTAAATGGTAACACACTTTGTGCCATCCGAGAGGACGCCAATGTTGTGGTACTAAGAGAGCGGCTTTGTTGGATCGTAAACGGTTAGCAAAGAGCTTAGGAACTGGCAATTAAGCTGTTCCCAAGGCAGCGGAAGTAAACAGTTCGCAAGTATGAAAGACAGTAAAAACACAGTTCCTTTATAGAGGAACCCCACTACAACCAACTAGTTGTATGGGTAAACCTCTACCTCCGCTTGGAGGATTTTAAATGACTTACTTGTATTGATTGCTTTGTTCCTTAGTTACAACAGCCGAATTCACACTTCTCTGTTCCTACGAGTTCTTCCTAACTCTAGCAACACTAGTAAATCCTCTCAACTGAGTTCCTAATCTCACAACAGCAAACTACAAATAACTCAAACCCTATACGGACTTCTCAGTTCCCTTGTCCTTGGGAACTTCGGCTTCACCGTCGTCGAGATCACACACTCGCCGGCGGGGACTTCTCTTCCTTTTCTTTCTTTTCTCTGGTGTGAGTGTTTGTGAGTTCTGGGAGAAGTGCAGAATCCGAGCACTATTCATTTGGCTTTATAGTCAAGGTGAGCTTGGGCAGTCGCATCTTTCGTTTGTGTCCAAAATGCCCTTTGTTTGATGCCCAAGTTGTACTTTCTTCACATGTGACTTTGGTTTGAACTAGGTCAACTTCTTGGATCAATCGGACCGTTGGATGAAGCGTGACAGTCTGATCCTCAGACTGTTCCTTCGGGCTGTCCGAGACAAAATCCCGCGATCTACGCTGAACGGTCGTTGTCCTCACATGTGAGTTCCCATGTCATGGGAACTGTCTTGTTCAGAGTTCCCTTGATGGAAACTCTTCATCGTTGTAAGCTTGTGTTTTCTTGATCATTTATGGGAGTTCCCACTTCATGGGAACTTTCCTTTTCAGAGTTCCCTTGATGGAAACTCTGCATTGTAAGCTTCTGTGGCTTTTGGTCATTCATAGGAGTTCTTGGATGTACCTGTGTTCCTTAGAAATACTTGACCAAACCACATTAGTTCCCTATGGTGTTTGTCATTATGAAAACTTGGAGAATGACATCGTTGATCCGTTGTTTTAGAACCAGAGGTCCCAACAACGTCCCAACAATTTCCCCCTTTTTGATGATGACAAACCCATCACAAAATATGCAAGTATTTCAATGAATGATATGCTGATGAGTTCCTAAGTAAGATTTTGGGGAGCCACTTCTAGTGAAACGATTAGATTTGGGGAGCCACTTCTGGTGAGACACTTAGTTCTTACTTAGCTTTTTATGCAATTGTTCCCCCTTAGCTTATGCGTGGTCTGTGATAACTTAAAACTTTTAACTCATCTCGCATTTTTTGTCTTTCCCCTTTTGACATCATCGAAAACAAGCAAAACAATAATAGGGAAGAAGGGAACACACAATCAAATTAAAGACTAATGCATTACTTAAGAAAATATTTACAATGGGAACTCAAGTACAATTTTTGTGGTCATTTTTGGATTAAGGGAAAAAGAAGGGAGAGATCATGGGGCTTAAGGGAACAGGGCGTCACAAAAGCGCGTCAGGACTTGTGTAAGCTTTTCTTGTCCTCTAGCCAACGCGGCTTGGTCCCTGGCAATCTGGTCGAGGGTGTTGGCGATACGGAGCAACACTTGAGAGTTCCCCTCTTGTTCACCACACTCCAGTTGAGTCGCTTCCTCTACAGGCTCAGAGTGCCTCATCTTCTGGACAACTGAAATGTCCAGTTCCCTTCCAAGCTCTATTTCGTCCTTAGAGGCGTCGTAGAGACCCTCTTTTTGTAGGAGCTTCTTTATTAGCCCAGAGTAGGGAAGGGAATGGGACTTGGAAGCCATGCACTTCTCCATGTGCCCAAGGATGATTCTGGGAAGGTTGATGGGCTTCTTGAGGAGGAAGTGATAGAGGATGATGACATCAGGGATGTTGACGACCAAACGCTTCTCTTGGCGAGGGATCACCACATTGATGATGAATTGGTGAGCGAGCTTGGCGACCAGGGACAAATGGTGCGTCGAGAGCACTTTAGAGGAAACTCGACCCTCAAAGATAGTGTTGAACACCTCGGCGCTATTGAAGTCGCCCCAGAGCTTGTTGGGCAACTCGTTGAGCCCTTGACCTGGGACTTGGAGCTGAAGGTGGATCGTTGATGTGGTAAAAATGAACTCGTCGCCTTCATGGGAGAGAGTTCCCTGAGTGCAGTCATTGGTGATAGTGAAGTTATTGAAGAATTGACGCACTTGTGAGGGATCTACGCTCACAGGTTCTTTGCAGCGATTCTCCCAGCCCTGGGCCTTGATCAGGTCCCACAGTTCCCCTAGGCCGTTGTCGTTTAGCACGTCTTCTGAGACAATAAGTGGAGGAAGGAGCTTCCTGCGTTCATCCACATGGTGCTTTGTGGAAGAGGTCCCCTTCCCCTTCTTTGTAGTTCTCCTAGACGTGTTCCCCCTAGAGACCGTTCGAGGTCCTTTCAGCTGAGAAGGTGCAGCCGCTTCAATCATGAGCACGCGGTCCCTTGGCTTTTGGGAACTCGTGGACACCACCATTTGGTGTCCAGGTGTTGGGATCCGTGCTTGCTCCTTAGCAGTTGGAGCCTCTTCTTCTTCTTCCACCTCATCATGGGAGGTCCCGTCTTCTTCGGAGGAGCTCGAGCATGAGCCCTCCGCGTCATCTTCGGGATGACTTGTTGTTGCCCCAGCACCACCAGCTGGTGCGGGGTCCCTTGTCTCTGTGGGATCTTCCGGAGCCACCTTCTCTGGGGACTTGGTCCCTTGATCAGTTGTATGTTCAGAGGGGTCCTTGTTGAGCTCTTCTTCGATTGCCTTGAGCTGGGCCTCCTCCTCCACAGTTCCCATGATGATAGGAGGAGGGTCCTTGGTCAATTTTCTGATGACCACGGAGAGAGGGAGATCATCGTCGTCCGAGGTAAGGGTGACGACACTTTTAGATGGTGAGGGAGAGGGGAGTTTTGTGGTGGTGGAGGATGTGGTGGAAGAAGGGAGAGAAGAAGAAATGGGAGTAGAGAGTTGGGTAGAAGGAGGAGGAATGGTTTTGGTAACCTGGGAAGTAGAGATCCCCGAGGTAGGAATGGGAGAGGTGGAGGTGTGTTTTGGTGAGGAAGGAGGAGAAGGTGATTTGTGAGGTGGAGGTGGAGTTGGAGTTCCCATTGGTATGGGAACGGAAGGAAGTGAAGAAGGTGGAGTTCCTTTTGGAGTGGGAACAGAAGGAGGTGGTGGAGGAGTCTGTTGTTTCGTGGGAGGAGGTTTGGGAGATCCCTCAGTTATGGGAAGAGGGAGAGAGGAAGAGGAAGGGAGTAGACTCTGGGATTGGGAGGTCCCATCGTCGGAGGGGAAAGTGTATGGAGGTTTGGTCATACAGGAACTCTCCTTGGAGCAGTTCAAGTATTCCTCAAACTTGAAGTGGGGCTTTTTCCTAGGCTCCGAGAATTTGGAGACTGCAGTATGTTTTCGTTTTTTGGATTTGGAGGGATCGTGGGAATGTTTGGATTTTTTGGGTTTTGAGGGGTCTTTGGAGGAGTGGCGTCGTTTGGATGAATGGCGGTGTTTGGATTTTCGGGGTTTCTCATTGATGGAGGGACGAGCATCTCCGAAATTGTCAACAATGACAACGACGGAGGAAGTGTTGGTGGTTGAAGGGGGAGGAAGGGATTCAGAAGAGGTGGCGGAAGAAGTCCTGGCCACAGTGTCGTCGGCCGGAGGAGGAGGAGGGGGCAAGAAAGGGCTTACTTGGTTGTAGAGCCCTTGGATAAGAACATCCTTCATAATTGGGTCTTTGTCTTTCTCAATCTCTTTCAATTGAGAGATGAAGAGGATTCGAGGGTTGGCATGTACCCACTCTTTGATTTGGGCAAAGGTGTGTTGATGGGCAATTTTTTTAAGGTTTTTGAAGGTTTTGGAGGTTTCTTGAAAAAGGGAGTGAAAGGGATGTGGAGAAGAAGAATGGCAGAGATGGAAGATGGAATAAGATCCCAAAAATGGCAAATGAGGGTTTTAAGGAGAGAAGGGGCGAAGGGTAGAAAGGGAAGTGGAAAACCTCGATAACCGTCGCCCAATGAACGTGGGGCATCGTTTCAACTTCCATAGCACGCTTCTGGACACGCGTCACGATCTCTCGAGAAGTCCTTTTCAAAATTTGAATACTTGGCCTTTAACGCTTTAGAGTCTCTGACACAAAAGTCCGCTTCCCATGTGACGGTTCGTCTTTATAGATGAGTCAGTGTTCCCTTGCTAGTATTTATCAGTTCCCATGATCTTATCAAGGTTAGGGAGAGTGAAGTGGTTAAGGGAACTTCACACTCATCCTTTTGTGGGGCTAGGGAACTGAAAAGGGAACCAGACTATTTGCGACTCGATAAAGGAGTGAATATTTTGGCTCATGTGAAGCGTTTGTTCGATCCCTAGCTTAGGGTGGGTTATATGATCAACCGTCATGGTGGCTTGTAAAGAGGGATAAAGGGAACTCTGGTTGATCATTTTGGGCCAAAAGAAATAGAGTTCCTTTGTACACATTTATCTTTAGACTAGTAATCATGGCATAGTGAAAGCAATAAGTCCAAGTTCCCTATCATGCAATCTTGTATAAACTAGTCAGGCATTGAGGGAGAAACAAACAAAGACTTGTTTAGTTTAGAGTTATCATCCCTAGGAGCATTCGAAAAAGCTGGTAGGGACGTCTGTCTATAGCTTTGGTGATAATGTCCGCAATTTGCTCTTCAGTTCTACAGTGTTCCATCGAGATGTTCCCACTTTCAACATTGTCACGTAGAAAGTGATGCCTTATGTCTATATGCTTAGTTCTAGAATGATGCACAGGATTTTTGGAAATGTTTATGGCACTAGTGTTATCACAAAATATGGGAAATGGGCCAAAAGACATACCGTAATCCTGGAGTTGTGATTTAAGCCATAGAACTTGGGAACAACAAGATGCGGCAACCACATATTCTGCTTTAGCTGTGGAGAGTGCCACTGATTTTTTCTTTTTAGATCCCCATGAAACTAAGCATGACCCTAGGAACTGGGCCATTCCAGATGTGCTCTTTCTATCAACCAAGTGCCCTGCAAAGTCCGCATCTGTGTATGCAATAAGCTCAAGGGAACTGTTCCTTGGATACCAGAGGCACAAGTTATCGTTCCCTTTGAGATACCTGAAAATTCTCTTCACCTCTTTCAGGTGTGATTCCATAGGGTTAGCTTGAAAACGAGGACAAAGACATACAGAGAACATGATATCAGGTCGACTAGCTGTTAAGTAGAGAAGGGACCCGATCATACCTGGATAGTTCCGTTGGTCCACACTAATACCTGTTTCATCCGCATTGAGCCTTGAATTTGGTGAGATGGGAGTGTCAATGGGCTTGGAGTGTTCCATCCCATACTTCACGAGCATTTCCTTGATGTATTTCTGTTGATGAATCTTTGTTCCCTCCTTGGTTTGGGATATTTGAAGTCCCAGGAAGAACGTGAGTTCCCCAATGAGACTCATCTCAAACTCACTGCTCATGAGGTCCTTAAAGTTCTTTACAAGATTTTCGTTAGTTGCTCCAAAAACAATGTCATCAACATAGACTTGCACGATCAAAATGTCTTTAGACTCTTTCTTTAAAAACAAGGTCTTGTCTATGGAACCTCGAAGGTATCCATGGGACAAGAGGAATTGAGCAAACCTGTCGTACCAAGCTCGGGGAGCTTGTTTGAGTCCGTAGAGTGCCTCTCTAGGAAGTACACATGGTTGGGTTGCTTCTCATCTTCGAATCCTTGGGGTTGAGCCACATATACTTCTTCCTTGAGATATCCATTGAGGAAGGCTGTTTTCACATCCATTTGATAAAGCTTGAATCCCTTGTGAGCAGCATAGGCAATTAGAAGTCTGATGGCCTCAATCCTGGCAACTGGTGCGAAGGTCTCATCGTAGTCGATTCCTTCCTCTTGCCTGTAGCCTTGTGCCACTAGCCTAGCCTTGTTTTTTGCTACAGCCCCAGTATCATCGAGCTTGTTCCTAAAGACCCATCGAGTTCCTATGATGTTCTTGTTCTTGGGCCTATGAACTAGCTTCTAAACTTTGTTCCTCTCGAACTGGTGGAGCTCCTCTTGCATGGCTTGGATCCAATCTGGGTCCTTCAAAGCTTCATTGATATTTTTGGGTTCCACCATTGAAACAAACGCGTTAAAAGCACAAAAATTATTGAGAGAGGAGCGAGTTTGTACACCTTTATCATAAGGGGAGATGATGTTCTCAATGGGGTGATCCTTCCTTTGTTGAAAGTTTCTTGTATGAGTGGGTTCCCTTGCACTTGCGTCATCTTCAGTGGAGGCTTCTTTGTCATGGGAACACTCATCTTCAGCTTCTTCATTGAGTGTTTCTTCAGATATTCCTGGCAAGTTCCCTCTTTGTTCCCCCTGAACACTTGATTCTGGTAGGGTATTGTCTTGGGGAACAAGAGAGTTGGAGGTGTCTTGTAATTCTTCTGAGGAGGGAACTTCGAGGGAGATTTGATCAGTGAGAGTGGGATCTCCGTCGTTGTTCCCTGGTTGTGGGATGTTGCTTGCACTTGGATAGTCTTCGTCCCTCTTCCTTGGCTCATCATCATCATCATCGTCTTCTTGTCTGACCAGTTTGAACAGAGTTCCCTTCCCTTGTGTCTCTGTTCCCATCTTTACTGATTTCTCGTTGAAGACGACATGGATGTTTTCTTCTATCTTCTTGGTCTTTTTGTTGAAAACCCTGTAAGCTTTGCTTTGAGATGAGTATCCCAGGAAGATCCCTTCGTCGCTTCTGGGATCGAATTTTCCAAGATTGTCTTTGCCATTGTTGTGGAGAAAGCATGTGCATCCGAAGGTCCTTAGATGGGAGATGTTTGGTTTTCTCCCCTTGATGAGCTCGTAGGATGTCTTCTTGATCAAGGGCCTTGTCATGGCTCGGTTCAAGATGTATGTAGCTGTAGAGATGGCTTCAGCCCAGAAATACTCAGGAACTCCGCTTTCAATCATCATGGTCCTCGCCATGTCCTCCAGGGTTCTGTTCTTTCTCTCGACAACTCCATTAAGCTGAGGAGTGCGAGGAGCTGAGAAATTGTGGGAGATCCCATTTTTGTCACAGAAGTTCAGGAACTCTGAGTTTTGAAACTCAGTTCCATGGTCAGATCTGATGGCTATCAACTTTAGCCCCAAGCTTACTTCTGTTCTTTTGATGAAGGGCTCGAATTCTTCAAATGCTTGTGATTTTGCCTTCAAGAAAATAACCCAGGTGAATCTTGAAAAATCATCAATTAAAACATACATGTACCTTTTTCCACTGTAGCTGGCCGTTCTCATGGGACCACAGAGATCCATGTGAATTAGCTCTAAGGACCTGGTTGTGCTTACCACCTTCTTGGGTTTAAAGGAGTTCCTGGTTTGTTTCCCTCGAACACATGCTTCACACATTTTGACTCCTTCGAGATTGATTCGTGGAAGACCAATGACCAGATCCTGGAGATAAAGCTTCAGGATTTGATTTACACCTGCATGTCCCAGTCTTCGATGCTAGAGTTCCGTGTCATCTTGGGAACTCGCAAGGCACAGCTTCATTGTTGGTTCAAAGTCAGTATCCACCACATACACATTGTTGTATCTTCTTCCTCTTAGAATTATTTTGTTGGTCTTCTTGTTGATGACGAGGCATTCTTCTGAGTCGAAAGTAACGATGTTGTTCCCTTGATCACACATCTGGGAGACACTCAAAAGATTGTATCCCAGATCCTTTACCAAATTTACGTTGCTAACTTTGATAGATCTATTGAGCAACACTTCTCCTTTTCCAATAACTTCTCCCTTGTTTTTGTTGCCAAATGAGACGTGGCCTCCTTCGGCATGAGTGTGGAGTGAGATGAGGATATCTTTGTTTCCTGTCATATGGTTCGAGCATCCGCTATCTATGAACCATGTATTGTTCCCTCTCACTGCCACCTACAAGGAAAAGTTAGTGTTTTGAGACCCAGGCAAGATGACTCTTGCCCGGTCCCTTGCAAGGGAAAACATTTTCATTCAAGATATAGTCAGCAATGTTGATGTCTTGAGAATTTAGAGAGTAGGAGTTCCTTTGATGATTAAATGACGTTTTTGTTTATTTAGGAACTCACGGTTTCTAAGAGTTTGAGCTCTCTTCTTGGGACATGCTTCCTTGTAGTTCGCATGAGCACCACAGTTCCAGCACGTCTTATAGTATTCTCCCAGGTAATACTTTGGGTGTGGTCTCTGGATCCTGTTCCTATCCATGGTTTCCTTGTTATACACCCGTGACCCGTTTCCCTTAGCAATTTGGACATAAAGTCTGTGTCCAGTGTTCCCAGTGTAATAATCTCTCTCACCACAGTTCCCACTTTCTAGGACCTTGATTTTCTCCTCAAGATGAGCATTTTTCTGTTTCTCACATTAAAGTTCTAAGGCCCTACACTCATGGATTTCATGTTCACTCAGGGGTGACTTACCGTTCTTAGAGCACTCTCCTTTGTATCCTATGCCATGTCTGGTTGGGACAAACTTAATTTGGGAACTAGAGGCTTCAAGATGTTCGGGAGTCTTTCTCAGGTTTTGCAAGAGGGTGTTCTCATCTTTCTCTAGAGTTTTAATTTCTCTTTCTAGATCTACGATGTGAGACACATGGGACTTGAGTTTTTCGAGAAGGGATATGCAGTTGGGACAGGGTTCAAGACCAACTAATTGAGCATTTATGTGTTCCTGTTTTTCCAACTTGTTTTGCAGTTTTATGTTATCTTTGACAAGACTTGAAAGGATTTTCAACAGCTCAGGTTTTTCATAGTTATTTAGAGAATCAAGAACAGTTTTAGTGGTTACCTCACTGGGTTGTTCCCCAGTGGTTTCTTCTATGGCCATGCCACACATGTCTGGGAGTGCCCATGACTCGGGATCTTCGTCTTCATCATCGCTCCAGGTAGCGATGTAGGCCTTTTTTCCTTGCTTCCGGCCATCAGTTCCCTGTGTGCATTCCTTCGCGAAGTGTCCTTTCCTGTTGCACTTATAGCATGTGACATCCAAGAGATCCTTCTCTGTGGGTTTTCTTTGGGAACTCTATCCTTTTCCCCATTTCCCACTGTTCCTTTAGGACTTCCCTTTGTAGAAGTTTCGAAGAGCCTTTGTTACGAGAACTAGCTCCTCATCCTCTTCTTCTTCGGAGTCTTCGTGTTGTTCTTGGGTTGATTTGAGCATCTTCTCGATCTTGAGTGCGATCCCTCGATGAGCTCGAGTCTGTTCCTTATCATCGATCTTTCTCTTCTTGTGTCCCACTAGCTTCCCAAACACTTGATGGAGCATGAGTGTTCTATTTTCCGGATTTTCCTTTAACATTGTTCTCTCGTTTGCCCATTCTCCAGTCAATCCGTTGAAGAGCTGTTGGACCTTCATCTTATGGGTGATTTCTTCTTTGGTGATCCCCAAGCCTTCCATTTTGGTGCAAAGTCCTTCAAATCGGGACTGGTAGCTATCAACAGACTCTCCCATCTCCATTTGGAAGTTGTAGAACTCCCTTTTTGCATTCATCTGAAGATCTTCTCGGAGATCTGAGTTCCCAACGTGCATTTGTTGGATGGCTTCCCACATTTCCTTAGCTGTGTCAAGGTTTGCTACCCTGTCACAGTCTTGTACGCACATGGACCTCTTCAGGTATTGTTTGGCTTTGTAGTTTGCCTCCATACACTTGTATTCGTTGGGTCCCCACTTCGAGAGGTCGTTGACTATAGCTGGATGGATTTCGAAGTTGCCTCTCTCGATAACACACCAGGCTTGGTAGTCTTGGCCACGCATCCAATCCTTCATGTCGCATTGCCAGCTTTCAAATCTTCCTGTAATCAGCCTTGACGGCTTACTAGTGTTGTTCCCCACCTGAGTAAGTTCCTGAGCCATTTGATACCTGCGATGCTAACACAAATCTAGAGCACACGCTCTGATACCAATTGTTGGATCGTACACGGTTAGCAAAGAGCTTGGAAACTGGCAATTCAGCTGTTCCCAAGGCAGCGGAAGTAAACAGTTCGCAAGTATAAAAGACAGTAAAAACACAGTTCCTTTATAGAGGAACCCCACTACAACCCACTAGTTGTATGGGTAAACCTCTACCTCCGCTTGGAGGATTTTGAATGACTTACTTGTATTGATTGCTTTGTTCCTTAGTTACAAGAGCCGAATTCACACTTCTCTGTTCCTACGAGTTCTTCCTAACTCTAGCAACACTAGTAAATCCTCTCAACTGAGTTCCTAAGCTCACAACAACAAACTACAAATAACTCAAACCCTATACGGACTTCTCAGTTCCCTTGTCCTTGGGAACTTCGGCTTCACCGTCGTCGAGATCACACACTCGCCGACGGGAACTTCTCTTCCTTTTCTTTCTTTTCTCTAGTTTAGGTGTTTGTGAGTTCTGGGAGAAGTGCTCAATCCGAGCACTATTCATTTGGCTTTATAGTCCAGGTGAGCTTGGGCAGTCGCATCTTTCGTTTGTGTCCAAAATGCCCTTTGCTTGATGCCCAAGTTGTACTTTCTTCACATGTGACTTTGGTTTGAACTAGGTCAACTTCTTGGATCAATCGGACCGTTGGATGAAGCGTGACAGTCTGATCCTCAGACTGTTCCTTCGGGCTGTCCGAGACAGAATCCCGCGATCTGCGCTGAACGGTCGTGGGAACTGTCTTGTTCAGAGTTCCCTTGATGGAAACTCTTCATCGTTGTAAGCTTGTGTTTTCTTGATCATTTCTGGGAGTTCCCACTTCATAGGAACTTTCCTTTTCAGAGTTCCCTATGGTGTTTGTCATTATCAAAACTCGGAGAATGACATCGTTGATCCGTTGTTTTAGAACCAGAGGTCCCAACAACGTCCCAACAGGCTTAAAGTGCTCGAAGATCGATTTACTCAAGTACCGGGAACACCTCAACTGAATGCCTAGTAATGGAGAGATTGTTATACCAACTCTCTCTTTGTCCTGGCTGCTGCGAGAGTTGATATCTCAAGAAAGTACCATAATCCAGATGTTCCATAGTACGTAGGAACAACCGATCCAGACCAACATATTGCGTCTTTCAAACAAGCGATGGACATTAGAATCATTCTTTTCAAAATGAAGGAAGTGGTAATGTGTCGTTGGTTTGGGAAAACCTTATATGGCCCGACTTTAAATTGGCAGTCACACTTACCTCTTGTATCTTCTTTCGTTGAATTGATCCACATGTTGAGACTTGAGTTTATAAGCATTCAGTGCACCAATAAGTGTTCTAGCGATTTATATTGCCTAGTGCAAAATCTAGTGAGTTTTTAAACAAAGTTATAAACACTTACAATGAGGAGCTCACCGCGATTGAGGATTACAGTGCCGCAACATCGGTGGAAGCCTTTCAGAGGGGGTTCTCCGCAGGTAATCCTGAACTTTATATGTGTTCAAACTTTGATAAAGTGCAGGCAAAAGCATTGTCATGCATTTGACTAGAGGAGGACAACCTCTTTGCCGCTAACAAGACGAAAACACTTAGACCGAGGTCGAAGGCATAGGAAGCGTGAGTCAAGGTATAATATGAACCCTCACAAACCCCCATCGGATCACACCATCCATGTCAATGCACCCCGACCTATTCCAAGCAACTAGACCAACGATCAACAACTTCCTCCAAGGCTATCATTTCACAACTTTAATGTTAATGCAACCAAAGTAGTCAGAACAATGGCTAAGTTGGGAAGTGTAGTCTGTTGGCCTCAGAAAGGTCATATTCCATCCAAGAACAAGGATACCTTGAAGTGGTGTGATTTCCACTTCGATCATGGTCATCACAACAACAACTACATCACGTTAAGGAAGGAAGTCTGCCTTTTACTCTGAAAGGGTTACCTGAAAGATTTAATTTTTGAACGCGCATGTGAGCACCTCAATTGAGGTGAAGATAAGTCCAATCCTCCTCCTCCAAAGCATACTAGCATTATCAATGATATTTCGGGGGGATCGGATGTATGTAGAGTGACCTACTCTGCCGCCAAAAGGCACCCTCACAAAAGCAAGGTTGAAAAGCGTTGAGTGATGACAAAAGGGTACGATAGTATTATACCCATGACCTTTGGGGAGATGGACGAAGGTGATGAAAAACATCATGATAATTTAATCATCTCCCTTACAATTGTGAACTATCAAGTAAAATGAATATTAATTGATAATGGGAGTTCCACTAATTTGTTGATGCTAGATGCCTTGTACAACTCGGGATTAGGACTTGATGACATGGTCAAAAACACAATCGGAGAAATCACCCTTCTGTTCAACGCCTCTTGCGTAAATTACCAGGTAACATCAAAGTGTCAAGTTTCCCTCTCCTTGGGAATTCTAAGAAATCGAAGGTGAACAAAGATTGGCAACTGAGTGTTACTTAGTATCCATGAAGGCTACTTCATCGTCAAAAGACTAGCCCATGGACAAAATATGTTGGCAATTATAGGAATGTAAGATGTCGATGCATTATGCCAAACCCAAGTTGTTGGCAAGTCATTTGAACCACCATCGCCTCCAATTTTGAGTTGCTTTGACATTGAACTTGTAAGTGAGATTTTCCCCCAATTCTAAACCCTAACTTGAATTTTCTTGTCTCTAAGTCAAATTGAGGGTATGTTGGAGGCTAGAGGTTAAATTGAAGAGTAATGGGTTGTTAATTTGTTGAATTTGAAGCTTATTGTTAGAGGTTGGAGTTTTGAGGGCATTTTTGCACAATTCCGAAAATTATGGGCAGTTTCTGTAATTTCTGGAAAGTTAGGGGTATCATCACAAGGTAAGGAATCCTTCTACGAGTATGAAGAAATTTACGGATCTTGATTTGGATGTGTATGTGATGAGTTATGACTATTTGTGTGATTTTGGTGAAAACTTGGTGTTTTAGGGCTATATTGGTGGACAATTGGAAGGTTGGGTTGAAAATATATTTTGATGAAGGCTATGCTTGATAAATCTTCCTAGGCTAAGTAATAGATGAATAAGCATTATGCTTTATGCATAATTTTGTGACTTGAGTGATTGATAGCTTATATCCTATTTTCCTAGTAAATACATGTGTGCATAAGTGGTATGAATGAGTAAAAACGGCAAGACCGCTATTGATTGTTATGAATCCCAATGGGATGATGTGGTTCAGCAATGCCGTTCGAGCTTCGTACGGACCCCAATGGGGACCTTGATGTCGACAATGTCGATGATGAAACTTCAGGATTCCATGGGGGAATACCATGAAGATAATTGGGCAATGCCCTGTGAGTTAATCCCAATGGGAGTGTAGGTTCGGCAATGTCGTTCGTGTTATTACAGACCCCAATGGGGACTATGTGTCGACAATGTCGATGATGTGATTCATGGATCCCAATGGGATGCCGTGAAATTTTGGGCAATGCCCTGCTAGTAAACCCAATGGGGTAAGACGAGATATAACTTCCTCTTTAATATTATTTTCTTTTAGCCATGTGTTCAATGTGTATATATATCCCTATTCATAAATATTATTTTCATTATTTAGTTTCTTTTCAGAGACTAACCCCCATTGGTTGGGGGCTGGCTATGTTTTTGTGCATGGTCAGGTTCAGGTGATGTTCGAGAGCTTGGAGGAGGTCGAGCGCCATAACGATGCTAGGATGGGATTTGGGGTTTTGCTTATGAAGTTGTTCTTTTCTATGACTTATGTTTACCTACTTCTTAACTAGGGAACCGAGTTAGACAATACATGTTGAATACGTTCTTTGTTTCAACCACCATGGCTCAGCATCCTAGTATGCACTATACTTTGTGACTCATGATGTTCATACCAAGTTTTACTCTTCGAGACTTGTTGACTCCTAGAGCTATTGCAAGTTTTATGACTTTATCCTTTAGTTTGGTTTTACTATCTCCTTAGCCTTGAAGGGGTTTCATAAAAACCCTTGGCGCTGTAACAACTCGATTTTTGGGCTGTTACAAAAATTGGTATCAGAGCCAGGTTACGTTTCTGACTTGGGATGGGTAGAAATTGCATCGTCGATCACGCTCCTTCCTCCTTAGTGTTCTCTTATGTCTCTTGACGTTATAATCCAGTATGTGTGTGTTTTATGATTGTGAGTTTCATTACAGATGTTAGGTAAAGGCAGAGGAGTTTCAAGTAGAGGGCGACCTCGTGGATCTCGTGGGGGCCGTCAAGGGGTGCCTCAAGTTAGCCCCGTTAATCCCCCAGTTGTTGAAGCTCCAGTGAATTCTAGTATACCCCCGCCAGTTGTTCCTTCTAGTGGTTTGGATGCAGGATTCCAAACCCTTCTTCAACAAATGATCAATCAAGCGGTTGGTCAAGCTGTACAGACAGCATTAGCTCAAGCTCAAAGTTCAACAATACCTGCACCAATTCTTCATCAAACTCCTCCTTTGTCAGTATCATCTAACGTGGATAGGAGGGATGCTAGTGGCATTGCAACTGCTTTTGAAAAGATGAAACCGCCAACCTATGATGGATCAGGCGAGCCAGCTGAGGTAGAACATTGGCTCAAACACATGGAAAAGTATCTTGATAGGGTGAAATGCCCAGAGGATCAGAAGGTATCTAATGTCTCTTTCTATCTCACCAAGGAGGCAGATGATTGGTGGGACTCGGTTAAACCCATTGAGGGTGAGATGAGTTGGGACGAATTCAAGACAAAGATACGTACTCGGTTCTATCCTTTAACGCTTCTAAAGACAAAGTTGTCGGAGTTCTTACACCCACCTCCTGAGGGGATGCCAGTGGCTAATGCCATCACCAAATATCATCAGCTTTTACGTTATGCTACATCAGTGATTCACAATGAAGAGGATAAGATCGACTACTTTGAGCCATGGCTTGCCCCTGAAGTGAGAACGTATATGACGGGGCATAAATGTGTTACCTTGGAGGAGTATCGAGACAAAGCTCTGAAGGTTGAAAGGAGACTCGAAGCTGAGAAGTCAATGACTTCGAGTTACAAGAAACAGAAGACCTTGTCAACCCATTTGGGTGCTAAGGAAGATGGACCAAGGAGACATCCACCTTCAACTAAGTCTGGTCAGATGGCGGGATCACAAAGAACTAGTGGCTCTCATGGAACACCTCTTGAGTGGTACTGTTGCCATAACTGTAAGAGTAGCAAGCATTACAAGGCAGATTGTCCTAAGGAGGCTCAGAAATGCTACAAGTGTGGGGAAAAAGGACACATCGCAACTTTCTGTAAGGGGGAAAAGGGGAATACCTCTCAATCTCAAATCTCTTCCTACCCCCCACGAGGATCATCTTCTCAGCCTCTTCCACAGACACAGTCTCATCAAGCTATTGGTGGATCAAAAGGAAGAGGACGTGTGTATGAGATGAGAGCCAACGAGCCTAATGCATCCATAGCTACAGGTACGCTCTGGATTCAATCACAACCTGTTTGTATTCTATTTGATACTAGAGCTACGCATTCTTTTATCTCTGAATTGTGTGTGACTAGACTAGGTCTCACTTGTGCTAGTGATTGTGAATCATTTGTGGTTGGTCTACCAAATGGTAGTAAGCTAGTTGGGACCCGTGAGTGCAAGAATTTTCCTATTCGCATAGGCGTTCAGGACTGGGTCGCTGACTTGATTGTAATAGATTTATGTCATTATGATGTGATCTTGGGCATGGATTGGCTTGTACGCAATGGGGCGGTAATGGACCTACGTAAAAGAACGATTACGATAACTGTTGAGGATGGAACAATTCATGTGTTTGAGGGTCGTGATCCTAGTGAATTAGGTTTGATCATCAGTGCTATGGCAGCATCACGATTGTTAAGGCAAGGATGTCAAGGATATATGTGTTATGCTTTGGAAGATGATAAGGAGATATCCCGATTGTCTGACATACCTATTGCTTGTGAGTTCCCAGATGTATTTCCTGAAGATTTGCCTGGCCTACCTCCCCATAGAGATGTGGACTTTGCAATAGAGCTTGAACCGGGGACAACTCCAGTTTCTAAGTCACCTTACAGAATGGCACCTTTAGAGATGCAAGAATTAAAGAAGCAATTAGAGGAGTTGGCGGAAAAAGGTTTCATTAGGCCGAGTGCGTCCCCTTGGGGAGCACCTGTAATTTTTTTGAAAAAGAAGGATGGATGTCTTCGTCTCTACATTGATTACAGGGAATTGAATAAGGTGACAGTTAAGAATAAATACCCTCTGCCTCGGATAGATGATTTATTAGACCAACTGCAAGGTTCGGTCGTCTTCTCAAAGATTGACCTAAGGTCGGGTTATCATAAATTGAGGATTCGGGATGAGGATATTGCTAAAACAGCATTCCGAATGAGGTATGGTCATTATAAATTTGTGGTGATGCCTTTCGGACACACTAATGCCCCTGCTGTTTTTATGGAGTTGATGAATTGTGTGTTCATTGAATACCTAGACCGGTTTGTCGTGGTATTCATACATGATATACTGATATACTCTCATAGTAGGGAGGAGCATGTCGAACATCTCAGAATTGTTCTTAACGTACTAAGGAAACAACAGTTGTTTGCTAAATTGTCAAAATGTGACTTCTTGATGACTGAAGTAGCTTTCTTAGGGCATATAGTGACCGCTGAAGGTGTGAAAGTTGAACCACAAAAGATTAAGGCTGTTTCAAATTGGCAACCGCCGAAAGGCGTGAGAGAAGTGCGGAGGTTTCTAGGTTTGGCCGATTATTACAGAAGATTTGTGGAGGGGTTTTCCAAGATTGCCCAAACATTGACCAATCTATTACGTAAGACTAAGAAATTCAAATGGGACCAGAAATGTCAAGAGAGTTTCGAGAAACTCAAGAGAAGGCTTACATGTGCTCTAGTCTTGGCACTACCTCACGGAACAGATGGATTTGTAGTGTATAGTGACGCATCAGGTCAGGGACTTGGCTATGTATTAATGCAGCATGGTAAAGTGATAGCTTATGCCTCCCGCCAGCTAAAACAACACGAGGTCAACTATCCTACTCATGATCTGGAACTTGCAGCTGTGGTCTTTGCTTTGAAAATTTGGCGTCATTATCTTTTCGGAGTGACTTGTCAGATTTACACCGACCACAAGAGCCTGAAATATATTTTCACCCAGAAAGAGCTAAATATGAGGCAGAGAAGATGGTTAGAACTGATAAAATATTATGATATTGATATTTTATACCACCCGGGCAAAGCCAATGTAGTAGATGACGCTCTAAGTCGAAAGTCAACTCAGGAAAAAGTTGTTGCGTGCCTAACCTTACAGCCAAGGTTGCAAAGAGAGTTCATAGAAAATGAGATTGAGATTCGGCTTCAAAGTAGTGAAGGAGAATTATGTTTGTTGGAGATTCAATCCTCTTTGTTGGAGTTGATAAGACAAAGGCAACCACTAGACATACAACTGAGTAAGATCATAAATGAAGTGCATCAAGGGAAGACACCGGGATTTGTGGTGCATGATGATGGAATATTAAGGTTTAGGAACCGAATTTGTGTTCCTGCAGATGAGGAAATTAAAACCATGATTATGAAAGAGGCTCACTCATCGCCCTACTCAGTACATCCTGGCGCCAACAAAATGTATAAGGATCTCAAACAAAATTTCTGGTGGAGCTATATGAAGAGGGAAGTAGCCGAATATGTGTCTAGATGCTTGACTTGTCAACAGGTTAAAATCGAACATCAGAGGCCAACAGGTTAATTACAGCCACTTCCAATTCCAGAATGGAAATGGGAAGATATCTCCAAGGATTTTGTATTAGGTTTACCTTCATCAGAAAGAGGCATGAATGCCATTTGGGTCATAGTCGATCGGTTGACCAAGTCCGCCCACTTCCTACCTATCAAGAAGGTGTGGGGACCCGACCGGCTAGCGGAGCTGTATGTTCAAGAAATAGTGCGGTTACACGGTATTCCCAAGACTATAGTGTCTGATCGAGATGGTCGTTTTGTTTGTCATTTTTGGAATTCCTTGCATGCGGCAATGGGTACAGAATTGAGGTTTAGCACAGCCTTCCACCCCCAAACTGATGGTCAATCTGAGAGAACCATTCAGACCTTAGAAGATATTTTGAGGACGTGTGCTTTAGATTCGCCAGGAAAGTGGGAGAGAAAATTGGCATTAGTGGAGTTCACCTATAACAACAGTTGGCATGCATCGATACAAATGGCCCCATACGAGGCCTTGTATGGAAGGAGGTGTCGGACTCCTTTGTGTTGGGATGACCTATCAGAGAGGTATCTAGTGAAGCCAGATATTTTGCAACGCACTCAGGAGGAGGTTGCCTTGATTAGACAGAGAATCTTGTCTGCTCAGAGTCGCCAAAAATCGTATGCAGATGTGCGTCGTCGCCCACTTGAATTTCAAGTCGGAGAACATGTGTTTGTACGGGTGTCACCTACTAAGGGTGTTTTCAGAGTTGGTAGAAGAGGGAAGTTGAGCCCTCGCTATGTAGGACCCTTTGAGATTTTGAAAAGGGTCGGATCACTAGCCTACCGTTTGGCATTACCACCTTAAATGAATCGGGTGCATAATGTTCTCCATGTGTCACAATTAAGAAAGTATGTTTATGACCCTGCACATGTGATTCATTATGAAGAGGTCGAGTTTGAGGAAGATGGCACATATGAAGAGAAGCCAGTTAAGAAACTCGAGTATGAGGAGAGACGCTTGAGAAACAAGGTAATTCCACTCATAAAGATATTGTGGTCTAAACATGGAACCAATGCAGCTACATGGGAACTCGAAACAAATATGAGAGAGCGCTATCCTTCCTTGTTCGAGACTTAGTTTCGAGGACGAAACTCTTTTAAGGGGGGGAGTATGAAATACCCCTTAAAATATTAGGTTCGTAATTACTTACCTCTTGTTATTATTATTATTATTATCGCTCATATCTTTTATTTATTTACGAAGAATGAGGCTAACGAACTTAATTGTTCATTATCCTTGTTGGAGCATTCTTGAGACATGAATAAAAAAAAAGAACTTAATTGTTCATTATCCTAGTTGGAGCATTCTTGAGACATGAATAAAAAAATACCATATTATTAAAAGGAGTGGTATTTTGAAATGACTATTCTACCCTTAAAAACTAGGGTGCCCAAGCCTTATCTCCTTCCTCCCCTTCATCTTCTTCCTCTCCATCCCTTTTCACGCACCACGTTTTGGATCTCCTTGGCTAGCCACACCATCTTTTGGCCTCTCTCAAGCCTCCCACACCTTGGTTAAGTTGTTGGCAAGTCATTTGAACCACCATCCCCTCCAATTTTGAGTTGCTTTGACATTGAACTTGTAAGTGAGATTTTCCCCCAATTCTAAACCCTAACTTGAATTTTCTTGTCTCTAAGTCAAATTGAGGGTAAGTTGGAGGCTAGAGGTTAAATTGAAGACTAATGGGTTGTTAATTTGTTGAATTTGAAGCTTATTGTAAGATGTTGGAGTTTTGAGGTCATTTTTGCACAATTTCGAAAATTCTGGGCAGTTTCTGTAATTTCTGGAAAGTTAGGGGTATCATCACAAGGTAAGGAATCCTTCTAAGAGTATGAGGAAATTTACGGATCTTGATTTGGATGTGTATGTGATGAGTTATGACTATTTGTGTGATTTTGGTGAAAACTTGGTGTTTTAGGGCTATATTGGTGGACAATTGGAAGGTTGGGTTGAAAATATATTTTGATGAAGGCTATGCTTGATAAATCTTCCTAGGCTAAGTAATAGATGAATAAGCATTGTGCTTTATGCATAATTTTGTGACTTGAGTGATTGATAGCTTATATCCTATTTTCCTAGTAAATACATGTGTGCGTAAGTGGTATGAATTAGTAAAAACGGCAAGATTGCTATTGATTGTTATGAATCCCAATGGGATGATGTGGTTCGGCAATGCCGTTCGAGCTTCTTACGAACCCCAATGGGGACCTTGATGTCGACGATGTCGATGATGAAACTTCAGGATTCCATGGGGGAATACCTTGAAGATAATTGGGCAATGCATTGTGAGTTAATCCCAATGGGAGTGTAGGTTCGGCAATGACGTTCGTGTTATTACAGACCCCAATGGGGACTATGTGTCGACAATGTTGATGATGTGATTCATGGATCCCAATGGGATGCCTTGAAATTTTGGGCAATGCCCTGCTAGTAACCCCAATGGGGTAAGACGAGATATAACTTCCTCTGTAATATTATTTTCTTTTAGCCATGTGTTCAATGTGTATATATATCCCTGTTCATAAATATTATTTTCATTATTTAGTTTCTTTTCAGAGACTAACCCCCATTGGTTGGGGGTTGGCTATGTTTTTGTGCATGGTCAGGTTCAGGTGATGTTCGAGAGCTTGGAGGAGGTCGAGCGCCATGACGATGCTAGGATGGGATTTGGTGTTTTCCTTATGAAGTTGTTCTTTTCTATGACTTATGTTTACCTACTTCTTAACTAGGGAACCGAGTTAGACAATACATGTTGAATCCGTTCTTTGTTTCAACCACCATGGCTCAGCATCCTAGTATGCACTATACTTTGTGACTCATGACGTTCATACCAACTTTTACTCTTCGAGACTTGTTGACTCCTAGAGCTATTGCAAGTTTTATGACTTTATCCTTGAGTTTGGTTTTACTATCTCCTTAGCCTTCAAGGGGTTTCATAAAAACCCTTGGCGTTGTAACAACTCGATTTTTGGGTTGTTACATGCGGTGCAAGGTTGGAATTTTCTTTTGCAGGATGTCTCGTACTTAAATTGTGTACTAATTTTCCGAAGAGCTAGTGATGTGGTCGGTAAATATCGGACCGAGTTGTACAAGGCCAGGTCACTTGGTGTTCTAAGGCTTCTGAAGATCCTTCATCTCGGTGGAGAGAACGTCAGCTGTCCATTTCGCACACCCCGGGATGGGTTGACCTGTTGTCCGAGGCGCTATTATTTTAGTGTCATACTCACCCCGATTCCGATCTCTTTTTGCCGTTTTTCGAGGATTTGTACTTTTCTTAGTTGTTTCTTCTTGCCTAGGGGTTTTGTTTTTTAATTCACTTAGCCGTTCACGGGTGCCGTTTTCCTTAACGGCCTCTTGGATTACCAAACCTTTTTGATACTCCGAAGTCTTACCTATTTCAAAAAAAAATATACTTCCCACGTATGTACACACATATTAGAGAACTTCTTCTGCCACAAAGAAAAATTAAATAAAGTAAATATAAAAGTGAGTGGGTGTGGGGAGTTACAAAAGACAAACTGATTTGACTCCTTATATACAGAGGGGATTCAATCTGCAGAAAAACTCCTTCCCCCGTTCAAAATTTCAGATTATCCCCCCTCATCTGCAAACAAAAAAAAACGCAAGATGAATATAGAAGCTCGATAGAAAAGTAAAAGAGGGAAAAATCAAAGAAATAGAGGGAAAAAAACGAGAGGAAGAGAAGATTGAAGAATGTAGCATGAAGTTTTTTTATTCCTCCCTCTTTCCCTTCTCAAAGAATTCATGTTTGATAATCCTAATTCCGCCCTTGACAATCTAGTTAGAGACTCATGTGGCATGGATTCAAGGCCTTGTTTCACTTGTGTGTTGAAAGGAGTTTTTGGGTGAAAAGTAATTTTTAGTGTCTTGAAAAACGTAAAAGTAGAGAGAGTTGCACGAATTTCAAGAGTATTAAAAGTGGTTGAAAAGACTTTTGTGGGGAAAGTGAAACAAGGCCGTGTCATTTCATGAAATGTCTTTGGGATTGTTTCTAATAAAATTGGAACAGTTAGTTCCTAAAATTCAAAAATTAATTAATTTTCCTCTTGAATAATTACTTAGGTTTCAAATTTAATTAATCTCATTAAAGTGCATGTTATTAATTTGTGTATTTTTTAAGAGTCAGGTTCACGTGCGAATGGACGCTCATGTGCGAAATAAGAAAGAACAAGAGCCGTTGGATCAAGAAAAATCAAAGGCGCTGATCATTTCACTTAAAAAGGGGAAAAAAACGGCACGTGCGAATTATTGGCGAATTATTCGCGTATTTTTGAAAAAAACGGAAATAAGACACGCGCCTAGATTGTTCATCAGTATTATGGATTTGTTCATCATTAATGTGGATTTGTTCATCAAAACTGTGATTTTGTTCATCAAAACTGTGATTTTGTTCATCAAAACTGTGATTTTGTGCATAAATAAAATATTGCTTGTGCATCAAAAATCTATTGTTTGTACATAAAAAATGAACAAATGTTTATCAAAATTACATGCAATATGTTCATCAACATTGTGATTTTGTTCATAAAAAACGAAAATATTTATTCATTGGTTTTGACATATTTGTTCATCGGTTTGTGCATATTTGTTCATTGCCTTTTTCATATAATTGTTCATTACTAGATGCATATTTGTTCACTAGTAACCTCAATTTGTTCATTGCTATATATGTATTTGTTCATTAATAACATCAATTTGTTCATACCTAAATAAGGCACAAGCACTCCTCTTCGATTTGTTGTTATCTCGTTCTTTTAGCATACACCATATTATTGCAAAGTCAAATTCTTTATCTATTGTCTTTTGCATTCAAGTTTCTACATCAAACTTATCTTAATTTGGTACTATATTAAAGCAATTCATTCGTATTATAGTTTGAATTCAAGATAGCCTTAAAGCACAAAATAAATGCAAAAACGCACAAATAGATAGTCCTAAATGTACAAGTTGATGGTATTAATAGTTCTAAATGTACAAGTTGATAACCTTGACACATAAAACATAAGTTATTTCAATTCACAAATAAGGGTATAATAATGAACAAATAAGGTTATATCAATGAACAAATAAGGGTATATCCATGAACAAATAGGGTATATCAATGAACAAATAATGGTATACCAATGAACAAAAAAGAAGTATACTAATGAACAAATAATGGTATACCATGGGTATATCAATGAACAAATATGGGTATATCAATGAACAAATACGAGTATATCAATGAACAAATTTGGGTATATCAAAACTAATTATATTTACATAAAAACTACATAATATTTTATTTCTACACATAAATAAGGTTAAAAAAATAAAATTAAAAATTAAAAAAGTTCAAAATCAATGAACAATGTTATCAAAAACTCAATGCACAATTAGTTAGTATTGATGAACAATTGGTGAATATTGATGAACAAATCGCTATTTCTGATGAACAAACTGGGCGCGTCTCATAAAAAGGTATTTTCGAAAATTTCGTGAATAATTCGGAAAAAATTCGTCCGTGTCGTATTTTATTGAAAAATACGCGAATAATACGAGAAAATTCGTCCGTGCCGTATTTTATTTTTTTTAATATATGTTTAATCAGAGACGTTGATTTTTTGGAATGAACGATCGAGATTTATTCTTATTTCCCACACAGGCGACCATTCGCACAAGACTCTTTTTCTTATTTTAAAGCCTTATCTATTTCTAACAGTAGTGTCAAATTAAACACTTACAAGTTACAATCTATGAAAGGATATAGGCTCAAAATATAATTAAATTAATTATGCACACAAATAAGGAGATTAATGAAGCATAAGCTATATAAAGCAAGTCACATGGATTGACAAGTCAAGTCACATGATTTGCTTAACTAAAATTGATTTCCACAGGGTGAACGAATTTGATTTAAAAATGGTTTAATTACCAACTCGCCCACCCAATAAATTATCTATAAAATTGACCCACTAAAAATATTTTCATATAAATTATGATTAATATATAATTGGACTATTTAATGCACAAAGCTTGGTCCAAAAATATTATTAGTCATATTTCAATTTGGATCAACCAATCAAATTGTTCTTTATCAGAACTACGTAAGGAATTGACTCCTATAAAACACTACGTAGGTAACTCGATATCAAATTAAATCATTAAAGTGATCGATAAGACTTAAAAAGTCAAGCTCAAAGCATAATTAATTAATTAATTATACATGTATAACCCATATTCTTAAAATTAGATTTTGGCTAATACATAGTTATGATCATTTAAAGCACAAAGCTTGGTCTAAAAATTTTAATACGTGGGCAACCCGTCAAAAGTCAGGTGCAACCCAAATTCCAAAATAAACCAAATTCTTTGTATTTTTATGACTTTTAATTAAAGAGAAATTAGTACCCCATGCCCCTCTTTATAAATTTGTTTACAAAAGTGCCTAGTGATTTTCAATGTTACATCAATGCCCAAAATAATAGCATGAATGCCCAAAAATTTAGCAATAATACCCAAAATCATGCCCTTTCCTTTTTGGACAAATATTAAAAAAAATCATTTTTTTAAACTTTAAAATACGAAAATCAATTTCAATCTAAAATTAAAATTGGTTTTTGCCCCGGTCACCATATATCTCCAATGGCAGCATTTCAACCAGATTCATGGGGCTATATGAATCTGGAGATGGCAAAAAGATTGTGTTGTTTGTGGAACAACGCACGATTGATTTGGTATGATATCGAACATGGCACCACTGAATTCTTTGAGTATGATATAAACGATACAAAATTGTCAATGGTAGATGTAGGAAGCTAGCAAGATTATTCTAATTTCTGGTTCGATTGATGTTTATTTCTGTGAAATTATTTTGTGGGATTAATAAGTTTGATTTGTTAGTGTTACAAAGGCTGTCAAATTTTGTTTTTATTTTTTAGCAACTCGTGGAAGTACATTGGGATCTTCATTATGATACGTACGTCTCTAGAGAACCAATATGCTTTTACTATGAAACAAATAAGAAAACAAAGGCCATCATACGAGTAACCGTATTTGAAAATGTCTGAAAACTAGTGTTGAATATTATCATAGGCAAATGTGCTTTTATGAAAGAATCTATCTAGTTGATGCACGTACCCTTTTGAAAGGGATCAAATCATACGTAGTTCTATCGAACACAAAGTTCATTTTATTTTATTTAATATTTGCGACTGATCTTGATTTGTTTAATTTGTATCAAGTTTCCTACGTAGTTCATGAAAGAACATCAAGTCCTCACGTAGTTCTATAATTTTAGACTAAATCTTATTTTAACCCCAAATCATAAGAGTCAAAATAAACCTCAAAAAGTCATAAGGATAATTTTATAAATATATCAATTTTATGGCCAATTTAAATTATTAGCCAAACTTAAAAGCTTTGTACGTTGATTCAGTATATACATGTTCTCAAGTATACGTATATGAGCATACTAATCAATATGGGCCTCGGTTTAGCCCAACAAAAACTTCCCTTAATAAATCAAATCAATTTAGTCTAATTTGAAAAAGAAAATCAAATCCTAACTGAATTTATTTTCTTTAAAATTTCGAGACTTAAAATATTAGTCTCCATATTTATCTCAAAATTTGAATTGCCGATTGGGATTATTTAATTATCTTAATTAAATTTAATGCCCCATTAAACATTAATATTGTTATCTTTTTAAAGAAGTTTCTTTATTTAAATGTGCTAAATATAAAAATAGCACTGTGTCTTCTCAAAATCAAATTCGACACTTTGAACTCAAAACAACCAGCAGATTCAAACACTTTTGTCAACCTTTCGTCTCAGAAGATATCCGATCAAAAGGTGTGAATTTTAATTAACCCTTTTTTCCTCTTTGTTTGTAGAAACAAGTTTAACTTTTTCTTCCAATAATCTGAAATTAGGGTATAAGTTGGGGGTATTCATTAATTATTTGACAGAGCGATCACTCAGTGATCTAAACAAAGAACCCATTCATATATTAATTAACCTAGATCCAATTTTAAGGCCATGAAGTATATCCTTGACAGGGATTCATCAAATATACTCTGAGGCAATACCCGTTTAAATTTTAGGGTGTGATTTTCCTTAATAATTAATACCCATTGCCAATATACAAACAAGGCATGGACAATGTCAGGCTCTTTGTCTATATTTTTTTAGAGTCAATATTCAGTAGAAAGATTCATGGCTTTTGTGCCCTTTTTCATGTTCGTTTCTGATCATACTTGCATAATATATAGCATATAGGCAAGTAATTAACTATGTACTCGCTTCAATTATGTCATACGATCAATTATATGTTCTCCCGTGTAATCTCATTTAAAATTTCAGAAACCAATCGGGCATTATAACGGCATGAAAAAAAGGCTTAATTGGTGTGGTGTTCGGATCCACTCGGTTCCTCCCAGGCCACAAATGACTAATTTACATGGTGTTCGGATCCACTCGGTTCCTCCCAGGCCATGAAATTAACCAATAGAATACATTTAAGAGAAGATAATCAAGAGTATATAAAATCAAGAATATGTGTGGTGTTCGGATCCACTCGGTTCCTCCCAGGCCACAAAATCATTTTTAAACGAATTTATAAACAAATTTAAACTAGGTTTTGAAAGAAAACACAATATATATTCATGTACAGTGTACAGGCACATGTACATATATCAAATTTGTACTACCTTTCTATCCAGAAATGAACGATATGGGTAAATGGTAATGGTGGTTGACTAATGATGATTGATAGGACCTCACAATCACTATGTATATGCACTGTACGTATTTTCTTTTCTCACTTTTTACTCTTGAAAGACTTCTTCTCTTTTGTGTTTACAGATTACAGTTTTTTTTTCTTCTGAAAGCAGGAACCCCCCATCAACAATCAGCCATTTGGTGATTTATACTCGTACTCTCAAAGGTGGTTAATTAACCGCCTTTAAAACTGGTTTATTCCCTATTTATTATCATATATTTCTTTTAAAAATGGAACAACTGCAATAGCGGACAACTTCCATTTTAAAGTTACAAATGTAACTAGCAGATGTATTGTTGTATCATAGTATTTTTGTTTTGAATAAACAAAATAAAGTAGGGGATGGAAATAAATCCATTTGTATATTTAAATCCTACTTTAACAAATTACACACATACTACTTTTAATATACGTGTGTAATATTCAGTATAACTCCATTAAACGACTCATACTGAATTAATTAATTCAATGGCCTCAAGTCATTTGTGTATGATAGAATTAATTATATGATCAAAGGAATTGTTAAATTTTCGGGTAAACAGAGACCCCCCAAACTTTGGACAAGTAAAGAATTGAACTTGTTCAAAGTTTGGATGCTCCTCAATTTTTATTTTTAAATTAATCATGCCTTATACTTGCAGGCTATTATGGACTCTTTTGGACAACTGGGTAGCCAAAGAGCAATAGGGACCGATGGCCATGTGATAAAAGGTAGTCGTTTGTACAATCGATCAGGTTCTTTCAAGGATCTGGCTATCAATTACCAAGCGCCTTCTCAAATAACATGGACACCGAAGGAAGAATTTACTGAAGGTTATTTCATATTTCGGCTCTTTGAAGAGAGCGAATGCGTCCTTAGCCATAATGAACAAGGGCGCCATCTCAAAGGTGTCTTTCTTGAGAAAGTTCATGTTGATCGAGGAGGTCTTAACCCATTCCCTATCACAGAAGACTTCTACCCAGTCTTGCAAAGACTTCTGAAAAGCAGGATTAATTGGGGCTCAGAATTTTCTTTCAGAGGTCTGGCTGGCTTTTCTCACTGTGTAATGGAGTGGACCGAACAAACTCTAGAACGTTATGAGCAAACCCTTCGTCATGCAGACATCTATGAGCTTGTGACAGTCTCACAATTTCCCTATATGTATGACACGGAGGTATGGAGAGCTTTTTGTGAACTCTGGAGCCCTTTGACAAACACACTGCATCAAGGAGGTGGTGAATTGGGCATAACTTTGAACGATCTTAAGCAGATTGGAGGTTTACCCATCCTTGGGGAGCCTTATGAAGAATTCTTGCCACCCAATGAACAACTTCTGGATCAATCAAAATTTCCACCTACTGTTATGGAGCTTTTGCAAATACATTCAGCCCTTTGTAAACACTATAAGGTGACAGAAGTGTCCTGGTGGAAATGGCAGACTCACTTTTACAGGGGGGAGTTAAAATACGGAGCTTACAAGTACTCTTTTGAAGAGAAGCGTCCTAAGACACAAGACTTGCAAGACCTTCCTAAGATAAATGTTTCAAAGCTGCTACCACTACATGTGAGTCACAAAGGGCATCTAGCAGCTTTCTTGGCCCTTTTGCTTAGCAGGCTTGTTTTACCACATGAAGGTAAGTTTATACGACCCCAGACATTTGTAATGGCTTGCTTAATGGCGGAGGGAACCAAAATTTCACTAGCTCCTACAGTTTTAGGCCATATTTCTCACGGTTTGGGAGAGATGGCGACTCATGAGCTGGCCCCGGGTAGTGCTAATCCCTCTTTTGCTATTCATTTCGTGATCGGCTGGTTGGGGGAGTATTTCTATTGTTTATATAAACGTCGTCCAGATGATGAATTTAGCGAAAAGTTTCCACTCCTGGCTAGATATTCTGGAGTTCAAGCCAAAGTGATGAATATACACGAAGCCAGGTCAATATTCAGGCACACAAAATACTTGTCGTATCGAGCCATAAATTTTGGAGACGAGTCTAAGAGTATAGAGTGCCTTGACTTAGATGGTTTGCCAGACTCTGATTTCGAGCGATTGCTTTCTATACGCTCCAGCATATTACCTGTTAGAGTAGGCAATGAGTTGATTTTAGAACCGTATTATCCTAACAGGTATGCACGTCAACACGGCTTTGAGCAGGGTGTTCCTACTAATATGCTGAAATTTAGCTTTTCCCAGAGGAGTCGACGGTCTTTGGAAGAATTTGCTCTTAATTGTGCTCGCTTCTATGATAGAAACACGGGAGCCAAATTCCATATCCCAATTTCCTATCATCCTGGCTCCTGTACCTTAGGCTATTGCAAATGGTGGGTTAGAACATCAACCCCTTACTTGGGCCAACCGATGGGCAAAATTCAGTCCACTTTGGTGGGGAAGATCATTTTGAGGAATCCTACCTACATCATATCTGATATGAAGAACTTCTCATGTGGACATAAAGATCATGTGAAGTTTTCTGATTCCGATTCATCTTCTGATGAGACAACCCCCGAACCAGTTGGGACATCAGCCTTCAACATACGATCATCCAAGAGGCCAATTAGGGAGAGATCTCCAAGTGACGATGTACACTTTAAAAGAGCCAAATACGTCAATCAAGACAAGTCTTCCGACTCGATTTCTGAGGAGCAGGTTGATTATGATGATGAACCAACATTCACGCCCTTCTTTGACTCTAGCAATGCAGCCTCGGAGAGAATGAGCCGTCGACTTCTGAGATAAATCCCGTCAGCAATGCAATTGTAGTTTTTGCTGAACCGCAAACTTCTGTAACAGAGCAAAGTTCCCTTGACGTTACCCCCCTTGAGATTGTACCGGCCACTCTGCATAGCCTACTTTCCTTGCCAATGGATGATTGGATCCGAGACAGCCTCAGGAATGGTGTTAATTCAATTCTGAAGCAAATGTCAAACCTCAAATCTCCATTAGAGTTGACGCTCGAACGTCCCCGTATCTCTCAATCGGTGGACACACTACAGGCTATTGCTGATCTTAATAACATCAATATCTCAAAATTTGTCTCGCAAGTTCAAGAAGTATTCAACGTGGCCGAAACTCTTATCACAATAACGACCATGGTGGATGTTAAACATGTAGAGAAGCTGTCCGCCGAATTTGCTCACCGCTACAGTGACCTTAAGTTGAAACAAACTGAACTCTCTCAATTGTCCCAGGAGTCTCTTGTCATACAAGAGAAAGAAGCTGAACTCTCAGCCTTGAAAGAGCAGGTTAAAAGGATGGAAGCTGACCTGAGCAACAAGAAAGCCAGCTCGGAGGCAAGAAATACTACCCTTACAAGTTCTATTCAACAATGTGAACGTGAACTGCAGCAATTGCAAACTGAACTTGACCGAGCTTGACAAGCGAAGGTCGAAGAGCTAAATGCCAGGAAATCTCACTTGCAGGATCTGCTCACCAGCCTGTTCATATTTGCGCCTCTGTGTTGAAATGCTTCAGCTCACTTTAACAAGTAAGCTGCAAGTTTGCTTTATTTTTTTTATCAGGCTATACAGTACATACGTTTGATTTACTGATGCCTTCTATCCACTCTTTCAGATTGAGGATGCAGATGACTGATGCTTTCCGGACAAAAATTGAACGTTTCATGAATTTGGCAACATTTTAGCCATTTGCTTTTGGCTCTTTCCATTTATTCAATTTTATGGCCTGTAAGCGTGACTTAACCGGCAGACGTGGCATACTACATGCCCTGCAACTTTCAATTATTATGTATATTTTTTTAACTTTAATTCCACTAGACATCATCAGCTTTATATACTTGACTTTTTACACCACAACTTAAAGACTAGCTGGGATTTAGTCTTAATTTTCTGTTCTAATTGAGTTTCATCTTGACACACATGCATGTACGTGTCATTTTTGTAATTCCGTCCATGAATCAAAGCATTATCACAAAAATACTATGTTTTCGGTACAGCGATTCGTAACTATTATTCTAATGGGCTGCACCGCATTCAAACACTAATAGTAAGCGTTTGGCCCTATGAGTTATAATATATATAGCAACTACCTTAGCAATAGTCTCCCATTTACACTTTTAATGGAAAATCCAAATCCCTTTTTTAATTGCATACCATTTTCCATGGATTTGAATGGAAGATCACACTTTCTCTTTTTCTTTACTTAATTTCTAAGTGTACTCGTTATATATATTACATAGTTCCGGCATGTACACATTACATGGGAAACAATATATATATATTTTTTTGAGGGATCAAGCCTACCGTAGTTCAAGGTTTTGTTAATTAATTAATTAACTTTTTTTTTTAACTCACATGCATCAGAGGTTAAATCTAGACCCACCTTCTAGGAAGGGTTGCCTAAATTTTACCCAACTATCATGTGCATGTGAGATACATTTTAATTATTTATCCACCGTATGCATCATAAGTACAACCCGATGCTCGAATCGTCTCCACTTTCATTTGCATACTATGGATTTTAAATAAAGTATTTCTTTACAAATTTTCCATTCACACAAGAATATAGAACTCCACCATCAATGTTCGAGAGTTCATAGGCACCTTTAGGGAAGACCCTAGTAATGACATATGGTCCTTCCTATTTCGACTCAAATTTTCCTTGTGCTTTTCGGTTTACGACAATTGGCCTCCTTATAGTAAGAACCAAATCGCCAACCGAAAGGGAACGGAATTTGACTCGTTTATTAAATGCTCCAGCGACTTGGGCTTGGTAGATTTCGAGTCTTTGTTGTGTTGCTAGCCTATGCTCATCCAATGCTTCCAGCTCGGCTAGGCGAATCTTGACATTTTCCTCAGGATCCGTAAGTTGCGCCGCAACTCTAAGAGATGGCAATTGCACTTCCAAGGGTAAAACAACTTCTGAACCGAAGACTAGATTATAAGGCGTACAACCCGCTGATGTTCGAACGGTTGTTCGATACGCCCATAGTGCTTCAGGGAGGCGTTCATGCCAATCCCTTTTGGATTTTGAAACCATCTTCTTAAGAATTTTACAAAGGACCTTATTAAATGCTTCGGCTTGACCATTTGAGGTTGGGTTGTAACTCGATGAGAAACTATGTTTAAACCCGAACTTCTTGGCCTGCTTCACCATGTATTGGTTTCTAAAATAGAGAGCATTGTCGGAGATTATCTTTGAAGGGACTCCGTATCTATAAATCAAATGAATCCTTATAAAATCGACGACTTCTTTTGCTCCAACTGCCTTTAAAGATATAGCCTCAGCCCATTTAGAAAAATAATCTGTCGCGGCCAAAATGTATTGGTGACCACGAGATGAAGATGGTTTTATAGGTCCTACCACATCAAGACCCCATGCATTGAAGGGCCATGATAACGTAGATGGATGAAGAAGTTGGGGTGGTTGGTGAATGAAGTCACCATGAATTTGGCAAGCATGACAAGCCTTAGCAAACATCATTGCATCTTTTACCATGGTTGGCCAATAATAACCCAACCGTTTAACTTGGTCAACTAGTTTAGGACCAACTTGATGTGCCCCCCACACCCCAGCGTGAGTTTGAGCCAAGATATGCTTACTTTCCTCCTTTGACAAGCACCTAAGTAATATTCCATCAAAGGCCCTTCGATACAACGTATCGTTTCTCAATAAGAACCTTGGTGCTCGTCGTTTTATATCCACCCTTTTCTTTGAATCTTCAGGTAGAATTCCGTATTGAAGATACTCAATTAGTGGTTGTCGCCAATCAGAATCTTCTTCAATCTCGTAAACTGAAACGACTTTCACTTCTTCAAATTCTGCAAGTCTATCTAGGGACGACTCTAGTACATGACGCTCCCCAATTGTGACTTGAATTTCCCTTTCATCAGGTAGCGTTAATGACGCTGCTAATTTAGCTAGAGCATCAGCTTTACCATTTTCAGACCTGGCTACATGCACAATTTCTATACCATCAAATTGATGCATGAGTTCTCTTGCCCTTTGGCACAAAGGGATTAGGCTTGAAGTTCTAACCTCATATATGCCATTTACTTGTCTGATGACTAATTGAGAATCACCAAACACCCTTAAAGGATCAATATGCATTTCAAGGGCTACTTCGAGGCCTATGATAAGTGCCTCGTATTCTGCCACATTATTTGTGCAATTCTCTAGTAGAGAAAAGGAATAAGGCACTAATCCGCCAGAGGGTGTGACAAAGACAATACCCACCCCAGCGCCTTTTCTTCCCGCTGCACCATCAAAATATAATTGCCATATATCTTCTTCCACTACAAAAACCTCTTCATCAGGAAGGTCGTATAGCAACTCCTCAGTATCCAAGGTTGGATGGGAAGCAAGGAAATCGGCAATAACCTGCCCTTTTATAGCCTTTTGAGGCACAAATTTGATGTCGAAGGGAGCTAGGAGCATCGCCCATTTGTCCAACCTTCCTGATTGCACAACCTTCGAAAGGATATATCTTAAAGGGTCTGCCTTGGAGATCAAGGTAATTTGGTGGGATAATAGGTAATGTCGTAACTTTTGAACGGCGAATACCAATGCTAAGCAAATCTTCTCCATGGAGGAGTAGTTGTGTTCTGCCCCCACCATTGTTCGGCTTATGTAGTACAAAGCATTTTCTTTTCCCTCGTCATTATTTTGGGCCAACATAGCTCCTAAAGACCGATCGAGGGCCGCTGTATATAAAATCAAAGGCCTTCCTTGGATAGGCGCCATCAAGACTGGTGGACTCATCAAATATTGCTTGATGCTATCAAGAGCATTTTGGCATTGTTGATCCCACATGAAGGGTGAGTCCTTCTTCATCAACCTTAAAAATGGTTGACACCTCCCTGTCAAATTTGAAATGAAACGCCGAATATATGCGAGCTTTCCTTGTAATCCTCGAAGCTCACTAAGGTTTCTTGGAGGAGGCATTTGGATTATTGCTTTAATTTTATCAGGATCAATTTCGATTCCTCGGCCTCGTACTACAAAACCAAGAAACTTTCCTGATGTTACGCCAAAAGCACATTTGAGAGGATTCATTTTAAGTTGGTGCTCACGCAACCTCTCACTCTTCTCTTTCTTTTGTTTTGACCACTAAGTCATCCACGTAACACTCGACAGTGTTATGGAGTAGGTCATGGAATATGACTGTCATGGCTCTTTGGTACGTTGCCCCAGCATTTTTCAGATCGAAAGGCATCACTGTATAGCAAAATGTGCCTAAGGGCGTCCTAAAGGCTGTCAACTCTTCATCTTTCGGGTCCATTTTAATTTGATTGTACCCAGAGAAACCATCCATGAAAGACAAGGCTTGGAAACCCGTAGTGGCATCAACCAACAACTCGGTGATAGGTAGAGGGAATTCATCTTTAGGGCACGCTTCATTTGAGCAGATGTTTGTAACTCATTGAATCCCGGTGGTCTATATGGTGGTGGTGGCGCCCTTGGATCGTTTTGGTTGAAGTTGTTGTTGTAACCTTGAGCTTGACCGTTGTTCCACCGGCCATTGCCACCGTTGTTGAAATTGCCTCTTCCACCGAAATTTCCTCGAACATAGTTTGCCTCCTCAATTCGCTCGGCCAAGCGCACTTGGCTCTCATTTGGACAAACTCGTGTAGCATGTGCAAAGGATCCACACTCCTCACAAGCTCTAGCATTTTGCTTGTAGTAGTGGACTTGCCTCTTAAGCTTGCTCACTTCACCTTCAAAGAATTGGAGCTTCACATCCCTATCAATGTCTTCTCCCTTTGGATCATATAACTTCCTTGTACCTTCGCCTTGAACTTTCACCTCCTTGCTAGCTTGACTCACCCCATACATGGCCTCATAATCAGATAGCTTGTCAAGTAGCTCCCAAGCTTGATCCGGTGTCAAGTCTATGAACCCACAATCGGTGTGGAGATTGAGCTTGTCCTTCGTTACCGGATTGATGCCTTGGAAAAAGATGTCTTGAAGCACATATGGTTGTTGGCCATGAGTAGGACATTGGCGCAACATTTCCTTGAAACGGTCCCATGCTTCGAAGAGAGGCTCATTCGGACCTTGTTGAAAGCTTTCAATCTTCCTTCTTAGCTCGGTTGTCTTTGAGGGCGGGAAGAACTTCATCAAGAAAGCATCATAGAGTGTCTTCCAAGTTGTGATTGACCTAGGAGCTTGGCTCTCGAGCCAATGTGTGGCCTTGCCCCCAAGTGACCATTTGAACGCCTTTAGAAGCACATACTCCAATGTCTCCTCGTCGGTAGAGATCGTCTCACACATATCCACAAATCGTTTAACATGCTCTATGGGACACTCATGTGGACGGCCCTCGAATTGATCACGCTTGATGAGGGAGATGAATTGCGTCTTGATCTCAAAATTCTTGGCAACCTCGGGAAGCACAATAGCCGGCTCGGGTACCCTTAACTCCGGATGCATGTATTTGGCGTGCATTCCGGGGTAGAGCGTTGAGTTGAGCCTCGGCTCTCATCCGTTGCTCCCGTTCTCTTCTTGCTACCTCCTCTTGATTGTCCCTCTCAAGTTGCAATCTAGCCATTTCGGCCCTAAGTTGAGCCAACTCCTCATCAACATGGAGAGCTTGATTCGCCATCCTTTTCCTTCTTCGGGCTTCCTTGAGAATACTTTCCGGATCACTCACAAACTCAAGCTCAAGTGTTCCTCGGGAGGAACGAGCTAGCATACACTTACGAAACAAAGACACAAACCAAAACAAATCAAAAACAAACAAAAGGTTTGGGCTATTCCCTCACCCAAATCACTACCAAAACACAAGAAACTCACCAAATTGGCACTCAATGCACTTAGACTTCCCCGGCAACGGCGCCAATCTTTTGATCGCCTCTCGGATTGCGAGGGTCTAGAGATACAATTTATAACCCGACCCCTTTGTAGCACGTGGTGGGTGTCGAACACTCGGGAAGTCTACTCGATCGATGTGCCTAGATACTAGGAAGCTAGAAAGGAGAGCATAAAACAAAGGAAAACAAAGAAAACAATCGGGACCGACACTGAGGTCACGTCGGGCCCGAGGTTGGCGACGAGAGGAAGTCGGGACCGACACTGTGTAAGTCGGGCCCGAGGTATCTGGGGATGTCGAACTCAAAGATTTAAAAGTAGATCTTGGGCTTTTGGGTTCCTTCCCTAGTAGATTAAGGCTTTTCCACCCCAATTCAGGCAATGAGTGATGATTGGACTAGGATCGAGTGCTTTCGCCCTCGTTCCAACCACTTCTACACCTCGATCATTGGGGAAATCCCCTTCGAAGCAAGGTCTTGAGATTGACACATGTTCACTTTCGCTACTTTGCCAATCTCAAGCCTTGATTCCCAACTTTCGCAAGGAATTGTAGCTCTATGTAGAGTGGGTTCCTTAGATCAAACACTCAAGGCTATGGAATTGGGGTTTCTAGCCTAAACCTAGCTAGAGTTTTCCCCCATAACCCAAGATCAAGGAGATCTACTCCATGAGACAAGCAAAGAAAGCAATCAAATCAAAAGGGAAAGCAATCATCATAATCAATCTCAAAACAAAGCAAAGTTTCATTCAAATCCAAAGCAATCCACAAATTCAAATCAAGGGTTTTCAAATCCACAAGAACAAAGCAAATCAAAGCAAATCTACCAACAAAACCTATCAAGACCTCCTCCCTTGGCCAATTCTCTCTCTCTTCCTCCTCCTCTCCTTCCTCCTTGCTCTCCAAGAATCCTCTTGGCTCCCTTGGAACCCCCCTTTTTGTGTGTGTGTGAGGGAACCCCTTCTTAGAAGACAAGAGGGCCTTTTATAGATTAGATGAGGGGAAAAAGTGGAAGTCCACCAATTCGTGCCTTGGAGCCCAAGTAGTTCGGTGACCGACTCGGACCGACACGGAGGACCTCGGGCCCGAGTTACTGTGCATCTCGGTCCGAGGTTGGAGACTTCAAAGTCGGGCCCGACGTGGTTGCAACTCGGTTCTGACCTCGTTCCACCTTCTTCTTTGTTGGCTTCTCTTGTTCTTCTTCATGGCTTGCTTCTCTTCTTCCCGCTTTAGCTCGGCCTTTGCTCCATGTCTCGACCCTCCTTCAAATCGATCCTTGATTCATGCCAAATTACCTACAAAACACATAAAAGGTGCGTAGTCTCCGAATCTCATAGAAATACGGGAACTAAGCTAAAAAGGAATAAAATGCACAAGAAAAGGGGAAAAAGAGACATATTTACAAAGGAAATCAAATATGAAAACACCACCAAATAGAGAGACATCAAAATACCCCATACTTAAACTTGCTTGTCCTCAAGCAATAACAATGTAAGCAAGACCGAAACATAATCTTCAAGTAAAGCCTCGTATGAAAACACATTTTAAGCACAAGTGATCGATATTCAAGCAAGATTACATCATCACACGTGATTAAGTGTTCCAAGGAATAAAGTCAATGCAACTAAGCCTCACTTTAGGGATATGTGAATGTGTATCACTCATCATGTGTTTGGGTTTAGCAATGAACACTCAAGCTCAAAAATCATGCAAGTAAGGACTTTACTATTGAAGCTAATATCACCAATTCCTCCACCTAGAGATGCCTAATGCAAAGTACACAAAGAATTTCGAACTTGGCTCAATGGAGGTCCTCAAAGAGGTTCCATTCGGTCGGGTTGTAATGGGGCTTTTGGTATTTTTCAAGGTGGGAATTATTTGGTCTTGTGGTGCTTACAATGGGGATTGAACAACCTAAACTCTCACCAACTTCACCAAATTCCACAATTACTTTCACACTCACCCAAAAGACTTAACATTTTCCCTTTCAACCCAAAGTTTCACTTAACATTCCTCTTCATCTTTGCTCTTATGCTTTTTGTTGGATTTTCAACACTTTCTACATTTGGACCGACTTTCTTATGACATCGGGCCCGATGTTGCTTGTAACTCGGTCGGACCATTTTCTTCACTTAAGCTCCTTGCTTTATTCCACTTTACATTTCCAACATTTTCTTTCTTTCTTTTCTTTCTTTTTTTTTTTCATTTTTGTACAACAAAGATGCACTACCCACATGATTCATAACACCATTCTTTGCCCTTAAACCCAAGAGAATCTCAACTCTTCAAATACAATCCAAACCTCTCTTCTAAAGTCCAATCCCATAAGGGTCAAGTCATATAAGGCTAGGAATAATATTTTTGAGGAATTTCAAATAAAGGCTTAGGCTAGAACGGGGCTACAAACAAAGGATTAACTTCATGGTAGGATATGGAACATTTATGTGACTAGAAGAATAAAGTTCAAAATCAATGTGACCATGCTAGGACAATTCTCATGACGGTCTTGGAAAATAGATAAACACCGCAATAGCAAGTTTTACTAAGCATGAATGCGCTAATCACACAAGAAAAATGAGGGATATGCAAATATGAACAAGCATCCCTAAAATGGCCAAAAATAAATCTCACAAGGGTCACTCATACTTAGTTGCATAAGAACTCATCCTAGAACTCACATGTTCAATAAAACAAGCAAGATATCATGATCACATCAAAAGCAACATCATTTAAGAGGCTAAACTATCCAAAAATATGCAAAGGAATTTACATGCTCACATCATCATTAGCTTTTATTTTGGCAATCTAAGATGGGAATTTCTAGTCCAAAACCTACAAAACACAAAATCTTTTTGTTGTTTTTAACACAATTTTTCAATTTTTTTATGGATTTTTTGCAAAAATTTCTCTGAAACCAAAAACTCATCCATTCAAGACCAAATTAATCATCCATGTCGTTCATCAAACCACAAACCAAGAAACAAACATCCCAAACACAAACTAGAAACACAAACTAAATATCCTCAAAATAATAAACAAACATAAACAAGTGAAATCATGAACACACTTACCCCCACCCCATACTTAAAATTTTGATGTCCCCATCAAACAAGGAAATCAAAACTTAAAAGCAAGAGAGAAGAGTATGAAAAGCTCACAATTTCTTATTCTTCAATGGCATGTATAGGATCAATCGGCGAGGACGAGAGCCCATGAGGCTCTAACTTCTTCGTTTGGACCGTCCTTGTCATAGAACTTCTTCACTCGATGACCATTCACTTTGAAAATATGTCCTTGTTCATCAACCAAGTCCACCGCACCATGAGCATAGATACGGTGGACCACAAATGGTCCACTCCACCTAGTCCTTAACTTTCCGGGGAAAAGTTTAAGCCTTGAATTGAAAAGGAGAACCTTGTCACCGGTTTGATAGGTCTTTGGAATTAACTTCATATCATGCCACTTCTTGGTCTTCTCCTTGTATAGCTTGGAGTTCTCATAGGCCTTCAACCTTAATTCCCCCAACTCATGAAGTTCTAGAAACCTTTTCTCACCGGCCAAGTTGATATCCCAATTCATCTCTTTGAGTGCCCATTTCGCCTTGTGCTCAAGCTCTATCGGAAGATGACATGACTTGCCATAAACTAGATTGAAGGGTGTAGTTCCCAAAGGTGTCTTGAAGGCGGTTCTATAAGCCCAAAGTGCATCATCGAGCTTAGAGGCCCAATCTTTCCTTGATCGAGACACGGTCTTCTCCAAGATAGCCTTGATTTGTCGGTTTGACACCTCGACTTGCCCGCTTGTTTGAGGATGATAAGGAGTAGCAACTCGATGAGACACCCCATACTTGATCAACACATTTTCGAAGCACCTCTCAATGAAATGAGGTCCGCCATCACTTATTAGAACCCTAGGCACCCCAAACCTTGCAAAAATGTTGCTTTTCAAAAACTTCATCACCACCTTAGCATCATTGGTTCTTGTTGGTATGGCCTCCACCCATTTTGAGACATAGTCCACGGCTACCAAGATGTACTTGTAAGGCCCCGATGTGGGAAATGGTCCCATGAAATCAATACCCCATACATCAAATAACTCAACTTCTAGAATGCCAGTTTGAGGAGTCTCATTCCTCCTTGATAGGTTCCCCTCTCATTGGCACTCCTCACACTTCCTCACATAATCATGCACATCCTTGAACATGGTTGGCCAATAATAACCACATTGAAGAATTTTTGAGGTGGTTTTGGAACTCTTAGCGTGACCTCCCGTAGGCAAGGAGTGGCAATGGTGGATTATGCTCTCAACCTCTTCACTTGACACACACCGTCTATAGATTTGATCACGCCCTTCCTTGTAGAGATATGGATCATCCCAAAAATATTGTCTAGCATCATGTAAGAATTTCTTCCTAGCTTGATAAGACAAATTTGGTGGGATCACTCCCCCTACGACAAAGTTAGCAAAATCCGCAAACCAAGGGGAAACCCCTCGTCTTACGGCACTAATAGAAAGAAGGCAAGTGGGTGAGAAAGAATCAATCAATTGAGAACGAGAAGGAATGGAAATCGAGTTAGGAAACTTACTTTCTTCCACGGATCGACATTGAAGTGTACCGAGCCCGACATGGTGGGACGCCGGTCCAGCTTCCCAGACACACAGGTCACTCGGGCCCGATGTTGAAGTCCTCGGTCCCGACTCACTCGTACTTGCCTTGCCTTCGGTCCGATGTTCGGAACCTCGGGCCCGACTTGCTGGGTTCGTCGATCCACCTTTCCTTTCCTCCTTTCCGTTCATGAGAACTTCATCTGCTCTTGAATCATCTATAGTCAAACCATCCTCCATCTCCAACATGTACTCGATGCGCAAATGAGATAGATGATCCGCTACCACATTTTCCGCACCGGTTTTGTCCTTGATCTCATGGTCAAACTCTTGGAGAAGGAGCATCCACCTTAGAAGCCTCGGCTTTTCATATTTCTTCTTCATGAGGTATTTGATTGCCGCATGGTCCGTGAAGACTACCACCTTTGATCCCACAAGATATGAACGGAATTTCTCAAATGCAAACACTATCGCAAGAAACTCTTTCTCCGTCGTTGTGTAATTGCACTGAGTTTCATCCAAAGTTTTGCTTGCGTAGTAGATGGCATGCAACTTTCCATCCTTCCTTTGCCCAAGGACGGCCCCTACGGCGAAATCACTAGCATCACACATTACCTCGAATGGAAGATTCCAATCGGGTGCCGCCATTATTGGAGCCGAGATCAAGGCATCTCTCAACCTCAAATCTTTTGGAAGCTCCTTGAGTTCTTGAGATGGTTTCGGTGGTGCTTGAACTTCTTCTTTCTCAGCCTTGAACACCTCCAAATAAGACATCATTTCCTCCAATTGTTCATGCTCAATCATATTGAGGGCTAGACCTTGGTGCTCTATCTCAATTTCTCTAGGTGGTGGGGTGGCTTTCAACCTAAGCTCCCTTGGCCTTGACTTCTTAGAAACTGCTTCCCATTGCAATCCAAGAGGAACTTGGATCATCTTAGCTTCCTTATGTACGGCCCCTTTTGAAGTTGGCCTAAAGAAAAACTCAATTTCTCTCCCTCCAATGTCAAGAGACAAGTGGCCCTTATTTACATCAATGATTGCCCCAACTGTATCAAGTAAAGGTCTCCCTAGTATGATCGGTTCACCCGGCACTTCTATCATGTCCACCACAACAAAGTCGATTGGGACATAGTGGCCTTCAATGCAAACGGGATAATCCTCGACGATACCAATTGGGTCGATGGACGACCCATCCGCTATCGTTAACCTCATGTTGACCGGAGCTATGAAACCCATGGATGTGGATTTCCATATGGTGTAAGGAATGATGCTCGTGCTTGCTCCAAGATCACACAAGGCTTGGAAGTTTTGAGACCCCACACCAATGGTTATAGCAAAGCGACCGGGATCTCCTAGCTTTTGTGGTAACTCCAAGGTCTTGACCTCATCTTGCATTTCCACTATGGACCTCTTCTTGCTCAAAATCTCCTTTAAAAACTTGGTATAAGATGGCATCTCACTCAATGCATCGGTGAACGGGATAGAGATGTTCAAGCCTTGCAAGAGTTTGAGGAACCTCTTGAACTTGTTCTCAACAACATCTTTCGGCTTCTTCGAGGGATATGGAAGAGTTTTTGCACCTTGAATCTTGCTTGGATCAACCTCTTTGGACTTCCCCACTTCACTTGCAACATTTCCTGAATGGACCGACTTGGGCACCATGTCGGGCCCGATGTTGGGAATCTCGGTCCGGGGCAAAGGAGTTGGATCGAGGTCTGTGTACGTCGGTCCCGAGTTGCTCTCGACCTCGGTCCGTGGTGAAGGAGTCGATCTTCTTGCTGGGTCGACTTCAGGGAACATTGGACCCGACTTGTTGGGTAAGTTGGTCCGACTCTCTTCATTCTTCTTAGGCACGTGTGGCTCGGGTAGGTTTCGGCCACTTCTCAATCCAATTGCCCGGACTTCATTTTGATTGTTTTGAGCTCGAGGATTCTCCTCGGGTCGGCCCGGAAGTCTTCCATTCTCTCTCGGGGCTTGAGTTGCAATTTGAGCGAATTGATTGTCGACTTGCCTCCTCCATGCACCAAACTCATTGAATTGGGTCCTCATCTCCTTGAACCCATCTCTCATCTCTTGAGCAAATGTTTGTAACTCATTGAATCCCGGTGGTCTATATGGTGGTGGTGGCGCCCTTGGCTCGTTTTGGTTGAAGTTGTTGTTGTAACCTTGAGCTTGACCGTTGTTCCACCGGCCATTGCCACCATTTTTGAAATTGCCTCTTCCACCGAAATTTCCTCGAACATAGTTTGCCTCCTCAATTCGCTCGGCCAAGCGCACTTGGCTCTCATTTGGACAAACTTGTGTAGCATGTGCAAAGGATCCACACTCCTCACAAGCTCTAGCATTTTGCTTGTAGTAGTGGACTTGCCTCTTAAGCTTGCTCACTTCACCTTCAAGGAATTGGAGCTTCACATCCCTATCAATGTCTTCTCCCTTTGGATCATATAACTTCCTTGTACCTTCGCCTTGAACTTTCACCTCCTTGCTAGCTTGACTCACCCCATACATGGCCTCATAATCGGATAGCTTGTCAAGTAGCTCCCAAGCTTGATTCGGTGTCAAGTCTATGAACCCACAATCGGTGTGGAAATTGAGCTTGTCCTTCGTTACCGGATTGATGCCTTGGAAAAAGATGTCTTGAAGCACATATGGTTGTTGGCCATGAGTAGGACATTGGCGCAACATTTCCTTGAAACGGTCCCATGCTTCGAAGAGAGGCTCATTCGGACCTTGTTGAAAGCTTTCAATCTTCCTTCTTAGCTCGGTTGTCTTCGAGGGCGGGAAGAACTTCATCAAGAAAGCATCATAGAGTGTCTTCCAAGTTGTGATTGACGTAGGAGCTTGGCTCTCGAGCCAATGTGTGGCCTTGCCCCCAAGTGACCATTTGAACGCCTTTAGAAGCACATACTCCAATGTCTCCTCGTCGGTAGAGATCGTCTCACACATATCCACAAATCGTTTCACATGCTCTATGGGACACTCATGTGGACGGCCCTCGAATTGATCACGCTTGATGAGGGAGATGAATTGCGTCTTGATCTCAAAATTCTTGGCAACCTCGGGAAGCACAATAGCCGGCTCGGGTACCCTTAACTCCGGATGCATGTATTGGCGTGCATTCCGGGGTAGAGCGTTGAGTTGAGCCTCGGCTCTCATCCGTTGCTCCCGTTCTCTTCTTGCTACCTCCTCTTGATTGTCCCTCTCAAGTTGCAATCTAGCCATTTCGGCCCTAAGTTGAGCCAACTCCTCGTCAACATGGAGAGCTTGATTCGCCATCCTTTTCCTTCTTCGGGCTTCGTTAGAATACTTTCTGGATCACTCACAAACTCAAGCTCAAGTGTTCCTCGGGAGGAACGAGCTAGCATACACCTACGAAACAAAGACACAAACCAAAACAAATCAAAAACAAACAAAAGGTTTGGGCTATTCCCTCACCCAAATCACTACCAAAACACAAGAAACTCACCAAATTGGCACTCAATGCACTTAGACTTCCCCGGCAACGGCGCCAATCTTTTGATCGCCTCTCGGATTGCGAGGGTCTAGAGATACAGTTTATAACCCGACCCCGTTGTAGCACGTGGTGGGTGTCGAACACTCGGGAAGTCTACTCGATCGATGTGCCTAGATACTAGGAAGCTAGAAAGGAGAGTATAAAACAAAGGAAAACAAAGAAAACAGTCGGGACCGACACTGAGGTCACGTCGGGCCCGAGGTTGGCGACGAGAGGATGTCGGGACCGACACTGTGTAAGTCGGGCCCGAGGTATCTGGGGATGTCGAACTCAAAGATTTAAAAGTAGATCTTGGGCTTTTGGGTTCCTTCCCTAGTAGATTAAGGCTTTTCCACCCCAATTCAGGCAATGAGTGATGATCGGACTAGGATCGAGTGCTTTCGCCCTCGTTCCAACCACTTCTACACCTCGATCATTGGGGAAATCCCCTTCGAAGCAAGGTCTTGAGATTGACACATGTTCACTTTCGCTACTTTGCCAATCTCAAGCCTTGATTCCCAACTTTCGCAAGGAATTGTAGCTCTATGTAGAGTGGGTTCCTTAGATCAAACACTCAAGGCTATGGAATTGGGGTTTCTAGCCTAAACCTAGCTAGAGTTTTCCCCCATAACCCAAGATCAAGGAGATCTACTCCATGAGACAAGCAAAGAAAGCAATCAAATCAAAAGGGAAAGCAATCATCATAATCAATCTCAAAACAAAGCAAAGTTTCATTCAAATCCAAAGCAATCCACAAATTCAAATCAAGGGTTTTCAAATCCACAAGAACAAAGCAAATCAAAGCAAATCTACCAACAAAACCTATCAAGACCTCCTCTCTTGGCCAATTCTCTCTCTCTTCCTCCTCCTCTCCTTCCTCCTTGCTCTCCAAGAATCCTCTTGGCTCCCTTGGAACCCCCCTTTTTGTGTGTGTGTGAGGGAACCCCTTCTTAGAAGACAAGAGAGCCTTTTATAGATTAGATGAGGGGCAAAAGTGGAAGTCCACAAATTCGTGCCTTGGAGCCCAAGTAGTTCGGTGACCGACTCGGACCGACACGGAGGACCTCGGGCCCGAGTTACTGTGCATCTCGGTCCGAGGTTGGAGACTTCAAAGTCGGGCCCGACGTGGTTGCAACTCGGTTCTGACCTCGTTCCACCTTCTTCTTTGTTGGCTTCTCTTGTTCTTCTTCATGGCTTGCTTCTCTTCTTCCCGCTTTAGCTCGGCCTTTGCTCCATGTCTCGACCCTCCTTCAAATCGATCCTTGATTCATGCCAAATTACCTACAAAACACATAAAAGGTGCGTAGTCTCCGAATCTCATAGAAATACGGGAACTAAGCTAAAAAGGAACAAAACGCACAAGAAAAGGGGAAAAAGAGACATATTTACAAAGGAAATCACATATGAAAACACCACCAAATAGAGAGACATCATGAGCGAGTGAAGAACCTCCTCAACAGAGGTTAGTGGCTTTTGGTCGGCTCTTCTCTTATCTCTTGGTGTATATTTAAACAACACTTTAGATCGCGGACCCCTTTCACTCTCTTGCCCAAGAAAGACTTTTGGAATCTGAGCAACCTTCGAGCCTGTCTTACTCATTTGAGATGTATTCACGTCGAAACTGACTGACTTATAGACTTTAGCATCGGCGTAGTTGACATCTTCCCCATGAAAAGGGTTAGGATCACCACGGATGGTTTTTTCATTCCCATCAATGTCAGTATACTTCAAGCATTGATGAAGTGTGGAAACAATGGACCTACTGGCATGTAGCCATGGCCGCCCAAGTAAGGCGTTGTACGAAGTATTGGCATCAATGACATGGAAGAGCGCGTCTTTGTAAAGATCACCTAGCACTATCTTTAACGCAATAGTGCCCATGGCTTTTTGGCCAACTAGGTTGAAGCCTTGAATTGTGAGCAACGTAGGGGACAAATGACTTGTTGTCAACCCTATCGCTCGTAATGTCTTCAAAGGAAGTAGATTTACCGCTGATCCACAATCAAGTAGGATTCGGTTGACTTTTGCGTCCCCAATCGTGCCTGTTATATACAATGGCCTATTATGGTGCTCTTCCCCTAACTGAAGATCTTCATCGGAGAAGGTTATGCAAGCCATACAAGAAGCACACTGAAACTGCGATGACAACGTCACCTCGTCAACTTCTATCGGATCGACTTGATCTTTATAGTCATCAGGATTAGTGAGAGCTTGAATGAGTGCTTTCCTTAAGTCATTTGACATTTGTAAAGCATCATAGACACTTAATCGCGCAGGGATACGCTTTAAGTGATTAACAACGTCATATTTAACTTGCTCTTTTTGAAAAGTTTTGCATCCCGACGACGACACTTGAAGAATAGAATCTTTACTTGTACTCTTTCGGTCTTCCTTGTTTTTTCGAGGTGACTTGGGAACTTCTTTGTCAATGTCATCTTCAAAATTTTGTTCTTGAGGGACATCACCAGAAACTGTTTCTTTTTCTTTTGATTTTAAAGGCGCAAGTTCACGCCCAGAACGAAGAGTAACTGCATCAACTTCTGATTCCTCTTCCTCACACATGTCAGCCCATGAGGCCATACAACATTGGACTACTTCTTCGCCCCAAAACATCTCATCCTCTGAGGATTCATCATCTAAGAAATTCTTGGGGACATAGTCTTTCAAGGTGAATGGCACACGCTCGGGTAGTATATATTCTTCCTCAGAGTCTACCTTCAACTTCTTTTCTTTCTTAGTAGACTTCTTCTTCTTTTTATTTTTCTTTTTATCAGGCTTTCTTCCTATCATTCTAAAGCCTAGAGGACCTGAACTTCGAGTCATTGTTTGTCGAGGCTTTCTCTTGCTCGTACAAGTCTTCCATTCAGAGCTACTATCACCTTTAACATCATTTGTGTCTAGGTGCAACTCCTTGACGTGTGAACTCGTCACTACCTCATATAATGTCGGTTGTGTAGGCCCAGGTCTTGGCATATCAGGATAAGCCCAAATAACACAGACTTCACCTTCCACTTGAAATTGAACTGGTACTGCCATTGGAGGCAATGAAACGGTAGGAACATCTCGTGTCTCAAGAGTCTCACTAGAATCTAAGAGTGAAGCACTAGATTCTTGGACTTCCACTGTTGAGACTGTATTTGATGAGGTTGAGGGAGATTTTGATGAGGCTCCTTCAATCTCAATTTCTCCTTTATTAATCATCCTCTCTATGATGTCCTTGAGGACGTAACAATTTTCAATTGGATGACTAATCAATCGGTGATATGGGCAATACTTAGGATCGCTCGCTTTACCAACTTCTTTAGGCCTTTTTGGCTCTGGGAGTGTTAGAACCTTGGCAGCCATCAATTCTTCGAATATCCCCTTAACATCATCATCATCAAAGGGATACTTCTTTTTCTTCCTCTCTTCAAGAGTGAGCTTTTTGTAGGGCTCCTTGGAGTTTCCTCTTTCTTGACCCTTAGAATTATTACCACTAGGGGGTTTGCTTCCAGGCTTGATGAAAGTAGCCATGGTTTCACCCTTCTTTTGTAGCTTCTTGTGGTCATCTCTTTTCGTCTCATTGTGGTGAGAACGACTAGAGCTTGCTTGACGTCTAGCAAGTTGACGCTCAACGTTACAAGCTTTCGACACCAAAGCATCAAAGGATGTAGGCTCGGCGCTTCCGACATGCACAGCTAACTCAGGAAGGAGATTATTGGTGCACATTTGCACGCAAGCCTGCTCACTTAGTTTCTCTGGGCATTGTAACCTTAAACTCCTCCATCTAGCGATGAAGTCATTTGCGAACTCATTTGAGCGTTGATATGCATTTGCAAGGTCCATAATAGAGACCTTGGCTTTCGAGCTCACAAATTGGGCCAAGAATGCCCTTTGCAAGTTATCCCATGTTTGGATCGAGTTGGGCTGAAGTTGTGTATACCATGTAAACGCTGATCCTTTTAATGACTGCACAAATTGTCTTATAAGTAGTGCATCAGTAAGTGCGGTTTCACCACATGCAGAATAGAAATGAGCAAGATGCTCATGAGGTGAGCCGTGAATGCCGTCAAACTTGTCAAAATTCGGCCTTTGATAACCAGGTGGAAACAGGACCGAATCATAATGAGTAGGGTATGGCTTTCGGTACCCCACAACAGGAGGATTCTGTGATGCTTGAAACTCCCTAATCCCTTGAGTTATCATCTCTCGGACATCTTGTGGGGTGATAGCTAGCGTAGCACCTTGGGTTTCACCACTCATCCCTGTTTGATCTTGCCTGCTCTCGTGAACTTGATTAGATACTCGAGCGGCGAGTGATTCGATTTGAGCATCCTTTTCACTCAATTGCCTTTGCAACTCTCGGAGTTGATCTTCCAAGCTAGTGGCATCAGTGACCAAAACTGGCATGCTCTCTGTCTCTTCATGCGAGACAATAAGAGATTTTGACTTAGGTGTCATGGTTGGAAATTCCTCCTCTTGGAAAAGGGTGTTCAAGTCCCCATATAACGGAGAACTCACAACCTCCTCCTCCGAACTACTCATATTTTGTGTAGCAAGTGGTGGAGGAGGGGAACGCGAAACCATGCTTGCAAAAGACATATCTTTAGCTTTTGACCTAGTAATGGCACCAGTATAAGCTTGAGACTCGATTGTTTGTGAAGTCGAGCTTGTAGCTTTCGATGAACCTTTGTTCCTCGCAGAAGCACGTGGAATTTGAGCAACAGTTCGCTCTTCGTGACCCTTCTTAGCTTGCGAGGGTTTGACTATCTTGATCTTCGAGGCCTTTGGAGGAGCCTCTTCGGTGAAAGAAGCCATGTTAACTTCCTCGACCTCGCCTATATAGATAGGTATGGACCCAATGAGAATGTGGGTTTGAGGATAAATTTGAGGGACATGAGGTGGCATCCTCGGCATCGCTAAATCGCGAGCAGCTTCCCATAAAGTCTTGTTAGCCAACTCCAAAGCAGTGGAGTGTGCTAGTCGACGTGCCGCTCCACCCCTCTTTGAACCGTTCTTACGACCCCTTATCTTAGACTTTTTGGCCTTGGAGATGGGTTGGGTGGTAGGCTTCATAGCCTCGCCACATATCTTCATGACCTGAATTATGGGTCTGTGAGGGAATCCAACAACGGGCTTGGTGCCACTTGTGGATGGAGCCTTGTTGTCTGTTGCTTGGTTGTATTTAGGCTTGTTCACCCAATGGTGACCAACCTTCACATACTTGGGCTTCATGCCCTGTTCGTCAACAACTTCCGCCGTATGCAGTGGGAGAGCGTTGAAGGAGTTCTCTAAAGGGATCTCAGCAGTGATCGAATCCCTAGTGATATTAAAGAACACCTCGAACGAGCGTTTCTTGACCCAACTACCCCCGTCAACAATGAAAGTCGCGGGGAGTTCGTTGAACTTGACAGTAGCTTGTGGAGCCATTTCCTTGCAACAAAACATAATATACGTTAGTATCGATATTACTTAAAGATGAAAAGAAAGAAAGGGTCCCACTGGGCGTGCCAAAAATATGTTAAGCAAAAATGTACACAAAATTGCAAAACACATTTAAATTATTTTTATTTTAGTTCGACCCTCTCTTTTGATTAAAAGCAATACCGATACAAAATATTATGTGGTTTTTATGATTTGGGCTGCACCCAGTTTTAATGGGTTGCCTACGTATCTCTTTAAAGAGAATCAAGCCTTACGTAGTTCAGAATCTTTTAATTTTGGTTTGGTTTGATTTTCACGCATCAGTGGAACAAGCCCGAACCCACCTTCTAGGAAGGGTTGCTCGGATTTAAACCAACTATCATTTGCGTGATGCGAATAAGATTAAACCCACCTTCTAGGAAGGGTTGATTAACCTTCTCGCTATCAAACATGTTTTTTAAAGTCTTATATATTTTATTTAATTTGTGACTGAATATGACATTTTTATATTTTATGTCAAATTTCCTACGTATCCACTTATATGATGTGGAATCAAGTCAAACGTAGTTCTTAATAAAGACCAATTAAATATAATATATGGTCTTAATTTAGTTTTAATTAATTTTGAGGTTGTGATTGAACTCGACGAGCATTTTTTTTATGTCAAGTTTCCTACATACCCTTTTGAAAGGGATCAAATCATACATAGTTCTATCGAACACAAAGTTCATTTTATTTTATTTAATATTTGCGACTGATCTTGATTTGTTTAATTTGTATCAAGTTTCCTACGTAGTTCATGAAAGAACATCAAGTCCTCACGTAGTTCTATAATTTTAGACTAAATCTTATTTTAACCCCAAATCATAAGAGTCAAAATAAACCTCAAAAAGTCATAAGGATAATTTTATAAATATATCAATTTTATGGCCAATTTAAATTATTAGCCAAACTTAAAAGCTTTGTACGTTGATTCAGTATATACATGTTCTCAAGTATACGTATATGAGCATACTAATCAATATGGGCCTCGGTTTAGCCCAACAAAAACTTCCCTTAATAAATCAAATCAATTTAGTCTAATTTGATAAAGAAAATCAAATCCTAACTGAATTTATTTTCTTTAAAATTTCGAGACTTAAAATGTTAGTCTCCATATTTATCTCAAAATTTGAATTGCCGATTGGGCTTATTTAATTATCTTAATTAAATTTAATGCCCCATTAAACATCAATATTGTTATCTTTTTAAAGAAGTTTCTTTATTTAAATGTGCTAAATATAAAAATAGCACTGTGTCTTCTCAAAATCAAATTCGACACTTTGAATTCAAAACAGCCAGCAGATTCAAACACTTTTGTCAACCTTTCATCTCAGAAGATATCCGATCAAAAGGTGTGAATTTTAATTAACCCTTTTTTCCTTTTTGTTTGTAGAAACAAGTTTAACTTTTTCTTCCAATAATCTGAAATTAGGGTATAAGTTGGGGGTATTCATTAATTATTTGACAGAGCGATCACTCAGTGATCTAAACAAAGAACCCATTCATATATTAATTAACCTAGATCCAATTTTAAGGCCATGAAGTATATCCTTGACGGGGATTCATCAAATATACTCTGAGGCAATACCCGTTTAAATTTTAGGGTGTGATTTTCCTTAATAATTAATACCCATTGCCAATATACAAACAAGGCATGGACAACGTCAGGCTCTTTGTCTATATTTTTTTAGGGTCAATATTCAGTAGAAAGATTCATGGCTTTTGTGCCCTTTTTCATGTTCGTTTCTGATCATACTTACATAATATATAGCATATAGGCAAGTAATTAACTATGTACTCGCTTCAATTATGCCATACGATCAATTATATGTTCTCCCGTGTAATCTCATTTAAAATTTCAGAAACCAATCGGGCATTATAACGGCATGAAAAAAAGGCTTAATTGGTGTGGTGTTCGGATCCACTCGGTTCCTCCCAGGCCATGAAATTAACCAATAGAATACATTTAAGAGAAGATAATCAAGAGTATATAAAATCAAGAATATGTGTGGTGTTCGGATCCACTCGGTTCCTCCCAGGCCACAAAATCATTTTTAAACGAATTTATAAACAAATTTAAACTTGGTTTTGAAAGAAAACACAATATATATTCATGTACAGTGTACAGGCACATGTACATATATCAAATTTGTACTACCTTTCTATCCAGAAATGAACGATATGGGTAAATGGCAATGGTGGTTGACTAATGATGATTAATAGGACCTCACAATCACTATGTATATGCACTGTACGTATTTTCTTTTCTCACTTTTTACTCTTGAAAGACTTCTTCTCTTTTGTGTTTACAAATTACAGTTTTTTTCCTTCTGAAAGCAGGAACCCCCCATCAACGATCAGCCATTTGGTGATTTATACTCGTACTCTCAAAGGTGGTTAATTAACCGCCTTTAAAACTGGTTTATTCCCTTTTTATTATTATATATTTCTTTTAAAAATGGAACAACTGCAATAGCGGACAACTTCCATTTTAAAGTTACAAATGTAACTAGCAGATGTATTGTTGTATCATAGTATTTTTGTTTTGAATAAACAAAATAAAGTAGGGGATGGAAATAAATCCATTTGTATATTTAAATCCTACTTTAACAAATTACACACATACTACTTTTAATATACGTGTGTAATATTCAGTATAACTCCATTAAACGACTCATACTGAATTAATTAATTCAATGGCCTCAAATCATTTGTGTATGATAGAATTAATTATATGATCAAAGGAATTGTTAAATTTTCGGGTAAACACGTCTCTAGAGAACCAATATGCTTTTACTATGAAACAAATAAGAAAACAAAGGCCATCATACGAGTAACCGTATTTGAAAATGTCTGAAAACTAGTGTTGAATATTATCATAGGCAAATGTGCTTTTATGAAAGAATCTATCTAGTTGATGCATTTATATAAAGGGAAATACTGAAGCTACAAAAGAGTAGAATATGAACTCCTGATCAACTGTTTTGTAATGAGGAAAAATGTTGCAGTATAGTTTCTAGTTTTTGTCAAGTAGTTTTTGTCCAAAAATAAATTAATAAGAGAGATGGAAAGAAACTGTGTTAAGTAGGAATATTTTTGCAATTGACTTTGCCATTTTGTATATCACTAAACATAAAGAGTATTTGTGTGCTATAAAACACAAAATGTCAAGTAGTGCTTGTCCAGAAATTGATTGCTGGGCTCAAATTATTATTTCTTGGGTCCTTTTTTTTCAATGTTAAAACCAGTTGTGCAAAACTCCTGCTAGTTTGCTTTAAAGAGAAATGGTGTTTGTACTTTCATAGTGTAGCTAGTTGAACATCTCCGGTGTTGAATTGGTCAACAAGAGAACGAAATCATGTGGACAATGGTGTTCAAAGCCTCCTTATTTCACTAACGGTGTTCATCATGGGGATGTTGATAATGGTGTTCATATATTGCATTAGTGGTTAATGCAAGTAGGAATACTGATACTCTTTTGTAATGTATTATGGAATCAGGCTATTATGGTGTCCATCAAGTACATTCAGTTACTAACCACTAAGAATGTTGATATCTCGGTCATTGAGGACAAGTTAGTAGATGGATATCGAAGTTCTTTGGCAGTGAGCATATGGTACTTCAAATGGGATTCGTCTTGAGTTATTTGGTTGTGAAACTAGTTTAGGTTCACTTTATGGTTTTTGGGAAGTGTTGTATATGTATTTTTGGTGGTTAACTGGATGTATGTAATCCACTTTCGTGGATAACTTGATGTTAGTAATCCACTTTGGTGGTAACTTGATGTTAGTGTTGATCATTATGTGAACTTAGTTTGTGCCTTGGTTTGTGACTTTCAATGAAGGACACTATTTTTGACTTTATTTCGACTCTTTTACTTTCTTGTGTGTGCTGGAAATTGATACAGGTTATGGCTCTCTTCATGCATAAGGATACTATTTTTTATGTATCAAGAGCATGTCCAACTTTCTTATAGGGTGACAGGATAAAAATTGTATGATGACAAGATAATTATTGAAGTGTGACAATATAGCTTTTCTCATATGAATTTCGAATTCAAATGAAGCTAACATCAATACATGTTCAGCTTTCTTATAGGGTGACAGGATAAAAATTGTATGATGACAATAAAAATTCTTAAAGTGTGACAGTATAGCTTTTCTCATATGAATTTGGAATTCAAATGAAGCTAATATCAATCCATGTTCAACTTTCTTATAGGTTGACAGGATAAAAATTGCATGATGACAGTAAAAATTCTTAAAGTGTGACAATATAGCTTTTCTCATATGAATTTGGAATTCAAATGAAGCAAACATCAATCCATGTTCAACTTTCTTATAGGGTGACAAGATAAAAATTGCATGATGACAGTAAAAATTCTTAAAGTGTGACAGTATAGCGAGAATTTGGAATTCAAATGAAGCTAACGCAAATCCATGTTCAACTTTCTTATAGGGTGACATGACTCAATGCTCTCAATTCATTCGTAATACTTAGAAGCAATAAATGATTATCGAAACAATTCAATCGTATACTACTTACCCATGGTAGAACTCAATGTGCCTCTACGTTTGTTCGTATATCAAAACTGAATGAACAGATAAGACTAGATAGAAAAGAGTTCGTATCTTTATGTAGAATAGTTGTCTATTATTGTTTGCATTAAGATTCGTATCTTTTAAGATAAAGGATAGAAAAAATTTCGTAACAAATCTAATTCGTTAGCAATTACCTTCTTCTTTTTAAGTCCGTGACATGAGCATATTGTGGTATGACAGTAGAATACACAAGCATGACAGTATAACATCCAGCCCAACTAGATTTTTACGGAAATCTCAACCCATTAGGATCTTTGCCATATCTTTGACTTTTTTTTCCTCATTAATTTCCGTATATTATAACTATTAAATCATTTTAAAATATCTTTTCATATACCTTTTATTTATTTATTTTTACAATTTTCGTTTTATGATTTTAATTTTTTGAATTTAATAATTCATTTCTAAAAAACATTACAAATATAAAATCAAATAATTAAACAATAAAATAATAAAAAATAACATTGCATAAATGCCAAAAATGCATGATTTGCAATTTCCTATAATGTAGGGTACTTTTGCAAACTATTTTTGTGTAAGGGGTACCCTTGCAAATCCGCCTTAATTAAAAGGGTAAAAAGAAAGGGTTGAACTCAAATTTTAATAAAAAAGAAATAAAATATGTTTTGCATATATTTTCACATTTTTGTTCAACAAAGTAAGTTTGCTCTTGAGCGAAATCTGGTAATCAATGACGAGGTAAAATCTTTACTTGAAACTTGTAAAATCAGAGAAGCAAAATATCCTGATTGGTTAGCAAATGCATGTGGTCACCGTAAAGAAAAGGAATAGAAAGCGGCGCATATGCCTCGAATTTATGGACTTAAACAAAACCATGCCCAAAGGATCCATTCCATTGCCACACATTGACACGATAGTGGATGCAACTATAGAGCATGAGTTGTTGAACTTTATGGATGAATTTAGCAAGTACCATCAAATCTTGATGCACACCGATGACCAAGAAAAAATGGCCTTCGTGACCAATCAAGGAGTTTATTGTTATAAAGTTATTCCTTTTGGACAAAAGAACACATGCGTTACTTATCAAAGGCTGTTTAAGAAGATGTTTTAGGAAAAAACTAAATGATACGATGGAAATCTACACTTATGACATGTTTGTGAAATCTATAAAAGGTGTCGACCACATCTGACACTTTGAGGAGGCTTTACAAATTTTAAGGCAGCAATATGAAGTTAAATCCAACAAAGTGCTCTTTTGGCATGACTTCGGGGAAATTTCTAAGTTGCATGGTGACGCGAAGAGGCATCGAGGCGACCCCGAGGCAAATAAAGGCGATACTAGATCTTCAATCTCCAAAGTGCGTAAAAGATGTTTAAAAAATAACTTGCAGGGTTGTAGTCTTAATCAAGTTTATTTCCAAGTCATCGGATAGAAACAAATTGTTTTACGACGTCTTGAGAAAGAACTGGTCATTCAAGTGGACGAAAGAATATGAGAGTATGTTTCAATATCAAAAAGGTATTTGTCATGTCCCCAACTTCTCTCAGATCCCAAACTAGGGGAAATAGTCTTCATGTACTTGGTTGTGACTGAGGTGACCGTTAGTGATGTGTTCATAAGAGAAGAGGATGGCGCCCAATTACCAATTTACTATGTAAGTAAAACTTTACTTGACATCGAAACCAGGTATTCGTCTATTGAAAATTTGGTACTTGCATTGGTTATGGCTTCGATCAAATTATGCCCTTACATTGAAAGTTACTCTATAAATGTGAGAACTAACTTTCTTATGAAGAGTATTATTTCGAAGCCAGAGGTTTCAGGATGGCTTACTAAGATGTTGGTGCATTTGAGCGGCTATGATATCAGCTATGAGCCTCATATAACAATCAAATTGCAACCCTTGGCTAATTTTATGGCCGATTTCATGCCTACCCAACCCGACGACCCCTTGCAAGAAATAATGCAATTGGATGGCAAGATATAGTCTGCATGATGGTTGCTACATACTAATGGAGCCTCAAACCAAGGGGGAGTTGGACTGGGGTTAGCACTAAAGTCGCCACAAGGGGATAGGATAGCCTAAGTCATGCGATGTATCCTAAAGGCGACAAACAACGAAGCAGAATATGAAGCACTCATATCAGAGCTCACCATTGCTAGGGACGTGAATGTACAAGACATCAAAGTAATATGTGATTCATTACTTATCATAAATAAGGTACGTAACGGGTTCTTATGTAGTCATGGATTCAAAGATGATAACACATCTGGAAAAGGTGTGAGACATTGTGAAGCACTTCCATCATTTTCAAATTCGGTAAGTTCCTCGCGATGCTAATGCTCAAGTCGACGCCTTGGCAATTCTCCGGCCAGCCATAGATCCTCGAGAGTATGAAAAGATTTCTTTTCTACATTTAAAGGTTCCATCAATCAACAAAGATGCCGACATCTTAGAAGTTCGAGCATACAACGTGCCATCTTCATGGATAACACCTTATCTAAACAAGTTACGAGATGGCATTTTCCCCTCCGAAAAAAAACTTGTGTGATGACTTAAGGTAAAACTGTCCACCTTTGTAGTTAAGGATAACATTTTTTAAAGTGGATGTCTTCATGAACATATGATAGATGCCTAAGAGAGGACGAGGTCACAACAGTGTTGGATGAACTACATGATGGCGAATGCAGGAATCATTTTGGAGGCCATAACTTGGTGCGAAAAGCCGATCGAATTAGCTACTATTGGCTTATGATGAACAAAGATTTGAATTGGCATGGTATGTAAGAAATCTTGGATATGGGGAGTGTCGTGGGATTTACTATGGGTTTCATGATTTAGATTTTACTGAAATGAATGATGATTCCCTCATGGAACTTTCTAGCTCACTTTAGGATGGTGATTAAGTAAACTTTTATGTAGATCATGACATTGCCCACACTGTAATTAACCCTGACCACGACATTCCCCCCTAGACTACAACCTACTAATCCAATTGTTGTGGCTGAGGAGAATAGTGAAGAAGAGGAGACTAATGATGAATAGGAGAGTGGTGATGAAGATAAGACTGGTAAGGAAGAGGAGTTTGGGGATGAAGAGGAGAATGGTGAGGAAGAGGAGTTTGGTGATCAAGAGGAGAATGGTTTTGAAGGTGAGACTGATGAAGATTATAGTGAGGACAGTGAGGAATCTGACAGTTTGGGATTGGAATTGAGTGATAATAGTGAAGCTTATGATGAGTTAAGGGAGTTGTGAAGGGAACAAAGAGAGCATGTGTTGAAAATGAGGGCAAATAAGAAGTGTAAGAAGAGTGTTGCATATGTGGAGTTGGTGATGTGGGGTTTGATGAAGGGTATGAGACATGAGGTCTAGATGCACACAACTACAAAGGGAAAATAGGTGGGGATGAACCCTATTATGCCAACAGCTCAGATTATAGTATTGAGAGTGATGTTTCCGAAGTTAAGGGTGAGGTAAGAAGGATGAAGAGCAGGAATGTGTTGTATGACCTAGCTTGTGCCTTTCCAGTTTGGGAGTTAAACATGGTGTTTGAGACTGTCCAGCTATTTAGGGAGGCATTAGCTATGTACGTTGTGCATAGTGATACGTGATCGCCCCGGATTACTCCTCAGAAACCTCGTATATGACCCACACAAGTCCCGATCTTGCCAACAAATCAATTCAATCCTACAAAAGCTTTCAATTCAGATTCCTTGTGATGCAAGTAATGACAAATTCGAAATTGAAGAGACACAAATCTGGTTCGAACAAATAAAGTTGAATCAAAGGAATAGTTCAATTGGATTGGCTCTAACGCTAAATCCAATTGATGAACTAGATTGATCTTTAACAATCAAAACTAGAACTAATCAATTGATCAATTTGAATGAATGAACTAATTTGAATCAATAAGAACAAAGAGAGAATTCGACTGTGATGATGATGATGATCTCGAGATTGCAAGCACACAAACACAATTGTATTTTTGAGCCCAAGGACTAGATAAACCTTTCTTAGGGTTTATATAATCTCAAGCTGATTTTTATTAATGAAACTAAAAAGTATTTATAGAGAATACAAAAGCTAATACTTGGGAAGCAAGAGAGAGGAGTAGCCGGCCCTAGAAGGGGAGATTAGGTCTCCTTTGCTTGCTTCCTAGGATATAATAATATCTAAATAAATCTAACTAGATTCCCTTAAATAAAATAAATCATGGCTGATTTATTTATTTAAGGAAATAATCCTAACAAACTCAAAATATCTCTAACAAACTAAAAATATCTCTAACAACCAAGAGAGAGAAGATCAACCAACTAACATAAGCCTATTGACTGATTTCTCTACATTATTAAAATAAATAGAAATTGTTCATAATAAAATAAATAAGATATTTTCTTCAATTTAGAATGGTCAAGTCAAAGGGTTGACTTTGACCCACATACCAATTCATCTCACCCGGTCACTTACTAAATTCAGCCCTAAAGTGAGACAAATTAATACATGTTTCTAAATAAAGAAATGATGATTTTCGGCCATCATATAATTAATCCATGGAATCCGGGCTCAATTGATGTCGAATGCACGAGACCCACTTCACCTTGCTCGGCTCTTCAATAACCGCTGCTAATCGAACCAAGATCGTTGTTGTGCCTTGAGCAATCTTCTTAGCTCGACTTCTTGTAATTGGTCCGTCAGAAGGCACTCGAATCAACTCATCGACGTCGGTTGGAGGCATGGCAGGCTTCACTGCATCACATAGGGATATAAAGCTTAAATTGAGACCTAATGAAGCTAAAAGAGTTACAACAAAATGTACACACCGATGTTGGGATGGAGAATACATGCTAGTTATGATGGGGCTAGCAAGAATTTCATTGTCAATTGATGTTCGTGTTTTTGGTCTAGTTTTAGGTGTCTTTTTTTAGGTTGTTTAGTTTAGTTTTGGTAGGTTTTAGAGTTAGTTTTGTGTGTTTTTGGATAAGTTTGCATATTTTGTGAAAAGTATGGAAGCTACTCCGTTTTGTGTCTTTTTGTATGGTTTTGAGTAGAACAGAGCACTTTTTAAGCTGAGTTGAAGTCTAGTGGTGGAAGGAGGAATGCATGGAAGATAAGGAAGAAGATTGCATGGGAGAATCAAGTTAGAGTCTAAAGATAAAGCCAAGAAAGAGTTCGTGAAAGCCAAAACAGTGGTTCGGTAACTACCTTGTGAAGGTCGTTAACGAGGCTATAAAGATAGAGTTTTTGTAAGGAATTCTACAAAGGCTACTAAACGTCGGAATCAAAATATGACACATAAAGAGATAGATCAGCCACATTAAACGTCGGATGGACATTATACTCACCAGGCAAGTCGACATGGTAAGCATTAGGGCCGATCCGCTTAAGAATTCTGAACGGTCCATCTCCTTGCTGATCTAACTTGTTCTTCCTTTGCTTTGGGAACCTCTCCTTCCTAAAATGCACCCAAACGAGATCTCCTTCTTCAAAGATGACCTGTTTCCGACCCTTATCAGCATGGGCCTTATACTTCAAGGATTTTCGCTCCAAATGCATCTTAGTCCTCTCATGCAGCTTCTTCACAAACTCAGCCCTCTTGCTAGCTTCAAAGCTCTCTTTTCCCTTGTATGGCTGAGGCATCATGTCCACTGGTGTCCTCGGATTCAGCCCATAAACAACCTCAAAAGGGGTCATTTTTGTGGCTGAATGGATTGACATGTTATAAGCAAACTCCACAAAAGACAAAACATCTTCCCAACGTTTGAGGTTAGCTTTAAGCATAGTTCTAAGTAAAACCCCTAACGTTCTATTAGTAACTTCAGTTTGCCCATCAGTTTGTGGGTGACATGAGTTAGAAAACAACAATTTAGTCCCCAATTTAGACCATAGACTCTTCCAAAAATAACTCAAAAATTTAGCATCACGATCTGAAACAATAGAACAAGGAATGCCATGCAATCTAACAATTTCCCTAAAGAACAAATCAGCAATATGCACAGCATCATCAGTCAGTGACATGGAATAAAGTGAGCCATTTTGGAAAATCTATCTACCATTACAAAGATAGAATCTCTACCCTTCCTAGTTCTAGGCAAACCTACAATGAAATCCATAGAAATGTCTTCCCAAGGTGAACTAGGAATAGGTAAAGGCTGGTACAAGCCATGGGGGTGAAGTCTAGACTTAGCTTTAGCACAAACAACACAACTCTTGACAAATCTCAGCACATAATTACTCATTTTAGGCCAATAGTAGTGTTCTTTTAAACCTTCTAAAGTCTTTTCTAAACCCCTATGTCCTCTTGATTCATGAACCTCTTTAGTTAGAAGCCTACGTATACTAGATGAAGGAATGCACAATTTACCAGCTTTAAACAAGTATTCATCATCACTAAAGTAGGTATCTATTTCACCCCTAGACATGCAATTCTTATAGATTTCAGCAAAGTGAGGATCACTAGCATATAATTCCCTAATCATTGCAAATCCAAGGATCTTAACATCACATTGGTTCAAGAGCACATACCTCCGAGAAAGGGCGTCAGCTACCACATTCTCCTTGCCTTTCTTATGTTTTACAACATAAGGAAAGGTCTCCATAAATTCAACCCATCTTGCATGTCGCCTGCTGAGTCTGGATTGGCCTTTCAAGTACTTCAAGGCCTCATGATCAGAATGTATTACAAACTCCTTAGGCCACAAATAATGAGACCAAGTCTTCAAAACCCTAATTAAAGCATACAACTCTTTATCATAAGCAGGGTAATTCAACTCAGCCCCACTAAGCTTTTCACTAAAGTAAGCAATGGGTTTCTTGTCTTGCAAGAGCACGCCTCCTATGCCATGTCCAGAAGCGTCCACCTCTATCTCGAATGCCTTGGAGAAGTCAGGGAGTTGAAGCACTGGGGCGTGGCATAATCTGTCCTTCAAAGTGTTGAAGGCGTTCTCTTGTTGCTCCCTCCATTTAAAGGTTGTATACTTCTTTGTAAGCTCGTGGAGGGGGGCTGCAATTGTGCTAAAATCACGCACAAATCTCCTGTAGAAGCCAGCTAAGCCGAGAAATGATCTGACCAATGTTGGTGTAGTCGGCTGGGGCCATTCTTTGATTGCCTTGATCTTGTCTTCATCTACCTTCAATCCACCTTTAGACACAACAAAACCAAGAAAAATGGTAGACTCCGAGCAAAAAGAACACTTTTTCAAGTTAACATAAAGCTTTTCTAACCTTAAAGTGTCCAAAACAGCCCTAAGATGATCTACATGTTCATGCATGGTTTTGCTATAGATTAAGATATCATCAAAGTAGACTACAACAAATCTGCCTAAGTATCTTCTTAAAACATGGTTCATAAGCCTCATAAAAGTACTAGGTGCATTAGTTAATCCAAAAGGCATTACTAACCATTCATATAAGCCATACTTAGTTTTAAAGGCAGTTTTCCATTCATCCCCTTCCCTCATCCTAATTTGATGGTACCCACTTCTTAAATCAATCTTAGAAAAGAAATTAGCACCATGCAATTCATCAAGCATATCATCTAATCTAGGAATGGGATGACGGTACTTAACTGTTATTTGGTTGATCGCTCTACAATCAACACAAATTCTCCATGTGCCATCCTTCTTTGGCACCAAAATCACCGGAACCGCGCATGGACTGAGGGATTCACGCACATAGCCTTTGTCCATGAGATCTTGCACTTGTCTTTGAAGCTCAGCGGTCTCTTCTGGACTTGCTCTATAGGCATCACGGTTTGGTAAAGAAGCGTCGGGCACCAAATCGATTTGATGCTCAATGCCTCTAATTGGTGGAAGGCCTTCTGGCAACTCTTCAGGCATCACATCTTCAAACTCCTGTAATAGATCCTGTAGACACTTTGGAAGATGTGAAATATCTTGACTAATAATAAGTATCTCTTTCCTCATAAGAAGTAAGCAATAAGAGTTAGGGAAAGAAATACTAGATTGAGTCACAAGAGAGCGCTTTTCTACACTGCCTTTTAAGCCGATTTTTGGCTCTTTCTGTAGGCGTTCTTTTTCCATATTTGTAGCTCTCTGACTCTTTGAAGTGCTCACAAAATTTGAGCCAAAACGCTCGAGTGGATTGGAAGTGAGCCCCGTTTTCGTCCCATATGCACTGCTGGAAGTGTTGCTCGGCACTTTGGATGTTTTAGGGATATTCTCTCGGCGTTTTTCATCCCAAACAGTAGCTCCACCTGTGTTTGATGTTGTCCCAAAATTTGGGCCAGAACGCTCGGGTGGGGACTGGGAAACGCCGCTTGGCTTTGTTGACGCGTCGGACGCCGAACGCCGGTTCGCAGCTTTGGATGTTGAATCAGCCTCTTCTTTTTCTTCCTTGGCACGCCTAAGTGCCCTAGCTTGATCTCAACGTACCTGATCCTGTAGAACTTGTTGAGGAGACAAGGGTAGAAGAGAAACTCTCCTCCCATCATAGTTAAAGGAATAGGTGTTTAACATGCCATCATAAATCACTCTCCTATCAAATAACCATGGTCTTCCTAACAAGATATGAGTGCATTCCATGTTTACTACACCCGGATCCAGGGGGAGTACGTTCCGTACACATAATGTCATCAACATAAGTACCAATAGCAACACGGACTAAACACTGATGGGTGACAAGATTAGGACCTTCTGAATCATTAATTCCATTGAGACCATAACTAGTAGCCCTAGGTTGGGTTTTTAATTGCAAGTGATCAACTAACTTAGCATTAATAATGTTACAGTAGCTACCACTATCAATTATCATGCATAACACTTGATTCTTTACTGTACACCTAGTATGAAATATGTTTTCCCTTTGATCTAGCTTAGGTGTTTCTTGTAAAGTAAGAGTACGCATTGTTACAAAAGTTAGAGGCTGTTCGGTGCAATCTGGTTCAATGGCCTCTACGTCCTCCTCGTCTTGTCCATTGCTGTCCTCCTCCACTTGATTTGGAGGTATATCTTCATCACTCACATATCCTCCATTGGTGGTGAGAAGCACTTGCTTTAGATTTGGACAATCCTTGGCATAATGACCTCTTCCTTGACACTTGTAGCACACTAAATCACGTGCCCTAGGCTGGTTTGGAGGTCCATTGGTGGGACGCCTTTGGCCTTGAAAACCTTTTGGTTTAGGTGAACTAGAAGCTTCCTTTTGCTGCATAGAAGGGTTAGAAGAATAAGAGTTGGAATTTGAACTAGGATTAGAAACATACCTTTTTGGTGCATTCCAAGCTTCCTTCTTCTTCCTTTGTTGTTGCTCATAGAGTAGTTGGGCTGAATGTACTAAGGCATTGAGATCCTTGATTTGTTGAATCTCCAATGTGTCTTGAATGCTTTGATTCAGTCCAGCCATGAATTGGGTCCTTAGAGACCGTTGGGAATGAGGAATTCCCGCTTTAAAACTCAGATCCTCTAGCTCATTGAAGTACTCGGTTGGAGACTTGGTGCCTTGTTTGCAAGTTACAACTTTCAATCTCATGTGCTCGGTATGCTCTTCAGGCACATATTTCTTCCTCATCACAAACTTCAGCTGGCCCCAAGTTTCAATTGGTGCTAAGGCCTTTCTAATTCGATCCTCCTTCATTCTAAACCACCAATTTCTAGCGGTCCCAATAAAGTGGATGACAACAACAGCAACATTCTCCCATTCTTCATATTCCATGTGATCTAGAATGAAATTTGTAGCTTGTTCCCACTCTAGATACTTCTCCGGATTAAGCTCTCCATTGAATGGCTCTATCTTGATCTTTATATCACGTTTCCCAATCTGATTTACAGCTTGGTTAACGTTGTAGTTGTTGTTCGGCCTTTGTACTCCATAAGCTGGTGGGATATCCTCTACAACCTCAGCTTGGTTATAGAAATCATCTAGGGGAGGATGCCATGGGCGCCTTTCTTCCCCGAGATAGCCATACATCACATCATCAAAAGAATTGTTGTATTGCTGATATTGTTGATGAGTGGCTTGAGGATACCGGTTTTGTGGCTGATTATAGAATTGTTGATGAGTAACCGGTGGAGTCCTCGACCCGATGCCTCTTCCTCTACCTCGGCCTACTGTGGGGGAGTAGTGAGCCGGGGGATCGTTATCTTTGTTGTAGCTAGCAAGCACATCATGCTCTTCATCAACTAGTTGTTGCTTGCCTTTGTCGCTACCCGAGGCTTGATTTGGGTCACTTGTAAGATCGACTGCAGGGGTGCTCTTATGACTTGCTTGAGATGAATCAATCAACGTTGCAAGTTGCTCCTCTAAACGCTTCATTTGTGGAGCCAATGCAGCCGTGGCCAGTTCTACAGCTCGAGCCTGGCCTTCTCATACACCATCACTAATGGACAACCTAATGAAGTCGATTGCCTCCTTAATGAGGTTCAATTCAGTTAGCTTAGGTTCTGATGGAATCACCATTGTTCCTGAAACAAGCAAGAAAGTAGAGTGAGTAGTGTGTTCTAAAGAAAATCAGAACAAGCAATACCACACCTTGATCAAGCCAAAACTTGCCTCAAAGCAATCCAATCAACTTAATTCAGATTTTGGGCTGATTTGAGGGAGTAAAATGGGTAGATATAGTGTAGGTATGGAATACTAATGATAATTAAAGGAAATATGCAGCTTAAGCAAATGGCAAGTATGCAATAAGACAAGCAATGCAAATAATCCCTCTATGAGCTCTAAAACACATGCAATCTCTCAATTGACTCTATGCAAGTTAATAAAGCCAAAATTTAGCATGCAAGGACAGAAAATATGGTAGGCTTAGTGACTTTTATTTCGTCACTCTTTTTTCTTCAAAGTGATTTCTACTTAGCTATCTTTTTAAGCAAGCAGTCACTAGGGTTGAAAGTGGCTTAAAACTAGCTAGGGTAGATCACTTTTCTTTTCTGTTTTTTTTTTGATTTTATGCACAAACTACTCTTGTGCTATAATGAAGAAACAAGCAAAGCAATGCAATAATGCAAAGGACGAAATTAAAAGGGTATACACGAACTGATTTTTTTTTTAACTAAGTGACTTTTGCTACCAATGAAACCAACTAGAAGCCAAATTAACAAAATAAGAAGGGGTAGGTCGAATTGATGGGATGCAATGACAAAAATTAGCAAGTATTAATCAAGCAATATGAATGGCAATCAATCATGCAACATGAATGAAAACTCATAAAACTGTAGGAAAACAATTGCTAATCTATATTGCAATACAACTCAACCAATTCAGCCAATAAACATGCACAAATCCCATAAAAATCTCCTAATTGGGTAATTGCTTGGAGTGCAAGGAACAACTAAGGAATTTGGGGTTTGAAAGCTCACGGCTGGATTAGGGTTTTTAGGGTTCGGTTCTAGGGTTTGGGGTATGGTAGGGTTTTGGTTTAGGGTTTGCAAGAATAGGGCTAGGGTTTCTCGCAACTAGGGTTAGGGTTTGGGATTAGGGTTGCCGCCAAATTAGTATTTTATCTCTAGATATAATATCACGGATGTTATATATCAGGGATAAAAAGAGGTAAAATATTAGGAAAAATATTTTAACTTTATTTTTTAACACCAATAAAAGCAAATATCTCGGATAAATTTTAATACGTCAGGGATAATTAGTAGTATAGTTTTTAGAAGGTTTGAATCAAATATCCCTGACGGTAATAAAAAGTAACACACCAGGGATAAAAAATAATATCAAATATCCCGGTTATATAAAATCAGGGATATTTTACCTGTAAAGTTAAACTAATATGCGGTCAAGAGCAACCTCCTCTATCGACGGTCAAAATCAATCTCGACTTCTCCCAAAATCCCTAAGTCCTCCCATCACTCATCCCTTCACAATCCCAACCAAAGACTCCTTCCCAACCGGCAACCAACCCTCATTCAGCCTCCTCTCCTCTCATCAGTCCGGGGTGGGTGCGGCGGTTCGATGTTGAGGTGGCGACGCGGGTCCACTATTGCGGCGGTCCGGTGTCGGAGCAGTGACGCGAGTCTGGGACAAGACCATAATCATAATCGGTACTCCATTGGGGGTCTCCTCGTTTACCTGATCATAATCGGTACTCCATTCTCTTCAATTTTGTCCCAATTCTTTGGTACTTTTGGAAATTTTTCATCGGATTTAGGTTTCAGTGACCTAAAATACAAACGTGGTGTTTGTCAAGTTGAGTTGGATTTTGGAAATGCTACCCATGTGTAATTCCAAGGCTTGTTTTTAGTGTTGGATTGATTCATTATGTGGTTGTAATTAATTAGAACATGAATCCGAAATCAAGTGCTAGAAAAGTGAAGAATTTTGGGTTGTAAATGGCAGGTGATTCTTGTTGCTGGAGGAGTGTTTTGGACACAATTGTTGCTGGTATTTAGCATTATTTAACAAACATTCAGGGGGATGATGATGTTTTTCACGCTACTAGTGCAATATAGCAAGTCGTTTCTGAAAATCCTGTCCATTTGGTACCTGTATGACGTAGTTTAGTAGAAGAATTTTGGGGATTTATGAGAAGTACCTCTTATAATTCAGTTTTGTGAAATGCCCTTTAGGCTTGGGAATTTACTTGGACTATCCTATCCAATGTTTCTACTGAATTTTTCATCAATTGCCAAACTTTGGTTGTGCAATAGGATTTCAATATTTCCCTCCTCTTTCTGTTAGCAGTTGAGTAGCTACTCGTGTCAACAGTTGAGTTCAACATAGCAATTCTAATCTTGGAATTAAAAGTAGTGATTTCTCACTTATCAATAGAAACTTGTGTTTCAGAAAAGTTGAGGAAGAGTTGAGGAAGCAGATTGGTGCAACTGCATACTTATATAGAATGCAGTTTCAAAATCCTACAGGTATGTGGACACTTTAAACTCTCCTTTTCTAATGAAATCTTTTTTTGAATGTCAATACCCTTTATATCCCCTGAAAGATCTTGTCTCCTTGTGTGGAATTTTATGCTTTAGAACTGCTTAGCTCTGAGAACCAGGCTTTCCTTGCGCGGGAATCAGTTTCTTCTGTCCATCAAAATTGGTGAGTGTCACTTAGTGAATGGATACAATTTGCTGAAGACTCCTCTGAAAGTGGCTTCTACTCCGTAGCTGGAAAGGTAAGTTCTCTTTGGTTGGAATTTGATCAATAGCTGATGAGCTTCATTTATTGATAACATGTTTCTGAGACTCTCTGAGCCTTGTCATGATCGTAGAATTGATAAAAACTTAAAGCCTTTGAAGCAAATAACTAGAGCAGGTTTTACAGTGAGAGGGAAAACAAAGAATGCTCAGTTTGTGATACCTCTAATTTCTGGATAGTTTAGGTGTTTAAGTGTTTTTTTTTGTTTATTGATATTTCTGTTGATATTTTATTTATCTTAGAACTCTAGAATGCTAATAAATACTGATATTAATTAATCTTAGAACTCTAGAATATTGGCATTACCGTTCACTTCTATAATTTCTTTCTTGTGGTCAAATCATTTACTTAATTTCTTAGAAGCATTTTAACAAACTCTGCTGATTCATTTTTCCTTTTTGTATGATTTAAATATTCATCAATCATTAAATGTTTTTCCTCTTTGGTATGCAATGTAACTAATACATTGTTTTTTTTGTTTATCTATACCGCATGCTTGTGAACGGGCTTTGATGAGCTACCGGAAGGATCACCAGAAACAACACTACAGTCAAAACGATCTGGAGGCTATAGAGAAAATTGAGAGGCTTAGACTGTTAGTCACATCTTTATCTTCAGGACATCCTGGTATGTCCAACATGAGAATCAAACTTTCCAACTTGTCTAAGTGTTAAACATAATATTTTAGTATTCTTAGTAGAATTTTATGCTTTAGAACTGCTTAGCTTTGAGATATGAGGCTTTGCTTGCGTGGGAATCAGTTTCTTCTGTCCATCGAAATTGGCGAGTGTCACTTATTGAAAGTTATCTATCTTGCTCATATTATACGCTTCTCCCTTTCAATTCCTTGAGTTTATCCTATATATATAATCCACTTCTGAACTTTTAATAGAAGTGTTGTTTGCTTGTTATTCGATTAGTTCACTTGTAGACGCTTGAGTACTTGAAATAGAAGAATACAAGAAGTGTTCATTTGAGAAGACTTCTTGTTCATCAGAATGTGAAAGTATTCATTTGAGAACTTGAACTTGTTCATGAGAATGTGAAAGTTGTCAATACCCTTTATATCCCCTACTTGGGTCTTTCGTTGCTTGTATATATATTCATCTTCCTGTCCATTATTTTCTGTTTCATTATTTCACAACATTTATAAGTTGAATTATAATGATGAATTAAATGTTTTAGAATAGTATATTTTCCATTGGCATGATATCTGAATTCTACTAATCTTGGCATATTATTACTGTTTGCAGGGAGTTTTCCCACATTTGAGATCAATCAGTACGTCTCACATTTGTTGACTTGTTGAATCTGAAAAAACTGTAAGCTCTTCATCAAAAAGTCAGAATTCCACTTACAAACATACCACTTAGTACTTATAGGACTTTTGTTATACACAGGGATATACATAGCACATCATTAGAAGGAGAGTTGGAGAATATAAGCAGCCTGGTGCATCTTGAAAAATTATAATCTTGTATTTGTACCTTAATTTCGAAGTTAGTACAGTCTTTAATATTTAAATGCTTAAAACGGGAAACTAATCATATGTATGGTTGCAGAAATTTGAGTGTATATATTTAGATTTGGTGTATTCTTAGAAATATAAGAATAAAATGCAATATTTGTTTGCTATTTGTAGAAAATGAATGCTATATTTTTCTTAGAAAAAGAAACTCTAATATCCGGGGCGCGAATTTTTACACCCGGGATATTAGAGTAATTTTTTTATAAGAGAAAACAACTCTAATATCCCTGGCGTGTTTGGATATATATCAGGGATATTAGGTTGGTTCTTTTATTGGAGAAAGCAAGTCTAATATCCCTGGCTTGTTTTTTTATATCAGGGATATTAGGTCTATTATACCCTCAGCATTTATCCCTGACTTATTTTGACCTATATCAGGGATATATTAAAAAAAACGCCAGGGATAAAATCCTATTTGTGTAGTAGGGTTAGGGTTAGGGTTAGGGTTCGCGCAAGGGTTAGGTTGGGCGAACTAGGGTTTGTGGTGTCCGATTTGGCTAGGGTTAGTAGGGTTGGGTTCGGACACGTTTGGGGGATGGTGCGGTGTAGGTTAGCGAAACCAGTTCGGGGTGGCGGAGGGTGGTTCGTGGTGGTTGGGTGGCGGAAATATGGTGGTGGTGGTGGAAAATTCAATCTTTAGTCTCAAAAATTCAAACTTTAAGTAAAAGTGGGATTTTTGGGATCAAAAACTGAATCAAATCAATTAGAAAGCAAATTAAGGAAAGAAACAATTATTTGGCGAGACGCTGGATTATGATACCACTTGATACGTGATCGCCTCGGATTACTCCTCAGAAACCTCGTATATGACCCTCACAAGTCCCGATCTTGCCAGCAAATCAATTCAATCCTACAAAAGCTTTCAATTCAGATTCCTTGTGAAGCAAGTAATGACAAATTCGAAATTGAAGAGACACAAATCTGGTTCGAACAAATAAAGTTGAATCAAAGGAATAGTTCAATTGGATTGGCTCTAACGCTAAATCCAATTGATGAACTAGATTGATCTTTAACAATCAAAACTAGAACTAATCAATTGATCAATTTGAATGAATGAACTAATTTGAATCAATAAGAACAAAGAGAGAATTCGGCTGTGATGATGATGATGATCTCGAGATTGCAAGCACACAAACACAATTGTATTTTTGAGCCCAAGGACTAGATAAACCTTTCTTAGGGTTTATATAATCTCAAACTGATTTTTATTAATGAAACTGAAAAGTATTTATAGAGAATACAAAAGCTAATACTTGGGGAGCAAGGGAGAGGAGTGGCCGGCCCTAGAAGGGGAGATTAGGTCTCCTTTGCTTGCTTCCTAGGATATAATAATATCTAAATAAATCTAACTAGATTCCCTTAAATAAAATAAATCATGGCTGATTTATTTATTTAAGGAAATAATCCTAACAAACTCAAAATATCTCTAACAAACTAAAAATATCTCTAACAACCAAGAGAGAGAAGATCAACCAACTAACATAAGCCTATTGACTGATTTCTCTACATTATTAAAATAAATAGAAATTGTTCATAATAAAATAAATAAGATATTTTCTTCAATTTAGAATGGTCAAGTCAAAGGGTTGACTTTGACCCACATACCAATTCATCTCACCCGGTCACTTACTAAATTCAGCCCTAAAGTGAGACAAATTAATACATGTTTCTAAATAAAGAAATGATGATTTTCGGCCATCATATAATTAATCCATGGAATCCGGGCTCAATTGATGTCGAATGCACGAGACCCACTTCACCTTGCTCGGCTCTTCAATAACCGCTGCTAATCGAACCAAGATCGTTGTTGTGCCTTGAGCAATCTTCTTAGCTCGACTTCTTGTAATTGGTCCGTCAGAAGGCACTCGAATCAACTCATCGACGTCGGTTGGAGGCATGGCAGGCTTCACTGCATCACATAGGGATATAAAGCTTAAATTGAGACCTAATGAAGCTAAAAGAGTTACAACAAAATGTACACACCGATGTTGGGATGGAGAATACATGCTAGTTATGATGGGGCTAGCAAGAATTTCATTGTCAATTGATGTTCGTGTTTTTGGTCTAGTTTTAGGTGTCTTTTTTTAGGTTGTTTAGTTTAGTTTTGGTAGGTTTTAGAGTTAGTTTTGTGTGTTTTTGGATAAGTTTGCATATTTTGTGAAAAGTATGGAAGCTACTCCGTTTTGTGTCTTTTTGTAGGGTTTTGAGTAGAACAGAGCACTTTTTAAGCTGAGTTGAAGTCTAGTGGTGGAAGGAGGAATGCATGGAAGATAAGGAAGAAGATTGCATGGGAGAATCAAGTTAGAGTCTAAAGATAAAGCCAAGAAAGAGTTCGTGAAAGCCAAAACAGTGGTTCGGTAACTACCTTGTGAAGGTCGTTAACGAGGCTATAAAGATAGAGTTTTTGTAAGGAATTCTACAAAGGCTACTGACCTTGTGCAGGTCGTTAACGAGGTGGCCTGTGTCGGTAGGAGCGTAGTCGACTTTCGGAATTAATATCTTTTATCATGTTATCTTTTAAGTAGGGTAAGTTTTTATCTTTTAGGTCTTTTATTACATAGTTTCTTAGTATAAATACCCTTGTTCTAAGCCTAGACAAGGGGGGATTCATTCTAGTTTATGGAGCAGTCGAGAGAGAGAGGGAGAATCAAACTAAAGTCGATCGAGAGAGAGAATTAGGTACGGTGATCGGATCTTGATCGGTTTTCTTAGTGTTTTCGTATTCCGCAAGTTTGTAAGACGATATTGTTTTCAATTTCAAGTAAGTTTTTGTTTTTAATTTTCTCTTTGATTAAAGTTATTTGGTTTGTTTCAATGAAGAGTGAGTAGTTTTCTTATCTAGGGTCGGGGTTGAAACCCGACATAGTTGTGCATGTTTGAATGAATGTGTTGAGTTTTTGATTGCCTTCTATCTTTTGAATTGCTTGTTATGCTTATGCTTAAACGATAGTTGAAGTAATTTGAGTTTGTTGCTTGATCGAGAGAGAAAGTTATGAACTTGAATGTTGATATTGTTCGATAACGAAAGTATCGAACTTTGGATTCAAAACAAGTAATAAAGTGAATTGATTTATGAAAGTCGTTTCATTTTCTTGTTTAGTCAACGAAAGTTGATAGATTTATCTTGAAAGGCGTGATCTTTATCTTCACATGAGTTCTTATGCATAGCTATGTTGTGGTAACCCTTGTCCTAGAGCTTTTTATCCATTGAATTTGTTAACTTTAGCTTTCGTTTTCATTCTTTATCGAGGCACAATGATTCGGTACCGTACCTGCGTTTAGTTCATTAGTTTCTTTGTTTTTCGTAGAATTCCAGGTTCGTTAACGGTAGTAGCTGTTTTTGTTTGTTTTGCTTTGTTTAATTGTTTTTATAGTTGATAATCAGACAACCTTGTTTCACGTGGATGATATTAAATTCGCTATACACAGCGGGGTCTTGACTTATAAATTTATTTGTTGTCAAGAAACTCCATCAACAAATTAGCGCAGTTGCAGGGAAGCAATAGTGTTTGTTTGTTTATCTGTGGGTCTGGCAATAGCCCGACCCCGTTTTTGTTTTTAATTTTGTTTTCTTTGTCTGTTTTCTCAGCGTATGCCAGTAGGACGTCACAGACTCGAATTTGACACCACCGGTTACTATTCTGAACCTGAACGCACCTTGCACCGCAAACAAAGAGATAACCGAGCCATGGCTACACGTGAAGAGATGGCTAGACAGATGGAAGTCCTCCAGAAATGGATGGAGGAGTTACAAGCTGATCGTGATGCCATTGCTACTGCCGCTTAACGTGAACGAGTTAACAATGCTCATTTACAAGAAGAGCTGAATGCCTATCCAAGGAATGCCAAGCAATATATGCATCCAGAACTGAGGGTATCGGAGTCTCCGATCGTGCTTCCAGAGATAGAGAAGACATTTGAGATTAAACCTCATCCTGTAAAAATTGGTGTCTTCTCTATCTCTGGAAGCACGATTGTAGACTCCGACAACCTAAAACTAGACCGAAAACACGAACATCAAAATACCCCATACATAAGCTTGCTTGTCCTCAAGCAATCACTAAACAATAACCAAAATCAAATAATCATGCTTATTAAGCAATAGCCGTCATCTAAAAAGCAACATCAAAACATAGCAAAAAAATAGCAAATGACTATTAACGTAATCACTCATATATAAACACTAATAGACATAAGCAAATACAATCCAACCTCACCAAGGATATGTGTTTCACTCAACTCTTAAGTGTTTGGGCTTATAAATTCAATCTCTCAACTCAATCTTATATGCAAAAACTCATAGAAATTGAAACTTATATCACCAAACTCTCCACCCAAGATTTATCAAAACAAGCAAAAATCATCAAGAGAACTTAGGCTCAATGAAAAACTTCATAGAAGTTTCCATTCGGACGGGTTGTAATGGGGCTTGGTAAAGACAATAGGGCATGGAAAACATTGGCTATGTGGTGCTCATAAAATCCGGATATCAAAGTCTCCTAAAAACTCACACAATAACAAAAACTCTCATAAGAACATTACCAAACTCACTCAAACATTATGCTCTAACTCACTCACCTTTTATCCTAGAAAGTCTCATAAAATACAAAGAATCTCCGGTTAACTTTAAACACAAATGCACATTTACTTCATTCTCTTTCTCCCCTTTTTTCTATTTTTTTCATTTCAACTCTTTCTTTCTTTTCTTCTTTCTCTTTTTTTTTCTGACTCTCGAACAACCTCGTTAACGACCCAAAAGAGTTCGTTAACGAGCTACTTCTTCTCCTCATTTTTTCTTATAACATCATCACAACTCATTTTCTTTGTGCATCTTTAATACCAAGAGATCTTTTACAAAACAAAACAAGAGACTTCCATCCTACCCTTCCCAAAACCCTTATTTTGAACCAAACATAACTTTTTCACTCTACACAACAAAGCTCTCCAACTAAGTCTTAATCCCCGGATAGGGTCAAGCATATCTCGGATAGGGAAATAATATTTGTGGAGCTGAAAATAAAAGGCTAAAGCTCAAATTTGGTTGTCAAAAGAAGGATCATGATCGGGTGGACAAGGATAAATAAGGCTCATAAAAATAAGTTATCTATCATCTGACTTTCACAAGTAATGAACTATAAATTTTATATAGGTCTCAAGAAATAGATAACCATCACAATTCCAAGAGATAATATGCATAAAGAGAGTAAATCACACAAGAAAAGAAGAAGGATTTTTGGTGTTCTCCATATAAGGCCAAAAATAACTCACAAGGTAGCAATTTTTGTTGGATTGCATTACTCATACTAAAAGTTATACATGCTCAATTTCATCAAATTGCTATTCCTCTATAAAACAATTTCATATCAAGACTCAGGCTATACCATCAAAAACATGCTTGAAAGGAAATTACATGATCATGCTAGCAATTAACTATCATAGAACCAAAAGACACGGTATTTATCCATTCTAAAAACTCTTTTTTGATTTTTTTTAAAATTTTCAATTTTTTTGTGATTATTATTTTTTTCTTAACGAAAAAACAAAGACAACTAAACAAAACAAAAAAGACACACAAACAAGCAAGTTTTCTTTCCTTCCCTACCCCATACTTAAAATTAAAGTGTCCCCACTGTAATAAAACTAAGCAGTAGAAAAAGAGAAGGAAAAAGAAAGAAACTCACCAGATCAACATAAGTGGAAAACAAACATCTTCTAAGAGTTGAATCATCGTCGTGGTGGTGGTGGAAACTGAAACTCAAAGTTGTCCATGAACTGATACATGGTCCTCCAACGCTCCTCATCAAACATCACCCTTTGCTCCATTGTCATCCAACGAGCATCCTGGCGCTGATGCCTCGCATCATCCAAAGCCATGCGAGCTGTATAGACACTCTCCCAAAGCTCCATCCTCTGGGTAAGCTGTGTCTGGTGTAGGTGGAGCTATTGCATTTGAAAAGATAGATCATCGGCCCATGGAGGTGGAACACTCGATCTAGTGTAGGTGGGTTGAGCAGGTGGTTGGTACTGATCATGTGGTTGGAAGTGGTCTTAGTAGATTATCGGGTTGTAGGGCATCAAATCATATGACTGCGGCACGGTAGGCGGTGGCGATGGGTCATTACCGAAGTTATGTGCCTCGGTAGTTACCTCGTTAGTAGCCTCGAAGTAGTCGTTAACGAACCGGGGTGGGTCGTTAACGATGTTGTCATCATCGTCCAGAACTTCGGTACCGAGGTCATCATCCTCGTCATCGAGCTCCTCTGTGGTTGCATCCGTTGCATCATCACCTTCATCAATGGCTTCGTCCGCTCTGTCGAACCTCGTTACACACTCCCTCAACGACGGCTTATCCTGTGGCTTCTTCTCTAACGGGAATGCATGACCCATCCAAGTCTCGTACCAATTTGGCACATAAAGCAGTTCAAACTCGTCTCGGGTAATAAGCACATCATGGCCAAGTACCTTGGTGGCGTGCCCTCTCTCGGTCCTCACAAAAATGCCGGAAACAAACCAATAGTTCTTGTCGAGATTTTTGGGACGGCTTGGCGTATAGCATGTGAGATCAAAGTTGAGCTTCTCCACTAGAAGACTCACCAGATTCCCGCACCACACTTCATTTGACTTGATCCTGTTCATCTCAATATATTGCAACCATTCATATCCTAAACTCAAGGAGGTGGGATCCAAAAAAGTATAGTACGGAGGCATGCAACTGTTGTTATGGTCTCCCACACACTCGCAAGAATACTAGATCTATTGTAGTAGTAGATCAGGATCGAATCACGAGGATTACTCTTGTTTTAGTAAATTCTAGAAAAAAGATCCTAAGCTAAATATAATGATTATGGAGTAATTCTAACTAAATAAAGCAATTAAAACAAGTAAATAGCGATGTAAAAATATATGAGAATGCAAAGTTCTAAGGCAAGGAATCTCCACAACTTTGGTCCACGGTGTTTGGATCTCACCTTCACCTAAACTGAGTTGGATATTTCATTATGAAGGTTATTGTCTAATGACATAAATTAACTTTTATCAAAGTTTACTTAATGTACTTCTATCAAATTAAGAACCCACTCTCGTGACGAAACAAAACCGATAGAAACCTTTTAAGAACTTAGAAATCTAGATGGTAAACCAAACTTGCCACACTCTCGTGATGCATCAAACTTGACTCAAACACCTAGAAGTTCTATGACAATTAACCACATGATAAACTACTTCTCAATTTCAATTCTAGTTTTTCCAAATAGATAGAACCACCTCTCTATGCGCTCTCTCTATTTTGTGTACTTACTCAGACTACCACCTCTCGATGCGCAACCTAAACAAGACTCTAACAAGTTTAAACCTATTAGATTAAGCCCCTAGAATCCAATCATATTAGTTTCCAACTCAATTCAAGCAAAAGGTATTGAATCTAATCCGCTTCATATTGTTGGGATCAACCAAACCCTATAACAACAGAACTTAGCCTAACATAATTGAATTCATGATCAAATCAATAAACTTAAACATGGAATAAGAATAATAACAATAATTGAAAGATAAACTTACTAGGAATTCAATTGAAAGAAACAATGTAGATCAAAAAGTGCAAAAAATCCCAACTTGAAAGAGCGTAAAACAAAAAACCTCGAAATTGTCTCTTCTCTCTCTTGTAATTAGAAATAATAATAATGCATAATAATCTTTTTAACTTAAGCTCCAAATCGTCTTATAAAATCCCTAAAACTTATGATAAAAGATATCCTAAAAATAAAACCAACTCGGGCCAAAAAAGAAGCAAGAAAAGCCCAAAAACCCTCGCGCGCAGCGTGCTGATCACGACCCGTGATCACCCATCTGAGAGCACATATTTGCTCTGTTTCTTCTTGTTTTGGCTCGTGATGGCCTCCACAACTCATGATGGCCCTTCTAACCTCTTCCTTCACTCCTTAGCTTGTATTTTGACTTGTAATAGCTCCTCCACAACTCTTGAAAGCTCTTGGAATCCGCAAATCGTCATTCCTTAGTGTTAGTTGTGGTCTTTAAGCTTCACTAAGATCTTGTCCTCATGTCATCCTCTCCATTTGACTCCAAAACACCATCAAATGACCTATAAAAGCAAAACAAACTTGTGTATACCTTCATACTACGAATAATACGAAAATCAACACAAAAAGGCCAAAACCTAAGCTAGAAAAAGAGAAATCTAATCCTAAATGCATATTCAAACCAAGTAAAACTAGATGACATCAAAATACCCTATACTTGGACTTTGCTTGTCCCCAAGCAAAACTTAAAATTAAACCACAAGTGCAAGAAAAGACATTATGCCTCAACTTGTTCAAATTCTCATAATCATGCAAGTTGAAAGATCAAAGGCAAGTGCTGATGATGCCCAAAATAGTAAGAGTAAGAAGTGGGCCCGGGGTACAGAAAACGAACGGATGACACTGGACCCCACTCCCGTATCCCTCGTTTATTTAAAACAAGGTTCCTACTCCCACGAGGTCCTAGACTCCGTAACCGACTCCACCCTAGACCTCGGAACGAGGCCTAGACCTCGTCACCGACTCCACTGACACCCGCCCACACGGACCACTCATTGATGCCGCTTCCCCAAGCCAATCACCAGCTGCCTCACATTCGGACCAATCAGAAGTCCCTAATCTCGGGCATCCCACATCGAACCTTTGCCAAAACTCGGCTCCTCGATCCTCTATAAATAGAGAATAACCTCGTAAGAAGAAGGGGTCGAAAAACATCTTAACTCAAGAACTATCTTGCTCGTTAAAGATCGACGTGATAGAAACATCATTAAGAGACCTCGCTACAGATAAGAAGAGTCCACAAAAAGACTTCAAGTTACTCGGAAATCCCGTTCACACCAGAGATATTGCTATACAATCTCGCAAGACTCAACACCACGCCCGCGACATCGGACCTCGACACAAGATCAATCACTCTACCTCGGGGTGGTAGAACCTCCTAGAAAATAGGAGATCTCTAATATTGTTAGCTCGAGATCTCGATAACCCGTAGGAGGTTTAAGGTGTAATTCTTAATTGCTTGTTAGCCTCGTCGGCTTGGAACCTAGTTGTAAGAAAGATATAAATAAAGAAGCAAGTGTTTGCACTATCAAAAGTAATAACCTCGTTCCTTGTCTTTTAGCGGGTCGTTATTTCGGGTTTCATCACTGGCGTCGTCTGTGGGAACCTCTTCATCCTAAGTAGTCCCCCGATTAGTGCAAACCTTGACTTTTGAACCTCCCAAAATGGCTTGCCCAAACAACTTCTTTCCCCAACATCCCGACAATATGCTTGAGACCCCGCAATGGATGGCCGCGGGACCTCCGGGATGCCCTTTCGTGGTTCCTCCAGGCTGGACATACAATGCTCCCCAAAACCCCTACCCATTCCAAGGGTATGAGCAGGGCGGTGCGCCCCCGGTTCCGTATCCCTACCCAAGTTACGAACAGTACCAGCAAGGTCACCCCCCCCATACGTCCCCATGCCTGCTCAGGGACAACCTCACTCTGAATACGTACCCGCGTACGTACCCGGGCATGGACCTAGGCAGGAGACGTCAACCAATGGCTCATCAACGGAGAGACCTCCCTGGGATCCCATGAAAATCTCGCTATCTCGTTCGCGACGTTCGAGAATGCGAGATGCGGAGATGTCCGAAACAACGGGGAGTGCAACGCACCCCTTGGTAAAATCAAAGTCACACCGTCCGTCCATCGAGATCGGGTACATTAACCCCTTTGTAACCGAGATCCAAGAGGCGCCCATGCCCAAAGGCTTCCACTGACCACAAATGGGGCTCTACGACGGCACGGCCGATCCCGAGGACCACATAAAACACTTCGCCGTCCAGATGAATGTTAACGCCTACAACGACGCCATTTTCTGCCGTATCTTCCCAACCACCTTGGACAAAGCCGCAATGACGTGGCTCACCAGCCTCAAGGTGGAATCGGTGGCCTCGTTCTCTCAGTTGTGTGAATCCTTTGTCGCACACTTCAACGGCTCGAGGAAACGCAAGACGAACATGTGGGACCTCCGCGGCATTGAACAAGGGGAAAGCGAGATGTTGGGGACCTTCTTCACGAGGTTCACCACCGCGGTCGCAGAGATCGCACACATCGATGAATCATCGGTGCAGGACATCCTTATGGGCAACCTTTGCTAAGGGGCTTTTAAGCATCGCATTTTTCTTAAAAACCCAACGACGTACGAGAGCCTGTGTGCTCAGATCACGGCCCAAGTCTACGCCAAGGATGCCGCCAACCAGAGCTCGCGACCGAGGACCGACAAGGAAATCGTAACCGAGGCTAAGGGAAAGTCAAAGGTGACTGCACCGGCCACGAAGGATGCGTACATGACGCAGACTCAAGACCGGTGTAACATCCCCGACCCAAGTGCATACGTCATTTTGCATGCATATAAAATTAGTAGCATATGCATAGCATATCGGCGTGATATATAGTGTATTTTTAAAAGTAATATTTATTTTCCAATTAAGTTTTTATATTTTAAAAAGTTTTTAAGAAAAAGTTAATTATTAATTATTTCAGGGTAAACTTTGTAGTAAAGAAGAATTAAGGGTAAAATTTGTAGTTTTGACAAAAGTTGGCCGACTTCCTTCGAACCGACTTTGACAAATATAAGAGCTTGATTTGGATTCAACTTCATTATGAAGTTACAGAAACAACAAAAAAAAAAAACGAGGGAGAAGAAAAAAAAGAGGAGAAAAAAGAAAATTGAGATTTTGTTGGTTTTGAGTTTTTGGTTGGATCTGATACAAGATCTCTTCTATCGGGTTTTAATCTTGAAGTACAAGCGTGGTTTGGTAAGTTTTTAATTAGTTATTGGTTTATCTGGATTTTCCTAATTTTTCCAGATCTAGATCTATAGTTGCTTTTGATTCGAAAATCGGTTGATCTATAACTCTCAAAGGGTGTTTTCGATATCGGATTTATATTCGATAAAAGATTTCAGAGTAATTTTAGGGTTTTCCATGTAATGATATTAGGGAGACCTTTGATCAAGTTCTTCTATATATATAGTTTATTGTTGTCAAGTTTTAAAGGATTTGGAAAGATGCACAAGAAGTTATAATGCATTCTGGCATTTCATTGCATTTGGGGTTAGAGTTTATAAGAGTAAATAGCCTAATTTGTATTGGGTTATATATAGGAGCACAAGTAATAGACCGTGGTCAGAGTCAAGGGGGAGAAATATAGTATCTGCTTTAAACAGGTGAGTATAGACCGGAGATTCAACCCTATGTGTTTTATGGATATATATGCTATATGGATATGTGTGAGTATAGACCGGAGATTCAACCCTATATGCTATATGTGAAATATGAATATATGGATATATGTGCTATATGTGGTATATGAGGTATATGGATATATGTGTTATAAGATTTATTTGGATATATGTAATAGCTCTGAAATTTCCAGAGTTGTTTGCACAGAAAGTATGTTAACAGATAGCATATGATATATGATTACATGATGCACTTGATTGCATAGCATATTGCATGAGATTAAAAGGACCTGTGACTGTCTTGCCCTGAACTGTAATTCAGGAAGTCTACGGATTTCTTTGTTAAAGCGACCTACGGTTCATACAGGATCTACGGATCATACAGGACCTACGGGTCAATATTCAGGAGATCTTCGGATTTCTTTGCTAAAGGGACCATAAGAGTCCATATATAGAAAGCCCGGGGCAGATTCAGGCTTAAACAGTTCACAGAATAAAGAATCGGAAACATCAGCATTTGCATTTGCATAGTAATTAAATTCATATATGACATATATGACGTATATGTATGAATATGTTATTGACCAATTGTTTGGCTCTGTGTGAAATAATTGATGATGGTTTATATTCACTGAGTATACGACTCACGTAAATCGCAAAATAATTTTTCAGGCTCAGCTAGAACTTATTGGCATGTGTCTCTTTTAGAGGTCACATTCATACAGGTCGGCCAGCTGAAGCTCAATGCAACCTTCTCCTCCTCATTTAGCATCATAGACATATGAGTTGTAATATAAGTTAAGAGTGATAGATGTTTTAGTATGAGCAGTAACGGCATAGAATTGTTTGTGTGCAACCTTTTATGGTTGTTAATTCCGCTTTGTGCTTATATGGATAATTTTTATATGTGAATTATCTTCTTATATAGGAGATAAGTTTTATAGAGTATACGTCATAGGGTGTAGGGGTGTCACAGTTAGTTTTTGGTATCAGAGCAGGGATATGATTCTTTAAGGGCATGCATTCATAAGCATTATATAGCAGATGTAATTGACATTAGAATTGCATTCATGAGCATGATGCATAAAGGAGAGAAGGTTCAGCCGTGCCAGTCAGTCTATATAAGCATTTCATACAGCACTACATGAACATACATTTCATACACATGAACCATTTGAAGGGAAAGTACAGAGGAAATGGTAAAGGTATGTACAGTATATTGGAATTGTCTAATACGAGTGGATACAGTAGATTTGTCATCTGATCTGATTTTGTTATTCATATATGAGTTTGCTGTTATATTGGATATGATTGGTTGTCAAGACACCATGCTAAAGTGGATTGTTATACCAAAAAGGCAGTGATAGACTCAATTGGGAAATCTAGAGTGATTTTCTATAGTAATAGACAAATGGTACCCACTTGCTTAATATCTGCAACAACGGCTGTTTATATGATTAGAAAGGGATCTGTGGAATATCTGGCCCATGTTATAGACCGTATAGTTGAATGTGATAATGCTAGAGGTATTCCAGTTGTTAAAGATTTTCCTGATGTATTTCCAAAGGATCTTCCTGGATTGCTACTTGATAGAGAGATAGAGTTTACTATGAAATTAATGTCAGATATTACACCGATTTCTATTCTTCCATATTGAATGGCTCTTCCAGAGTTACAGGAACTGAAGAAACAATTACAGGATTTGTTGGACAAAGTATTCATTAGGGCTAGTGTATCTTACAGTTGTATATAGATTACAGAAAGTTGAATCATGTGACAGCGAAGAACAAGTATCCATTGCCACGGATAGATAATTTATTTGATCAACTTCAGTGTGCAAAGGTATTTTTTTAGATAAACCTTCAGTCTGGATATCATCAGTTAAAGATAGCTAAAGATGACATTATCAAGACAACATTCAGAAATCGATATGGGCAATATGAGTTTCTGATTTGTGATCATCATTATTCATGATATATTGGTATATTCATGGAGTACAGCTGAGCATGTTGATCATTTGCGTACTGTGCTACAAGTCTTGAGGGAAAAACAGTTGTTTACTAAAGTAAGAAAGTGTGAATTCTGGTTGGATCATATGGTATTTTTAGAACATACAGTATTAGAAAGAGGTATAGAGTTTGATCCTAAGAAGGTTGAAGCAGTGGTAAACTGGAAAGCACCAACTATAGTTACAAAAGTTCGTAGTTTTCTTGGGATGGCTGGATACTACAAACGATTCGTTGAAGGATTCTCTATTGTAGCTGCACCACTCACTAAATTATTACGGAAGAATTCATTCCATTGAAATTCTGCGTGCCAACAGAGCTTTGACAAGTTAAAGCACCGTCTGGTTACAACAATAATACTGAGAATTCTTACTGTTACAAGAGGATTTGGTATTTTCAGTGATGTTTCATATCAGGGTCATGGCTATGTCTTAATGCTGGATGGAAAAGTAACTGCCTATGCTTCATGACAGTATCGATCACATGAAGTTTCTTATCTGGTACATGATTTAGAGCTAACAACGATAGTATTTGCCATAAGTATTTGGCAACATTATCTATATGGAGAAACATTCTATATCTTTACAGATCATAAGATTTTGATGTAATGGATGAGCAAAAAGGAGTTGAACATGCGGCAAAGGCATTGGATAGAACTACTGAAAGATTATGATTGTAGAGCCGAGTATCATCCAGAAAATGCTAATGTTGTAGCAGATGTTTTGAGCCGAAAGTCCAGTGGTATGATGACAGATATGCACATGACTTCAGTGTTAGATTTGATTACTTTGCAAGGTCTAAATGATAGACTGCAGTTTGACATAGATAGAGTACTGATTGCTACTTTTGAGATTTGGCCAGTGCTGAGACAGAAAGATAGGATGCACATGTAAGAGATGAGAAGTTGATAGAAATTATTGAACGTGTTCGACAAGGTAAAGATACGCTATTTGACATTAAGGATGGCATATTGATGTTTGGCCCTGATTCATAAAGTTTTCCATATTAGTATGCTACGACGATATTGATCTGATCCGTCACATGTATTAAAATATTCAAAAGTACTGCTTGCAGAGAATTTGAGCTACATAGAAGAACTGATCATGATAGCAGCTTATAGAATCAAACAGTTACAAATGGAGATTCTCAAAGTAAATTAGAAGAATCATGGTATAGAGGAGACAACTTGTGAAACTGAGGATAAGATGAGAAAGTCATATGAAGAGATAGCGAATTTTGAGGACAAAATTCTTATAGAGGGGGAGAAATGTAACATCCCCGACCCAAGTGCATACGTCATTTTGCATGCATATAAAATTAGTAGCATATGCATAGCATATCGGCATGATATATAGTGTATTTTTAAAAGTAATATTTATTTTCTAATTAAGTTTTTATATTTTAAAAAGTTTTAAGAAAAAGTTAATTATTAATTATTTCAGGGTAAAGTTTGTAGTAAAGAAGAATTAAGGGTAAAATTTGTAGTTTTGACAAAAGTTGGCCGACTTCCTTCGAACTGACTTTGACAAATATAAGAGCTTGATTTGGATTCAACTTCATTATGATGTTACAGAAACAACAACAAAAAAACGAGGGAGATGAAAAAAAAGAGGAGAAAAAAGAAAATTGAGATTTTGTTGGTTTTGAGTTTTTGGTTGGATCTGATACAAGATCTCTTATATCGGGTTTTAATCTTGAAGTACAAGCGTGGTTTGTTATGTTTTTAATTAGTTATTGGTTTATCTAGATTTTCCTAATTTTTCCAGATCTAGATCTATAATTGCTTTTGATTCGAAAATCGGTTGATCTATAGCTCTCAAAGGGTGTTTTCGATATCGGATTTATATTCGATAAAAGATTTCAGAGTAATTTTAGGGTTTTCCATGTAATGATATTAGGGAGCCCTTTGATCAAGTTTTTCAGAAAGGTTTGAACTAGAAAAATGTTCTTCTATATATATAGTTTATTGTTGTCAAGTTTTAAAGGATTTGGAAAGATGCACAAGAAGTTATAATGCATTCTGGCATTTCATTGCATTTGGGGTTAGATTTTATAAGAGTAAATAGCCTAATTTTTATTGGGTTATATATAGGAGCACAAGTCATAGACCGTGTTCAGAGTCAAGGGGGAGAAATATAGTATCTGCTTTAAACAGGTGAGTATAGACCGGAGATTCAACCCTATGTGTTTTATGGATATATATGCTATATGGATATGTGTGAGTATAGACCGGAGATTCAACCCTATATGCTATATGTGAAATATGAATATATGGATATATGTGCTATATGTGGTATATGAGGTATATGGATATATGTGTTATATTATTTATATGGATATATGTAATAGCTCTGAAATTTCCAGAGTTGTTTGCACATAAAGTATGTTAACAGATAACATATGATATATGATTACATGATGCACTTGATTGCATAGCATATTGCATGAGATTAAAAGGACCTGTGACTGTCTTGCCCTGAACTGTAATTCAGGAAGTCTACGAATTTCTTTGTTAAAGCGACCTACGGTTCATACAGGATCTACGGATCATACAGGATCTACGGGTCAATATTCAAGAGATCTTCGGATTTCTTTGCTAAAGGGACCATAAGAGTCCATATATAGAAAGCCCGGGGCAGATTCAGGCTTGAACAGTTCACAGAATAAAGAATCGGAAACATCAGCATTTGCATTCGCATAGTAATTAAATTCATATATGACATATATGACGTATATGTATGAATATGTTATTGACCAATTGTTTGGCTCTGTGTGAAATAATTGATGATGGTTTATATTCACCGAGTATACGACTCACGTAAATCGCAAAATAATTTTTCAGGCTCAGCTAGAACTTATTGGCATGTGTCTGTTTTAGAGGTCACATTCATACAGGTCGGTCGGCTGAAGCTCAATGCAACCTTCTCCTCCTCATTTTGCATCATAGACATATGAGTTATAATATAAGTTAAGAGTGACAGATGTTTTAGTATGAGCAGTAACGGCATAGAATTGTTTGTGTGCAACCTCTTATGGTTGTTAATTCCGCTTTGTGCTTATATGAATAATTTTTATATGTGAATTATCTTCTTATATAGGAGATACGTTTTATAGAGTATACGTAATAGGGTGTAGGGGTGTCACAACCGGCGCCCCGACTACAAGGGCAACAACAGAAACAACAACAACAACGACAATAGAAACAACGGCCTCTACAACAACCGCGGAAATGGCAGTGGAGGCTGGAGCTGTTTCGGCGGAAGGCCACGGGGTTACAAAGGCAAAGGCGGCCCCGTGTACAACCCAAACGAAAGAGGATGCGCCAACCCCGCATCAGGAGCCAACCTCGTACAGCAAGGGCCGACCCAGCCTCGATCCAACAATGCTGAACAGCACACCCCTGCGAGGCAGACACACTCCGGGCAGGATGCGGCGCCCGATGGGTACATCAATACCATCTCGGGCGGACCCTCGCTGGCGGGTTTGAGCCAGGCAGAGAGAAAAAGATACGGGAGGGCAAGCCACCATGAGCCCTCAGTGTACAGTGTGACTCAGACCTCGCGGTCCCACGTGGGTTTGCCTTTCACCGCCGAGGACGCGGAGGGACTCCACATGTCCCACTCTGACCCCCTGGTGATCCATGCTCAACTGGGCTCGAAAATAGTGAAGCGAGTACTGGTGGACACGGGTTCCTCCATAGACATCATGTACTTTGGCGCCTTCGAGCAGTTAGGTATCTCTGCGACGTCCTTAAAGCCCTACGCTGGGAAGCTCACCTCCTTCTCGGGTAACGAGGTTGATGTCGCAGGGCTCATAGACCTTTGGATGATGCTGGGCACCGACTCCACAACGAGAACCGAGGTGGTGGAGTTTACGGTGGTACACCTGCCCTCGGCTTACAACGCAATCATCGGGAGGATCTCCTTGATGAAGTTCCAGGTGGTGGTCTCCATCTACCACCTCAAGATGAAATTCCCCATCGACGATGGTGTCGGGGAGGTGAAGGGAAACCAGGAAGAGGGCCGCGTCTGTTACATGACCTCGGCAAAACAAAAGTGCCCGATGTTCATGGTAGAGACCTCCGGCGAAGCTGACCTCGAAGTCCGAGACTTCACAATCCCTACCCCCGAGGCAGAAAGAAGGGTGATAGCTCCCTTTGAGAACAACGCCGAGAAAATCTACCTCGGGGAATGCCTCACAGGGACGTCTACAACTTCCCTAGAAGCCTTGTTTGTTGAGTCCCGCGATGTGTTTCCCTGGACCGCGAAGGACCTCCGCGGTGTTCCTCGGACATTGGCCCAACACTCCCTAAATGTCGATTTTGCCACTCGCCCCGTGGTGCAGCGGCTAAGAAAAATGAACGAAGAAAGGGTGAGTGCCGCGAACGACGAGGTGGCTAAGCTGCTATCCGCGGATTTTATCCGTGAAGTCCAATATCCGAGGTGGTTGTCCAACGTTGTATTAGTCAAGAAGGCCAACGGCAAGTGGCGGATGTGCGTGGCCTTGAAGGACCTCAACAAGGCATGTCCCAAAGACAGCTACCCTCTGCCCTCGATTGACGAGCCCGTCGATTCGACTGTGGGACACGAGGTCTTGAGCTTCCTCAACGCTTATTCGGGATACAATCATATCTCGATGAATCCGCGCGACGAGGAAGAGACAACCTTCATCACCCAGCGGGGAACATACTGCTACAAGGTCATGCCATTTGGCCTTAAAAACGCCGGTGCCACTTTCCAACGCCTCATTGACCGGGTCTTCAAGAACCACCTGGGCAGAAATGTGTCGGCTTACGTCGATGACATCGTGGTACGGAGCAAAAACCCTGTGGAACATCTAGCCGACCTCGCCGAGGTCTTCACTGTAATATTCGGGAATATTTCGATATTTTTATCCTATTTTTATGCTCCTTGAATTTCGAGTGGGAATTACTTAGCTTATAATTAATCTCGGCTAAATAATAATATTTAATTTTGAATTTTGAATTTTATAAAAAAAAGAAAGAACAAAAATTATATTTTTAAAAGTTTTTAACTTAAAAGTAATTAATAATTAATTCATGGTAAAATTTGTAGTAAAGGAGATTTGAGGGTGGAAAGCACAAATTTCAAAAAACTATAAACCGACTTCACGTAGATGTCTATATATATGTCATCTTCCTTTGTAAGTTTCATTTTGCCTTGGAGATTTAAAAAACAAAACAAAGGGAGAGGAACGAAGAGAAAGAGAGGGGGATTTAGCCCCAATGCAAGATTTGTTTATCGGATCGGTTTTTGGAGTTCATGCGTGGTTTGGTAAGTTTTAATTAGTTAATAGTTTGTTTAGATTTTACTAATTTTTTCAGATCTGGCTTTACAATTGAGTGGATTTAAAAATCAGTCGATTTATAATTCTCAGAGGGTATTTTTGATATCGGATTTATAATCGGTAAAAGATTTCAGAGTAATTTTAGGGTTTTGCTTTGTATTGATATTAGGGAGACCTTTGATCCAGTTTTTCAGAAAGGTTTACTAGAAAAATGTTCTTTTATATATCTAGTATATTCATGTCAAGTTTTAAAGGATTTGGAATTATACACAAGAAGTTATAAAACATCCTGGCTTTTCTTGATTTTAGGGTTAGAGTTTGTAAGAGTTAAAAGGCTATTATTATTCATTGGGGTTTATATATGCATATAGGAGCGTGAGTCCTAGGTTGTGATCAGAGACGAAGGGCAAAGATAGGCTATCTGTCTTAGACGGGGTTTCGCGTTGTATTATAATTAGTGGTTTCTTGGCGTTGGAAATTCGTCCTCAAGGTAAGTCATTTACGACTTGCTCAGTTGCTGTTCAATACTTGTTAGACTTCATGTGGTGCTTGTAGGATTGGTTTTGGGGAACTAGTCCCTAGATGATTGTTTTATGAAGAAGGTTTACTTGTGTATGATATGTGAAAAGAATTTCATTGGGCTTTCATCGAATGTGAAGTTTTCGAAGATTTTCTCTCTGTTGGTACCGTTTTCGGCATGGCCATGTGCGTAGTCATATGGGTTGAAGTGACGGCTACGTATGGTTATGTGACAGAGAAATCGTGCCCCTTCAAAAGTAAAGCTATCTGTGTTTTGGGCAAGTGCTCCCGAGGAGGCTTGACCCGAGGTTAGAAGGATGGAATTGTAAAAGGTGGGAGGTCGCGCCTCGGCACCTACGACATAGGGATGATAAGCGCCATGGAATGGAACGGTGAGAGAATGGTTGTATTGTTCTGCTTGGAATTGTATGTATGAATGTGTATGGAAGTTTGATATGTGATTTGTGTTTAAGATCTATGTTTATGATCTATGGGAAGTGAAGTATGAATTTAGAACTGATATGTGTTGTAATCATGCGAACCTTGCTTGTTTATATGTTAGTCAACTGATTGGTTTTTAAACGTCTTACTAGTACCGTATGGATTCTTGCTCGTATTAGAATGGTGCTGACCCTTCGGGGACTTGTTTTTTTTTAGTTTCCGGTAAAGACAAGGGACCCATTATGGAACCTCGGCTGAACGATGGAACAGATCGTTGAAGGTTGTGTCATTAGGATGGGTTCGGTTGGGAGAAATGGTGGTATACTTTTTGTTATCTTTTGAATAATGCGTTGTTTTGATAAAAAAAAGGGTAGTGGTATGTTAATGAAATGTTTCTAGGAAGCGTTGTAAATTACGTTGTTTTGGGTTTCCTGCATGTTTTCTATACTTGGGTTTTATAAATATTGGTTGGATGTTTTATTCATGTTTTATCGTCGTGCCCGAGTTGCAAGATCCAAGTGAACTCGTTGTCAAACTAGCCTAGGTAGTACCTAGTAAGGTCTACTACCGAGTAGCGCCCCTATTTAAAGACGGTGTGTTACAAATTGGTATCAGAGCGAGGTTGACAACAAAGGCACATGGAACTGAACAACGAGTGTACTCGAGGTCCAACCTAAAACTAAAACCGGCCGGTTATTTCAATTTATTTCAATGGGGTAGTCATATTGCATTTACAGGGTAGATGACACGCCCCGACTCTGTCGTCATCAGCCGAAGGACCTCATGTAGACTAGTAAATTATTTTGTTAATTTCAGTTAAAGATAGTTTAAATAGTAAAACATCCGTTGATAGATGGCTCCACAAACTAGAGCTGGAGCAGCTAAAGTAGGAAGGAAAGGTAGTGGTAGAGGGCGTGGTAGGGGCCGTGTTGGAAACAGAGAAGAGGCTCCTGCCGTGGGAGAGCCAAGCCTTCCTCAAGAGGAGGTTGTTGAAAATGTTGGACCTGTAGTGAATGACCATCAAAGGGGAAATGTTTCGGTTGTTGGGAACGGGCTCCCTGCTAATGGAGTCAACGATAGGGAAAATGGAAAAGTACGTGGGCCAGCTCAGGTGCCACCAGCTGAGTTACCACCAGAGACGACTGTTGTTATCCGAGCTACACTTGCCGAGCTATTACAAAATCTGGTAGGTACTGGATTTTTGCCTAATCATAATTCGACCAATTCTGGCTATCAAGGGGATGAGGTTAGGGCACCAAGACCAGTTTTTGCACAACCGGTTCAATCAGGGAGACCACCACGTATTCCAAGGCCAATAGTGGCTGATGGGCATGGTTGGGCAAGGAAGGAGATATCGCGAGCCTCTTCCTGATAAGTGGCTTGCGGAGTTCAGGAAGACTGGGGTACCAAACTTTACTGGGGATCAGGAAGCTGATGTTGAGCAGTGGTTGAGGAAAGTGGCATCTTGTCTCGACTCTATACAGGCACCGGAAGAAAGAAGGATGTCTCTAGTTTAGAGTTTGTTACAGGGGGATGCATTTGATTGGTGGGAGTTGAGTCGTGATCATCAAGTAAATGTTACTTTTGAAGAATTTCAAGAGAGGATTCGAGATAACTATTGTCCTGAGGTCGTGAGAATGGCTCGTGAGACTGCTTTTCAGGATGCAGGGCCCGAGAACATTACTGTAGGTGAGACTATCCAAAAGTTTCAACGAGGTTTGGCAGCGGTGCCCAATGCCGCTCCTACAGAGAATCTGCGAATTGCAACCTTTCTTAAGCGGTTGCAACCCCAACTACGTGCATACGTATCTGGACTTCGACTCAAGACTTTGAAGGAGGTTCAAGATTCTGCTTTCGCTTATTCTATGTCCATCTTGGGGCCGGAACAATTGAATGTACAAGTTAGTAGAAATAAGAAGCAGAGGGTGTTTGCTCCATCAGATTCTAGGAGAGATAATAGTTCGGGTGTGTCTCAACAAAACCGATCTGGATTTCAGTCACAAGGTCGCCAAGACCAACCTCAACAAAGTCAGTTTACTGGAGTATTGAGGGAGTGCTTCAACTGTGGAGACACTAGTCATATGAGGAATCAGTGTCGGAAACCAGTTCGTAATTGTTTCAAATGTGGGAAGCCAGGCCACTTACAAAAATATTGTAAGGTTGGAACACCCTCACAGGGATCTTCGCCGGTGTCGGTGAACCAAGGGATTCGTCGTCAGTTCCAACAGACTCAAAATGCACCAAGCTAGAGTAGAGGGAGTGGTGCGGGAGCTAGCACTACCCGGGGCAACCAGCCTCGGTTATTCGAGATGAGAAGGCCTGATGCCTTGAATGCTCCGACTGCCACAGGTACGATTTGGATTAAGTCTAAACCTATCCATATCTTGTTTGATACGGGTGCTACGCACTCTTTTGTGTCCTTTGCGTGCGTTGATAGACTAGGGTTGACTTGCTCGGAGGGTACATCCTTTATGGTGGGATTGCCCGATGGTAGTAAGGTGAGAGGAAATAGAGAAATGCTTCATTGCCCTATTAGGATTGGGGGTAGGGTTGGTTTGCAGACTTTATTGTAATACAATTGTCGCCTAGTGATGATGTTATTTTGGGGATGGACTGGATGAGACGTTATAAAGCAGTATTAGATGCACATAGGGGTACAGTCACTGTGACTGCAGATGATGGGACAATACATGTATGTCAAGATCCAGAGCAGGAGGGTCCAGGATCAGTGATCAGTATGGTGAAAGCCGCTAAGTTGCTCAATGATGGGTGTGTGGGTTATTGGTGTTATGTTCTAGAAGGAGACAAGAAAGGACCGTGTGTTCGAGATATACCAGTAATCTGTGAGTTTGAAGACGTTTTTCCAGAGGAACTTCCAAGGCTGCCTCCTCAACGAGAGGTGGACTTTAATATTGAATTAGAGCCAGGAACCAGACCAATTTCAAAATCCCCGTACCGTATGGCTCCAATGGAGATGCAAGAGCTGAAGACTCAGTCGGTGGAGTTACTAAAGAAGTGGTATATACGTCCAAGTGCATCACCATGGGGAGCTCTAGTATTGTTTGTGAGTAAAAAGGATGGTTCCCTACGTTTATGCATTGATTACCGGGAGCTAAACCGAGTTACTATTAAGAATAAGTACCCATTGCCTCGTATTGATGACTTGTTCGACCAGTTGCAAGGGGCTATTGTGTTCTCAAAGGTGGACCTCAGATCGGGCTATCATCAATTGAGGATTCGGGAAGGGGATATTCCCAAGACGGCTTTTCGAACAAGATATGGGCACTATGAGTTTGTAGTAATGCCGTTTGGATTGACTAATGCACCTGCGGTGTTCATGGCGTTAATGAATCGGGTGTTTATAGACTATTTGGATAAATTTGTGGTTGTCTTTATTGATGATATATTGATTTATTCTCAAAGCACTGAGGAGCATGCAAATCATCTTAGATTAGTTTTGGAAGTGTTAAGGCACCACCGATTATTTGCTAAACTGTCCAAATGTGAGTTCTGGCTACCAGAAGTTACTTTCCTAGGTCATGTTGTATCCGCTAACGGAGTCATGGTAGACCCCTTAAAGATTGAAGTTGTGAAGGCTTGGGAACCCCCGAAGAATGTAAGAGAGGTACGGAGTTTCTTAGGATTGGCAGGGTACTATAGGAGGTTTGTTGACGGGTTTTCACGAATAGCCCAACCACTTACCAACTTGCTGAAAAAGACCACTAGTTTTGACTGGAATGATGCTTGTCAAAGGGGCTTCGATGAGTTGAAGGAGAAATTGACTTCAGCTCCAATACTTGCTTTTCCTCAAGGGAATGAAGGCTTTGTGATTTACAGTGATGCCTCAAAGGTAGGCTTAGGTTGTGTATTAATGCAGAATGACAGGGTGATTGCATATGCTTCCAGGCAGTTGAAACCAAACGAGTTGAATTATCCAACCCATGATTTAGAGCTGGCAGCAGTGAGTCATGCTCTAAAGATATGGCGTCATTACTTGTATGGAAGTACATGTAAAGTGATGACAGACCATAAGAGCCTTAAGTACATTTTTACTCAGAGAGAATTGAACATGAGACAACGGAGATGGGTTGAATTATTGAAAGATTATGATTTAGAGATCTTGTATCATCCTGGAAAGGCGAATGTAGTTGACGATGCTCTTAGCAGAAAAACACCGCAAGAACATATGTTGTGTCACTTGACTGCCCAACCAGAGTTACAAAGAGAACGGATAAGGTATGAGATTGAGGTACAGATTCAGCACTATCAAGGTAGACTAGGCCGTATAGATTGTCAGTCGACCTTAATTGAGGAAATACGACTTAAGCAGGAGACTTGTTTGATGATTCAAGAGTTGAGGCAGAAAGTGAGCCGTGGAGAGGCATCTGCTTTTGAAGAACATGTTGATGGTACTTTGAGATTGAATGGTCGATTATGTGTACCTCGAGATGAGGAGTTGAGACAAAAGATATTACAAGAGGCTCACGCTACTCCTTATTCAATCCACCCGGGAGCTAGTAAGATGTACAAGGACTTGAAGCAATATTATTGGTGGGATGGAATGAAGCCTGATGTAGTGAAATTTGTAGCAAAGTGTCAGGTGTGCCACCAAGTAAAAATAGAGCACCAAAGACCAGGTGGAATTGTCGAACCACTTCCAGTTCCAGAATGGAAGTGGGAGGACATTTCCATGGATTTTGTTACCGGACTACGGATTAGTAGAGGACATGATACAATATGGGTTGTCGTGGACAGACTGACTAAGACTGCTCGTTTTCTGCCCATTAGAGAGACTTGGCTAGTGAGTCAACTAGTAGAGATGTTCATAAAACAAATAGTGAGATTACATGGAGTGCCCAAAACGATTGTTTCTAATCGTGATGGGCAGTTTACCTCCAATTTCTGGCAAAAAGTGCATAAAGCTTTAGGCACCAAGCTACATTTCACGACTGCTTACCACCCGCAGGCAGATGGCCAATCTGAGAGGACAATTCAAACTTTAGAAGATATGTTGAGATCATGTGTGCTCGATTCGGGAGGAAACTAGTCTGATCACTTGGAATTAGTTGAGTTTGCATATAATAATAGTTAGCACTCTTCGATTCAGATGGCACCATATGAGGCTTCATATGGGAGGAGATGTAGGACACCTCTATGTTGGGATGATCCATCAGATGTTGTTGAAGGAATGCCTCAGATGATTCAAGAAACAATTGAAAAGGTGGCTTTGATTCGAGAACGAATGTTGACAGCACAGAGTCGTCAGAAATCTTATGTAGATAAGAGGCGACGACCATTGGAATTCGAGGTAGGAGCACATGTTTGGGTGAGAGTATCGCCGACTCGTGGGGTTAGAAGATTTGGAGTGAAAGGAAAGTTAAGTCCTCGGTACATCAGGCCATTTGAAATTCTCGAGAGGGTAGGCGAGGTAGCCTACAAGTTGGCACTACCACCAACTCTAGAAGGAGTTCATTCTGTTTTTCATGTGTCGCAGTTGAGGCAGTATATGCCTGATCCTAGTCATAGGCTCAACTATGAAGAGTTGGAGATTGAACCAGATCATACTTTTCAAGAACAACCAATAGCAATCTTAGGTAGACGGTTGAAAAAGCTGCGAAATAAAGAGATACTACTCGTATTGATTCAGTGATCCCGACGAGGAGTTGAAGAGGCAACTTGGGAGACTGAGACGAGAATAATTGAGAGCTATCCAGAGTTGTACCCGGTTTTAGTTGAGGCGTTTGAGAATAAGAGTTAGCGGTGATCAAGGGTTATAGTTACGGGTAGTTGTAACTATTTGTGTGTTTTGTTTTACTTGACTTTGTGTGCTTAACTTGTTTGCTAGTTGCTGGTAGTGTGTTGATGGTGTGATCAAGCTATATGATCTGCGTGTTGTTTGGTTCGTGTCAAGGATTTTAAGTAAGTGTTGTTAGCTTATTTTCATATATGTCTGGATGTTTCGGGACGAAACTTTATTTAAGGGGGGTGGAATGTAATATTCGGGAATATTTCGATATTTTTATCCTATTTTTATGCTCCTTGAATTTCGAGTTGGAATTACTTAGCTTATAATTAATCTCGGCTAAATAATAATATTTAATATTTAATTTTGAATTTTATAGAAAAAAAAAGAAAGAAAGAAAATTATATTTTTAACTTAAAAGTAATTAATAATTAATTCAGGGTAAAATTTGTAGTAAAGGAGATTTGAGGGTGGAAAGCACAAATTTCAAAAAACTATAAACCGACTTCACATAGATGTCTATATATATGTCATCTTCCTTTGTAAGTTTCATTTTGCCTTGGAGATTTAAAAAACAAAACAAAGGGAGAGGAACGAAGAGAGAGAGAGGGGGATTTAGCCCGAGTGCAAGATTTGTTTATCGGATCGGTTTTTAGAGTTCATGCGTGGTTTGGTAAGTTTTAATTAGTTAATAGTTTGTTTAGATTTTACTAATTTTTCCAGATTTGGCTTTACAATTGAGTGGATTTAAAAATCAGTCGATTTATAGTTCTCAGAGGGTATTTTTGATATCGGATTTATAATCGGTAAAAGATTTCACTGTAATTTTAGGGTTTTGCTTTGTATTGATATTAGGGAGACCTTTGATCCAGTTTTTCAGAAAGGTTTACTAGAAAAATGTTCTTTTATATATCTAGTATATTCATGTCAAGTTTTAAAGGATTTGGAATTATACACAAGAAGTTATAAAACATCTTGGCTTTTCTTGATTTTAGGGTTAGAGTTTGTAAGAGTTAAAAGGCTTTTATTATTCATTGGGGTTTATATATGCATATAGGAGCGTGAGTCCTAGGTTGTGATCAGAGACGAAGGGCAAAGATAGGCTATCTGTCTTAGACGGGGTTTCGCGTTGTATTATAATTAGTGTGTTCTTCGCGTTGGAAATTCGTCCTCAAGGTAAGTCATTTACGACTTGCTCAGTTGCTGTTCAATACTTGTTAGACTTCATGTGGTGCTTGTAGGATTAGTTTTGGGGAACTAGTCCCTAGATGATTGTTTTATGAAGAAGGTTTACTTGTGTATGATATGTGAAAAGAATTTCATTGGGCTTTCATCGAATGTGAAGTTTTCCAATATTTTCTCTATGTTGGTACCGTTCTTGGCATGGCCATGTGCGTAGTCATATGGGTTGAAGTGACGGCTACGTATGGTTATGTGACAGAGAAATCGTGCCCCTTCAAAAGTAAAGCTATCTGTGTTTTGGGCAAGTGCTCCCGAGGAGGCTTGACCCGAGGTTAGAAGGATGGAATTGTAAAAGGTGGGAGGTCGCGCCTCGGCACCTACGACATAGGGATGATAAGCGCCATGGAATGGAACGGTGAGAGAATGGTTGTATTGTTCTGCTTGGAATTGTATGTATGAATGTGTATGGAAGTTTGATATGTGATTTGTGTTTAAGATCTATGTTTATGATCTATGGGAAGTGAAGTATGAATTTAGAACTGATATGTGTTGTAATCATGCGAACCTTGCTTGTGTATATGTTAGTCAACTAATTGGTTTTTAAACGTCTTACTAGTACCGTATGGATTCTTGCTCGTATTAGAATGGTAGCTGACACTTCGGGGACTTGTGCTTTTTAGTTTCAGGTAAAGACAAGGGACCCATTATGGAACCTCGGTTGAACGATGGAACAGATCGTTGAAGGTTGTGTCATTAGGATGGGTTCGGTTGGGAGAAATGGTGGTATACTTTTTGTTATCTTTTGAATAATGTGTTGTTTTTATAAAGAAAGGGTAGTGGTATGTTAATGAAATGTTTCTAGGAAGCGTTGTAAATTACGTTGTTTTGGGTTTCATGCATGTTTTCTATACTTGGGTTTTATAAATATTGGTTGGATGTTTTATTCATGTTTTCTCGTCGTGCCCGAGTTGTAAGATCCAAGTGAACTCGTTGTCAAACTAGCCTAGGTAGTACCTAGTAAGGTCTACTACCGAGTGGCGCCCCTATTTAAAGACGAGGTGTTACATTCACCACCCTCAGACATCACCGTCTCAGCCTAAACCCCGAGAAGTGCGTCTTCGGCGTATCATCGGGGAAGATTTTGGGCTTCATGATCAGCAAGCGCGGGATCAACGTCAACCCCGCTAAGGTCGAGTCGATCCTCTCGATGAGGTCTCCAAGGTCACGGACCGAGGTGTAGTGGCTCAATGGCACCGTAAACTACCTGGGGAGGTTTTGCTCCCGTTTAGCGGACAAATATCTTCCCTTCTTCACCGCCCTCAAGAAAAATGACAAGTTCGTCTGGGACGATGGACTCAAGACTGCTTTCTCTGAGTTGAAGACCTTCCTTACGAAGCTCCCCACCTTATCACCTCCGCTGGCGGGCAAGACCTGTAACTGTGCGTAGCGGTGAGCCCTGAGACAGTAAGCGCGGTGCTCACCAGAGAGGCCATGCACCCAGTATACTTCGTGAGTCGCGTGCTCCAACCTACGGAGCAGCGATATTCCCCGACGGATAAAATGGCAGTGGCAGTCGTGACCGCTGCGAGGCGACTACGCCCTTACTTCCATGCACACCCCATTCAGGTCCTCTCCGACCTCCCTCTCCGACAAATCCTCCATCAGCTCGCCCTCTCTGGGCGCATGACGAACTGGGCGGTTGAGCTCTCCGAGTTCGACATTAGCTACCTCCCAAGAACTGCGATGAAGGGGCAGGCCCTTACCGACTTCATGGTGGAGGTCACCTTCCCCGAGACCGACGCAAGCTCGAAAGAATGGAAAGTGTTCGTTGACGGATCACGGTGTGACGCCGGGGGCGGGGCCGGTGTATTCCTCGATGGCCCCTCAATCGAGACGGAGTATACCCTCAACATCGCCTTCGAGGCCACAAACAACGACGCCGAATACGAGACCATGATCGCCGGGATCGAGATGGCGCTCCTTAGTGGAGCCCGCAAAATCAGGGTCTACACGGATTCCGAGCTGGTGGCACGCAGCTCAATGGCCAATACGACACCAGGACAGGGTTTCTGCCTGCTTACCGAGAGAAGGTGAAGGCCCTGGTGTCGTGCCTAGAGACCTTTGCGGTAGAATCAATTTCGCGAACCTCGAACACGAAGGCGGATGCTCTCGCGAGGTTGGGGTCCGCGCTTCCCTTGGAAGTAGGGAACCGTGTGATGATAGAAAGAAAACTCTCACGAAGTGTAGATGGCGAGGTCCTATCCATAAGGACCGAGGACTGGAGGTTCCCAATAACGCGGTATGTACAGAGCGGTGTCCTTCCAGAGGATCCCGCGTTGGCCAGGAAGCTAAAAATGCAGGCGGCCCGCTATTGCGTTATCGGTGACCAGCTCTACTGCCGAAGATATGCCGAGCCCAACCTGTTATGTGTACCTCCCAAGGTTACTGATCATATCCTCTACGAGGCACACGAGGGAGTCTGTGGCGGCCACCCGGGGTGGCGGGCCTTGGCACATAAAATCATCCACCTAGGATACTTTTGGCCCACTCTCAAGCAAGATGCGAAGACCTACGTCGAAAGGTGCGATGGGTGCCAGAACCACGGGAACCTCCAGCACGTCCCCACATCCCGTCGCCAATCCATCCACGCACCCTGCTTTGCGATGTGGGGAATGGACATCCTCGGACCCTTTCCCAAAGCGGCCGGCCAAGTGCAATACATCTTGGTCATTGTCGATTACTTCACGAAGTGGATTGAGGCGCAAGCCATGGCAAAAATCACCGGGGCAAAGGTCTGCGAGTTCCTCTGGAAAAACCTCGTTTGTCGTTTCGGCGTCCCCATGACCATAATGACTGATCACGGCCCCCAATTCGACTACGAGGAGACCCGGACCTTCTGCTCCAAACTAGGCATAGCCCTCAAGTTCTCCTTCGTGGCCCACCCCAAGTCCAACGGCCAGGTAGAAAACGTCAACGCCCGCATCTTAACCGACATAAAACAGCGCCTGGGCATGGCTCAAGGACGTTGGGCCGAACTACTTCCACTCGTCCTCTGGACGTATCGCACGATCGCGCGTCGTGCAACGGGCGAGACGCCCTTCGCTCTAACATACGGGGCGGAAGCGCTAGTCCCCGTGGAGACCCTGGTCCCATCGGAGACAGTCTTTAACATCGGCGAGAAAGAAAACGAGGCCAACCTCAAGGTCGAGCTACAATTCAGGGACGAGTTGCGTGAGGTGGTAGACCTACGCTCTAGAGAATACAAGCGTCGCGTGGCTGTATACCACGACAAGAAGGTCAGACCTCACCTTTTGGCCACGGGAAACCTCGTTCTGAGGCGCACCGAAGGTGGCAAGTTGGATCCCAACTGGGAGGGGTCATACCTCTTTGGCGAGGAGGTCATGCTCGGGGCTTTTAAGCTCAAAGACAGCGAGGGAAGCATCCTGAGCAAAACCTGGAACGTCGCTCGACTCAAGAAGTACTATGTGTAAACTCTCTGAACCACTTTGTTCCCTACAAGCTCTTATGAATAAAGGATTATAGGCTTTTCAAAAAAAACACTCTCTTGGAAGCGGAGATCATGTGTTAAAGTCCACCCCTCGCTTCCCGCTTGGGGTTGGAGAATCTCGTTTGGTCCACCTCTCGCTTCCCGCTTAGGGTTGGAGAACCTCGTTTGGTCCACCCCTCGCTTCCCGCTTGGGGTTGGAGAACCTCGTTTGGTCCGCCCCTCGCTTTCCGCTTGGGGTTGTAGAACCTCGTTTGGTCCACCCCTCGTTTCCCGCTTGGGGTTGGAGAATCTCGTTTAGTCCACCCCTCGCTTCCCGCATGGGGTTGGAGAATCTCGTAAGGTCCACCCCTCGCTTCTCGCTTGGGGTTGGAGAATCTCGTTTGGTCCACCCCTCGCTTACTGCTTGGGGTTGGAGAAGCTAATTTCGTCCACCCCTCGCTTCCCGCTTGGGGTTGGAGAACCTCGTTTGGTCCACCCCTCGCTTCCCACTTGGGGTTGGAGAATCTCGTTTGGTCCACCCCTGTCTTCCCGCTTGGGGTTGGAGAATCTCGTAAGGTCCACCCATCGCTTCCCTCTTGGAGTTGGAGAACCTCGTTTGGTCCACCCCTCGCTTCCCGCTTGGGGTTGGAGAATCTCGTAAGGTCCATCCCTCGCTTCCCGCTTGGGGTTGGAGAACCTCGTTTGGTCCACCCCTTGCTTCCCGCTTGGGGTTGGAGAATCTCGTTTGGTCCACCCCTCGCTTCCCGCTTGGGGTTGGAGAACCTCGTTTGGTCCACCCCTCGCTTCCCGCTTGGGGTTGGAGAATCTCGTTTGGTCCACCCCTCGCTTCCCGCTTGGGGTTGGAGAATCTCATAAGGTCCACCCCTCGCTTCCCGCTTGGGGTTGGAGAATCTCGCAAAGTCCACCCCTCCCTTCCCGCTTGGGGTTGGAGAATCTTGTAAGGTACACCCCTCGCTTCCCGCTTGGGGTTGGAGAAACTCGTTTGGTCCACCCCTCGCTTCCCGCTTGAGGTTGGAGAACCTCGTTTGGTCCACCCTTCGCTTCCCGCTTGTGGTTGGAGAACCTCGTTTGGTCCACCCCTCGCTTCCCGCTTGGGGTTGGAGAACCTCGTTTGGTCCACCCCTCGCTTCCCGCTTGGGGTTGGAGAATCTCGTAAGGTCCACCCCTCGCTTCCCGCTTGGGGTTGGAGAATCTCGTTTGGCCCACCCCTCGCTTTCCGCTTGGGGTTGGAGAATCTCGTTTGGTCCACCCCTCGCTTCCCAATTGGGGTTGGAGAACCTCATAAGGTCCACCCCTCGCTTCCCGCTTGGGGTTGGAGAACCTCGTTTGGTCCACCCCTCGCTTCCCGCTTAGGGTTGGAGAGCCTCGTTTGGCCCACCCCTCGCTTCCCGCTTGGGGTTGTAGAACCTCGTTTGGTCCACCCCTCGCTTCCCGGTTAGGGGTGGAGAATCTCATAAGGTCCACCCCTCGCTTCCCGCTTGGGGTTGGAGAATCTCTTAAGGTCCACCCCTCACTTCTATCTTGGGGTTGAAGAACCTCGTCTGGTCCACCCCTCGCTTCCCGCTTGGGGTTGGAGAATCTCATAAGGTCCACCCCTCTCTTCCCGCTTTGGGTTGGAGAATCTCGCAAAGTCGACCCCTCTCTTCCCTCTTGGGGTTGGAGAATCTCGTAAGGTCCACCCCTCGCTTCCCGCTTGGGGTTGGAGAACCTAGTTTGGTCCACCCCTCGCTTCTTGCTTGGGGTTGGAGAACCTCGTTTGGTCCACCCCTCGCTTCCTGCTTGGGGTTGGAGAACCTCGTTTGGTCCACCCCTCGCTTCCCGCTTGGGGTTGGAGAATCTCGTAAGGTCCATACCTCGCTTCCCGCTTTGGGTTGGAGAATCTCGCAAAGTCGACCCCTCGCTTCCCTCTTGGGGTTGGAGAATCTCGTAAGGTCCACCCCTCGCTTCCCGCTTGGAGTTGGTGAATCTCGTAAGGTCCACCCCTCGCTTCCCGCTTGGGGTTGGAGAATCTCGCAAAGTCCACCCCTCGCTTCCCCCTTGGGGTTGGAGAATCTCGTAAGCTCCACCCCTCGCTTCCCGCTTGGGGTTGGAGAATCTAGTTTGGTCCACCCCTCGCTTCCCGCTTGGGGTTGGAGAATCTAGTAAGGTCCACTCCTCGCTTCCCGCTTGGGGTTGGAGAACCTCGTTTGGTCCACCCCTCGCTTCCCGCTTGGGGTTGGAGAACCTCGTTTGGTCCACCCCTCGCTTCCCGCTTGGGATTGGAGAATCTCGTAAGGTCCATCCCTCGCTTCCCGCTTGGGGTTGGAGAACCTCGTTTGGTCCACCCCTTGCTTCCCGCTTGGGGTTGGAGAATCTCGTTTGGTCCACCGCTCGCTTCCCGCTTGGGGTTGGAGAACCTCGTTTGGTCCACCCCTCGCTTCCCGCTTGGGGTTGGAGAATCTCGTTTGGTCCACCCCTCGCTTCCCGCTTGGGGTTGGAGAACCTCGTTTGGTCCACCCCTCGCTTCCCGCTTGGGGTTGGAGAATCTCATAAGGTCCACCCCTCGTTTCCCGCTTGGGGTTGGAGAATCTCGTTTGGCCCACCCCTCGCTTTCCGCTTGGGGTTGGAGAATCTCGTTTGGTCCACCCCTCGCTTCCCGCTTGGGGTTGGAGAATCTCAGTTGGTCCACCCCTCGCTTCCCGCTTGGGGTTGGAGAACCTCGTTTGGTCCACCCCTCGCTTCCCGCTTGGGGTTGGAGAATCTCAGTTGGTCCACCCCTCGCTTCCCGCTTGGGGTTGGAGAATCTCGTAAGGTCCATCCCTCGCTTCCCGCTTTGGGTTGGAGAATCTCGCAAAGTCGACCCCTCGCTTCCCTCTTGGGGTTGGAGAATCTCGTAAGGTCCACCCCTCGCTTCCCGCTTGGGGATGGAGAACCTCGTTTGGTCCACCCCTCGCTTCCCGCTTGGGGTTGGAGAACCTCGTTTGGTCCACCCCTCGCTTCCCGCTTGGGGTTGGAGAATCTCGTAAGGCCCACCCCTCGCTTCCCGCTTGGGGTTGGAGAAACTCGTTTGGTCCCCCCCCTCGCTTCCCGCTTGGGGTTGGAGAACCTCGTTTGGTCCACCCCTCGCATCCCGCTTGGGGTTGGAGAACCTCGTTTGGTCCACCCCTCACTTCCCGCTTGGAGTTGGAGAACCTCGTTTGGTCCACCCCTCGCTTCCCGCTTGGGGTTGGAGAATCTCATAAGGCCCACCCCTCGTTTCCCGCTTGGGGTTGGAGAATCTCGTTTGGCCCACCCCTCGCTTTCCGCTTGGGGTTGGAGAATCTCGTTAGGTCCACCCCTCGCTTCCCGCTTGGGGTTGGAGAACCTCATAAGGTCCACCCCTCGCTTCCCGCTTGGGGTTGGAGAACCTCGTTTGGTCCACCCCTCGCTTCCCGCTTGGGGTTGGAGAATCTCGTAAGGTCCACCCCTCGCTTCCCGCTTGGGGTTGGAGAATCTCGTTTGGCCCACCCCTCGCTTTCCGCTTGGGGTTGGAGAATCTCGTTTGGTCCACCCCTCGCTTCCCAATTGGGGTTGGAGAACCTCATAAGGTCCACCCCTCGCTTCCCGCTTGGGGTTGGAGAACCTCGTTTGGTCCACCCCTCGCTTCCCACTTAGGGTTGGAGAGCCTCGTTTGGCCCACCCCTCGCTTCCCGCTTGGGGTTGTAGAACCTCGTTTGGTCCACCCCTCGCTTCCCGGTTAGGGGTGGAGAATCTCATAAGGTCCACCCCTCGCTTCCCGCTTGGGTTTGGAGAATCTCGCAAAGTCCACCCCTCCCTTCCCGCTTGGGGTTGGAGAATCTTGTAAGGTACACCCCTCGCTTCCCGCTTGGGGTTGGAGAAACTCGTTTGGTCCACCCCTCGCTTCCCGCTTGAGGTTGGAGAACCTCGTTTGGTCCACCCTTCGCTTCCCGCTTGGGGTTGGAGAACCTCGTTTGGTCCACCCCTCGCTTCCCGCTTGGGGTTGGTGAACCTCGTTTGGTCCACCCCTCGCTTCCCGCTTGGGGTTGGAGAATCTCGTAAGGTCCACCCCTCGCTTCCCGCTTGGGGTTGGAGAATCTCGTTTGGCCCACCCCTCGCTTTCTGCTTGGGGTTGGAGAATCTCGTTTGGTCCACCCCTCGCTTCCCAATTGGGGTTGGAGAACCTCATAAGGTCCACCCCTCGCTTCCCGCTTGGGGTTGGAGAACCTCGTTTGATCCACCCCTCGCTTCCCGCTTAGGGTTGGAGAGCCTCGTTTAGCCCACCCCTCGCTTCCCGCTTGGGGTTGTAGAACCTCGTTTGGTCCACCCCTCGCTTCCCGGTTAGGGGTGGAGAATCTCATAAGGTCCACCCCTCGCTTCCCGCTTGGGGTTGGAGAATCTCTTAAGGTCCACCCCTCGCTTCTATCTTGGGGTTGAAGAACCTCGTTTGGTCCACCCCTCGCTTCCCGCTTGGGGTTGGAGAACCTCGTTTGGTCCACCCCTCGCTTCCCGCTTGGGGTTGGAGAATCTCATAAGGTCCACCCCTCGCTTCCCGCTTTGGGTTGGAGAATCTCGCAAAGTCGACCCCTCTCTTCCCTCTTGGGGTTGGAGAATCTCGTAAGGTCCACCCCTCGCTTCCCGCTTGGGGTTGGAGAACCTAGTTTGGTCCACCCCTCGCTTCTTGCTTGGGGTTGGAGAACCTCGTTTGGTCCACCCCTCGCTTCCTGCTTGGGGTTGGAGAACCTCTTTTGGTCCACCCCTCGCTTCCCGCTTGGGGTTGGAGAATCTCGTAAGGTCCATCCCTCGCTTCCCGCTTTGGGTTGGAGAATCTCGCAAAGTCGACCCCTCGCTTCCCTCTTGGGGTTGGAGAATCTCGTAAGGTCCACCCCTCGCTTCCCGCTTGGAGTTGGTGAATCTCGTAAGGTCCACCCCTCGCTTCCCGCTTGGGGTTGGAGAATCTCGCAAAGTCCACCCCTCGCTTCCCACTTGGGGTTGGAGAATCTCGTAAGCTCCACCCCTCGCTTCCCGCTTGGGGTTGGAGAATCTAGTTTGGTCCACCCCTCGCTTCCCGCTTGGGGTTGGAGAATCTAGTAAGGTCCACTCCTCGCTTCCCGCTTGGGGTTGGAGAACCTCGTTTGGTCCACCCCTCGCTTCCCGCTTGGGGTTGGAGAACCTCGTTTGGTCCACCCCTCGCTTCCCGCTTGGGATTGGAGAATCTCGTAAGGTCCATCCCTCGCTTCCCGCTTGGGGTTGGAGAACCTCGTTTGGTCCACCCCTTGCTTCCCGCTTGGGGTTGGAGAAACTCGTTTGGTCCACCCCTCGCTTCCCCCTTGGGGTTGGAGAACCTCGTTTGGTCCACCCCTCGCTTCCCGCTTGGGGTTGGAGAACCTCGTTTGGTCCACCCCTCGCTTACCGCTTGGGGTTGGAGAATCTCGTAAGGTCCACCCCTCGCTTCCCGCTTGGGGTTGGAGAATCTCGCAAAGTCCACCCCTCGCTTCCCACTTGGGGTTGGAGAACCTAGTTTGGTCCACCCCTCGCTTCCCGCTTGGGGTTGGAGAATCTCGCAAAGTCCACCCCTCACTTCCCGCTTGGGGTTGGATAATCTTGTAAGGTCCACCCCTTGCTTCCCGCTTGGGTTTGGAGAAACTCGTTTGGTCCACCCCTCGCTTCCCGCTTGGGGTTGGAGAACCTCGTTTGGTCCACCCCTCGCTTCCCGCTTGGGGTTGGAGAACCTCGTTTGGTCCACCCCTCGCTTCCCGCTTGGGGTTGGAGAATCTCGTAAGGTCCACCCCTCGCTTCCCGCTTGGGGTTGGAGAATCTCGCAAAGTCCACCCCTCACTTCCCGCTTGGGGTTGGATAATCTTGTAAGGTCCACCCCTTGCTTCCCGCTTGGGGTTGGAGAAACTCGTTTGGTCCACCCCTCGCTTCCCGCTTGGGGTTGGAGAACCTCGTTTGGTCCACCCCTCGCTTCCCGCTTGGGGTTGGAGAACCTCGTTTGGTCCACCCCTCGCTTCCCGCTTGGGGTTGGAGAATCTCGTAAGGTCCACCCCTCGCTTCCCGCTTGGGGTTGGAGAATCTCGTTTGGCCCACCCCTCGCTTTCCGCTTGGGGTTGGAGAATCTCGTTTGGTCCACCCCTCGCTTCCCAATTGGGGTTGGAGAACCTCATAAGGTCCACCCCTCGCTTCCCGCTTGGGGTTGGAGAACCTCGTTTGGTCCACCCCTCGCTTCCCGCTTAGGGTTGGAGAGCCTCGTTTGGCCCACCCCTCGCTTCCCGCTTGGGGTTGTAGAACCTCGTTTGGTCCACCCCTCGCTTCCCGGTTAGGGGTGGAGAATCTCATAAGGTCCACCCCTCGCTTCCCGCTTGGGATTGGAGAATCTCGTAAGGTCCACCCCTCGCTTCTATCTTGGGGTTGAAGAACCTCGTTTGGTCCACCCCTCGCTTCCCGCTTGGGGTTGGAGAACCTCGTTTGGTCCACCCCTCGCTTCCCGCTTGGGGTTGGAGAATCTCATAAGGTCCACCCCTCGCTTCCCGCTTTGGGTTGGAGAATCTCGCAAAGTCGACCCCTCTCTTCCCTCTTGGGGTTGGAGAATCTCGTAAGGTCCACCCCTCGCTTCCCGCTTGGGGTTGGAGAACCTAGTTTGGTCCACCCCTCGCTTCTTGCTTGGGGTTGGAGAACCTCGTTTGGTCCACCCCTCGCTTCCTGCTTGGGGTTGGAGAACCTCGTTTGGTCCACCCCTCGCTTCCCGCTTGGGGTTGGAGAATCTCGTAAGGTCCATCCCTCGCTTCCCGCTTTGGGTTGGAGAATCACGCAAAGTCGACCCCTCGCTTCCCTCTTGGGGTTGGAGAATCTCGTAAGGTCCACCCCTCGCTTCCCGCTTGGAGTTGGTGAATCTCGTAAGGTCCACCCCTCGCTTCCCGCTTGGGGTTGGAGAATCTCGCAAAGTCCACCCCTCGCTTCCCACTTGGGGTTGGAGAATCTCGTAAGCTCCACCCCTCGCTTCCCGCTTGGGGTTGGAGAATCTAGTTTGGTCCACCCCTCGCTTCCCGCTTGGGGTTGGAGAATCTGGTAAGGTCCACTCCTCGCTTCCCGTTTGGGGTTGGAGAACCTCGTTTGGTCCACCCCTCGCTTCCCGCTTGGGGTTGGAGAACCTCGTTTGGTCCACCCCTCGCTTCCCGCTTGGGGTTGGAGAATCTCGTAAGGTCCATCTCTCGCTTCCCGCTTGGGGTTGGAGAAACTCGTTTGGTCCACCCCTCGCTTCCCGCTTGGGGTTGGAGAACCTCGTTTGGTCCACCCCTCGCTTCCCGCATGGGGTTGGAGAACCTCGTTTGGTCCACCCCTCGCTTCCCGCTTGGGGTTGGAGAATCTCGTAAGGTCCACCCCTCGCTTCCCGCTTGGGGTTGGAGAATCTCGTTTGGCCCACCCTTCGCTTTCCGCTTGGGGTTGGAGAATCTCGTTTGGTCCACCCCTCGCTTCCCAATTGGGGTTGGAGAACCTCATAAGGTCCACCCCTCGCTTCCCGCTTGGGGTTGGAGAACCTCGTTTGGTCCACCCCTCGCTTCCCGCTTAGGGTTGGAGAGCCTCGTTTGGCCCACCCCTCGCTTCCCGCTTGGGGTTGTAGAACCTCGTTTGGTCCACCCCTCGCTTCCCGGTTAGGGGTGGAGAATCTCATAAGGTCCACCCCTCGCTTCCCGCTTGGGATTGGAGAATCTCGTAAGGTCCACCCCTCGCTTCTATCTTGGGGTTGAAGAACCTCGTTTGGTCCACCCCTCGCTTCCCGCTTGGGGTTGGAGAACCTCGTTTGGTCCACCCCTCGCTTCCCGCTTGGGGTTGGAGAATCTCATAAGGTCCACCCCTCGCTTCCCGCTTTGGGTTGGAGAATCTCGCAAAGTCGACCCCTCTCTTCCCTCTTGGGGTTGGAGAATCTCGTAAGGTCCACCCCTCGCTTCCCGCTTGGGGTTGGAGAACCTAGTTTGGTCCACCCCTCGCTTCTTGCTTGGGGTTGGAGAACCTCGTTTGGTCCACCCCTCGCTTCCTGCTTGGGGTTGGAGAACCTCGTTTGGTCCACCCCTCGCTTCCCGCTTGGGGTTGGAGAATCTCGTAAGGTCCATCCCTCGCTTCCCGCTTTGGGTTGGAGAATCTCGCAAAGTCGACCCCTCGCTTCCCTCTTGGGGTTGGAGAATCTCGTAAGGTCCACCCCTCGCTTCCCGCTTGGAGTTGGTGAATCTCGTAAGGTCCACCCCTCGCTTCCCGCTTGGGGTTGGAGAATCTCGCAAAGTCCACCCCTCGCTTCCCACTTGGGGTTGGAGAATCTCGTAAGCTCCACCCCTCGCTTCCCGCTTGGGGTTGGAGAATCTAGTTTGGTCCACCCCTCGCTTCCCGCTTGGGGTTGGAGAATCTGGTAAGGTCCACTCCTCGCTTCCCGTTTGGGGTTGGAGAACCTCGTTTGGTCCACCCCTCGCTTCCCGCTTGGGGTTGGAGAACCTCGTTTGGTCCACCCCTCGCTTCCCGCTTGGGATTGGAGAATCTCGTAAGGTCCATCCCTCGCTTCCCGCTTGGGGTTGGAGAACCTCGTTTGGTCCACCCCTTGCTTCCCGCTTGGGGTTGGAGAATCTCGTTTGGTCCACCCCTCGCTTCCCGCATGGGGTTGGAGAACCTCGTTTGGTCCACCCCTCGCTTCCCGCTTGGGGTTGGAGAATCTCGTTTGGTCCACCCCTCGCTTCCCGCTTGGGGTTGGAGAATCTCGTAAGGTCCATCTCTCGCTTCCCGCTTGGGGTTGGAGAAACTCGTTTGGTCCACCCCTCGCTTCCCGCTTGGGGTTGGAGAACCTCGTTTGGTCCACCCCTCGCTTCCCGCTTGGGGTTGGAGAACCTCGTTTGGTCCACCCCTCGCTTACCGCTTGGGGTTGGAGAATCTCGTAAGGTCCACCCCTCGCTTCCCGCTTGGGGTTGGAGAATCTCGTTTGGCCCACCCCTCGCTTTCCGCTTGGGGTTGGAGAATCTCGTTTGGTCCACCCCTCGCTTCCCGCTTGGGGTTGGAAAACCTCATAAGGTCCACCCCTCTCTTCCCGCTTGGGGTTGGAGAACCTCGTTTGGTCCACCCCTCGCTTCCCGCTTAGGGTTGGAGAATCTCAGTTGGTCCACCCCTCGCTTCCCGCTTTGGGTTGGAGAATCTCGTAAGGTCCACCCCTCGCTTCCCGCTTGGGGTTGGAGAATCTCGCAAAGTACACCCCACGCTTCCCACTTGGGGTTGGAGAACCTAGTTTGGTCCACCCCTCGCTTCCCGCTTGGGGTTGGAGAATCTCGCAAAGTCCACCCCTCACTTCCCGCTTGGGGTTGGAGAATCTTGTAAGGTCCACCCCTTGCTTCCCGCTTGGGGTTGGAGAAACTCGTTTGGTCCACCCCTCGCTTCCCGCTTGGGGTTGGGGAACCTCGTTTGGTCCACCCCTCGCATCCCGCTTGGGGTTGGAGAACCTCGTTTGGTCCACCCCTCGCTTCCCGCTTGGGGTTGGAGAACCTCGTTTGGTCCACCCCTCGCTTCCCGCTTGGGGTTGGAGAATCTCGTAAGGTCCATCCCTCGCTTCCCGCTTGGGGTTGGAGAACCTCGTTTGGTCCACCCCTTGCTTCCCGCTTGGGGTTGGAGAATCTCGTTTGGTCCACCCCTCGCTTCCCGCTTGGGGTTGGAGAACCTCGTTTGGTCCACCCCTCGCTTCCCGCTTGGGGTTGGAGAAGCTCGTTTGGCCCACCCCTCGCTTCCCGCTTGGGGTTGGAGAACCTCGTTTGGTCCACCCCTCGCTTCCCGCTTGTGGTTGGAGAACCTCGTTTGGCCCACCCCTCGCTTCCCGCTTGGGGTTGTAGAACCTCATTTGGTCCACCTCTTGCTTCCCGGTTAGGGGTGGAGAATCTCATAAGGTCCACCCCTCGCTTCCCGCTTGGGGTTGGAGAATCTCGTAAGGTCCACCCCTCGCTTCTCGCTTGGGGTTGGAGAACCTCGTTTGGTCCACCCCTCGCTTCCCGCTTGGGGTTGGAGAACCTCGTTTGGTCCACCCCTCGCTTCCCGCTTGGGGTTGGAGAATCTCGTAAGGTCCACCCCTCGCTTCCCGCTTTGGGTTGGAGAATCTCGCAAAGTCGACCCCTCTCTTCCCTCTTGGGGTTGGAGAATCTCGTAAGGTCCACCCCTCGCTTCCCGCTTGGGGTTGGAGAACCTAGTTTGGTCCACCCCTCGCTTCTTGCTTGGGGTTGGAGAACCTCGTTTGGTCCACCCCTCGCTTCCTGCTTGGGGTTGGAGAACCTCGTTTGGTCCACCCCTCGCTTCCCGCTTGGGGTTGGTTAATCTCGTAAGGTCCACCTCTCGCTTCCCGCTTGGGGTTGGAGAATCTCGCAAAGTCCACCCCTCGCTTCCCGCTTGGGGTTGGAGAATCTCGTAAAGTCCACCCCTCGCTTCCCGCTTGGGGTTGGAGAACCTCGTTTGGTCCACCCCTCGCTTCCCGCTTGGGGTTGGAGAACCTCGTTTGGTCCACCCCTCGCTTCCCGCTTGGGGTTGGAGAATCTCGTAAGGTCCACCGCTCGCTTCCCGCTTTGGGTTGGAGAATCTCGCAAAGTCGACCCCTCGCTTCCCTCTTGGGGTTGGAGAATCTCGTAAGGTCCACCCCTCGCTTCCCGCTTTGGGTTGGAGAATCTCGCAAAGTCCACCCCTCACTTCCCGCTTGGGGTTGGAGAATCTTGTAAGGTCCACCCCTCGCTTCCCGCTTGGGGTTGGAGAAACTCGTTTAGTCCACCCCTCGCTTCCCGCTTGGGGTTGGAGAACCTCGTTTGGTCCACCCCTCGCATCCCGTTTGGGGTTGGAGAACCTCTTTTGGTCCACCCCTCACTTCCCGCTTGGGGTTGGAGAACCTCGTTTGGTCCACCCCTCGCTTCCCGCTTGGGGTTGGAGAATCTCATAAGGTCCACCCCTCGTTTCCCGCTTGGGGTTGGAGAATCTCGTTTGGCCCACCCCTCGCTTTCCGCTTGGGGTTGGAGAATCTCGTTTGGTCCACCCCTCGCTTCCCGCTTGGGGTTGGAGAATCTCAGTTGGTCCACCCCTCGCTTCCCGCTTGGGGTTGGAGAACCTCGTTTGGTCCACCCCTCGCTTCCCGCTTGGGGTTGGAGAATCTCAGTTGGTCCACCCCTCGCTTCCCGCTTGGGGTTGGAGAATCTCGTAAGGTCCATCCCTCGCTTCCCGCTTTGGGTTGGAGAATCTCGCAAAGTCGACCCCTCACTTCCCTCTTGGGGTTGGAGAATCTCGTAAGGTCCACCCCTCGCTTCCCGCTTGGGGTTGGAGAACCTCGTTTGGTCCACCCCTCGCTTCCCGCTTGGGGTTGGAGAACCTCGTTTGGTCCACCCCTCGCTTCCCGCTTGGGGTTGGAGAATCTCGTAAGGTCCACCCCTCGCTTCCCGCTTGGGGTTGGAGAAACTCATTTGGTCCCCCCCTCGCTTCCCGCTTGGGGTTGGAGAACCTCGTTTGGTCCACCCCTCGCATCCTGCTTGGGGTTGGAGAACCTCATTTGGTCCACCCCTCACTTCCCGCTTGGAGTTGGAGAACCTCGTTTGGTCCACCCCTCGCTTCCCGCTTGGGGTTGGAGAATCTCATAAGGCCCACCCCTCGTTTCCCGCTTGGGGTTGGAGAATCTCGTTTGGCCCACCCCTCGCTTTCCGCTTGTGGTTGGAGAATCTCGTTTGGTCCACCCCTCGCTTCCCGCTTGGGGTTGGAGAACCTCATAAGGTCCACCCCTCGCTTCCCGCTTGGGGTTGGAGAACCTCGTTTGGTCCACCCCTCGCTTCCCGCTTGGGGTTGGAGAATCTCGTAAGGTCCACCCCTCGCTTCCCGCTTGGGGTTGGAGAATCTCGTTTGGCCCACCCCTCGCTTTCCGCTTGGGGTTGGAGAATCTCGTTTGGTCCACCCCTCGCTTCCCAATTGGGGTTGGAGAACCTCATAAGGTCCACCCCTCGCTTCCCGCTTGGGGTTGGAGAACCTCGTTTGGTCCACCCCTCGCTTCCCGCTTAGGGTTGGAGAGCCTCGTTTGGCCCACCCCTCGCTTCCCGCTTGGGGTTGTAGAACCTCGTTTGGTCCACCCCTCGCTTCCCGGTTAGGGGTGGAGAATCTCATAAGGTCCACCCCTCGCTTCCCGCTTGGGATTGGAGAATCTCGTAAGGTGCACCCCTCGCTTCTATCTTGGGGTTGAAGAACCTCGTTTGGTCCACCCCTCGCTTCCCGCTTGGGGTTGGAGAACCTCGTTTGGTCCACCCCTCGCTTCCCGCTTGGGGTTGGAGAATCTCATAAGGTCCACCCCTCGCTTCCCGCTTTGGGTTGGAGAATCTCGCAAAGTCGACCCCTCTCTTCCCTCTTGGGGTTGGAGAATCTCGTAAGGTCCACCCCTCGCTTCCCGCTTGGGGTTGGAGAACCTAGTTTGGTCCACCCCTCGCTTCTTGCTTGGGGTTGGAGAACCTCGTTTGGTCCACCCCTCGCTTCCTGCTTGGGGTTGGAGAACCTCGTTTGGTCCACCCCTCGCTTCCCGCTTGGGGTTGGAGAATCTCGTAAGGTCCATCCCTCGCTTCCCGCTTTGGGTTGGAGAATCTCGCAAAGTCGACCCCTCGCTTCCCTCTTGGGGTTGGAGAATCTCGTAAGGTCCACCCCTCGCTTCCCTCTTGGAGTTGGTGAATCTCGTAAGGTCCACCCCTCGCTTCCCGCTTGGGGTTGGAGAATCTCGCAAAGTCCACCCCTCGCTTCCCACTTGGGGTTGGAGAATCTCGTAAGCTCCACCCCTCGCTTCCCGCTTGGGGTTGGAGAATCTAGTTTGGTCCACCCCTCGCTTCTCGCTTGGGGTTGGAGAATCTGGTAAGGTCCACTCCTCGCTTCCCGTTTGGGGTTGGAGAACCTCGTTTGGTCCACCCCTTGCTTCCCGCTTGGGGTTGGAGAACATCGTTTGGTCCACCCCTCGCTTCCCGCTTGGGATTGGAGAATCTCGTAAGGTCCATCCCTCGCTTCCCGCTTGGGGTTGGAGAACCTCGTTTGGTCCACCCCTTGCTTCCCGCTTGGGGTTGGAGAATCTCGTTTGGTCCACCCCTCGCTTCCCGCTTGGGGTTGGAGAACCTCGTTTGGTACACCCCTCGTTTCCCGCTTGGGGTTGGAGAATCTCGTTTGGTCCACCCCTCGCTTCCCGCTTGGGGTTGGAGAATCTCGTAAGGTCCATCTCTCGCTTCCCGCTTGGGGTTGGAGAAACTCGTTTGGTCCACCCCTCGCTTCCCGCTTGGGGTTGGAGAACCTCGTTTGGTCCACCCCTCGCTTCCCGCTTGGGGTTGGAGAACCTCGTTTGGTCCACCCCTCGCTTACCGCTTGGGGTTGGAGAATCTCGTAAGGTCCACCCCTCGCTTCCCGCTTGGGGTTGGAGAATCTCGTTTGGCCCACCCCTCGCTTTCCGCTTGGGGTTGGAGAATCTCGTTTGGTCCACCCCTCGCTTCCCGCTTGGGGTTGGAGAACCTCATAAGGTCCACCCCTCGCTTCCCGCTTGGGGTTGGAGAACCTCGTTTGGTCCACCCCTCGCTTCCCGCTTAGGGTTGGAGAATCTCAGTTGGTCCACCCCTCGCTTTCCGCTTTGGGTTGGAGAATCTCGTAAGGTCCACCTCGCGCTTCCCGCTTGGGGTTGGAGAATCTCGCAAAGTCCACCCCACGCTTCCCACTTGGGGTTGGAGAACCTAGTTTGGTCCACCCCTCGCTTCCCGCTTGGGGTTGGAGAATCTCGCAAAGTCCACCCCTCACTTCCCGCTTGGGGTTGGAGAATCTTGTAAGGTCCACCCCTTGCTTCCCGCTTGGGGTTGGAGAAACTCGTTTGGTCCACCCCTCGCTTCCCGCTTGGGGTTGGGGAACCTCGTTTGGTCCACCCCTCGCATCCCGCTTGGGGTTGGAGAACCTCGTTTGGTCCACCCCTCGCTTCCCGCTTGGGGTTGGAGAACCTCGTTTGGTCCACCCCTCGCTTCCCGCTTTGGGTTGGAGAATCTCGTAAGGTCCATCCCTCGCTTCCCGCTTGGGGTTGGAGAACCTCGTTTGGTCCACCCCTTGCTTCCCGCTTGGGGTTGGAGAATCTCGTTTGGTCCACCCCTCGCTTCCCGCTTGGGGTTGGAGAACCTCGTTTGGTCCACCCCTCGCTTCCCGCTTGGGGTTGGAGAAGCTCGTTTGGCCCACCCCTCGCTTCCCGCTTGGGGTTGGAGAACCTCGTTTGGTCCACCCCTCGCTTCCCGCTTGTGGTTGGAGAACCTCGTTTGGCCCACCCCTCGCTTCCCGCTTGGGGTTGTAGAACCTCATTTGGTCCACCTCTTGCTTCCCGGTTAGGGGTGGAGAATCTCATAAGGTCCACCCCTCGCTTCCCGCTTGGGGTTGGAGAATCTCGTAAGGTCCACCCCTCGCTTCTCGCTTGGGGTTGGAGAACCTCGTTTGGTCCACCCCTCGCTTCCCGCTTGGGGTTGGAGAACGTCGTTTGGTCCACCCCTCGCTTCCCGCTTGGGGTTGGAGAATCTCGTAAGGTCCACCCCTCGCTTCCCGCTTTGGGTTGGAGAATCTCGCAAAGTCGACCCCTCTCTTCCCTCTTGGGGTTGGAGAATCTCGTAAGGTCCACCCCTCGCTTCCCGCTTGGGGTTGGAGAACCTAGTTTGGTCCACCCCTCGCTTCTTGCTTGGGGTTGGAGAACCTCGTTTGGTCCACCCCTCGCTTCCTGCTTGGGGTTGGAGAACCTCGTTTGGTCCACCCCTCGCATCCCGCTTGGGGTTGGTTAATCTCGTAAGGTCCACCTCTCGCTTCCCGCTTGGGGTTGGAGAATCTCGCAAAGTCCACCCCTCGCTTCCCGCTTGGGGTTGGAGAATCTCGTAAAGTCCACCCCTCGCTTCCCGCTTGGGGTTGGAGAACCTCGTTTGGTCCACCCCTCGCTTCCCGCTTGGGGTTGGAGAACCTCGTTTGGTCCACCCCTCGCTTCCCGCTTGGGGTTGGAGAATCTCGTAAGGTCCACCCCTCGCTTCCCGCTTGGGGTTGGAGAAACTCGTTTGGTCCACCCCTCGCTTCCCGCTTGGGGTTGGAGAACCTCGTTTGGTCCACCCCTCGCATCCCGTTTGGGGTTGGAGAACCTCTTTTGGTCCACCCCTCACTTCCCGCTTGGGGTTGGAGAACCTCGTTTGGTCCACCCCTCGCTTCCCGCTTGGGGTTGGAGAATCTCATAAGGTCCACCCCTCGTTTCCCGCTTGGGGTTGGAGAATCTCGTTTGGCCCACCCCTCGCTTTCCGCTTGGGGTTGGAGAATCTCGTTTGGTCCACCCCTCGCTTCCCGCTTGGGGTTGGAGAATCTCAGTTGGTCCACCCCTCGCTTCCCGCTTGGGGTTGGAGAACCTCGTTTGGTCCACCCCTCGCTTCCCGCTTGGGGTTGGAGAATCTCAGTTGGTCCACCCCTCGCTTCCCGCTTGGGGTTGGAGAATCTCGTAAGGTCCATCCCTCGCTTCCCGCTTTGGGTTGGAGAATCTCGCAAAGTCGACCCCTCGCTTCCCTCTTGGGGTTGGAGAATCTCGTAAGGTCCACCCCTCGCTTCCCGCTTGGGGTTGGAGAACCTCGTTTGGTCCACCCCTCGCTTCCCGCTTGGGGTTGGAGAACCTCGTTTGGTCCACCCCTCGCTTCCCGCTTGGGGTTGGAGAATCTCGTAAGGTCCACCCCTCGCTTCCCGCTTGGGGTTGGAGAAACTCGTTTGGTCCCCCCCCTCGCTTCCCGCTTGGGGTTGGAGAACCTCGTTTGGTCCACCCCTCGCATCCCGCTTGGGGTTGGAGAACCTCGTTTGGACCACCCCTCACTTCCCGCTTGGGGTTGGAGAACCTCGTTTGGTCCACCCCTCGCTTCCCGCTTGGGGTTGGAGAATCTCATAAGGCCCACCCCTCGTTTCCCGCTTGGGGTTGGAGAATCTCGTTTGGCCCACCCCTCGCTTTCCGCTTGGGGTTGGAGAATCTCGTTTGGTCCACCCCTCGCTTCCCGCTTGGGGTTGGAGAACCTCATAAGGTCCACCCCTCGCTTCCCGCTTGGGGTTGGAGAACCTCGTTTGGTCCACCCCTCGCTTCCCGCTTGGGGTTGGAGAATCTCGTTTGGTCCACCTCTCGCTTCCCGCTTGGGGTTGGTGAATCTCGTAAGGTCCACCCCTCGCTTCCCGCTTGGGGTTGGAGAATCTCGCAAAGTCCACCCCTCGCTTCCCACTTGGGGTTGGAGAATCTCGTAAGCTCCACCCCTCGGTTCCCGCTTGGGGTTGGAGTACCTCGTTTGGTCCACCCCTCACTTCCCGCTTGGGGTTGGAGAACCTCGTTTGGTCCACCCCTCGCTTCCCGCTTGGGGTTGGAGAACCTCGTTTGGTCCACCCCTCGCTTCCCGCTTGGGGTTGGAGAATCTCGTAAGGTCCATCCCTCGCTTCCCGCTTTGGGTTGGAGAATCTCGCAAAGTCGACCCCTCGCTTCCCTCTTGGGGTTGGAGAATCTCGTAAGGTCCACCCCTCGCTTCCCGCTTGGGGTTGGTGAATCTCGTAAGGTCCACCCCTCGCTTCCCGCTTGGGGTTGGAGAATCTCGCAAAGTCCACCCCTCGCTTCCCACTTGGGGTTGGATAATCTCGTAAGCTCCACCCCTCGCTTCCCGCTTGGGGTTGGAGTACCTTGTTTGGTCCACCCCTCGCTTCCCGCTTGGGGTTGGAGAACCTCGTTTGGTCCACCCCTCGCTTCCCGCTTGGGGTTGGAGAACCTCGTTTGGTCCACCCCTCGCTTCCCGCTTGGGATTGGAGAATCTCGTAAGGTCCATCCCTCGCTTCCCGCTTTGGGTTGGAGAATCTCGCAAAGTCGACCCCTCGCTTCCCTCTTGGGGTTGGAGAATCTCGTAAGGTCCACCCCTCGCTTCCCGCTTAGGGTTGGAGAACCTCGTTTGGTCCACCCCTCGCTTCCCGCTTGGGGTTGGAGAACCTCGTTTGGTCCACCCCTCGCTTCCCGCTTGGGGTTGGAGAATCTCGTAAGGTCCACCCCTCGCTTCCCGCTTTGGGTTGGAGAATCTCGCAAAGTCGACCCCTCTCTTCCCTCTTGGGGTTGGAGAATCTCGTAAGGTCCACCCCTCGCTTCCCGCTTGGGGTTGGAGAACCTAGTTTGGTCCACCCCTCGCTTCCCGCTTGGGGTTGGAGAACCTCGTTTGGTCCACCCCTCGCTTCCCGCTTGGGGTTGGAGAACCTCGTTTGGTCCACCCCTCGCTTCCCGCTTGGGGTTGGAGAATCTCGGAAGGTCCACCTCTCGCTTCCCGCTTGGGGTTGGAGAATCTCGCAAAGTCCACCCCTCGCTTCCCGCTTGGGGTTGGAGAATCTCGTAAGGTCCACCCCTCGCTTCCCGCTTGGGGTTGGAGAACCTCGTTTGGTCCACCCCTCGCTTCCCGCTTGGGGTTGGAGAGCCTCGTTTGGTCCACCCCTCGCTTCCCGCTTGGGGTTGGAGAACCTCGTTTGGCCCACCCCTCACTTCCCGCTTGGGGTTGTAGAACCTCGTTTGGTCCACCCCTCGCTTCCCGGTTAGGGGTGGAGAATCTCATAAGGTCCACCCCTCGCTTCCCGCTTGGGGTTGGAGAATCTCGTAAGGTCCACCCCTCGCTTCCCGCTTGGGGTTGGAGAACCTCGTTTGGTCCACCCCTCGCTTCCCGCTTGGGGTTGGAGAACCTCGTTTGGTCCACCCCTCGCTTCCCGCTTGGGGTTGGAGAATCACTCAAAGTCCACCCCTCGCTTCCCACTTGGGGTTGGAGAATCTCGTAAGGTCCACCCCTCGCTTCCCGCTTGGGGTTGGAGAACCTCGTTTGGTCCACACCTCGCTTCCCGCTTGGGGTTGGAGAACCTCGTTTGGTCCACCCCTCGCTTCCCGCTTGGGGTTGGAGAACCTCGTTTGGTCCACCCCTCGCTTCCCGCTTGGGGTTGGAGAATCTCATAAGGTCCACCCCTGCTTCCCGCTTTGGGTTGGAGAATCTCGCAAAGTCGACCCCTCGCTTCCCTCTTGGGGTTGGAGAATCTCGTAAGGTCCACCCCTCGCTTCCCGCTTGGGGTTGGAGAACCTAGATTGGTCCACCCCTCGCTTCCCGCATGGGGTTGGAGAATCTCGTTTGTCCCACCCCTCGCTTCCCGCTTGGGGTTGGAGAACCTCGTTTGGTCCACCCCTCGCTTCCCGCTTGGGGTTGGAGAACCTCGTTTGGCCCACCCCTCGCTTCCCGCTTGGGGTTGTAGAACCTCGTTTGGTCCACCCCTCGCTTCCCGGTTAGGGGTGGAGAATCTCATAAGGTCCACCCCTCGCTTCCCGCTTGGGGTTGGAGAATCTCGTAAGGTCCACCCCTTTCTTCTCGCTTGGGGTTGGAGAACCTCTTTTGGTCCACCCCTCGCTTCCCGCTTGGGGTTGGAGAATCTCGTTTGGTCCACCCTTCGCTTCCCGCTTGGGGTTGGAGAATTTCGATTAGTTCTTGCGGGATCTTAACGAGGCCCACGGCGCCATCGTAACAATCGATGTGCAAGTTCCAAGAGAGGGTCGTAACCTAGGCGTATCCGCGATGGGAAAATAAACACTCGATGTGGCCCGGGTGTCACGATAGCATTGACACCTGACCCATGGGGTTGGATGGTTGGATCGATATGGATGAAGGATACAAGAAGCAAATCAAAGAAAATAACCCGAAAACATACAAACAATCCACGAGAGAGAGGCGCCTTAAAACGAAAAGCCAAGAAGGCCTATATATGCATAGAGCAAAGGCCACAAGGGACGAGATGTTTAATTACAGACCCCGCAGGGCCACCAAAATAAAGGCCACAAGGGCCAAGATGTTCAAGTTACAAACCCCGTAGGGCTACCAGCAAGACAAAAATAAATAAAAAGCAGTAGCATCCTTTAACTCTTCGGGGCTTCGGCGTCGGGACTGGTGAGGTCAACGGGTTCATTCCTCGAGGTTTCGGCAGCGGAGTCGATAGGCGCGTTGGTTGCTTGCTGAGGGCCTGTGGCGACCACCTCCGGGCTTTCCTGAACAAGGTCTACCGCGTCAGTAGCCTCGCTGGCCACTGTCCCGTCCGCGTTGAGAAAGAACTCACATTCTCCCTCGGGTTCCTCCGCTTCCAACTCCCCCATGGTCTCCTCGTAGTTGAGGTTGAAGAAGACGATGCGAGGATCAATGTGCCCGTACTTGGCAACCGCCTGCTTGACGCCCATACGGACGGCTTGGTGGAACATCTTCCTCACACTCTCCACCAGCTCCGCTTTATACTCCTCCGAGTCCACATACTTGGGACCCGTGGCCTCAACCTCCTCGTTGAGCTCAACAATACGCCGTTCAAGGCGGGTGATCTCTTCCTCAGACCTCAAGAGCTGCGCCTGCTTCTCCTTAAAAATCTTGTGCTCGGCAGAGAGCTTACCCCGGAGCTCCTCGTTCTCCCGCTGCAAAGCCTCGGCAACCTCCTTCGCTTTGTCCGCGACTCCCTCGCCCTGCTCTCCCCCTCCTTAGCCTTCGTATCCCCTTCCTTAGCCTTCTCCTCCCCTTCCTTCGCCTTCATAACCTCCTTCACCTGATCCCGGGTTGCATCCTCCGCTGCCCTAGCCCGCTTCTCAACCGCAGCAAGCTCCCTCGCTTTCTGCTCGCACTCTTCCACGCGAGCTTTGAGCGCCGCCTCCAGCTTGTCCATCTGCTTATGGGAGAGGGTGATGCGGCTGTGGTTGTAATTATCAAAGAAGGAGTGCTACAAAAGTTCGCAAAAATAATTAAAAAAAAAGAAAAAGAAACAAGAACGAAGTTCACAAAAACAAAACTCACCATGGCCGAGTATCGGGCAGTCTCCTCATCAAGGGATGTATCAGTGAGGTTGTTGGCCCATGCGACCTCCTCCTTACCCCACCTCGCCAGAACACCCCTAACCGGGCAGGGGCAATGGAACTTGGCAGGCGAAGAACCAGCGGCATTGATTACTCGTCCTTCGAAGTTGAAGCGGGGGATGTCATTTCCCGCCGGACCTCGCTGGTCCTTTCCCGACGGACCCCGCTGCTCGTCTGACCTATGCTTCTTCCCCCTCTCCTTACGAGGGGAACCCCCGCCTTTCCTCTTGTGCCCGGCTCCATCACCAGAGCCCCGAGAGGTTTGGGAGGACGTCTTCGCGACGTCTCCCTTCGGCAGGGCCTCCCTTGAGGTCTTCTCCCCGGACGTCTTCGCGACGTCTCCCTGCGGCGGGGCCTCCCTAGAGGCCTTCTCCCCGGATGTCTTCGGCGGCGCGGGGGGGGGGGGGGGGGGTAGGTTTAGCTAGAGAGGAGGGCGGTTTCACCGCGAGGTTTGGTTCCTTGAAAACAATCCCCTTTGGAGCCCGAGAAACCAGGGTCGTAGAACTAGAATTCATGGGCTGTTTCCCCTTTGACTTCGAGGTAAGAGCGTGCAAAAGATCCACTGCCAAAGAAAGACATGAGAATAAGTTAAAAAGGACAGAGAAACAAGTTGAGATTAGTGAAGCTTCTAAAAAAGAAAAAAAACGATGTTGAAATAAACTAGGATTGCGAGGTTGTCAACCTCGTAATTTGCCAAAGGAGGACAAACAAAAATACATATGCAACAAAGAAAGAAGAATAAAATACCCTCGTTGCCCTCGCGTGGTGGAGGGACAAGGCTCAGGCCGGCCCGCTCAGGCCGGTCCTGTGATAGATACTTCTGGTGCGAGGCCTGACACACCGGGGCGTATCGTCCCTTAAGCGCCTTGAGTTGGGGGACCGTGTACGAACCTACTTGCCGAACAAAGTCGTCCGGCGCCGTGGGGAAATTGAGTGACCTCCCGGTGACATCTTGAACCAGGAACCAACTCTTCTTCCATAGCCCGACGTTCGAGACATTGTCGGTGATCTTGATGCCCGGCAAGCTGAGGTTTACAAGACAGGACTTCGGGTCCCTCCTTGCCAGAAACATCGTCGACATGTCTTTAACGTTCGGCCCAACCACGAGCTCGCGATTGCGAACCGTGTAGGCACACAACAACCTCCAGGCGTTGGGAAACAACTGTGCGGGGCATATCTGCATCTCCCACAGAAAGTCGACGATGTGTTGGGCCAGGGGCAACCTAAAGCCCGCTTGAAGACTGAACGAATGCACAACCGTGCACCTTTCATAAGACGCCTAGGGGTTACTCCCCTCTTCCGGAAGAGCTAGCTCAACCCCCTCGGGCCAAGCGAAGTCCTTGGCGATTTTCTCAAGATCCTCAAGCTTCATCTCGGTAGGCGTTCCCCCAGACATAAAATCATCGTTGGAATCTGAGGACATAGGAATCCTCTCCTCAAGAACAGCGGGGACGCGGGACACGGCGTCATTGATATACGCCGCCTCGAAATCCGCAGGCTCGTAGGAATGGGACGACGTCACAACAACCTCGACAATAACCTCGTCGGAGACAGAAGACCCGGCCATCTCAACACCCGACGACGCGCGAGTCGGGAAAAGCAGGAGTTGATAGAAACCTCGGAGTTGCTAGAAGAAGGATCGCTAAAGACGAGCGAAGGCGACCTCGGGTTCTGGGAATCGCTAGGCTCTACGCTTCCCACGAACTCGAAAACCTCCTGATAAAAGCCCTCTTGGACTTTGAACACGAAGCCTGGCGGGGGGCTCACGGAAGCTTTCCTAGGCATGTAAGAGCGACGTCCAGGCCACGAAAGGCGAGCACCTGGGAAAGAAAGAAGCGATTGAGACATCAAGCACAACAACCAGGAAAAAACAACACGAGGTCACGACAAGCGAAAAAGGAAGAGGAATGCGAGGTCATAACTCCCAAGGGAAAAGTAAACACGAGGTCGTCACGGCAGCAGAAAAGGAAGAGGAACGCGAGGTCATAACCTCCAAATGGGAAGCCAACGCGAAGCCAGCGTAGCGACAAGAAAATATAACACGAGGTCGTTAAGGTAACAAAGGGAGTGTAGCACGAGGTCGCAACAGCGTCCAAGAGAAAGTTCGAGGTCATAAAAAGAGAGAGGAGCCACGTGGCACCCTAGAGGCTACTCTAACAGGATAGGACGGCGAAGAAGAATTCGAAGCGCCAAAAAGGAGGAAAGAGAAGGAAGAAGGCCAACCAGCGGTGGAAGTCCAAACCTTCCGTCAGTCAAACATCATGGCGTTTGGGCTCCTAACGGCTTCAAAATTCAAAAGCAAAAAAGGAAGATGAGCATGCAACCATCGGCGGGCAGACAAGGGGTACGAAGGCGTGGCGGTCGCCACCCTTGTCCCACCGTGACTGGCTTAAAGTCGCCGTGCCAAATCAAATATAAATCCCTAGTTACTCAACTAGTATAGTCGGTAAGTCGGGGTCGAACCCAAGAGACACTTTTATCCTAACTTTTATTATTATCAACTCAAAGAAGTAACAAAAGGGGGAATTTTTGGTATTTTAATCTAAAACTAGGAAAATTAAAGCAGACAAGACAAACAAACAAAGCAAAGATTGGATTTTTATCAATTAGGGAAAACAATTCTATTCAAGTATCCACTTTTCTTCCTCAAGTTATTGATCCTAGATTCAAACAAGTTATTTCTTTCAGTTATTCCTATCCCGATCAGAATTATAACATGGCAACGAGACATGCAACTTAACATCCAAACAATTCATGAAACTATCATAAATAATAAGGATATTAGCATTAAGGACAAGGATAAACACGATACATGCAATTGAATTCCAACGAGTCAAACAATCAACATGCATTCAAATCTCTTCTCAATTGTTTTAGTCCAACGAGTCCTAAATCAATTGAGTTGCTACAAAGATTAGGCTTTGCTACGAGAAAACCTAGATCTAGCAATAGATAATATCAATTCCAACAAGTTGGCCAGACAAGCAGAAATCAAAACAATCAATAATAATTAAGCACAAGAGAATTGAAATAACCTGTAGAAATAAACCTGAATAGACGAATCTCACAACAACTTGAGTCTGAAAAGCTTCAACTCGAATAGAATATAAAGAGTTTAGTTCTCCATAAGAGAGAAAAACACAAAAGGTCTGAAATTAGGTCTAGCAGAATACAAAACAAAGTCTGAAAACTAAACTTAAATAGTCTCGAAAAATATCGGAATAAAAATATAAAAGGCAACTAAAATAAAAGATAAATAGATAGATAAAACGTCGCCTCGGATCTTGCTGACGTGGAATTCCGCGACCGCAGTGAACAACCTCCGCGACCGCGGACTACAGAATCCTCCTCTGAGTCAACGTTGACCCGCGACCACGGCCTTAGGCCGCCGCGATCGCGGCACTGAATCTTGCTCCACCGCGGACTGCTTAGCTCCGCGGCCTTCACTTCTCGATCTTCTTGTCCCGACTCCGCGGCATATCAAATTCCCCCATACTTAGACCTTGCTCGTCCTCGAGTAAGCTCAAAAGAATAAAATCAAGCATGACAAATCATCATAGGTCTACAGACAGCAAAGGGAGAAGATGATCTAAAACTAGAAAACACTCAAAAATAATCTCACAACCCGAACCCATGTAGAGAAATACTGAGCCAAAAACATGAAAGCTCAAATCACACACCTCACAGATACAAGATATAACACTCAAGCTCCAAAAAATGTAGAGCAACCTAGGATCTACCCGACATCTAAAATGTAATCCCCAAACCCCAAAGTAGAATATTATCCTAAACACTCCGATTTTACCACTCATTCTACTTAGGCGCCCTTTCGGGTTTTCACCTAATCACTCTTTTCATTTTTCTTTTAGGTGTGCTCACAATTGCTCACATCTCATTAACCTCTTATTACCCCAGCCTAATGCTGGTCCGGGTTACCTGCTTATTACCTGAGCCGCCCTTTCGGGTTTTCAGCTCATCCCAGGATTTTATATGCCGTTTTCATAATTTTTATGGCTTTTATATATATATATATATATATATATATATATATATTTTTTTTTTTTTTTTTGAGATAAGTTTTTTAATATGAAATGCTCAAACTAAAATGATGCATCTGTACATATATACAACAGTGAGTACTCCCTCCCCCATACTTAAACCTTTCATTGCCTTCAATGAAATAAAGACAAATCAGATAAAAAATATAGAAAAAGGAAAACAGAAGACTCACTGCGAAGGGCCTGGCGGTGGAAAATACTGAGGGTACTGAGGCCAATAATGCTGATAAAATGCCTCCTATCGCTCCCTCATCTGATCCATGGTGAGGGACCTGTCTCTGACATTCCTCCCCACATCTGCTAATGTACTCCTCATACTAGCCTGCTCTCTGATAAAATAATCGTGCCGATCAGCCATAGAGTCAAGCCTCATACTCAAGTGTGCCATAGCAGAAGTCATCCCCTCATACCATTCTGGAGCATCTCCATCACCAGAAGGACTAGCCTCGTGCTGTCCCTGCGGAGGCTCATCATACTGCTCATACTCGTCCTCTTCCTCTTCATTCTCTACTACCATCACATCAGACTCCAAATAATAATCAGCATCTGTCACCTCATCTCCAAACTCCCTAGGCAGACGTAAATACTCATCATGATCTCCACCACAATGCCAGATCCAACCTCCATTCGCACCCTCAGATAAACACTTGACCTTCTTCAGTTGTGACAGATCAAAGCGAATCCCAACACCTACTACCACTCTATATTTGCCCCGTATAACATCCAAGCTCACAAAACGCAAGGCTATCAGAGTAACCAAACCTCCAAAAGCAATCTTCCCGGGCTGAGACCGGGCCTTCCTCACAGCTCGTAAAAATAATGTCACCCAATCAGGGACCACAAGTTGATCACCCATCAAACACCACATCATAGAAACATCCTTAGCAACCATTTTATTAACCTCTCCATTCCCTAAAAGGTGTTAGAAATCACCTTATGACAAAGCCTCAACCCCGGATGAACAATACTGTAATTCTGTAACCCAGGGCCAAGACTATACGGAGTGTGGGTCACTGCAGTCCAGAAATGCATCGCCCCCGGGTTATCCTCAATGTCAACCCAACCAGCTGTAGGCTGACTCGTCACCCCAAAACACTCACTTAACTGATTCCTAGTCAGTGAGTAATTCCTCTCAAGCAATCTAAAGATAATACTCCCATCATCAAGCTCTCTATAAGTAACCAGAAATTCCAATACTAGAGGCTTATATGTATGTGCATGTAAAGGGATCAAACCACCTAAGCCACCCCGCTGTAATAACTGCTGAACCGACTGATATAAACCCAACGTATGCAATGTCGGTTCATGAAAGAATTTAGTAGACAGCATGGTTTTCCTATCAATTTCATTCCACAATGCCTTCTCATCCCTACTCAGCCTAACTGGATACGCCATAGAAACAAATAAACCGAAGAAGGGCGAAATCAAACTCACAAAGTGAAACTGTGGATTCTGTCGGGGTCCGCGGGCACGGAAGCTGGTCCCTGCGATCGCGGAAGGTAGTTCCCCGCAGGATCTGGTTTTTCTCTCGCGGCGGCTCGCGGTGGCTCGCGGTGGCTCGCGGCGGCTCGCGGTGGCTCGCAGCGTCTTGCTAATGGGAATTCCGAGAGGAATGAGTGGATTTGGAGAGGTTTTGAGGGAGATTTGGAGAATTTTTTGTTTGGTTTTTAGATGTGGATTTGAGGATTATTGAGTGGGAATTTGGAAATTTGGAAATCGGATTTGGGTTTAGAATGGCGAAAGAGTTAAGGAAATGGGTTTGATTTTGATTTTTGGTGGAGTTGGAAAATTTCGGTTTGAGAGCTTGAGAGCTTGTAACAATGGAGGCTTGATAATGGAGGGGGAATGAGGGTAGAAGAAGAAGGTGAGAAGAGGGTAGGACCGGCCGGTAGGTGAGAGGTAGAACCGGTATTTTCCGTCAAGTCCTTTTTTATATATATTTTTTTTTATTTGTCTTGCGGATGAACAGTACCGTGATCGCGGAGAAGGGCCCCCGCGATCGCGGACCTGTGTTCTAGTAGCTGTTCGCCTTTTGTTATGTGTATTTTGAGGAATAAATTCCCCAAAATATCTTTGTTCTTTCGAACCTAGTACCTGCATGTTAGTCCGACAAGATTGAAAGGAAAAATAAAATAAAATAAAAAAACTAAAACTAAAAACCTAAAAAAAAAAACTATCGAAAATGATAAAATAAAATGATAAACAGAAAACTTACCTCGGGTTGCCTCCCGAGCAGCGCCTCTATTTAATGTCGTTGGCCCGACATTTTAGCCCTTTTATTTAGCACCGGAATTTGGATCGGAAAGATCCAACTCTTTTGGATCGGAAAGATCCAACTCTTCTAATACTTCTTGGCTGACTCCCTCATGATATTTCTTCAGTCTTTGACCATTAACTTTGAACACATTTTGAGAGTCCCCATCCAATAATTCCACAGCCCCATGTGGAAAGACTTGAGTGATTGTAAATGGTCCAGCCCATCTGGAACGGAGTTTGCCTGGGAAGAGTGTGAGACGGGACTGAAATAGGAGGACCTTGTCTCCAACTTTGAACTCCTTCCTTAGGATGTTTTTGTCATGCCATGCTTTGGTTTTGTTCTTGTAATTCACAGCATTATCATAGGCATCCAATCTCAACTCTTCCAATTCTTGCAATTGTAATTTCCTGAACTCTCCATTCTCTTTAATGTTGAAATTGCACTTCTGGACCGCCCAATAAGCTTTATGCTCAAGCTCAACCGGCAAGTGACAACCTTTTCCATAAACCAATCTGAAGGGAGACATCCCGATGGGTGTCATGTAAGCAGTACGGTAGGCCCATAAACCATCATTGAGTCTCAAACTCCAATCTTTCCTGTTAGGCGCCACCGTCTTTTCCAGAATAGATTTTATCTCCCTGTTGGACACTTCAGCTTGTCCATTGGTCTGGGGATGATAGGCTGTAGAGATCTTCTGAGTGACATGGTACTTCTTCAATAAAGCGCTCACAGTCTTGTTGCAAAAATGAGTACCCCTGTCACTTATTAGAGCTTTTGGAATCCCAAATCTGGAAAAAATGTTGTCCTTAAGGAAACCTGCAACTTCTTTTGAATCATCAGTTCTGGTGGCCTTTGCTTCCACCCACTTGGAAACATAGTCCACCGCAAGTAAAATATACAGATTCCCATAGGAAGAGGGGAAGGGTCCCATAAAATCAATGCCCCAAACACCAAAAACTTCACAGAATATCATGCGAGATTGAGGCATATCATGTCTTTTAGAAATATTACCCACCCTCTGACAACGATCACATGATTTACAGAAAGCATAAGCATCTCTAAAAATATGAGGCCAATAAAATCCAGGTTCTAAAATTTTCCTAGCAGTTTTATTAGTCCCAAAATGACCCCCACATGCATAGGTATGACAAAAAGAAAGGATAGATTGTACCTCAGAATCCGGAACACACCGTCGGATTACCTAATCTGTGCAGTGCTTCCATAAATAAGGATCATCCCAGACATAGAATCGGGATTCATGACGAACTTTGTCCTTCTGGGCCTTGGTAAAAGTAGGTGGAAACTCCCCCGAGACGAGGTAGTTGACAATATTTGCATACCATGGCCGGAATGAATGGACCCCAAATATGAATTCTTCAAATCGAGGTTCAGAATTGCTATCGAACTCAGCTCCGCGGGCGCGGAGGCTGGTTTCCGCGATCGCGGAAGGCTCAACAGAATCGCTGCTCTCAGATACAGTTCCGCGGGCGCGGGACACCTTCACCGCGATCGCGGAATCGCTGTTGCGAACTCCGAACAATGTTTCGTCAGGAAAACGTCCTTGAATCTGATCTTGGTTTCCTGGCGTATTTTCCTCGTGCACAAGCCGACTTAGATGATCAGCCACCAGATTCTCAGCTCCCTTTTTGTCTCTGATCTCTATATCAAACTCACTCAGCAGGAGAATCCATCTAATCAGTCTTGGCTTAGCCTCCTTTTTCGTCATTAAATAACGAAGCGCTGCATGGTCTGAATATACTATCACCTTTGTCCCCAAAAGATACTGTCTGAACTTCTCCAAAGCAAACACCACAACAAGCATTTCCTTTTCAGTGGTGGAGTAGTTTCTTTGGGCATCATTTAAGGTCATAGAAGCGTAATGTATAACATGGGATGCTCTATCTTCTTTTTGACCCAAAACAGCCCCAATAGCGTAGTCACTTGCATCACACATGATCTCAAAAGGTTGAGACCAATTTAGGGCTTGAATTATTGGTGCACTTGTTAGGCGTGATTTCAGCTCATCAAACGCCTTTTTGCATGCCTAATGGAACTCAAAGGGCACCTCCTTTTTCAACAAATCACATAATGGGGCCGAGATCTTGGAAAAGTCTTTAATAAACCTGCGATAGAACCCTGCATGGCCTAAAAAAGAACGCAATTCACGCACATTAGTAGGATAAGGCAAGGACTGAATGATATTAATCTTTGCCTTAGCGACCTCAATACCCCTGGATGACACTATATGACCTAAAACGATGCGTTGCTCAACCATAAAGTGACACTTCTCAGAGTTTAGAACCAAATTGGTTTCTACACATCTTTGAAGGACTAAAGAAAGATGGTTTAAACAGGCATCAAAGTCATCACCATGTACTGTAAAGTCATCCATAAAAACCTCAATAAAATTTTCAATGTACTCAGAAAAGATGCTTACCATACACCGTTGGAATGTACCGGGTGCGTTACACAATCCGAATGGCATTCTGCGGTATGCAAAAGTGCCAAACGGACATGTAAATGTCGTTTTCTCCTGATCCTCCGGTGCAATAGCAATCTGAAAATACTCTTAATAGCCATCTAAAAAGCAATAATAGGAACGACCGACAAGTCGCTCAAGCATTTGATCAATGAATGGCAAGGGAAAGTGATCTTTTCTGGTTACCGCATTCAGCTTACGGAAATCAATGCAGACTCTCCAACCAGTCTGAACTCATGTGGGGACTAATTCCCCATGCACATTTTCTACCACTGTGATACCGCCCTTCTTGGGCACAACTTGGGTCGGACTAACCCACTGACTATCAGAGATGGGATAAATCATACCTGCCTGTAGGAGCTTTAGTACCTCCTTTTTTACTACCTCCATCATAGGTGGGTTGAGCCTTCTATGCGGTTGTCTGGATGGCTTGGCACCATCGTCTAGGAGGATCCTATGCATACATGTAGAAGGACTAATCCCTTTAATGTCAGCAATAGTCCATCCTAGAGCTGTCTTGTGCTCTTTCAGTACCTGCACCAGTCTTTCTTCTTGCTCCTTGGACAGTTTGTTGGAAATAATGACAGGCAAAGTGTCACCATCTCCAAGAAAAGCATATTTTAAATGCTCAGGGATCTGTTTAAGCTCAATTTCAGGTGCCTGTACTACAGAAGGATGCAATTTCTCGCTAGGGAGAGTTAGTGGTATGGGCCCAATGGCCAAAGCATCAGCAGGAGTGTCATAGCATGCATTCAGATCAGTAAAAATTTCATGATATCTCTCAGGTAATTCATAATCTGAGCATGCAGGATCTATGTCATTCTCTAGAACAGATTGTAACTCATCTACACAAGTAGTATCAAATACATCTTGTACAATCTGATCAATTACATCAACTGAGCATAGAGAGTGATCATCCTGGGGGTATTTCATAGCATTATCCATACTATATTCAAATTTCTCCCCATCAAATTCCATAGTTAGGACACCTTTACACATATCAATTTTTGTTCTAGCAGTTTTCATGAAAGGACGTCCTAATAGAATGGGTGCAGCATGCACATCATGATCCATATCAAGCACATAGAAATCAGCAGGGAAAATCAGATTATCTACCATAACAAGGACATCTTCAACAACCCCTTTCGGGTAAACTGTAGATCTATCAGCTAATTGAACAATAACACCAGTTTCATGCAAGGGTCCTAGGCCTAGTGAAGTGTAAACAGAGTAAGGCATAACATTAATAGAAGCTCCTAAATCAAGCATGGCTTTATCTATTTTAGTTTCTCCTATTATGCAGGGAATGCTGAACATGCCTGGATCACTGCACTTTTTAGGCATGCGTCTTTGAAATACAGCAGAGACATGTTCACTGACCTTAACTTTCTGTTTCCCTTTTAATTTTTGGTTCCTTTTGATAATGCATAATTCTTTCAGAAATTTATCAAACCTAGGAACACTTTTAATTAAATTGAGCAAAGGGATATTTACCTCACACTTGGAAAACGTCTCAAAGATCTCCTTGTCATTATCTGGCTTTCTTGTGTCTTTCAGTGCTTCAGGGAAAGGAGGGGGTGGCTTCTGAGAAACCATAGAAGGGAATTCTGGACGAACGTAAGCATTTTTGGGCTCAATTACAGATCCGCGGGCGCGATCGAGAGGGTCCCGCGGTCGCGGAATTTCGGGTTTTTCAGAATCCGATTTTTCACCGTCTCCGCGATCGCGGAGGTTGGTCACCGCGGGCGCGGAGGCTTCATCCAGAATCACTGTGCTCTCAGTTGGGGTTCCGCGATCGCGGAAACCGTTCACCGCGGGCGCGGAATCGCTCTTCAGAAAATCAGTATTGTCAGCTCGTGGATCGTCATTCACCTCCACGTCCCTATTTAGCTCTTTTCCACTTATTAATGTGATAGCACTCACATTCTCCCTTGGGTTGATAGGCTGTGATGGCAATTTTCCAGAATCTCTGGCCTCCAATTTGATAACTGTAGTAGCCGATTGACTGATCTGTGTCTCTATATTTTTGATACTAGCTTGAGTACTCTTGATACTAGTTTGCGTGTTCTGTCCCAGCTGGTCTACTGTGTTGGCTAGCCTTGCAAACATCTCTTCAGCATTGAATGAGTTGTTTTGATTTTGAACTGGAGGTCTAGGAACATAGGTTTGCCTGGGTTGCTGATTTCCTCCTTGTTGATGATTATATTGAGGCTGATTCTGATTCCCATACCTTAGATTTGGATGGGCCCCCCAACCTGGGTTGTATGTATTAGAGTATGGATCAAAATGAGGTCTAGGGGGTCCATATCCTCCTACAGCATTAACCTCAGCATGAGGTTCCTGGAGTTGTGGACAGGCATCAGTAGGATGTACTGTATCAGCACATATTTCACATGCCTTCAATTGTTGATGGGTTCCTGACAGCATGAACCTCTTCATCATATCTTTCAATTCTGCCATTTCAGCTTTTATAACAGACGAGGAGTCCACAACATTGACTCCTTTAGTGCCAGTTCTTTTGTTGAATTGCCTTGAGTTCTCAGATAGCTCAGAGAAGAGCTCAAGGGCATCTGCTGATGTCTTATTCATCAGGCTCCCACCACAAGCTGCATTCACCATTCTACGCTCTTCATCCAATAATCCACCAAATAAATACAGTACCAGGTCTTCATCAGAATACCCATGATATGGACAGCTGGCACACAGTCCCTTGAATCGCTCATGATAATCATACAGACTCTCCCCAGCATGTTGCTCAATGTTGCTCAAGCTCTTCTTCAGGTTGTTCTGTTTGGTGGCAGGGAAGTATTTCTCTAAGAACGTTGCTTTCATCTTATTCCAGGTATTTATTGATCCTGGAGAAAGATAGTAGAGCCACTCATTGGCTGAATCCTTTAGAGAAAGGAAACGCTCTCAGCTTGATCTGGTCCTCAGTTACATCAGCAGGCTTCATACTTGAGCAGACCTGATCAAATTCAGCAAGATGCTTGTTTGGATCTTCTCCACCATGTCCATGGAATTGGGGTAAAAGATGGATCAAACCCGATTTCAACTCAAACTTAACACCGTCATTCAGGAAACTCAACAGCCAGGGGTTGCTGTTGAAAGTTTGGGGCAGTTAACTGCCTCAAAGTCTGATCTCCCATTGTCTCAGTTTCAGCAGAATCCAAGTTGAAAGGTAATTCATGGAGTCGTTCCCGAGCTTCACGTCTCAACCTGGAAAGAGTCCTTTCGATTCCTGAATCAAGAGGCAAAATAGAAGAATCAGTAGCACGAGTGTGGACCATAAACTAGGGTCCACACCAGAGTTGGTAGCAATAAAAACTTAGAATGAAACAAAAGTGTTCCCGGCAACGGCGCCAAAATTTGACTGGCTTAAAGTCGTCGTGCCAAATCAAAGATAAATCCCTAGTTACTCAACTAGTATAGTCGGTAAGTCGGGGTCGAACCCAAGAGACACTTGTATCCGAAGTTTTATTATTATCAACTCAAAGAAGTAACAAAAGGGGGGATTTTTGGTATTTTAATCTAAAACTAGGAAAATTAAAGCAGACAAGACAAACAAACAAAGCAAAGATTGGATTTTTATCAATTAGGGAAAACAATTCTATTCAAGTATCCACTTTTCTTCCTCAAGTTATTGATCCTAGATTCAAACAAGTTATTTCTTTCAGTTATTCCTATCCCGATCAGAATTATAACATGGCAACGAGACATGCAACTTAACATTCAAACAATTCATGAAACGATCATAAATAATAAGGATATTAGCATTAAGAACAAGGATAAACAGGATACATGCAATTGAATTCCAACGAGTCAAACAATCAACATGCATTCAAATCTCTTCTCAATTGTTTTAGTCCAACGAGTCCTAAATCAATTGAGTTGCTACAAAGATTAGGCTTTGCTACGAGAAAACCTACATCTAGCAATAGATAATATCAATTCCAACAAGTTGGCCAGACAAGCAGAAATCAACACAATCAATAATAATTAAGCACAAGAGAATTGAAATAACCTGTAGAAATAAAACTGAATAGACGAATCTCACAACAACTTGAGTCTGAAAAGCTTCAACTCGAATAGAATATAAAGAGTTTAGTTCTCCATAAGAGAGAAAAACACAAAAGGTCTGAAATTAGGTCTAGCAGAATACAAAACAAAGTCTGAAAACTAAACTTAAATAGTCTCGAATAATATCGGAATAAAAATATAAAAGGCAACTAAAATAAAAGATAAATAGATAGATAATACGCCGCCTCGGATCTTGCTGACGTGGAATTCCGCGACCGCGGTGAACAACCTCGGCGACCGGGGACTACAGAATCCTCCTCCGAGTCAACGTTGACCCGCGACCGCGGCCTTAGGTCGCCGCGATCGCGGCACTGAATCTTGCTCCACCGCGGACTGCTTAGCTCCGCGGCCTTCACTTCTCGATCTTCTTGTCCCGACTTCTATTCTTCCAATTTTCTTCAAGTCTTTGGTCTTCTACTCATATATCGTTACAAGCACTAAATGGACCTAAATCTATACATAAAATGTATTAACTAGTCCTAATTATGCTATATGAAATACAGCATATCACACCGCCTCACCACCGTCTCGCCCCCACTACACTGAAGAAAGGCACCAAGAACCAAACCAAAACAAGAAACAAAGAAAGTGGTGAAGTCACCGCACCAAGACGAGAGCTACCACCACCACCCCCGATTCGCCACCATAACGACGGCGGGGGGAAAACCGAAAACTAAACATTGAATGCCCAGGCATGAAATAAGGCAGTAAAAAGCAAGAAAAGAGTATGAAGGCGACACGCGAGGAAACGCGAGACCCCACCCTCGCCGTTTCGCCACCGTGACACCGACGCGAAACACCAGGCAAGGCGCCACCGCCCCTCCGAAGCAAGGAACAAAAGCCAAGCGGCAAAAAAAAAACAAGGCAACAAACACCAAAAGACAAGAAGAGAAGGGTCGAAGGCTTACTTGTTCAGAGTCGGCGTCGAAGAAACGGTGGTGCAACCAGGAAGTCGAAAAGGGCTCGTCGGAAACCGTCTCGAAGAATTGACGAGAAACTGCTCACGAGAAACTGAAACGGCGAGGGTGAAGATAGTGGAGAAGAAGATGAAGAGAAAGCGTGCGGAATACACTCTTATAAAGGGCGAGTTTGGGCCTATGCCTCCTGAAACGCTTATCGGGCCTGTCCCTCCTGAACGGCCCATTAAGCAAAAGACGAGGAGCGGGCCCAGGAATCTTAGCCCATACAAGTGAAAGAAGCCAAGTACGGAGCTTCACGAGAGGAAAATCCCGCAAAACACTTTCCCAACCTCTTGAACCCCACACCTCGCAAAATACCTTCCTGACCTCTAAAACCTAGTACCCCACGACCTCAGGGAACTTATGCCCTGCGGCCCTCGGGGCGAGATCCCCAGGCCATGGGGTTGTGATGATGCCCAAAATAGTAAGAGTAAGAAGTGGGCCCGGGGTACAGAAAACGAACGGATGACACTGGACCCCACTCTCGTATCCCTTATTTATTTAAAACAAGGTTCCTACTCCCGCGAGGTCCTAGACCCCGTAACCGACTCCACCCTAGACCTCGGAACGAATCCTAGACCTTGTCACCGACTCCACTAACACCCTCCCACACGGACCACTCATTGATGCCGCTTCCCCAAGCCAATCACCAGCGGCCTCACCTTCGGACCAATCAGAAGTCCCTAATCTCGGGCATCCCACATCGAACCTTTGCCAAAACTCAGCTCCCCGATCCTCTATAAATAGAGAATGACCTCGTAAGAAGAAGGGGTCGAAAAACATCTTAACTCAAGAACTATCTTGCTCGTTAAAGATCGACGTGATAGAAACATCGTTAAGAGACCTCGCTACAGATAAGAAGAGTCCACAAATAGACTTCAAGTCACTCAGAAATCCAGTTCACACCAGAGATCTCGCTACACAATCTCGCAAGACTCAACACCACGCCCGCGGCATCGGACCTCGACACAAGATCAATCACTCTACCCCGGGTTGATAGAACCTCCTAGAAAATAGGAGATCTCGAATATTGTTAGCTCGAGATCTCGATAACCCGTAGGAGGTCGAAGGTGTAATTCTTAATTGCTTGTTAGCCTCGTCGGCTTGTAACCTAGTTATAAGAAAGATATAAATAAAGAAGCAAGTGTTTACACTATCAAAACTAATAACCTCGTTCCTTGTCTTTTAGCGGGTCGTTATTTCGGGTTTCATCAAGTGCCATCATAGCATATTCATTATTATCAACAAGAAATGCCCTTCTTAGTCCCCAGACCTCACAAGGATAAATTTGTTTCACTCACTCTCAATGTGTTTAGGGTAATCAATAAACGCTCAAATCTTAACTTTGAAAACCATCTACCATATGCTTGCATTAGAGTCCTAAATCTCCATCACTTGGGACAATGCACATGACATAAATCAAGAGGACTTTTATTAGGTTGTAATGGGACCAAGGTAAGGGAAAAAGGTAGGGAATTATTTGGTCTTGTGTTGCCAAATCCGGGAAAGAGAAATCTAACCAAATTGAACAACACACCAAGCTTAACTTTTATTCACTTTCTTCTTTTTCGCTACTTTTCCACAACCAAAATTTAACACCATTAACAACTTTAATTATTCAAACTCTTTTTTTTCCATTTTAGTGCTTTTCTCTTTTTTTTTTCTTTTTTTTTCCCACTAACTACTTGATTTATTTCCAACAATCACCTCAAACACCAAAAACATACAACTTCTTCAAGCTTGGCTCTCACTTAGCATACATCAACAAAAATCCTAATTCCCGGATGGGTAAAAGGCTATAATTAGGCTCGGAATGCTTTTGTGGAGCTTCAAAAATTAATGCTATAAAAGGCTAGAACATGGCTTGAAACACAAGACATTATTTGTAAAGGAAGTCAAGGGATTATGGCTAACAAAACAAATGCCTCAATCATTTCTTTGTCATGCACAAAAGTCATAATATGTGGCCTTGAAAAAGGTTTTAACGCAAGTTCTAGAGATTAAGTAATCAAATCAAGAATCACACACAAAGAATGCAAGAGGACACATTTATGACGTCCATTAGGCCAAAAATTCTCACAAGGCTTTTTGTCTAGGGACCTATTCAAGCTAAAATCTCAACAATAACTCCATTCTAGGCAATTCATCCAAGTACAATCAATGCATTTTTAGAGAAATTCGAAAACATAGCATCATAGACAAATATCCAATCATTGTGGTCAATTTTTCAAGTAAGGATATTCATCAAATCATCATAAAACTCTTTTTTTGATTTTTTGTTTTTTTTACTCAAAATAAACAAAACATACAAGAAAAATAAATATGCAATGCAAAACTATCTAAAGTGAATACGCCCTATCCCATACTTAAACCCTATATTGTCCCCAATATAAAAATTAAAGAAAAGGAAGAACGAAACTCACCTGACAACTCCTAGCTTGATAGTGGGAAGAGTTTACTGAGGTGGTGGTGGGGGCGGAGGGAAAGGATCAGTAGGATCATATAAACCGCCCATGGTATGATAGTACATGTTGTATTGGATCTGATAGATGGTTTGTGGTTGACGCGAATATTCTTGCCTCAGCCTTTCTTGCTCAACCATGTGCCTCTCATAAGCTTGCCAATAGTTTGCCATGTTATTCCGAAGACCATCAACAAAAAGTTGCAATTGATCCATTTTTCTTTCCAAAGCATCAAAACGGCCATAAGAATGTAGATCACCCTCAGTAGAAGTCTCATGGGCACCAGAAGAATCACCTTGATCAAAGTGATCAGAAGGAGGATTTCCCACCAGCAGAGCTTTAAGAATCAAAACTTCATGTGCCTCCATAACATCAACATCACAATCCTGTCCTTCATTATCATTGCCATCATTACCTTCTAGAGCATGAACCCGAGGAGGAAGATCGGATCCAACCCACTCTTTTTACCAATTTGAAGGGGAAGAGGTACTGAGAAGTCGGCTAGAAAATTGCTTATGAGAATATATAGGCCGAACATAATTGAGATAAGCATCATTTTCAAACTTGATTATCTTGACATTGATGAGGGGGGCAATGTTCAAGAAAGAGGGAGCCATCTTGGAATATTTCTCCAAATCAACTTGAAAGTGAAGGGCCAAACGAGTAATCAAACCTCCAATCAGAATTTCACCCTTAGACTTCCTAACAAGATCTTGCAATTTCTAAACAAACCCGTAGCCAATATTAAATTTAGTGCCATGTAGCATGGCCCATTACAATTGGAGATCACCATGCCACATCTTAGAACACTCAGACCGAACATAGATAGTGTTTCCAAGGATGCGCTGGACAATCTTGAAGAAAGGATGAATCATATCAATAGAAGCACATTCTTTTCCGGAAAAGTGAGAACGACCGGTGATCTCATACCAAAAGTTTTGCAACACATCCTCCGTCACATCGAGCTTGCTGAAACGAACAGGAAAACCTAAGATTTTGGTAAACTCATCAAGAGGCAAAGTATGCTCCACATTGCCCAATTGAAATTTGACTTCACCTCTAAGATTGGAAGTTTGCACAGTAAATGGAAGCACATTGATGTTAACCTCAAGAGTAGCCAATAACTAAGACGTGAGCGCTGGATAAGAAACAAGAGGCAAGCTAAGAAGGCTCTCTGCACCAATCCGATGAAAAAGGCAACTAATTTCATCGTGTACCCCAAGTTGAACCATGGAAGCTTCCCCATAGAAACGTGTCCCAATATGCTTCCTATCCATATGCTTGCTAAATAAAACCTTTTTCTCTTTACCTAGATGCACATCATCCATTGGAGAAATTGAAGAGCTTGAAGGACCCTTACACTTCCTTAAAAATCATGACATTGTACTTAGAGAAGACTCCAACAAAAACTGACAACAAAGGAGCACTAAATTCGAACTTGAAGTGGATGGGCTGGTGTCCGGATGCGAGGAGCAGCCAGTGGTGCGCTCGACTACAACAACGACGTTAGCTCACACAACAGACGACGACGGTCGGTGGTTGCGCGAGGGGCGGCTGGTGTTCAGCGTCGTGTGGTGGTAGTGCTCGTTGAAGGTTGGAGTGAAACGAGAAGGAGAGAGGGAGAATTGGGGTCGTGAGGCTGGGAAGGGAAACCAAGGGTTGTGAAGCTGTGTTTATTTTATGTGTATTTTTATTAATTTTTTTTATATTTTGAAGGAGTGAAGATCTCCGCAAGGGTCAAGACCTGTGACCTATGACACGAGTCGTGACCGGCCAACTAAGGCGTTGGCTCGAGACGTCTTGGTTGTGTCACGACCTGTGATGGGTATCACGAGTCGTGATATCTCGACTTAGACATGAGCCGTGTTCCAATGTCATGATCACGACCCGTGTTGTACTTCACGGATCGTGAGATCCTAACTGAGGGCTCTCCTGTCGCGACTTGTTCTTCATTTCTTTTTTTCTTCTTGTTTTTTTCTTTCTTTTTTTTGTAAATAAAGAGCAATACAAAGGCTCGGGTTTACTCCCGAGGAGCGCTTCTTTAAGGTCATTAGCTTGACCTTGTTCCACCTTAAGCATGTGGAATGAGCAAGTCGAAGGACACCGACTTCTCAAGTTGCTCGGGTGATTGATAGATCTTTAAGCGTTGCCCATTCACCTTGAAATCACCACTATCCTTGCTCCAAATATCAATTGCTCCAAATGAATGCACTTTCCTAACAATAAAAGGCCCGCTCCATCTTGATTTCAGTTTTCCGGGAAAAAGCTTCAAACGGGAATTGTAGAGCAAAACTTGGTCACCCTTATTGAACTCCTTAGGATGAATCTTCTTATCCTTCCACATCTTAGTTCTTTCCTTGTAAATCTGGGCATTCTCATAAGCTTCAAGCCTCAACTCCTCAAGCTCTTGGAGTTGCAATTTCCTCTTTTCACCCGCTGGTTATAATTGAAAGTTAAGCGTCTTAATTGCCAAAAACGCCTTGTGCTCAAGCTCAACCGGTAAATGAAAAGACTTCCCATAAACGAGCCGGTATGGAATAGTACCGAGGGGAGTCTTGTATGCAGTTCTACAGGCCCACAAAGCATCATCAAGCTTCATTGCCCAATCCTTCCTTGATCGAGACACAGTTTTCTCCAAGATGCTCTTAATTTGTCGGTTAGAGACCTCAACTTGACCACTTGTTTGAGTATGGTAAGGAGTATCAATTCGGTGATTTACCCCATACTTCCTCAAAAGTGCCTCAAAGCTCCTCTCAATAAAATGTGATCCTCCATCACTAATAAGAACACGAGGAACTCCAAATCTAGGGAAGATGGTGGACTTCATAAACTTGGCTACCACCCTAGAATCGTTAGTAGGAGTGGCTATGGCTTCCACCCACTTAGAGACATAGTCTACGGCCACAAGAATATATTTGTAAGGTCCGGAATTAGGAAACGGACCCATGAAGTCGATTCCCCAAACATCAAAGAGCTCAACCTCCAAAATACCATTAAGTGGCATCTCATTCTTCCAAGAAATATTCCTTGCTTGTTGGCACCCATCACAAGACACAACAAATTTTTGCACATCTTTAAACATAGTAGGCCAGTAGAGACCAAACTCTAGAATCTTTGCAGTAGTCTTGAAGGCTTTTGCATGACCCCTAGTAGGCGGAGAATGACAATGTCGGATCGCAGTCTCAACTTCTTCCTAGGGGATGCATCTTCTAAATATCAAATCACTACCCTATTTGAAGAGAAAGGGTTCATCCCAATAATAGTGGCACACATCATGTAGGAATTTCTTCTTTTGATGATATGTGAGAACCGGTGGAAGCTCTCTACAAACAAGATGATTCACAGAATCAACATACCAGGGAGTATCTTCATCAAAAAGACGTCTTACTTCTTCCATATCATGAGCCAAAGTGATGGAAAATAAATGATCATCAGGGAAGGAATCATCAATAGGCATTTCACCCTTCTCCTCAATTTGCTCTAAAGGGAGACTAGATAAGTGGTCAGCTACCAAATTTTCAGCACCCTTTTTATCCCTAATCTCCAAATCGAACTCTTGGAGCAACAAAATCCACCAAATAAGATGAGGCTTAGCATCCTTTTTCTGCTTCAAATAGCGGACAGCGGCATGATTGGTATAGACGAGGACTTTGGAACCCACCAAATAGGACCAAAATTTCTCAAAGGAAAACACCACAGCAAGCAACTCTTTCTCAGTGGTGGTGTAATTCATCTGAGCCTCATCAAGTGTCTTCCTAGAGTAATAAATGGCATGACGCTTCTTATCTTTCCTTTGGACAAGGACAACACCAACAGCAAAATCACTAGCATCACACGTGACCTCAAATGGGAGGTCCCAGTTTGGAGATTGCATGATAGGGGCAGATACCAACTCCTTTTTCAACCTGTTAAATGACTCAAGACACTCTGGAGAAAAATGGAAGGCTACATCCTTCAATAATAGGTTAGTCAAGGTTTAGTAATTTTTTAGAAATCCTTAATAAATCTCCTATAAAAGCCGGCATGTTCTAAAAAACTTCTAATTCGTTTTATAGAGGTAGGGGGTGGCATCTTTTCAATGAGTTCAATTTTAGCACGATCCACTTCTATTCCTCTATTAGAAACTAAATGTCGTAGGACAATTCCTTCATTAACCATAAAGTGACATTTTTCCCAGTTTAGCACAAGGTTAGACTCTTCACATCTTTTCAACATTTTAGCCAGATTAATCAAACAAGCATCAAAAGTAGTGCCATAGATAGAAAAATCATCCATAAACACTTCCATAATTTCTTCAATCATATCGGAAAATATAGCCATCATGCATCTTTTGAAGGTAGCAGGTGCATTACAAATACCAAAAGGCATTCTCCTATAGGCAAAAGTTCCATAAGGGCATGTGAAAGTGGTTTTTTCTTGGTGCTCGGGATGAATCGGAATTTGCCAAAATCCACTATACCCATCTAGATAACAAAAATAAGCATGCTTGGCTAGTCTTTCAAGAAATTGATCGATAAAAGGAAGAGGAAAATGATCTTTTCTAGTGGCAGTGTTCAACTTCCTGTAATCAATGCACATTCTCCACCCAGTGACGGTCATAGTATGAATTAGCTCATCAGTTTCATTTTCGACAACCGTTAACCCACCCTTCTTAGGCACAACATGAACAGGGCTCACCCATTTACTATTAGAAATAGGAAAAATAATTCCAACATCAAGCAATTTTAAAATTTCTTTTTTCACTACTACTTTCATGTTAGGATTGAGCCTTCTTTGGTGTTCTATGGTAGGTTTGTGATTATCTTCCATAAAAGTTCTATGCATGCATAATGATGGAGAGATTCCTTTCAAATCATCAATAGAATATCCTAGGGCCTTTTTGTGACTCCTTATAACAACCAAAAGTTTTTCAACTTCATCATCATTCAATTTAGAATTCACAATCACAAGGTAAGTAGAATTTGGTCCTAGAAATGCATACCTCAAAGTGGAGGGAAGTGGCTTTAACTCAAGCTTTGGGACGTCAGGCTCGCCCAATGGAATTTCAGGAGCAACTTTTCCAAGCTCAGGTGCTTCAGGAGACACCTCTAAATTTGCAATTACACAGGCTAGATTTCTACCTTAGTAGGTAGTGGTTAAGCAAAGCTCCAATGGGTCATTAGAAAAAATGTACATTAAATGTTCTTGAGCTTCACTATCCACAACATCAATCTTATCACAATAATCATCAAAAGAAGGTGATTTCACAGATTTAGCAAAATTAAATTCAATCTTCTCTTCACCAATGGTGAAAGAGAGGATTCCTTCTTACACATTAATCATTGTACCTGCAGTGGCTAACGAAGGCCTACCAAGTATAATAGGAATAGGAGAATTAGCCTTAATATCTAACACAACAAAGTCTACAGGCACATAAAATTTTCCAACACGAATTGGAATATCCTAAAGTATACCTGAAGGGTGAGCAATAGATCTATCCGCCATGTAAAGTTGCATTTTCACAGGTCTTAATTCCTTCATGCCAATTTTTTCACAAATAGATAGTGGAAATAAACTAACACTAGCTCATAAATGACATAAGGCATTATAAGAATAAGCACCCACATTAACAGGTATACAGAAACTACCTGGATCTTGGAGCTTTGGTGGGAGCTTGTTTTGAATCAAGGCACTGCACTCCCGGTCCATGGACACCATATGGCACTCATCAAGCTTCCTCTTGTTGGAGAGGATCTTCTTCAAGAACTTCACATAAGAAGGCATCTCCTTTAAAGCGTTCGTGAAGGGAATGTTGATATGCAGTCTCTTCAATACTTCTTATGTAGCAAAGCTTGATTCCTCCTTTGGGGAAATGGGAGTGGAGGAACATAAGGAGGTGGTGGCACATATGGAACCACCTTCTCCTTGGCGGAATTTGAAGGCGTCTTGTCTTCTTCAATCGGGCCATCCGGTTTTGTTGTCTCCTTAGCTTTCATGTAGTTGCTTGCCATTCCTCAAGGACACTGCTGAAATTTAGCTTTCGGATTCTCTTCAGGATGGCCCAGTAGAGTACCCTAAGGTCTAGGAGCATTGGCGGCATTTTGATCCACTTGAGTTTCCGTCATCTTTTGTGCTTGCTCAAGAGCTTGCACCTTATTAGAAAGTGTTGGATCGTAATCGGTTAGCAGTGAGCTTGGGAACTGGCAATTAAGCTGTTCCCAAGGCAGCGGAAGTAAATAATCGCAAGTAATAAAAAACAGTGAAAGGCACAGTTCCTTTATAGAGGAACCCCACTACAACCAACTAGTTGTATGGGTAAACCTCTACCTCCGCTTGGAGGATTTTGAATGACTTACTTATATTGATTGCTTTGTTCCTTAGTTACACAGCCGGATTTACACTTCTCTGTTCCTACAAGTTCTTCCTAACTCTAGCAACACTAGTAAATCCTCTCAACTGAGTTCCTAAGCTCACAACAGCAAAACACAAGTAACTCAAACCTTACGCTGACTTCTCAGTTCCCTTGCTCCAGGGAACTTCAGCTTCACCGTCGTCGAGATCACACACTCGCCGGCGGGGACTTCTCTTCCTTTTCTTTCTTTTCTCTGATGTGGGTGTTTGTAAGTTCTGGGAGAAGTACTCAGACCGAGTACTATTCATTTGGCTTTATAGTCCATTTGTCTTGGGCAGTCGCATCTTTCGTTTGTGTCCAAAATGCCCTTTGCTTGATGCCCAAGTTGTACTTTCTTCACATGTGACTTTGGTTTGAACTAGGTCAACTTCTTGAATCAATCGGACCGTTGGATGAAGCGTGACAGTCTGATCCTCAGACTGTTCCCTCTGGCTGTCTGAGACAGAATCCCGCGATCTGCGCTGAACGGTCGTTGTCTTCACATGTGAGTTCCCATTTCATGGGAACTGACTTCTTCAGAGTTCCCTTGATGGAAACTCTTCATCGTTGTAAGCTTGTGTTTTCTTGTTTGTTTCTGGGAGTTCCCACTTCATGGGAACTTTCCTCTTCAGAGTTCCCTTGATGGAAACTCTTCATTGTGGCCAATAGTGGATTTGTCATTCATAGGAGTTCTTGGCTGTACCTGTGTTCCTTAGAAATACTTGAACAAACCACATTAGTTCCCTATGGTATTTGTCATTATCAAAACTTAAAGAGAAGTGAATCGTTGATCCGTTGCTTAGAACCAGAGGTCCCAATAACGTCCCAACAGAAAGTGCTTTCATTTCAACCATCATATTCTCCATACCAATTAACTCAGGATATTTCTCAGGAGCCACAGGCGGAGCAGGAGGCGGCCTAGCTTGATAGCCCGAAAAATTGCCTTGATAGCCAGGAGGAGGGCCATCCATAAGGAGCTTGATATGCAGCTGGATTTTGAAATTGAGGTTGAGATGTTGAAGAAGCATTATTTCTATACCTCATATTTGGATGATTTCTCCACCCTGGATTGTAGGTGGGCAAATAAGAATCGTTCTTCGGGTTTGGATATGGAGCCCGATAGCCATCTTTAACATAACTAGCTTCTTCAATAGGATTCTCCACAGGTTGGGCCATATAATGTTGACAAGTAAGAGCGGTATGGTTGGGTACACCAAACATTTGCCAAATAACCTTTGGAATTGACGGTTCTGCCGGTCTTGCTTTTGACATGTTCATCTCACCAACATGCTTCCTCAGTTGTGCAATCTCATGAATAAGAGCATTATTTTGAGCCTCCTTGTGAACACTAGATTCAACCTCATATAATCCCATACTCTTCTTAGCAATAGAGGAAGAAGAAGAGCGAGCATTGGAAAACCGTTGAGCATGGAGGGAGGTCTTCTCAATTAGAGCCCAAGTGTCATCAATTGGCATGTCCATAAAATTGCCCGATGAAGATGTATCAATATGTAGTCTCGTAGAATCATCAATGGCACTATAGAAGATTTGGAGAAGCACATACTTAGTGAACCCATGATGAGGGCATTGAATAAGGAGGTCTTTGAACCTCTCCCGTGCTTCAAAATAAGTTTCACCAAGAGCCATGGAAACTGAGCTTATTTGAGCTCTCATCTCAGCAAGCTTTTTGGGAGGAAAGAATTTGGCCATAAAAGCCTCATAGAGCTCGTCTCATGTGGTGATAGACTTTGCCAGAAGAGACTAGTACCACGTCTTTGCCTTGCCTTTAAGAGAAAAGTGAAAAGCATGTAGGCACATAGATTCCTTAGGCACATTATGAATATGCACTGTATTCATCAGCTCCAAGAAGTTTTCAATGTGCTGGTGGGGATTTTCAAAAGGCAGACCCCCAAACTGATTTGCTTGAATCATGCTGATCAGGCCAGACTTCAACTCAAAGTGATGAGTTGTAACCTGTGGAAACATGACCCTAGAGATTGGGTCATGATTGACAGGCATCATGTACTCGCCAAGAGTGGCGGGCTGTGGTGGAAGTCGATCCCTCTCAGCTTCAGCTCGTTGATCCGCTTCTAATCGCTCAGCCTCATGTTGAGTGAAGCCTTGCAAACGGGAAGTCATATTAGCAATCGTCTATTGTAGAGATTCCATAGCTTCATCACGTTCACCCATGTTATGTCTTTGAGCTTCTCGGGTTTCCCTTAATCTAGCGTGAAGAGATTGTTCTGGCTCGGGATCGGGATCGTGTAGTGGGGTGCTAGAACTTCTCCCTCTGCGCATACACTAAAGGAATCACCTAAAACCAAAGACAAAAAGAAACAAATCAAAAAACAAAAGGGGACTTAGATGAACTAGTCCGTTAGAACTAGCTAAATCTATCAATAATCCCCAACAACGACGCCAAAACTTGTTGTGATGGTTTCCCACACACTCGCAAGAATACGGGATCTATTGTAGTAGTAGATCAGGATCAAATCACGGGGATTATTTCTGTTTTAGTGAATTCTAGAAACAAGTTCCTAAGCCAAATATAATGATTATGGAGTAATTCTAACTAAAGAAAGCAATTAAAACAAGTAAATAGCGATGTAAATATATATGAGAATGCAAAGTTCTAAGGCAAGGAATCCTCACAACTTTGATCCACGCAGTTTGAATCTCACTTTCACCTAAACTAAGTTGGATATTTTGTTATGAAGGTTATTGTCTAATGACATACTTTTCTCAAAGTTTACTTAATGTACTTCTATCAAATTAAGAACCCACTCTCGTGACGAAACAAAACCGATAGAAACCCTTTAAGAACTTAGAAATCTAGATGGTAAACCAAACTTGCCCCACTCTCGTGATGTGTCAAACTTGACTCAAACACCTAGAAGTTCTATGACAATTAAATACATGAGAAACTACTTCTCAAGTTCAATTCTAGTTTTTCCAAATAGATAGAACCACCTCTCGATGCGCTCTCTCTATTTTATGTACTTACCTAGACTACCACCTCTCGATGCGCAACCTAAACAAGACTCTAACAAGTTTAAACCTATTAGATTAATCCCCTAGAATCAAATCATATTAGTTTCCAACTCAATTCAAGCAAAAGGTATTGAATCTAATCCGCTTCACATTATTGCAATCAACCAAACCCTAGAACTATAGAATTAGCCTACCATAATTGAATTCATGATCAAATCAATAAACTTAAACATGGAATAAGAATAATAACAATAATTGGAAGATAAACTTACTAGGAATTCAATTGAAAGAAACAAAGTAGATCCAAAAGTGGAAAAATCCCAACTTGAAAGAGCGTAAAACAAAAAACCTCGAAATTGTCTCTTCTCTCTCTTGTAATTAGAAATAATAATAATAATAATAATGCATAATAATCTCTTTAACTTAAGCTCCAAGTAGTCTTATAAAAGCCCTAAAACTTATGCTAAAAGATATCCCAAAAATAAAACCAACTTGGGCCCAAAAAAAAACAAGAAAAGGCCAAAACACTCGCGCGCAGCGTGCTGATCACGACCCGTGACCTAGGTCACGACCCGTGATCACCCATCTGAGAGCACATATTTTCTCTATTTCTTCTTGTTTTGGCTCATGATGTCGTCCACGACTCATGATGTCCCTTCTAACCTTTTCCTTCACTCCTTAGCTTATATTTTGACTTGTAATAGCTCCTCCACAACTCTTGAAAGCTCTTGGCATCCTCAAATCTTCATTCCTTAGTGTTAGTTGTGGTCATTAAGCTTCACTAAGATCTGGTCCTCATGTCTTCCTCTCCATTTGACTCCAAAACACCATCAATTGACCTATAAAAGCAAAACAAACTTGTGTGGACCTCCATGCTACGAATAATATGAAAATCAACACAAAAAGACCAAAACCTAAGCTAGAAAAGGAGAAATCTAATCCTAAATGCATATGCAAACCAAGTAAAACTAGATGACATCAGCAACCTCCGTCCGTGTCGGCCTTGAATGCTCTCTCTTGGGCCAAAATATGGCGCCCAAGACTCGGAGAATGATCCGTAAGATAGGGTTGATGATACTTGTCCCGAAAAGTGCTGCAACGGAAGGTTCAACCTCCCCGAAAATGTAACTCCAAGTATTTATAACTTTAAAGTCATTGATCTTGTAGTTCCGAGAGTGGTGAGGAAGCTCGAGTTATGCATTAAACTCAGCCATTGTGTACTCATGGTTGACATTGCCTAGCCGGAATCTTATCCTTCTGGCTGAAGTCTTGGTTTTGAAGCTTGTTTCGACGGTGGCCAAGAACTCGGCGGTGAGAGACGGGTAATGCGGTATTTCCTCTTTCTTCAACAATTGAGGTACTCCAAGGATTGCAAAGGCGTGCTTGACGTCCTCATATATCCCCATTGACTTAGCGCTTGACCTCGAGAACCACCTAGTGTAGTGGTCCTTTTCAAGAACGGCATCAAAGATCCGAACTTGCTCCTCTATAGGTAGAATGACATTATCCATGTGTGGAGGAGATGGGGACCTTTGAGTCCTCTTCTTCTTTCCGTCTCTCGTGTTAGCTTGGCTAGTGCTTGTTATTTGTACCTGCAAAAACCATGAATTTCCAAGATAAGATCCATAGAAAACAACTAAAAGAAAAACCCATACTTGTTCTCGGATATGCTCTCGACATGCCTCGTTAACGACCCAATTGGGTCGTTAACGAAGTATTTGGGTTCGATTTTGAAACTGAGCATACAAGTCGTTAACGACCCTGGGAAGGTTGTTAATGAGCCTAGGCGAGAACAACTTGGAGTCTATTCCGAGTACTAAACCTCAAAATTTTCCAACAATTCTAGCATGAATCAATCACAATCCCACAAAAAACACACAATCAAGCATATGCAACCCCATACTTACTCGATTACCCTATCCAAACATGCCAAAATTGCCAAAACTCAAGGTGAAGATCAATCAACTCAAGAACAAGTTAATTCATGCTTTTCTCATCAAAATTTCAATGCAAACTAAGCAAGAGTAACCAAGTATAAATCAAGATCAATCACCATTTGTAGGAGCAATAAAATCATCATGCAATTTAGACATGCTAACCCATCACTCAATCAAGATCTAGATATGGATTTCACCCCAAAATTACCATGAATCTTGCAAAAGGAAAGTTAGGGTTTAGAAATCATATTGTAGATTTGAAGAAATTTGAAGAAAAGGAATTGAATTGGGGATGGTAGCGAGGCAATCGGTAATGAACTCAACAGGGGAGTGGGCTCGTTATCATGTGGTGCGGTTTAGGGTTAGGGGCGGTGGTGCTCCGATCGGTAGTGGCTTGAGATTTCGGTGGGGTTGGATTGAATCACTTGAGGATTTTGCTTAAGATTGAGATTTGGGTGGGAGTTTTAAGGTTTGAGGGGGTGTTAAATAGGAGAAACTATCTAATCACCTGGCATCGGCGCCAATTTGTTGAGAGGGTTTCTTGACAACAAATAAATTTATAAGTCAAGACCCCGCTGAGTATAGCAGAGTCAAGATCGTCCACAGGAAGCAAGGTTGTCTGTTTATCAACTATGAAAACAAAGAAAACAAAGCAAAATAGCTACGACCAACCTCGTTAACTATTGGTTTGGTCCCCAAAAGATCGACAAGAACTATTGGTTTGTTTCCGGAATTTTTGTGAGGACTGAGATAGGGCATGCCACCAAGGTACTTGTCCAAGATGTGCTTCTTACCCGAGACAAGTTTGAACTACTTTATGTGCCAAATTGGTACGAGACTTGGATGGGTCATGCATTCTTGTTAGAGAAGAAGCCACAGGATGAGCCGTCGTTGAGGGAGTGTGTAATGAGGTTCGACAAAGGGGGCGAAGCCATGGATGAAGATGATGATGCAACAGATGAAGCCACGGAGGAGCTCGATAACGAGGATGATGACCTCGGTACCGATGTTCTGGGCGATGATGACAACATTGTTAACGACCCACCTCGGTTCGTTAACGACTACTTCGAGGCTACTAACGAGGTGACTACCGAGGCACACAGCTTCGGTAACCACCCACCTCCACCTCCTACCGTGCCGCAGTTATATGATCTGATGCCCTACAACCCGCTAATCTACTAAGACCACTTCCAGCCAAAAGATCAGTACCAACCACCTCCTCAGCCCACCTACACTAGATGGAGTGTTCCACCTCCATGGGCCGATGATCTATCTTTTCAAATGCAACAGCTCAACCTGTAGTAGACATAGCTTACCCAGAGGATGGAGCGTTGAGAGGGTATTTATGCAGCTCGCATGGCTTTGGATGATGCGAGACATCAGCAGGCGGATGCTCGTTGGATGATAATAGAGCAAAGGGTGACAGTTAATTAGGAGCGTTAGAGGATCATGTATCAGTTCATCGACAACTTTGAGCGTCAGTTTCCACCACCACCACCACGAAGATGATTCAGCTCTTAAAAGATGTTTCTTTTCCGCTTCTGCTGATCTTGTGAGTTTCTTTGTTTTTCCTTCTCTTTTTTCTACTACTTAGTTTTATTAAAGTGGGGACACTGTAATTTTAAGTATGGGGTAGCTAAGGGAAGAAAACTTGCTTGTTTGTGTGTCTTGTTTGTTTTGTTTAGTTATCTTTGTTTTTTTTGTTAAGAAAAAAATAATAATCACAAAAAAATTGAAAATTTTTAAAAAAATCCAATAGGACTTTTTAAAATGGATAAATGCCCTGTCTTTTGGTTATGTGATAGTTAATTGCTAGCATGATCATGTAATTTCCTTTCAAGCATGTTTTTGATGGTATAGCCTGAGTCTTGATATGAAATTGTTTTATAGAGGAATAGAAATTTGATGAAATTGAGCATGTATAACTTTTAGCATGAGTAATGCAATCCAAGAAAAATTGCAACCTTGTGAGTTATTTTTGGCCTTATAGGGAGAACACCAAAAATCCCTCTTCTTTTCTTGTGTGATTTACTCTCTTTATGCATATTATCTCTTGGAATTGTGATGGTTATCTATTTCTTGAGACGTATATAAGATTTATAGTTCATTACTTGTGAAAGTCAGCTGATAGAGAACTTATTTTTATGAGCCTTATTTATCCTTGTCCACCCTATCATGATCTCTCTTTTCATAGCCAATTTGAGCTTTAGCCTTTTATTTTCAACTCCACAAAAATTATTTCCCTGGCCGAGATAAGCTTGACCCTATCCTGGGATTAAGACTTAGTTGGAGAGGTTTGTTTTGTAGAGTGAAAAAGTTATGTTTGGTTCAAAATAAGGGTTTTGGGAAGGGTAGATTGGAAGTCTCTTGTTTTGTTTTATAAAAGGTCTCTTGGTAGTAAAGATGCACGAAGAAAATGAGTTGTTGTGATGATGTTATAAGAAAAAAAACGTGGAGAGGAAGTAGCTCGTTAAAGACCTCTTTTGGGTCGTTAACGAGGCTGTTCGAGAGTTAGAAAAAAAAAGAGAAAGAAGAAAAAAAAGAAAGAGCCGAAATGAAAAAAATAGAAAAAAAAGGGAGAAAGAGAATGAAGTAAATGTGCATTTGTGTTTAAAGTTAACCGGAGATTCTTTGTGTTTTTATGAGGCTTTCTAGGATAAAAGGTGAGTGAGTTAGAGCATAATGTTTGAGTGAGTTGGTAAAGTTCGTATGAGAGTTTTGGATATATATGTGAGTTTTTAGGAGTCTTTCATTCCCGGATATATTATTAGCACCACAAGGCCAAAAAATTTTCACGCCTTATATTTTTTACCAAGCCCCCTTACAACCCGGCCGAATGGAAACTTCTATGAAGTTTTTCATTGAGCCTAAGTTCTCTTGATGATTTTTGCTTGTTCTGACAAATCTTGGGTGGCGATTTTGGTGATATAAGTTTCAATTTCTATGAGTTTTTGCATATATGATTGAGTTGAGAGATTGAATTTATATGTCCAAACACTTGAGAGTTGAGTGAAACACATATCCTTGGTGAGGTTGGATTATATTTGCTTATGTCTATTAGTATTTATATATGTGTGATGACGTTAATAGTCATTTGCTATTTTTTTTCTATGTTTTAATGTTGCTTTATAGATGACGGCTATTGCTTACTAAGCATGATTGTTTGGTTTTGGTTATTGTTTAGTGATTGCTTGAGGACAAGCAAGCTTAAGTATGCGGTATTTTGATGTTTGTGTTTTTCGTCTAGTTTTAGGTGTCTTTCTTAGGTTGTTTGGTTTAGTTTTGGTAGGTTTTAGAGTTATTTTTGTGTGTTTTTGGATAAGTATGCATATTTTGTGAAAAGTATGGAATCTACTCCGTTTTGTGTATTTTTGTAGGGTTTTGAGAAGAAAGGAGCACTTTTTAAGCTGAGTTGAAGTCTAGTGGTGGAAGGAGGAATGCATGGAAGATAAGGAAGAAGATTGCATGGGAGAATCAAGTTAGAGTCTAAAGATAAAGCCAAGAAAGAGTTCGTGAAAGCCAAAACAGAGGTTCAGTAACGACCCTGTGAAGGTCGTGAACGAGGCTGTAAAGATAGAGTTTTTGTAAGGAATTCAGCAAAGTCTACCGACCCTGTGCAGGTCATTAACAAGGTAGCATGTCGGTAGGAGCACAGCCGACTTTCGAAACTAATATCTTTTATCATGTTATCTTTTAAGTAGCGTAAGTTTTTATCTTTTAGGTCTTTTATTACATAGTTTCTTAGTATATATACCCTTGTTCTAAGCCTAGACAAGGGGGGATTCGTTCTAGTTTGAGGAGAAGTCGAGAGAGAGAGAGGGAGAACCGAACCGAAGTCGATCGATCGAGAGACTTAGGTTCGGTGATTGGATCTTGATCGGTTTTCTTACTGGTTTCCTATTCTGCAAGTTTGTAAGACGATATTGTTTTCAATTTAAAGTAAGGTTTTGTTTTCAATATTCTTTTTGATTAAAGTTATTTGGTTTGTTTCAATGAAGAGTGAGTAGTTTTCTTATCTAGGGTCGGGGTTGAAGCCCGACATAGTTGTACATGTTTGAATGAATGTGTTGAGTTTTTGATTGCCTTCTATCCTTTGAATCGCTTGTTGTGCTTATGCTTAGACGATAGTCAAAGTAATTTGATATTGTTGCCTGATCGAGAGAGAACGTTATGAACTTAAATGTTGATATTGTTCGATAACGAAAGTTTCAAGCTTTGGATTCAAAACAAGTAATAAAGTGAGTTGATTTATGAAAGTTGATTGATTTGCTCGTTTAGTAAACGAAAGTTGATAGATTTATCTTAGGGGTGTTCAACGGGTCGGGTCGTCTGCGACCCGCACCGACCCGACCCGTAATTTGCGGGTGGCGGGTCGACCCGCAACCCGTGCGGGTCGGGTTGCGGGTCGAATTTTTTTATTTTGCGGGTCGCGGGTCGTGTCAAACCCGCGTAGGTCACGGGTCGACCCGCTTGACTTCCCAAATACTTACTTGACAAATCATAATACATGTGCACAATAGAGTTGTACAATACAACTATACAAGTCATTTTCAACAAGGTTTGCTCAGTCAATGTACAAGTCATTTTCTGTTGGAAAGAGAGTATGTATGGCCGTATGGGTCGTATTCACATGCACATTAAAGTGCAAAATAAACTCTGGCCATGAACCAATGATGAAAAATAAGTTGACTAATTTTGTGATATTAAATTAGCAAATAACAAATTGCAAGCTTGATAAAACTAGTAATAGCTTAGTCATAAAGTGACAAGAGACAAAGACCTAAAATAAAACAAAATAATCCATCTCATTGTTAAATGTTAAGGCAATGCCATTAGCATATTCAGCATATAAGAAACTAAGAGTCTAAGACAAAAAGACAACTAATAATGTAAAGTTTCATTAATCTTCCATTCTCAAGCCATTACCCAAGAGACCAAGTCACCAAGACAAATAAACAAGAAAACTAATCAAGAAGTTATGTCAATCCTCCATCTCCATCTCTGCGTCATCATCAGATCCATTGCCAATGTGTAACTCGGTAAAATCGAGTTCTAATCCGTCCTCTAGATTATCCTCCTCATCCACTATACAATAGACAGTAGTGAAAAGAACAATTTGAGAATCTCATATATCATATATGTAAATAACTATAAATTTGAATTTAAAGTTGTATATAAAATCCTAACAAAGCTGAATTTGTTATCAAAAGAACAATTTATCAAAGTTGAATGTTATCAAAGCTCATACTCTTAAAAGGCAAGATAGAAAAGTTAAGAGCATTGTCACCATGAACTCATGAATCAATCAAGCGCACATAACAAATTGGGCAAACACACACAACTAACACAAGTCAATTCAAACTTAATCAAGCAACTACATGTCTAAATCACAAAAGTGAAGATCATGTAAATCACAAATTTAGTCCATCAAAGAACCAACCAATAGCTAAGCAAAATATAGTTCCTAAATACCAACCAGCTAAACCAAGCGCAACTTCAACAAAGTAACTATTCTAATGTGCAAAGCCAGCCAGTTCTTTAAAGCAATTTCAACCCAAACTAAACAAACACATTAACAAATTAATCTATGAAGCTGAATTTAAAACGAATTTAAGGTAAAATGAAATGAAAACCAACCTTGTTCGATATCCAATCCATATAACCAAGAACGAGTTGTCAAAAGTGCTTCAATTGTTTTGTCAGAAAGAGAAGATCTCCACTTTGTTATAACTGTACTTCCCATACTAAAGGCAGACTTGGATGCCACCATAGTAATCGGAATGGCTAAAATATCTCTTGCCATCTTGGAAACCGAAGGGAACCTAATTTATAATTCCATCTCATAGGGCAATCCCTGCATAACTTTCTAGAACAATCAAGGCCAACAGACAAAGCAATTTCACTAAACTTTATAGATTTGCGCTCTGAACAACCAACATAGTAAGCCAACTGCTTGACCTTCAACACCGAAAAATCAATTACTTTCAAACCTTCTTGAACAACTAAGTTTAAGATATGAGCACTACATCGCACATGGAAATACTCACCGCGACATGGTAGAGAAGAATGCATAGACAGATTGTCGGTTAACAAAGCTTGCATATTGTCATTACATCTTGCATTATCTAGAGTGATAGAAAACATCTTTCAAAAGACCTAATAAAGTCTCATGTAAAACTTTAGCTGAGTGGGGTGGCTTTACATGACGAAAGTTAAGGATCATTGCATGCGAATTCCATTCATCATCAATAAAATGGTCAGTCAAAGAGATGAAACCTTGATGAACAACAGAGGTCCACATATTAGATGTCAAACAAATCCTACCAGGTAGACTTTCTAAGAATCCTTTAAGCTTTTCCTTTTCCCTTTTATGAATTTTCATCACATAATTGCGGGTTGTATTTCTAGAGAATGGTTTACAATCTGCATTCAGAAATCTATGAACATTCCTTGTCCCTTCATGCTCAGCATAACTAAAAGGATAATTGTGTCTAATGATAGAAAGATAAACAATTTCCTTATAAACAGATTGATCAACTTTACGCATCAATTTTCCATCTTTAGCTAAAACAGTTTCGTCCTCAAAACCACTTATACGCTTCACACAAGTCTCAAAGTGCCTCTTAAAATTAGAAGTACCTCTAGAAATGTCATCCATAATAGGTCCACCAACACAATACTTACAAACAGCTCGGTCTTCTTCATCTTCAAACATAGATCCATTGTGTGTTTCATAATGTTGCCAAATTGGAGCATTCCAATTTCTTTTTTTTTTTGAGTTTGTGATCTTGAAGCAATGGCATCTGCTGAATCTGCAGCTGGTGTGGATGGAGAATCTATAGACGAAGTTCCTAAATAATAGAATATAGAATCAATATAAATAAATATGCATATACATATTAGTTTTATTTGTAATAACTAATAACTTAAGTAATAAGGTTAAGAGCTTAAGAATTAAGATAAATACCAAAAACTGGAGTGGGAGATGATGATGCTGATGTGAAATAGAATTTCCAGCCAGAAATGGCAAAGAAGGTCGATCTCCTCTTTTTGACTTACGAGTTCTAGGGTTAGCTAGTCTTGGCGGCATGTTCTATAGTTTTAGAAGGAGAAACTGATGCAATGACAATTAGACTCTCATTAGAAATTTCCAAACAACTGAAATAAGACAATTAGGCAACAATAAAACCAAGATAAATTAATTTACATACAGATTAGATCAATCAGAAATTCAAAATGAGTCACGAATTTTAAGGCTTTGTATGTTATTACTGTAATATACTTATTCAATGTACGTAAGGAGGTTATAAGATATTAAAATCTTGAAGACAACTCAACTTGCCAACATGCTATTCTCTATTAATATAGGAAAAGTTTGATTTGTAATGCATTTTCAACATATTTCTTAAGTTGGAATAGTTGAAGTTAGTGAATACAGTAGTAATTAATTATAGTTTCGTTTTTTGTAACCATAAATTTTGCACTCCCAGACTCCCACTTGAATAAGAAATTAAGAAATGGAATAGCAAGCTGGGAGAAGAAACATAAATCACATCTTGTCATAATTAAGATAAATCATTTTACTAGGACTCTAGGACTAATCTCATCTAGTCACACACTCACACCAGTCACACGTCTATTCCATTTCTTGATCTAATTTCATACTTAATTCTTGATCTAATTTCATACTTAATTCTTGATCTAATCTCATTTAGTCACACTTCCTGCCTCCTAGTAAAATAGATCAATCAGCCCCGTTTACATTCAAGACAGAAATCACAATTCCTACTTTCTGATTTTAATGCCATGAATACTCATCATCATCAACATCTACCTAATAGAAGACGAAGGAGGTGGTGATACGAACCAACAGAAGATGAAGGAGGTGGAACAAGAAAGCGAGGTCGTCGGCATCGAGGTGGACTGCTGGGTCGATGAAGATCCCGACAACACTTGCAAACAAGAAAGCGAGGTCGGCGGCGGCAAGGCCTTCCTGCCTTCCTGGGAGTCACGAGCAAAGCAGCGGCGGAGCAGCGTGACTGCGCGAGTCTTTGAGAGAAGAAAGCGTCACTCGCGAGTCTTTGAGAGAAGAAAGAAACGGTCGTAATTAGGGTTGAGAAATTTGAGAATATACAGGCTGGAAAAAAAAATGGAAATAATTTGTCTATGTGGCAGCAGTGGGCTGGATATTTTACATAGATCCCCGCCTTTTCACATATTTAGTGTTGACCCGATCGGGCAACCCGACCCGACCCGTTTTGACCCGGAAAGTTTTCGAGTATTCGGGTTCGATTAAAAACAGGTTTCGGGTTTATTTTTTTAGGTTATAACTTCAAATTTTTCGGGCGGTACAGGTCAATTTTTCGGTTCGGGTCATATTTTGACAAGTCTACTTGTCCTAGATCTTTTTATCCATTGAATTTGTTAACTTTAGCTTTAGTTTTCATTCGTTCCCGAGGCACGGTGATTCGGTACCATACATGTGTTTAGTTCGTTAGTTTCTCTATTTTTCGTAGAATTCCAAGCTCATTAACGACCCTGACAAGGTCGTTAACAAGGTTGGTCGTAGCTGTTTTTTCTTGTTTTGCTTTGTTTTCTTGTTTTTATAGTTGATAAACAGACAACCTTGTTTCCCGTGGCCGATCCTGATTTCGCTATACACATCGGGGTCTTGATTTATAAATTTATTTGTTGTCAAGAAACCCTATCAACATGAAGACATATAGTCCAAAACATACTTGCCGTAGGTACAACACAAATAAGATATGCAACTCTAACTACCTTGCAAGATATTTTGAGGCCAAAGTTGTATCACAACCATCCATTAAGCTTTGGGATCTTCAAGAATTGTGTAGGAAGGAGTTGAAGCTATATGTGGGAGTGACCATCTGTAGGAGAGCAACGACAAAGATCTTGACCAAGGATTTTGGTGATTATAGGATGGAGTATGCAAAGTTGCATGACTATATATGTGGATGAGTTCAATAGATCCAATCTTGGTTCCACATTCTTTTTAATGGTATACAAGAATGTTGAACTAGGCAAAGAGGTTTTCAAGAGGTTGTATGTGTGCTTCAATGCTCTAAAGCAAGGCTAGAAGAAAGGTTGTAGGAGGATAATTAGCCTTAATGGTGCTTCCTTAATGGGAAAATGTTTCCTATTGCTTGAGAGGTTATTGGGTCAGAATCAACTTCTACTTGGACATAATTCATAAGGACATTGCAAGAGGATTTGAGATTGGCAAAGGAGAAGGAATAACTATCATGTTTGACAGCATTTGGTGAGCTACTAATTTTGTTTTCATAATCCCTAAAACTATTTCATAATCACTAATTATGTGTTTGTGTGTGAATTACAGGGTTTGAGAGCTGTAGTGAAAATTAATGTGCCAGAAGTTGAACATAGATTTTGTGCAAGACACATCTATGCAAATTGGGCAAAGAGATGGAGAGGTTCAGAAAGAAGACAGAAGTATTGACCATGTTGTTGGTCTCCTTTTTAAGTTCAACTAAAGGTCAACTTAGATGTTTTGGGTAAGTTAGGCTTTGAACTTGTTGAAGATTTTCATGATTATGGAAAAGAATCCTTTTGCAAACCTTACCTTAGGACTGGTGCGATGTGATGCTTGTGACTTGTGAGAACAACATGTGTGAGACTTTTAACTCTTGGATAAGGACATCTAGACATAAGTCTATTATTTCCATGCTTGAAGACATTAGGAAACAAGTTATGGACAAGATTAGAAAGATGAATAACTTTTCTAGGACCTGGATTTGTGATATTGCACCAATGGCATTAGGTAGATTAAATAGGAATAAGGACATAACAATGTAGTGCAACCTTATATGGAATGGAGATAGGGGCTTTGAGGTTAACGATGGTGAGTACTGTGGGCTTCCACATGTATTTGCAGAAGCTGGCAGTTGAAAGGCATACCTTGTGCACATGCAATTTGTGCCATGAACCACTTACAAATTAATCTTGATGATTATGTGGTTCATTTGCGCAAGAAACCCACTTATTTAAAGGCTTACCAATATCCAATCCAACCTGTTTAGGGAATGAAGATGTGGCCATCGTCTGACCACCCACCAGTTGAGCCACCTGAAATGAGAAAGAAAAGAGGGAGAAGAAGATCAACAAGAGGAAAACCAAGGATTGTTGGGCCTCCTAGAAATTAGCCCAAAGCCGAAAACCCGATAATCACGATTAGCGAGGCCCACTAATAAAGTCGTGCAAAGATGCGCCATGGCAACGGTATAAAGGCGAAGATTTCAGTAACGGCTAAGGAATTAAGGTGGGTGGCGAAATCTCCGGGATCTCTCAACACTCCATAACCACGTCAACGGTCTAAAGAAAGGAGGATATAAAAACCGAAGAAGGGAAAGGAAGAGGGGATCATCGAGAAGCTCAATTGCTATTTGTATTTCAATAAAAAGCTCACAAACTGAATCATTTCACAAGCTCTATCTAATTGCTTACTTGTAACTTTGGAGGAATTTTGCACTAGATCAACCACAAAATAGTCACGATATCTATTCTCATTTTCTATTTACTTCTTTCATTCTAAATCTCCATCTTGTCTTGATAAGGATTGAATCGGTGGAGTCGGTGCAAGGCCACTTCGAATGCTCTCTTCTTGGCGGGGAATTGGATGGATGTACCTCGAAGATGGATTGATGGACGTGTGAGGGGTTGTGAAACCAGAGATGGATGATGGAAATGGAGAGTAGTTGGATATGAATGAGTTTAGGGTGTGGATATGATTCACCACACTCGAAACTCAAACTACGAGATTCACGGACAAGGATGTGACGCACCTTGCTCTTGGATCTCAAGGGTGATCCGATATTACTCATGAATCAAAGGGTAAAGACAAAGAACAACAAGAAATTTTATTCAAGGCAAAACGCCCAAAACCATAGTCGAAAACATGACTAAAACAAGATAAGAGTTTCAAGCAAATTCAAGTGTGTCTAACAAAGAGAAAGACGCCCCCTTTTAAAGAAAATTCAGCCTTCAATCCTAGCCTCTTCAATAACCAGCCATTAAACCCAAATTGAACACAAAAGACCCTTAGAAAACCCGGCATTAATTATGTCTTGAATGAGCACGTAAGAGGCGCCAAGCTCGGCACAAGCTAGGCATCGGGCATGACCTCGGCGCGCCCAGTGACAAGTAACGTGCATTCCATGTCATCTTCATATTTGATCAGCGCTCCATGGATCAAGAGACCATCTTGAAGCTTTTCTTGCAAGACACGTGCTCGAGCCCTTATTATCCGCCCTATATAAGGACCAATATCGCTGGCGCGGCTGGCACGCCCAGGTGGCTCGGTACGCAGTTCGGTACCGAGGTTAGGAGGCTGAGTACCGAGGTTGGATGGCTCTATCCCGTGAGTGGATGGCTCGGTACCGAGGTTAGGAGGCTCGGTACCGAAGGCGTCCATGCCATGATGTGGCTTGCGAGGCGTAGTCACATCATCCTCCCTCCCTTGAAAATGATTCGTCCTCGAATCTATCAAGCCTGCAAAACAAAGGACACATCGAGGGAAGCACAAGCAAGTATAATCTATGAAAGTCAAGTTAAGAACAACATTTCCAAGTTCAATATGATATAATCCGATAAATGCAAAAACTATACACTTTGTGGGTCTTACTCTACATGCATGAAACATACCATAGTTTCTCCCAAATGGACATAGTGAATTCCAACTCAAGAAAGCATGGAAACTACGCATTTTATAAAATGACATGTGTTGAGATAGTGAACTATGATGAAAACAAGAATACTTAGGCCTCGATGCCACAAACTCATAAATAGGAAATGAAATCATTTGAGTAATGGAATGCGACATATCCAACACATATTCATGCTTATGGTTGATAAGAGTGTAGGAAACTGCCCTGAGAGATTCAATCTTGGGACAAGCGATCGTCCCGACCGTGTTGTGGACAGCTTCTGGTTCGAACTTGTTTGAGGTCGTTCTTTGAGATCCGAACTCTGAATTGAGTGATTCCAAGTCCCACTTGCAAATACAGAAGTCTACTTGACTACTACCAAATTTCAGCACGAAAGAGCGAGAGATTTGGGTTTTATGTCCATTCTTCCCAGGCTGCACAGAGATATCCGAAGAACACATTTCCGGCATTACCTCATCGTTGCTCTCTTTGAGTTGATCCTCGCCTTGGAGTATGAACGGTATACATGACGGTACCATGGAACTCAAGTCGGTCCATGGCATAGCTATTGAATTCATCGAACTTCTCTTGATGATAGGCCAACATGCATGTCGTGGTGGAGCTGGACATGGAGTAACCCTCGATGACGGGTTGTGCCACGGTTTGGAGTTCGGTACCGACGGTTTGGAGCTCGGTACCGATGGGTTGGAATGGGACCTCTCGGAGGAGACTAGTGGAACAAAGCGTTCTTGAAGTGCACGCTTAAGCTCTCGCCAAGTTCGGATCGGCTGGAGTCCATCACGTCGTCGAGCCACCTTGTATTGTATCCACCAATGGTAAGCAAAGTCGATGAAGTGGACGGTGGCGATGACTATTGTTTTCTCATCCTCATAGCCATAGTAGTCAAAAACAATCTCGGTCTTGGCTATCCAATCGAGACAAGCGTCGGCTCCGGTGGTTCCCGAGAAGGTTTGGATTTGGAGCTTGATTCCTTGGTGGTGCTCCCCCCCCCCTTGTTGGCGCCCATCACCATAAGCGAGTTGTTGTTGCCACGCCTCTTGAAATGGAGCTCGATAGGCCTCTTGCACATGAGGCGCGCCTTGGACACCTCCGCGCCGAGGGTAGAGATAGGTCGTGCCCGTGTGCGCCGGTGTCGTCATAGGAGTACAGCCATATAGCTCATTGCCTACATTTTTAGTGTGCGAAGGCAACGGAATATTATTTGGAAAAGTGGAAGGAACAAATTCAGTCCTTACCTCGGAAGACGTCACAAAAGGTTGGTGGAAATTTGACCCTGAAAGATGGCCTTGTGACGTTGGTTGAACCTAGGAGGTAGAACCTTCTTCCAAATGTATGCCTCGAGTGGTGGAGATGATTGGCTCTAGATGAGAGCTCAATCCAAGTGACAAAGGTGGTTCTCGGTTGATGCTTTGTGCATTGGTGGCACTAGCTTGGATGAGTTCTTCATGCCTTGTCAACCTTTGCTCAATGTCATCAAACCTAGAACAAAAAGAACGAATATCTTGTTGCATAGATTCTAGCATAGCAGCCACGGATGAATCGGAGTTAGCATCCCGATCCCGAGGTGAGCCATCATTCCCTGCATCCGACATCTTGCACAAACTTCACGGAACAAGTTAAATCCAACAAGCAAGTGGTACTTCGAGCCACACACAACCAATTCTCAACTTAGACTCGAAAAGTGCCAAACTTGCAAGTGTTAGGACTTTGGTGTACAACGAACAAGAAATGGCTCAAAAGAAAGGCACAAGCAATGGCAATGCAATACAAGCAACAAGTTTGTCTATCACTCGAATTTAGGAAGCTACTAGGTACCAAGTTACAAAAAGATAAACAAAAGAGTTTAAACAAAATAGGACCTCTTTTCGGAATTTCTTTATCACGGGGTCCGACTTATTCTGTGCCCGGCCCCTTATTAGCCTTTTGGCCGCCGGCAAGGTTTTTCTAGCCCCGCTTCTTTTTCTTTCCGAGTCTGATTTTTTTTTTTTAACTTTTAATGCTCACTTTTCAGCCTTTTGCAATCAAGCATACAAGACTTCGACAACCAAAGGATTTACACCCCTACTCGGTGTTATTTGTTTTTATATGACTTGGTACTTTTCCCGTATCCTAACCCGAGTGAGTACACAATATTGTAAGCTTGAATTCAGTTTTATTTCATGCCAACATGCTCGAAATTTAAAGAAAGAAGCTGAAAAATTCAGCCACAAATGTGGTATTAAAGACGACTAAAAGGTGAAAGGCCAAAGGGTGGCTCTTGGTATTTTTGGTCTTTAATTCATTAAAGCAAGGAGTTAAGGCTTCTTCAACCTTTGGACAACCTAACAATTCAGTTTTGGTCGTCCCTCAAGGTCAGATTTGAGCACACACGGTCGAAGACACAAAGCAAGACAAAACAAGCAAGTCGGTGACGAGTTCTAAGGTTCGGTTTTGCAAGGAATTTAGTGGCACGACTTGTGAAGGTAAACACTTGCAAAATTCAAGCAAATTCCAGATCTAAGACGAGAGAAAGAAGGTGTACCTTGCGTGGCTCTGATACCACATGATAAGGATCGAATCGGTGGAGTCAGTGCAAGGCCACTTCGAATGCTCTCTTCTTGGTGGGGAATTGGATGGATGTACCTCGAAGATGGATTGATGGACGTGTGAGGGGTTGTGAAACCAGAGATGGATGATGGAAATGGAGAGTAGTTGGATATGAATGAGTTTAGGGTGTGGATATGACTCACCACACTCGAAACTCAAACTACGAGATTCAAGGACAAGGATGTGACGCACCTTGCTCTTGGATCTCAAGGGTGATCCGATATTACTCACGAATCAAAGGTTAAAAACAAAGAACAACAAGAAATTTTATTCAAGTCAAAACACCCCAAACCATAGTCGAAAACATGACTAAAACAAGATAAGAGTTTCAAGCAAATTCAAGTGTGTCTAACAAGGAGAAAGACGCCCCCTTTTAAAGAAAATTCAGCCTTCAATCCTAGCCTCTTCAATAACCAGCCATTAAACCCAAATTGAGCACAAAAGACCCTTAGAAAACCCAACATTAATAATGTCTTGAATGAGCACGTAAGAGGCGCCAAACTCGGCACAAGCTAGGCACCGGGCATGACCTCGGCGCGCCCAGTGACAAGTAACGTGCATTCCATGTCATCTTCATATTTGATCGGCGCTCCATGGATCAAGAGACCATATTGAAGCTTTTCTTGCAAGACACGAGCTCGAGCCCTTATTATCCGCCCTAGATAAGAACCAATATCGCTGGCGCGGCTGGCACGCCAAGGTGGCTCGGTACGCAGTTCGGTACCAAGGTTAGGAGGCTCAGTACCGAGGTTGGATGGCTCTATCCCATGAGTGGATGGCTCGGTACCGAGGTTAGGAGGCTCGGTACAAATGGCGTCCATGCCATGATGTGGCTTGCGAGGCGTAGTCACATCATGTCTACTAGATATAACGCGTTACGACTACTTTTTGGTTAGGTTTCTCTTATTATAGCAGGTAACACATTCGCGTGGTAAATCTGCCCAAAACAAATTGGCGCCCACCATGGGGTCCTAGATAAATGGAAGTCTTATCGCCAAGAACCATAAGCTCTACCTACGAAAGATGGAAGGCATCCATGCTACCTACAGTCATGTGGAAGACCCCGAGAACCACGAAATCAACCAAGTTGGAGATAATAAACAAACAGGAAACATAGATGGAATCGAGCAAGATTCGGGAAATGTGAATGGCAATCCTACCACCTCCACCGTAGCAGAACGAGGGGGAGTGGTTGACTCCGACATTATCACTGAACTCCGTGCATCCATGATCGCTCTTCAAAAAGATTTGGAAAATCAAAAAAGACAAATTGAAACTTTAACTAATGAACATAATTTGCTTCAATCGCAGGTACAATCAGCACCAAACCGACAACGCGTGACGGACGAAGCGGATGGTGTCGCTCGGCGATTGGACATGGACGACCCAAATCTCGTAACACGCTACGGTACTAGGCCAATAATTAGCTATCAGGTAAATGGTAATTCTATGAGGGCCGTTAGAGAGGATGCTGAGGTTGCCCAATTACGGGAACATCTCAAGGCTTTGGAGGACCGAATCACTCAGGTCCTAGGAGCACCCTAACCAATAGCAGTGGAAAGGAGGGATGGTTCTACAGATTCTCCTTTCGTACCCGCTATTGCAAGGGTAGACATCTCTCGCAAATATCATGTCCCCGATGTACCTAAGTAAAAAAGGGTTACGGATCCGGACCAACACGTAGCTGCATTTAAACAAGCTATGAATATTAACACAGTTCCCTTTGACATGAAGGAGATTGTAATGTGTTGTTGGTTCGGAAACAGATTATCTAGGCCCGCGCTTAATTGGAATTCTCATTTACCTCTTGGGAGCATTTCATCTTTTGCTGAGTTGATCGAATAGTTCAGAATAAGACTCGCAAGCAGTTGACACGCCAAAAAGCGTTCGAGGGACTTATATCGCATGGTCCAAAAGACCGGCGAGTCTTTCAAAACTTTCCTTAACAGGTACAATGAAGAGTTGGTTACCATAGAAGGATGCAATGTTGCTACAGTTGTGAAAGCATTCCAGAGAGACATTTCGGCTGATAATCCCGATCTATATTGTGAATTGACTAAATATCCTTGCTCGAACTTCGATCAGGTACAGATAAAAGCATTAGCGCATGTGCGATTGGAAGAGGATAACCTCTTCACCGTCAACGCTACTAGTCCTCACTAACCAGAGCGTAGGCAAGGGAGGCGAGAAACCAGATACGTTCCATGTCCCAATTCATCACCTACCAAGACAACTATAGACACAACATTTGCTAGGCAAAACGAGCGATATGAAGACCCAAGATTGCCTCCCAAACTGTCTCATTACAACTTTCATGTAGACGCGATAAAAGTGGTCCGAACACTTAATGGCATTGGAGATACTGTCAAATGGCCAAGAAAGAGTAACACACCTTCACTCCAAAAAGATAAATCCAAATGGTGTGATTTCCACTTCGATCACGGCCACCGAATAGACAAGTGCATCGCGTTGAGGAAAGGGGTAAGTGAGCTACTAAGCAGGGGGTCCCTCAAGGATTTAATATTAGAAGGAGCAAGGGAGCAACTAGAACGTAATAAAGAGAAGGCCAGTCCACCACCACCCCCAAAGCATACAGGAGTAATCAACGTCATCATCGGGGGGTCCGAAATCTGTGGTGTAACTTATTCTGCTGCTAAGAGAATCGCAAGGAGCACCCGGAGAGAAGAGCCCAGAATCTCCGCTTAAAGGAGTCACTACGGGATGCCCATTACCTTCGATGACATCAAAGAAGAGGAAGTTCAACATGATTGTTTAATAATTTCCTTAACAATAGAAAACTTCCTCATTAAGAGAGTATTAGTTATAATGGAAGTTCCACTAACTTGCTTATGTTGGATGCTTTGTACAATTTAGGCCTCAATTTGGACGACATCATCAAGAAGTCTACGACTTTGGTAGGCTTCAGTGGCGAATCTCGTAACATGTTAGGAGAAATAACGTTGCCAGCTATCGCAGAAGGAGTAAACTACCAGGTAAAATTTCAAGTACTTGATTTCCCATCATCTTTCAATGTTATCTTGGGCAGGCCTTGGATCCACGGGATGAAGGCCATTCCCTCAACCTATCATCAATGCGTAAAATTCCCTTCGCCATGGGGGATACAAGAAATCAAGGGGGAACAAAGGATAGCAAGGGACTGCTACTCCGTAACCATGAGAGCAACGACCTCAAAAAACCCGCAGATAGAAGCAGAGAAGAAGTCATCAAAATACCAATTAATTAAAGGACTGTAAGACTCTCACTTACTACGTGAAGCCGGAAACACCAGAACTTGAAGAATTGGCCCTTGATCCACTCAATTCATGTAGAAAAATCAGGATAGGGGCAGACTAGAGCCCACTTTACGAGAGCAATTGGTGGAGTTCTTACGGTCCTATAGTGATTATTTCGCTTGGTCAAATGAAGATATGGTGGGAATTGACCCTAACGTGATTACACATGCTCTCAACGTTAATCAGAAGGTTCCACTAGTTAAGAAGAAAAGGCGTAAGTTCGCGCCCAAACGGAATCAGGTAATCAACAACGAGGTAAAATCCTTACTTGAGTCTAGTAAAATTAGGGAAGTAAAGTACCCTGAATGGTTAGCAAATGTAGTTGTTGTGAAAAAGAAAAACGGTATATGGTGTGTTTGCATCGATTTTACTGACTTAAATAAAGCGTGTCCTAAAGATTCATTCCCCTTGCCTCATATCGACATGATGGTGGTTGCAACAGCAGGACATGAGCTTTTAACTTTCATGGACGCGTTCAGTGGATACCATCAGATAATGATGCATCCTGACGACCAAGAAAAAACTACATTCATAACTAATCAAGGAACTTATTGTTACAAAGTTATGCCTATCGGGTTAAATAGAAAAGGTGCTACTTAACAGAGATTGGTTAATAAGATGTTTCAGAAAAAACTGGGGGATAAAATGGAGGTACAGACCGACGACATGTTAGTTAAATCTTTGAAGGCGAAAGATCACATCCAGCACTTGGAAGACGCATTTCAGATTCTGCAAAGCTACAAAATGAAGTTGAACCCAACGAAATGTTCCTTTGGGGTTACATCTGGTAAATTCCTCGGATACATAGTAACGTAGAGAGGGAATGAAGCAAGTCGGGATCAGATCTAGGCGATAATGGAGCTACAATCACCAAGATGTGTCAAAGACGTTCAAAAGTTGACAAGACGAGTAGTAGCACTCAACTGGTTTATATCCCGATCCTCAAATAGGAGCAAACTGTTCCACGACATCTTGAAGCAAAACAAGTCATTCGAGTGGACGGAAGCACATGAAGAAGCCTTAAAAGAGTTAAAGAGCTATTTATCTCACCATTAGATACTTTACAAACCAAAGCCAGGAGAGGTGTTATACGTATATTTGGCAGTCACAAAAGCAGCCATAAGTGCCGTCTTGATTCGAGAAGAAGATGGGAACCAGTTACCCATCTATTATGTGAGTAAAACTTTACTTGATGCAGAAACCAGGTACTCACCCGTTGAGAAACTCGTACTATCTCTGGTAATGGCTTCAATAAAATTACGTCCCTATTTTGAAAGTCATTCTATTACTATGAGGACTAACATTCTCATGAAGAGTATCATGTCGAAACCAGAGTTATCAGGTCGTCTGATGAGGTGGTTGATTCACCTCAATGGGTATGATATCAGTTAGGAGCCACGAACGATGATGAAATCTCAAGCCTTGGCGGATTTTGTGGCTGACTTCACTCCTACCATGCCAGAAGAAGAAAATCAAGAAATTTTACAAATAGAAACATCACTAGGCGGTGGCAAGTGGATTATGCACATCGATGGGGCGTCGAATCAAGTAGGTTTTGGGTTGGGATAGTCCTGAAGTCGCCACATGGGGGATAGGATAGCCCAAGCTATTCGATGTACGCAAAGCCACTAACAATGAAGCAGAATACGAGGCACTCATAGCAGGGTTGCTTATTGCCAAAGACCTGAATGTGCAAGAAATCGAGGTAATATGTGATTCATGGCTTATTGTCAATCAGGTCACGAAATTATCAAAGAAATTATCAAAAACTTCAAGCACTTTGAGATAAAGCAAGTACCCCGAGACGCTAACACACAGGCAGACGCCTTAGCAAATCTCGGATCCGCAATCGACCCAAGAGAATACGACAAGATACCTTTCGTATATCTAGATGCACCTTCCATAACAAAAGAAGCAGACATGTTCGAGGTACGGGATTCTGATGCAACTACCTCATGGATAATCCCTTATCTAAGATGGTTACGAGATGGGATTCTACCGGATGACAAAGAGGAAGCTCGATGACTTAAGGTAAAAGCTTATACTTTCGCCATTAAAGATAACATCTTGTTCAAGTGGATTTCGTCAGGGTTGTACGCACGATGCGTGAAGGAGGAAGAAGTACAGAAGGTGTTGCAGGATATACACGATGGAGAATGCTGAAATCATACAAGGGGTCGTAACTTAGCAAAAAAGGCGAGTAGGATGAGTTACTATTAGCCCACCATGAACAAAGACACAGTGGAGTTTGCTCAGAAGTGTGATGCATGCCAACATCACGGACCTATACCACATCAGCCACCAGAGTTATTACATCCTATAACTTCCCCTTGGCCATTCATTAAGTGGAGAATGGATATAGTAGGGAAACTCCCTCCAGCCTTAGGACAACGTGTTTACATCTTAGCCATGACTGACTACTTCTCTACAAGGATCGAAGTCGAAGCCTTCAAAGAAGTAAAAGACACTCAAGTTATCTCCTTCATAAAGAGAAATATCCTGAGTAGATTCGGAGTACCATCAACCATAGTATGTGACAACGTGTCCCAATTCATCAGCGATAAAACAAGATAATTTTGCCAACAATACAACATTCAGTTGGTGATGTCTACGCCACGTTACCCTCAAGCCAATGGTCAACCAGAAGCAAGTAACAAGGTAATCATCAACAATTTAAAGAAGCGACTTAAAGAGGCCAAGGGAAGATGGGTCGACGAGTTACCCCTTATCCTCTAGTCAAATCGGACAACTCCGAAGACTGCTACTGGGCATACACCTTTCTCTCTAGTGTATGGGTGAGATGCCGTGTTACCAGCTGAAGTAACCTTGCCTACAAATCGATATTGTCTCACTACATAAGAGTCAAATCTGTCCAACTTGTTTCATCATTTAGATATTGTTTACGAGTTACGCAATGAGGCGTCGATTCATATGGCAGCGTATAGACAATGGGTAGCAAGAAGTTACAACAAAACACTCAAGAACATAGGGCAAAAGTATTTCAAGTAGGTGATTGGGTGTTGAGAAAGGTTTTTCAAAACACTCAAGAACTGAATGCTGGCAAGCTCAAAGCCAACTGGGAAGGACTCTATCAGATTACAAAAGTTGTCGGACAAGGAGCCTATGAGTTAGTGTCGCATGATGGAAAGACAGTCCCAAGAAGCTAGAACGTGACGAATCTAAAATTATATCACTTTTGACAAGCAAAGTCGCAACAAGGTATTTATCTGCTACTTCATTCTGTTAACTTTATTTTCACCTTGTCCCACACACATGGAACAACAACGATATTACAAAAACTAACAAGGGATGCTTTGTGATGTTACAGGGCAAAACATAGGCCCTTGCCTTACAATCAGGCAACGATGTGCACACAATGACTAGTCACAAGATGCAAGAGACGAGAATACATAAAGACAACTCTAGACCAAGAGGAGTTTAACATAAACAAAGATACTTGTGTAACCAGTTCAGACTTTATTGAATAAAACATGAGTATCTACATTCTATTACATACATCATTCTCTCTTGGCATCATTTACAAAAGCGCTACTACTACTTAACTTGGTCAAAAAAGGCCAACGATTGTCTTCCCAAATGCGTCAGTCCTTGTCCTACGAACGCAGACTTCAAAAAACCTGTACCACCTGCAAAAAAGACAAACAAACCAAAGACTAGACAAATACCAAAACAGCATTCACACTAAAACCCACAAAAGCAAAAGCAGGGTTAAAGGATTTGTCCACACAAATGGCCCTAAAAACAAGCGGCCATATAAACAAGTCAATGTATCAAAACCCCGACATACCGGGGGTACCAAAATACTTAGGGTTTAAAAACAGAAATAAGGAGATCACTCCTGGGAAACGTCTTCGGGAGCCTTCTAGTTTTCCATGAGCTCCACCTGGGCTACTTCTTTAGCGACTTGAGCAATGTCGTCAACAATCGAAGATTTCTTGGATGCAATTACCTCGTTTGAAAACAGATTCTCGAATTGTTCTCTCTCCTTTACGACATCCCAAGAAGTATGTTTCCTTATAGCAAACTCTTCTATCATCTCCACACGAGCCCTAAGTGACCAATAGTCAGTCGTATCCTCAATTTCTTGGGCAAGAGCTGCTCCTTTCCTTGATGCAGCATTGAATTTCTCCTCCCACTCCTTGGAGATCTCATTAGCCTTTTCAAGAGCAACTTGTAAATCTTTGACTTTCTTCTCCAGAGCTCCTTTCTCTTGCCCCAAGATGATGGTCCCATCCTTCTCAAGTTGTGTGTTGATCTTGCTCTGAGCCAGTTGATCGGGGTAATCTTTGAAGGTGTCGAACGCTAACAGTGTAAGTTGAAGACCTTGAAACACTAGCTTGTTATATCACAGAAGGAACGCCAAATTGTACGTACTTCCCGCCAGAAATAGAAAGATCCCAACTAGGATAGATCCACTTTTGCTTCAAAACCCTAATTTGACTACTCTGATTCAAAGTTTCCACTTTCGCTTCAACTATGAATGAGAAATTCCAATCCACTTTTGCTTCAAGGATTAAGAGCAAGAGAATAGATTCATGCAATAAAAACAATCAAATCATGATCAAGAGAAAGCATGCACAACCATTGTTGGGTTCAACCCCAACCTTAGATAAAAGGACTACTCACTAAGCATAATAATTGAAAACAAAACTAAATTAAAAAGAAAAGCTTACAACTTTGAATTCAAAACAATCTTGTTCTCCTAGCAACACCAATCTCTACTTTATCCACACGCCCCTCTCTTCTCTCTTCCTCCTCCTCCTCTAACGTGCCCCTCAGGCCCTAGACCGGTGTTGGTTCCCTCCCCAAAAGATGATGTTCATAAACTAAAGGGGTTAACCTCCTTTTATAGAAGAAAAGGAGTCCTAATCTAACTAGGAAACAAGATAAAATAACCTTCCTAAAATAAAAAGATAGAATATCTCCTAAAGATCTCGAAATATGGAGAGAGTCGGCGCCATGCACGACCCAAAATGTGTCGTGCCTGAGAGCATGAATTTCAGTTGGGTCGTGCACGACCCTGTTAGGGTCGATCCTGAGAGCTCACAAAATCAGCCTTTGAGTAAAACTTGCGTAGCGTCTTCGTTACAACTCCGTTTGACTCGATTCTTTTTCCTATATTCTTGTAACGAATTTCTCTATCTCTTTCCAAGCTCAAACTTGATCTTCAATGACTTTATGAACTTCATTCCTTGAGCTTTCCCTTAAGTGCTTATGTTCGGTTTTGCTCTTCTCCTCAAAAGTGCTCCAAAATAGCTTCAAAAACCTATAAAACACCACCAAAGCTTATGTAGACTCCATATCTTAAGGAAATACAAAAACCTACACAAACGACTCAAAATAAAACACAAAACTAAAGAAAAAGACTCAAAGACACAAAAACACACCCTAAAAACACGACTAAAAAGGCGGACATCAGTCAAACCACGAACAATTAAAGACAATAGGACGCTTTACGGTTGGAGATAGGTGATGCAGCTCAATGATTTCATCTAGCACACCATAGAAGTCTTCCTCGTCGGTGCCGAAGCTTTGTCCTAGAACACAAACTCCACTATTGTCAGTGGCTCTGGTTGATGCGTGTGCCCTCGTGTGGAATCGGTAACCATTGACAAAGTAACCAGGATACGTCCTCACTTTTTTAGAGGGTCCATGAGCAAGTGTTGCAATGTTAGGATCTGTAACTGACGGACTGTCGGCCTGCATGCAATTTTAAATCAGCATGTATATACGATTTCGGATGCAACATAAAAATGTACATTTTGAAACTAAATAGAAATTAATATAAGAAATCCTTACATGGGAGTAAAACCAGAGGCGAAAGTGTCTTTCCAAAATGTTTTGCTCTTCAGCATCGGTTATTGTTGGATTTGACGACCGCACGAAGTTTGTCAAATAGTACCTACGATAGAGTAATTGAATGAAATACATACTTTATATATATCGAACCAACTTTAGTTGAGATTATAGAAACGTACTCAATATAGGGTTCCACTTCGACGCAGTTCATGAGAATGTAAGTTTGGATCACATGGAATTCATGATCTGTGAGGAAACGACCAATTGATCTGCCCAGGGTTCGACCAATTGTTGTGAAAATAGACAAATCGCCCGGATCAACCCCAACTGGAAGTGTGCAACTGACGTTGCGGGCGTTATCCATATGAGTACTCGCCACATGTGAGCTAAAATAATACAAGCAGAATGTGGACGTCTCCTTAACGAGAAAGGCACTACAAATTGACCCCTCAACGTGGACTTTGTTGCCAACTGAGGCCTTCAGCCTTTTTAAGAGCCTACATGATATACATTCAAAACCATTAATATTTATTATACAAGTTAATTATATGAATCCAAAACTGAACAACTGCATACAACTATACGTACCTTTCTTCTGGATACATCCATCTATAATTGACAGGGCCACAAAGTGAAGCTTCCCGTGGCAGATGAATAGGCAAGTGCTCCATTGAATCAAATAACGCAGGGGGAAAGATGCGCTCCAGCTTGCACAAAATTATTGGTATTTCCTTGTGCAACTGCGTAACCACCTCAGGCTTCAGCTCGTAACACGTCAAGTCTCTGAAGAACGCACTTAGCTGAGCTATGGGCTCCCATACTTTGTCATCAAGAAATGGACGAAAAGCAACAGGCATCAACCTTTGCATGAACACATGACAATCATGACTCTTCATCCCAAAGAGCCTAAGCTTGTGCAAGTCAATGCAGCGGCTCAAGTTGGAGACGTAGCCATCCGGGAATTTTATGGATCTCAACCAATCTAGAAGCACTTGTTGATGTCTCTCTATTTGGTGGTGTTTTCATATGTGATTTCCTTTGTAAATATGTTTCTTTTTCCCCTTTTCTTGTGCGTTTTGTTCCTTTTTAGCTTAGTTCCCGTATTTCTATGAGATTCGGAGACTACGCACCTTTTATGTGTTTTGTAGGTAATTTGGCATGAATCAAGGATGGATTTGAAGGAGGGTCGAGACAAGGAGCAAAGGCCGAGTTAAAGCGGGAAAGAGAGAAGCAAGCCATGAAGAAGAACAAGAGCAGCCAACTAAGAAGAAGGTGGAACGAGGTCAGGACCGAGATGCAACAACGTCGGGCCCGACTTTGAAGTTTCCAACCTCGGACCGAGTTGCACAGTACCTCGGGCCCGAGGTTCCTCCGTGTCGGGCCGAGTCGGTCACCGGACTACTTGGGCTCCAAGGCACGAATTTGTGAACTTCCACTTTTGCCCCTCATTTAATCCATAAAAGGCCCTCTTGTCTTCTAAGAAGGGGTTCCCTCACACACAAAAAAAGTGGGGTTCCAAGGGAGCCAAGAGGATACTTGGAGAGCAAGGAGGAAGGAGAAGAGGAGGAAGAGAGAGAGAATCGGCCAAGGAGGAGGAAGACTTGAGAGGTTTTGTTGATTGTTTAGCTTTGATTTGCTTTGATCTTGTGGATTTGAAAACCCTTGAATTGAATTTGTGGATTGCTTTGGATTTGAATGAACCCTTGCTTTGTTTTGAGATTGATTATGATGATTGCTTTCTCTTTTGATTTGATTGCTTTCTTTGCTTGTCACATGGAGTAGATCTCCTTGATCTTGGGTTATGGGGGAAAACCCTAGCTAGGTTTAGGCTAGAAACCCCAATTCCATAGCCTTGAGTGTTTGATCTAAGGAACCCACTCTACATCGAGCTACAGTTCCTTGCGAAAGTCGGGAATCAAGGCTTGAGATTGGCAAAGTAGCGAAAGTGAACATGTGTCAATCTCAAGACCTTGCTTCGAAGGGGATTTCCCCATGGATCGAGGTGTAGATGTGGTTGGAACGAGGGCGAAAGCACTCGATCCTAGTCCGATCATCACTCATTGCCTGAATTGGGGTGGAAAAGCCTTAATCTACTAGGGAAGGAACCCAAAAGCCCAAGATCTACTTTTAAAATCTTTGAGTTCGACATCCCCAGCTACCTCGGGCCCGACTTACCCAGTGTCGGTCCCGACTTCCTCTTGTCGCCAACCTCGGGCCCGACGTGACCTCAGTGTCGGTCCCGACTGTTTTCTTTATTTTCCTTTGTTTTATGCTCTCCTTTCTAGCTTCCTAGTATCTAGGCACATCGATCGAGTAGACTTCCCGAGTGTTCGACATCCACCACGTACTACAACGGGGTCGGGTTATAATTTGTATCTCTTGACCCTCGCACACCGTGAGAGGCGATCACTTGTTTTTCATGATGATCTAGTGCATAGCAAGCCTTTGAGTACCTATTGTCCTCCTCATCAGGTTCCAACTCCGGACGCTTGCACAATTCCTTATATCCTTTCTAGCCGACCACTTGTCTTTCGACTTCCCCGGAACATCGAGAATGGTGAAGAAAATATTATCGAAGACATTTTTCTCAATGTGCATCACATCTAAATTATGTCTTACCAGCAGACTAGGTCAGTAAGGTAGGTCCCAGAAAATGCTTTTCTTCTTCCAACCCGAACCACTGCTGATCGCGACATTGTGCTCCTCAGCTCCCACTTCAGTTATCTTCATCAAGCCCATATTGTTTATCTGGTCTAATATCTCGTATCCATCATAAAGTATCGGGGGACCACGACACTCCCGTCTACCTTTCTTGAAATCAGTCTTGTTGTTTCGGAAGCGATGATCAGGTTCTGTAAACCTCCTGTTACAATCGAACCAGCACATTGTGTGTCCATGCGTTAGATAAAATGCATCGGTGTCCTCCATGCAATAAGGACACGCGTATTTCCCAGAAGTGCTCCAGCCTACAAAAACATATATTTTGTATCACACATTAATTAAAGTTCACAAATCATATATATGCATTATTATTATATATAATAGTTTCAAATTGATTAGCATATGTAAAATTAACAACAGACCAGACAACATCGAATATGCGGGGAAGTCACTAATAGTCCATATTACAGCTGCACGCAACACAAAATTCTGCTTCCTCCAAGAATCGTATGTGCACACCCCATTAAGCCACAAATCCTTCAGCTCGGCTACCAACGGCCGCAATTAGACATCCAACTTCTGCTTCGGGCTCTTCGGTCCAGGTACAATAATCGTCAAACATGACCTCCTCTCGCATACACATCGACGGCGGAAGGTTGTAGGGTGTCAGAATCACAGGCCAACATGAGTATTGGTGCCCGGACGCCCCGAACGGATTGAAACCGTCCGTGAACAAGCCTAGTCTTACATTTCGTGTTTCTGATGCAAAATCTGGCGACACAGCATTGAAGTGCCTCCATGCCTCTGCATCTGAAGAATGTCTCATCACCCCATCTTGTGCGTGCTCTGCATGCCATCTCATGTGTTCGGCAGTCACCACAGATGCGTACAACCTCTGCAACCGTGGAGTTATTGGCAATAAAACATACGAGAATAGGGAATGAGCTTTGTCTTGCCTTGCTTCCATCTAGGATAGTCACATATCTTGCATGTCGCGTATTCTGCATATGCATCCCAATATATCATGCAAGATTTTGGACAACAATCAATCATCTCGTAAGGAAGACCGATACCCTCAACCAATTTTTTCGTGTCGTAAAACGTGGCTGGTAATGTCGTCTCCGGGTGAGAAACGCATCCGCAAAAATCCGAGATCATGTCATATCCGCGCTCCGTCATCCTCAGCTTAGACTTTATGCTCAGTAGCTCAGTCGCAGCCTCCAATTGCGTCATATCACATCCAGGCCACAAAGTCCTATTTGCGGCCGACAACATGTCGTACATACGTTGTGCATCGGGATTGGGCGCTTCATTATAATATTGCTCCCTTTGCTCATGCCTTATATCCGCATTCTGCACGGGATCCTCAGCAGTGTAATCACTTCGGCCATTATTAAAACCATCATACACCATCTGTTCCATTCGATTATCATTGCCAACATTTAATGGTGGTGCTGGATCGGAACTGCTACAGCCTTCATGTTGTCTAGACTCGGCCAACAATGCAGCGAACCTTTCATCTGTCTCCCCGTGCGAAACCCAATGGTAATAGTTCATAACAAAACCTTCCTTAACAAGGTGATAATGCACATCATTCGCAGATTTCATTTTCTTATTCTTGCACCTACGACACGGACACCTTAATTCGGATGGGTTATAGGACGGCATAGATCTGCAGAATTCCAGAAATTGCTTTACGCCAGCTAAAAACTCGTTGTTCAAAAAACCATTTATATTACGCACATACATCCACTCACACATTTTTTCCTTCCTGCATTTCAAAACAAGAGTACAATTAAATTAATTCAACTGCATTTAGCGACCATATGGTCTCTAATTAGCGACCATATGACCATATGGTCGTTGATATGCTTTTAGCGACCATATGGACGCTAATTAGCGACCATATGGTCGCCAGCTTCAGAATAGTAGAATAGACATTTACAACATAACCAATTGCTATTTGTAGTAAAATTCTGTAACACTATCTCTTATAAATATATAAACGAAAGCTTTCTACCTTCAATATTTTTCTAAAACAATATAACGACGGAATGAAAAATAAGGAATAAGATTTAAATACATACCTTTAGTGAGGATGTCGGTAAAATTTGACGGAATTTCTTCCTACAATCAATTCACAGTTGTGGTTGATTTTTTTTCTCTTTTCTGAATATTTTGGAAGAGAGCGGAATGAGAGTGAAGTTGTGTTGAAGCGGAACGAGAGTGCATTTTTTAGTGGAATGAGAATGCAATACATGCTGAAATGGCGGGAATTTTACCAATTAGTGTTTTTAGCGACCACATCTGACCAAAACAAAACATCTTCTAAAATAGATGTGACGCGCCAAAACATCTGACCAAGTCTGCGACCACTTGGTCGCAAACTTCCGCGACCATATGGTTGCATATATGTCTTCTTGTTGTTGCGACCATATGGTCACAAATTGTAGCGACCATATGGTCGCCAACACTCTAGCGATATATGGTCGCTACAATTTGTGACCATATGGTCGCAGATATGTCTTCTTGTTTTTGCGACCATATGGTTGCAAATTGCAGCGACCATATGGTCGCTAAATGCTGGCGGGAAATTTCCCCGCGCACCTTCTGCGACTATAAAGGTCTAGCGACCACGTGGTCGCCCAAATTAGAGACCATATGGTCGCTAATTTGGTTTTATTTTATTTTCCCGTTTTGACGTCCAGATTTGCGACCATTGGCGTCCATATGGTCGCAAATTAGCGACCATATTTCGTGGTCGCTAAAATATGGTCGCTAAATCTGCAGAATGGTGTAGTGTTCAGCAATGATGCCCAACTCAACATCTACCATCTCAGCATCAAAAACAACATCCTTGCCTGCATCTCTACACAACCATTGATTATCAATCAATTTGTATCCCATCTTGCGAACGATGTTAGAATTTAGGTGACGGACGTGTTCCACCTCTTCTTCAGCCTCATAAACCTCATGATACTGCAACACTTTCTTGATAATAGAGCAATAAGGTAGAGCATGTCTTGTATTGTCCTTGACAGATTCCATGTGTAGGAGCAAAAGTCGCGCAAAGTTAACAGGTTCCTTCTTGAGCATTTTATCCATGACAAGGATGTCTTGGATCATAGCAGTACTCCTCTTTTTCTCTCGAGGAATTAAGTTCCTAATTACCCAAGTGAAGAGAACATTCCTCTCAACACTCATCGAATTAGTGGCAAAGGAACCACCTTCGATTTTATCAATCTCTGTAACCTATTTCAGCAACTCAACCGAATCTACTTCCTCAGGACATGCACCTCTATGATATCCAGCAAAACCCTTGTGCGGCACTTTTGGAATGGTGGCTAACTCCATGCTCAACATGGTAAACTTCTCACCGTTTTGTTCATAGTGACCCATAGTCATCTTTTCCATGTCCTCTACAGTCAACGACTTGTAGAACTCTCTGACCAACCCAGGGTTGAAACTCTCTTCTTTATAAAACAAGTGATCCCAGCCTTGAACTAATAGCAACTCAGAAACTCCCTTTAAACCAGTTGACTCGATGAACTCATCGTCCATGATGAGCTCCTTAATAAAATCACGCTCAGCCATATTACTTCCCTCACCTTTGATTTCCACGCTAGTCTTCTTAGGTTTCCCACTAGAAGAAAGTCACCCACTCGACCTAGTGGGTGGCTTTTTGCTCTTGTTAAACCTTATAGTTTTCTTGGAAACCACAAAGTCACCACCCTCAGATCCAACAACCTGTTCAGGGTCGTCGACTTGAGTATCGTCTTCTCTGCGGCAATTGGTTCTGAAACTTTTTCTTAAGACTCCATTGCCTCGTTTGACTTCACTACCTCCTTGATAAAATTGAAATCACATTGCATATATGGATTGAGATTTGGAGCTCTCAACTCCGAGCATAGACTTTGTCTCAACTTGCTCTTTCTCTGCGGGATTTGAGGTGGGTGGAGAGTTTTGTGGAGATTGGGGGAGATTATCTGTTGAGGCATGAGTGGGAGGGATTTCTTAAGGATTTGGGAGAGATTCGATGGGATTGTGAGAGGATTGGCCTGGTTCTTGCGTTTGGGTTGTTTGGGGGCCTTAGAGCAATAGTGGAAAGGTTGGTAGAGAATACGCCTAGTTCTTTGGGGTTTTGCACAGGGGTGCCAAAGAGAACTAGTAGAAAGAATTTATGTGGATTTGTCAATCATGTATGTAAGTCTCCATTTATATCAAGATATATAAAAATGGGCTCATAGAGACTCCGTAACATGACAGTCTTGAGTAGGTTGTAGAGTCAACCATCATTTCTGCTTGTAATGAGGGTTAGGAACATCGAGTTTTGACTCTTTTAGGCTCAAAGAATGGTTTCAAAATGAACATAAGACATAACTCAAGAAGCAAAGAATGAAGACATAATGATGTGCATGGTTCATGAGTATGTAACAAGGAAGCATTCAAATTTAACACCTCAAGATCATAAAACTTTTGAATCATAAATGGAGCATCTAATCTAGTCAATCATTGAGGGAATATAGATGGAGATGCTCACTTGTTCGGCAGAAATCCATGGTCACCAGCCCTTTCTCAACACAATCACAAAGAAAATGACGACGAATCTCGAAATTCTTGGTTCGTGAGTGTTGTACATGATTCTTTGAGATTTTGATGGTTCTTGTTGTAACACCCCCATTTTACAGACTTATAATGGGATGTTACCGCCGGAGGACTCGGACTTTCTGTCCAAGGCCGTTGAGGCTTAAGTGACCGTAAATGAATAAAGACATGTTTAAACAACATAATCTAATCAAACAGATTGTCTTATATTCATAAACATGATTACAAGAGTTTACAGCGGAATACATAAAACATGAATCGTTGTTTCTAGAATTACTTTCAAAATCCTGGAAACGTTTGTGTGGAGACAACACGTCTTTCAAAACATCCTTTCGTTCTTCTTTCCTTCCTTTCCCGACCTCCTTTCCTTTACATCCTTCCATGGTTTTCAAGCTTGAACTTCTTTAGTCTTTTTCCTATAACCTGATATTTCCATAGAAGTCAAAAATACCAGCCGGACGGAACCGGAAAGAAACAAGAGTATTGTCTTCAAAGAGACTAAGCAAGTGAAAGAATAGGGCTTGGTTCTCATGAAAAGACTAGACATGTGACATCGGAATCCGAAAACAGTCGGTCGATGATCCAACAATTAGCGTTTTCAGAAAGAAGTTTAAGGAAATAATAGAATTCAAGATTAAGATATGACACCAATTATGTGGCTCCTACAAAATTTATGAGATCTGTTGGGAATTATACTACCACGCATACAAGAGTCAAAAACATCCGGATCTTATCCGGACCACAACTAAGTTCATTCAATTATAGTGCATTGGGCACTTTATCTTCTCATAAGTCATAAAACTATTCACTTTAGTTAAAGACTTTTAAGTTGGCTTGCACATAGCCGAAATACGAAGGATAATATTTCAGACCTCATATATTAGTGCACTTAGCTAGAGTGCAAACACCCCTCTTATCGATAGAGCAGGCAGAGTCATGACCCGAGGTATTAAGGAAAACAGTAGGCACATTGCGTGTCACTACTTTATACACATAATACAGAGGTTATTAGGAGCCGATACCAAGTATACCTCGTAATAGGAGCCCATACCAAGTATACCTCCTAACAAGTTACAAAGAGATATACGAGTCAAAACCCGTTATCCTTGTTTATATTAATTTGACCTGGAGTAGTATAAAGGAGAACAGTAGGCACATTTGCGTCACTACTTTCTACAAATAATGCATATTTTATAAAGAGATTAGGAAGTCTAAACCCGTAATCCATGTTCTAAAATTATCCACAACAAAGAGATCTCAAAGGAGAATCTCCAATCACATAAGATCACATTCAACGGCCCTAAATAGTACTAACAATACGAGCAATGATATGAAATAACGAACAATCGTTAAATCTAAGCAATAAATAAACCTAAGTTCGGTTATTTAGCAAACAAGTGTTCCCAACGATTAAAATATATTAAACAAAATTAGAAATTCACGTTTAATAAAAAGGGCAAGAGAGAACCGTCCAATTTCCTTATACGAGATAACTCTTCAACTTCCTTGACGAGACGAAGATCGAGTGTGATCCTTTCACTTCCTTTGATCAAAGGTCAACCAAGGGATTGACTGTATGGAAGTTCGGATCGTTCGTTTCGAGAACGAATTGATCCTATTGATGAGGTATTTTTTAGACATTTTACCTATCAAAGAATCCTAACTTGACCAAACTAAGTAGAATGGTAAATAAGGGTTGATCCCACAGAGACTCGTGTATTTGTGTTGTTACTTAGATACCAAGTAACTAAAAGGGGGTTTTTTGGAATGATTATATAGTCTAATATGGAAACTAAAAAGTAAATATGAATGCAAAGTTGATTATAAATACATGAGAAACAAGTGTGTTCAACTAGTTAAATCCATCATGACATTGCTTTGTTGATCATCGATTCTCTTGATTCTCTTCTCACTTGAATAATCTATTATGGATTAGGACCCTACTAAGGATTATGACCCGAACATCAGATTTAGTCGATAGATCTACCAGTCTAACAACTCTAATCATCTAACAACCTAGAAGACCTTCTAGATTCAATCAAACAACAGCATAACGATTCAAGTTATCAATAGAAACAAGCACTTTAGAGCAACCAGACATCTAAGTGACTTGTGAATTTATTCCCTTGTTCAACCAACTAGTCCAACCGGTACTACGTTCATTAAAGTATACTCTTGATCAAATTAACTCCGACCGGTAATTAATCAGATTCAGTTATAACTAGAAATTCAATTAGGTGATCAATCTAACAAAACCCTAGTTTAGATTCAATTAAGCATAGGGAATAAACTCTATTCAAGTTTGTTGAGAATCAATTAAACCTCATAACAGTATACAAATCATGACTTCAATAACTATCCAAACACAATAAATTTAGCAATGCATAATTGAATTAAAAACAAACTTACAAGAGTTTCAAAGTTGCTCTCTTGAGAGAAAACCCTAGCCTCCAAAAGTATGATCAAAGTTATGATAAAAACAAACTAACAAAGGTTTATGTATCTCCTCTAAAACAATCCTCAAAACCCTGTCTTTAAGCTTATTACTCGGAAAATATAACCCGAAGCCCAAAAACCAAGCCCAGAATCTCGGCCCATCAACGTCCGAGTAAAACTCCCAGATTGCTCGGTTTGTATCAATGTGCGGCCAAGAAATGTGCCATCCCGCGTAATCACCCCTCAGTTGAAATTGCTCGGGTTGCAAGCTAAATTGCGCGGCCGAGCAATTGTCAACCCGCGCTTTTAATCTCGGTTCAGCATTCAAGCGAGAATTTAGAGGCTGTTTTGACTCCCTTAGAGTTCGAATTTGGACTCAGAGTAAAACTATGAATTGTAGCTCTTCGAGTTAGCTTTCCAGTGATACCAAATGGAGCTTCATCCGAGCACTATAGCTCCCAAACCAAGTATTGCAAGATAGAGGTGTGGAAACAACAACGTCAATGCATAGCCCGGGTTTAAGCGTTCTTTTCACATAAGCTCTTGGGCCTTGGATCTTCTAATCTCCACTTGTATCACTCTAGGCTTCCTCAAACTTCATCATAGTCCTCTAATATCCATCCCGTCCATGCTTTTTTACCTAAAGATCTGCAAAACCGAACAAAACAAGTGCAAAACCCGAATTCCTAGAAAACCTAAAAATCTATGAACTAAACTAAACTAAGCTAAAACCAAGCAAAATCACACCTAAATGTAAGCTATCAAATTCCCCCATTCCTAAACCTTGCTTGTGCTTATATAAGCAAGACATAAATCCAAATCACACCACAGAAATGCAATCATGCATCCATCTCATAATCAAACAAGTATTTCACATATAATCAAAACCCGACCAAGGCTTCCTAACATGCATTATGATAAGCAAAAAGTAAAAACCATTCATTCATTCTATACCTCACCAAGGTAAATTTGTTTGCACTCAAACTCTCAAGTGTTTAAGCGTATGTGTTTCACTCAAAATCAACCATGAAAACTAGACTACCATATGCTTGCATCAGTGTTATAAATCTCCACCGATGGGGATCAAATACCTAACAAAACTCAAGAGGTCTTTTTAAGGCTTGTAATGTGGCCAAGGTAAAGTGAAATTTGGAAGGAATAAATTTTTGCTTATGGTGCTAAATCCGGGATAAAGAACTAATCCTAAACCAAACTTCAACACACTTTCTTTTCTTACATCTCCCAAACTTTTCTTTCTCAAATCCATACACACTTTTATACACTTTGTTTCTTTCTTCACTTCGTTTTTTTTTCTTTCTTTCTTTGCCTCTTCTTCATCTCTTTCTTTGCTTTATGAAGACTACTAACACTTAAACTGAACTTTTTCGTTTGCTTTGCACAAACTTTTCATCTTCATCATTTTTTTCACTTTGCAACCAAGAGTTGTTTTCCTCTTTTTCCACCTTTTCGTCCAACTCTCCAATACTTATACATAACTCACACAAAACAAAAACACAACCTAAAGTCCTAAATCCCGGATGGGTCAAGCTTATTAGGCTAGGAAAATTTTGTGGAGCTATCAAAAATAGGCTTAAAGCTCAAAAGAAATGGAGTATATAGAACATGGATCTTGTAAGGTAGGAAGGGAAATAATAGGCTATAAGAAACATTGCCTCAATCATTTTAATATCATGCATTTAATCATATAAAGCAGCCTTGAAAAAGAGTCATAACGCAAGTTCTAGAGCTAGATAATCATGGTGATACATTCAAGAAATATAGAGAACAAATATATCATGAAAGGCCAAAAATATCTCACAAGGCTAAATGTCGTCTAGAACTTTAAAATGAATCAAATACTCAAGCTAAATACATGCTCAGTCCTATAATCAAGGTAATCAATCAATGATCATGCTCATATCATACAAATTTCAGCATATCATGCAAATCATGGGTTAGAACATATACTTAACTCAGAAACACAAGAGGAATCAAACAATGGGGAAATGAATACAATATTTTTTATTTTTTCTCAAATTTTCTGATTTTTTTTTTTCATTTTTCAAGATTTTAATCAATGTATGCAAAAAAAATTTTAATATGACCTAAACTAATGTAACTATATGAAATGCAAAAGTAATCCCCTTCCCCCATGCTTAAAACATACTTTGTCCCCAAAATATAATAAAAAGTAAAGAGAAAAAAAATACTCACAAAACTCTAGTGATCCGGGTAATGCGGCGGGAAATCTGACGGTGGTGGTTCTTCGGGTTATCAAACTTCAGACCTGGGATATCTAACACACAAACAAAACTACGTAAAAATAAAAAGATTAAATCGAAAAAGAAACCTACTCTAAACATTGGGTTGCCTCCCAATAAGCGCTTTTTTAACGTCATTAGCTTGACCCTGAACATGAATTGACAAGATTAGAAATTGTCAATGCCCTTAATAACCTGTCAAAGCTTGTGCACACAACTCAGAAAAACATAAGTAACACATTGATAAATCAATTAAGCATAATATAACTTTTAAAGATCGTTTTAATTTATCAAACATGTGTGCCCAATTGGCATGAAATGGCATTTGCTTAAATAAATTCAGCATAAGCGGTGGCTTTAGAAGATACTTACAGTATGAATCAAAGCACTTGTCAGCAATACCACTTTTATCAAAGATGAACTCCATATATTCTCCATCTTTCACCTTGTGTTGTAGACTTTGCTCCTCATCTTGGAACTCCATAAGCTCCTGATGTGAGAAGGTGGGGAAATTGAAGCATGGGATGTCAAGGCCTAACATCGGGTGCACCATGACAACAGGAACCTTAACATGTATATCATGTTGATTTTCTCCCTCATGGCTGTCTACTTCATCAGCAAAGAAGTCATTTTGGTCGACAAAAGAGTCTTCTTCCAAAACCGTAAAACCCTCAAGCAATTTACTCCACGTGAGTGAAGATGATTCAGGCTCCCTAAGCTCTGTAAGAATCTCTAAGCCAGCACAATCTTCCTTTGACTTTGTGATGATCTGCTCAACTTGCCTTATAGGTGTGACTTCATATTGGGCATCAAATTCATCCTCATAACCCACATCAAGTGTAGTAGATTGCTCCTTAACTTGAATCTGAGTGTTTGACTCATGAACGTTTGACTCCAATGTGACTCCACCTCTCCTTTCACACAACTCAAAAGGGCATGAGATTGTGGAATGAAAATATGAAGAACAAGACTCACAATGCCCCTTGATTCTAGTATCCGCCCGTATGGAGAGATCCTTGATTATATCCTCAAGAGACGTATCAACCGGTTGGGGTGGCTAGGAAGATGACTCAACCAGAAAGCTTTGATGGCTCATGAAACAAAAGAAATCCCAGCATTCCTCAGATCCCATAAATAAAAGCCTCTCATTGCTCATGTAGTCAGCCAATCCCCTTGTCTCAAGATTCATACCATGGATAACTCCCATGTTTACCTCTCTATCACTGTACTGTAAACCCCAAGCACCTAGTTCAAACACATAGTCTTGAAATCTTGAAAAATAGTCATGGAAGTGTTCATCCTGCAACTGTCTACAATCGAACAAAGCCATGGATCAGTAGCACGGGTGTTATGAACCGTAAGATAGGTTCACAACACCAAGAATAGCACAAAAGTAAAAAAACAAATAGCGACGAGACCCCGACAACGGCGCCAAAATTTGATGAAGTATTTTTCAGTCGTTTTACCTATCAAAGAATCCTAACTTGACCAAATTGAGTAGAATGGTAAGTAAGGGTCGATCCCACAGAGACTCGTGTATTTGTGTTGTTACTTAGATGACAAGTAACTAAAAGGGGGGGTTTTGGAATGATTATATAGTCTAATATGGAAACTAAAAAGTAACTCTAATCATCCAGTCTAACAACTCTACCAGTCTAACAACTCTAATCATCTAATAACCTAGAAGACCTTCTAGATTCAATCAAACAACAGCATAACGATTCAAGTTATCAATAGAAACAAGCACTTTAGAGCAACCAGACATCTAAGTGACTTGTGAATTTATTCCCTTGTTCAACCAACTAGTCCAACCGGTACTACGTTCATTAAAGTATACTCTTGATCAAATTAACTCCGACGGATAATTAATCAGATTCAGTTATAACTAGAAATTCAATTAGGTGATCAATCTAACAAAACCCTAGTTTAGATTCAATTAAGCATAGGGAATAAACTCTATTCAAGTTTGTTGAGAATCAATCAAACCTCACAACAGTATACAAATCATGACTTCAATAAATAGCCAAACACAATAAATTTAGCAATGCATAATTGAATTAAAAACAAACTTACAAGAGTTTCAAAGTTGCTCTCTTGAGAGAAAACCCTAGCCTCCAAAAGTAAGATCAATGTTAGGATAAAAACAAACTAAAAAAGGTTTATATATCTCCTCTAAAACAATCCTCAAAACCCTATCTTTAAGCTTATTACTCAGAAAATATAACCCGAAGCCCAAAAACCAAGCCCAGAATCTCGGCCCATCAACGTCCGCGTGAAACTCCCAGATTGCTCGGTTTGTATCAATGCGCGGCCGAGTAATGTGCCATCCCGCGTAATCACCCCTTAGTTGAAATTGCTTGGGTTGCAAGCTAAATTGCGCGGTCGAGCAATTGTCAACCCGCGCTTTTAACCTCGGTTCAGCATTCAACCGACACTTTAGAGGTTGTTTTGACTCCCTTAGAATTAGAATTTGGACTCGGAGTAAGAATATGAATTGTATCTCTTCGAGTTAGCTTTCCATTGATACAAAATTGAGCTTCATCATAGAACTATATCTCCCAAACCAAGCATTGCAAGATAGAGGTGTTGAAACAACAACGCCAATGCATAGCTCGGGTTTAAGCGTTCTTTTCACATAAGCTCTTGGGCCTTGGCTCTTCTAATCTTCACTTGTATCACTCTAAGCTTCCTCAAACTTCACCATAGTCCTCTAATATTCATCCCGTCCATGCTTTTTTACCTAAAGATCTGCAAAACCGAACAAAACAAGCGCAAAACCCGAATATCCTAGAAAACCTAAAAATCTATGAACTAAACTAAGCTAAAACAATGCAAAATAAACATAAATATGAATCCTAAACACTACCTAAATGCAAGCTATCACCTATGACATCGTGGCAACATCACGATCCTAACGACATCAAAGACGGACATCGTAATGACTGTGAGAAATCCAACGAAGGCTCCAAAGAAGATTACAACGTCGATCGGGGTGGAGGAGGCTTGCATGGTGTGCAGCTAGTGCTAGTGGTCGACAATTAGTGGCTCATGGTTGAGCAAGGTGGCCGACGAGGCAAAGAAGAATTGTAAGAAGAAGGAGAAGAAGAAGAGAAGGCGGAGGAGTAATATGGAAGTGCAAACACGACTTTATATAGAGGGGATGGAAGACGACAAATACAATTCGGTTTGTATAAGAGATAAAGATAAAGACACGCTAATCTAGAAGATATGGCACAAAAATTGATGGCCGGATCGATGGAGGGGATGATGGTGCAAAGAGATCGCCACGAGAATCCAAGGAATTCCGACAACAAACACCACGCAACTGACCCGTCTTCAACTGGCGGGATCTTCCTCGTCCGAACTCGAAATTGAGTGATTCCAATTTGAGAAGTTAGATCTATGAGTCTAGTTGAAGTCCTCAAAATATGAGACCGAGATGATGAGCGGATTGAAAGTTATGTCGAATTTACTGAGATGGTGCAGAAACCTCCGAGATGGATGATGGTTCGAAATGGAGAGAACAAGGGGATATGGATGCTTGATAACTTGGATATGACTCACCAAGCTCTCAAACAAACTAGGATGCTCGAAATTGTCGGATATGACTCACCAACAATTGAACAACGAGAATTGAACGAAATAAAACAAGAACTTCGAATTGAAAATGCAAGGAAAAGAGAAGCAAATTTCGTCCAAGTCTCTCCGGGAGAAAGGAGGCCAAAAATGGGCCTTATAACCCTAATGCCACGCCTCTCTCAACTCAGCCACCCTCACTTCTCTCTAATTACATAAAACACCCTTAAATTTCAAGAAATTCAACTAAAACCCTTAACAAAACATAATTCAAGTTTTAGCACTAGTCGAACCAATAGTCACAAGAACACTCCAACCTTCACCGTCATTAGCCATCGGAAACTTATGAGCCATGAGCTCCTCCTTGATTTTGTCTAGTATAGACTTAGCTAGGGCTCGTGTGATGCGCCCAAGATAGGGTATGGCTCCTTGTCTCGGCTTCATAGCGCCTCGAACATCGTCTTTGGTTGCTTGTCCAAGTATTGGCTCCCCTTTATCGTGCAGATTGGGCTTGTCTTTAGGGATGGAATCTTCACTCAAATCATGGGGACATGACTCGGTAGATGGAATCACATCATCCTCCTCCCCTTCAAAAAGATTCGTCCTCGAATCTATCAAGCCTTGTGAGCTCAACAAAGAAGGTAGGGCTTCTAGCTCTCTTGGTGTGGCATTCTCCATGACAAAGACATCCTTCTTGGCCTCCACAAGAAAAGGAATGTAATCACCTCTTTGAGTGACTAAAACAGCCTCGTCCTCTTCATGGAGCAAGAAGGGCAAACATGAAGGAATCTTAGGAAATGCATCCATCCATGGTGTAGCCAACGAGTTCATGGAGCTAGGAGTGATGGTAGGACGACGCTTGATTTTAGGAGACAATTCCACAACTTCCTCCTCTTCTTGCAATATGTGCATCATTTCTATTGGACACTTGATGGTAATGAGTTGTTCCAATCCATGGAAAGGAGTCTCTCTTTTTGGTTGTTCTATGTCACACATCACTCTTTGTTGGAAGAAATTCTCCTCCCCTTTACAAGGGGTCGTCCTCGAACCTTGATCCTCTTCTCGTATATCCTTGATCTTCACCACTTGAGGCACTTGTGTCCTCTCGTCCAGCCCCAGGATTTGGAGCTCCAAGGCATCCATGCGTGTCGCCAAAGCTTCCACGGATTGTTGCATGGATTGTTGAAAAGTTTGTATCATGGCAGCCACCGAACTAGTGGACGTCTCCTCAACTTGTTCCTTATTCTTGTCATCACCTACACTTGTCATCGTAAAAACAAGGCAAAGATCAAGGTATAGAGGTCACATGAATTAATCACCAAGACTTGTCCGAGATGAAAATCCGACAAGTTGCAAGTAGGAGATGACCAACAAAATGGAACAAGAAAAGCTCAAACACAACAACACAAGATGTCTCGTCTTGGTGTCGTTCCCGTATCCTAGCACCGTAACCAACAACAAGCATGTAATGATATAAAGGGGTCAAAAGAAAGCTAGATTATGGACTCAATTCCCACGTTTTTACTCAGCCAAATTTAGCAAGACACACTTAAATCAAGCACTAAAGGAAGACATTAATCAAGCAACAAATGCACCCTTTCAACTACCAACTTTTGATAACTCTTTTGAGTGTTCTATTGGAACGTTTTTTGAGCATGGTTGGCAGCCATGGCTGAACACACACTCAGCCAAGACAACCACAAGATCAAGACAAAGCAACAACCACAACAACACACAACAAGGACACTATGGTCGCACACAACAACACAACGCATCCAATAAAGAGTTCGAACCTAAAACTTGCAACAAGTGGAAATTCAAGGTCGGAACAAGGTTTAGATGGCGATACCTTCGCGTGGCTCTGATACCACTTGATGGCCGGATCGATCGAGGGGATGATGGTGCAAAGAGATCGCCACGAGAATCCAAGGAATTCCGACAACAAACACCACGCAACTGACCCGTCTTTAACTGGCGGGATCTTCCTCGTCCGAACTCGAAATTGAGTGATTCCAATTTGAGAAGTTAGATCTATGAGTCTAGTTGAAGTCCTCAAAATATGAGACCGAGATGATGACCGGATTGAAAGTTATGTCGAATTTACTGAGATGGTGCAGAAACCTCCGAGATGGATGATGGTTCGAAATGGAGAGAACAAGGGGATATGGATGCTTGATAACTTGGATATGACTCACCAAGCTCTCAAACAAACTAGGATGCTCGAAATTGTCGGATATGACTCACCAACAATTGAACAACGAGAATTGAACGAAACAAAACAAGAACTTCGAATTGAAAATGCAAGGAAAAGAGAAGCAAATTTCGTCCAAGTCTCTCCGGGAGAAAGGAGGCCAAAAATGGGTCTTATAACCCTAATGCCACACCTCTCTCAACTCAGCCACCCTCACTTCTCTCTAATTACATAAAACACCCTTAAATTTCAAGAAATTCAACTAAAACCCTTAACAAAACATAATTCAAGTTTTAGCACTAGTCGAACCAATAGTCACAAGAACACTCCAACCTTCACCGTCATTAGCCATCGGAAACTTATGAGCCATGAGCTCCTCCTTGATTTTGTCTAGTATAGACTTAGCTAGGGCTCGTGTGATGCGCCCAAGATAGGGTATGGCTCCTTGTCTCGGCTTCATAGTGCCTCGAACATCGTCTTTGGTTGCTTGTCCAAGTATTGGCTCCCCTTTATCGTGCAGATTGGGCTTGTCTTTAGGGATGGAATCTTCACTCAAATCATGGGGACATGACTCGGTAGATGGAATCACATCAAAAATTTAGGGTGAAAAATAAGCATGGCACACATATCTAGAAGATAAGATAGGAATGCACACATCTCTAGAAGATAAGATAGGCATGCACACATATCTAGGAGAATGGATAAGATCAATACTCTTACAAGTCTATCTTCATTCCATTAAGAAACGAGATTACTTAATGACTAAAAAACAAGTTAATAGATAACTTTGACAACTGGAAGATTTTTAATACATAAAATCTTAGTAAAAACGAGGTTACCCGAGATACTTAATAGCTAAGAAATCTCGGCACCAATTTCGGGAAACATTAAAAATCAAGGATATTACAATAAAGAATTAAAGTAATATCTTTTTTATTAAAAAGAGCGGATATTACACTTGTATTGTCACATAGAATGGGTATGCCATCGTACATCAAGCCAAAGTCATGAAGTTGTTGCTTGAGCCAAAGAAGTTGAGTGCAACACGCAGCTGCGGCGATGTACTTAGCTTCTGCAGTAGAGAGAGCAACTGAATTTTGCTTCTTGGACCCCCATGACACAAGACATGGTCCAAGAAATTAAAGCCATTCCGGAGGTACTCTTTTGATAACCTTATTCCCAGCAAAATCAGCATCCGTGTACCCGACTAGACCAAAGTCACAAGAGATTGGGTACCATAAGCACAAATCATCAGAACCTTTGAGATACCTGAGGATCCTCTTAACAGCCTTGAGATGATATTCTCTTGGATCGGACTGAAATCTAGCACATAAGCATACACTGAACATGATGTTCGGTCTGCTTGCTATGAGGTACAGCAGAGAACCTATAATACCTCGATACAAAGTCTGGTCAACCTTCTTCTCGTTCTGATCTTTTCCTATAGAAGTAGTGGGAGAGGTAGGTGTGTCAACGGATTTTGAGTTATCCAGACCAAATTTCTTGACACACTCCCTGAGGTACTTTTGTTGATGCGCTCTTGTACCCTCATTTCCTTGAACAACTTGAAGTCCTAAGAAAAACTTAAGTTCACCCAACCATACTCATTTCAAATTCGTTGTCCATGAGGTTGGCGAACTTCTTTACTAGTTTATCATTAGTAGAACCTAAGATGATGTCGTCAATGTAGACTTGCACAGTGTTTTCCCTCTTTGAGAAGAAAAAGAGTCTTATCAACCTATCCTCGAACATATCCATGTTGTAGCAAGAACTACGAGAGCTTGTCATACCAAGCTCGCGGAGCTTGCTTCAACCCGTAAAGTGTTTTTTCGAGTTTGAAAACATGATCCGGGTGGGTGACGTCTTCGAAACCTGGTGTTTGTTCTACAAAAACTTCTTCCTTAAAAAGCCATTCAAAAAGGCAGTCTTAACTTCCATTTGTTAAAGCTTGAATCCATGATGAGTCAAATAAGCAATCAAGAGGGAGATTGCCTCTAGACGAGCCACAAGAGCAAATGTCTCATCATAATCTATCCCTTCTTCTTACCCCTTAGCCACAAGTCTTGCTTTGTTCCTCACACCATTTCCAGAATCATCAAGCTTATTTCTGAATACCCAACGTGTTCCAATCACAGTTATGTCTTTGGATTGTGGAACTAGGTGCCAAACCTTGTTTCTCCCAAATTGATGCAGTTCTTCTTGCATAGCACACACCCAATTTGGATCCTTTAGGGCTTGATCCATATTCTTGGGTTCTATAATAGAGAGAAATGCGTTGAATGCACAGAAATTCTGAAGTGAAGAACGTGTTTGAACCCATTTTGAATAATCAGATATGATGTTGGTTACTGAATGAGCATCCTTCTGCTAATAGTTCAATTGAAGCTGAGTAAGGTCAACCACCTCATTATCATGACCTTGCTCGATGTTGGAATTGTCAGTCTTTGCAGCTTCTTCACTTTGATTAGACTCAACACTACTAGAATCTTCATTTTCTTCTATATCTTCTAGCCTTGGCATATTAGAATCATCTGAGTCATCCACCTGTTATCGGTCGACAACCATTTGAACTTGAACAAATTCCACAATGCTAACTTCTGACTCATCACAAAGATGAAAAACTAGATCTCCTTCATCTTCGTCGATAATAGAGCTTCCTCCCATAGTGTTCTCATCAAACACAACATGAACACTCTCTTCCAATTTTCTAGTTCGCTTGTTGAAGACTTTGTAGGCTTTGTTATGCTGAGAATAGCCTACGAAAGTTCCTTCATCACTCCTCGCGTCCATCTTACCCAAATTATCTTTGCCATTATTTTGCACGAAACATTTGCAACCAAACATACGCAGCTGAGCAACATTGGTTTTCTTCCTCGTAGCGGCTTATATGGTGTCTTCCCAAGAAGAGGACGCACCATAGCTCTGTATTGATTTCGCCCATCTATTTGGATATAGCTACTCGATGAAGAAGCCATCCTCACCGAGGAGAGGGAAGAAGCAGAGGAGAGGCAAGAAGGTTGCGAAATTGTAGGAGGGGAATAAGCTTGCTTCAATGGCGATCCACTGATTTATAGAGGAGAGAGAAGAAGGTTAGAGCTTGCTTCAATGGAGATAGGGGCTCTTTCTCACGGTATGCCCCCTTTTAAAGTTATATTTTATGTTTTTAATGCATTTTTCCTAGCTTTACAACATATAAAGTTCTCCCTTTTTTAACAATAAATGTCCAATAATTAAAGATGAAAAGATTAAAAAATAAAAAATAATTATAAGTGGTCTTGAAATAATGTCATAAATAATGGTTATTACGATAATGAAATGATGATAATAATAATAATAATAATAATAATAATAATAATAATAATAATAATAATAATTATTATTATTATTATTATTGAAAATTAATAATTATATATAAATTTTCTAATCAAATCTTTATCTTAATCTAAATTATAAATAATAATATTTTAATGATTTGTGGGTGTCTTCCCCACCAATATTGCTCGACCTTTGCATGGTGTTAAGTTGCTTGGTGGTCCGGCAAGTTCCAATTCTGTTTTTAGCAGAGAGCTTGTGATGCAGAGGGTGACAAAGACCATTTTACTTATGGATAAAGTTGCTAAGCTCAATGATCCTTAGTGTGAGTTGTTGTTACTTAGGGCTTGTACCGGAGTTTCTAAACTTTACTTTGCTTTGCGTACTTGTCCTCCTGATATTTTTGAGGTGGCTCAGCGCACATTTGATGAGGCTCTTCGATCTTCTTTGGAGCGTATTGTTACTGCTTCGGGACCTGGGTTTGGTGATTGGCAATGGCGACTTGCCACCTTACCTTTTGCGTTTGGAGGGCTTGGTGTTTATTCTGCAGGTGATGTTCGTCATTATGCTTTTCTTGCTTCTCGGTTACAATCTACCAGTTTGCAAACAAAGCTTCTTCAGAATGTTGGCATTGTTGGTCTTGGTCATGCCTTTGAAGATGCGTTGAGTCTTTTTAATAGAACTGTGGATTCTGACTTTTTGAGTAATCCTAGTGAGGTCGCTGCCCCAAAACTCATGAAGAAATTGGCAGATATATATTTCACAAAGGTTACTGCTTCTGCAGAATCCACATTTTCTTTATCACCTCGGCAATTAGCTTTGTGGACATCGCAGCAGGGAGACCACACCTCTGGTTGGCTTCGGGCAGTCCCCATCTCGGGTTTGGGACAGACGATGAATGCTAAGACTTACCGATGTGTGTTGTGTTATCGGTTGGGTGTTCCTTTGTTCTCTATTTCGACACCATGCTCTGCTTGCTCCAGGGTTTTTGATGGGGACATCTTTGGTGATCATGCGGTGTCGTGTGCTGGTATTGTAGGTATTAAACATCGACATAATGTTGTTCGGGATACCCTTGTTGATATTTGTTATCGGTCTGGAATTTCGGCAAGGAAAGAGGTTGATATTGGATTGTCTGGCATGAACGACGGGGTTCTCCGACCTGCAGATGTGTTACTCTATTCTTGGGATCGAGGCCGTGATGTATGTGTTGACTTGACAGGATCTTCTCCTTTGACACAATCCAGTTTGTCTGACTTTGTTCCTGGACGAGTTGTGGTTGATGCGGCTAATCGAAAGAGGGTCAAGTACGAAGCTAGCTGTCGGACTTTTGGTTATGGTTTTCTTCCTTTCTCCTTTTCTTCTTTGGGGGAATTGGATAAGGATGTTGTAGCATTGCTGAAGCGGGTTCAACAGTTTTCAAAGACTCAAGACATTGGGGCTCGTGCTGCTGCTCATATCTTCACTAGGATAGGCTTTGCTATAGCTAGAGGAGTGGGGCCCAGATTGTATCTCGGCTTCCCACTAATTTTATGTAATCTGTTTGACTTTGTAAGTTTTTATTATTATTATTATAATAATAATAATAATAATAATAATAATAATACCTATGTTTTCGTTCTGTGTTGTGCTACAGACTTATGATACCTATGTTTTCTGATGGTAGTATTTGCCCGAGTTGCAACGCTCTTAGGATGGACAAATGGGGGGATCATGTTGTCCACTGTTCTAGTGAGGTGGGAGTGAAGTTCAGGCATAATTTGGTGCGTGATATCCTTGTTGATATTTGCTCCAAAGTTGGGATCGTGGTGCGGAAGGAGGCTCCTATGGGTTTTCTCTCGGAGAATGGGCATGATCTTAGACCCGTTGACCTTTTACTCTTTAATTGGCATCAGGGTAAGGATGCTTGTGTGGACATTACCGGGGTCTCTCCCTTTGCTGGTGTGGGTGTGAGTTCTTGGGCGCCTGGGTTGGCCTTGCACAACGTTGTGGAGAGGAAAAAGAAGAAGTATGTGTCCAAATGTGAGGAGAATGGATACAAATTTATCCCTTTCGCTTTCTCTACGTTTGGGGAATTCGATAAGGAGGCTTTGGACAAGCTTTCACGTATTAAGTATCTCTCTATTAGTCACTCTAATAATGCTAAGAGTGGTGCTTTTGTTTTTCATAGATTGAGTTTTTGCATTCATAAGGGTGTGGGTGTTGTAACACTCGGGTTTCGAAAAAACCCGATAAATAATTCCTTTGTCTCCTAATCGCTACAATCTCATCTCCCACTTATCTTTTGGGCTACAATCTCATCTCCCACTTATCTTTTGGGCCAAGAAGCCCAAATTGTTGTTTCTAGCCCAAACCCGAACCCGTTTTTTTTTGTTCCTCTCTTATCCCCACCCTTCACCAATTCACCCTACTAGTCTTCTTCTTTCTTTTGAAACGCCGCTCCTGGAACGCAAAGAGAAAGGCGGTCGTCACTCACCGTTACTCTTCCTCGTCGCCAATCGCCATCACCACCAAGCTTCGTCGCTTCCTCAATATTTCGGTGGCTTTGAGACATCAGAGATTCAGCCTTTCGACGCCTGCCATCATCACCAACTTCTCTTGCGCCAACATCGCCGGTAAAGCCTCGTCTTCCCGTCAATCTTCCTTCTTTTCTCTTCCCCTCCATCTTTGTCTCCTTCTTCCTCATCTGCGAGTATGTTCTCGCCCTACACGCAGTCATCAAGAAATTGCGCCGCAAGCCTTGGATCTGCCCTCATCGCTCCAACTTGTCACTCCGCCAAGCCTCGCTCGTTGCTAGATTAGGGCTCGTCACCGATTGAACGGATTAGCTCGTTGTTGTACACTTGCGCCGAAGTGAAGGCACAAGACCAAGCCGCAGAAAAACATGTCGTTGATCGTCGCCGGGATTGACACTTGCTGAGAGTGTGAACGGTTCAAGACCTCCGATTAAGCCTTGCCGAAGCTCGACTGAAACCTAGACAGCTCGTGTCTTTGGTAAAGGCTTTTGCCCTTTCTTGTTCCTTTGATTGCTCCTTTTGTTGAACTATTGTCTTGTAACCTGGTAGTTGGTGAATGTTATTTCAATCTGATGAGTGGTTCTTGTTTTTGATTACTCCTTGTGTTAGCTTCGAATGTTGTTGTAATGTGTGAGTGAATGGTTTAATATTTCATATATATAAACATTATTGGGTGCGTGATCTTACATTGTATTGTTTATGTTTTTATAATGTGGTTCAAATGATGTTGGTGAATTGTAGTTATATTGTTTTCTTTGCATTTATAAATTTGTATGTGGGCCTCCGTTTGATTTGTATTGAGCATCGATTGGTTTTGGTGGTAACCTCCTTTGTTGTGAGGCTTTAGATTTGGATGCTAGGTTGGAAGCCGATATTATAAATTTTGAATGATATATAAATGTGTATGCTTATGTGTGCGTTGAGAATGGGAATTGATGTTTAACCTTGGAATGGGCACCTTAAAAATTTGTTAACCTTGAGCTTATAAGTTAGTATCGTCTAAGGCCAAGCGATGAATCATAGGTTGTTAATGAAAGTAGTTTGATGTTGATTCTTGAGTTGGTGCCTTTGATGACGGTAGAAATAGTAGAACCTATATAACTTCGCATGAGTTTAGATACCATGAAAGTAATGGTGACTCTTACTTTGAATCCACTATAGTTGTGCTTGCCTAGAATCGAAAGATACTCCTCGCGGTTAGTCGATTAACCGTGAACGTTATGATTCGTAGGTCTTTAGTATCGACACGTTTCTCACCTCGTTCGAGGATCGCCTTCCAGGTAAGTCGTTCTCGACTTGCTCGGCTCTATTCTAGTCTTGTTAGATTTCATGTCGTGATTGTGAGATTGGTTTTGGGAGTTAGTCTCGAACGTATGTTTTCCATGTGAAAGGTTTTATGCATGTTGTGTTGCGTTTTCCATTCCAAATGTTTTATCGTAAAAGAAATACTATCGCTTTCTCTGTGCTGGCGTAACTGGCACGATCATGTGCGACGATTGTCGGTGGCGAAGAGGCGTCTAGCCATGGTCGTGTGTCGGTCGGGCCCTTTTAAAAATAAAAATTTGATTGCTTGTTTTTGGCAAGTGCTCCAGTGGAGGCTTGACCAGGGGTTGGAAGAATGATGTATATGGAAAGTGGGAGGGCCCGCCTCTGCACTCGGGCGCAGGGAGTTAGCGTCGTAGATGGGAATGCGGTGGTGGAAGGAAGAATGGCATTTCCCAATAGGATTGTGGTTTTGTGTGTGCGTGTGTGTGATTACTTAGTTGGTTTTCCTACCTTGTGAATTCTTGCCACGTTTAATGAATTGTGTATTCGTTGTATCTTCCTTCATTTGTTGAATGTCGACGTGTTGGTTATTTTTATAAATGCTTTACTTTTGTGCTTGTTAGTTTGATTATGGTAAGCCTCATTGTCTTTCCTTTCACATATTCTCTAGGTTGTGTAAATGTGTGCTGACTTATACTGTTCTGTTCAATTCACGTGTTAAAAGTTATGTTGTTGTATAATTGATGTTTTTCAAACGTCTTACTATTGCCGTGTGTTATCTAGCTTGCCTAGGGTAGTAGCTGACCCCTCGGGGACTTTATTTTTCAGTTCCAGGTACTCACACAGGTCCCGTGTTGGAGCCTAGGATAGATGCTGCAGCGGTCCCGTGTTAGGCTTGTTAGCTGTTTTGGATATTTCACTATGTTGTTGACTTTAGCAGATTTCTGGTGTTGAATATAAATTGGCTAGACATTGGGATTCATGCATGACATTATAAAAATATGGTTTGTTTGAATGACAGTTGGATGTTTTAAAATAGTTTTCTTGTTGTGCCCGAGTTGCAAGGTCCAGGTATTCTAGTTGTCAACCAGTTCAGGTAGGACCTGTTAGGGTCAACTACCTAGTAATGTCCCGACGGTAAGTCAGGTAACACCCCGACTTACCGTCGGGACATTATAGGTGCTCAGCTTGTTTCTAGGCTCCCTTCCAACTTTATGTAATTTATAAGATTATAATAATAATAATAATAATAATAATAAGAAGAAGAAGAAGAAGAAGAAGAAGAAAAAGAAGAAGAAGAAGAATGGTATATAGATCTTTTAGTTTAATTTAAATCTTAATCTTAATTATGTATAAAATATTACTTAAGCAATCAAGTTTTTATTTTAGTTATATTCTTCTAACTTCTCATTTGACTTCTTACACTTAAGAACGTAATATCAATGTGTTGAAATGTATACAGTCTAGCAACTTACAATTACATAAAGGTTAAAGAGATATTGGCAAAATACACCTAAGGAAATATTATTGATATATATATATATATATAGTATTAGGATCCGGTAGAAAGACCCTCTAGAGTAGAAAGTGAGTGTAAATCAAGGCCATTAGATGGATAATTTTTAACGTACCAGATTTAAGATAAAAGGGTGCATTGTAAAATTGTACACGCGGTTTGAGAGAATACCAATCTAAATAATAATTTTCTTTCCATTTTAATTTTTTTACTCTTTTATGGTTTCACTTCAGTAAAAAAAAATAAACCGTAGTCTCTCTCCTATTACAAACTTTCTAGATTCTCTCTCATGTGAACGGAAACGACGACTCAAAGGCGATTCAACATATTCGAGTGTTCACGTTTTGTGCTTTATTTTGTACAATCTTACTAATTAATCCTCAATCACGCTATATTCGAGTGTTCTTACATGTTATTAGTTTGTGATTTGGAATTTTGAAGGATATAAACCAATTGGGTGTTCTTGAATGTAGGTTTTCAACTCATTTTGGTTCTATTATCGGATCTATTTGTTACGGTGAAGTTCGGATTCAGATTATACAAGGTTTGTAAATTGATTCAATTACGAATTTGTGGTTAATTTCGAATTTAGGGTTTTATGGGATTTTTTGGGTTTTGGTTTGGGTGTTCGGATTAAAAATTACATATGCTTGTTGTGTTTGATTTTAAAACAGATGTCGAAAGAAAAGGGGAGTTGTTCAAAAAGAAGAAGACTGATGAAAGGTATGGTGTTCTCTTGCTACTGTATATAGAATGGTTGACACTAGTTTTTTTTGGGTGTTGGATAGACCAAATGAATTTCATCAATTTGACGATGTTGGAGACTGTATTTGATGTTTGTTGTTAAATTTGATGAATTAGACTTTGTGAATTGATATGTAATACCTATCGTTCTGATATTCACTAGTGTTTTAACGAATATTCATTTATAATTACAATCATGTTCCTTTGATATTCACTGAATACAGTAAGTATATTCATTGAAATTGTATTTGTTAGTGTTAAATTGGTTATTCATTATGTATCACATTGATATTCATTGGTGGAAAACTTGATATTCTTTACATTGTGCATATAAACAGCTTGTGACAAGAAGGTTCTTGAAGAAGATAATCCAGACTCTTTAGCACTGGTAGTGTCAGGAGACGATGTGAACATTCCTCAAAGCATTGGTTCAAGATTGAGAAGCTTAGACTTAGATTCTAGACGACATATTTTACCAGAAGTTGTGGAAAAAGATAAGAATAAAAAGGATGAGACAGGGGATAAAAAGAAGGTCTCGAGTGCATCAAAATGTGAGTTGTAGGCATTATAGTTTATATTTGATATATGATAATTATTTTTGTATTTAATAAATTGTGAAATTGTTTCAGCTGTTCATAAAAAGGGATTTGAGACAAAAACGAAGGTGGTTAAGCATATGAAGAAGAAAGTTAACAGTACTAGAGAGAAGAGTGCAAACGTTAAAGGTAAAAATGTCGGCAACGAAGAAGTTAAAGGTGGTAAAGGAAAGGGAAGTAAGAGAAAAAGGGAGAAATGTAAAGGGAAGGGAAAAAGTGTGGACAATAAAGAAGTTCAAGGTGATAATGGAATTGAGGATGGACAATATCCAAACCTGATCCACAAGGGCCAACCAAAACTGTTGGCTAATGTATTAAGGCAAATGAATGAGGAGCAAAAGAATTGTGTTCGCAGACTTGGCTTTGGAAGGTTGTTGGACATCCTAAATCTGTATATTCCAAGGTAATATTAACACTATTTAGATTTATAAATGTTTGATATAAGATATGGTATATATAATTATAATGATATGGCTATTGAAGGTTGTTTTGAAAGTTTATATTATATTGATTTTTGTTGGTGATAAATACATTTTTAATAATGAAATGTGTTTGAGGGTTGTTTAGAAAGTTTATATTATATTGATTTTTGTTGGTGATAAATACATTTTTAATAAAGAAATGTGTTTCATATTCTTTACAATATGAATATATATTCTATATTGGTTAAATTGGTATTCATTTGTATATAATTTAATGTCATATTTTCTTACTCGTTTCTGGCTATGAGCAGCAGGCTATTTTATTGGTTGGTGGAGAAATTTGATGCTAGGAAGGGTCATATTACCATACCCGATGGTGAAGTTATCGAGGTTCGTGAAGAAGACGTGGAGTTATGTCTTGGGTTTCCACGAGGTGGCATCGATTTATCAAGGATTAACCCTTTTGATAACGATCGGATTTATGAATGGAGAAGCCAAATTAACATTGAAAAAGTTAAGGACCATTCTATCCGACCTTGTGATGTGTACACTGTCATGATAGCCAATAAAGAGAAGATGAATGTGAAAGAGTTCCAAATGGATTTCATTGTCTTGATGTACACTTGCATCATTGAACCACATCAGAGTGGGGCAACCAACCAAAATCTGGTTTTACCATTGGAATCAATGGATGAAGTATCAGGTAATTATTAATCTCACACTTGTTGTTATTCATAAGGATAATATATGTCTTATATTCAGTTTAAAATATATGATTTACAATTTTGTTTTCATATTATAGCATGCATTTCCAATTTTTATTATGCATTATTGAATGTGTATTTAATATATCAGGTTACAACTTGGGTGGTTTGTATTCAAGTGTCTGAACGATGCAAAAGAGAAATGGGAAGCAAACCGGACTACACCTTTCACTGGTCCATTGTTATTTTGGACTGTAAGTACCATTTCGCATCCTAGTTTTTTGGTTGTAAAGTTATGTAATAATAATTGTGCCTGTCTATGCAGTTGTTGTACGTTGATCGGGTTGTAAACTACCAAAAACGTGATGTGGTTCCAAGAATGTTCCCTGCCTTTAGAGGTTGGACATATGATAAGATTTTAAAGAGAGAAGAGTTTGAGTTGGCTCAAGGCGGATTTGGGAAGGCACAAGTTGATATAAGACAAAGCATACAAGAGGGGGATACCATTGAAAGGGATGGGAAGGATGCTGGTGGTGTTGACATGCACATGCAACAGGTATGTATTTAGAGTAAATTGAATATTCATTAATTTGGCTAGTGATATTCATAGCATGAAATATTATAAGGTTAATTCAAGTAAAATAATGATATTCATTACGTGCACATGTGATATTCATTGATCTTTGCAGTCATATTCATTTTCTACAAATGTGATATTCACTGATTGTTACAGTCATATTCAAGTAAAATAATGATATTGATGTCATTTGTTACATGCACATGTGATATTCACTGATATGTACTCATATTCATTATAACATGTGATATTCACCGATCGGTACTGTCATATTCAAGTAACATACTTTGATTGATTAATTTGTTACATGATAATCAATATAATTTCAGATTCACAATTATAAGTGTAATATGGTATGATTTCTGGTATAATATGTAATGTTTACAGGATTTTGTTCGATCGTTGGGAGACGATATAAGGCAGTTGGCTAATATTATAATTAGCATTGCATCAAAGACGAACAATATTCCTTTTGAGTGCAAGGATTGTGAGACTACAAAGGCACTCGCTGAGTCTGCTAAGGCAATGTTGGGTAGCAACTCTTCATTTTTATCCCAACAAGGTGTCAATGTGTAGAATGGGGTTGGCAAGGTGTTGAGCCAATCTCATGTCCCACCTTGGTCAGATGAAGAATTGAACAAAGTAATGGATGAATTTGAGGAAGCCATGAAGGGACGCGAAGAAATAATCAAGTATTGTATTGTTGGTGATCGAATGTATTACTTAAATGAAATCAACACACAATCGTTCGTTGCAGAATATGATGTGGCAGAAGGTGCATTTGATAGAGAGCTACACAAGAAAGGAAATGCAAGTGATCAAAACAATGATGTTTCAGCAGGAAAGGAGGTATACAAATTTCATTCATATCCAATATATTTTATAAACTTAGATAATGAAAATCTTATGAGTATATTTAAGCATATAGGTCTCTGAGGAAGGAATGTTAAATCAGGTTACGAATGTCACGTCTGGGGATGATAAAGAACATCAAGAGGAGGTATGTACAAATACAAACCAATTTTATATTGATTTATATTATTTTTTTCAATGATATGAATTATATAACTTTGAATTTGATTTATTTTGGTGCTCAATTTAGAATTTTTTGCATATTCAGTACAAATAATGTGCATATTCATTCACCTAATGACATTCACTGGATTCAACATTACCTTCTTACATGGTTGCCATTGATCTCTAAATGTAATTCCTTTGAAATTTCTATAAACAGTTAACATGTTCAAATATTTTTGTATGTATTGAACATATTTTAAATAAATTGGACAAGGATGTCAATCAAGTAGGTGACCAACTTGAAAAGAATCGTCAATTTGAGCCAGTTGTGGAATTACCATTGAACAAAGAGGTACAACCTTGTAAACTTTTAATCAATAACTTTTTCTATATTCATGTTGAATTATTTTTTAATTACTTTATATTTAAATACTTTGTATCTTTGTTATTCATATTATAGGTTGGTGAAAAACTAGATGACGTTTTCATTCAAGTTTGTACCAATATTAACAAAGATCAACAAATTGAACCTCCTAAGGGAAAGAAATCCAAAGGGAAACATCCTATGAAGAAAGCTAATGAGGATGTTCGTCAACTGGTAAGCGTTAGGAGAAGTCAAAGGGTAGTACACAAATGGTCTTTGTAATTTTGTTAAGTTTGGAATATATTGAAAGAACAAACCAATAGTTTTGTAATTCGGTTAAGTGTGCAATATATTTAAAGAACAAACCAATAGTTTTGGTCAATGTATGGTTTAATGTAAATGTTATGTTTTCGGGCTTGAGATATGTGTATGTTATATGAAATCACTATGACACCTTAAGTGTAATTGTACTATGTAATGGCTACATATGTACTGTTTTGAAAGACGTATGGGATGTGCAAATGGATATTGTTCAACCTATATGATTCAACCTATTTTAGCTATTTACTATTATGCTATTCATATAATTATAATCAATTTTACTTGTTTCGAAAGTATTATATTCAGTGAAGTTAAAAGTGATATTCATTAAAGTATACATTGATATTCATTTTATGATTTACAATTTTGTACGCTTGATTTTGTATTATATCGTGGTATTGATAATGTTTGTTATTGTAATCTTCAATGTTATTACTACCCTTGCATTATTTACAGGGTTTTTTTGGCCCTTAGATGATGATTTTGAATGTCCGAAAACTATTATTAAGCCCTATTCTAAAAGGTTGAAATTCTGAATCCAAGAAGAGCCCTTTCCTCATACGGGCTATAAATCCAAACACAAAGGCTTCTAAAGATCAAAACCATGTTTACTCTTACATTACTGATCACTTGCCAGATGAGTAAGGACTTCTCCCTAAGTACGTCTTTGTTTTATTTATGTATTAAGAAATAATTCTTTATTTTGGCTACTAAAGGAGAGTAGTTAATAAGCACAATGATCGATTGGTAGATGTTTGTGAGTTTAAAACTCTCGAGGAATCTACGTACTTATTAGGCAATATTGTTGATCTGTGGTCCATGTATTTGAACGAACGAGAAGCTTTTTGTAGTTTTGACTCTCCAAAGCGTTTTTTCGCTAATGTGGCTTCAATGGTACGTCAAGTAGTAACATACCCTTTTAGTAACCTGATTGTTATGATCGTACTACAATTTTTAAATGTTGGTATTATTTATCGTTACAGTATGCGTCAATATTGAATGCTGGCGTATGCACGTTTGATCAAAATTTTGACAACTTCAAGACTGAAATGGTTTTGCTTGTATCAGTTACAAATACACTTCACTGGTTGATGCTAATTTGGTAAGAAAAAGAAATTGATTTCATGATATTTAGGCAATGTGTTTTTGTAAATGATATTCTCCAATTTCATTCCACATATTCATTTTAGTATAATGTCATATTCATTTACTAATTAATGTGTTATTTATGCAGATTTGTTACCCAATATTAATAAGCAAGCATTGTTATGCCATATGCTTCAACTTCATAAAATCCACAATTGAGATAATTGACAATTCAGATGTCGGTAACACAGAATTCTACGCTAAGTATGGAAATGTCGTCGGCTTTGTGGTAATTGTTATAACTTCCTAGTGATTTGTTGTGTTAATGTTCAAAATGATTCTAAAATAATTTCTTTCATTTTGTATTTTCTTATTAGGATGCGATTTTCACAAGTTACATGAAAATTATGAATCTGCAAGATAGGTTTGTAAGATTTCACAACAAACGACCATAGTTGCTAAAGATGCATTAGCGTGACAACAAAAATGTCATAGAATGTGGGGTATATCTAATGCGTCATATGGAGACTTACATGGGGCAGCATGTAAGGAATTGGAAAACTGGTTTCATAGCAAGATCAAAGAAGAACATTATTCGTTTTTGGGTCAAGTACATGCACGCAATATTAACTTCTCCTTTGAATCGTATTGGTGATGTGATCAAGTTCGAAGCGATCAAGTTCATAGAATCTGGCCAACAAAGTGATTGAATTTGTTTATAGTCAATTAGTGTATCCTTGGTTAGTGTGAACATTTCATATTGTTATCAGAATTTATAACTTAAATTTTTTATTTGAATATAACATTATAGATATTTATGGCTACAATATATATACGATCATATATTGCATTTTATTTATTAATGGTTAATTTCATCATATATAATGCTCCTATTCATAATCATAATAGATGATATTCTCTTGGTTAAACATGGTTATTCACTTCCGAAATTTCAGTTTTACTTAATTGTATTGGTAATATTCCCTGAGATGGATGAAAATATTAGTCATATACAACATGGATATTCATTAGACAGTACATACTCACTGAAGAAGTTTCTGAAGACCATACCTAAGCTGATATTAAAAAGTAAGTTCATCAAGGCATGTTCAATCAATAAGCATGTTCACAAAAGAAAATACATATTATCGCTATTTGAACATAAATTATACTACCACCGAAATTCACATCATTGATTGATGTTAAATAAAATCACAAAACACATTAAACTCCTAATATAAGAAATAAAACTAGCGTCTAACATAAAGGTTAAATATTCATAAAACAATGAAGATTATAAGAAATCTATAAAAAAAAAATTCACAATTCCTCGAGTCATGACCCGTTCACATGATTTGCATTTCCTTGCACCATTTTTTGTTGTGGTTGCTTGTTTCTCCATAGATGCTTCTTTGCCACCTCTTAGTCTTTTACCAATCCCTTTGTGTTTAGCTTGAGGGGAAGGGTTTACTTCAATTTCAACAGGGGGTCATATATGACGACAGGGAAGCCCGACTCTATTGTACATTAAACATGTACAAGTAGTTCATCCTTTCCACATGTATTCAACATTGAAAACATCATTAACACCCTCCTTTATTGTGAAGTGTACTTCATCATCAACTGCATATTACGAAATAATAGATTAATAAGACATTAAGCAATTTATGCATATTCATTAGTGTATACTGCATTATTCATTGTAATATGTTATCATATTCAATGGATTTTGTAGTTACAAGAGTAAAATTACGAATCAACAAAAAGTGTACCTTTTGTCTCAATTGTCACACAATAGTAGAAACATGCTGCATTTATCTCCTCTTGGACCTCGGAAAATATATTAAAGGTGTATACCTCATAATCTCATATGCATGTTTTTCTATTGCCAATGGCGTCTTCAAATCATGTGCTTGAAATGCCGAGTCCACGTCATTCTTCATCTGGCGATAACGTTGTGTTTCAAGTGCACTCTCAAAGTGCATCAATAATAGTGATGGGTCCGGTTCCGGAACCTTGGAATCGGGACCGGAACCGGGAACCCCCCGGTTCCTCGGTTCGGTTACGGTTCCGGTTTTTTCCGGTTCCGAGGCGGTTCCGGTTCCGGTTCCGGTTCGGTTCCGAACCTTAAAAAATTTAAAAATAAAATTAAAATTGCAAAACCGCGATCGCGGTTTCGAAGCCGCGATCGCGGTTCCCCATTTTCACACTATTTTTTCTTTTTTTAAGGGAGGGAACCGGCGGTTCCGGTCCGGTTCCGGTTCCGGTTCCGAAACCGCCGGTTCCAAGGAACGTGGAACCGGGACCGGAACCGACCAACCCCCGGTTCCACCATTCCGGTTCGGTTCCGGTTCTAGTTCCGGAACCGCCGGTTTTTTTCCGGTTCGGTTCCCCGGTTCCTTGGAACCGAACACACCACTAATCAACAACTCACCTAAAATGAAGGTCCTTCTAGAATATGTCCCAAAAAAGCTGTTTTGAGATTCTGAAATTGAAGTTGTTCGCACCAACCCTCCTAGCAAAATATCCCTAAAGTATGCTAGTATCTATTGATGACGAAGAGCATACATATCACTAAGCTATGCATTATCCTCAAGATCGTACTTAAGGATGAAAGATTTCCAGCCTTCTTCAAACTCTTGTATGGAAATATCATTACTCCAAACCAGGTGGCCTAAAGTCTTCCGAAAGTCTTGTAAAATGATTTTCTTTCCCCCAACCTTCTTCGATACCTTCTCCATTATATGCCACATGCATAAACGGTGTCTTGTTCTCGTGAAAACTTGCTCCATGGCAATCTTCATTGCACAATCGTGATCAGTTATCATGATTTCTGGGTCTTGTCCCATTGCTTTCTGAAATTGTTGAAACAACCAAATATAAAATTACGCATCTTCCTTAACTACTAAGCCACAACCAAAGGTGACACATTTTTTGTGGTTGTCCAACCCTGTAAATGGAGCGAATACCATGCAATACCTGAGGGAACATACGAGATACACATAATGAATACACGCAAAATGTAACACAACCGAAGTCATAATTTTTAAATAACATTACCTATTCGTCCGATACGTAGAATCAAAGGAGACAACTTGTCCGAAAGCAGCATAATTTCTACGTGCAATAGGATCACACCAAAACAATCTAGTTAATTGATTTGACTCATCCACGTCATACTCGAAGTAGAATGCATTGCATATTTCCTTCTTCTTCTTCAACCTATTGATCACCATTTGATCATCCGCAACAATGATGTTTGCCAATAGGTCTCGTTTATAGTTTTTGAAATCAATTGCCAATGCTCTCATATTCCCATACCCTCCAACGAGTTCTTTCATCAAATTCTAAGATTTGACAGGTCCCAAGTTTGCCTTTGCACAACTTAACATGAACTTCTTATGTCCAATGTCTAATTTCCTACTACTTTTCAAGAAATGTCTTGCTATATTCGGTACCATTTCATGCGTGTGAGCTTCATCAAATCTGGCCACAACATATTGACCTCTATTTCCAGTCGCCTTAACGATCACTTTTGCATGACAACCAACTCTAGCTGATTTCGTCTTCCTTTGACCGGTGCTATTTTGGTGTTCTTAAACCCTTCTTTATTGCATCTGAAGTATTTGCTGGATATGATATCCGACCGTGCAAATTTGGTCGTTGAGCTTAAATGGACATTGAAACCAACTATGGCGGCATATTCACGATAGAATGCTTCAGTTGCTGCTAGTGTATCAAATATTCTTCCACCAACAGGCTTCACTGTTTGTGGGCATCGTGGTACCTAAAACTAGTTGTGTCGGTCATCCGGGTCAACAATGCAATCATTACCAAAATTGAACTCAATGTCCTCTTCTCCATCTTCTTCAGGATTCACGTGTATCAGCAATAATATCGGGGTCGGAAGAGTTTGATTCAATATTGGCATCTAAATCATCCATCTTCTTCGATGCATATACAAATCCATGCATGATAATTATTACTTGAGCATATTATTGCACATACTAATATTGAATACATATTGTATAATATTCTTTATTGAAACAACATATGTTCATTTCAAAATGTGTTCATATTCATTACACAAAACATCGATATTCACATGCACTTGTATAATAAAATTTGTTTTGATATATGATGCGTAAGTTATGTCATATTCACTAGACACCATTACGATGTTCACCCATTAAAACATGGATATTTTATCAACAATAGTTGCAAATACTAATGTTTGATACGCTTAGTATAATATTCATCATCTAATCCAACAATACTGTCGATATTCACATGCACTTATATAATAAAATTTGTTTTGATATATGATGCGTAACTTATGTCATATTCGCTAGACGACATTATGATGTTCACCCATTAAAACATGGATATCCATCAATGATAGTTGCACATACTAATGTTTGATACGCTTACTATAATATTCATCATCTAAGCCACATATATTCATTTCAAAATTAGTTAATATTCATTAACTTGAAAACCGACGTTAATAACAATTATTATAAAACAATTTTTTCCTATCATTATCACCATTTTCACCCAAATGAAAAGACGTATTCATTCACATAGATTCATATATGTCATTCACATCAAGATCTTGGTAATTATAATATGCATTAAATTATACATGTTCATATTCTGTTTGAAGTTATCATATTTTGTTGAATTCAAATCATCGTATAGAAAATAAGCTTTAATACGAAATCACTACAACAACTTGTTAAACGATTTACCTGACTCCATGTAGTTGATAAATTAGATCAAATAAACCCGAATTGAAACCTTTCGTATGCGTTGAAACAAAATGGATTTACGGATGTCAGTTCGAACATTTACTCCACAAACACAGTCACATATCGAAAATATGGTTGTTTTGAACGTGCAATCTGTATTGATATTGATTTGCTTGCTACTGTAATATAGATTCCTTCCTTATTTAAAAATTTTAAAATTCGTTTACAGAAAAAAAAAGAACGTGAGCTGATTAGTAGGGGAAGTTATCCTTTACACTGATATCTATACCTATACTAAAGAAGTCACCTCTATGACACATGTCAGCATGTGATTTAATTTGCTTATGTGTCGCACATTTAGCGCCATGTCATCAAGATTAAGAAAAAAAATAATTCAATCATAAAATTTAATCACTCATTAAACCCTAATTTAAAAAATTCAAAAATTCATTTGTTCTTATCCTTTTGTTTAGATTTATTTAATCCTCCAATAATAATATTTATTTATTATTAATCTATTCAAATCACTTATATTAGTTATATATGATTTGTTAGTGATCTTTTGTATCTTCTACATAATTAAATCTAAACAAAAGGATAAGAACAAAATGATAAAATCAAATGAAAATCAAAAATCAAAAATATATAATGCAATCGAAATCCTGCTATATACTCTATGTACTTAAATATCTTGATAAAAAAAATTAGTGATCTTTTGTATCTACTACGTACTTAATTAATATATTTAGTGTTTATCTAAAAAACATATTAATTTAAAATCTATATTCTTTTACGTATAAATTAGAATTAAACTTTTGTTTGATATTATATGAATACATTTTAATTTAAACATATGTATACAAATTTAAAATTGCTAAACTAATTCATTTTTTTTACGTAAGTAAAAAATAAAATATTAGGTCTTGCTTTAAAATAATGCGTAAATTTTATTCATATTGATATAAAAAAGGAATTTAATTTATTTTTAAAATAAATGATTATATATGACTAAACCCGTACAAGGTACGACTAATTATGCTAGTTCACCCTATAATAACTACAATGAATAATCAAATCTCACTGTTAATTATGGATAATCCAATGCACCACATTCACCCTCACTTTCCACTATAAACACCTTTCTACCAGAACCATCTCCTATACATATACACTAAAGAAGTAACTTTTCTGACACATGTCGGCCTCACATTCATTTTGCCTATGTCTCGCCTCCATATTTAATTCGCCTATGTGTCGCCACATCATCAACACTCTAAAAAACAATTCAATACTAATTTAGAAAACAATATTTATTTTTTTTATATAAGTTTGTTACAAACTAATAACTAAATCTTATATTCATTCTTATCTCATTCTACTTTGATTAGTTATAATTTTATTGATTAATTATATATTCAAATCTCATATTATAATGAAAAAATTATATAAGTTAGAATTAAACTTTTTTTATATATTATATGTATAGATTTTAAATTTAAACATATGTGTACAAATTTAAAAATTGCTAAAGTAATTCATTTTCTTTTAGTAAAGGAAAAAAATTGGATATTGCATTAAAATAATGCGCAAATTTTATTCATATTGACATAAAAAATCAAATTAATTTTTTAAAAATAAATGATTTATATTTGACTAAACCTGTACAAGGTACGGGTACTTATGCTAGTTGTTTATCTAACGGTAATTGATAATATTGATGATATAGAGTAATAGAGGTATCCGATTAAATATAATATCGAATTTTTTTTATCATTTTATAGTAACTTTTTAATCCCAAGCCAGATTATATATATCTAATGGTGATTGTTTATTTTTGAAATACCTAATGACGATTTAATGTATGAAAGTTTCAATAAAATTATTATTATGTGCTAAAAATAATAAATTGGTATATATAGAATTATAATATACTATGGAGAGCTTTGGACGTCTGTTCTTCAAGATAAGTATATTGACATCAGCTTGAGCAACTTGGCTGCTGCTTCACAGATTTGGAAGGGTATAAGAGCTGGTATTTCGGAAGTGGTCGTCAAAGGCTGGAGCTGGCTCTTGCGAAACGGGGATTCAATTTTGTTTTGGAAAGATCGTTGGCTAATGTCAACGCCGTTGTTGGATGTTGCTGTGAATGTTGTTGACAAGGCTGGTCAGATTGTGAAGGTCAAGGATTACTGGATTGCTGATGTTGGCTGAGATTAAAACCGTCTGTCACGTTTGCTGCCAGCTCAGGTCATGCTGAAACTTGTTGCTCATTCGATCTTTCATGAGTTCCAAACGGAGGATTAATTATGCTAGAGTTTTGAAGAGGATGGGAACTACTCTGTACGTTCTGGTTTTAATTTGCTGCAGGGGGATCTAGCTCGTGTTGAGATTGACAAGTCTTTCTACCAGAAAACTTGGAAGTTGAAGGTCCCGCAGAGGGTTCGATGTTTCATATGGCTCGCTAGCAAGGGTGGTGTCATGTCAAATGCGGAGCGCTATCGAAGACACATCAACCACAACGTTCAATGCATCCTTTGTGGGGCTAATGAGGAGAATTATGAGCACTTGTTTCGTGATTGTACCCAGGTACGCGCCATTTGGTTTAATCTAAAAGCTGATGATATGTGTGATTCATTTTTTCAAGACCCTTTCGCCTGCTGGATTCGAAGGAATATCATATTAGATAAAAGTAGCATTGCGGGACAATGGAGTGATTTGTTCGCAACCACCTTATGGTGGGTCTGGAAATGGAGGTGTGCAACGGTATTTAGCGAGCAAGTTTCCGTCCAAAACAAGGCTAACTTTGTGATGGAGAGGACTACAAAAGCGGAGGCTGCAACAGGTAAGTTTTTAAATTCCAGAACTTTCAATGTTCCAAATAAAATTGTGCAGGATATATGTTGGTCAAAACCGTATTAGGGTTGGCTCAAAATTAACACGGATGGCGTGGTTAAATATGGACGAGCTACGTCGGGTGGAGTGGTTCGTGATAGTGAAGGCCGATGGATCTCGGGTTTTGTCCACAATATTGGCTCGTGTTCAGTGCCCATGGCCGAGCTTGTAATATCCGCTAAAATTCTAAATAAAATAAAATGGATATTTATCCCAATAAATTTTTTCTCTCTCTAAAATAGAGAGGTTAATAAACTTTATAATTTCATATTATATTATGAAAGGTTACAAAAGGTTACTACAATGACAATGAAGAATTTAATTAAATATATTATGCAAGTCGGATATCTATTTAAATATTTGCTCTTAAAAAGAGAATTTAATTATTTTTATAATTATCTTAATAAATTATAAAAATGTTATAAATGTAATATCCGCAATATTCCAAGGTTTGTAAAACCATTATAATATAATATTATAATCCTTTCTCCATATAAAAGAGAATTCATAATATAATTTATAACCCTTCTTCTCTATAAAAAAGAGATTTTAAATAAATTAAATAAATAAAGTCAAGAATGTATTATAAGGGTTATGAAGGAATAAAAGCATTCAAATAAAAATAATGCTTTAATAATTTCGAAATTTATTAAATAAAATAAAGGTACAACAAGCTAATAATAGCACAATGAAAAATTAATAAAAAGAAGGCAAGAGTCGGGACTTGAACCCGAGACCTCTTGCAACCCCTCTCACACGCCCTTTCACATAATCCACTAAGCCATTGTGACTTTCAATTCTTTCTACTCAACATTTTATTGTTAGACCATTTTTATCTTCTTCTTCCCCAATCGCCAAATCAATTGTCTGATTGATTTGACGTATAATCAAACCCCTTGTTTCCACCTCCATTCTTGCTTACAAGACCACCATACTTGCATCATCATATGTCATCTTCAACAAACACAAATCTCACCAATCCATGTCTTCCTCCTCCTTCCACATTGGTCAATTTCTTCAATGGTGGATCAAGAGAAGCACAATTTGTTCCTATTTAAAGGCTGAAATCTCATTGTAAAATTCAAACACAAAGCTCTCTTTCTCCTCTTCAAATTCATCCAAAATAAAGGCCAATTCCCAAGTTTTTATTCATGTCTCCAATCTGATTTTTTTCACAAAAAAATCCCCAAACCCTTGTTTTGGCCACCAACACCACCAAACCAACGCAACCCCCTTGCCGGACCACAGGAGGACCCGCGCGTCGTCGCCACCGCCAGGAGGGCCGCCGTCCAGCCTCCACCGTTGGCGCCTTGCTCGCCCTGAAGTCCGTCGTTCACGACCTAAACTTCTCTGGTGTTACATGTGAAAGAAGGAGAAAGAAGAAACAAGTTTGGGGCTTTGTTTGATTTTTGGGCTGTAGCAAAAATTAAAAGAATAGGCCCAATACTCTTTTTAAGCCCATCAGAAATTCTATGAAGGAAAAATAGAAGGAGCTTAGCCCAAAAATCCGCCCGTCTCGTTTTACATGTCCAATCCCGTCCCGTTTTCACTCGGTATAATTTCCCGACTCATAATTTATCTACTAACTATTTTAAAATTATTTTTTTCATATAAATAATATTTTTTTTTAAAATAACTTGAATAAATATTACCTTGGGCTACTAAAAAGGAATTTATGGAATAAATTCTATTTGCATGCCCATCTAGGAATAATATAATTTTGATAAATAATATATGAATTTTCTATAATGTCAATATTCATAAGAATGTTTTTAAGGATATTGGATTAAATATGGGAGAAATATTAACTTAAGCATCTTTTTTCCTTTATTATAAAATAAATAACTTGAAATAAATGAAACAAATAAAATAAGGTTTTTATTAATAAGAAATGCCCATACATATTAACTTAGTCCTTTTAGGTTATTAAATAAGTTAGAAAGAAATCAAATAAGAATTTAATTTAAATAAAATATTATGTTGGAGATCTTGTTAGTTGAGGTAGAGAAACAAATTAAATTACTATGGTAAATATAATTCTACAAAAAGAAAAATACTTAAATTGTTATTGTATGTTAAAATATATACTAGACATGTGATAATTATAATATTACAAGATTCTTACAAAAAGATTACTTTATAAAAATTACTAGCATATGAAAAATAGTTCTTAATAATAAGGATATCTCTTTCATAATGAAATATGGTTTATGTAGGATAATGTTGCATGTCCTTAGTTATAGAGAAATTAAAAATATTTGAAACTATTGCTAATAATAATGAACATATTATTTAAAGTTGCCATGTCCATAAAAGTGTAGAGAATATCATGTCATAATTTTTTTTTTTAATTATAATAGTGATAGATATATTAAATAAGTCATTACCTAATAAAAATGTAAAAATAGCATACCTCCAAGTGTGGTAGTACTACAAGGTGTAAGCTTTTATAATATGATAGATGTGACTATAAAGAGATATACATTATTATATGGTTTTAGTTACAATATATGTTAGTGTGGATAAAATAACTAGGACATATTTTAATGACAATAAAATTGTAGAGAACCCTTATAAAATTATTATTATTACAAAGATTGTAGTCATGGACTATAGTTGACATTAGATATTGATTTTTTAATAATGTTAATAATTATATTACTAAAGTCATCATGTGAGAAAAATATTAATTTAATAATCTCTAAGTGTAGAGAATTATTGCAAGACATAAGTTCTAAGTCAGATATAAGAAGTATGACCTTATAATTATTTTTATGATATTAAATAGTTACAATGATTGTTTGCATGAAAAGAAATAATTAAGATCTGGGAAAGATATTATTTTATAACCTAAAACATTAAAATAATGGACTATAAGTATGAGGTAGAATATTTATAAGCCATGATTATATATTTAAGCCATGATCATATATTTTATAAGTCATGTAATGAGAAAAGAAATATAAGAATAAAATAAATAGGATTTATTTAATATATGTTAAATTTAGGAATTTACCTTATAAAGAAAAATAGAAAGTCCTAATTATGGAAACTTCCAAGAAAAATAGATTATAAGTCTATGAGCTTTATTTTATGTGAATTAAATAATTAAATAAAATTCTACTAATAGAATATTATTAATAAAATATTCTTAGTGAGGGAAATATTACTTCAAAATCATTAAGGAATTCAAAAGTAATATTTTAATTAAAATGAGTTTGTAAAAAGGTTAAAATAGATTTCTTATAATGTAAGGAGAATTTGTACTTTTAAAAGAAAAATACTTTTTAGGCAAAGTATAGTATTTTATGAAATTATACTTGCTTAATTATATTAAGGAAATAGCAACTAAAGTTAAAAAGGATTATTTTAATAGAGTAAAATAATATTGAATAAAGATTTTTATGGAATAAAAAGGATATTACAAAATCAAAATAATAATGAAGGAATATTATTATTTTAAATAATCTTCTAAATTATTATCATAATAATTTAGAATTCCATTTCTCTTATATAAAGTATTATAAGAGAGAATCCAAGCTAAGAAGAATCCGTATTTAAAATCCGCTCGTAAATTCCATGTCATTAGGTCGGGATTCGCGCTCGAAGTTGCGAACCAAATATTCCGTCAAGACTCGATAGTATACGCGTGTAAGCTAAGGCAAGTGGAATTTCCCCTTGTGACCTTTATATCCCGTTTCCGTGAAATTCTCGATGTTGGGAACAAAATTGTGTGCTAAATAATGAATGAACCTAGGAAATATCGATTGTTAGATATAACGACCTTTGTTAGTATAGTTCGCTATTATTATCTCATAGGACTATTTATGCTAGTGTGTTGTGGCCTTTGATTGTTTATGGTCTCGTTCAGAGATCAACGTTGAACGATCTAGTAAGGGGCGCGGAATAGCCGACGCCTCTATATAATCTTACTAAGTCGTAAGTGTCTACGTGTTTGAAGTACGACTTTCGGGATCATGATCCCATCCGCTCCGATTGCAAGGAAGGATGAGCGCACTCTAGCTAAGTGCTGGGAAACCGAGTTTTTCCCTTGGTGGATCGGGCCATCCGAGTCCCACCTCTTTCTATTAAAAATCATTAATGAAACCGAATACTTTTTCATCACTAGTGCCCAATGCACATTTAAGATACCAAAACCGGACCGGTCTCAAATGATCGATCCGGCTCTCGGTCCGCTCAGGGCGCGAGAGGTTTTTAACTTGTGTGAATTAATAACGTTCCCAACATACTTTCGATTCTAAAGAAGTCTACAATCTAGTAGCTCTTCTCTCGTTTATCGAGCTATCTCCGCTTAAGATATGCTCTCCTTCGTACTATTTAAGCCCCACATAAATAAGCCTCATCGTAAACACAACCCTATTATCTCCTTCGATAAGACTTGAAATTACCAAAATACCCTCGGGAAGTTCCATTCCCGCTTGCTTAGTCTCCTAGACTAATTCTTCTTTTCCGCATGTTTGCCTGGCATTCTCTCGCCCCTCGCGAATTATGTCAGAATCTAGGAATCCCAACAAGGCGTGAAGTGAAGACGAAGGAAGAACGAGGATTTTTAAGATGTACTTCTTATCTCATTTCGTTTTAGATTCATTATGTTTCAAGAACAAGCCGGTTTTGCATTTCAAATCCGAACAACTATGTGTTTGAAGGCAATGTAAGATGTTTTGTACAAACAAAGTCTCCTTCGGGAGCACCTTTTCTATTATTGAATTATGTTTATTTCCGCACTATTATTGTTCTATATCATTCTAAATGCCTTGGGTGACTTTGGACGGTAAAGTCCGAGGTCACTGGCGGTAATCCCCAATGTTGTAAAATAGGGGTGTTACAATTATGGTATCAGAGCCGAACGTTTTGTTTTCAAAACCGAAAACTCTTAAAACTGAAAATTTTCGAAACTCGAGAACTTTTAAAACCTAAGTTTTCTTCCGCAAACCGAAACTTCTAATTATAGAAAGTTCCTTTCTATATATCCTTTAAGAAACTTAAAAGTGTCAACTTTCTAACTTAAACTTCTTAGCTAAGAATTTTCCTTAAAATTTTAAAACTTTAATTTAGTTCTAGAACTTTTACCTTTAGAAACTTCCCTTTTTACCTCCTAAAAACTTAAGTAATAAATATGTTCCAACTCTTTAACTTAATCACCTAAGTTAGATTTTTTCTTAAACTTAAAATCTTCATCTTAGTAACTTCTATAAGTTAGGAAATTCTTATAACGAGAATCTCTTAAAGAATTTCCCCACCTTCTGAAATAGGACCAAGAAAATGAAAAGCCTTAACTTAAATGATGTTTTATGTTTAAACTTTATACCCAAGTAAACCTTAAAAAATTTCTTCCTACCTTCTGAAAACTTAAATAACAAACAGAGTTCAATTATTAAGTGGATCTCAAGAATAAAAACTTCTTCCAAGTACTTTAAAGAAAACTCTAAAGTTACTCATAGAAAGTCTAAAATCAAAACTCATATAAGAGTAACTTATAAGTAGAAACTATAAGACAATAAGTTCGTAGAATTGGAATCGTTTTATTTAGAAAGTTTTATCCAAAAATTATTAAAAAAAAGACCAAGTTCTACTAAAGCATTAACATACCGACTTCTTATCTATAAACTTTATTTTGAAATAAGTTCACCAATTTTTCCTATAATCCCAGAAATTTGATCTAAAGGATCTTTCTTTAACGACAATAGGATGAATTTATCTCCTCGAAAACCGAGGTAGAAATTGTACAATTAAAAATCCTTAAAACTCTCCTTCCGAGGTATATAAGTACTTCATATCATATATGAAATAAAAAATTTTTCTACCCTAAAAGTTCCTCTCTTAATTTAAAGTCATATAAATGAGCTTTTAATAGAAACCTTAAAACCGTTATAATTCTTTAAGGATGTACATGTGTTTAAAATGAAAATTCTGTTTTCAAATTTTAAATCTTCCTTCCAATATCTTCGTCGCATAGAATCAAAGGATATTCTATACAAACGCCTTTCTCTCCTCTACAAAAAAAAATGGTACTCGCTAGAAGTCCAACCCGAATCAGGGATGAAGCTAGAAAAGCCTCTTAAGAGCTTGATGAGGCTTTTCTCGATTGCTGCTTTTGCCATATGGAAACCCCGATGATAACCCGAGCTAGTACTACGATAAGAAATCCATGAAAATGCACCCAAGCTATATGTCAAGGAGGAGAAACCCGAAGAAGAATACCTCGAGAAAAGAGTTGATAATTCACATCATGACCAATCAAGTCAAACTCCAATGGGCTACCCAATGGTTGGTTGGACTAACTAGACTCAAGGAGAATCATCCCATCAACAAGAAATTTTTCAATTAAGGAACCCATCTTCAATCAGTGGCCCAAATCCGCCAATCATTCGTCAACCAAATTACGACTATATCCTCCAATGTAAGGAAGTGTGGTCGGAAGAAATAAGGTCCTACTAGAATGTGGACATTCCTCCCCTGAAGGCGTCCATCCAAACCGAAGCCGTTACATGAACTATAATCTCTCAGAGAGGCGTAAAGAAGGCTGGCTAAACAGACAAATGGGCGAACAAGATGAACAGTTCCAAGTCGAAGACCAACTAAGCGAACTTCGCGCAAGGAATGTGTATTGTCGCAGACAGATTGAGCAGACCAACTTAGTGTTGGAGAATGAGAACGGGATTCTTGATGAGAACCTCTTTGACGACAGTTTCCTCGATAAGTATAGTTACCCCGACCGTTCTTATGCTTTGTCTTAAGCCGTACTTTTCGTTTTAAAGGAGCAAGCTAGTCCACTCCTCTCGACTTTCGTTTTGTCTCTGTAAAGTCGAGTCAACACTATTTCCTTTCAGTCCCTAGTATAATGGCTTATTATATAAAGCCTTTGTAATCCGTTCCATAAGAGTTCTAATAAAAAGTTTTCCCCCTTCTCTAAACTTACACGTCATTTATTGCCTATACTTGGAAGTTAACAAAAACAACTATATCCTTCTACAAATATAGAATTACGGTTATCCTATATGAATGTCGATCGTTAGCCATTTACAGAAATTGGTAGTAATGAAAACTAAGTTCATGCGCATTGGGAATGAGAAGAAGTCATGCCAACTAAAGGTAATACTTATGTTCCAATAAGAGCCAAACTTATTGAGCCAGTGACTTATGGGAAGATAGAATTTTCCAAAGAGGACACCGAGGAAGGCTTAGTCAACCAAGGATCTAACATGTCTCCATCTAGCCAGATCTCGAAACAGATTATCAAGAGGTATGTGGGGGGACAAACAATGGTCTAATGATAAAGGAGTGGTCGAGAATTCTGACCAATGAAGAATATAATAAACGGGTGTACCTACAAGAAGTAGTGATTATCTCAATCAACATATGGAATCTTGGTATGATATCTAATGTTTGTCAATCGAATAAACAAACCATAATAGGACTATGTGAAAAAGCCACATCAAGAACTTTTCTTCTCCACCACTTTGATAAGCCGACCCGACGATAAGATGAAGTTAGAAAGGAAGTTGCTAGGACCAAGATTTTTTTTGGAATTGGATTGTAAGTTCTCTAAGTTACCCCAGTAGGCCTAACAGGCCTTAAGGTTGCTTCATTACTAAGACAGTTTGTGGACACATGTCCCGATTTGTCGCATTTGAAGTAGTTACCTAGGCCATCTTTGATGTTATTTCCATCCGTTGATTCCATTATTAGGATGCCTAGTTCGTTACACCTTACTATAACCGCGATTCCTTCCTTAAACGAGATTATGTCATGGAACCAACCTCTTGATGATATTTCAATAAAGCAAATACTTTTCCTTCGATAACCCAAGTGCCTACTTTATCTCCGAATGAATGACAATTGTTTGGGAAACATTCGTCGATTTTTATCTTCAATGGTAAAACCGCAAGGAACCAACAACAGAGTTCCCCTGAATAGTATTCAAGTTCGAGCACGAATGATGGTTGAAAGAGTTTCCAAATAAAAAGCAAGAACATCGTCGTGTAATGGACCGTACGCCGATATTGTTGGATGATGTGACAAAAGTTGCATTAAGAAGTCCATCAATATAAGTGATGCCAGAAGCAATCTCTTTTGTTCCACCAAAAGAAGCAAGCAGAATTAGAACTGACCAAGCTGCAAATAAGAACTACAAATGACGCCATACTTCACCGCAAGTAAAGGTGTTTAGCCTTACAAGGATATTATAGACATTAGCGTCAAAGAAGACGATGTCAGCAAAGGAACTAAAAGTTGACCACAACTAGTTCTCCTAAGTGGAAAGATTTAAGAAGTAATCTTTGCACCGAAGCAAAAGGGTGTATAGTATCACTCTACAAATCGGAAAGGAGTTAGCCAATAGTGAGAGAATTATAGTCAAGCCAACATCTCATGCTGAGCTTGGAAAAGTTAAGACTGATATGATGAATCGTTCCTCTCTTATGGTATGAGAGATGAGAGACTTAATGATCTCTTAGACCCTAAAGGTTAAAGGACTAAGTAGGTCGAGAAGAAGGCCACGCAGTTTAACCAATTATTGCATTACGCACGATATGAAGTTTCCCCTTAAGCCCAAATAGTATCCCGTCATAAGTGGATAAGTTCAACCCCCAAGCCATGGAGAAGATCAACAATAGACGCAAGGAGCAAATAGAATAGCTTATCCTTCCTCGTGTAATCTAAGTAGGTCCAAACAAGGGCACTTGTGACATATATCGTAGGGTTGTCATTAGAATTTCAACCTCGGTTATAATCAAAGCATACTTGAATAATTCCAATATTATTATCAACTATCTTCTTTCGCAAAGTGTTATACTTTGAACTCTGCTATGCTATCATAGCCGTCCTGATGATGTTCGTTGGTACTTTCCTTACGAAAGCACTATTTCAAACGCTTAGTTTCGATTAATAGATTACGTAAGTTACTCCATCTTTTCTAATGCGAATTTCTCCCACCTCTGCAGGAAATATTTTCATTTCGCGTTGCGTTGTCAAACTACAATAGTTAATATCATGAGAATAAATAACCAAACATTTTAAGTATATGGTTCACAGTGGCGAATAAGGATGAATTTCTATCTCCCATCTTGATCACATGGTTGAGGTAGAATTTCAGGTCTTATTCCTGTGAATACATATTAAGGAGTTATGTTGGATATAGTTTCCCGATGCTGATCACATTGGTGGAATGAAACCACTTATTCCTTCGAATTCCACCTTGTTTAATAAAAACTACTTTCTTATAAGAATTAAAACGTATAGTATAGGAGTACGCTCGAACCACTTCTCAGTAGTATATTATATTCGAATACGACATCGTATAGATGATTACTTCCTCTAGTGTTGTAACCATCGCCTTTCCCAATAGTAACTTCTTTAGAAACCGTAATTCGACATTCTTCTTCTAAGGCATGGCCCTCTCATATTCAAACATCGATTCTGTCTCAAAAGTTTATTTAATATCCATCTTAAAAGAGTTCTTCCGCAATAACTCTATTCTAGAAGTATAGAATGGTGCAGTCATTTCTTACTCGCTTCCTAGAAACATTTACGTGCTCGTTTTAATTAGAATGCTTATTCTATAAGCAGTCCAACTTTTATGTTGGGAAGATAGACCCAGAACATCCGTAGGTATGACTCAAGCTAAAGGATAAAACCGCTTGACCCCCGCCTACTTCAATAGTATGACCAATCGAATTTTCATTCCTCTCCCTCGTTTTCGTTAAACCACATAAGTTCAAATGTGAGGATCTTTCTAAGGAATACTAATTTAACGATTCCTTAAAAAAAAGGTACAATAGTAATTCTTCTACTTGTACAATCATCTTAACTAAAGAACGAAATGTTCTTTAAGCGGGTACTAGACCCTTTGTTGTTTCCTCACAGTAGTGAGTGTAGTAGCTTTCCGTGTTAACCTTGTACCGCCCTAAGTCTTTTCTAGTTTCGGGGACGAAACTAATTTTTAAGGGGGTACTATTGTAATATCCGCTAAAATTCTAAAAAAATAAAATGGATATTTATCCCAATAATTTTTTTTCTCTCTAAAATAGAGAAGTTAATAAACTTTATAATTTCATATTATATTATGAAACGTTACAAAAGGTTACTACAATGACAATGAAGAATTTAATTAAATATATTATGCAAGTCGAATATCTATTTAAATATTTGCTCTTAAAAGAGAATTTAATTATTTTTATAATTATCTTAATAAATTATAAAAATTTTATAAATATAATATCCGCAATATTTCAAGGTTTGTAAAACCATTATAATATAATATTATAATCCTTTCTCCATATAAAAGAGAATTCATAATATAATTTATAACCCTTCTTCTCTATAAAAAGAGATTTTAAATAAATTAAATAAATAAAACCAAGAATGTATTATAAGGGTTATGAAGGAATAAAAGCATTCAAATAAAAATAATGCTTTAATAATTTCGAAATTTATTAAATAAAATAAAGGTACAACAAGCTAATAATAGCACAATGAAAAATTAATAAAAAGAAGGCAAGAGCCGGGACTTGAACCCGAGACCTCTTGCAACCCCTCTCACACGCCCTTTCCCATAATCCGCTAAGCCATTGTGACTTTTTATTCTTTCTACTCAACATTTTATTGTTAGACCATTTTTATCTTCTTCTTCCCTAATTGCCAAATCAATTGTATGATTGATTTGACGTATATTCAAACCCCTTGTTTCTACCCATTGTTTCCACCTCCGTTCTTGCTTGCAAAACCACCATACTTGCATCATCATATGTCATCTTCAACCAACACAAATCTCACCAATCCATGTCTTCCTCCTTCCACATTGGTCATATTCTTCAATGGTGGATCAAGAGAAGCATAATTTGTGCCTATTTTAAAGGATGAAATCTCATTGTAAAATTCAAACACAAAGCTCTCTTTCTCCTCTTCAAATTCATCCAAAATAAAGGCCAATTCCCACATTTTTATTCATGTCTCAAATCTGATTTATTTCACAAAAAAATCCCCAAACCCTTGTTTTGGCCACCAACACCACCAAACCAACGCAACCACCTTGCCGGACCACCGGAGGACCCGCGGGCCGTCGCCCACCGCCAGGAGGGCCGCCGTCCAGCCTCCACCGTTGGCGCCTTGCTTGCCCTGAAGTCCGTCGTTCACGTCCTGAACTTCTCTGGTGATACACGTGAAAGAATGAGAAAGAAGAAACAAGTTTGGGCCTTTGTTTGATTTTTGGGCTGTAGCAAAAATTAAAAGAATAGGCCCAATACTCTTTTTAAGCCCATCAGAAATTTTATGAAGGAAAAATAGAAGGAGCTTAGCCCAAAAATCCGCACGTCTCGTTTTACGTGTCCAATCCTGTTCCGTTTTCACTCGGTATAATTTCACGACTCATAATTTATCTACTATCTATTTTAAAATTATTTTTTTCATATAAATAATATTTGTTTAAAATAACTTGAATAAATATTACCTTGGGCTACTAAAAAGGAATTTATGGAATAAATTCTATTTGCATGCCCATCTAGGAATAATATAATTTTGATAAATAATATATGAATTTTCTATAATGTCAATATTCATAAGAATGTTTTTAAGGATATTGGATTAAATATGGGAGAAATATTAACTTAAGCATCTTTTTCGCTTTATTATAAACTAAGTAACTTGAAATAAATGAAACAAATAAAATAAGGTTTTTATTAATAAGAAATGCCCATGCATGTTAACTTAGTCCTTTTAGGTTATTAAATAAGTTAGAAAGAAATCAAATAAGGATTTAATTTAAATAAAATATTATGTTGGAGATCTTGTTAGTTGAGGTAGAGAAACAAATTAAATTACTATGGTAAATATAATTCTACAAAAAGAAAAATACTTAAATTGTTATTGCATGTTAATATATATACTAGACATGTGATAATTATAATATTACAAGATTCTTACAAAAAGATTACTTTATAAAAATTACTAGCATATGAAAAATAATTCTTAATACTAAGGATATCTCTTTTATAATGAAATATGATTTATATAGGATAATGTTGCATGTCCTTAGTTATAGAGAGATTAAAAATATTTGAAACTATTGTTAATGATAATGAACATATTATTTAAAGTTTCCATGTCCATAAAAGTGTAGAGAATATCATGTCATATGATTTTTTTTAATTATAATAGTGATAGATATATTAAATAAGTCATTACCTAATAAAAATGTAAAAATAGCATACCTTCAAGTGTGGTAGTACTACAAGGTGTAAGCTTTTATAATATGATAGATGTGACTATAAAGAGATATATGTTATTATATGGTTTTAGTTACAATATATGTTAGTGTGGATAAAATAACTAGGACATATTTTAATGACAATAAAATTGTAGAGAACCCTTATAAAAATATTATTATTACAAAGATTGTAGTCATGGACTATAGTTGACATTAGATATTGATTTTTTAATATTGATAATAATTATATTACTAAAGTCATCATGTGAGAAAAATATTAATTTAATAATCTCTAAGTGTAGAGAATTATTGCAAGACATAAGTTCTAAATTAGATATAAGAAGTATGACCTTATAATAATTTTTATGATATTATATAGTTACAAGGATTGTTTGCATGAAAAGAAATAATTAAGATATGGGAAAGATATTATTTTATAACCTAAAATATTACAATAATGGACTATAAGTATGAAGTAGAATATTTATAAGCCATGATTATATATTTAAGCCATGATCATATATTTTATAAGTCATATAATGAGAAAAGAAATATAAGAGTCCGATTCAGGTGAGAATGGGCGCCCAGGTGCGAAATAAGAAAGAACAAGAGCCGTTGGATCAAGAAAAATTATAGGCGCTGATCATTTCACTTAAAAGGGGAAAAAACGGCACGGGCGAATTATTGGCGAATTATTCGCGTATTTTTGAAAAAAAACGGCCCAGATTTGTTCATCAACATTGTGGATTTGTTCATCAGTATTGTGGATTTGTTCATCAACACTTTGGATTTGTTCATTGGTTTTGACATATTTGTTCATTGGTTTTGGCATTTTTGTTCATCGGTTTTGTGCATATTTGTTCATTTGTAACATCAATTTGTTCATTAATTTAGGCATATTTGTTCATTGATATATGCATATTTGTTCATTGTTATATTCATATTTGTTCATTGGTTTTGACATATTTGTTCATCGGTTTGTGCATATTTGTTTATTAGTAACATCAATTTGTTCATAAACAATGTGGATTTGTTCATCAACATTGTGGATTTGTTCATTGCTATATACATATTTGTTCATTGGTTTTGACATATTTGTTCATCAATATTGTGGATTTGTTCATCAGTATTGTGGATTTGTTCATCAATAATGTGGATTTGTTCATCAGTATTGTGGATTTGTTCATCAACAATGTGGATTTGTTCATCAACATTGTGGATTTGTTCATTGTTATATTCATATTTGTTCATTGATTTCTTATGCACAAATGCTAGTTTCTGATGAACAAATGTTAGTTTCTTATGCACAAAATGCTAGTTTCTGATGAACAAATGTTAGTTTCTTATGCACAAAATGCTATTTTGTGATGAACAAATGTTAGTTTCTGATGAACAAATGCTAGTTTCTGATGAACAAATGCTAGTTTCTTATGCACAAATGTTATTTGTGATGAACAAATGCTAGTTTCTGATGAACAAATGCTATTTTGTGATGAACAAATGCTAGTTTCTTATGCACAAATGCTAGTTTCTGATGAACAAATGTTAGTTTCTTATGCACAAAATGCTATTTTGTGATGAACAAATGCTAGTTTATGATGAACAAATGCTAGTTTGTGATGAACAAATCGCTATTTCTTATGAACAAATCGCTATTTCTAATGAACAAACTGGGCGCGTCTCATAAAAACGTATTTTTCGAAAAATTCGTGAATAATTCGGGAAAAATTCGTCCGTGTCGTATTTTATTGAAAAATACGCGAATAATACGGGAAAAATTCGCCCGTGCCGTTTTTTATTTTTTTAAATGAATGTTTAATCAGGGACGTTGATTTTTTGGAATGGACGATCGAGATTTATTCTTATTTCGCACCTAGGCGCCCATTCGCACGTGACTCTTTTTCTATTTAATATATGTTAAATTTAGGAAGTTACCTTATAAAGAAAAATAGAAAGTCCTAATTATGGAAACTTCCAAGAAAAATAGATTATAAGTCTATGAGCTTTATTTTATGTGAATTAAATAATTAAATAAAATTCTACTAAGAGAATATTATTAATAACATATTCTTGGTGAGGGAAATATTACTTCAAAATCATTAAGGAATTTAAAAGTAATATTTTAATTAAAATGAGTTTGTAAAAAGGTTAAAATAGATTTCTTATAATGTAAGGAGAATTTGTACTTTTAAAAGAAAAATACTTTTTAGGCAAAGTATAGTATTTTATGAAATTATACTTGCTTAATTATATTAAGGAAATAGCAAATAAAGTTAAAAAGGATTATTTTAATAATATTGAATAAAGATTTTTATGGAATAAAAAGGATATTACAAAATCAAAATAATAATGAAGGAATATTATTATTTTAAATAATCTTCTAAATTATTATCATAATAATTTAGAATTCCATTTCTATTATATAAAGTATTATAAGAGAGAATCCAAGTTAAGAAGAATCCGTATTTAAAATCCGCTCGTAAATTCCATGTCATTAGGTCGAGATTCGCGCTCGAAGTTGCGAACCAAATATTCCGTCAAGAATCGATAGTATACGCGTGTAAGCTAAGGCAAGTGGAATTTCCCATTGTGACCTTTATATCCTGTTTTCGTGAAATTCTCGATGATGGGAACAAAATTGTGTGCTAAATAATGAATGAACCTATGAAATATCGATTGTTAGATATAACGACCTTTGTTAGTATAGTTCGCTATTATTATCTCATAGGACTATTTATGCTAGTGTGTTGTGGCCTTTGATTGTTTATGGTCTCGTTCAGAGATCAACGTTGAACGATATAGTAAGGGGCGCGGAATAGCCAACGCCTCTATATAATCTTACTAAGTCGTAAGTGTCTACGTGTTTGAAGTACGACTTTCGGGATCATGATCCCATCCGCTCCGATTGCAAGGAAGGATGAGCGCACTCTAGCTAAGTGCTGGGAAACCGAGTTTTTCCCTTGGTGGATCGGGCCATCCGAGTCCCACCTCTTTCTATTAAAAATCATTAATGAAACCGAATACTTTTTCATCACTAGTGCCCAATGCACATTTAAGATACCAAAACCGGACCGGTCTCAAATGATCGATCCGGCTCTCGGTCCGCTCAGGGCGCGAGAGGTTTTTAACTTGTGTGAATTAATAACGTTCCCAACATACTTTCGATTCTAAAGAAGTCTACAATCTAGTAGCTCTTCTCTCGTTTATCGAGCTATCTCCGCTTAAGATATGCTCTCCTTCGTACTATTTAAGCCCCACATAAATAAGCCTCATCGTAAACACAACCCTATTATCTCCTTCGATAAGACTTGAAATTACCAAAATACCCTCGGGAAGTTCCATTCCCGCTTGCTTAGTCTCCTAGACTAATTCTTCTTTTCCGCATGTTTGCCTGACATTCTCTCGCCCTTCGCGAATTATGTCAGAATCTAGGAATCCCAACAAGGCGTGAAGTGAAGACGAAGGAAGAACGAGGATTTTCAAGATGTACTTCTTATCTCATTTCGTTTTAGATTCATTATGTTTCAAGAACAAGCCGGTTTCGCATTTCAATTCCGAACAACTATGTGTTTGAAGGCAATGTAAGTTGTTTTGTACAAACAAAGTCTCCTTCGGGAGCACCTTTTCTATTATATGAATTATGTTTATTTCGCACTATTATTGTTCTATATCATTCTAAAAGCCTTGGGTGACTTTGGACGGTAAAGTCCGAGGTCACTGGCGGTAATACCCTATGTTGTAAAATAGGGGTGTTACAGAGCTTTGGGGTGTCATCAATGGGTTGCAGTTAGCTTGGGATTATGGAGCTCGTCAGGTGATTCTGGAATCGGATTCTCAACTTGTCATCCAATTATTAGGCAAGAAGTTGAATAAGAGTCACCCTCTTTTCATCATGGTTAGTAAATGCTAAGGATTGATTAGTATGAATTGGTCTATCCAGTTCCGTCATGTATATCGAGAGGCGCATACCGTTGCGGATCGCCTCGTGTCTTGTGCTTTCAATTTCCAGGTAGGTTTCCATGTTTTGCTTGCCCCGCCTGAGGGGATTACTTTACTGTTGCTTGATGATGTAAGGGGTCGGGCTATCCCCAGTTTGCTGATTACTTAGCCCTTTTTCTTTTATTAATAAAACGCCCCCTTGAGGGGCCGGAGAGTGTCGCCTCTCCTTCCACCAAAAAAAAGAACTATAATATATTAATCACATGCGCTGGTCCCGTCCAACGGACGGGAATTAGCCCTCTAGTTTCCCTTTAAAATTATTATCCACCTCATTAAAAGACTTGTGATATTTGGTTCCTCAATGTCTCCTATAAAAGGGTGATATATACGCATTTATTCACATCATCAATCAATTGTTCAATAGGTCTCAATTCATATAATTGAAATATTCAATCAAACATTTCTAAAAATCCACACGTTATTCGCATGTTGTTATTGGGATTTTTTTTTTTGGTCATTGCCACCCTAGTTCAGCGGAGAGCTTTGCTCCATCAAACGCCTACATCTAGAGTTCGAGTCTCGCGAGGGCCCCTTTTATTTTGGGTGGGATCTGCTCTTCCAACAAGTTTATTTCTCCTCCACTGAGAATCGAACACTCGATCTCAACGAAGGAAAGCGTAGCCCCTCCCACTACGCTACATGCTTGTTGGTTTGTTATTGGGATTTGTTATAGCTTGCGTGAGGAACTCTCTCCCGGTCTCCCATTTTATAAACTCGCATTTGAATGAACTCAGCGGGACCACTGCGCTGGCCGAATGGACTCCGGTTTTTGACTTCTCATCTTTTCCATTCCTCCTCTTTCTCTCTTCTCCCTCTCCTTATTAATTTACACCCGGAACAGGGAAAATATGCTTGTCTTCTGGGTAAGAATCTCTTACTTCCTGCACATTTCTAACTCTTTGTCTTTTATTTTCCCCTAATTTGTTTCAATGTCCGTTGTTGAGGCGGATGAATCCGTTCTAGGGTTTCTCACGATCAATTGTTCATTTCTTTCACTTTAGGGCTAATTTGCTCCGCAGTTTAACGGGCTATCACGTTCTTTGAATTTATTTGTTTATTTATCTGTGTTTTTGTAGCACGGTCTGTTTAGCTTCCTAGTGGGTTTTGATTTTTCACAGTATTGAAAATTTTGTGGCGTGCTAAAATTTTGTCTGTGTCTCCGCGCGTGAGGTCATCTATTTTCTTTAGTTTATCTCGGAGATGCTGATTATGACTTTCATTATTGTTTAGGATTAAGTGGTTATAACTCTGTCGAAGTATGGCTATGACGGGATTATTGCAGTTTACTCCAGGATTGGGAATTTCCAGGAACCAGAAATATGGTAAACAGCACAAGGTGGGGAATTATGTAATGTCTTCAATGTAATATTCGGATTTTGTTTAATCCTTATAATGTTTGTACTAATTGTGTTTTTTTTTAATTTGTCAGTGTTGTTGCTTTAGGAGAGTGAAATTGCATTTGCCGGCTACCAAGTTATCTTCTCTAACTAAAGTATGGTTTCTGTCTTGTTGATTACTGAGCTTTTGCCACTACACAGTGTACTGATGGATAAGGTTTTCATTGTTCAAGAATCTTTTTGTTATTTGGGCAATATAATGTATTTCCCCCCGTTTGGTAAACATAGAAAGTTAAATAATGAACATAACACTGGTCAACAGGGCTATGTCCAAAAGAATTGCATTTCCTGGGAAGTAAACTGCAAATCAATCAAGGGGATACCGTTAAAGTCTTTTTTTTTATTTGAAGGACAATACATTTTTCGTTTATTTCATTTTAACACAAGAAGTTAGTACATTTATATCCAGCCAAATGGAGTTTAGTGCTTATAGGGTTGAAACAATTAAAATATGGAAGAAGAAAGTCTATCAATTGTGAGGAGGTCCTTGAATTTCAGTTTTCAGATCCCTATTATACCTAATGCAAATTCTTAGCTATATTTTGGCCATGGGAGATTTCAACTTTATACATTTTAGTCATGTTATGCTCATCATCTGGAATTGCAATTTTTTCTTTAGCGTTAACTGAGCACCAAGTATATAGCTGTATATTTTCTCTTAAGGACTTTTGGTATTAACCTCAACTTCTCAATGCTAGTCATCATTCATGGTTAAAGTAATTCCTAATAGCCTAATTATTGCAAGCCTTTCTTCATTTCTTACATGTACAGGGACAAGATTTGTTTACTCTTCAACTCTCAGAGAGCTTAAAGACACCGATACGCTCCATCCCTCTCCGTTACAATGCTTTGCTTAGTTGCTCTTCCCTTCTATCAAAATCAAATATTACAAACTCTTCCATGAAGACTGTTACAACTGCACTGACAAGGTAACCTTTTATATTAACTTTAGCTCTAGTTTTAGCCTGCTCTTGCAGCCTGGCTTGCTCATTGATTGATTTAATTCTTTGTACTTGACTAGTTGTTTCTTACCATCAAGAAGACTAGATTCTTGAATGGCCTAACTGGAGTGCAAAAATAAGTTGCTTGTGCTAAATGTGGGTACTCTAAAATATGTCCTGCGTTTTAGTAATCATGAAATGATCTTCAGAAGAAGTGAGTGCCTGGATACAGATTTTTCGATGAGGAACAGGATCTGCCTTATTTATGTGTTTTTCTATGTCAAGTGCCATTCATCACAACCTGCATGAAGTATTTTAAGCACCTGTAATGTCAATAGGCTATTTGACCATAATGAACAAAAACATTTTAATAAGTTCTGATTGATGATGAACACAGTGTATGATTTGATTTATTGCATGTTTTGTTCATGTCTTATTTCTTTTTTGGTTGTGTTTTTTTTATAGGGCTTGTAATTTTCTGCAAGGCAGTCCTTCCACTATCAAGTTATTTACTGCAATTGGCGTTGTCGTATTTACACTTTGGGGTGTAGGGCCACTTTTGCGAAGCAGCAGAAATTTCTTTCTACATGTAAGCTGACTTTCTGCTGCTGCAGTCATGAAGTTTCAACAGCATTAGATGACATGCATGCGCACACAAAAAGTAGATGAAGATTGTTCTCGAGTCTTTTTTCATATACATATCATCCAATAGTCTTACTTGACATTTTACTTTTAGTTATTCCAATAGTCTTACTTGACATTTTACTTTTAATTTATTGGGGCACATCCTCATGCTCATTGGCTTTTATACATTGCCTTTGAGATGGATTTAGTCCATATATCATTTTTGATGCATTCTAACTAAATTCAGTTATTATTGTCACATAGCTGAATTTCAGTTTTTCTATGGTCTATCGGGCGTACCCCTTTCCCTTGGGCAGGGATACCCCCATCTTGACCCCAGATTCTGCTGTAGCGGAGCCTCACTGGGTCAATGATGATGATGATGATGATGATGGTGTCAAATTTATCATTTCTTTTGTGCACATGGGTGGGTGGTTGGGCAGGCAGGCATGGCTATTGGTATCAGTGTAGACAAATGGGAGCAGTTGTGGATATTGCAGTTTTAGTTATTTGCAACTGTGTTTGACAGATTTTTAACTAATTCAAATACGCAGAAGAACGACAACAATTGGAGGAAAAGTACTACTAATCATGTTTTGACCTCCTACCTTCAACCTGCTCTTCTTTGGACAGGAGTGATGCTCATCTGCAGGTAATTGCTTTGCTAACATGCTCTTTTCAGAGGAATCAAGATGATTTAATTGCTTGCCTTGCTTGTTATTTCACCTCTGAGGAAGAACAGTGGTTATTTGATGTATTTTTTATGCCGTAATTTTACTGTTACAGAGCACTGGATCCAGTTGTTATGCCAACTGAAGCTAGCCATCTTGTTAAGCAACGGCTTTTAACCTTTGTGAGATCGTTGTCAACAGTGTTGTCATTTGCCTATTCCTTATCATGGTTTGTATTTTTCTCCTGTACGAGGTGGCTTTGTTTACATTATATCAGGAACTGGTGACTGCAGATACTATTTTGTGGTTAAAACAAAATCAAAACAAAAAAATTGGCTCTGTTTTTTTGGTTGCTTACAGGCAGAGTTCTTTATTTATTGATTCGATTATCTTGCCTTGTCCGTAACCACAGTTTTTTCCTTGATATTTTTTCATCTTATTGATTTGCATCTTCAGTTCAATTCTTTTTACATGGTTAATTCTTAATGCAGTGCAATTCAACAGGCTCAGAAATTCTTCATCCAGACATCAGACCCCTCTAATGCCGGAAATGTATGCTTCTGTATTTATATATATATCAAATGTTCTTAAGCAGTAAGAACAATTACTTCTAAAACATTTTTTAGAGCATGGAATGTTTTTTTTAAGTGGCCTTGTCAAGATTATGTGCAATACTCTCGAAGCTTAAAGATGGTCAACTAGGTGGACTTGACTGCAATTAGTCTGTGGTCTCTCTTCCTGCCCTTGGCTATTGACATGCATATAGGCTGAAGACAGTCATAGAAACTCTGCTTTTACTTTTTTCAGGTTTTTTTTTTCCATTGCTCTTCTTACAAGGAAATTCTATATTTTTCCCCGCACACATTGATTCTGTTTCCTATTGTTTTCTTAGATGAAAAGCATTGGTTTATCTTTTTTCTATTAACTTTCATTTACTGGCAAACTAATCTACTTCGCAGATGGGCTTCCATTTTGCTGGGAAAGCTGTGTATACTGCAGTATGGGTTGCTGCAGTCTCGTTATTTATGGAGTTACTAGGTTTCTCTACCCAAAAATTGCTTACTGCTGGGGGTCTTGGGACTGTATTACTTACACTTGCGGGACGTGAGGTATGTTGCTACCTCAGAAAGTATTTCTTCAATCTAGAATTTCATGCCCAAGTTATGAAATAATGTGCATGATTTGTGAATCACTTTTTTGTTCCATCTAATACCAGATATTCACAAATTTCCTTTCAAGTGCAATGATCCATGCAACACGGCCTTTTATGATGAATGAGTGGATTCAGACCAGGATTGAAGGCTATGAAGTTTCTGGATTTGTTGAGGTTAGTAGTTGTTTAAAATCTGTTACTGTCAATAAGAACCGTGGAAGCAAAATTTCTATGTAAGAATACTTATTGATAAACTTTTCGCAGAAACAAATGCAGTTTTTTAGTGTCTTTATGTTAATGTGCGTTCATGAATTTGGAATACTGTATACTAGGAATTGTACTTTATTGTATCACTTTATTTTATTGTGATGCATATGTTATTACATCTGTCTTTGAGTGAAGCATGTTGGATGGTGGTCACCAACAATTATAAGAGGTGAAGATCGTGAAGCAGTTCATATCCCAAATCACAAGTTCACAGTGAATGTTGTGAGAAATCTCAGTCAAAAAACTCATTGGCGTATCAAAACCCATCTTGCAGTTAGTCACTTAGATGTCAATAAGATTAATGTGGGTAGTCTTCAAATCTCTAGAACACTGGTAAATGGTAATCATATTCAGATCTCTTCCTTCTGAGAATTTTATACACACCTGCTTCCTCTGCAGAATATTGTTGCTGATATGCGCAAGGTATTGGCCAAGAATCCTCAAGTAGAGCAGCAGAAGCTACACAGACGAGTATTTTTGGACAATGTTGATCCTGAAAACCAAGCACTTTTAGTAAGTACTTTACCACATATAGAATTGAATGGAAATGATTCTTGAGAGGTTTGAATAGCAGTCTCGAAATTTTGTGATCACCAAAATTGTTGCAAATTGCTAATTAACAATGAATAGTAATGATGTTTGAGCTCAAAAGAGATCATGGAAAAATGGCTTAACCTTTTTTTTTTTTTTGTATATAGCTTTGTTTTTGTTGCCTGTTGTTTCTTTTCCTCTAACTTGTTCTTTGTTACAGATTTTGGTATCCTGTTTTGTGAAGACTTCACATCATGAGGAATACCTTTGCGTCAAGGTAATAAAACCAATCCTTTGACATCAACTCCTTTTAAAAGAATTAGCTTAAGATTAGTAATGCACTAATTTCTGTCTTTTGACATGATTATCGATGGTGATTAGTGAGTTTTATGTTTTCCATATAATATTCACACATATTAGTATGAGAAAAGGCCAGTTTCATCAAGTTTTTTTTGGGGGGGTTACAGGAAACTATACTGTTGGATCTTCTCAGAGTCATCAGTCATCACGGCGCTCGACTTGCTACTCCAATCCGCTCTATTCAGAGAGTAAACATCGACGCAGATATGGACAACATTCCATTTTCTCGTGGTGGAGCATCTGTAAGTCGCCCTTTCTTGCTAATTGAACCATCAAACAAGATTAATGGTGAAGAAAAGGTAAAACCTCCTCGGTCCACACAATCAACGTCTGAATCTAAGACTAAAGAAGCAACAAATTCTGGTACCAAAGGAGAATCTTCAAATAATACTGACAAGGACATTAAGGTTGGAGATATAGTTGTAAAAGCTCCAACTACTAATTCAGATAAAAAATCAGCCCAAGATGAAGCGGTGCAAAGCACTAAGGTTGATGGCTTCAACTCGTTAGAATCTAGCGCTGAAAAATCAAATGGACCCTCTTCTACAATTCCTCAATTAGAACAACAGAATGAGAAGCCTACAAAGGCAGGGCCTCCTCTGGAAGACAACATTTTTCTTGAAGTCGCCTTGGAAGGTTCCAAAAGAACTCTTCCGATTCACGACGAACACCCAGATTTGCCTCCACCTGTTGAGGCAAAGGAAGCAGCTGCAAATCAGAGCTCAAGTGGAAATGGAAAGGGAAATCCTGCTTCTGTAGAGGATGATAAGGACAAGTGAAAGTAGAGCCTATAATTTTATATCATACAGCATTTTAGTTAATGTGATTTATTAGGGCATTGTTTGGTATTAATATTCTGCTAATCATTGGTGTGCGTTTTTATTCTTCACCAGTGAGCAATGCTTGGCATCTTTGTACAAACATGAATTGCAACTATTAATGATTCTGTCTAGAAAGAGGGGAATATTGACTGTACAAACATGAATTGCAACTCTTAATTGATTTTGAAGTATCTCGATTACAGTTTTTTCATTCAATCATGAGGTTTATTTACAGATTACAAAATCGATTTTCCATGTTTATGTGGGACTTTGCCTTTTAAGTCCCTGACCAAGCTTTAGCATTTTTTTTTGTTTATTATTTGGGGAAAGTTCATTTAACCACCCTTTTATTTTAAAAGTTAAAAAACCAACCCTTTATTACATTTTCTTAACAAACAACCACCCTCAAATAATTTCCGTCTTTAAATCTGTCAACTTGTGACTTAAATAATTCGAATTTCCCCTGATTGTAAAAAAGAGGTGTCTTCTTCCTTTTGCTTTCAATTGAACGATGGGTCTTCTTTAATTCTTGAAGCCTTTGCCAATTCCTCTACTCCCCCTTCCAATCTCCTCCGTCAATTCCATTCTCCATCCCGTTGCTATTCTTCAGTCTTCTTCCCCGCCAGATCCGCCCACCAAGCAAAGCTCGCCGATGTCGAAGACCCCCGGAAACCAAGATCGTGCTTCGAATTGGGGAAAGGTCCTTCGGCTACGCTTTATGGAGTAGCTTGCACAATCAGTGACATTGATTTCGTTAGCCCGATACGTCGGCCCATAGTAGCAGGTGACAAGGTTCGGGCCCCTTGCGGAACGTGCAATCTCTTCTTTGGCTGCCTTCCCCATCTTCTCCCTCATTGTGCCACTTCTAGCAGTCACCGCTACTTGCGAAGCCGCCGCTTAGCCCCAATCACACATTTAGGCACCGTTTGGCTGGCACTAGAGGGAGCTTTTTTTTTTTCCGCTTCATCTAGCGGAAATTGAAGAAGCTCCTGAGGAGGAGCTTCTTCAATCCGCCCAATATTCCGCTCCCCCTAGCGGAAAACGCTAGCAAAGAAACTAGTGCCGAACGGTGCCTTAGAGGAATGAAAAAATGAATTTTTGCTTTTTGAATAACAGGGGAATGAAGACACATGCATATATTTAACGGAGTTAATAAGGGGTGGCTTTTTATTAACAGAAATGCATGTAACTTTTAAGATAAGGGGTGGTTATATGCAAATGGGTGAATTTAAGGGGTGGTTAAATATAATTTTCTCTTATTATTTTGGATCCAAGCTGTTATAAAGCTTTCCAAAATATTTTTCCACAAACAGCTAATAAAGAGTGATATAAGACAATGATACATTGACACTCAGAATCCGTTTGGCAACACTTATCTAGATGCTTATCAACATCGTTATATGCGTTCAACAATATTTGCTTATTTCAAAAAAAGAACTTATGTTCGATATTTATCTCAAAAAATCTAACACCTCCTAAATAAACAACTTATCTACCCAAAAAATGAACAAGTAAGTGGGGCCGCATAAATAACTTTTGACCCACCCCTACCCCTCACAATATTTTCATTCTCTCGTCTCTCGTCTCTCGTCTCTCGTCTCTCTCCCCCCCCCCCTCCATTATCGGCCTTCCATCACCCATTTTTTTTAGATTTGGAACTCGAGCACAGAAATGGAACTGGACACAAGATGGAGAAAAAGCCCTCGCCGTAAATTGCCTCTCGCTAGCACAACCAAGTCGGTCGGCACCGTGCAACGGTCGCCATTCTCCTCTGGCTGCTGGTGCCCTTTAATTACAATTGGTTCCCTTAGCAGATGCCCTCCTACATATGAAATCATTAACTATTGATCAAGATAAAGCTTAATTAGCATTGAATTCATACAAAACCAAGATTGAATAATCAAAATTATTTTTTTTTATAAGAAAAGAAATTAGGGTGACCACTAACAGGCTAGTGGTTGCCCTAGAGTATCCTGGCGGATGAGGGTAAGGAAACCCGGATCAGCTGCAAGTGGGACGGAGGAGACACGCCTAAACAATCTAGTGATGAAGTCCGCTGTAGAATTGCACTCCCGCACAACGTGAGAAATGCTCCAATCTTGGAAACGAGCCAAAAAGCAGTGGATGTCCCCACGTAGAAACTCAATCTCCCACGGGCAGCGCCAGTCACCGAGTACGGCATTGATCAGCTGCAAACTATCGCCTTCAATCTGGATCCGGGGAATGTCATGTATAGTGGCCTCGAGAAGTCCCTGGCGCAAGGCGATGGTCTTGGATATCAGCACGGACTGTCGACCAATCAGTCCTCCGTCAAAGTGGATGGGAGAGCCACCAGAGTCCCCGAGGATGAACCCAAATGAAGCCACGCCATCTGCATTAACTGCCCCATCAAAATTTAATTTAATAACATCACTTTTAGGTTTTTCCCATTTGGTTTGCTTTCTTCCAACCCGACCCCGTACGCTATGGTTACGTGGTCCAGAGGATGAGGTTGTTTATGCAAGTTTCCAATCTTTAACCTGATTTCGGGCGAATTCAGTGATTTGAACGACACTGGACAAGTTAGTTACGACGTTATGATCAAAGATTCTCTTATTTCTCGAGAACCAGACGCTCCATCAAATGGTGGTGAGGAGTTCAAAATCTTCTTTTGTTGTCATATTCTCCAACACAAGCACAAGCATACAATTTTTCAATTATGCTCTTAGTGGAATTGGAAATTGATCTATCTGCTATGAATTAGGTGTGAAGATCGAAATGGCAAGTTTCTCTACCACTAACTCCTGATCAATTCCAGTTTTCCAATTTTTTTGATCTTTCCAAAACAAATTATTTAGACTTGCTTACTTTATTTAGATTTCTACACTTTTTTGTGCTACAAAAAATGACATAATCTCAAATGACTATTTATACATTCATTTGTTGAGAACAGTTCTGGTGATATTTTGGCTTAGAGTATAAAATAAGAACACATATGAACCGTTAGATTAGAAAAATAGAGGGTAGAGATTAAAATATATCAATTTGGGGAAAAATAAGATAATAAGAAGCGGTGGCATGACTTGTAATTTTGATAAAATTTTAATTCAAGGGACAAAAATATCCCACAAGGCTAATATACCATAATGAAGAACAACGAACGTGGAGAATGTCAACTTCCTCGATCGCTCAATTGATTTCGCCCCCTATCTTGCCTACTCTGGCTTGATTGATGCTTCAAATCAACAATTCTTCATGTGGATTCTTTGTCTGCCATTGTACTTCGTTTAGCCACGAATTTAGTTGACTCGTTCGAGCTCCTTCCATGGATAATTGACGAAGATCACTAATTTCTATTGTTATGTAAGTATTGTTTTGTTTTTCTCCCAATATGAAACTAGTTGGCCGCAGTTTTGTGTTCACCTTTTGGATTCAAGCTTTGTATTTTCATTTTTTCGTCTTAAGGCCTGTATGAGCTTCGCTCTCCGGCCATGGCTATTTTTCCCTCCAACGAGTTCTCTGTTTCAGCTAGAGAGACAAATGCTTTGCATTTATTGCTCACATAGAATTCCAAGTCGTTCCATGTTTAACTTCTCAGTTAATTGAATTCTTCTTTTCCCTTTTAAATTTCAGTTGTGTTCTCTAGTTAGATCTTATAAACTTGTGGAATTTGCTTAAATCTCATTTAAAATTAAATTTGATAGTTAGTCCTAGAATTTGAGGAATCTAGTTATGCACTTGATATAAAATGTTAGAGGTCCCATCTGAATTCGACTTCGATGAGATCATTGAAAATGTTCGAGGCTTGCCCCGAAAGGTATGTTTGAAGTTAGTCGTTCTATCTTTTTTGAAGAATTTAAACAATTTTCTTTGTTCAATTAGGTGCTTGTATGCTTTTAGGGGGCTTGTGGTTGTGTGAATGTGGGCATTGTTATAATGTGTAGTGTGTACTTGACTAATTGTATTGTGCATTTGATGAAGTTCTCATCAACTTTTTGGTTTCTAGATCCTTGAAGGCTTGAACTAGCATAATTAACGTGAAAGAAAGTAATGTGGAATTGGAGATTTTTTTTTATAGAAGGTTGGTGTCATTCTTCATGAACTTTGTGCTGAGTCATTTTCATAGAGAATGGTCAACTTTCATAGCTTCATGACAAGTATTTGCCAATTTAACCTTGACCTCCTTGGTTCTTAAGGATATTTACTTGCAACCTATTCACTCCTTAAATTCCCTAACCCCAATGGAGTTGTGATTGAGATGAAGTATCTAAGTATCTGTGCATTCTCTTATTGCTATTGCTCCCTGTATTTATACTTAAGAAATGTTTCTAATTGAGTTTTACCAGCAACTAGATAAAGATGCTCAAAACTAGTGGTTACTTGAAGATTATCTGTTTGTGTGTGTGTGTGTGTGTGGGGGGGGGGGGGTTATTTATTGATTAAGAACATGTGTTCCTCAACAATGATCTATGCACTTGATGGTCAATCCCACAATGGTTGTTTAAAGATACATTGGTTTTTGCTAAGCACCAATGTAGAGCATCCAAGTCAATGTTTCAGGTTTCATGTAAGTATATTTCTAGGTGGACATAAGCCCTGCATCTTTATTAGTTCTCAACACTAAAGAATGGTTGTATCATCAAAAAAATGATTTGAGAGAATTCCTTGGAGATGGTACTTGTATTTTTATAGCATTATATGTAGGTCACTAGTAATGGTTTGTAGATTAGATATGAATAACTACTCACCGGATAATCCAAAAGAAGGAGTAATTAGAGACTTGAACAAGTGATTGTATTTTGTAATATTTAGATATTGAATTCTCTGTTTTCATTTATAGTTTACTTGTAGATGGAAAAAAGTTCAATTCATGCATTTTAAATCATAGCTTCATGCTATTCTACAGTATGGTTCATCGTACGTCAAAGTTTGGTTCATGCGTTTTTAAGTGTACTTGTTAATTCAATTTGTATTTTTATATTTAAAAGTATAGGTTCCTTGCAATTCAAATGCTTGTTTTATGCTTGTTTAAGCATATGTTAATACTATTGTGTACTTGCTATATATTCAATGCATGCTAATGTATTGAAACGAGTTGAGATAATTCAAATTTCGGTTCATGCATTTTAAAGTATAGGTTCATGCTATTCTGCATTATGGTTCATAGTATGTCAAATTTTAGTTTTACCTTGGAAGCTAGTTTTTTGGAAAGGAGATTCATAATAATTATTCTATTGGTTCATCATTTTGTATGTGTAGGTTCTTAATAAGTGTTTATATAATTTATGTCATTTAGTAGCCTATTAGCTCAAATGGTAGAGCAATGTGTCTATGCACTTCGATGTGGGTTCAAATCCCACATAGGCTATTTTTCATAAAATTCATGTCTTGTGGTTCATTATAGTTCTTCTTTTGGTTCATATTTTTACAAGCTCTAGTTTATAATAATTTATGTTATGGTTCATGTCTTTTAAGTCATACTAGTTGTTATTTCGGTTCATGACATTTATTTATTTGGTTCATATATTTATCAGAAAAGGTTCATAATATTTCATCTAATGGTTCATATCTTTCTGTTCATAATAGTTGATCTATTGGTTCATATCTTTATATTGTTAGGTTCATAAAATTTAACATAATAGTTTGAGTGCATATGCATCAAAACTTCAAGAATTTTATTAGTTCCTTGATAAGAAAAATGATGATAATCTATTCAAATACGAGATCATAATAAATCATACATAGCATAGCAACCACCTCCACGATAATTACCAACATCATGAAATAGTCCTTAAAATTAAAGAAAGATGGAGCATGGAGTATCTCGGAGATTAAATGAGCCTGTATTTTTTGTAGTGGTGCATATGGAGTGATTGTAATTGATCCTTCCTTTAATCATGCAAGGTTCCTTTGGCAAAAAGTTTGTATCACGATGACACGTTGAAGCAATGGAATAATTCTTATCATTTAATGTGGTTCATAAATGTATTGACCACATAACCGAGCATGCCGACAAATTTGACTGGAGTTTGATGAACAACCTACAATGATAAAAGGGAAAAAAAAATTAGCTAATTTAGAAGCAACATGGACACATAAGGAGCAATAAAAATGTGCAAAATACTGTGGTTCTTTTTTTTCATAAAGATTGTCAATGCAGTTCATAACATTACACAGTAAGATTCATTAAAATTGATAATGCGGTTCATGTAAATAACAATGCGCTTCATGTAAATTTTCTAGTCCTTTAATATACTCTCTTATTTATTCCATTCTTTTAATTAGTTAGATTAGGGTTTTTATTATTTTATCAATGTAAATTATTTTTTAATTTAATTCTAAATGAAAATAATATTTAGGGGGTGGAGACTAGAGAACATGGATTGATGGTTACTAGCTATTCCACAAGAAAAGAGAAAAGGAGTTATTAGAAGGTGGTAGTTTAATGATATATTAGTAGCAATCAATAAACCAAGAAAATGAAAAGATCAATAAACAAAGCTTAATAGTAGAAGTAATCAACCACTTACAATTAGTTACGTACGCTCCACACAACAAAATCATTGACTTTATAATTCACACAACAAAAAAGCTATAAAATTTGAATAAAAAAAGAGCATCTATCAGTTCAAGTCCACACCATAATGCAATATTTTTTCCTACAAACCTCTTTAAATCGATGATTTTATAAGGACAGTAGTGCACTAAGTGATCCAATGAAGAACTTGATAGCCATAATGTCATACAACATTCAAGCAATCAAATAAGATTTTAGGTCTGTAGGGGAAAAACATTTAGGTATTTTATCAAACACTTGGTAGTCAATCAAGCAAACATACAAAATCAACCTCTATTTCTAATCAAATCCTTCAAATTGTAATTTAAAAAAATCTTTATTTTGCAATCTCTATTAATTTTATGGCTCTCTTCACCAAAATACATGAACAAAGATGAAAAATCATATCTAAATCCATGAAAACCCATGAACATAGATTAAAAACCTAAATCAATGAAAAATAATACCTAAATCCATTAATAAAGAGGGGATTGAAGGAGAATTTTGATAAAAAACACAAGGGAGATCTTCCCTCTCCGTCGCCACCGCTGAAAGAGAAAGACTCAAAAGAAGGAGGCCAAGGAGAAGTGAAATGCTAAAAAGTAAAGTATGGCACAATGGAGATTGAAGAGCACAAGTGAGAATGAGGAGCACACACTAGTCAGTGGAGATAGAACAACCATACGGTGAAAAATTAGGCTGAAAAGTTAAAATTGAATATAAAATACAGTAAAATGATAAAAATACCCCTCCAACTCTAAAAAAGGGAAGCGCGTGGCACCACCTAGGTCTTATTCTCACAAAATCAAAGGTTGAGAATTGTTCTCATTTTATAGGATAAGAGCAATTCTCATTTGATCCCCATTCTCCATTGATCCATTTGTATACATTTAAAACCTAACTTCGAAGGGTAAGTGTTAGTGCATAAAATTTTTCCTTTAATAAACTAATGAATGCTTCTCTTGATTCGCCTCTTCACCTTCCGTTCCAAACTCCTTTAACCTAGAACCTGTAAAACAATGGACACAGGTGGCGGGATCCTCCTAATCCACCTCCAATGCCCAAGTCAAAAGAGCAATTTGTCGATTGAACGTCGAGGTAAAGGTAATACTTGCGAGCGAGCTCAGTGAATATGAATATGCTTACTGTACATGGCGATCCCATGTATTTATTATAATGGAGGAAAGGGAGAGAGAAGGTCGAAAAATCCTATCTCTAGGGCTGGCCGACATGCCTTATTGCCCAAGCAAGTGATATCTTGTTCCCCCATCCACGTAGAAATTCTATCTTTCGACTAAAATAGATTCCTCCATCATAATGATAAAAAAATCAATAATTTAATAAGGAAAATAAATAAGGTAGTTAAAGAAATACTTACAGAAAATACTTTTTAATTATTTACCCACTCAATGCCCTCCTTGAATGTTAGTTGCGTTCGATTGTGTTGCAACTACGACTCAAATACTGGACCTATTCGAAGTGGCCATGCAGATTAGTCGACGGGCCCCCTTATCGCATTCATATATTCGTATATTCTTATATTCGTACATCAATGAGCGGTGATCATGGGATCCATGCTCTCCCTTAAGCATGTACACATGCCGAGTATTAAGATATACTCATTGGAACAAACAAAACAAAGAAGTGAGAGAACATAATGTTGTAAAAAAGGTTCCTGGCCAAGATTATTTTTAAAATGGTGACTATAGTACATACTTTTCCTTCTATGAATGGTGACTGTACGATTGCCTCTAATTATGAGATTGTTCATAGATCGAGGAATTGGCTAAGTAACAATGAGATCATTGATGGTGCGCGAATTTAAAAACGCACAAACAGAAAAATTAAGCCAAAGCCAAGCCGAGAAGGAGAAGCTCGAGGCCGACCCCTAGAGTAAAGATCTTGAGGGATGTGTCCCAGAAGTTTTCCTACACACATCTGAAATAACCTAAAGGCCAAACACCGCGCACTTCCAACTAAGATGGAAAACACCCAACAACGCGATCCCATGCGAGGGAGGTTGCAAAACCAAACATCACGCACTTCCAACTAAGAGGGAAAACGCTCAACAACACGATCCCATGCAAGAGAGGTTGCAAGACCAAACACCGCACACATTCAAAGGCGAGCCCGCGCATGTTCAAGTTAGGATGACCACCCCCCTCAACCTATCATAGGTCACCTCCCCTTCGACCAACCAAAGACCGCCTCTCTCTCGACCAATCAAATGATGATGAATCGCTCATCCCACATCGGAATAACACAAAAACCTCTTTTCCCAAATGTTTATAAATAGGGGAAGAGAGCGAATGTTATAGGGATCGAAAAAAACCTCTAACTCAAGATCTATCTTGCTCACAGAGATCGACATGTTGAAACGATTGTAACGACCGCGCTATAATCTTGGAAAGGTCAATAAAAAGACCTCAAGTCATCAAAAAGCAACTTGCACGTATCTATCAAAAGATCACGAACAATTTGATGGCTATAATCCCGAGTTATAGTAGAAAGATCTCGAACAATCCGATAACTCTAATCCTGAGTTATAGTAGAAAGATATCGAATAATCCGATAGCTCTAATCCCGATTTGTAGTAGAAAGATCTCAAACAATACAATAGCTACAATCCCGAGTTTTAGTAGAAAGATCTCGTGTTAGAAGATAGAGTTTTGATGGTTCCTGAGTCAGTGAGTTCGAGTTTGTATGTCAAGTCAGCGACTTGCCAAAGTCACTGACATGACCAGCTGGCGAAGTGATCTATTTAAGGAAGGAACGCACATCTTATGTGCGTGTATTTGGAGACAGCTGTGCCGTTCTATTTTAGGAGAAGATCATCACAAAAGAGTGCTAAAATCAAGATAAAGACGATTTGATTCTCCTAGAATATTTTATTGTATGCGTAATTGTATATTTAGAAAGATTTGTAAAAGATTGAGTGTGTCATTTCTATATTGTGTGTAAGAAAGAAAGAGTGAACTTGTGCGCGAGATTCGTACAAGTGGTGTGTCGAGAGATCTTAGGCATAGCGTGAGATTGAGAGTGTGAGTGTGGGATTCTTTTTTGTACACGGGAGAGCTTTGTAAACACTCAAGAAATCAATAGAGCAAGTCTAAGGACTCTTGAAATCCGACCAAGTGAGAAACTTGGAACGGGGTGGTTTTTCTCTAAGTAAACTAGTTGGTTTACGAGGAGTTTCCACTATACATCGTTTGTCATTGACTATTGGTAACGTTTGTTTTACTATTTAATTATTCCGCAGCTTTATTACTCAAAGTCGACGACTTCGCATGAGTCGCCGACTCGCTAAGTACTAACAATCCTACAATTGGTATAAGAGCTAAGGCTCTAGATTGTGTTTTAGTACTTTTGTTACAGGAAAATGTCGTCTACCAACATTTCCGTGAATGACTCTTTCTATAAGTCTCCCATTCTCAAAGTTGGAGAGTACAACTGGTGGGTGGAATAGATGAAGACCCACATATGCTCTCTTGATGGCCAACTGTGGAAAGTAATAGAGGTCGGTTCGGAAACCTTTGCTCTTGGGAAAGATGGAAAGACTGGAAAGACCACGACTGAGTACGATGATGTTGACTTCAAAAAGCTTGAAAAGAATGCTAGAGCAAAGAAAGTCCTACATCATGCTCTCACGGACAGTGACCTCAAAAAGGTTATCGGATACACGACTGCCAAGGAAATATGGGATGCTCTTAAAAGGCTTCATCAAGGAAATGAGTATGACAACATCTTTCAAAGAAAAGGAGAATCTCTCCATGATTTTCACTCCAGGTTTCAGGCTGTCGTGAATCAATTGAAGTTTCTTGGTGAAGAGATTCCTCAATGGAAACAAACCAACAAGCTGATCTCAAGATTAAACAAGAGCTGGGACAACATTGCTTCGTCTCTACTCACTCAAAAAGAAACCAAGTCGTTGACCTTGGAAGATCTTGTTGGACAACTCACCATGTATGGAGGCATTCAGCAAAGAAGAGTAGAAAGACTTGACTCTGAGAAAGTCAAGAACGTTGCTCTTAAAGTTGAAAAAGCCTTTGACTTGGATTAGGGAGACGATGACACCGAAGGAGTAGATGAGGATGTGGCTCTCATCTCTAAGGCTATGAAGAGACTATGGAATGGCAACAAAGCTCCGGTCAAAACTCTAGAATCAAGGAAGGAATGGAAGGATATGAAGGATGTCATCTGTTATCAATGTCAAGCTAAAGGACACTTTGCCAAGAAATGTCCAAAAAGAAAAAATGGAGAAGCTGGCAAAGGAATGATGGCAACTTGGGACATGTCTAATGCCAGCAAGAGGAAACTGCTGCATGGCCATTGAAGATAAATCGCCCCAAGAGGTAAATGACTCTGAACTCTCTTCTCTTTTGGTTAAAAAATCTAGAGAACAATTGATTGCTATCATCAAAAAGCTTGGAACTCAGGTCACTGAGTTAAGAGAAAAAGTGGAGGATAATGAAGAAACAATCTCCAATCTCTTCGATGATAACAAACTCTGGTCCTCTAAGGCCATTGAATTAGAAAAGATTTCATCTCCTAAGTCAATGACTTGTGAGTCCTGCTCAGACTCAAAGAACTAAGTCACTGACTTGCAAAAATAAGTTAATGACTTGGAAAAACAAGTCACTGACCTAGAAGGTGAAAGGCTTATGCTTAGGTTCGGTCATGCTAAGCTATCTAAAGAACTAGAAGATCAAAAGATTGATGATGAGACTAAAAAGAAAAGGTGACTAGATGAGTTTTTTGCTGAAAAGGCTCAAGTGGTCATAAATGACTATAGAAGGAAATTTATGAAGGAGGTTGATAGGTCTGGGATTGGATATGCTCGTGCATCCAACACTCAGGGTACCAAACTTGCTTCCTTTGTGTCTAAAGGTAAAGCCCCTATGGGTAGTGACAATGCAAGTTGTTCTACTCTTGTGGTGGCCAATCAAGACAAAGGGAAGCAACAGTGGTATCCTGATCAGAAGGTGCACAAAATATGGAAAAAACCCAGAACTCGGCTCCATCACAAATTGACTTTCAATCTCGCATCAACAACAAACCCATCTATCCGGGCTACAACAAGTATGTTTCCCTAATGTCTCACAGAACATGTTGGTATTGTGGCAAGCCTGGTCACTACAAGCATGATTGTCACAAAAAGGCAAAAGATGATGAAAATGCAAGGTCACAGACTCTGAATGATAGTTCTGGCAAAACCACTGTCACTGACTATCCTCCAGGATCTGCGTGTGCTAATTGTGACAAGTGTTGTCCTAGAGTCTACTATGTTGCCAAACCCAGAGGAGTTAAACAACTCTGGGTTTGTAAGAACTAATTCTTTCAATGCAGCTTGAAGTGGGTGACAAGGAGCCCTAGTTTATTGATAGTGAGTGCTCAACTTTTATGTCGGGAAACCCCAGGGATTTCGTCTCACTTCAAGAGTACAACGGAGGTAAGATTACCTTCGGCAACAATAGTAAAGGTGGTATTTCTGGTATTGGTACGGTAAGATTTTTAGATAAGTTAACAATAGATAATGTAAATCTAGTGGACAATCTCTGTTTTAAGCTTCTAAGTGTTTCCCAAATATATGCTAATGGAATATATCAAGTTGTTTTTGATATGAAGGGATGTCATGTACAAGAAATTGACTCAGGGAAGATTCTTCTAAAAAGGGGTGTGTGAAAACAATATTTATGAAGTGGACCCCTGTTTCGAACCTGAAAAAAAATTGTGTCTTAGAATAGTTGCCGACGTCACCGACCTCTGGCACAAAAGGTTTGGTCACGCGAGCTTTCAACTGCTTGACAAACTTCATAGGCAAGAGCTGGTTAGAGGACTACCTAAGATAAATCTAAACAAGCATGCAGTTTGTGAAACATGCGTAAGAGGTAAGCAAGTGAAGTCGTCCTTTCAGTCAAAGAAAGAGGTAAGTACCACTAAACCCTTAGAGCTAATTCATATAGATTTGTGTGGTCCCATGAGAATCCAAAGTCGTGCAGGAAATAGCTATATTTTTCTTATTGTTGATGACTTTTCATGGTACACTTAGACAATTTTTCTGTCTTCTAAAGATCAGGTTTTTGAAAAATTTGAAGCTTTGGTAAAGGCTGTTGAGAAAAAGCTTGGAGTTGCTCTTGTATCTATCAGGTCAAATCACGGAACGGAATTTTACAACTCTGAGTTTCTGATTTTCTGCAAGAAGAATGGCATTAATCACAACTTCTTCGCGCCAAGAACTCCTCAACAAAATGGAGTGGTTGAGAGAAAGAATCGTGCCCTGGAGAACATGTCGCAGACCATGCTTATCTCAAGTGGCCTTCCAAGGAATTTCTGGGGTTAAGCCATTAATGCATCTTTCTATGTGATGAATCGAGCTATGCTTTGTCCACTTCTTGGAAAAACTCCTTATGAACTGCTGAGAGGAGTCAAGCCTAGTGTCGCTCACTTACGCACCTTTGGTTGCAAGTGCTACATTCATAACAACGACAAGGATAACTTGGGGAAATTCGATCCAAGGAGTGACGTTGGCACTTTTGTAGGTTATTCTGCTCACAGTAAAGCCTACAAAGTGTTCAACAAAAGGACGAGGAAGATTTAGGAAAGTGTACATGTTGTGTTTGATGAGAACACGATGGGAGGCTCCATAATTGAGGATCTTGATGATGGTGATCAAGGATACTATCTAATTCAAGAGGATCTACTTCTAAATGATTCAACTGAGAAAGAAGCAGTAGTCATTGACAATGTTGGTGTCTCCGACCTAGACAGTTTAGGGGGAAGCAATCAGGATCAAAGTACAAGTGACAATGAGTCAGAAAATAAGAAAATGCATGAGAGAAGTTCAAGTCTGGAAGTTTCTGATGAAGACTCAGAAAGAGCACCACAGACTCAAGTCGGCGACTTGACAGATTTGCAGATCAAGAATTATCAACAGAAAAGTACTCATCTTGTCACCAACATCCTCACTGATTTTTCAAAGGGTGTACAAACCAGATCTTCTCTAAACAACTTCTTTACTTTCAATGCTTTTATGTCAAAGTTGGAGCCTAAAAATTTTGAACAAGCATTGAAAGATTCGGATTGGGTTAGTGCCATTCAAGAAGAGCTGCATCAGTTTGAAAGAAATTGTTAAGGCAAGGTTCCCTTGCCCCTTTGGGTTTTGATGATAACAAACCCTTGGCATTTGATATGTTCTATGAAGTGTTTCAGGGAAGGAATTGTCCAAGGGAACAATGAAAGGAACTGTTCCTCTAACTAGAGGGAACAGTGATGGGAACTATGAAGTTCAAGGCTCCAAGAGAAGCAAGACAAAGAATGAAGATTCAAGAGAACGGTGAAAGGAACTGTTCCCTTGATAGAGGGAACAGTAAAGGGAACTCTCAGTGTAATAGGATGACACTGTTCCCTTGACAATTGAAAATGATAGAAAAACCAAGAAGAAGGAACACTGAAGGGAACACTAGTGTATTATGATGGGAACTGTTCCCATCTAGGGAATATGATGGGAACAGTGAAGTTTCAAAGATCAAAGGAACAGTGATGGGAATGCTAGTGTAATATAAGGAACTGTTCCCATCTAGGGAACATGATGGGAACAGTGAAGTTTCAAAGCTCAAAGGAACAATGATGGGAACGCCAGTGCAATTTGAGGAGTTGTTCCCATCCAGGAACATGATGGGAACAATGAAGGTTTAAGGCTCAAAGGAACAGTGATGGGAACGCCAGTACAATATGAGGAGTTGTTCCCATCCAGGAACATGATGGGAACAATGAAGGTTCAGGCTCAAAGGAACAATGAAGAGAACGACAATGTAATGTGAAGGAACTGCTCCCATCCAAGGAATAGCTCCCCAAGACCAAAGCTCCAGGAGAAGAAAGACCACTGGCCACAATGAAGAGTTTCCATCAAGGGAACTCTGAAGAGGAAAGTTCCCATGAAGTGGGAACTCCCAGAAACAAACAAGAAAACACAAGCTTACAACGATGAAGAGTTTCCATCAAGGGAACTCTGAAGAAGTCAGTTCCCATGAAATGGGAACTCACATGTGAAGACAACGACCGTTCAGCGCAGATCGCGGGATTCTGTCTCAGACAGCCAGAGGGAACAGTCTGAGGATCAGACTGTCACGCTTCATCCAACGGTCCGATTGATTCAAGAAGTTGACCTAGTTCAAACCAAAGTCACATGTGAAGAAAGTACAACTTGGGCATCAAGCAAAGGGCATTTTGGACACAAACGAAAGATGCGACTGCCCAAGACAAATGGACTATAAAGCCAAATGAATAGTACTCGGTCTGAGTACTTCTCCCAGAACTTACAAACACCCACATCAGAGAAAAGAAAGAAAAGGAAGAGAAGTCCCCGCCGGCGAGTGTGTCATCTCGACGACGGTGAAGCTGAAGTTCCCTGGAGCAAGGGAACTGAGAAGTCAGCGTAAGGTTTGAGTTACTTGTGTTTTGCTGTTGTGAGCTTAGGAACTCAGTTGAGAGGATTTACTAGTGTTGCTAGAGTTAGGAAGAACTTGTAGGAACAGAGAATTGTAAATCCGGCTGTGTAACTAAGGAACAAAGCAAATCAATATAAGTAAGTCATTCAAAATCCTCCAAGGGAGGTAGAGGTTTACCCATTCAACTAGTTGGTTGAAGTGGGGTTCCTCTATAAGGAACTGTGTCCCTTTACTTATCTTATGCTTTTGGTTCTTGTTCCTTATAATTTCTTGAATTGTTCCCTTAATATTATTTTGTTCCTATTCTTCCATATTGTTATCTTCTTTGTGCCTATCACCTGCATATTTATTTGTTATTCCGCTGCCCAAGGAACAGTTTTCATAACTGTTCCTTGACTCTATTCTAACACACAACTTTCCAACAGAAATAAAGTTTGGCGCTTGGTCCCAAGGCCAAAGGGAAGAACTATGATTGTAACATGTTGGGTGTTCAGGAACAAGCTGGATGATGAAGGAAATGTGGTCAGAAACAATGCAAGGTTGGTAGTTAAGGGATATAATCATTAGGAGGGCATTGACTATGATGAGACGTTTGCTCTAGCGGCTCATCTTGGGGCTATTCGATTGCTTATTCTGCTCATCATATGTTCAAACTAAAGCAAATGGATGTCAAGACTGCCTTCTTGAATGGTTACTTAAAGGAAGAAGTGTATGTTGAACAAACTCCAGGTTTTGAGGATGTCGCTCACCTGGATCAGGTCTACAAATTGGACAAAGCCCTTTATGGATTGAAGCAAGCACTGCGTGCTTGGTATGATCGTTTGTCTTAGTTTTTGATTCAACATGGTTATGTTCGAGGAGAAGTAGACAAGACTTTGTTCTTATTAAAGGAAGGAGGCCATACGCTGGTTGTTCAGGTTTATGTCGATAACATCATCTTTGGTTCAACAGATGATAAGCTGGTGAAGAAGTTCGCTGACCTCATGTCTAGTGAGTTTGAAATGAGCATGGTCGGTGAGCTCAAGTTCTTTTTAGGACTTCAAGTTGTTCAAAGTGAGGATGGGACACTAGTTCATCAATAAAAGTATCTCAGAGAATGTGTTAAGAAGTTCAGTCTTAGTTTCTAGACCTTTTGACACTCCCATGTCGCCGACTACCTCACTTGGAATATTTAAAAAGGAACCAGAAGTCAATGCTACTATGTACAGGAGTATGATTGGATCATTTCTCTATCTTACTGCGAGTAGACTTGATATTTTGTTTGGAGTATGCCTATGTGCCAGATTTCAAGCTGATCCAAGAGAGTACCACTTGAAAGTTGTTAAGAGAATCATTTGATATCTTAAGGGGACTGACAATCTATGTTTGTGGTATCCAAGAGGATTTGATTTTGAACTTGTCGGCTACACATATGCAGATTTTTCACGAAACCGTGTTGATAGAAAAAGCACTTCAGGGATGGCTCAATTTCTTGGGCCTTGCCTTGTATCATGGGGATCTAGAAAGCAAAATTTTGTTGCTCTATCAACAGCGGAAGCAGAGTACATTGCGGCTGCAGCGTGTTGTTCTCAACTCTTGTGGATAAAGCAACAAGTCAGTGACTATGGTGTGAAGTGTGGGTCAGTACCCATATTATGTGACAACACTAGTGCAATCAACATCTCAAAGAATCAGGTGCAACATTCAAAGACAAAGCATATCGAGATAAGGCACCATTTTCTTTGAGATTGTGTGGAGAAAGGCATGGTCACAAAGGAATTCTGTAGAACAAGTTATCAAAGAGCAGACATCTTCACAAAGGCCTTAAATCGTGAATCCTTTGAACAACTCCGCATGGAACTAGGTATGATATCTCTTCAATGATCTATTTCCCTACATGAATTCCCTTGATGATTGGCTAAAATTGATTGCTTTGCATTTGTTTTGAAGTCATGCTTTTATGGTATAATTCTTAGCATTCTTGATAGACATCATATTTAGGAAACCCCATGTATTTGACCTGTCGGTGGCTCTTACTACATTCATTATGTGTACAACCTTATTGAGCTCTTTGTTTTAGCCCAAAAGAATCAACCTACTGATCCTAACCCTCATTACTAGCCCAAATGATGGTTGATTCTAATGCTTGTCCCTGACCTATCATACCTTGAGAGTCTTTATGAGCCCACTTTGAATTTCCTTATGTAAACGGAGACTTATCATCATGATCGACAAATCCTCAAAAATAAAGCTTTTTACTTGGTTTGCTTTGGCACTCCATGTGCAACCCCAACGCCAAGTAAGTTCTTTAAGAGAAAGTCATGAAGTGTGTAAAAGTCATGGACATATGAAAAGAGCAATTTTATGATAGACGTCGCCGACTTGATCAAGGTCAGTGATTGTGTGTTTCAGCCAACGTTTTTGGTGTGTTATGCCCAGTTTAGCCCTTCTTGGCTGATAGTTTGCTGTATTAATCCTTTATGTATAATATTATGGTTGTTGTTTTGCTATATCTTCTTTTCAGCTTCCTCAATTCTTCTTCTTCTTAATGATTCTGGTCACATTCTCTTTAGTAATTACACATTAAATTCAAGGTATTACTTCACTTTATGTCACACTAATCTTTTAACAATTTCTACTTCTATTACTTACTGTTATCCTCAATTTGATGTGCTATTGAACAGGTTTTTGTGCACGTGCCTTTTTATTATCAACTTCAACTGCATATCTTCTTTCACATTGTTTACTTCCTTGTATTTGTATCAATTTATTAACCTTTTATTCCTTTGTAATTTTTTGTCTATGTGTTGCAATTATGGGTACTCAGTTGGTGTCAATTTGAAGTCGTTAATAATCTTGTTTAATAACTTCTTTGTAATCCTTTGTAATCTCTTAACTCATATGTATAGGTCCTTGTGTTTTTCTAGATATGTAATGTGTATGACTTTTTCTACCAACCATTTTTGTTCTCTTAATGTTTGTATGATTCACACTATTATGAACTTTGTTCTTTTTTATAAACAAGGTTTTTTATGAATATAGGTTATTGGAACATTAGAGGTATTCGTAGGCCAACTTCTGGGAGGAAGTTGGGTTCATAAGAAAATTCAATAAACTTAATTTCCTTTGTCTAGCGGAAACAAAAACTGACTCTGACCCTGTCATTTCGGTTATCCGAAAAGCTAGTTTCCACAAAGTTATTTCTTCTCCTTCTATTGGTACTAAAGGTGGGCTTTGGCTACTTATTTCTGAAAATATAGAATCTAGAAAATGTTTATTACTTTATCAATCTAACAATCTTATAATTATGCAATATAATTACCGTCACCAAATTTTTTTGATGATTTTTGTTTATGCCCCGTCCCGAGAAGACAATAAAAATCTTTTTTGGAACTCTATTTCTGAAACCATTAATCGCTTCCAATTACCTTTTCTTTTAATAGGTGATCTAAATAAAATTTCTTCTCCTAATGACAAACTTGGCGGTTCGGCACCGTTTTTAAGTTGCTTTAATAGACTTTTAAACTTTACAAATGAATTTGGACTTGTCGATTCGAAAACGTCAGGTTTCCCTTTTACTTGGAGAAAACGATATGTTCCTTTGGATAATACTTTCGAGAAATTAGATTGTGTGTTATGTCATCAATCCTTAACTTCGTTATTTCCTTCTCTTTTAGTTCATCGTCATTTGTTTACTACTTCTGACCATTGTCTTATTACCTTTTCCCTTGGATCTACAAATTCTTTTCGGAAAATTCCTTTTCGGTTTGAAAATGCTTGGATGTCAGAATCTTTGTTTATTCCGTTAGTTTCTAAAGTTTGGAGTTATCATATGTCGGGTTCCTTTATGTTTCGCTTGTCTATGAAGTTGAATCTTTTAAAAAAGTATTCAAAGGTTTGGGCAAAACATCATACAAACAATAATTTTGAATAATTAAAAATTTCAGAAAATCAGCTTCAAACTCTTCAATCAAATTTATTACTTGATCCTCTTAATCCTACCATTATTTTAAGGCTTCAGTCGCATTTAAATAAATATAACACTTTACTGGATTTCCAACATAATTTTTGGAAGCAACGTGCTAAGGTGACTCGGTTACAAAATGTAGATCGAAATACAAAATATTTCCAATCAATCTCCAAAATACATTCTTATAAACAGAGAATTATTTCTTTCCAAACTCATGACGGTGTTGTTATTTTTTATCATTGTTTGATCTCGCAGAACATAACGGAAGAACTTAGTCATAGATTTTTGATTAATTCTTCTTGTTCTATCTTTCCGGCTGATCTTGATATAATTCCAAATTTAATCTCTACACCTGATAATCTTATGCTTATTAAATCTCCTTCGGCTACAGAAATAAAGTTTGCAACTTTTGATCTTGCTCTAAATAAAACTCCTGGTCTGGATGGCTTTCAGCAGATTTTTTCCAAAAATTTTAGAATATTGTGGGCAACTCTGTTGTTTTAGCGATTCAGGCTTTCTTCCATTCTGGACATATGCTTCGATCCGTTGATAAATCTTTTGTTACTCTTATTCCTAAAATAGATGCTCCTTTAACTTTCAACCATTTTCGTCCTATTAGCCTTTGTAACACCATTTATAAAATTATTACTAAAGTATTAGCTATCCGATTGGGAACGCTTCTTCCTTCTCTTATTCATCCGCTTTAGGGGGCGTTTGTGAAAGGAAGACTTATCTAAGATAACATTCTTATAGCGCATGAAATATTTCACTCATTTAAGGGAAAAAAGGTTGGATGGCCTTTAAATTAGATATGGAAAAAGCTTATGACAAACTTGATTGGAACTTCATTAAATTAATTCTTCTTAAATTTGGATTCCATTCCAAATGGGTAAGTCTTATTATGACATGCATCTCTTCCTCCTCTTCTTTTGTCCTTGTTAATAATGAACCTGGGTTGAGTTTTCGCCCCCGTGTGGTATTAGACAAGGGGATCCAATTGCTCCTTTTATTTTTATAATTTCTATGGAATATCTGGCGCGCACACTGCAATTCCAGTCTACCCTGGACTCTAGGTTTGTTGGTATACAATTAGTTAAGAATGGTACGTGTCTACCCTTTCTTAGTTTTGCTGATGATACTCTTATTTTTGCAAATGCTTCTCATACAAACATTAATTATATTAAAAGTTTTTAGATAATTTTTCAAGAATCTCGGGTCTTTCGATTAATTACCATAAGAGTAGCTTTCAGGTCTCGAAAAAGATTCCTCGAACTTCGGCTCTTTCTCTAGCTTCTGTGTTCAATATTCAGATTACTACTTCTATGGAAAAATATCTAGGAATTCTTATCCTTAAAGGGTGGGTTCAAAATTCTGTTTTTTTAGAATCAATTACTAAACTTAAAAGACAATTATCTCACTGGAAAGCGACCTCTATCTCTCAGGCAGGTCGGACTGTCCTTATTCAATCTAATCTGTTAGGCCAAGTGGATTATTTAATGCAAAGCTTCCTTCTTCCTAAGGGAATCTTGTGTGATATTGATAAAGTAAACAAATCTTTTTCTTGGAACAAATTCCAACAGAATCACCATCCTCTGATTAGCTGGGAGAAGGTGTGTTATCCTAAAGAGTCCGGGGGAATGGGCCTTCACTCTGTTGAGAATAATAATTTGTCTCTTCAAATGAAGCTTCTTTGGAAAATATTAACCTCTCCCCATAATTACTGGGTTCGTATCATGTCTGAGAAATATCTTGGCACTCTTTCGCTCTTTCAATATCAGAAGAAAAATTGCTCTTGGCAATTTGGAAGACTAATGAATCTTAGGGATAAGTTCTCTAAAGGTATTCTGTGGAATATAAGAAATGAGGATTCTGTTAATTTTTGGACAGACCCTTGGATTTCAAATATTGATTTATTTCCCTACTTTGATAATATTAATATTAAGTTAAAAGTCTCCTCTTTTATAACCCCTTATCATTCCTGGGATTATGAAAAATTACATTTAATTTTGCCAGACTTCTTAGTTCACTTAATTTCGGAAATTAGAATTCCCGTCTCTCCTTCTTTCGATAGATTAGACTAGCTTCCTTCTTCTGATGGAGATTTCTCCGCTCATTCGACGTCTTCTATGCTTAACTCCTCCCATCCTGAGTTTGCTTTTGATTTTTCTTAGATTTGGAAATCTTCTCTTCCTCCTAAAATAAAAAATTTCCTTTGGAAAGTGGTGTGCAGATTGCCTCCCAACTACAGATCATCTAAATAGGCATTCCAATGGTGTTTTTAGTACTTGCTCCTTATGTGACTCTGTTGATGAGAGTTTGAACCATTTGTTTTTTAATTGTCCTTTTACCCTAAAAATGATCTCTAAATTAGAGGCTATGCTCAATGTCACTTTCTATATTTCATGTTCGGATAATTTCTCTGACAATTTGCTATCTACCTTACATCAAACAAAAATAGTAATGTGCTTTGTTTTCTTATGGTGGTTTATATGGGGCCATAGAGATTTAGAAATCTTTAATCCGGGTAAGCTCTTGACTATGCTTCCTCCTTGTGACTTGGCTTTTTCACAACATCTACAATGGGTGTCTTCTAAAGGTGCTCCTGATCGTTATGACAAATCTGTTTCGTAAAGGAAAAATAATAGTGTTTGGAAGAAACCGCCAGTTAACTCTTTAAAACTAAATTTTGATGCTTCTAAACATTTAAATAATTTGACTTATACAGGTTTCTTAATCCATGACCACAATAGCAAAATCCAGTGCTATGACCGTAAACACATTTGCTCTATTTCTGTTCTGCAGGCTGAGGCCCTTGTCTTGCTTGAAGGTCTTAAAAGTGCGGTTCTTTTAAAGCCGTCTCGTTTGATTATTGAGGGCGATAATTTGGTTCTTATTAATTCTTTGAAAAATATTTAGAATGTTCCTTGGGAAATCCAAGCTATTGTAAATGACATTCGTCATTTTGCTGCTTTTATTCCCTGTGTGGTGTATTTTCATTGTTTCAGGGAGTGTAATTCGGCGGCGGATTTTATCGCCAGAAGGTGTTTTGTTTTTTCGAATCTTAGTTTTGCTATTTCTCATTTTTTCCCGGGATCGTTGTTTGATCCTTTGGATTCTTCTAGTTTCAATGTCTGGATCCAGACTTATCCTCTGTTATTCTATTTTCTAAAGATCATCCGCAGTGATGATTTAGGGTGGCCTTGTAATGAACGGACATCCTAGTGTTGGCTATGTAATGAGCTAGTAGCTCATTTCTTCAAAAAAAAAATTCTTGGGCCTTGCCTTGTATCATGGGGATCTAGAAAGCAAAATTTTGTTGCTCTATCAACAACAGAAGCAGAGTACATTGCGGCTGCAGCGTGTTGTTCTCAACTCTTGTGGATCAAGCAACAAGTTAGTGACTATGGTGTGAAGTGTGGGTCGGTACCCATATTATATGACAACACTAGTGCAATCAACATCTCAAAGAATCTGGTGCAACATTCAAAGACAAAGCATATCGAAATAAGGCACCATTTTCTTTGAGATTGTGTGGAGAAAGGCATAGTCATAATGGAATTCTGTAGAACATGTGATCAAAGAGCAGACATCTTCACAAAGGCCTTAAATCGTGAACCCTTTGAACAACTCCGCATGGAACTAGGTATGATCTCTCTTCAATAATCTATTTCCCTACATGAACTCCCTCGATGATTGGCTAAAATTGATTGCTTTGCATTTGTTTTCAAGTCATACTTTTATGGTATAATTCTTGATAGACATCATATTTAGGAAACCCCATGCATTTGACCTGTCGGTGACTCTTACTACATTCATTATGTGTACAACCTTATTGAGCTCTTTGTTTTAGCCCAAAAGAATCAACCTACTGATCCTAACCCTCATTACCAACCCAAATGATGGTTGATTCTAATGCTTGTCCCTGACCTATCATACTTTGAGAGTCTCTATGAGCCCGCTTTGAATTTCCTTATGTAAACGGGGACTTATCATCATGATCGACAAATCCTCAAAAATAAAGCTTTTTACTTGGTTTTCTTTGGCATTCCCTGTGCAACCCCAACGCCAAGTAAGTTCTTTAAGAGAAAGTCATGAAGTGTGTAAAAGTCATGGACATATGAAAAGAGCAGTTTTATGATAGACGTCGCCGACTTGATCAAGGTCAGTGACTGTGTGTTTCGGCGTGAGAAAAAGATCATGGCTTAACAATATCTTTTGAACTTGGAAAGTTTTTTTAAAAAAGGAGGAAAGAGAATATCTTGTGATTTGACAACTTCCTTAATGATGGAAGTGCACTTCTTTATTATGCCCCAACCGTCAAGACAAAAGGTACACTTTCTCAAATCCTTCTCTCTCTCTCTCTCTCTCTCTCTCTCTCTCTCCCTCTTGACTTCTACTCTCTCTCTCTTGAACTGTCTCCCTCTAAGAACTAATACCTCCTCACTTCTCCCAAAACCCAAACCGAAAGTCCAGAATCGACGAAGAAGAAGATTCTCGCCCTCTTTTGTGATGATTATCTCGAGCTCTTCTGTCTGGGCAATCGTCTTCCTTAACTGTTCACCCAACCGCCATTGAAACACCATCTCTGAACCCCACTTTCTCCACAAAACCAAAATCCAAACCCCTCTCCTCCAAAATCGACTCCTTCATCTCCTATTCCCACTGAAAAATCTCAAAACCCTCCATCACCACAAATTGAAACTGAAACCCTAACCCTTTCACTGGAATCTGGAGTACCACGCCAAACGGTGCAACCGGTGGTTATTCCAGAAACCGGTGACTCATCTACACCCAAACCCTCTGAATGAGAGAATGTAAAGGAAGAGAGAGTGAAGACTCCAAATTTGGAGTCAATGGATTTTGAGGAAACAGGAAAGGTTGTCGGGTCATTCGTGGAAGAAGAAGAAGAAGAGGTTGTGGAGGTTGGAATGGAAGGCACACAAGAGCATGCCAGAACAGAGGAGAACCAACGACTGTCTCCTCATGATCAAGCAAAGGCTGTCAATGACTCTCCAAAAGTCATTGACACAGACACAGGTATGGAGAATGTCGACAAGGTTTCTGACAAGGAAGTCTCCCAAGAGGAACCAACCGAAACTTCTGAAGAAGGTACACGTTCTGATCCCATATTGATCTCTAAGAAATCTAAGTATGATGATTCTGTCAAGAGAAATTTGGAGAAAGATCTGTTTGGAGATGATTCTGATTTTCTCAAGGAGGATGAAATCGAACTGCCTCCTCCTTTTTGCCCTAAAACCAGATCAGCAAGTGCTAGAGCCACGGATGTGGCTCTTAAAGCCAAAAAGGGCAAAGGTTTGGAAACCCTTGAGGCTGCCTCAGAGGGAGGTGACTCTTCTTTCTCTGAGAAGGTCACTAGGAAGAAAAGGGGGAGATCTCCAAAATTTGTTGTTGGGTCTAGCAAAAAGATAAGGAAGTCTAGTATGATTTTTGACATATCTTCTAGGGAGTTTACTAAGGATTTGCTATGGGAGGAAATTTTATTAAAAGAGTTCAAACTGACTAAGGCACCTGACTGGCTTAAGAAGCAAAAATGGGATAAATTAGTGCAGGGGAGCATGAGTACAACTCGCAGATGGTTAAGATGTTAAATGAGTCCCTAGTGATTGAGGATACAGGGAACATGACTATAGGGAGGTACATGGTTGATAACAAGACGTACTCCTTCACTAGCAAGGATGTTAGTGACATTTTGGAGATTCCTCATGAAGGTTTTGTTGAGTACTTCAAAGGAGCTTGGCCTGAAGGGGTCGATGACCGTGAGATCATTAGAACTGTCACTGACAATGATGATAAATTTCACCAGTCCCTACCTGGTCAACAAGATGGGAATTGAGAAGAAGGTTATGTTCAATTACCTCATCAGCAACTTGCTCCCAAGAGAACTCAAAAGGAATGCTTCCTCTATTCAAGATCTGCTAGTCATGGACAAGATTGTCAAGGAAAAGAAGGTGAACATGCCTCGTCTGATGATGCTTCACATGAAGCATGTGCTCGAAACATCTAAACATGCGCTTCCTTACGACATGTTGATTGCTTTGATGATGGCTGAGCATAAAGTGTATGTGGATGGTGGTGACGTCCTCAACACCAGAGTTCTCAACAAGGAAATGATCAGGAAGTTTGGTTGGAACTGGGTTGATGGACAATGGGTGTCAAGACATCTGAGGTCAGTGACAAGGATCACCAGGAAGAGGGAATAAAATCTGCTCAAGCGAACGATGAATTGAAAGATATCAGGGAGCAGAATATGATTCTGAAGGGGATGCTCGAGAAACTTCAGAGCATGGTTGGCAATGTGCTTTCAAAGCTTAGTGCAATAGAGGATCGGCTCAATGACTTTGGATCCTGATGTCAGTGACTATCGCACACTCATGGCCCTCTCTATCCCTCTCTTTCTACCCTTACCACGTTATCCCTTCAGTTTAAAAGACTTCTCTTTTTAGTTCAATACGGTTGTAATGCATTTCTGAATCGTTTGTGTTTGCATCGTACTTTTCTTTTGCTAGGGTGGATGACTTTTTATGACTGTTTGATATTATGCATTAAGTTTCTATATTTGTCTTTGATTTCTTTACTTATTTTAGCAATCTTTTTTATGATGACAAAAGGGGGGAATTAGCCAGGGGAATAGATTCTTTAGGGGGATCAAAATACTAAAATCATGCGGTTACTAAGCTTACGGGGTACTTTTTAAGGTTTTTGTGCTTTGCTTTTATTACTATGATTATGTTTTGTATGCTGCATAGTTATATCTAAACAGGTTGTTTTTCACCATCAAAAAGGGAGAATTTATTAGAAGATAGAGTTTTGATGGTTCTAGAGTCAGTGACTCCGAGTTTGTATGTCAAGTCGGCGACTTGCCAAAGTCACTGACATGACCAGCTAGCGAAGTGATCTATTTAAGGAAGGAACGCAACGCACATCTTATGTGTGTGTATTTGGAGACAGCTGCGTCGTTCTATTTTAGGCGAAGATCATCTAAAAAGAGTGCTCAAATCAAGATAAAGACGATTTGATTCTCCTAGAGTATTTTATTGTATGCGTAATTGTATATTTGGAAAGATTTGTAAAAGATTGAGTGTGTATTGTTTCCCTAACCAAATGAGAGATAATACACACGAGATCTCTCTTGCCTTAGCTTAAATACCCTAGTTTTAAGGTTAGTGGTAAGACTTTTGAGCGTCATTTCTATATTGTGTGTAAGAAAGAAAGAGTGAACTTGTGCGTGAAATTCGTACAAGTGGTGTGTCGAGAGATCTTAGGCATAGCGTGAGATTGAGAGTGTGAGTGCAAAGGTATAGCGTGGTTCAAGGGTGTGGGATTCATTCTTGTACACGGGAGAGCTTTGTAAACACTCAAGAAATCAATAGAGTGAGTCTAAGGACTCTTGAAATCCGACCAAGTGAGAAACTTGGAAGGGATTGGTTTTCCTCTAAGTAAACTAGTTGGTTTACGAGGAGTTTCCACTATACATCGTTTGTCATTGACTGTTGGTAACGTGTGTTTTACTATCTAATTATTCCGCTACTTTATTACTCAAATTCGACGACTTCCAAGGAGTCACCGACTCGCTTAAGTACTAACGATCCTACATCTCGAACAATCCAAAAATTGTAATCCCGAGTTGTAACAAAAAAATCTCGAATAATCTTAGAGTTGTAATCCCGAAGTGTCATTATAATAAAAGCAAGGGTCTTTTTTCTCCACTTCAATAATCTCATGCCTCGATCTCATCGCTAGTTTATTTCGGGTTTCAACAACCATCTTCAAGAAAGTTTAGAAACTAAATGTTCCAGAGAGTGTGCGTTGCTTTGTTTGGATTTGTATTAAAGGGGGTGTTCTGAGCAACCAAGAGAGGAGAAGACACCACCTCCTTTTTAAGCACACATTTGTTGCTTGGATGAGGAAAATTTTGAGCTTAGGGCCTAATTTTGGAGGAAAGATCAATTGGTCCTCTTACTTTGCAATGGTGATCTTGGTCCTTAAAGTGGAGGAACTTAAAGGTTTTGTATCAAATGATGGAGGAGTTGGACCGAGCCACATTTATCTCGGAGAGATGCAAGGAGTATTTGACTGCCATTAATAAGAGCCTAAGTAAGTGCACACTTACTACTTATGTTAGTAGAGATATATCTTGGGAATGTCCTTTGTAGGGATGAGTTAAACGAAATAACAATGGAGTTGTTAGAGAAGATGGACATGCTTCTTATGCTAGGGTCATAGTGATTTCTGGGGTTTTGGAGAAGTAGATTCGTTCATAACCTAGGTTCATGTTGGGCTTCAACTGCGAAGCTTTGGGGTGTTCTAAAAGGTTTGAAGTAAGCCTGGAATGTTGGTTACCGTCATGTGGAAGTGGAAACTGATGGTGCACAAAATAGTCCCAATAGAACCCTTGGTCCCTTCGGCAAGGTTTTCGCCTTGCTACTTATGTGATACGTGATTGCCCCGGAATCCTCCATAGAAACCTCATATATGACCCACACGATCCCGATCTTGCCTTGTAACGATTATTCCAACCTGAATTTGCAATCAATGTGAGAAAAACGTGGACCACAAGTAACAAACTGAATCGAACTTGAATGAATGGATTGAATCTGAATTCTAGATAAATCAACTCAATAGTTCAATCGGATTGGCTCTAAATCCGATTGATTAAATAAGTTAGATCTTTAACAATCAACTTAGAACAATCAAATGGATCACACCACAATTCAGATTTGAGTATGAAAGAGAGAAGTCGGAATTGGTGTTGGACGAATGATGATGATGAACGAATTCTCCAATGCAGAAATTCAATAACACACGTGTATATTTTTGGGCCCAAGAGATAGATTAAACCAATTTGGGTTTAATCTCTCTCAAGCTGCTTTTTATTAATGAAACTGAAAAGTATTTATAGTAGAATACAAAGCTATTACTTGGGGAGCAAGGAGAGGGGATGGCCGGCCCTAGAGAGGGGATTTAGGTCTCCTTATCTTGCTTCCCAAGATATAATAAAATATCTAAAATAATATCTATCTAGATCCCCTTAAATAAAATATATCATGGCTGATTTATTTATGTAAGTAAATAACCTAACAAACTCAAAATATCTCTAACAAACTAAAAATATCTCTAACAACCAGGAGAGAGAAGATCAACCAACTAACATAAGCCTATTGATTGATTTCTCTTCATTATTAAAATAAACTCACACGCCTATAAATAAAATAATAAAGATATTTTCTCAATTTAAAACGGTCAAGTCAAAGGGTTGACTTTGACCCATATACCAATTTATCTCACCCGGTCACTTACTAAATTCAGCCCTAAAGTGAGACAAATCAATACATGTTTCTAAATAAAGAAATGATGATTTTCGGCCCTCATATATCAATCCATGGAATCCGGGCTCAATTGATGTCGAATGCACGAGACCCACTTCGCCTTGCTAGGCTCTTCAATAACTGCTGCCAATCGAACCAAGATCGTTGTTGTGCCTTGAGCAATCTTCTTAGCTCGACTTCTTGTAATCGGTCCGTCAGAAGGCACTCGAATCAACTCATCGACGTCGGTTGGAGACATGGAACGCTTCACTGCATCATTATGGTTGGAGATTCTCGGTTTTAGGTGCGCAGTCCACCCCTCAGTTCCCGCTTGGGGTTGGAGATTCTCGGTTTTAGGTGTGCAGTCCACCCCTCGCTCTTCGCTTGGGGTTGGAGATTCTCGGTTTTGTGTGCGCAGTCCACCCCTCGCTTCCAGCTTGGGGTCGGGAACAACCAATTCTCTATCATGCATGATCCGAGCGAGGCTCGTGATCGCTACATATAATCTATCATGCGTGATCTGAACGAGGCTCGTGATTGCTGCATATAATCTATCATGTGCAATCCGAGTGAGGCTCGTGATCATTGCATATAATCTGTCACGCGCGATCCGTGCGAGGCTCGTGATCGTCGCATATAACCTATGAGGTGAGCGATCCCAACGAGACTCGGGATCGCGACACAATTGAAAAATAAAAATGACTCGATATGGCTCGAGCTGTCCGCAAGTTTTGCAGCGCTCAGGCCATGGGGTTGGATCGGGATGTAATGAGCCTTTGGAACCCTCGAAGGGTACGTGACATAACCACAAACAAAGATAGAAAGAAAATTGTATAAAGAAGGCCTCAAGGGCCGAAGTATCATAATTACATACCCCAGCAGGGCCACCAAAATCCTTAAAACAAAAAAATCCTTAAAAAACAAAGATTGTAAAGGCGCCCTTCATTCGCTCGGCTTGTCGGCGGGAGGATCCATGGAGACTTGGCAGATGGGCTCGGCAACAATTACTTCAAGATTAGGGGAAATCTCGACCCCTGCAGGGTTGGGGTTGCCCAGAATGGGGTCCAAAGCTTCCTTGACTGAGAGGCCTACGGCAGGAACCTCGCTCTCGCTTGGTGCAACCCCGCCCTCGTTGTCGAAGAAGAATTCGCATTTTCCCTCGGGCTCTTCCTCAGTCTCCCCCATGGTCAGCCCATAGTTGAGGATGAAAAAGGGGATGCGGGGGTCGATATGCTGGTACTTCTCCATCGCCTGTTTTACCCCTACGCGAATGGCCTGCCGGTACATCCCGTCAATGCTGCTCAACAGCTCTTCCTGGTACTCGGTAGACTAACGTATTTGGGCCCTACCGCCTCTACCTCTTCGTTAAGTTCCTTAATGCGGTGGTGAAGGTTGATGTTCTCTTCCTCGACCTTTTAGAGCTCCAACTCTTTCTCCTTAAAATACTTGTGTTCCTCGGAGAGTTTGGTCCGGAGGTCCTCCACCGAGGCCTCTAGATCCCCAACCAAGGCCTTCGCCTTCGCACACTCCTCTGTGCGAGCCTTGAGAGCCGCCTCCATCTTATCCATATTCTTATGGAGGAGGTTGATGCGACTACAATTGTAGTTCTCGAAGAAATTGTGCTAAGAAACCAAAAGCATGTTAGGAGGAAACAAGCAAAACGTACCATCGCTGAGTAGCGGAGGTCCTCGTCATTAAGGGCTTCCTCGGAGAGATTGTTCACCCACGCAATCTCCTCCTTCCAATCATCCTTGTTCCAGTTCCTGAGCGCACCCCAGGACGGACCGGGGCAGTGGAACTTCTCGGCAGGAGGACAGGTGGGGGAGAGAGCCCGCCCCTCGAAGTTGGGGATGGGTACGATCTCCCTCCCCGAGGAACTGCGTTGGTTGTCCCCCTTATGCTTCTTCCTCTTTTCCTTACGGGGCGATGACTCCGCTTCCTTTCGCTTGGACCCGGCCTCGTTGTCGGGTCCTCGGGGGGCGTGGGAGGACGCTCTGGTAGCGTCTCCTTTGGGTGCCCCCCTCCCAACAATCTTTACCCATGCGGCCTTCGCAGGGGCCGTCGCCTTCGCCATCGAGGTCCGCATCTTTGTCGTTGAAGTCAGCGCCTTCACTATTGGGCCCTTCGTGGCCCGAGAGGTCTGCGAGGCGGTTCCCGCGGGTTTCTTCCCTTGTTCCCTCGAGGCCAAGGCATCCAAGAGATTCACTGCAGATAAAAAACCAGCCATTATAAGAGAAAGGGGGAGAAGGTCACAAACAATCAAGACATAGAAAGCGTGATCCAAGCGAGGCCCGGGATCATCGCAAGCAATCAAAATCTGAAATCCACAACCCGAGTGATATTTTGCATTTAGGTATAGTTTAGGATGCATATTTATGTTTATATTGCATGGTTTTAGCTTAGTTTAGTCTAATTCTTAGGTTTTTTGGTTTTCTAGGAAATTCGGGTTTTGCGTTTGTTTTACTCGGTTTTGCAAATCTTTAGGTAAACAAGCGTGGTCAAGACGGAGCTTAGCGGACTATGGTGGACATGGATGAATATTGAAGAAGTTCAACTGAAGATTACAAGAACCAAGGCCCAAGAGCTTGTGTGATAAGAACGCTTAACTTCTGGTTATGCATTGGAGACTTGTTTCGACACCTCTATCTTGCAATGCTTGGTTTGGGAGCTACAGTGGTCGGATGAAGCTGAATTTGGTATCACTGGAAAGCTAACTCGAAACTACAATTCATTTTTCTCCGAGTCCAAGTTCCAACTCGAAGTGGGTCAAAATTGCCTCTGAAGTGACGCTCGAATGTTGAACCGAGGCAATTGCACGGGTTTGCATGCTAAAAGCGCCGGTTGCAACCTGAGCAATGCAACCCGAGCAATTCCAACTGAATGCACATTACGCTGGTTGACAATTGTGCGGCTTAGCAATTGGCAACCCGAGTAATCGGGAGTTTCACGCGGACGCTGATGGGCCGAAGGATGGGCTTGGTTTTGGGGCTTGATTATATCATCAGAATTTGTCTTAAAGATATAATCTTTTGAGGGTTATTTTAGAAGACATATTTATGCCTCTGTTAGTTTATTTTTAGGATAACTTGGATCAAACTTTGGAGGCTAGGTTTTTCTCTCAAGAGAGCAACTTTGAAACTCTTGTAAGTTTGTTTTCAATTTAATTATGCATTGCTGAATTCATTGTGTTTGACTAGTTATTATTGAAAACATAGATTGGATACTATTGTGAGGTTTGATTGATTCTCAACAACTTGAATAGGTTTTATTCCATGTGCTTAATTGAATCAGAATTATTCTAGGGTTTTGTTAGATTGATCACCTAATAGAATTTCTAGGTTAATTTACAACTAATCTGATTAATGCCCGTTCGGGGTTGATTAGATGGAGTAGCATCTATAATTGTTTGGACCCGTTCGGGCTATTCAATTGTAGAGGGAAATAAATCCACAAGTAACTTAGATGTTTGTTTGCTCTAAGTGTTTATTTCTATTGATAACTTGACTCGTAAAGTTGTCGTTTAATTGAATCTAGACGTTGTTTTTGGTTGTTAAATGATTAGGGTTGTTTAGACTGTTAGTTCTTTCAACTATTTCTGAAGTTTGGGTCATAATCCTTAGTAGGACTATAATCCACAATAGATTATTCGAGGGAATTGAGAATCAAGAGAATCGATGATCAATAAGCATATCTATGATGGATTTAACTAGTTGAACACGCTTGTCCTTCATATATTTAAATCATATTTTCATTCATACTTACTTTTATTCTTGCATATTAGATTAGATAAATTAATCAATAAACCCCCCTTTTTGGTTACTTGGCATACAAGTAATGAAACAAATACACAAGTCCTTGTGGGATCGACCCTTGGTTACCATTCTACTCAGATTGGTTAAGTTAGGATTCCTTGATAGGTAAACGATTGAAAAATACCTCATCAAATTTGGTGCCGTTGCCGGGGACTTGTCGCTATTTGTGTTTTTACTTTTGTGTGTTGTTCTTGGTGTTGTGTTGTTCTTGGTGTTGTGAATCTATCTTACGGTTCATAACACCCGTGCTACTAATCTATGGCTTTGTTCAATTGTAGACAGCTGCAGGATGAACAGTTCCATGACTATTTTGTTAGATTTCAAGACCATGTGTTTGAACTTGGTATTTGGGAACTACAATACAGTGATGGAGAGGTAAACATGGGAGTTATCCGTGGTATGAATCTTGAGACAAGGGGATTGGCTTACTACATGAGCAATGAGAGGCTTTTATTTATGGGACCTGAGGGATGCTGGGATTTCTTCTGTTTCATGAGCCATCAAAGCTTTCTGGTTGAGTCATCTTCCCTACCACCCCAGCCGATTGATACGTCTCTTGAGGATATAATCAGGGATATTTCCAAACGGGCGGATGCTATAATCATGGAGCATTGCGAGTCTTGTTCTTCAAGTTTTCATTCCACAATCTCATGCCCTTTTGAGTTGTGTGAAAGATGAGGTGAAATCACATTGGAGTCAAACGATCAAGAATCAAACACCCAGATTCAAGTTGAGGAGCAATCTAAGACACTTGATATGGGTTTTGTGGATGAATTTGATGTCCAACATGAATTCACACCTATAAGTCATGCTGAGCAGACTATCACAGAGCCAAATGAATTTTGTGCTGGCATAGAGATTCTTACAGAGCCTAGGGAGCCTGAGTCATATTCACCCATGTGGAGTAAATTGCTTGAGGGTTTTAAGGTTTTGGAAGAAGACTCTTTTGTCGACCATGATGACTTCTTTGCTGATGAAGTAGACAACCATGAGGGAGAAAAGCTACAGGATGCATCTATTAAGTCTCCCACTGTCATGGTGTGTCCTCTGTTAGGCCTTGACATCCCATGCTTCAGTTTCCCCACCTTCTCTCATCAAGAGATTATGGAGTTCCAAGCTGAGGAGTCAAGTTTACAACACAAGGTGGAAGATGGAGAATATATGGAGTTCATCTTGGATATAAGTGGTATTGCTAACAAATGCTTTGATTCATACTGTAAGTATTTTCTAAAGCCACCACTTATGCTGAATTTATTTGAGCAAATGCCATTTCATGCCAATTGGGCACACATGTTTGATAAATTAAAACGATCTTTGCAAGTTATATTATTCATCTTTAATTTGTCATTGTGTTACTTATGTTTTTCTGAGTTGTGTGCACAGGGCTTTGACAGGTTATTTACAGCATTGACAATGTCTAATCTTGTCAATTCATGTTCAGGGTCAAGCTAATGACGTTAAATAAGCGCTTCTTAGGAGGCAACCCAAGGTTTAGAGTAGATTTACTTTTCAGTTAATCTTTTGGTTTTTAGGTAGTTTTGTTTGTGTGTTACATATCCCAGGTCTGAAGATTGATAACCCGAAGAAGCCACCATCACCACCGTCAGATTTCTCGCCGCATTACCTGGATCACTAGAGTTTTTGTGAGTATTTTTCTTCACTTTTCTTGTTACTATACTTTGGGAACAAAGTATGTCTTAAGCATGGGGGAAGGGAATTACTTTTCCATTGCATGTAGTTCCATTAGTTTAGGTCATATTTAATTTTTTTGCATGCATTGATTAAAATTATTGAAAAATGAAAAAAATATGAAAATTTGAAAAAATATAAAAAAATTGCATTTAGGTTCTTATTTCCCCGGTGTTTAATACCTCTTGTGTTTTTATGCTAAGTATAAGTCTTAACCTATGATTTGCATGATATGTTGAAGTTTATATGATATGAGCATGATCATTGATTGATTACTTTGACTATATTTCAAGGCTGCTTTATATGATTGAATGCATGACATTAAAATGATTGAGGCAATGTTTCTTATTAGCCTATTATTTCCCTTCCTAACTTACAAGATTCATGTTCTTGATACCCCATTTCTTTTGAGCTTTAAGCCCATTTTTGATAGCTCCACAAAATTTTCCTAGCCTAAAAAGCTTGACCCATCCGGGATTTAGGACTTTAGGTTGTGTTTTTGTTTTGTGGGAGTTTTGTATAAGTATAGGGGAGGTTGAAGAAAAAGTTGAAAAAAGAGGAAATACAACTCTTGGTTGCAAAGTGAAAAGAAAAAAATGAAGATGAAAAGTTTGTTGCAAAGCAAAGGAAAGAAAAAGTTGAGCTTAATTGTTAGTAATCTTCATAAAGCAAAGAAAGAGTTGAAGAAGGAAAAAAGATGAAAAAAGAAGAAAAGTGTTTAAATGTGAATGTAAGGAGTTGGAAGAGTTGGAGTTGGAAGTGTTGTGGATTAAAAAAAAGTGTGAAAGTTTGGCTTAGGATTAGTTCTTTATTCCGGATTTAGCACCACAAGCCAAATATGATCCCTTCCAAATTTCTCTTTACCTTGGCCCCATTACATCCCTTAAAAAGACCTCTTGATTTTTGTTATGTGTTTGATCCCCAGCGGTAGAGATTTAAAACTCTGATGCAAGCTTATGGTAGTCTAGTTTTCATGGTTGATTTTGAGTGAAACACATACCTTTAAACACTTGAGAGTTTGAGTGCAAACACATTTACCTTGTTGAGGTATAGAATGAATGAATGTTCTTTGCTATTTGCTTGTTATAATGCATGTTAGGAAGTCTTGGTCGGGTTCTTAGTTATATGTGAAATGCTTGTTTGATTTGAGATGGATGTATGATTGCATTTCTATGGTGTGATTTGGATTTATGTCTTGCTTGAGAACAAGCAAGGGTTAAGCATGGGGGAATTTGATAGCTTGCATTTAGGTATAGTTTAGGATGCATATTTATGTTTATATTGCATGGAATTAGCTTAGTTTAGTCTAATTCTTAGGTTTTTAAGTTTTCTAGGAAATTCGGATTTTGCGCTTGTTTTGCTCGATTTTGCAGATCTTTAGGTAAACAAGGGTGGTCGAGATGAAGCTTAGCGGACTATGGTGGACATGGATGAATATTAAAGAAGTTCAAGTGAAGATTACAAGAACCAAGGCCCAAGAGCTTGTGTGAAAAGAATGCTTAACTTCGGGCTATGCATTCGAGACTTGTTTCGATACCTCTACCTTGCAATGCTTGGTTTGAGAGTTACAGTGGTCGGATGAAGCTGAATTTGGTATCATTGGAAAGCTAACTCGAAGAGCTACATGTAACACCCCGATAATTTATAAGGAATTGAGGTGCTACCCATATCAACAAGAGCTCTTTCTTTTCTGAGTTCGAGTGAGGACAAACAACTCAGAAGTTAAGCGTGCAGGGGCGAGAGTAGTACTAGGATGAGTGACCTTCTGGGAAGTCCTCGGGTTGGCATGGGATAGCGCTTCTAAAGGCTCGGGCCTTACAAATGGTATCAGAGCCGACTCTGGATTACGAGTTGGCTTCGTCCGGTGGGCGGTCACTCAACCCGGAGGGTGGTCCTTGGGCCTTGACGAGGACGTCAAGTGCATAAGTGGAGGAGATTGTAACACCCCGATAATTTATAAGGAATTGAGGTGCTCCCCATGTCAACAAGAGCTCTTTCTTTTCTGAGTTCGAGTGAGGACAAAGAACTTAGAAGTTAAGCGTGCAGGGGTGAGAGTAGTACCAGGATGGGTGACCTCCTGGGAAGTCCTCGGGTTGGCATGGGATAGCGCTTCTAAAGGCTCGGGCCTTACACTACAATTCGTAGTTTTACTCCGAGTCCAAATTCCAACTTGAAGGGGGTCAAAATAGCCTCCGAAGTGACGCCTGAATGCTGAACCGAGGCAATTGCGTGGGTTAGGGCATGCTAAAAGCGCCGGTTGCAACCTGAGCAATTCCAACTGAATGCACATTACGCTGGTTGACAATTGCACTGCCGAGCAATTGGCAACCCAAGCAATCGGGAGTTTCACGCGGACGCTGATGAGCCGAAGGATTGGGATTGGTTTTTGGGCTGATTATATCATCCGAATTTGTCTTAAAGATATAATTTGAGGGTTATTTTAGAAGACATATTTAAGTCTTTGTTAGTTTATTTTTAGGATAACTTGGATCAAACTTTGGAGGCTAGGTTTTTCTCTCAAGAGAGCAACTTTGAAACTCTTGTAAGTTTGTTTTCAATTTAATTATGCATTGCTGAATTCATTGTGTTTGACTAGTTATTGAAATCATAGATTGCATACTATTGTGAGGTTTGATTGATTCTCAACAAATTGAATAGGTTTTATTCTCTGTGCTTAATTGAATTCGAATTATTCTAGGGTTTTGTTAGATTGATGACCTAATAGAACTTCTAGGTTAATTTACAACTAATCTGATTAATGCCTGTTCGGGGTTGATTAGATAAAGTAGCATCTATAATTATTTGAACCCGTTCGGGCTATTCAATTGTAGAGGGAAAATAAATCCACAAGTAACTTAGATGTCTGTTTGCTCTAAGTGTTTATTTCTATTGATAACTTGAGTCTTAAAGTTGTCGTTTAATTGAATCTAGACGTTGTTTTTGGTTGTTGAAAGATTAGGGTTGTTTAGACTGTTAGTTCTTTCAACTATTTCTGAAGTTTGGGTCATAATCCTTAGTAGGAGTATAATCCACAATAGATTATTCAAGGAAATTGAGAATCAAGAGAATCGATGATCAATAAGCATATCTATGATGGATTTTTAACTAGTTGAACACGCTTGTCCTTCATATATTTAAATCATATTTGCATTCATACTTACTTTTATTCTTGCATATTAGATTAGATAAATCAATCAATAACCCCCCCCCCCCTCTTTTTGGTTACTTGGCATACAAGTAATAACACAAATACACAAGTTCTTGTGGGATCGACCCTTGCTTACCATTCTACTCAGATTGGTTAAGTTAGGATTATTTGATAGGTAAACGACTGAAAAATACCTCATCACCGAGCGAGTTGCGGGGTTCGGGGCGATAGCAAAACAAATAACAACGCAAGAAACGGAAAAATATAACAAGTACCCTCTGCGTCCTCGCTGTTTGGGAAGGTAAGACAAGCCGATCCTGGTCCAAGTATTCCCAGTAAGGCGCCTGGCGTGGCGTTGCGAACCGAGTCTTGATCTCGGCGACGTCTGACTTCCCCTTGGGACGGCAGAAATTGTCCCGCGCTGGAGGGAAGTTAAGTAACTTCCCAGAACGGTCCCGGACCAAGAACCACTTATCCTTCCACTGACCGACGTTCGACGGGGTAGTGGTAATCTTGAGCCCGGGCAAACTTAGGTTGATGAGGCTGGACTTCTGCTCTCGTCTCTCCTTAAACAAGCTTGTCATGACATCTATATCAGGCCAATCCCCGAGCTCACGGCTTCAAATGGTGTACGCACACAGGAGCCTCCATGTGTTGGGAAACAGTTGCGCAGGGCAGACGTGCACCAACCACAAGAAGTCGACTATGTGTCGGCATGAGGTAATCGGAAGCCGGCCTGGAGGCTGGGTAGATGAACATCCGCGCACTGTTCGTACAAGGCCAAGGAGCAGCCCTCCCCCTCGGGGAGCGCCAGCTCAACCCCCTCGGGCCAAGGAAAATCATTCGTGATCTTCTCAAGCGGGAAACTGTCGGGGCCCCCTCAGGCAGAAAGATCCCGATCTCGAGGGGTTCAGGGTCATCGGTATCCGCTGCTCGAGGATGGGAGGGATGCACAACACGGAGTCGGTAATATACTCCGCGAAGAAGCTTGGTTGATCGTTGGAGTCGGAGGACCATGCATCATGGTCGACAAATTCTTCGTCAAAAATCGAAGATGAAGCCATCTCAACCTCGGAAGACGTACGTAATCGGGGAAAGAGCGAGGTAACGGAAGTATCGGAGGCGCTAGGTGAAGGCTCACCAAACAGAATCGAAGGGGACCTCGGATTGTGGGAGTCGTTGGTCTCAGCGATTCCAGCGGTCTCAAAAGACTCTTCGTAAAACTTCTCCTGAAGCTTAAATGTGAGGCCTGGTGGAGGGCTTGGAGAGGCTCCTTTAGGCATGAAAAGTGATTTCCATGTCACAAAAGACGAACACTTGGAAAAGGAGAAGTTTTGAAACGTCGAATCAACCAAAAAAGAGAAAGAAGAAGCGAGGCAGTAACGTAGGGGGTGCGTAACCCTAGGGCTACTCTGACAGATGGGACTGCCTAGGAAGATTGTGGAGCGCCAAAATAGAAGGGCAGGGTGGATGACATCTCTTAGAAGATCAAACTTCCCATCGTCCAAGCGGCAAGACGTTTGGTTTACCGAGGGGCGTTCAAAATTCGAAAGGGAATCGATGATGAACTCAACCGTCGGCTCACAGACCAAAAAACTCGGGGACATCGCTGGACCTCCAACGCCACCCTTGCTCCTACCGTTTCGCCACCGTGACACCGGCGCGAAACACTGGAAGTGTACCGCCTCCACCTAGGGCACAAAGCGGAGAAAAGGAAAAACACATCAAAAACACATACGAAGAAGAAATCGACTGCTTACTTGTCGAAAATTGGTGTGGAGAAGACGGTTGTGAGCCTTGAAACCGGTGGGAACGTTTTGCCTGTCTGCCGAAGGTCGAGAGAACGGAGGAGAGAAATGAAACGGTTGCTTGGAGAAGAAGACGAAGAATGAGAAGAGACGGGATGCGTAGAGGCGTTTATAGAAAGCGGAGTTGGGCCTCTCCCAGTCCGAAAAGCCTTAATGGGCCTAATTTCCTTCAGGGGCCCATTAATGAGGAAAGGGGAAAGTGGGAACAAGGCTCGTTAAATGCGTGACAGAAGAAGACTAAGTGTTCAGCCTCGTTAAAACGATCCTCTAACCTCGCTGCCCATAACCCTGAAAACTCACAAAGAGAGCTCCTCGAAACTAAGACTTCGCATCCCGGGTACGATGGGCCAAACATCGCGCATATATGACATGCGGCCCTCGGGCCGAGATCCCTAGGCCATGGGTTTGTTATGGTGCACAAAATAGCGGAATATGAACAGTGGGACCGGAATACGAGGATTAGCGGGATCCGGCGGGATTCCCGAGGTTAAACTTAAAAGCCTTTGTCATACCTATCTTAAAAAAGGCAAATTTCCTGCACTTGCGAGGCCTCAAGACCTCGGTCACGAGGTCTAAACCACGTTGTTCAAAAGTTGACATTCCCGCCCTATTCAACTACTCAGCGACCACCATATTCTCAACCAATGACCAACTGCCTCACTCTCGACCAATCAAAGGGCTTGATCTCGGGCGTCCCACATCGAGCAAACATCAAAACCATGTTCCTTAAACCTCTATAAATAGAGGAGAATCTCGAAGGAAGAAAGGGGTCGAAAAACATCTTGAACTCAAGAACTATCTTGTTCGTTGAAGATCGACGTGTTGAATCATCGTTTAAAACCACGCTACAGCCAAGTGAAGGTCTATAAAAAGACTTCAAGTTGTCCAAAGAGACCTCGTCTCAATCAAAGATCTAGCTACATCACATCGCATACCACAATCCCCACGCGCATAGCCAAATCTTCGACCTCGTCACGAGAGCTCGTTAATAATCTGTTAAGTGGTAGAATCTCTCAGTAGTTAGGAGGTCTCAAATATTGTTAGGCTAAGACTTCGAATCCTCCAAGAAAAGATCTAGGGCATAAACTCGCTATTTATAACCTCGATGTTTGTAACCTCGTTCTAAGAATATAAATAAAAGCAAGTGTTTGCCAAGTCAAAAAAAAGTAATCTCGTTCTTGTCTTTTAGCGTTGGTTTATTTCGGGCTTCATCAGAAATAAACTCTCAACTAGTGGTGGATCATATAGGTAAGACAATCAAGATCAATCATCTACTCTATAGTCACTTTGGATCATAAAATCATTGAATCGAATCGGGATTTTAATAACCATGACTGTGAGGCGAACCAAGTAGTGGATTCCCTGTTTACTTACTTCAAAGCCCTTTTAATTTTGTTTTAATAAAATCTGGGAGTGTCCTTTCTCCTTCTACCAAATTTTTTTTTTTTTTAATTTTTAGAAACCGGAACCGGTACAAAGCTAGTCAAAATCAGACGGGAACCAGCGAACCGCCCTTTAGGCCATTTGGGATCCAGTATTCCAGTCCATAGAAACATGGAATCGGAACCTAAGTCCCCGGGCTTTTATAAAGGTGCCAACAATACATCTAATAAATAGATGAAGAGCTGATATATTCTTTTTTTTTTCATCAAAAGAGCTGGTATATTCAACATAAACACGATAGAAAATATTTGCCCAACAATATTACATATTACAATTATGCAGGTTCAACACACAGGAAAGCTTGCAATGGTTGAAAATTGGAAACTAATAATCCTAAAGCAGAAAGTTCAGCAATAGTAAGAACAGTGTACCAACTCTGAAAGGGTAGGGTTAGGTAATCTTCCGGCCTGCAGAGTCATCGGAAGCAGACTGCTGAGTATCTAGTTGGATCTCATTTATCGTCTCTAAATTCATTTTGAATTGCTCTCTTATATCCTTGATTGATGCAAACTCAGTTTCCTGCAATCAGAACCAAGTAAATAGAATATCACTGACCTTTACTTTTCAATATTCAGAAAAAATAGAATATTAAGAGAAAAGCCAAAAATGTGAACTAATTTTGGTTCAGGAATAAGGAGGTTTGAGATTCAGATTTAGACCTTACAAGTATAATTATAATAGAATCTAAATGAACTTGGTTTGCTTCAGGCATAAGAGGCTCATGATCAGCATACATATTGTAGCGTTCATTGTTCTTATTATTATACAAGGCGAAACTAAAAGAGTGATAAATTGGAAGAATATAAGAGAAGCTGACCAATTGGCTGGATTCCTTGCCAAAGGTGTCCTCCATAAACACAAAGAGCGACTTGCACCGATTCATGAGATCCATGTCCAGCTCTAAGGGAATACTGCTAGAGCTCTCTCCACTCCTGCCGATGCCATTCTCCACGGAACATATTCTTACAAGATTGCTTGCCTCTTTCTTACTCTTCATCAACGCTGCAGAGATATAGGAGAAAGACAAAACCAATCCAAATTCAGTACAAAGACAGCCCCAGCAATAATAATACTCCTAGAACACATCCATAAAACTTGCCTGACATTCGGCCCTTTACATCCGCATACTGGAGATCTGACCATATATACGCAGCTGAAAAGCACAACAAGCAAGAGGATCACATACTTTTGTTAACCCGGCTAACAAAGATGCAAGCAAGCAAGAGATAGTAGGACAATGTAAATAAACCTTTTATACATAACGAGCACGAGCAAGACTTTAGTGAGTTGGCATCAGGAACCGCATCAGACTCAGCATTATCTTTGAGCAACATACACCGCTCTAGCTCAAAGAGATTGTCACCCTGCAACTTGCTCAATCTTGAACCCACAATTTGTTGGCATGCAGTGGACGGTATAGTACTAATACCACAATCATTACCTTCTGTACTCGCTACTTGTGAGCCTAATGCTTCAAGAACAGGCTCTTCCGGATCTTGGCTGTTCCCACCAAATTCAGCATGGTCTTTAGAGCAGCTCTCGGATGAAGACTGAGAAAAATTGCTGCTACCGAATTGACCCAAATTGGCTTCTACAGAAACAAACTGATTCACAGCTTTAAACTTGGAATCTACAGCAGATTCAGCATTGCCAAGAGAATGCAAGCGGTAAGTCTTGCCCCCCTTCAACAAGGGCAATGACTTCTCAGGATTTGCTACTTGGGGTTGAGGGCACCCTAGAGAAATCCGCTTTGCTAAATGAGAATCATTCTCCTTGTTGGCAGATTTAGAAGCCGGGCTGCGAGAAATCAATGCAAATCCCCTTTTCCCAAGCTGGTTTGTCAAATCACCCAGGGTAATTCGGGGTTTGCTTGACCTGCCAGGACTATCCCGAGTCATTCTGTAATTAGCTACTACTTAGATCAAAAACCCAGGGGTTCTAATTGAATGAGAATCGCAAATTGCTATTGCTCCCAGATTGAACAGAGGGGATTAAATGAACAAATCCATCGGATCTGCAGATCGCATTCCACATCAAAACTCAATACAGGATTCTGGATATTATATACAACTAAATAGAAGAAAATTCTAATTGATGAAAACCAAATCAAATGAAGAATAAAGAGGAATTTACCAACCTGTGGAGACTGGAGATAGTTGAGTTGGGGAAGAGAACGGTAGAGAAGTGGAGACAAAAAGGAGCTACCAAGTAACCATCAGAATTTTGGGGTGAAAGCTGGAAAAGTCGATTTGGTCCTTCAAATTGGAAGAATTAGGTTTTAGGGTGTAGACTCCAAATTTTCAATTTTGTGAAAGCGGGAAACGCTTTTTTATTTTGCCGGTCGGACACAAGTAAAATATAGATATTAAATGAGTTAATATTATAAAATATATATATATATAAAAAGAAAGAAAAAAAAGTACGATAAATATTTTGGGATAACATAAAAAGAAAGTGGACAAATGTTAAAAAGGATTTACTTAATAACAAATAAATTTGTAGTCAAGACCTCGTTTTGTATAAGGATGTCACGATCGGTCACGGGAAGTGAGGTTGTGTTTAATTACTAAACTAAAAAGCAAAGGAACAAACAAAGCAAAGAACACAGCAAAATAAAGCACTAAGGCCATCTCCAACAGCTTCCCCAAACTGTTGGAAATTGTGTATTTAGAGAATTTTACCCACTTTTTTGCCCCAACAACTTCCCTATCTAATTCCCTATAATGGAGAATTCTCCAAAACATTAAAGTGTTTTCCCTACATTTAGAGAATTCTCCAAATTCATTTGGAGAATGCATTAATTGAAAGTGTATACATGGAAACTTGTGATTGGCCATATGAAATTTTTATAAAAAAATTTATATATAAATAGAACTAATAAATTTAAGATTTTCTAAAATGAAGAAGTTGTTGGAGTTAAAGTAAATTTTATTTGGAGAATATGAGTTTTGGCTCTCCATTTTGGAGAAAATTAAAGGGAAACTGTTGGAGATGACCTAAAGAGGGTCGTTATCGACCTTGTCATGGTCGTTACCGAGGTATGATTTCAACAGAAAAACTAAGTAAACGGCAAGAACAAAAGAGAAATTGCAGGTCGGTACCGACCTGGGCAAGGTCGATATCGAGGTACCCGGGTTTGGATTTCGACTCAAATATAAGGAAAAAATCTAGAATAGGGGTTCACCACAACATAATCATGCAATTTCAAATAACATAAATTATAAATATCATGCCTTTAACATAAAGGTATCAAGTTTCGTTGAATTAATCAAGCAAATCAATCAATTTTCACAAATCAATTCACTTAATCTACTTGCTTTGATCTAAAGTCCTCAACTTTCGTTTCAAACTTTATCTCATATTCAAATTCACAACTCTCTCTCTCTCTCTCTCTCAATCAAGTTATAAACATGAAATACTTAAACTTTCGTCAAAGCTTTTGCACAAACAAGTAGAAGAATAGATAAAAGGCATTCAATTCATTCATCACATCATCATTCATGCACAATCATGTTGGGTTTCTAACCCCAACCCTAGAAAAAAAGACTACTCACTATTGGAGAAAAACCAGCAAAGCAATTAAAAGATATCATACTGGAATTAAAACTAAAGGCTTACTTGAATTAAAACTTGAAACTTGTCTTAGAACTCACTTAGAATACAAGAAAATCTCCACAATTTTCTTCCTTGTGTTTCAAGCAACAACTTTGTCTTCTAAAAACCCTAAAATTGCGTCCCAATTGAAACTAAAAAGAGAGAGAGAGACGAGAGACCCCTCTTAGATTGTAACTAAACAAGAGTATTTATACTAGAGAATCCCTCTTAAAAAGTTTCCATATAAACAAAACCTACTAAAGATAAAGAATACAGAATAAAAGTATTTAATGAGCAATTATCTTGGCCGGCTGGGCTGAGTGCCTCGGTACCAACCCCTAGAGGGTTATCGAGGTTGGCTTGAACATGTTTTCTCATGTTTCTTCCTTCTTCATTTGGATTTTGTTGGAGTTTCTTCCGTAGCTTTCTTCTTTGCTTCTTCCAAGCTTAGTCCTCTCTTCTAATGTCCTTAAATGCATCCAAATCCGCCTCAAAACCTACATAAAAATATACAAAGAGCGTAGTTTCCATACTTTTCACAAAATATGCAAACTATACTAGAAAGACACAAAACACTCACAAAAACACAACTAAACTAGACTAAAAGACCAAGAAAAACATACTAAAACTATGCTAAAAACATGGACATCAACAAATATTATGAGACAGAGGGAGTATTTTTTTCAACACCCCTAATAGGGTCCAACCCAACTCCGGTCCGGGCGTAGGCTCAAAGTGCCAAACCGGATGAGGCCCAGCCCATCAAAAAAAAGAGGGAGTATTTTTTATGAAAAAATATAAAATTATTAAGTGTATAATATAAAAATAAAACTTAAATAGTATAAAATAATTTTTATAACACAAAATTTATTTATTTATTTATATAACATTTTAATTTTATTTATATTTTTGAAAAAATTCGGTCCAGATCGGACCTGACTAGATTTTTTGGACCAGGCTGGACTGGTTTTTAAAAATTTACGGACCGAGGACCATACCGGAATTTCCTCAATCCGATCAGGTCTAATGCCGGTTCGGACCGGATTTTGCCTAGCCCTAGTTGTAGACCAGCACTTCAAACCGATGTATTTAATAGGAGGTTACCAAAAAACATAAATTACGTTGTTCGTCCATATATTTTGTGCTTTTTAGTTTTTTTTACCAAACTTTAAACGGTTCTAATAATTAGCTAGATTTTTACATCATTTTTCAAATTATTCCCTAAACTTTAAACATGCATTCAATTATTATATTCAAAAAATACTTTTTTAATGATATTTTTAAAGTAATTTATATTATTTTCCATAATTAAAGTAATTACATTTCTATTTTACAAATATATTTTGTAGTTGTTACTTTTTCTAAAAGAAAAAAACTTCTCTTGGGGAATATTTATTTCATCCATATAGCTAAATATTGATTTTGGTTTTCTCAATATTAGGACTTCACAACTCTCCCAATCTTTGGACATCATCAAATCCCTATTAGAACAAACTAAAACAAGATCAAATCAAGAACAACTCAAACATGGAAATTACATAAAAATAAACAAGAAAAAATTGAAGAAAAAAAATTCATTTTGAACCTATGCAATTTCCTCAATTCAAAGACGAAGAACCTCTTCTAACTAATATCATCCAACCCTAATCGTAATGATTTATAATGCAAATGAGAAAAATAAAAGTTCATTTTCATTACTGGGTATTAATCCATGGATGAGGAAAGTAAAATAATTTGAAAATGGAGAGATAATTAATCCTTGCCCATTTGTCTTGAGGCACTTAGCGTGCCAAATTCGATATCAATTCACATCAAGGTCAGGCCAAAATCTCGAGAACACTGATAGAAAAATTAACTTTCAATATCCTGGATTGTTTAGAGGCAATATTAATCCTCTCAAGGCGGTTTATGATAGGATCGTCCTTAGTTGATTCACGGTGCGAGAGAATGGCTCCAAGAAACCGGCAACCTCGATCAGACAATTTGATCACAATTCGGAGAAACTAGTGAGAGGGTCGGTACCGAGGGTGGTGGTTCGGTAACGAGGGGATTCGAATGGTTTTAGTGGAAGAAGATGGACGGTTTTGATGGGGAACCAATGTGATATGGACTTTCAAAGTCGGATATAACTCATAGGCGTTGAGAGAACTAAAATACTTGGATACGACTCACCAAGCGTTCTTGATCGATCGATATCACGCACAATCAAATCAAGAAAGAGACCTTCAAAGAGATGTGTTTTTGCCTTCAACAAAAAGAGACTTTTTTCATCAAATTCAAAGGTGAAAAACGAAACAACACAAGGGAGGGCCTTTTAAACTCCTAGGGCCGTCCTAACACTAAAGCATTAAACGTAAAATTAACTTAAAGCATTCAAAATTGTAATAAAGATGTCTATCCCACAACACGCAACTCTTGGCATTCAGAAATAGGTCGATACTGAGGCCTGCAGCTCGGTACCGAGGAAGCTGAAGAGAAGAAACTGGCATTGGCACAGTAACGAAGACCGACAGCTCGGTACCGAAACCCTAAGGGTCGGTACCGAGGATCATTGGCTCGGTAACGAGAGTCGTCTAGACTTGACAGTGAAGTGTCTTTGCCATTGAACGAGAGTCGTCTGGACTTGACAGTGAAGTGTCTTCCCACCTGCGGAGGTTAGCTTTCAAAACAACACGGAGTAAGGTGCCAAGCGTTCTATTCACTACTTCAGTTTGACCATCCGTTTGTGGATGACAAGTGGTGGAATAAAGTAACTTGGTGCCTAAATTAGCCCACAAGGTCCTCTAAAAATGACTAAGGAATTTGACATCCCTATCCGACACTATAATCTTGGGAAGACCATGTAGACGCACAACATGATTGAAAAACAAGGACGCCACATTGGTAGCATCGTCGGTTTTGTGACACACAATGAAGTGTGCCATCTTACTAAACCAATCGATAACTACAAGAATGGAGTCCCTTCCCCCACTTAGTCCTAGGAAGACCCGTAACAAAGTCCATGGATAAGTCTTCCTAAGGTTGTTGGGGGAATGGACAAAGGTGCATACAACCCTTGGGGGCTCGTTCTAGACTTAGCTTGAGCACAAGTAGCACAAGAGGCACACACCTTTTCCACGTGGCCAATAGAAGTGTTTCTTCAAGGTGATACGTGATTGCTTCGGAATCCTCCTTGATAATCTCGTATATGACCCAACAAGTCCCGATCTTGCCAGTAAACGAATTCCAACCTACAATTGCCTTCAAAAATTAGTTGACTTGTAACACAAGCAATAACAAAACTGAATTGAATTATAACTCGAATAAATCTGAAATCAAGAGATAATCAACTAGATAGTTCACTCGGATTGGCTCTAACGCTAAATCCGAATGATTAACTAAGTTTGATCTTTAACAATCAACTTAGAACAATCAAATTGATCAAATCAATAAGAACATATTGAAGGAACGAGAGAGAGAGAATGCAATTGGTTGATGATGATGATGAACTAATCAATGCAAGCTTCACCCATGTGTCTTTTTGGGCCCAAGAGATAGATTAAACCAATTTGGGTTTAATCTCTCTCAAGTTGATTTTTATTAATGAAATTGCAAAGTATAAATAGAGATACAAGGCTGATCCTTGGAGAGCAAGTAACCCATGTCTTGCTTCCAAAGATATAATAAAATATCTAGACCTATAACAAACTAGATTTTCTTAAAATAAAATAAATCATAGCTGATTTATTTATTTAAGCAAATATCCTAACAAAATCAAAATATCTAAAATATAATAAAAACATAGGAGAGAGACTATCAACCAACTAACATATGCATATGGTCGAAATCTCTAATTATTCTAGCATAAAAACGTCCATAAATAAAATAAATAAAGATAGAAATTTAAATTGAAGATAAGATTCCCGTAAGACTTGAACAACTCTCAGTAAAACTCATTTTTCGGCCCTTTGTCGTTGGATTCTGGATTTGATGTAAACTACAAAGTTGTAGAACTTTTAGTTATCTTTCCAACGATCGAGTACTTGACGAACTTGAGATGAATTTTCTAGCCCAAGTTATGACCAGTTTACTGAGCATTGTTTTCTATTTGACGGGTTTCTTAACTTTCCGAATTTTCATAACTTGATTCTCTTCCTTGGAGGCCTTGAACGCCATGCAATGCTGGAAAATGCATCTGTAGCCAGAAAATATTTAGCCACGAATTTTGGCGAGGGTAAATTGGGTGGCAACGGCCATAACTTTAGCCACAAATATTTCAGTTTGCGGTAATATGGCCATGAAATATAGCGTTGTGGCTAATATTGGGGCTGAATAGCTCCGAAAAGTGAGTGCGACTAGATTTGTTTGTAGATTTCTGGTCATATTGTCATGAATAAAAGCTCGTGGCTAACGTTAAGGCCCAATGGACGCGAATTTTTTGCGCGGCTAGATTCATTTCTAGAGTAGTAGCTAATTAGCCACGAAAAAAGATTCGTGTGTATATTCAGGACAAAGTCTGGAGCTAAGTACCCACATACTAGTCGTGGCTAGGTTTGTGGATATTTGTGTGGGTAATTTGAATCATTGACTCATAAATGGTCCTTCATTTCGTTAGAATTTTTAGGAATAACCATAAAACTAGCCACGAGTTCTTATTTTCGTGTCTAACATAGTTTATTTGGAAACATCTACGATAACAGTCACGAGATTAGCCACGAGTTCTTTATTTCGTGAGAAATCTGCAGAAATAACCACGAGACTAGTCTCGAGTTCTTCGTTTCGTGTCTAACTTTGTTTGTGTGGAAAAATTTGCAAAAACAGTCACGATATTAGCCACGAGTTCTTCGTTTCGTGAGAAATCTGCAGAAATAACCACGCCATTATCCACGAGTTCTTCATTTCGGGACAAATATGCAAAAATAGTCACAAGACTAGCCCAATTACTTTTCATTCATGAAAACCTGCTCAAAATGCACTTAATATCTGTTCTAAACACCATCTTGCACAAACATGCCTCAAATGTATCAAACACCACAGACCTTACTTATACATAGTGCACTTAAAGAGGTCCAAACATGCATTTGGGCAAACACATAAAATGTTCACAATTGAATGTCATAACCTTGCTAAAAATACACATAAAATTTGGGCAGATCCTCCCCCAAAATGCACATAAACCTGCCAAAACCTGCCCAAACTTACATAAACCAGCTTATCCCAACATAATTGTCAATGTCAACATTCATCCAACATTGTTTGCTACATAATATCCATAAAAAAGATCACATAAAACCCTAAAGGTCAATTCTACTACTCCTACTCTTAACACTTACCATTACACTTACACTTACTCTTCCTCTTCCTCTTCCTCTTCCTCATCTTCCTCCTCTTCCTCCTCTTCCTCTTCCTCTTCCTCTTCCTCTTCCTCTTCCTCTTCCTCTTCCTCTTCCTCTTGTTTGCTACAACCCACGTCTTCCTCCTCTTCCTCATCGTCACTACTCAGGTAGAACACCATCCCTTCATCATCCATGAGTCGACAATTCCAAATACCGTCCAAAAGACGACTCATATTGGGGTCCATGCCATATGTTCTGAAATGCTTGTAATAGCAGCATTCCTAAAAAACAAGAGAAGTGCAAAGCTTAAATAATAAAAACAAAACATAAGCAGTGAAGGAAAAGGTGTTATGTGAACAAAAGTGATAGCAATCATGAATTTCTATTATAGGGTGCAAATTTATAAGTTAGGTACCCCTAGAATATTATGTAATGATGTTCTTAAATAACAACATGATCTTCCCTAAGGCAGAAAACGCGTAATGATGACATGATGTTTTCTAATTAAAAATGTTGGGTGTTTTAGGAATTAGAATCAATACATGACAACAAAAACGAGGAAATCAGATTAATTAACTAAGCAAGCACTCTCACATTGTAGTATTGTACAATAGAAATAAAACACTTACTTTGAGCTTCCCCGCCCACCACCCTTCATGACCAATAATTTGCCAAGTAGTTGGATCCCACAAAACGCCCCCCTTGGTGTTGCGGAAATCCCGCCATATCTTCCAAAGCATGTAAAAGTGATAGTACCTTGATCGCACAGTGATTCTTGTACACGGGCACCTACACTCAGCCCGAAAACGCTCATTCACATCAACCCAGTTAGGGCACTGGGTATCATCCAAGGGAGGACTAAGCTCTCGAACAATCTTGAGGAAGATCAACTCTTCCTCATGTGTCCACTTCCTTGGCATTTCCACAAACTGGGAAGAAAAGAAATGCACCAGTTTAAGTAGAGCAATCAAATAGAGCATTGAAGTATTTGACAAATAGAAAAAGTGTTTTGAGAAAATAAGTAGAGCAATCAAATAAATTGTTACTAAAAGACATAAATGCACCCATTCTCATTTAAACAATCATGATCCAAACCTCAAGTGACATAAACATTCTTATCTTACAAAACCTGCTCAAAATGCACTTCAAAACATTCTTATCCTATTTATGTTGCAACACACACATCAACCTACTTAAAAAAAACTACTTCTACTTTTGCTATTCCAAATAAATGCATGCCAAACATTTGTAATTCTGTTACGAATCAGTTATAAGCCAATGAGATTGACTGTCAATTTGCTATACCAAATTAATGTAAACATGTACTCAGCAACACTTAGATTTGTTAAAAGCCAATCAGTTTCAGAATATTCATGATTCTTTGAGATGTTTATTCTAAGTGAACATGTAGACAAAAATAAATCTTAGATCCAAAAGACATGCAAATCTAAATGCAAATACATTTTTAGGGTTTTAAGACATTGAAATCATTCAAAAGACATGTAAACCATGCCAATCAGTTTCAGTTTTAGATTGACATGCACAAACCATCGAGAAAAAGGGTGGAGAGAGATGGAGGCAAGAGACATGCAAATCTAATCTAAATGAATTGTGGAGATTTTTGCAACCTAAATGAATCAAATGAGATTGACAAAGAGAAAAGGTAAGTCGATTCAAAAATTCCAAAAATTCCAGGAATGGAGGCAGCCAAGCCGGCGGGGGGAAATGGGAGCAAGCTAAGTCGATTCGGGGGCTGACCTGGAGGATCGGAGAAGCTGGTCGACACCGATGGGGGGAAATGGGCAAGCCAAGCCGACGAACTCACGAACACGGGGGAATGGAGGGAGTAGTTGTGGAGGCAAGAAGGAATGGAGGCAAGAGGCAAAATGGGGGGAATGGAGGGAGTAGTTCGGTCTTGTGGTCCCAAAACCCTAAAAGAATGCTCAAAGAGCCGCCTCATGAGATCGAGTTCGATTGTGGGCCTGAAGCCAAATAAGGCCCAATAAGGCTCATAAGCCCAAATTTTTTTTGAAATAGCCCGTTAATGGCGCCCAATGTTCAAGTCGTCTCCTACATTGATGACTCGTGGCTATTATCGTGGTTAAATTTGTGGGTAACAAAAAGGTGATTCAGCAGCTCATTAAATGATCCATACCAACCTTCATTTAATAATCTACACCAACAATCGTATGAACTCGATCTCTTTACCCTACCTTTCTTCACATTCCCTTACAATATCACTTTCATCACACATTTTTGTCTCTTATTCCATCCCATTTGAATTTGTCTCAAGTAAACAAAACACATGAAACCAAGTTAAATTGATTTCTTCTTTTGAATCTGGTACATTCTTGTTCAAGTGGTCAATTTCTCTTCCATTGTTGGTGCAAGAAAGGTTCTTGCTTTTGTTGGTGCAAGAAAGGTTCTTGCTTTTGAGAAATTTTTCAGAAGTAGCCACAAGAGTAGCCACGAAGTTTGGCACGAGTTCTTCGTTTTGGGGCTAACGGAGTGGGTCTTGAGAGTTGAAACCGATCTGTCGTTTGCCTATCACCCATTGTTGCTTGAATCTGGTACGTGTGTTATGCTTATGTTCATAATTTTTTACAATAACAACATACATTGGTGATTGTAACCTATTTTAGTGCCAAAATATTCAGCCTTAACCACAAAATTAGCCACCTGTTCTTTAAATCGTTCCTAATGTTTTTCTTGTTTTTGATCTAGTCATTATAACTTATTTGAATATAGGTACCATATATGACATGGACAATCGTGAGTGGATGTATGATAGATGGTTTCCTAATGGTGAATGTTTGAGAAGCGAATTATATGATGGTGTTGAAACATTCATTACCTTTGCAAAAGCTCAACCGAATTTCATGGATGGGGAGAAGATCAAATGTCCTTGTTTCCTTTGCAAGAATGGCAAATTTCAAGATAAAGACATTGTTTGCCTTCATCTATTCAGAAAAGGTTTTGTTGACAGTTATTATTGGTGGACCGCACACGGAGAATCACCTTTTGTCAACTCATCACCTCCCTTGGAAGACTTGAATCCTACTTCAAATCCTAATGATATGGATTTCTTTGGGATTGGGATGCATTTATTTGATAACTTGCATCCTACTCAAAGAATGGTTTTTGATGCAGCTGGTCCAAGTTTTGTTCCACCTTCGTGGTTTGACCCTAACAATTATGTGAATGAGCCAAGTAGTAGTCGTCATGTAGAGTTCAAAAACCCTATTCATGACGAAGAATAAATTAACATGGACCAACCGATCAACCATGTTCAAGAAGAAGAGATTAGCATGGAACAACCGATCAACCATGTTCATGAGGAAATGTCCTTCTTATCTGAGCGCTTCAATGATGTTTTGAGGGAGGCAGACCAACCATTATATCACGGTTCTCATGTGTCCCAGTTAGCTGCAGTTGGTTCTTTTATGGAGTTAAAGACCAAATACAATATGTCACGGGCTGGATATAGTGCACTACTCCAGAAAGTCAATGATGTATTGCCAAAAGACAACAACTTTCCAAAAAGTTTCTATGAACAAAAGAGGTTGACTAAAGAGTTGGGGTTGCCCCAACAAAAGATACACCTTTGCCTCCAAGGTTGTATGTTGTTTTGGAAGGATGACGTTGATGCCACTGAGTGTAAGTTTTGCAATAGTCCAAGGTATCGACCTTGTTTGTCTAAAAAAGGAAAGCCAATACCTAATAAGGTGTTGCGGTACTTGACATTGATCCCACGTTTGCAGCGATTGTATGCTATGGAGGAAATAACTTCAAAGATGCGTTGGCATGCTGAACACCAAACAGATGAAGGGTATATGACTCACCCATCGGATGCTGAGGCTTGGAAGCATTTTGATAGAACCTTTCCAAGGTTTGCATCAGAGATTCATAATGTGAGATTATGTTTGTGTTCAGATGGATTTTCCCCATTTTGTAAGTTTGGCATGACATATTCGACTTGGCCAGTGATTGTCACCCCCTACAACCTACCTCCAGATATGTGCATGAAATCTCCTTATTTGTTCTTAAGTACCATTGTTCCAGGTCCACAGAATCCAAAGAAGCTAATAGATATTTGTATGCAACCATTGATTGATGAGTTGCTTTTATTGTGGAGAGAGGGTGTGCCAACATTTGATGTTTCTACTGGAAAAAAATTTAGAATGCGTGCAACTCTTATGTGGACAGTGAATGATTTCCCTGCGTATGGCATGTTATCTAGGTGGAGTACTGCTGGTATTTATTCTTTTCCTCATTGCATGGAGAACACAAAAGCCTTTCATTTACAAAATGGACGGAAGGCTTCATGGTTTGATTGTCATCGGTGCTTGTTGGAATTAGATCACCCATTCAGGAACGATAGGAGAAACTTTTACAAAGGGAGAACTGAGGATGATCCTCCTATTCCGTATTTATCAAGTCGAGAGATGTGGGAACGTGTTCAAGGTTTGCCGAACGCCATGGAGTCTCCACGTGAATATCCAGATGGATATGCTGTAACTCATAAGTTCACAAAGAAAAGCATTTTCTGGATGCTTCCTTATTGGAAGCATAATTTGCTTCGTCACAACCTTGATGTCATGCATATTGAGAAAAATGTGTTTGAGAACTTGATTAATACTGTAATGGATGTTAAGGGGAAGACAAAAGACAACATCAGCTCAAGGAAGGACTTGCGCCTATATTGTAATCGCCCAGAGCTTCAGGTGGAGGATAACCATAAGGGCCCTAAACCAAAAGCAGTGTATGCATTAGATAGAGATAAAAAGACAACCTTGCTTAATTGGTTAAGGCGCTTGAGATTTCCGGATGGGTATGTCTCCAATATTGGTCGATGTGCGCAATTGCAAGAGGGTAGACTAATCGGAATAAAAAGTCATGATTGTCATGTGTTCATGCATAAGACTTCTACCAATTGCTTTCAAGGAACTTCTACCCGTGGGTGTGTGGGGGCCATTGACAGAATTGAGCTTATTTTTCCAATCATTATGTTCATCCACACTTGAGATGAAATGTCTTGAGGATTTAGAACGTGTCGCACCTCTTATATTGTGCCAGTTGGAAAGGATATTTCCACCATATTTCTTTGATTGTATGGAGCATGTCATTGTACATTTAGCATATGAGGCAAAATTAGGGGGTCCAGTACAATACCGATGGATGTATCCACCTGAGTGCTTCTTATTCAAGTTGAAAGGGAACATGATGAATCCACAAAAGGTGGAGGCATCCATAGTGGAATCATATTTGTTTGAGGAGATAACGACATTCACTCGACATTATCCCCAGCCTCAAGACTTGTATAAGAGAAAGAAAACTACCATGGAGGAGGAAACCAATGCCACTCATCCTCAAATTTCCATTTTCAACCATCCAGGGCGTGCAAGCGGAAAATGTAAGGTTGTATGGATGACCAAGGGGAGAGATTTTCACGTGGCATGGACGTATATCCTACTTAATTGTAGAGAGGTTGACTCTTACGTCGAGTAAGTGACTTTAACTTATAATATATAAATACATGTCAATCCGATTAATATTCCACTTTTAATTAATTGTTGTTCATTTTCACATGCAGAGAGTTTCAAAATACGGTAGGACAAGGAGATCTGGCTGCTATTGCCAATTGCTTTTGTGATTGGTTTCATGATTATGTAAGTTTAAATGCACATTGAATATGTTTGGGATGTTATTATGCATTACATATATATAATATAAAGGTTTCATTAACAAAATTACAAGTTTTGAATAGAAAAGTCCTACACCCCCCAAGAAGAGGATCATGTGTTGATACATAGTTTGGCTTGGGGCCCATCCAAAAAGGTTGTGTCATGGCCCATATATTTCATCAATGGCTATAAATTTGAAACTTTGGAACATGGTGAAGGCAAATTAACCATGAATAGTGGTGTGTGTGTACAAGCTTGCAACGGTGATACACAATCTGATTTCTTTGGGTTAATAGAACAAATTATTGAGTTTGAGTTCACCGGATTGCTATGTAAGAAGATTGTCATGTTCAAGTGTTTGTGGTTTGACCCTACTGCGAGAGGGACGAAAGTCCATCCAGAATACCATTTTCAGGAGATTAGTGTGAAGAGGCGATATAACAACCACGATCCTTTTGTCTTTGCGCAACAATGCATCCAAGTTTACTACGTAGACTTCGTCGGCACCCCGGAGTCGTGCAGATTGGAGATATGTGTGTAAGACAAAGCCTCGAGCTAGAGTTGAGCGACGATGGACAGAGAGAAAGGAGGACGAGTCAAATGATTTAGATCCATTACAACCGGAGGAATTTGAGATTGATGGATTTGCAGGGTCATCAATTCACTCATTACCGTTACATCTTAATGATCCACTTTATCAGCATGAAGAAGCATACGATGTTCAAACCGACGAGAATAACTCGGACATTGAAAATGATGACGAAGAAGATGATTTTCCTTCAGATTCAAGTTCCGAAAATTATGAGTGGTAATTCATCTTATCATAGTTTATTTTTTTTATATCAACATGATTATCCTTTTGCAAAATATGATTTATAATTTATTTTCTACCAATTTTATTTTTCTATTTTATTTTTTTATTAGAAGTGAAAATCATATTAGAATGGACAATTTATCTAGGAGGGAGGGAAAGTTCATTAAGGAAGGAAATAGAAGATCTCGGTTGAAATTAAGGAGGGAAAATTTGAGTGATTTGGCGGGCTAGAAATTTAGGGAAAATTTAGTGAGTTTGGGCCAAAATACACCCAAGCCCATCAATTTTCTCTCATTTGGAAGCACTCTTGCTAACCCTATCCCTCATTTGCGCGTCTCATTTGCTTTAGGGTTCCCTCATTTGCTAACTTGAATCCTCTCATTTGCGCCTCTCTTTCCAGACGCCTCCCCTCTTTGGTTCACGAAGGATCTGCTAACTTGAATCTGCTCAAGAAGGATCTAGTTAGAGCTCAAGAAGGATCTGGTTCGAGATCTCTCAGGTTCTCTCTCCCTCCCTTGATGTATGTTATTGGGCTGGAATTTTGAGATTGAATGGTGATTTTGCTTCTCCTTATGTGAAACAGCTTCTCTTTGAACTCGTTTTTGAGTGTTTAATTGGTTGGTGTGTGGCTATTTGTTTAGGGTTTTGAGATTGAATGGTGTGATTCTTCTTACTTCTCTTTCAACTCGATTTGGAGACCAATTTGCATGTCTTTCTTCTTGCTTCTCCTTGCTTGTATTTCATTTTCTTAGACTCAGAGTTTAATTTGTTGGTGTGTGTCAATTACAACAGATTTTCATGCTTTAGAGTTCGAAATGGTGTTGCTTGTCTTGCATGTGCTCAACTCATATGAAATTGGTGTTGCTTGTCTTGCTTCTCCTTGCTTGTCTTTGCTTCTCCTTGCTTCTTCTTGCTATTCCTTGCTTGTCATTCGTTTTTAGTTTCATGATTAATTTGTTGTTGTATGTCGAGAAGCATACGATTTTCATGCTTTATGGATCGAAATGGTGTTGCTTGTGTTGCTTATCCCCAACTCATATGAAATTGGTGTTGCTTGTCTTGATTCTCCTTGCTTGTCTTTACTTCTCCTTGCTACTTCTTGCTTCTCCTTTCTTGTCATTCATTTTTTAGTTTCATGATTAATTTGTTGGTGTGTGGCTATTAAAACAGCTTTGGTTGTTGTTTTTAGTATGTTGTTTTGCAAGGTTTGGTTGAATCATGTGTCACCTTAGAAGCACAGCACGAGGGCGAGCCCAAATTCTCAATTGCAAATTCGCTCGTGCTCCTCGTACTTCTTCGAAGCAGCAGCTTCAAAGTCCTAAGAGACCTCCTCGGTTACAACCAACCCTCCCGGTTCGTAGTAGCCCAAGATTTAAAAAAGTTGTCAACCAACAAGTTGCTCCACAACATGTCATCCCTTCTCCAATACAAGCTCCCCGTGCTCCTTTGAAGAAAACCAAGCCTAACCTTACTCTAGCATCTTCTTCACAACAAGTTCTTGACCCTTCAAGAACTCCTAGCCCTACTAATAGTCCAACACTTCGTCCACAACAAGTTCTCTCTAAGGAAAGGGTTCCTTCAAGAAATCCCAGCCCTAAACTCACTCAAGCACCTCATTCAAAACAAGTTCTCTCTAAGGAAAGGGTTCTTTCAAGAAATCCCAGCCCTAAGCTCACTCAAGAACCTCAATCACTCCAAGTTTCCTCAAAACAAAGAGCTCTTGCAAACAATCCCAGCCCTACTCCCATTCTCACACCCTCACAAGTGAATGAAGCAAACACTGAGGCATACATGGAAGAGGGATTTGAAGAAGAAGTGGAGGAAGAGCACGAGGAAGAGCACGTGGAAGATGATGAGGAAGGTGAAGAACAAGTGGAAGGTGAAGAAGAACAAGAGGAAGGTGAAGATGACGAAGAAGATGAGTCTACTCAACCAAAGCTGCTTATATGGATTAAAGGAGATGGAATCCGGTTGGTAACCTTTCAAACTTTTTTTTATTAATGTGATTTACATTGTAAAATTACTAATTATATCCATTTCTTTGTAGTGATTTTGAACCACGCAAAGCTGCCTACTCCAAGACAAAGGAAATCGTGCATGGCCACTACAATGGTCCATGGACAAGTATTTCTAAAGTGTTGGGGCCAGTTAAGACGCTGTGGTTTGAAGAGTTTAAGGTGATGCTGTTTGTTACATTTACTAATTCTATACATGAGTATTTCTATACATGTTGCTAAGATTAGCTTTAAGTTCATGTTGTTGTTTTTTGTGAACAAGTTCATGTTTTTTTTTTGTCTAAGTACCAATGTAAGGTTGCTGATTTTTTTTAAAGAACCATTGATGGATCTGTTTTTTCAAGTACCATTTGTTAGAAATGGTTGTTATAAATGAACTGCATTTTTAAATACCGTTTGATGTTGCTATTTTTGTTGGATTGCTAGACCTTGCTTCAATATGAGTGTCTTTTTGTAAACAACGTAGAAATTTTTTTATTGGAGGGAATCTGATGAACTGATGCAAAAGGTCTTTTTACACCAAGCCGGAAAACACATCACCAATGTCTTTAAGAAGCATCGTGAAAAAAAGACCAAACCTTTCTTTGTTTCCGAGAAGAATTGGGAGAGGATGAACGCCATAAGGAAAACGGATCCCAATTATGTGAGACAAGCTCATGTGAATGCGCAAAATCAGTCATCAAAGAGGTCATTAGAGGCTGGAAATTATCAAGGAGGTTCTCGAAAGTTTACAAAATGGATGGAAGTTATGGTAAGTACATTCACTTTTCAAAATTTAAGTAAAAATCTGTTTGTTTTAAAAAGAAGTATATGTTTAACTTGACTTTACTCTTTTTTTTGCAAGGAAAAGGAGTCTGGGAGCATGCCGCTTATTTCTGAGGTGGTCAAAAAATTGTGGTCAAAGGAGGATGGGACTGGACTAGGGGAACGACCATCTGCAATCATTGTAAGTTCATTCAAGTATTTTGTTCTTTTTGTGCTTGTGGTTTTGGATTCATGTTTGATTGAATTTGAGTTCTTTTTGTATGATATTATGTGATTTTGATTGTTGATGTGTACAAAGATATAGCTACTTTAAATAGGAAATTAAATTCAAATATTTTGCATGTTCAAAATTCAGACAAATGAATCAAATACACATGAACCTTCTAGATGAATTTTGTGCTTATGGTTCTCTCTCTCTCTCTCTCTCTCTCTCTCTCTCTCTCCCTTGATGGCTCTCCCTCTTTGGCTTTGTTTGGTTCTTCTCTTCTCTATGTTATGTGTTTTGGATTTTTAAGATTGACAACTTGAAAGTTAGGTTCGACATGTGTGTTTGAGAACTTGAATGGTGATGATTTGGATTTGTTGATATTTAGGATTCTCTTTTGCTTCTCCTTATGTGAATTTGCATCTCTTTGGTTCCTTGTGAATCAATAGACATGAAAACTTCAATTTCCATTTGCTAAATTCCATAAAAAAATATGCACCAGTGCACTGACTCTTGCCATTGTTGTTTTTGTTGATGTTGTTGTTTGGTGAATTTGCTTCTCTCTGCTTCATGTTTTTGCATTAATATGCACCACAACACCAGTCCCTATTATTCTTGCTTCATGTTTTTGCATTGATATGCACCAATACCTATTATTTTTGTTTCATGTTTTTGTTGCTTTTTTGCATTGTTTTTAGGCTGAATTTGAACGCCTTGTGGCTGCTGAGCATGGGGATGGACCAATCTCAAGTGCTAGGGCGACCGAGCTATGGATTAAAGCTTGTGACGGCTTTGCTAGCCGTAGGATTTTTGCATTGGCTGATGAAGGTGTCACCCTCTTTCGCACGGGAAAGCTTGAATCTAGGACTCCTTCCCGCTCCTCCAGCCTTCTCCAAACCCATCATGTTGTTGAGCCTCTAAAGGATGAGATCAAGGAGATGGGAGAGGAGATGAAGACTCTTCAAACTCAAAATGTGGAAATTCAAACCCAGAACAAGGCACTCAAAGGTATGCTTGAGCAGTTGGTTAAACACATTGGAGGTAACATGGATAATGTCACTCTCTGAATTGTTTTTACCCCTCTATGAATTGTATGGATATTGTGGTGTTTTTGGATGGTTTGTTTGGCTGGATACTTTGGATGGTTGCTTTGTGGATATTTTGATGGTTATGTGTGGATATTTTGGATGTTAAGGGCAAGATATTGAATGGTTGTAGTGCTATTTTATCCATTTGCAGGTTATAGCTAATTGCATTATGATAATGCAATTAGCACATATTAGCAGGTTATAGCTAATTGCATTATGATAATGCAATTAGCACATATTAGCAGGTTATAGCTAATTGCATTATGATAATGCAATTAGCATATATTAGCAGGTTTATGGTGAATTATCATAATGCAATTAGTGCATATATTATGGCTTATTTCGTAATTTTTTTTATTAATGCTTATTTATTTGACCACAAAATTTGTAACCAAATGTTTTCAAAGCCAATTTCAAGGTTAACTACCAATAGCTTTTGCAACCAAATAGATTCGATACAAATGTCAAGGCTAAATGGCCACAGTTTTCCTACCAAATGCGTTCGGTGCAAATATTAAGGCCAAATGGCCACCGTTTTTCCCCTAAATAGATTCATGGTAAATTTCAAGGCTAATGCCCACGAAATGGGTGCGATTATGAGTTCAAATTCGACTCGACTTTAGATGCAAAATACATTCGTGGCTAAAATTTGATGGTGATGCACTCAAAACCAATGAACTAATTCGCGGCTATTATTTGCAGCTAAATAGCCACATAAATAGAATTCTGTGGTTCTTTTTCAGAGTGATATTTAGCCTCGCGCGTTTTAGCCCCAGGGCACCTTTCGTAGGGCAATCCGTTGGGGATGTCGTGGCTAACGTGATTTCATGGTTATTGTTGTGGCGGAAGTCGTGTCTATTTTCCTGGCTACAGACGCATTTTCTAGCAGTGATGGATGGATATTTTGAAGAGATAATATCAAATCCATGAACACCTCTTTGAACTTCAACGCTCGAGACCTTGGGAAAGGTCTTGTTCTTGGCCTCCTAAACACCTTCTTTTCAAGCGTCTTCTTCATGGTCCTTTGATCGCTATCACAAGGTTTGCAAAGTCTTAGAAATGCCGAAATGACCCATAAGGGCCACCGCAATGTGCTTCTTGCACTAAAAGGGGTTGGATTGAACCTCCAGGGAGCATAGCTTAGCACCCTTCATAAGATATCCGTCATGAAGGAAAAATTGATCTTTACTTCCCAAATTACTACATTCCCCATAGATATCCTTGAAATCAAGGTCTACGAGATATAGATCCTTAATGAAAGCAAAGCGGAGATTAGGGCATATCTTCGTGACAAAGCATCCGCCACAATAGTGTCCTTTCCCTTTTTGTGTTTGATCACATAAGGGAAAGTCTCAATAAATTCAACCCACTTAGCATGATGTTTATTCAACTTACTCTGACCTTTGAGGAACCTAAGCGCCTCATGGTCGGAGTGAATGACAAACTCGCTAGGAAGGAGATAGTGAGACCATACCTTAAGCACCCTTACCAAAGCGAGAAGTTCCTTGTCATAAGTTGGGTACTTGAGCTCGACATCATTCAACTTCTCACTAAAGTAAGAAATCGGTCTCCCTCCTTTCATAAGCACGTCTCCAAGTCCTACTCCCGAAGCATCACATTCTATCTCGAAAGTCTTGGAAAAATCCGGTAGAACTAGAAGAGGGGCGTGGGTGAGCTTGTCCTTGAGGGTAGTGAAAGCTTGCTATTGTTTTGGACCCCATTGGAAGACCACCTTCTTCTTAGTAGGCTCAGTGAGAGGAGTAGCAATGGAGCTGAAATCCTTGACAAAACGGCGGTAGAAACCAGCCAAGCCTAGGAAACTCCTCACTTGCATCATGGTGGTAGGAACATGCCACTCTTCAATTTCTTTCACCTTCTCCTTATCCACTTGAAGCCCTTCTTTACTCACTACAAAACCAAGAAACACCACATTATCCGAGCAAAAATGGCATTTCTTAAAGTTAGCAAAAAGCTTTTCCTTCCTCAAGACTTCTAGAACCATTCGAACATGCCTAGTATGCACTTGCAAGTTATGGCTATAAATCAAGATGTCATCAAAATATACCACCAAAAACTTGCCTAAAAATGCTCGTAAGACATGGTTCATTAACCTCATGAATGTGCTAGGTGCGTTATTAAGGCCAAATGGCATAACCAACCATTCATAAAAATCGTACTTGGTCTTGAATGCGGTTTTCTATTCATCATTTTCCTTCATTCGAATTTCGGGATAGCCACTTTTGAGGCCCACCTTGGAAAATATGCATGACAAATAGAGCTCGTCTAACATATCATCAATTCTAGGAATAAGATTCCTATACTTGACGGTAATATTTTTTATAGCCCTACAATCCACACACATTCGCCAAGTCCCATCTTTCTTAGGAACTAAGATGACGGGAACCGAACATGGACTCAAACTTTCACTCACATATCCTTTAGAAAGAAGTTCAACACCTGTTTTTGAATCTCCTCCGCCTCCTTTGGATTGGCTCGGTAGGCCGGCTTGTTGGGAATGGAGGTGACGGGCACAAATCTATTTGGTGCTCTATTCCTCGGATTGGAGGCAACCCTTTCGGCATCTCCTTAGGAAACACATCCTCAAACTCCTTCAATAAAAAAACAATAGAAGAAGGTAAATCATGTACATCTTTATCATTAAGTAATACATCTTTAAACAACAAAAGAATGCAAGTATTACTCCCCTTCACAACTTTTCTAGCCTCGCGTGCCTTGGCTAGTAGAAGAAGGCTAGGTGGTGTCGTCGGTAACGAGCTGTTGGGCCTCGGTACCGAGCTGTCTGCCTTTGGTACCGACCGCTTGGCCTCGTTAGTAGATTTATGTCGTTGCTCATTTGCAATGTGGTCGGCCATGATTTCGTGTGGCGCCATCAGCATCAAAGTGATCCTCTTACCATTGAGGTGGAAAGAGTACTCGTTTGTGACGCCTTGGTGAATAACACCGCTGTAACACCCCTATTTTGCAACGATGGGTATTACCTCCAATGACCTTAGACTTTACCGTCCAAAGTCACCCAAGGCTTTAAATAATTTAATTAGACATAATTAAAGAAGAAATTGACTAAATGCGGAATTTAATTCATTGATAAGAACATTCGTTCATTACATTGAGAGTCATTTTACAAATGATGTAGTAGCGAAAAATGAAGCACATATTAAAAAGGTTAGAAAAGACGTACTGAAAATACAAGTAGATTTCCTCAAGACAACTCATATGATGATGATGATTTGCTTGGTTTAAAATAGAAGAGCGGATGCACTATCTTCTGAATGCTTTGCTCTTTGAAAATTCCTTCCTTCCTTCAACGTCGTCTTGCCTTGACCTTCTATCCTAGCATAATTCTTATTCTAGAATTTGTCTTCAAAACTTCGATGTGAATTTCCTAGGATCTGGCATTTGGCACGAAGGGCGAGAAATACCAGGCAAAAATGCAGAAACAGTGGAATTAGTCTAAGGAGACTAAGCAAGTGAGAATGGAAATTCTCAAGGGTAGTTTGGTAATTTTATTATTTCGTCAAGGAGATAAATAGAAGAGATGTACTTGAAAGTTATAAACTTTATGTGGAGCTTTACGGACGGAAATTAGTTGATCTCGAAGAGAGATAACTTAGATCCGAAAGCGAAGGAAACTATGAAACTGTAGAATCTTTATGTGGAGCTTTAAGGACGGAAACGAGTAGATCTCGAGATGAGATAACTCTTAAACCGAAAGGAAAAAACTATGAGATTGTAGAACTTCATAGATTAGAAAGTATGTTGGGAACATTATTTTTTTGTACAAGTTTTGAAAACCTCTCGTGCCCTTGTCGGACCTCAACCAACTTCATCTTATTCGGTGCTCCGAATCGGGGAGGTGGTCTGAAGGCGCTTAAGTACCAAACCCACCTTGACAAGCCCGAATAAGCATTCAGATTGGAATGACGATCGTTTCAAGAACCGAGAGTCGGGTGGTCTTCCAAGCAAGTTGTACTATTCCGACCCGGTTTTAGTTTCTTTTAATTGTGCTTTGGCACTTATCTTATGCCGTGATAAAACTTTCACTTATGTTAATGGATTTTAAGAGTGTGGGGGGCATGAATGGGCCTGAGTCCACTTATGGGAACGAAGTTCCGACACCTAGCTGATACGGAATTATCTCCTCGATTGCTCGATGATGACAATTCGGTCTTGTTTTGGCCCGATCTTGACAAGTAATTCTCTTTTAACCTGATTTGCTTAATAAAGTTAGAAACTTGCGGAACAAGTAATCAAATAATAGACGAAACTGATTTGATAGATTGAAACAATCAACTTTGATAGTTCAATTGGATTGGCTCTAACGCTAAATCCAATTGATTAACTAGGTTTGATCTTTAACAATCAAACTAGAACAACCACAATTGACTAGATCAATAAACCAAATTGAATGAACACACGAAAGAGAGAATTTGAATGGAGTATGATGATCGATCTTTGTAGGTTTGGATGCTAGAACACAAGTTGTTTTAATGGCTGAAGAGCAAGATTAAACCAAAGGGGTTTAATCTTACTGAGCTGACTGTTTTTGAATGAAGATGCAAACTATAAATAAGAAATACAAAACAAAGTTCCTTGGAGAGCAAGGCATGGCATGGCCGGCCCTAGTAGGGACAATTCGGTCCAATGACTTGCTTCCCAAGATAACATAAAATAATTAAAAAGCATCTATCTAAGTCTCCTTATCATAAATAAATCAAATAAATAATTATTTGACTTATTTAGATAAGAAAACTAAAAAGCTAATCCTAAAACTCAAAAAGATATAAATAATAATAAAGCAAGATATATTTCAGCCCTAGCAAACTTCCTATGGCCGAAATTATCATAAAGATAAAGATAGAATCAAAATAAAAGATAAGATTCCCGTAAGACTTGAACAACTCTCAGTAAATCACATTTTTGACCTCTTTAATCTTGGATTCTGGATTCAACGTAAACTAAAAAGTTGTAGATCTTTTAATTATCTCTCCAACGCAATTTGAACGGACTTGAGATCAATTTTCTATCCCAAGTTATGACCATTTTACTGAACATTGTTTTTAATTTGACGGGCTTCTTAACTTTCCGAACTTTCATGACTTCATCCTCTTCCTTGGTGGCCTTGGACGCCATTGATGAACATAATCAGAGGACAATATGGAATCCATGAAAACCTTCTTGAACTTGAATGCTCGGGACCTTAGTAAAGGTCTTGGTGTTTGGCCTCCATTCGTCTTCATCGAATCATTCGCTTTGATCCTCCCTTGATTTGCATCACTAGCTAGAGTGTGCACCTCCCTCCTCCGAACAGGAGCAGATAGTGGATCATGATCCTTAAAGTTGCAGAATTTAGGCATGGTGCCATACGACTTATTAGGTTATATAGAGGTGTCGGGTTAATCCTACACCCCTTACTATTTAATCCAAACCTATCTCGAAAAGAAATCTTAAACAAGTAAGGTCACAAACAAGACTAGCGTAATAGTCCTATTTAACATTAATAACTGTAATGACGATAACAATTGGGTCATTATTTCTACCAATTGATATTCCTAGATTCGTTTATTATAAGCAAACAAGTTGTTCACAACATTGAGAAATTTCACGGAAACGAAATATCGAGGTTACAAGGAGAAATTCCACTTGTCTTAGCTTAGCAAGCGTTTACGATAGAATGAACGGAAATTGATGACTTAGATGGAACGGGATCTTGACCTAACGACACGAGAGATACGAGAGAATTTTTAATAAAAATCCTTAACTCTTCTAAGGTTTTATTTTTCTCTTATATTCCTTTTTATAAGAGAGTTTATAAACTAATTTATTATAATAATAATTTAGATGGAGGTGATAAAATAATAATATTCTTTATTATTATTTCTTAATTGTAATATCCCAAGAATTTTTTATAGAATATTTACATTATATCGATATTATAAGATTTTGAAAGTCAAGACACACTCCTCTTGAAAAGTTAGAATATTAATTAATCTATAGTTAATACTCCATTAAAATAATTATAACATTTTTATTCACTTAAGGTCACAAAACTATCTTCTTATTATTATTAAGTAAAACTTTTATTCAAGGCATGCAAAGTGATAAAATTAAATAAAGTCCATTAATAATATATTTTTCATATTATTTATATTAAAAATTGATCATATAAAAAATACTTTCTTTATATGCAAGAAACACTAAAGACCTTTTTGCTATCTTTTTGGTCTATCATCAAAATATCGTCTTATTTCATACTTTAACTATATAAATATCTTATGACAAAATATCTTATCAAAATATTTAAGAAGACATGCAAGGTGATAATATTAAGTAAAGTCTACCAATAAAATATCATCTACATTATTTAAGTCCAGTTTTATTCTTAATAAATTACTTTACTCACAAGTTCATAAAAGGTCCTTTTTATATTACATGTAAATACTTTAATTCATTTATTTAACCCCATTTCTTATCTTTATTAAAATACCTTATACAAAGTATCTTATTAATATTATTTTAAAGCTTATAATAGGATTTGAAAGACATGCAAGTACATTTTCTTTTTAATAGAGTCTTATTTTTAATAACTCTTTTTATTTTACTCTATTTTTTTAATCATTAAAATAAAAATACATCCAAGTTAATGTATTTTTAAAATCAGAATTTTTATGCTTAAAATTAATTTATGTTATTCTTATAATTTATTGGAATTTATTTAATGTCTTGCCAAATTTATTTCCTTTTATGACTTCACATGCATGTTTGTTTTATTCAATTTAATTAAATAAATATTATATGAATGTGAATTTTTTTTTATAAATAGTTATAATTAAAATATAAGTCGGGAAATTATACCGAGCGAAAACAAGAGCGGAATGGGCACGGATTTCGAGGTGGGTGGAATTTTGGGCCTCTCCTTCTCTTTTCCCTTAAAAAATTCCGATGGGCTATTATTAGACATATGGGCCGATTTTAATTATCCCAAACCCACCCAAGATTATATCAGCTCTTTTCTTCTTCTTCATTATACGCACACCAGAGAGCAACCAGGGCTAAACGATGACGGACGAATGATGGACAGGCGGGGCAGGGCGGCGCTCCTGGTGGTCGGCGGTGGATCGCACACAGTGGCGGGCGACCAAGGGAGGCACTAACTAGGGTTTGGAGGATTTTTGTGGAAAAATTTCAGCATTTAAATTGAATAAATTGTGCTGAAATTTGGACTTGGAAGAGAGGATTTTAGCAAGAGGGAAAAGGTTGAATGAATGTGTAAAAATCATATGGGTTTTCACCCCTTTTTATAGCAAAAATGGACCCCTCCATGGATCCACACCTCCATGGATGGACCTCTCATGGAGGAAGAGATCCATGGGGATTGACCAAGCTTGTGCTTCTTAGAGTATGACACCATGTGAGGTAGGTTAATGAGTAGAAGTTCACCAAAAAAAAGGTTAATGAGTAGAACAAGAAACAACAAGCAATTGATGGGAATGGAAGCGCTCCATTGATTGAACGTTCAATCAGACTGTCAAGTCTGATGTTCAATTTGGGAAGAAGAAGAATTAAGAACATAAAAGAATTAAAACTTTCTTAATGAGTAGATGAGTTACAACGGCCTAGCAGAAATGAGTGTTTGTATTGTTTGCAAGGTGCAAGAGGTCCCGGGTTCGAGTCCCGACACTTGACACTTTTTTATTTGCCTCTCTTTTATTTTCGTTAGCTTTGTATTAATACATTAATTATAAAATCCGAAATTATTATAATTCATATTTGTTTGACATTTTATTTGTCACTTTAATATTCCTTTATAATATTTTTATAATTCATTAAGAAAATTATAAAAATATTTAAACTCTCTATTTAAGAGAAAAATATTTAAATGCATACCGAGTTTGCTTAATATATTTACTTAAATTCTTAATTGTCATTGTATTAAACTTTTATAACCTTTCATAATATAATATGAAATTATAAAGATTATTAAATTCTCTATTAAAGAGAAAAAAATTATGGGAAAAATACCCGTTTTATTATATTTAGAATTTAGCGGATATTACAATAGTACCCCCTTAAAAATTAGTTTCGGGGAAACTAGGAAAGACTTAGGCCGGTACAAGGTTAACATGGAAAGCTACTAACACTCACAACTGTGAGGAAACAACAAAGGGTCTTGCTAGAGAAGTAGGCGGGGGTCAAGCGGTTTTATCCATTAGCTTGAGTCATACCTACGGAAGTTCTGGGTTGACCTTCCCAAACATAAAGGTTGTACTGCTTATAGAATAAGCATTCTAATTGAAACGAGCACTTAAGTGCTTCTAGGAAGTGAGTAATAAAATGACTAATCCATTATATACTTCTAGAATAGAGTCATTGCAGAAGAATTCTTTTTAAGATGGATATTCGGTAACTGTTGAGATGGAATCGAAGTTTGAATATGTGAGAGCCATGCCTTGGAAGGAGAATTTTGATTTTGAACTTTTAGTGAAGTTACTATTGTAACAAGTGATGGTTATATCACACAAGAAGGTAACCATATTTATGATATCGTATCCTAATATATTAACTATCGAGAAGTAGAAAGAGCGTCCTTCTATATTATATGTTGTAACTCTTATAAGAAACTAGTTTTTCGTAAATAAGGTCAAATCCGAAGAACTAAGTGGTTTCATTTCACCAATGTGATCAGTATCGGGGAAACTACGTACCTCCAACATAATCCTTTAATATATGCCTTCACAGGAACAAGACCTTAAATTCTACCTCAACCATGTGATCAAGATGGGAGATAGAAATTCATCCTTATTCGCCACTATGAACTATATACTTAAAATGTTTAGTTATTAAAACTTATGATATTAACCGTGATAGTTCGACATCGCAACGCAATTGAAAATATTTCTTGCAAAGGTAATTCTCATATGAAAAGATGGAATGACTTCCATAATTTATTAATCGAAACTTAGCGATTGAAATAGTGCTTTCGTAAAGAAAGTATCAACGAAAATATTCAAGGCGGCTATGATAGCATAGTAGAATTCATAGTATAACACTTTGCGAAAGAATATAGTTGATAATAATATTGGAATTATTCAACTATACTTTGATTATAATCGAGGTTGAAATTCTAATGACAACCCTACGATATATGTCACAAGCACCCTTGTTTGAACATATTTAGATTACACGACAAAGGATAATATATTCTATTTGCTCATTGCGTCTATCGATGAACTTCTCCATGGCTTGGTGGTTGAACTTATCTACTTTTGACGGCGGAAACTTTTGGGCTTAAGGGAAACTTCATGTCGTGCGTTTTGCAATAATTGGTTAAACTTCATGGCCTTATTCTCGACACACTTACTCCCTTAACCTTTAGGGTCTAAGAGATCATTAAGTATCTCATCTCTCATAGCATAAGAGAGGAACGATTCATCATATCAGTCTTAAAATTTTCCCAGCTCAGCATGAGATGTTTTACTTGATTATAATTCTCTTGCCATTCTCTAACTCCTCTCCGAGTTGTAAAGCGGCAATATGCACCCTTTTTGCTTCAGCGCAATTAATACTTCTCAAGTATTTCCACGTATGAGAACTATTAGTGGTTGTAGTCGACTTTCTGTATCGTCCATAGACATTAATGTCTTTAGTGTGCTTGTAACCCTAGACACCTTTACTTGAGGTGAAATATGGCGTCATTTGCAATTCTATTTGCAGCTTGGTTAGTTCCAAATGTGCTGGCTTCTTTTGGTGGAACAAAAGGAATTGCTTCATACATCATCTCTGTAGTCAGACTTGTCAATGCTTCTTTTGTCACATCATCAAATAGTATCGGCGTACCACGGTCCTTCATTCCTTTCTCCCTTTTTTTGGAAACTTTTGGAACCATCATTCTTGCCCGAACTTGAATGCTATTCAGGGGAATTCTATTTGTTGGTTCCTTTCGGTTTGACCATTTGAAATAAGAATCGACAAATTGTTCCCAACAATTGTCATTCATTCGTGGATAGAAGAGGCACTTGGGTTATTGAAGCAAAAGTTAATGCTTTGTTGTAATACCTTCAAGAGGTTGGTTCCAAAGTATACGCTCATTCAGGAAAGGGAGACGATTATAGTAAAGTGCAACGAACTAGGCAACCTAATAACGGAATTAACGGTTGGAACTAATAACATCGACTATGGCAGAGGTAACTACTTCAAATGCTACGAATCAGGGCATGTGTCTACAAACTGTCTTAGTAATGAAGCAACCTTATGGCCTGTTAGGCATACTGGGGCAACTTAAAGAACTTACAATCCATGTCCAAAAACTCTTGGGTGCATTCTCCTCCCAGAGATTCACCTTGGGTGCATTTTCATGCATTTCCTCTCGTAGTACTAGCTTAGGGTTATCCTCGGGGTTTCCATATGGCACAAGCGGCCGCCGGCCATTGAGAAAAAGTCTCATCAAGCCCTTGAGCAGCTTTTCTAGCTTCGTCCCTGATTTGGGTTAGACTTCTAGTGAGTACCATTTATGTAGAGAAGAGAGAGGCATTTACATAGAATATCCTTTGACTCTTTGCGACGAAGATATTTGAAGGAAGTTTTGAAATTTGAAAACAAAATTTTCATTTTAACACATGTACATCCTTAAAGAATTATAACGGTTTTAAAGTATCTATTAAAAGCTCATTTATATGACTTTAAATTAAAGAGAAAATTGCACTAAACCACCCGTTAAATAGGCGAATTTACACTTAACCACCCGTTATACACGAATTTGTTTTAAACCACCCAAAAATTCGATTCCATTAACAAATAGCCACCCATGGCGTTATTCCGGCAAAAATGCTGTTAGATTGTGTAAGAAGACAACTTTGCCCTCAATTTCATCTTTCCCTTTCTCTCTCCCATTAAAATCCTCCTCTTTCCTTGCTCAGTAGTTCCTCCCTTCCAATTTCCAATTTCCACTTTCATTCTTGGATCGACCAACCAACTAATTACTCGAAACTAGAAATGGATCCTTGCCCGTTCTTCCGGATACGGGTCGGAAGCCTCGCCCTCAAGCTCCCAACTCCCACCTCCTCTCTCTTCTATTGCAAAATCAAGCTCGTCGGCTTCCCTCTCCAAACCGCCTCACTCCCCGTCTTCGCACCCGACGCCGCCTCCGCCTCCGCCTGCTTCAATCTTAGCAAACCGGATCTCCACCGCCTCCAATCCCAGAAGAATAAAAGCCCCGCTCTCTCTTTGCGCATCGACGTGTACCGTGCCACAAGTAAAGTAGGTTGCGGGATCGGATTCGGATCCCGATACGGCAAGTTTGTCGACCGGGTTTCCTTGGTGCTGGATCTGTCCCAGGTGGGGCTCACGGGGCTATTGCACAACGACTGGGTCCCAATCGCTGACGCAAAAACCTCGGCCGAGTTATACGTGAGCCTCAACCTCGACCCGGACCCGTGATTCATCTTCGAATTCGACGGCGAATCGGAGTGTAGCCCGCAAGTATTCCAGGTCCAAGGCAACATCAAGCAACCCGTCTTCTCTTGCAATTTCGGGTTCAGGAATTCGGGCGACTGGAATCCTCATAATTTGAGATCCGGAGAGAGGAAAGGCTGGACGGTCACAATCCACGACCTCGTCGGCTCGCCGGTGGCCGCGGCCTCCATGATCACGCCCTTCGTCGCGTCCCCGGGCTCCGGCCGGGTCGCCGTTGAGAGATGTGGAGTTTACGAATGGAAGAGGGCTGGTTAACAGGGCAATGTAGTAATTGTACACAATTTAACGGCATTTTTGACGGAATAACGCCATGGGTGGCTATTTGTTAACGGAATCGAAGTTTTGGGTGGTTTAAAATAAATTCGTGTATAACGGGTGGTTAAGTGTAAATTCGCCTATTTAACGGGTGGTTTAGTGCAATTTTCTCTAAATTAAAAGATGAACTGTTAAAGTAGAAAAAATTTATTTCATGTATGACATGAAGTACTTGTAAACCTTGGAAGGAGAGGTTAAAGATTTTTAATTATAGCTTCTATCTCGGGTTTCGGGGAATTCCTATTATCATTTAAAGAAAATTCTTTGAAGCTTAATTCTTTGATTATAGGAAAATTTGTGAACTTATTTTTTTTTAAATAAAGTTTATAAATAAGAATTTGGTATGTTCTTTAGTAGAACTTGGTTTTAAAACTTTCGAATAAGACTTTGTAAATAGAATGATTTCGGCTATAAGAAAAAGACCCTCCATCAATTATAAGATTGCAACGTTTACCTTGAATAAGGCATCTTGTATGAAAAATGGTCTCTCTTTGGTTAGGTGGTGTCGGAGCTTCATTGGCGATGAGTGAACGCTTGACCACAAAACACTCACCATTAGTCTCGGTTGCGACTTGTAGCTCCACCACCTCTCCATCACCTTCTTGTGGCTCCTCAATCTCGGCCTCCACATCCGACTCATATTCTCCAATGGTGTTGAGTAGGAATTGGCGCTTGGAAGGGCAATCTCGAGCCATGTGGCCGCGCCCAAGGCATTTGAAGCACTTGATCTCACTCGAGTGTTGCTCTCCTTCTCACCTTCCTCCTTGTGGAGTCCGAGATGGCTCACACCGTGTGGGCACGGTACCGAGGTCTTGCTTGTTCTCCGGGCATCGATTGGAATAGATAAAAGAGCTCCCACATTGAGCATTCCACGGCTTAGTGGTAGTTGGATAACTCTTCCGTTGAGGCAAGTTTTGATAGATGTGATTGGTGTAGTGCAAAACCTCCTCAATAGTAGTGCCCGTAACAAAATGTTGTGTACTCACAATAGACTTAAGGTCAGCATTTAAACCATTAATGAATTTAGAAATGACATACATATCGAGAAACCGTAGATCGGATCTATAGATAAGAATCTTGAGCTCTTTGTAGTACTCATCCGGCGTCTTGGCTCCTTGCTGGAACTGCTCCAGCCTAGCATGTAAACGAGCAGTGAAGTTCTTAGGCACAAACCGGTCCCTTAGTGCAGCTTTGAGCTCCTCCCAAGTATCGATAGCCGGATATCCATTGCCCTCCCTTTCTTCCTTGTCCTCTATCCACCAATGGTAAGCAAAATCAATAAATTTAATGGTGGCAATGGCTACCTTTTGAGCATCCGTATATTGGTAGAAGTCAAAGACTTGCTCCGTCTTGTGCTCCCATTCCAGGTAGGACTCGGCCTCGGTAGAGCCTCCAAATGGTTGGACTTCCAACTTCACGTTAGGACCCCTTCCATATCCTTATTCCATGTCTTGACCATGGTAGCCCCGCAATGGTTGTGGAAGTTGTCTAACCGCTTGATGATTCACTCGCCTAGCCCCTCGACAGCCAGTTGGACGCCTCGGTTGCCATAGGGCCAATGGCACCCTTGGTGGGAAATCTCCCACATACTCTTGACTAGGGTTGGGCAAAAAAACCGTAACCGAAAAACCGAATCGAAAAACTGACAAACCGATCACTTTTTACGGTTAACCGAACCGAAAAAAATTTAATCGGTTACGGTTAACCAACCGATACTTTTAACGGTTCAACGGTTCGGATACGGTTATCAATATTTTCACGGGCGGTTAACCGATTAACCGATAATATTTTTACTATATATTATATGTTTTCAAAAAGGAAATTATATATCTAAGTAGTTTTATTTAAAAATAAATATATTTTAATAAACAATAAACTGAGATTGTAGAAGCCATGAGCACATTTAATTTGTAGCTGAGATTGTACTTTAATTAAAAAAACTCATTATTTTCATAGAACTGAGGATTTTTTGCTCCCCTGATTTTTTTGCTCCCCTGGACTTGATTATTTTCGTTAACGGTTAACCTGACTTTTTGCTCCCCTAACATAATTTTTTGCTCAGGATCTTTACTTCAATTCTTGTTTTGGCATAAATTTAAGATTTTTTGCTCATGATTTTTTGCTTCAATAACTTAATTGTTTCAATTTGGCACTTGGTAGAATTGTTTCAATTTGGATGTACTGTTTCAAGCAGCTAGCTTCATTGAATATTTGTGTTTTGTTTGTATTTTGGATATTGTTTGTATTTCATTTAATTTAAATTTGAAATTTATTTTATTAAAAAGTAAGGGAAATATTTATTAAAAATATGATTTTTAATTAAAAACAAATTAATAAAACAAGTCGGTTAACCGATAAACCATACCGAGTTTCACGGTTAACCGTTAATGGTTAACCGATAACGAACGGTACGGTTACAGTTATTGAAATTTACTAACCAAAGTTCTAGTTAACCAATTTCCGGTTTACCAAAAATCCGGTTAACCGACTGTGCCCACCCCTACTCTTGACCTGGGAAGTTAGTGGGGCCCGAAGGCAAAGGCATTGTAGGATAGCTAGTATAAGGAAAGGAATGAGCAGAATTCATACCTGATTCTTCTCGGTAGGTACTCGGGAGAGGTCGATAGGAAGTCGTTGGCGCCATAGAAAGTGTCGTTACCAAGGTGGTGTACGCCGGTACCGAGGTGTTCAAGCTCGGTAAAAAAACCTGTAGGCTCTGTAACGAGGTGTTCATGCTCGACACCGTGGTAGTGTGTATTGCATAGCCCGAAAACTCACCCTTCTCCTGGGTCGTAGGAAGACCCCCGCTCACTGACAACGCACCAATTCAAGATTCCATCAAGAGCTTGAAGGCTTCCATCTCCCGTAGGAAGACCCCCATTGTTGTTGTTGGATCTTTCTAAGAACAACCACTTTTTTCTCAAGGGTTGAGCCAGGAGATGTTGGATTCAATATCAAGATCTCTCTCCTCGCTTCTTGATACTTTGAAGTAGGATGGGCTAACCAAATCTTCTCCTACTACACTCTAACTTAAACCAGAACGTCACTTCTTCTTTTTTGTTATTATTTTGTTCCCTTCATCCTTTAAATCTTCATGAAAATTACACACAACTTTTCACGTGCCAAACAGACCTAAGGATTAGAATAAGGACTAAGAACTTCAAGGGTTCGGGTGGGAAAAGAGGTGTATCGACTTAACCTCAAACAACAGAAACAGATCAGTTTTCTAACACAAAAGATCAAATCAAAAGAGCAAGAAAGCAAAGGCTAAATGTTCCCGTTTGTAAACCAATCCTTATATGCTTAAAAATCGAGTTTTAGGACGACATGATAGGATCATCCTTAGTTGATTCACGGTGCGAGAGAATGGCTCCAAGAAACCGGCAACCTCGATCAGACGATTTGATGACAATTTGGAGAAACTAGTGAGAGGGTCAGTACTGAGGGTGGTGGTTTGGTAACGAGAGGACTCGAAAGGTTTAGGGGAACCAAAGGGATATGGACTCTCAAAGTCCGATATAAATCACCGGCATTGAGAGAACTAAAATACTTGGATACGACTCACCAAGCATTCTTGATCGATCGATATCACGCACAATCAAATCAAGAAAGAGACCTTCAAAGAGATGGGTTTTTGACTTCAGCACAAAGAGAGTTTTTTCATCAAATTCAAAGGTGAAAAACGAAACAACACAAGGGAGGGCCTTTTAAACTCATAGGGTCGTCCCAACACTAAAGCATTAAACATAAAATTAACTCAAAGCATTCAAAATTGTAATAAAGATTTCTATCCCACAACACGCAACTCTTGGCATTCAGAAATAGGTTGATACTGAGGCATGCAGCTCAGTACCGAGGAAGCTGAAGAGGAGAAACCAACGTTGGCATAGTAACGAAGACCGACAGCTCGGTACCAAAACCCTAAGGGTTGGTACCGAGGATCATTGGATCGGTAACGAGAGCCTTCTAGACTTGACGATGAAGTGTCTTCGCCATTGAACGAGAATACGCATCACCGACTCCTCTTGCTCTTGCTTCTCGTCCTCGGTGTCCTCTTTGGCGTCCCGACTTGGCTCATTGAGATCTTGATGGGAAGGATTCACATCAGTTTATTACTCGTTGGAAAGCTCTTCAAATCATCTACAACTTTGATGTTTGGAATTTCTCCAAATCGTCCCATAATAGGCCCAAATTTGTTGTTCTTTTCAACTAGTCCAAATCCAACGAGATCTCTTCAATGACAATGTGTTGGTACTTGAATACATGGATGCTTCCAAGGGACTTCATTTAAATAACCAACCATCAAAGAATCCAACCAATGAAGTGTCATGGAGTTTTAATAAGGTCGAATGTGGCCCATTCATTTCCTAAGAAGTTTATGTTTTTAGTCTCCTTGTTTTCCTTGAATTTGGCTACTTAAAGTCATGCTTTGTACTTTGTCTTTCATTCAGAAATCAAGATTAAAACTTCTCATTTGAGAGAAATTTTGTGTCTTGGTGTGATGCCAATACAATCATCTTGTTAATGAGTCATATCGAAAAGCATCAGTTTGGTTCTTTCCGAGTGAGTCACATCTCGTTTTGTCCCAACATTGGCCTGGTATTTGAGTGTGTAATATCTCAAATATCAAGCTACTTATCATTTAAATTTGTATTCTAAATTCAGTCCTTAAATCCACAAAAAAATCCTAAAACAAATATCACCAAAACACTAGTCTTGAGTCTTGTTCGGTTAGATCTTGTTTGATCATTTGTTGAGCAATCTTGGAGAGACTTGCTTTCCAGCGTTTGGATCCATACAGGGTTGATTCTCATCACTCCTCCAACTACTATCATCCAACCTGATGTGACCCCCACCAGGACGGCTAGCCAAGACGAGCTAGGACTCGGACCATAACCCGAGCCACTTCGTCCATCATCGCGCGCGCCATCGCAAGCCACGGCGCAACCACCGGCGCGCCCTTCTCCACATGCCTCGTCACCATAGGCGCGCCGAGTCTCCAGCCCGACGCCTCGCACCGCAGCGCCGAGAACCCCATTCTCGGCACCGTCCCAGTCGCGAGCGCCGAGCCACATGCCACGCCGTGCCACCCCGGCGTGGGAACATGAGGTTCCAGCCCGCCTCGGCCTCGACACTCGAGGTCCAAGCACGCGCCAGCCTCGGCACGCCGACGTCGTGCCGCGCGCTTGCCAGCGTCGCGACACGCCCTTGGCGCGCCACAGCCTTGTCACGGCCTTGTCGCGACACTCGCGACTAGGCCACCGTGACCTATTTTATTTCTTACTATTTTTAGAACTATTTCCATTCCGAAACATTGCTACTTATGTCTTTACTATTTTTATCCATTTTGGGCTTGGGCTAAATGGTTGGGCTGCATGCTTGCCTCCCCCTTCATTTCCCCACGCCGCCTAGGGTTTCTAGCTAGGGCGCACGCCTCCTTCTCCTATATAAGGAGCACGCCCCCCTATGTATTTCTTACGCTTGAATTAAACTACCGTTATGCTGTCGAGTTTACTCCAGATTGTTTGTTAAGGCGTCAACCAATTTCTCTTCTCATCCCATATTCTTCAGTTCTCCCTCAAAAGAGAGCACCTTCTCATCCTTTCAATTCTTTTCTCATCAAAATCTAGTCAATTCGACTCAAAAACCTATCCAACCGCAAGAGAAGACCATTTACGAGTCCAAACTTCGATCCTCTCGTGAATCTCCCAACGGGGTTCACATCAACTGGCATCAGAGCCTCGGATTGCGTAAGTCTTTCTCTCGCTTTTACTCGTTTTTTGCACGAATTTTTTTTTCTCCAACATTTTCATTAGCTTCCGCCATATCTACCATCATTCACTTAGATCCATCGTTATTTGCTTCAAAAAATTCAGAAAAATCCACAAAAAAAAATTCGCCAAAACCACCGACTTGCACATTGCATTGGTTCATTGCATCGAGTTTTCGAATTTTGCTTGCATCTTACTTGCTTTCTTCGATTGATTTGATTGTGTGTGTCGTGTGCATAGGTTGTTTGGTGCGAGATTTGGTCAGATTTGGCCTTATCTCAAATCTTCTTAGTTGTTGCAAGAATCTTGGGAAATATATCCCATATCTTTGTTAGTTGCCGAATTTAAAAAAAAAATATTGGATAAGGAAAGCCAAAATAAGGCAATCTTATCCTTTCATAAATTAAAAAAAAAAGATTTTGTGGGGCCACACAAGCCAAAATAAGGCAAGTGTTCCCATAAGGCAATCGGCTCTCTCTCTCTCTCCTATCCCACAAAATATTCTCTTAATTGATTTAAAACTAATTGATTGATTGCATATCTTTGTGATTGATTGCATATCTTGTTTGTTTATATCTTTAATCCTACAATCTCGCCTTCCCCTTTAAGGCCGAGATCCCAAATCTTATTCTTTCCTCTCTCGTGCCAAGGCTTACCCAAAGCCGACGCCACATCACTTCTCTTCTTACTTGCTTGTTTGTACTTGCTTGTTCTTACTCTCTTTGTTCCATACTTGTGCACGTCGAGATCCTAGCCTCCCATACCCTTCGAGTACTTTTCGTTCAAACTAAGAGTACTTGCGTGGTGAGTCTTACAATATCTCGGCGCTTCTAATTGCTTGTTGTTTGAGAAATTTTAACCCCTTTTCTTTCATGTCTATGGTCGAGATTGGAGACGGAAGTATGGAAGGGGATGAGCTTTCAAACCAACAAGGCGCACCAAATCAGCCACCGAACCCACCACCGGCGCCTACGAGCCTTCTCGGCGCGCCGAATGCAGCGGCGCAAGGGCTCGCCCCCGCAGCAGGTCTCGCGGCGCTTGAGGCGCGTTTTGCCAACCTCGAAGGTTTGATGACGAGGTTTCTCAACCAGCAGTCGGCGCCACCAGCCGTCACAATTCACACGCAGCACGCGCATCCGAGGGTAACGCCACACGGCGTCTCGGTTCCGCGGGCTTCGGCGCAAGAAAAAGGCAAAGGGCCTTTGGTGGACTCGACTAACCCGAATGGGATCCAACGTTTAGAATCCATGAAGGAAAGCCGACCCACTAACCAGGCTCAACAGGTGGACGACGTTGTTGACGTTCAATCCGATGAGGAGTATGACTCCGAGGAGTGGCGGCGTCAACAATCAAAAAAGAAGAAAAAGGCGGTCATTACGACGCCTAAGAAAAAGAAATCCAAGGGCCGAGATGACTTCGATGTCGATGACTATCGAGGCCATCAAAGCCCCACAACTCCATATTCGGAATCCGAGGACTCTATGACGGAGTACGAGGAGGCTTCCGAGGAGGATTTTGACCACCCTCCGGTCCATGATTCGGAGGAGTGGATAGATCGGGATCGGGATTGGATTCCGAGACCCAAGTTGCCCGTGAACCGCGCGGAGTATGATCGACTCGAGGGCCGTGACAACCGCGAACGGCCTCGGCGCAACAGGGATCGGCGTCGCCAAGACCGACACCGGGAGCACCAGCGGCGCCCTCGGCGCGACGAGGACGAGGACCCCAGCGACGGCAGCGAAGGCTCCAACCGAGGCCATGGCCGAGGCCCACGACGCCGACGCACACCCCCTCCGCGTGCCAACCGGCGCGCCGCAAACGATCGTCCGACGCATGTATCACGCCGCGACGTAAAGGTAAAATTTGAAGATTTTTTCGGTAATTACAACCCTGATGAATTTATTTCTTGGTTACAGGGTACCGAGCACGTGCTCAAACATTGCCATTATGAGGAGCACGAGAAGGTCGAGGTGGTGACCCTTCATTTTAGGGGTGCCGCTCGGATGTGGTGGAACCGATTCGAATTGGATTGGGCCCGAAAGGGTAAAGCCCCCATAACCGAATGGCATCAACTCGTGTTTATTATGAAGAGGAAGTTCATCCCACCCGACTACAAGGAAAAAGTGAGGATCTTGATCCAAGACGCTCGACAAGGTTCTCGGATTCCCGAGGAGTTTATTGCTTACCTTGAACATTTATTCTTCAAGGTCGGCATTAGTGCTTCCCCGGGGGCGTTGAGGTCTCATTTCGTGGCGGGACTTCACCAATGGATCCGAAATCGGTTGGTTGTCTTGCCAATCAAAGATTTGGGACGTTTGATACACACGGCCATGGAGCCTCACACGCAATTCAAAAGGCCAAAGACGTCCACTTTTACAAGGTATAATTCTTCCCCTAGTCCATCCACTTTAGGTACTAACCGGTTTGTTCCTCCTTCAATGTCTAAATCCAAGGTAGGTACCCGACCCCGTTCTAGCACGTGGTGGGTGTCGAACACTCGGGAAGTCTACTCGATCGATGTGCCTAGATACTAGGAAGCTAGAAAGGAGAGCATAAAACAAAGAAAAACAAAGAAAACAATCGGGACCGACACTGAGGTCACGTCGGGCCCGAGGTTGGCAACAAGAGGAAGTCGGGCCCGAGGTAGCTGGGGATGTCGAACTCAAAGATTTAAAAGTAGATCTTGGGCTTTTGGGTTCCTTCCCTAGTAGATTAAGGCTTTTCCACCCCAATTCAAGCAATGAGTGATGATCGGACTAGGATCGAGTGCTTTCGCCCTCGTTCCAACCACTTCTACACCTCGATCATTGGGGAAATCCCCTTCGAAGCAAGGTCTTGAGATTGACACATGTTCACTTTCGCTACTTTGCCAATCTCAAGCCTTGATTCCCAACTTTCGCAAGGAATTGTAGCTCTATGTAGAGTGGGTTCCTTAGATCAAACACTCAAGGCTATGGAATTGGGGTTTCTAGCCTAAACCTAGCTAGGGTTTTCCCCCATAACCCAAGATCAAGGAGATCTACTCCATGTGACAAGCAAAGAAAGCAATCAAATCAAAAGGGAAAGCAATCATCATAATCAATCTCAAAACAATGCAAAGTTTCATTCAAATCCAAAGCAATCCACAAATTCCAATCAAGAGTTTTCAAATCCACAAGAACAAAGCAAATCAAAGCAAATCTACCAACAAAACCTATCAAGTCTTCCTCTCTTGGCCGATTCTCTCTCTCTTCCTCCTCCTCTCCTTCCTCCTTGCTCTCCAAGTATCTTCTTGGTTCCCTTGGAACCCCCTTTTTGTGTGTATGAGAGGGAACCCTTTCTTAGAAGACAAGAGGGCCTTTTATAGATTAGATGAGGGGCAAAAGTGGAAGTCCACAAATTCGTGCCTTGGAGCCCAAGTAGTTCGGTGACCGACTCGGACCGACACGGAGGACCTCGGGCCCGAGTTACTGTGCATCTCGGTCCGAGGTTGGAGACTTCAAAGTCGGGTTCGACGTGGTTGCAACTCGGTCCTGACCTCGTTCCACCTTCTTCTTGTTGGCTTCTCTTGTTCTTCTTCATGGCTTGCTCCTCTCTTTCCCGCTTTAGCTCGGCCTTTGCTCCATGTCTCGACCCTCCTTCAAATCGATCCTCGATTCATGCCAAATTACCTACAAAACACATAAAATGCGCGTAGTCTCCGAATCTCATAGAAATACGGGAACTAAGCTAAAAAGGAGCAAAACGCACAAGAAAAGGGGAAAAAGAAACATATTTACAAAGGAAATCACATATGAAAACACCACCAAATAGAGAGACATCAAAATACCCCATACTTAAACTTGCTTGTCCTCAAGCAATAACAATGTAAGCAAGACCGAAACATAATCTTCAAGTAAAGCCTCGTATGAAAACACATTTTAAGCACAAGTGATTGATTTTCAAGCGAGATTACATCATCACACATAATTAAGTGTTCCAAGGAATTGAGTCAATGCAACTAAGCCTCACTTTAGGGATATGTGAATGTGTATCACTCATCATGTGTTTGGGTTTAGCAATGAACACTCAAGCTCAAAAATCATGCAAGTAAGGACTTTACTATTGAAGCTAATATCACTAATTCCTCCACCTAGAGATGCCTAATGCAAAGTACACAAAGAATTTCGAACTTGGCTCAATGGAGGTCCTTAAAGAGGTTCCATTCGGCCGAGTTGTAATGGGGCTTTTGGTATTTCTCAAGGTGGGAATTATTTGGTCTCGTGGTGCTTTCAATGGGGATTGAACAACCTAAACTCTCACCAACTTCACCAAAATTCCACAATCACTTTCACACTCACCCAAAAGACTTAACATTTTCCTTTCAACCCAAAATTTCACTTAACATTCCACTTCATCTTTGCTCTTATGCTTTTTGTTGGATTTTCAACACTTTCTACATTTGGACCGACTTTCTTATGACATCGGGCCCGATGTTGCTTGTAACTCGGTCGGACCATTTTCTTCACTTAAGCTCTTTGCTTTATTCCACTTTACATTTCCAACATTTTCTTTCTTTCTTTTCTTTCTTTTTCATTTTTGTACAACAAAGATGCACTACCCACATGATTCATAACACCATTCTTTGCCCTTAAACCCAAGAGAATCTCAACTCTTCAAATACAATCCCAACCTCTCTTCTAAAGTCCAATCCCATAAGGGTCAAGTCATATAAGGCTAGGAATAATATTTTTGAGGAGTTTCAAACAAAGGCTTAGGCTAGAACGGGGCTACAAACAAAGGATTAACTTCATGGTAGGATATGGAACATTTATGTGACTAGAAGAATAAAGTTCAAAATCAATGTGACCATGCTAGGACAATTCTCATGACGGTCTTGGAAAATAGATAAACACCGCAATAGCAAGTTTTACTAAGCATGAATGAGCTAATCACACAAGAAAAATGAGGGATATGCAAATATGAACAAGCATCCCTAAAATGGCCAAAAATCAATCTCACAAGGGTCACTCATACTTAGTTGCATAAGAACTCATCCTAGAACTCACATGTTCAATAAAACAAGCAAGATATCATGATCACATCAAAAGCAACATCATTTTAGAGGCTAAACTATCCAAAAATATGCAAAGGAATTTACATGCTCACATCATCATTAGCTTTTATTTTGGCAATCTAAGATGGGAATTTCTAGTCCAAAACCTTCAAAACACAAAATCTTTTTGTTGTTTTTAACACAATTTTTTCGATTTTTTTGGATTTTTTTGCAAAAATTTCTCTAAAACCAAAAACTCATCCATTCAAGACCAAATTAATCATCCATGTCTTTCATCAACCCACAAACCAATAAGCAAACATCCCAAATACTAACTAGAAACACAAACTAAATATCCTCAAAATCACAAACAAACATAAGTAAGTGAAATCATGAACACACTTACCCCCACCCCATACTTAAAATTTTGATGTCCCCATCAAACAAGGAAATCAAAACTTAAAAGCAAGAGAAAAGAGTATGAAAAGCTCACAATTTATTATTCTTCAATGGCATGTATAGGATCAATCGGCGAGGACGAGAGCCCATGAGGCTCTAACTTCTTCGTTTGGACCGTCCTTGTCATTGAACTTCTTCACTCGATGACCATTCACTTTGAAAATATGTCCTTGTTCATCAACCAAGTCCACCGCACCATGAGCATAGATACGGTGGACCACAAATGGTCCGCTCCACCTAGTCCTTAACTTCCCCGAGAAAAGTTTAAGCCTTGAATTGAAAAGGAGAACCTTGTCACCGGTTTGATAGGTCTTTGGAATTAACTTCCTATCATGCCACTTCTTGGTCTTCTCCTTGTATAGCTTGGAGTTCTCATAGGCTTTCAACCTCAATTCCCCCAACTCATGAAGTTCTAGAAACCTTTTCTCACCGGCCAAGTTGATATCCCAATTCATCTCTTTGAGTGCCCATTTTGCCTTGTGCTCAAGCTCTACCGGAAGATGACATGCCTTGCCATAAACTAGATTGAAGGGTGTAGTTCCCAGAGGTGTCTTAAAGGCGGTTCTATAAGCCCAAAGTGCATCATCAAGCTTAGAGGCCCAATCTTTCCTTGATCGAGACACGGTCTTCTCCAAGATAGCCTCGATTTGTCGGTTTGACACCTCGACTTGCCCGCTTGTTTGAGGATGATAAGGAGTAGCAACTCGATGAGACACCCCATACTTGATCAACACATTTTCGAAGCACCTCTCAATGAAATGAGGTCCGCCATCACTTATGAGAACCCTAGGCACACCAAACCTTGCAAAAATGTTGCTTTTCAAAAACTTCATCACCACCTTAGCATCATTGGTTCTTGTTGGTATGGCCTCCACCCATTTTGAGACATAGTCCACGGCTACCAAGATGTACTTGTAAGGCCCCGATGTGGGAAATGGTCCCATGAAATCAATACCCCATACATCAAAAAACTCAACTTCTAGAATGCCAGTTTGAGGAGTCTCATTCCTCCTTGATAGGTTCCCCTCTCTTTGGCACTCCTCACACTTCCTCACATAATCATGCACATCCTTGAACATGGTTGTCCAATAATAACCACATTGAAGAATTTTTGAAGTGGTTTTGGAACTCTTAGCGTGACCTCCCGTAGGCAAGGAATGGCAAGGGTGAATTATGCTCTCAACCTCTTCACTTGACACACACCGTCTATAGATTTGATCACGCCCTTCCTTGTAGAGATATGGATCATCCCAAAAATATTGTCTAGCATCATGTAAGAATTTCTTCCTAGCTTGATAAGACAAATTTGGTGGGATCACTCCCCCTACGGCAAAGTTAGCAAAATCCGCAAACCAAGGGGAAACCCCTCGTCTTACGGCACTAATAGAAAGAAGGCCAGTGGGAGAGAAAGAATCAATCAATTGAGAACGAGAAGGAATGGAAATCGAGTTAGGAAACTTACTTTCTTCCACGGATCGACATTGAAGTGTACCGAGCCCGACATGGTTGGATGCCGGTCTAGTTTCGCAGACACACAGGTCACTCGGGCCCGATGTTGAAGACCTCGGTCCCGACTCACTCGTACTTGCCTTGCCTTCGGTCCGATGTTCTGGACCTCGGGCCCGACTTACTTGGTTCGTCGATCCACCTTTCCTTTCCTCCTTTCCGCTCATGAGAACTTCATCTGCTCTTGAATCATCTATAGTCAAACCATCCTCCATCTCCAACATGTACTCGATGGGCAAACGGGATAGATGATCCGCTACCACATTTTCCGCACCGGTTTTGTCCTTGATCTCATGGTCAAACTCTTGGAGAAGGAGCATCCACCTTAGAAGCCTCGGCTTTGCATCTTTCTTCTTCATGAGGTATTTGATTGCCGCATGGTCCGTGAAGACTACCACCTTTGATCCCACAAGATATGAACGGAATTTCTCAAATGCAAACACTATCGCAAGAAACTCTTTCTCCGTTGTTGTGTAATTGCACTGAGTTTCATCCAAAGTTTTGCTTGCGTAGTAGATGGAATGCAACTTTCCATCCTTCCTTTGCCCAAGGACGGACCCTACGGCGAAATCACTAGCATCACACATCACCTCGAATGGAAGATTCCAATCGGGTGCCGCCATTATTGGAGCCGAGATCAAGGCATCTCTCAACCTACAAAAAGAACTCATGCAATCCTAGGAAAATACAAAGGGCACATCCTTCATCAAGAGGTTAGACAATGGTTTTGCAATTTTAGAAAAATCCTTGATGAACCGTCTATAAAATCCTGCATGACCTAAGAAACTCCTAACATCACGAACACAAGAGGGAGGAGGTAGTTTTTCAATTATTTCAACTTTAGCTTTATCTACTTCTATCCCCCTACTAGAAACTAGGTGTCCTAGTACTATTCCCTCCTTCACCATGAAGTGACATTTTTCCCAATTAAGCACCAAACTAGTCTCCTCACATCTAGTCAAAACCTTGTCTAAGTTAGCTAAGCAAACATCAAATGAGGAACCATAGACGGAGAAATCATCCATAAACACTTCTACTATATCCTCAACCATATCGGAGAAGATAGACATCATGCATCTTTGAAATGTTGCCAGTGCATTACATAAACCAAAAGGCATGCGTCTATAGGCAAAAGTCCCATAAGGACATGTGAATGTCGTCTTCTCTTGATCATCGGGATGAATAGGGATTTGCCAAAACCCGCTATACCCGTCAAGGTAGAAAAAGTATTCATGTTGTGCTAATCTTTCTAGGACTTGATCTATGAAAGGAAGAGGAAAATGGTCTTTGCGAGTGCCACTATTAAGCTTACGGTAATCAATACACATACGCCATTTTGTTGTGGTTCTCATAGGTATCATTTCTCCCTTTTCATTTTGCACAACGGTGAGACCTCCTTTCTTAGGAACTACATGCACGGGACTCACATACTTGCTATCGGAAATTGGGAAGATGATTCCCGCATCCAACATCCTAAGTATTTCACTCTTTACCACTTCTTTCATGTTAGGGTTTAATCTTCTTTGTAGTTCAATAGTGGGCTTATGGTTTTCCTCCATATAAATCCTATGCATGCAAATTGAGGGAGAGATTCCCTTTAGTTCCTCTAGTGAATACCCTAAAGCTCCTCTATGTTTTCTTAGAACCTCTAACAACTTAGACTCCTCCTCATCATTCAAGTTGACATTTATGATTACGGGTAAAGAAGAGTTGGGACCAAGAAATGCGTACCTCAAATCTTTTGGAAGCTCCTTGAGTTCTTGAGATGGTTCCGGTGGTGCTTGAACTTCTTCTTTCTCGGCCTTGAACACCTCCAAATAAGACATCCTTTCCTCCAATTGCTCATGCTCAATCATATTGAGGGCTAGACCTTGGTGCTCTATCTCAATTTCTCTAGGTGGTGGGGTGGCTTTCAACCTAAGCTCCCTTGGCCTTGACTTCTTAGAAACGGCTTCCCATTGCAATCCAAGAGGAACTTGGATCATCTTAGCTTCCTTATGTACGGTCCCTTTTGAAGTTGGCCTAAAGAAAAACTCAATCTCTCTTCCTCCAATGTCAAGAGACAAGTGGCCCTTTTTTACATCAATGATTTCCCCAACCGTAGCAAGGAACGGTCTCCCTAGTATGATCGGTTCACCCGGCACTTCTATCATATCCACCACAACAAAGTCGATTGGGACATAGTGGCCTTCAATGCAAACGGGATAATCCTCGACGATACAAATTGGCTCGATGGACGACCCATCCGCTATCGTTAACCTCATGTTGACCGGAGCTATGAGACCCATGGATGTGGATTTCCATATGGTGTAAGGAATGATGCTCGTGCTTGCTCCAAGATCACACAAGGCTTGGATGTTTTGAGACCCCACACCAATAGTGATAGCAAAACTACCGGGATCTCCTAGCTTTTGCGGTAACTCCAAGGTCTTGACCTCATCTTGCATTTCAACTATGGATCTCTTCTTGCTCAAAATCTCCTTTAAGAACTTGGCATAAGATGGCATCTCGCTCAATGCATCGGTGAACGGGATAGAGATGTTCAAGCCTTGCAAGAGTTTGAGAAACCTCTTGAACTTGTTCTCAACAACATCTTTCGGCTTCTTCGAGGGATATGGAAGAATTGTTGCACCTTGAATCATGCTTGGATCAACCTCTTTGGAATTCCCCACTTCACTTGCATCATTTCCTTGTTGGACCGACTTGGGCACCATGTCGGGCCCGATGTTGTGAATCTCGGTCCGGGGTAGAGGGGTCGGATCGAGGTCTGTGTACGTCAGTCCCGAGTTGCTCTCAACATCGGTCCGTGGTAAAGGAGTCGATCTTCTTGCTGGGTCGACTTCGGGGTACGTCGGACCCGACTTGTTGGGTAAGTTGGTCCGACTCTCTTCACTCTTCTTAGGCACGTGTGGCTCGGGTAGGTTTCGGCCACTTCTCAATCCAATTGCCCGGACTTCATTTTGATTGTTTTGAGCTCGAGGATTCTCCTCGGGTCGGCCCGGAAGTCTCCCATTCTCTCTCGGGACTTGAGTTGCGATTTGGGCAAATTGATTGTCGACTTGCCTCCTCCATGCACCAAACTCATTAAATTGGGTCCTCATCTCCTTGAACCCATCTCTCATCTCTTGAGCAAATGTTTGTAGCTCATTGAATCCCGGTGGTCTATATGGTGGTGGTGGCGCCCTTGGCTCGTTTTGGTTGAAGTTGTTGTTGTAACCTTGAGCTTGACCGTTGTTCCACCGGCCATTGCCACCATTGTTGAAATTGCCTCTTCCACCGAAATTTCCTCGAACATAGTTTGCCTCCTCAATTCGCTCGGCCAAGCGCACTTGGCTCTCATTCAGACAAACTTGTGTAGCATGTGCAAAGGATCCACACTCCTCACAAGCTCTAGCATTTTGCTTGTAGTAGTGGACTTGCCTCTTAAGCTTGCTCACTTCACCTTCAAGGAATTGGAGCTTCACATCCCTATCAATGTCTTCTCCCTTTGGATCATATAACTTCCTTGCACCTTCACCTTGAACTTTCACCTCCTTGCTAGCTTGACTCACTCCATACATGGCCTCATAATCGGATAGCTTGTCAAGTAGCTCCCAAGCTTGATCCGGTGTCAAGTCTATGAACCCACAATCGGTGTGGAGATTGAGCTTGTGCTTCGTTACCGGATTGATGCCTTGGAAAAAGATGTCTTGAAGCACATATGGTTGTTGGCCATGAGTAGGACATTGGTGCAACATCTCCTTGAAACGGTCCCATGCTTCGAAGAGAGGCTCGTTCGGACCTTGTTGAAAGCTTGCAATCTTCCTTCTTAGCTCGGTTGTCTTTGAGGGCGGGAAGAACTTCATCAAGAAAGCATCATAGAGTGTCTTCCAAGTTGTGATTGACCTAGGAGCTTGGCTCTCGAGCCAATGTGTGGCCTTGCCCCCAAGTGACCATTTGAACGCCTTTAGAAGCACATACTCCAATGTCTCCTCGTCGGTAGAGATCGTCTCACACATGTCCACAAAACGTTTGACGTGCTCTATAGGACACTCATGTGGACGGCCCTCGAATTGATCACGCTTGATGAGGGAGATGAATTGTGTCTTGATCTCAAAATTCTTGGCAACCTCGGGAAGCACAATAGCCGGCTCGGGTACCCTCAACTCCGGATGCATGTATTGGCGTGCATTCCGGGGTAGAGCGTTGAGTTGAGCCTCAGCTCTCATCCGTTGCTCCCGTTCTCTTCTTGCCACCTCCTCTTGATTGTCTCTCTCAAGTTGCAATCTAGCCATTTCGGCCCTAAGTTGAGCCAACTCCTCATCAACATGGAGAGCTTGATTCTCCATCCTTTTCCTTCTTCGGGCTTCCTTGAGAATACTTTCCGGATCACTCACAAACTCAAGCTCAAGTGTTCCTCGGGAGGAACGAGCTAGCATACACCTATGAAACAAAAACACAAACCAAAACAAATCAAAAACAAACAAAGGGTTTGGGCTATTCCCTCACCCAAATCACTACCAAAACACAAGAAACTCACCAAATTGGCACTCAATGCACTTAGACTTCCCCGGCAACGGCGCCAATCTTTTGATCGCCTCGTGATGCGAGGGTCTAGAGATACAATTTATAACCCGACCCCGTTGTAGCACGTGGTGGGTGTCGAACACTCGGGAAGTCTACTCGATCGATGTGCCTAGATACTAGGAAGCTAGAAAGGAGAGCATAAAACAAAGGAAAACAAAGAAAGCAGTCGGGACCGACACTGAGGTCACGTCGGGCCCGAGGTTGGCGACAAGAGGAAGTCGGGACCGACACTGTGTAAGTCGGGCCCGAGGTAGCTGGGGATGTCGAACTCAAAGATTTAAAAGTAGATCTTGGGCTTTTGGGTTCCTTCCCTAGTAGATTAAGGCTTTTCCACCCCAATTCAAGCAATGAGTGATGATCGGACTAGGATCGAGTGCTTTCGCCCTCGTTCCAACCACTTCTACACCTCGATCATTGGGGAAATCCCCTTCGAAGCAAGGTCTTGAGATTGACACATGTTCACTTTCGCTACTTTGCCAATCTCAAGCCTTGATTCCCAACTTTCGCAAGGAATTGTAGCTCTATGTAGAGTGGGTTCCTTAGATCAAACACTCAAGGCTATGGAATTGGGGTTTCTAGCCTAAACCTAGCTAGGGTTTTCCCCCATAACCCAAGATCAAGGAGATCTACTCCATGTGACAAGCAAAGAAAGCAATCAAATCAAAAGGGAAAGCAATCATCATAATCAATCTCAAAACAATGCAAAGTTTCATTCAAATCCAAAGCAATCCACAAATTCCGATCAAGAGTTTTCAAATCCACAAGAACAAAGCAAATCAAAGCAAATCTACCAACAAAACCTATCAAGTCTTCCTCTCTTGGCCGATTCTCTCTCTCTTCCTCCTCCTCTCCTTCCTCCTTGCTCTCCAAGTATCTTCTTGGTTCCCTTGGAACCCCCTTTTTGTGTGTATGAGAGGGAACCCTTTCTTAGAAGACAAGAGGACCTTTTATAGATTAGATGAGGGGCAAAAGTGGAAGTCCACAAATTCGTGCCTTGGAGCCCAAGTAGTTCGGTGACCGACTCGGACCGACACGGAGGACCTCGGGCCCGAGTTACTGTGCATCTCGGTCCGAGGTTGGAGACTTCAAAGTCGGGTTCGACGTGGTTGCAACTCGGTCCTGACCTCGTTCCACCTTCTTCTTGTTGGCTTCTCTTGTTCTTCTTCATGGCTTGCTCCTATCTTTCCCGCTTTAGCTCGGCCTTTGCTCCATGTCTCGACCCTCCTTCAAATCGATCCTCGATTCATGCCAAATTACCTACAAAATACATAAAATGCGCGTAGTCTCCGAATCTCGTAGAAATACGGGAACTAAGCTAAAAAGGAGCAAAACGCACAAGAAAAGGGGAAAAAGAAACATATTTACAAAGGAAATCACATATCAAAACACCACCAAATAGAGAGACATCAGTGATCATAGATTCGGGATCGTGCGGAAATTTCTTATCAAGGAAGGTGGTCGATCATTTCAAGTTGCCACAAACGGATCATCCAAGGCCGTACAAGCTTGCATGGATTTCTAACGATGGCGACCATTGGATCCGTAAACAGGTTAATCTTTCCTTTTCCATTGGTTTATATTCCGATTCTATTCTCTTTGATGTCACTGACATGGACGCCACTCATATTCTTCTTGGTCGTCCATGGCAATTTGACCGTCACGTGATTTACGATGGCCGGTTGAACAGTTACATGTTCAATTACCATGGTAAACGCGTGACCATCTTACCTATGTCTCCGATTGAAGCATTGCAGGATGAGGCCGAAAGGCAACAAGAAAACACTCGGGACAAGTCCACGGTCGCGCCTACGCCGAATTCAAGCTCGAACGGCGCTTCTGGCCACGGACAACCTTCTGTCGGCACTTCTGGTTCCAATGCCACCAATTCTGGATTTCAAGAGGATATGACCCAGAAACGCCGAGCAAAACCGAAGAACGAGCCACGGACGCCGCTGTCGTCCTCGGCTGCGCATCGCAGCACGCCAGCACACGTGCCCAGCGGCGCTGGCTCAAACCCGCGCCTTTCCAGCGGCGCGCCCGGTGCAGAACAGCCTCGGGTGTGCGAGGACGCCGAGCCACCTCTTCTCGGTTCGGTGCAAGACCGGCTTTTCTTATGCCGTCGGCGCGATGTGGTCAAACACATCGAGGAGTATTCTGATGTTATACCTGCCGAGCTACCCGACGGGTTGCCACCTATTCGGGGGATCGAGCATCGCATCGATCTCATTCCCGGCGCTTCATTGCCAAACCGGGCTGCGTATAGGGCGTCACCTAAGGAGACTCAAGAGCTTCAACGCCAAGTCCAATATCTTTTGGACAAAGGCTATGTTCGAGAGTCCCTTAGCCCTTGTGCGGTCCCGGTTATCTTGGTGCCGAAGAAGGATGGTTCTTGGAGGATGTGCGTGGATTGCCGAGCCATCAACCAGATTACCATCAAGTACCGTCACCCGATTCCCCGCTTGGACGACATGTTAGACGAGTTGCATGGAGTCGTGCTGTTTTCGAAGATTGATTTGAGGAGCGGCTACCATCAAATTCGGATGCAAGAAGGGGACGAGTGGAAGACGGCTTTCAAGACCAAACATGGTCTCTACGAGTGGTTGGTGATGCCCTTCGGCCTCACTAACGCTCCTTCTACTTTTATGCGTCTTATGAACTTTGTTTTGCGTAAATTTTTGGGACTTTTCGTCGTCGTGTATTTTGACGACATTTTGGTTTATAGTAGGACTTTAGACGATCACGCGGGGCACCTTAGGCAGGTGTTAGATTGCCTCCGTGAACACTCTTTATATGTAAATCTGGACAAATGTGTGTTTTGCTCGGATACGACGAATTTTCTTTGCTTCGTCGTATCCAAGGATGGCCTACGAGTGGATTCCGACAAAATCCAGGCCATCCGTGAGTGGCCAACCCCAACGACCCCGACTATGGTTCGTTCTTTTTTGGGGCTAGCTGGATTCTATAGGCGATTCGTCAAAGACTTTAGTTCTATCGTCGGGCCACTCCATTCTTTGACCAAGAAGGCAGCCACAATAAAGTGGATGCTGCATCACGAGGCCGCCTTCGAGGCCTTGAAAGATGCTTTATGCCGAGCCCCGATCCTGCAATTTCCGGACTTTACAAAGCGCTTCGAGATCGAGTGCGACGCTTCCGACTATGGTATTGGCAGCGTACTCCTTCAAGAACAAAGGCCTATCGCTTACTTTAGCGAATAGCTAGCAGGGGCTACACTGAATTATCCGACCTATGATAAAGAGCTCTACGCTCTTATTCGGGTCCTAAAGACGTGGCAACATTACCTATGGCCAAGCGATTTCGTAATTCATACGGATCACGCGGCCTTGGCTTATCTTAAGAGTCAAACGACTCTAAATAGGCGCCACGCACGTTGGGTTGAGTTTATTGAGACGTCCCCTTACGTCATTGCTCACAAAAAAGGAAAAGAGAACGTCGTCGCCGACGCTCTCTCTCGAAGGTACATTTTACTCACCCAATTACATTCAAAAATGCTTGGTTTTGCTATGATCAAGGAATTGTACCCCTCAGATCCGTACTTTTCCTCAGTCATAAAGGAACTTGAGCATTCACGGATTCATGAGTCCTTCTTCTTGGACAACGGTTTTCTTTACCGAGCTGGGAAGCTTTGCATTCCAGCATCTTCGGTGAGACATCTTTTGCTTCAAGAGGCTCATGATGGTCGAGGCCACTTTGGCATAGCCAAAACGTTGGCAGCACTTCGTGAGCATTTCTTTTGGCCTCATATGGCTCGGGATGTTAACAAGTATTGTCAAAGTTGTGTGCCGTGTCATACTGCCAAATCTCGGTCACAACTGCATGGACTTTACATGCCACTTCCAATTCCGGACGCCCCGTGGGAAGATCTTTCAATGGATTTTATTACGAGCCTTCCGACGTCGAGGCGTGGAAAGGACTCTATTTTCGTAGTCGTGGATCGGTTCCAAAATGGCCCACTTTATTGCATGTAAAGGGACAAACAATGCGGTGGAAATCGCTAATTTGTTCTTTGAACATGTGGTGAAGTTACATGGTATTCCTAGAACTATTGTTAGTGATAGGGATACCAAGTTTTGCAACCACTTTTGGAGAACGCTTTGGGGGAAGTTAGGGACACGACTCCTGTTTTCAACTGCTTATCACCCCCAGACCGATGGTCAGACTGAGGTGGCCAATCGGACCTTGGGCACTCTTGTTCGGACGATGCTCAAGGCAAACCCACATCGGTGGGAGGACTTACTTTTCCATGTTGAGTTTGCATATAACAGGTCCTTTCACTCTGCGACGAAGATGACCCCTTTCGAGGTGGTCTACGGGCGTAATCCTCACACGCCTATGGATTTGGTGCCTTTGCCTTACAAGTCCGAGGAGCATGTCGACGCGGCCAACCGCGCCGACCACATCCGACGCTTACATGAGCGCACCAAGGTGCAGCTGCTGCGACGCGCCGATCAATACGCGGCCCAGCGCAACAAGGGGCGCCGCGCGTTGATCTTCGAGCCCGGAGATTTGTTCTGGCTCCATTTGCAGAAGGATCGTTTTCCCGCTGCTAGGAAGACGAAGCTCCACCCACGAGGGGACGGTCCCTTCAAGGTTCTCCGGCGCATCAACAACAACGCTTACGTCCTCGACCTCCCGGGTAAATACAACGTTTCCGCCTCCTTCAATGTCTCGGATCTATCTCCTTATGTAGATTCCGAGTATCATGACGAGGAAACGGGGACGTTTCCCACCCAAGGGGAGGAGGGTGATGTGAGCCCCACCAGGACGGCTAGCCAAGACGAGGAGGACATGTCCGTGCGCTCCGATGGACCGATCACACGATCTAGGACTCGGGCCATAACCCGAGCCACTTCGTCCATCATCGCGCGCGCCATCGCAAGCCACGGCGCAACCACCGACGCGCCCTTCTCCACATGCCTCGTCACCATAGGCGTGCCGAGTCTCCAACCCGACGCCTCGCACCGCAGCGCCGAGAACCCCATTCTCGGCACCGTCCCAGTCGCGAGCGCCGAGCCACATGCCACGCCGGGCCACCCCGGCGTGGGAACTTGAGGTTCCAGCGCGCCTCGGCCTCGACACTCGAGGTCCGAGCGCGCGCCAGCCTCGGCACGCCGACGCCGTGCCGCGCGCTTGCCAACGTCGCGACACGCCCTTGGCGCGCCACAGCCTTGTCACGGCCTTGTCGCGACACTCGCGACTAGGCCACCGTGACCTATTTTATTTCTTACTATTTTTAGAACTATTTCCATTCCGAAACAATGCTACTTATGTCTTTACTATTTTTATGCATTTTGGGCTTGGGCTAAATGGTTGGGCCGCATGCTTGCCTCCCCCTTCATTTCCCCACGCCGCCTAGGGTTTCTAGCTAGGGCGTGTGCCTCCTTCTCCTATATAAGGAGCACGCCCCCTATGTATTTCTTACGCTTGAATTAAACTACCGTTATGCTGTCGAGTTTCCTCCAGATTGTTTGTTAAGGCGTCAACCAATTTCTCTTCTCATCCCATATTCTTCAGTTCTCCCTCAAAAGAGAGCACCTTCTCATCCTTTCAATTCTTTTCTCATCAAAATCTAGTCGATTCGACTCAAAAACCTATCCAACCGCAAGAGAAGACCATTTACGAGTCCAAACTTCGATCCTCTCGTGAATCTCCCAACGGGGTTCACATCACAACCCTAGTCATAATGATTTCTAAAGTAAATGAGAAAAATAAACGTTCATTTTCATTACACGGTGTTCATCTATGGATAAGGGAAGCAAAATAATTCGGAAATGGAGAGATAGTTAATTCTTGCCCATTTGGCTTGAGGAAGTTACCTTAAAGTTAGCTTTGATATAATTTTATGGAGTTCCCAATCCAGATCAAACTCGTTGTTCCAAGATAAGCATCGTCTAAATCAGCCAATATCATATCACCCTTTCTTTGGCTGTTGATGGATATATATGGTTTGATGACATTGCTCAAATTTTAAAATTGTTCAAATGTAACATGTGTTTGTAGAAATAGTTCAAATGCATAAAACTAATGGTAACAACATTTTAAAAATGCAGATGAGATAGTTAGTATTGTGATAACATGTATTTTTTAATATTTGAAGATATTTTTTTCAAATGTAAATGGAATTAATTAAAAGAAAAATTATTTAAATACAACATGTGTATGTTTGAATACGTGTTATTTTTCCAACAATCGTTCAACTTTAGCTCCAAACGTCTTTTGTTTCCATTATTCTTGTTCTTGAGTTTTCCTGTGTTTATTCTTCAATCCAAATTTAACATCAACTTCATCCACAACTCCATATTCCACCGAGAGAACTCGAGATCCATATCATGGGCAATTCTTATCTTGATAATCTTCATCCGGAAGATGTGCTCTCACCAAAATTCAACCATCATTATTATTATTAATGATCGTAGGAGTATTTAAATGAGTATAACTTGGAGGACAAGACATCACCTTGCTTAGTATTTTCTACCCAAATATATGATGGTGATAATAATAATAATAATAATGGTAATATTTCTACTAACAAAGACTAGAAATATTAGAATTAATGAAAGACATAATAATAAATTAAAGATAGAACTAAGAAAAGTCAAAGATTCCCGTAAGGTCTTGTACTACTCCCAGTAACATGTGTGTTTCAACATTTTCTCGTTGGATTCTCATTTTGACGTCAATTGTGAAGTTGTATATCTTTGAATAAGCTTTCCAATCCATTTTGAATCACCTTATTATCAACTTTTTATCCAAAGATATGGTTATTTTACTGAACATTGTCTATATGGGATCTTGAACTTCCGAAATATCTCCAATTTTATCCTCTTTCTTGGAGGTCTTGGACGTCTTGTATGTTATCATTCAAAGGAAACTTTGATGTTGTTGAAAACCCTTTTTGAACTAAAATACTCGAGACTTTGGTAAAGGTCTTGGCCTAGATCTTTGATTGACCTCCAAATCCTCCTTGATTGACATGATCAACCTATTTGTATCACACTATGTTTAAATAAGGAAGAGAAAGAAGATTTTTTTTACAGAGCATTTTTCTTTTGAGGATTGGAATGATGGAAATATCAAACATTGTAATCTCGTGTTCTATCGATACAATTTTTAAATACAATAATCAATGTCCTTATATATTTAGTTAAAGGGACTTATGTAATCAATATTTATACGCTTAATATTCACAAATAAAAAAGACAATAAATACATCTTAATAAATGTGCGTATCATGTTGTTCACATTTAGTAACCAAACATATAACACATATTCATTTCAATAGAACTACATATTTAGATTTGGGTATGATTATATTTTTTATGTTTAATGTGTGTATTAAAAATATTAAAAAATTACAAAAGAAATTATTCACTAATAAACCCTAAACCCTAAACCATAAACTTATAAACCTAACTTATTTAGGGTTTAGCGTTTAGGATTTCGGGTAGTTAAAGCTATGGTTAAGTATAGTTACAAATATGTGGTTAGGTGTAATTGGAAATTTGTGGTTAGTGTAATTAAAAAGCTCTGGTTAGATATTTCATTTGTAATTGATAATATTTATAAATAAACACATATAAACTTAAGAGTCCAGTTCAGGTGAGAATGGGTGCCCAGGTGCGAAATAAGAAAGAACAGGAGCCGTTGGATCAAGAAAAATTAAAGGCGCTGATCATTTCACTTAAAAGGGGAAAAAACGGCACGGGCGAATTATTCGCGTATTTTTGAAAAAAAACGGCCCAGATTTGTTCATCAACATTGTGGATTTGTTCATCAGTATTGTGGATTTGTTCATCAACAATGTGGATTTGTTCATCAACACTGTGGATTTGTTCATTGGTTTTGACATATTTGTTCATTGGTTTTGGCATTTTTGTTCATCGGTTTTGTGCATATTTGTTCATTTGTAACATCAATTTGTTCATTAATTTAGGCATATTTGTTCATTGATATATGCATATTTGTTCATTGTTATATTCATATTTGTTCATTGGTTTTGACATATTTGTTCATCGGTTTGTGCATATTTGTTTATTAGTAACATCAATTTGTTCATAAACAATGTGGATTTGTTCATCAACATTGTGGATTTGTTCATTGCTATATACATATTTGTTCATTGGTTTTGGCATATTTGTTCATCAATATTGTGGATTTGTTCATCAGTATTGTGGATTTGTTCATCAATAATGTGGATTTGTTCATCAGTATTGTGGATTTGTTCATCAACAATGTGGATTTGTTCATCAACATTGTGGATTTGTTCATTGTTATATTCATATTTGTTCATTGGTTTCTTATGCACAAATGCTAGTTTCTGATGAACAAATGTTAGTTTCTTATGCACAAAATGCTATTTTGTGATGAACAAATGTTAGTTTCTGATGAACAAATGCTAGTTTCTGATGAACAAATGCTAGTTTCTTATGCACAAATGTTATTTGTGATGAACAAATGCTAGTTTCTGATGAACAAATGCTATTTTGTGATGAACAAATGCTAGTTTCTTATGCACAAATGCTAGTTTCTGATGAACAAATGTTAGTTTCTTATGCACAAAATGCTATTTTGTGATGAACAAATGCTAGTTTATGATGAACAAATGCTAGTTTGTGATGAACAAATCGATATTTCTTATGAACAAATCGCTATTTCTAATGAACAAACTGGGCGCGTCTCATAAAAACGTATTTTTCGAAAAATTCGTGAATAATTCGGGAAAAATTCGTCCGTGTCGTATTTTATTGAAAAATACGCGAATAATACGGGAAAAATTCGCCCGTGCCGTTTTTTATTTTTTTAAATGAATGTTTAATCAGGGACGTTGATATTTTGGAATGGACGATCGAGATTTATTCTTATTTCGCACCTAGGCGCCCATTCGCACGTGACTCTTTTTCTAAACTTAATGATATTATCGTACCTAAATTTGACCATGATAAACTCTATCCAACAAATATGGAAATTTCCTTGGAAAATTGAAACCCAAATTTTGGAAATCCTTATCCACCTCTCTTATTTCAAGTCAATGCAAATTTGTCATGTCTTTTGGGAATGCATGTATGCAACACAATGGCCAACATAATTACTCGACTAGGCCACAATGCCACACAAACACCCCAAACTCATTATTAAACCTTCCTATGCAGGGCTTAACTATTTCTTACGTTATCAAAAAAAACTTCACATTTTGGCATTTTACATAATAATTAAGGTAAGTAGAACAAGTCTAGTAATGGTGTCCTCTTCATAAATGGCTGCACTCTTTTTACTCAAAGTTAATCAAATGGCAATTTAGTAATACCAATACACCAATAGCGATTTATCTCCATTATTTAAAATTCTCAAACAACATTAAATGGATACCTTTTACACTAACTCCTAAAAAAGTACTTCAAATTTGGGTATATATATAATAAAAGAGAATATTTTGAAAATGGTATCTACAGCCTAAAACATCATATATATATATATATATATAATGTGATCAAATTTTGAAACCCAAAAGGTCAGTTATTAGTGATCAGAGGGAATACATATTACTTAAAATTATAGATATCGAAATATAAAAATATGGGTATGGAAGTATAAAAATAAAAATAAGAATATAGAACTATAGAAGTATAGAATTATAGATATCGAAATATAGAAAGTATAGATATAAAATAGCGAATTCCAAATAAATTGTGCAATAATGACCGATATGATTTGCATCAGCTTTGTGCTTCTTGTTCGGCATTCATATTACTTAAAATTCTGTTGGGATCTAACAGGCCTGCAATTTGAATAAGCAACATGAGCTGCCTCACTCCTCTGCCTAACTTCTTCATACAACTTCAGAGACGCCTCGGAAAACTTGTTCAAACTATCAAGCACCTTTGTCAAACTTGTATGGATGCAGTGTAAATTGGACAGCTTGCTATTATCACTTAGATCTTCTTCCTCATTACAGCCTGACTCTCCCTTGTCGCCTCCTAAATCCTGCGCTTCAGTGCCTTTCTGCTGACCTTCAAATTGCTGCTTCATGAGATGGTGCAAATCAACCAAAAAGTTCTTAATGGCATCATTCACCTCGTCTGATGGTAGCTCTTTGACCCCAGTTGCCCAATCGCGACAGAGAATGAATATCGGAGGAGCCAACGCTCTTCTCGGAGAGAAGGGTCTTCTGCTCTTGGAGCGCTCCCGGGGCTGCAGGATGCAGCATTGAAGCCATCCATTCAGAGATTCTGCATATTTCATATGGCTACTCATCCAGTTTGCGAAACTCAGACCAAAGCACTCGAATTCGTATAAGAGATGCGCCATAATTTGCTTGTGAGCTTCCCCACAAGAAGTTCGTGTCAAACTCCTTGCATGATATGCCAATGAAATGGTTATGTACTGAGCATGATGACACTCGAGCATTGCCTTCCACATACGGATAAACCTGCGTACAAGTAAATGAATCATTACCACAATTGGTGACAACAATCTGACTTTTTCATTTAAAAAAAAAACATAAATTTATAATTTTTAAGTTACCCTTGAACTAGTTCTACCAATTGTGGCTGTAGCTCATCATCTCTCATCTTCTCAATGCGTTTTGCAATAGAATCAACTGAGTAAAGGGATACCCTCAGACGAGAGTGCAGATCCTTTGCAGCTGCACGAGTTTTATCAACCACATGTGTGCTATGATCTTTTGCCAATTGATGCCTAAGCTGGTCACATGTTCTGTCATACACCTTCCGGATCGATTCACTAGCCTATAACAGAGATCGGAGCAATGACACACCAGCGTGAGAAATGAGAATAAGGCAATTGAGATTGCTGGATGTACATGGCAAGGTCATTTCAACATATTGAATGGACCAGATATAAGAATCAAGAGTTTATAGTGAGCATCACCAACAGTTTCTCTATAAAGTCCGTTTGGATCGCAAAATTAATGCATTAAGTTGCATTAAATTGCACTAAATCATGCATTTAATGCATTAAATTGAGCGATCCAAATAGGCCAAAAATTTCTTCAAAATGGAGAATAAAAAATCGTACTTCTTACTTTATTTAAGCTTTCAATCCAACAGTTTCTCCATTTTGGAAAATCCCTATATTATTTGGAAATTTTCCTAAATTTAGGGAAGTTCCTCTATTTTTTTCTCCTCTTTGCCAATTTTGGAGAATGAGATAGAGAATCTGTTGGACTAAAACACACCCCAAATACCTCAAAATTCCCAATTTCTCTATTTTAGAGAATCTGTTGGGGATGCTCATCAATGGTTGTTTGAGTAGTAAATATGATTAAAGGTGGCAATGGGGGTGAATAATGCCAAAGTCTAGAGAAGGTTGTACCTTGACTTCATCGTAGAGTTTTCTCTCCCAAGCATAAAGTCTGTCCAATGTAGAAGAATGAATCCCGGAAATCATGCAGAAGTCTTCTACAAAAACACTCCCACTGTCATCGCCGTCATCTTTGGGTGGTCCAGCCAGTGGATTTCTTGAAGAAGAAGATTGCAATGATACGGACCGTTTCCATGCAATAATCTTGGTTACATGTTGTGGAGGATCTAAGCAAGCACAAAAACAAACCACTTATCAGAATGAGAATCAGCAATGAAATTCCAAATCAGATCACTATAATCTAAGATGAAAGGAGGCTAGGATGAATCATTTTATGCATTCAACTATCGGATATTCACAACCACACAGCACGTCTACAACCAAGCTAAACATACCAAGTGAAACATGGTTATTTGTGCGACGACAGCACACAAGCTTGAAGACAGAGAGAGCAGCAGAGTCAGATGAATCACCTAGCATACATACATTAGAAGCTTGTAACAACACATAGTCAAACAATTTCAAGAAATAATAAAGCAACAAACCATATAGATGAACAACAAAGGGCAAGGAAGCATCTACCTTTTGCCTCAGCAAATCGGACCCGAATTTTGTTAGCCTCTAGCATCTTGGAAACCTCCTTCCCAGCTTCTGATGCCCTAAAGAACCGTTGCTCAATATCTTTAATGCTAGAAACAAAATCCTTAGCCCTGTGAGTGATGAACTCAGACGGGTCTTCCCTCTCATGCCCTAAATCGTTCTCAGCCACCACAGTCTTATGAGAAGCACAATCCTTAAGAGAGCCATTCTCAATAGAATCCCTAGCTGAACAATCAGCAACAGATTCATTAACTCCGTTTTCGATTGCTGAACATTCATTGCTTGATATTTTAGACGACTTGGTGTGACCCAATTCAGGTTCATAAGAAGCATTCTTGTCAGCCTCATCAATGGGATCGAAGTAGTCCCAAGAACCGGATCCAGGAATGGGAGGAGGAGGCGGAGGCGGAGGAGGCATTGGGAAAGCCATGGATTCTTCGTCAACTACACTAACATCACTTGCAGGATCGTAGTACCTAACAGTGACAGCAGAAGCTCCTCCAGATTTCATGTAGCTCAATCTGGGCACAGCAGGGCTCTCATTCTGGAGAGGAGAATCGACGATGTGGGAGTGGAAAGGGGAAGGAGAAGGGTAAGAGGAGGGAGAAGGGGATTTGTCAGCGCAAGAAGTTTGAATTAAAAGCTGAGCCTCTGCAAAACGCCTGAGAGAAACCCCAATGTTGCCAAGGGACTCAGTGTAAGAGACATGGGAAGCTGCTAAGGCGTACCTTGATTCTATGGCTTCTTTCATGAGCTTTCTCCTCAGCTTGCAGAGCCCAAGGGCTTCTGTCTTCTCCGATTTTGAGCTAGACGAGCCCATTAATTGCGGAAAATCAATCAAACCAAGCTGATTTCTTCCAGATCACAATGATGAGGTTTTTTGTTTTGGAGAAAACAATGAAAGAGGGTTTTGGGGATTTTTTGAAGCAAGTGAATCGAAGCCAATCTACTCTATTTTTCTTTTATTAGGTAAGAATTACAATCTACTCCTAGTAATTAAATGAGGATTCGAGCAAACCAAACCCAGAAGCCCGAGCAAAATTTTTGAAGCAAGTGAATTTAATTAATGGTGGAATTGGAGGTACAGTGACCTCTTTTAGGGGATTTTTGTAGAGATTGGGGAGGCCAAAGCAGATAACTCCAATCATCCACAGAATTGCAGTCTGACCAATATGAGAGATACTCCAAAAATCGGGTCAACATGCAATGGATATCCGAACGTAGAAGTTCAATTTCCCACGGACAATGCCAATAACCAACTACGGCCTTGACCAGTTGCAAATTATCGCCTTCGATTTGGATCTGGAGAGTGCCACGTCGGATGACCTCAAGAAGTCCTTAGCGCAAGGCGACGGTCTCAGATGTTAAAACAGACTGTCGACCTATCAGTCCTCCGTCGAAACAAATGGGGCGACCCATAGAGTCCCTAAGAATGAATCCGAACGAAGCTACGCCATCTGCATTAACTGCACCATCAAAATTCAATTTCATAAAGTCCTTTTTGGGTTTTACCCATTTGTTGGGTCTATGTGCTCCATTAGCCTTTGCACAGTGAGTACGGGGGCTAGGGGGAGCGAGATCATTGGCCAGTTTATAACAACAGTAACAACCTCGGGTATCGAGGTGGTATTAGAGATTGTTAATAGATGTGAGGGTGCCCTTTTGGGGTCCTGAGCATTAGCCCATTCTTCTTTTTCTCCTCTTACCAGGCGCTCCTCTTACGTTCTAAGAGCATGCCCATAGGTTAGTTTTTTTCAAGCTTATAAAAGCATTTTTACCGGTGTATTTTTTGGAAGATATTCTTCGGTTTTATCTATCTAGTACAATTCACAAAGGAGAAATAAGTATGTAAAAAAGATTGTGCCACTTGTCACCATATAAAAAAAATTAAAATTATTTTTTGATCAATTTTGTTAAAAAAACCTACCCACTTTCCCACTTCCACTTCTAACTAATACAACTTATTTTTAAATAAAAATTTGATTCAAAAATATTTTACCGAGTTTGGTTTAAATGAAACAAACTTTTATCTTGAAACGAACTCTTATCATGAAACGAATGCACTTTTTGTAGTTAATAGTGCACTTTTCCTACTTCGGAGTGCATTTTTTCGCATTTGCACTTTTCGTACTTTTTAGTGCACTGTAGTTCACTTTTTCGTAGTGCACTTTTTGTATTTTTCAATGCACTTTTATATAAAGTGCACTACTAACTAGGAAAAGTGCATTTGTTTCACGTTTTAGGATAATAGTTTGTTTCATTTGAACCAAACTCATATTTTACTATTCTAATAATTTTATATAAATAGTTATTTTGAATTTGTCTAAAAATATCTTAGCATCATTTCTATATACTAAAACGGAGGTTAAAAAATTATTAAAATGACACATATCACTTTTAGATTGAACCACACCACCCCTTTTTTAAACCAATTTAATTGTCTGAAATTTAAGGTTTTTTCATTGGTTGGAAATTAGTTGTAGTCCTCAGAGGTTGATTCACATGAAAATGATTCTTATCAAGAAAACTAGAAACAAATGACGACCCGTGGATTTGAGAGATGGATGGCTAAGATTAAAAGGGATAGGGGCAAAATGGTAATTTTTATATAAAAAAAAATAATTGTTCACGAAATTTGATTTTTTCCGTTACGTTCACATATTTTATGCATATGTTCATACTATTATAAGACATGTTCACAAATTATCACATTTTTCAGTTATGAGATTTTATAATACGTTCACATATATTACAAGTGTGTTCACATATTAGTACTGTTTGTTCATTTTTTATGGTCATATGTTCATGTGCGATTAAATCATAATACAAGCGTTAAACGACTTAAAAAATTTTGACAAAATAAATAAATAAATAAAACTTCTCATTTTTTCGCTTATTTTTGCCGACATTTTACATTTTGTTCACATATCTTATACACATGTTCACATTATTACAAGGGCTGTTCACATATAACCGCATTTTAACTTCAGAAAATTTAGTATACGTTCACATATAATATAGGTATGTTCACATATTAGTATTGCATGTTCACGTTTATGGTCTTATGTTCATACTCGATTTATATAATTCTACATACGTAAAAAAGACTTAAAAAAAATAAAGTAAGAAAATAAAAAAAAATTAAAAAATAAATTATTTTTATTATTTTTTAATCAGATGGCCTAGATTCATTTCTAGTGTTTCAATAGGATGGTCCAGACTAAAAGTACCAACCCAAATAGTGGGATCGGTATTCAAATTTCACGAAATGGTACGACTTTCAAGATCATGATCTATGTCCGCTTCCACGCAACGGAGGGAAGAGTGCACCGTAGCTATGTGCCGGAACTGGGTTCCTGTTAGTGGACGGGCCCATGCATGCCCCCCCCCCACTCTTAAAAATTATTAACGTAAGAAAGTTTTATCACAACATAAGATAAATGCCAAAGCACAATTAAAAGAAACTAAAACCGGGTCGGAATAGTACAACTTGCTTGGAAAGATCGCCCGACTCCCGATTCTTGAAAGGATCGTCTTTCCAATCTGAATGCTTATTCGGGCTTGTCTAAGGTGGGCGGGTACTTAAGCGCCTTCGGGCCACCTTCTCTATCTGGAGCACCGAATAAGATGAGGTTGGTTAAGGTCTGACAAGGGCGCGGGAGGCTTTCAAAACTTGTATGAATTAATAACGTTCCCACCATACTTTCTACTCGAAGAAGTCTACAATCTCGTAATTCTTCTCTCGATTAACGAGTTATCTCATCTCTAGATATACTCCTTTCTTGTCCGATAAGCCCCACATAAAGTTCTACATCCAAAAACACATTCCGATAATATCTCTCGAATATTATAAATTACCATGATACCCTTGAGAATTTCCATTCTCGCTTGCTTAGAGCAAGCCCAACAGCTTCCCCAAATTCTTGGGGATTGGGATTTTGGTGATTTTGGACCAAAAAATTGTCCCAACAGATACTCCATTCCATTCTCCATTTTAGAGTAATTCTCCAAAATGAGGTGAGCTTTTCCTAAATTTGGGGTGATCCCCAAATCTCCAAATCAATATATTTTCCTTTTTTTCTCTTTCATTTACTAATTTAATGGATAAAAAATAAAAAAGAGTCAGCCAAAAAGTGAGATTATTAAATTAAGATTCTAGAATATTTTTATTCCTTATAAGTCAAATAACAAATAACAAATATTTTTATTCCTTAAGATTCTAGAATATTTCCTTATTAATCAAATAACAAATAATTTATGATTTATTAAATTTAGATTCTAGAATATTTTTTATTCCTCATAAGAAATAAAAAATAATTTTTCATTTATTAGGTTAAGATTCTAGAATATTTTTATTGCTTATAAATCAAATAACAAATAAATTATCATTTATTAAATTAAGATTTTAAAATATTTTTATTTCCTTAAAAGTCGAATAACAAATAATTATCATTTATTAGTTTAAGATTTTATAATATTTTATTTTCTTATGTAAGATAATATATAATTAGTTATTGTAATTTATATGGTAAAAAATGAAAGTATTACATGCAGTGTTCTCCAAAATAGAGAATCTGTTGGAGTTGGGCTGAATTGTTTTTGGAGAATATGGCAGTTGGTTCTCCATTTTGGAGAAAATTATGGAGAAGCTGTTGGGCTTGCTCTTAGTGTCCTTAGACTAATTTCGCTTTTCCGCATTTTTGCCTGGCATTTCTTGCCTTTCGCGACTTATGCCAGACTTTAGGAAGTTCTCACCAAAGTTGAAGACAAAGGCTAGAAGATTCGAGAAGCATTATACAAAGATAGAAGGTCAATGCAAGACGACGTTGAAGGAAGGAACTTTCAAAGAGCAAAGCATTCAGAAGATAGTGCATCAGCTCTTCTATTTTAACCAAGCAAATCATCATCATATGATTTGTCTTGGAGAAACATACATGTATTTTTAAATACGTCTTTTCAATCCTTTTTAATTTGGGCTTCATTTTCCGCTGCTACATCATTTGTAAAACGACTCAATGTAATGAATGAAGTTCTTATCAATATATATAATTCCGCTTTTAGTCACTTCTTCTTTAATCGCTTTATTAAATCATTTAAAGCCTTGGGTGACTTTGGACGGTAAAGTCCGAGGTCATTGGCAGTAACACCCAGTGTTACAAAATAGAGGTGTTACAATTATAGTATCAGAGTCGAACGTTTTATTTTCGAAACCGAAAATTTTCACAACCGAAAATATTCAAAACTGAAAATTTCAAAACCAAAAGTCTTTGTTTTCAAACCAAAAACTTCTTTCTTAAATTTTTTATCTCTTCCAACTTTAAGAAATAAGTCTTTAAAAGAAAGTTCATGAATTAGATATTCTTCTTAAGAACTTTAAAAATCTTTTAGGAGAAATGTGTAAGTTAGAATTCTCTTCCCCAAGTTTCAAGTTTTACTTGATCTATTTCAAGAATAAAAATTTTCTCCAAGTACTTTAAAGGAATTTCTAAAGTTATCCACTTTCAGTGAAAGTTTAAGTCAAAACTCATATAAGAGTAACTAATAAGTAGAAATCCTAAGACGATAAGTTTCTATAGCCGGAATCATTCTATTTAGAAAGTCTTATTCGAAAATTTTAAAAACCAAGTTCTACTAAAGAGTTATCATACCAAATTCTTATCTATAAACTTATTAAGAAAAAAGTTCACAACATTTCCTATAATCAAAGAATTAGTTCACAACATTTCCTATAATCAAAGAATTTAGATTCAAAGAATTTTCTTTAAATGATAATAGGAAGTCCCCGAAACCCGAGATAGAAACTATAATTAAAAATCTTTAACCACTTCTTCCAAGGTTTAGAAGTACTTCATGTCATACATGAAATAATTTTTTTTTCCTTTACAAGTTTGTCTTTTAATTTAAAGTCATATAAAATGAGCTTTTAATAGAGACTTTAAAACCGTTATAACTCTTTAAGGATGTACATGTGTTTTAAATGAAAATTTTGTTTTTAAATTTCAAAACTTCCTTCAACTACATCCTCCTTCAAATATAGAATTACGAATATTCTATATGAACGTCGATCGTTAGCCATTTACAGAAAATGGTTGCAACGAAAAATAAGCTCATGCTCATTATATTGGGATTAGAAGAGGGCATGCCAACTAAAGTTAATGATTGTGTTTCCATAAGAGTCAAACTTACAGAGCTAGTGACTCATGAGAAGATAGAAATTTCCAAAGAGGACACCAAGGAAGGCTTAGTCAGCTAAGGAACTAACATGTCTCCATCTAGTCCGATCTCGAAACAGATTATCGAGAGGTATGTGAGGGGACAAACAATGGTCTAATAATAAAGGAGCGGTCGAAAATTCTGACCAATGACTATTATATTCATCTGCAAATACCTACAAGTAGAAGTGACTTGCTCAGTCAACATATGGAATCTTGGCTTGATATCTAATTGGGCAACACATGGTGTTTATTTATATCAACAATCAACATCAACCTAGTGTTAACCCGCTTTGGGCGGGATTTGGGGGGTCATGATGTGCACACCCTTGCCCCGTGGTGTTTATTTATATAAATTTTGTAACTTTAGGTTCTTACACTTAAAAAAATTACCATAATTCTATATTTTTTCTCTATCTATAGACATCCATATTGACTATAGTTGACATGTTTTATAAAATTTTGAGTATATTTAGCTCCAAAAATAGTCAAATGTTGTTATTTTAGGATATTTTGGTTAAATTGTATTGTTTGAGATTGGTAATATTTGTAAAAATAAAAAAATAACGAGATTGAAAATCCGAATATTTAAATTTTTTGACTTTCATCTTGTTATGTATTCCCTTATTATTTTGGCATTGAAAATCCGAATAATTTAAATTTTTTGACTTTCATGTATTAAATATTAATTTAAATTTATTATATAAGTTAATAATAATATGAAAATAAATATTTAGAGTATTTTATGAGTTAATAGAAAGGGTATATTTATAATTTAATATGAAATGATAGGACATATTTGTAATAATTATATGAAGGAATTGGAATGCTTGAGTGTTGATTGATAAAATGATAAAATGGATATGGGATGATTGGATGATGCGGTAGAGAGAGAAAGTAACAAAGTGGGTAAAAAGAGGGATGCTTGGGAGATATGGATAAACATGCTCTAAGGGAGCTCAATGAAAATTTATAATATAATAATGAAACTTTGGTTGGATCGAGGTGAAATAGATCAAAATTCGATCTCAAAAAGCACTGGCTCAAGGGGAAGGAAAAGCTGATGTGTGCCATCAACAAGAGTGAAACGCCGCGTTTCAAACCAAATGTTCAAGGTGTGCTTTACAACCAAATGCTCAAAAAGGATATCCATTGTCTGTTGGCTCAGTTTCAGGATTGGAGTATCGCCCACATCTACCGCGATTGCAACTCTGTAGCTGATTTCATCGCTGGGTCCTTTCGTCGCGTCTCTTCCGTTCCACTTGCAGCTGATTTGGTATTTTGTTCCCTCATCCGTCAGGATGCTCTAGGGAGGTCACTTGGTGACTAGTGATCTCTCTAATTTCTTTCCTAATAAAAAAAAACCAAATGTTCAAGGTGTGCTTTTAATTTACTAGGTAAATGCCGTGTGCGTTGCACGCGGGAAATTTGCACGCAAAATTTGAGGGTCACCCCGTATGTTCAATGCCATTATTTATATGCGTTTAGACAAAAGAGATTTCAATCATGCTTATTTGAAAACATATATTGGGCCAACCCATATGTTATATTACTTTGTATTTCAGTCCACTTCCAGTGAATATAAAAGAAAAGAGATTCTGAACCAAAATCATTTGCGTTGTTATTTAGTTTTCACCTGCTTCGTATAAATATGAAAAGCAATTTAAGAGTTAATCTATGTGCGTTGGAAATCGATATAGTTATTATAGATTATTCATCAATTACCTTACCTTTAAAGGGTGTATAGTTCAAACTTCATAAAGACTTGTTTTGCTTAAACTCAAGTCTTATATACTCTACAAATACATCAATATATACCAAGTATATGATATCTTTAACAACCATTATTGTTAGTTATTTATGGGAAATTCAGTAAGGGCTACCTACCATGTTTTTGCAGATAGGTTCTTGAGGATTGCTGGAGCGAGGACGCGACCTTCACCCTGATCAAAGCCTGGGGCCAACGCTATCTCGATCTCAACCGCGGCAACCTCCTGCAGAAGAACTGGCAAGAGGTCGCTGACGTCGGCAACAACCGCCATGCGCATCTGAACAGGAAGGCTCATCGCACGGACGTCCACTGTAAGAACCGAGTCGACACCTTGATGCCAGAGGATGAAAATGCTTATGGAGATGCAGGTTCAGATGGAGAAGGTTAAGAGGGTAAAGCGACTGATTCCAAACTCAAATGGTATGATTAGGCTTGGGCTTCTCTTTGACTATGTCGATTTGATTATTTGTTTTTACCATGTGAAGAATATGAATGATAGATGTGTTGATTTTTTTCTTTTTTTTTATATAAATTAGAGTTAGATTATGTATTAAATGGTAAGTATTCTTCCCCAATAATGTATTAAGTAATCCAGGTTAGGTCTTTGTGTTCCCTTCTGACAATTTTAGCCTAGGTTTTGGTATTTTCATTGGTGAATTTCGGGCTTTCATCATTGAATTGTGTTGAATTTGAGGACTTTTTTTGTGATGTTCGCATATTAGGAGTGTTTTGTTTTTAGGGTTCTTTTCGTTTTTGTGATTTGGCTTCAAGGTTTCAGGAAATATATTGCAGATATAGAAGATGGCATGGGTGTAGATGATACAGTATGTCAACGTATGAAGTATATAAGTATGCTCTCTAGTTGGCCACTTTTATAAATTGAAAACAAAAAAGTTATAAGAATAAGTTTTACAAGAGATTAAATGTGAACATAATTACATAATGAGATAGCGTATTAAAATTATATATTAGACGCCCCCTTTATTATACTTTATAATCAGGATAAGCACAAATAAATAAGCACTGATATTTTTCTAGATAACTTAGCCGTGTACATTTTGGTATACTAGCAGGGCGTCGCGCGTTGCGCGGCCATTATATTAGGTAAATAGCCACCGGTATAATTTTGTCAAGTGAACTTTCAGTACGCATAGGATTAAATGTTTCCGGCTTGAAAATAAGTACTATAAATTCACAAATAGGAAACTACATCAAAGTTTATATTTTTTAAATTACATGAGAATCTATATCCATTAACATTTGTACTTAAAAGCGTTCTGTTATGCAAAATAGCAAAATCGAACCAACATTTAGAAATCTAAAATCCATCTCTATAACAAAAATGGGCTTCATTGGAAATTTATTTAAATATTTTTGTTTTATACAAGTATTTTTTTCGATTTGGGCACTCACTATCTGTGTCAGTCGAAACGGAGATTTGGTAGTACCATAAAGTCCACAATGTGAATGCATAATGTGAATGTAGAAGTTAATGAAACTCATCGAAGAAAACATCACAAGCTTGCAAAGCCATTGAAGGAAGCTATATGAACATATACAAACCACTATAACAATGACAAAAAGACTTGAAGCTTAGAAAGATCACACAACAAAAGTAAAACCCAATCGATGAAGCCAACAGGGAAATACAAAAGCAAGATATCTTACAAGTTTCTATACCAACCAGAGAAAGCTTCCATTCACCACCGATGAGATAAATAAGCCAAGCGACGTTATAGACGGGAAAAAGAGTGCAAATTAGAGATCACATAACACTAAACCGTACATCAAAGCAGCGAACAACACAGATACATGAACTTGGATAGAAATGATTCACAAGAAAGCTTGTGTTGGTTTCTCTAGGCCAACCAAGTATGACTTGAGGAAGGTGGGAGAGACCTTGCAAGTCCTTAAATTGGAGAGAGCAGGTCGGATTAAAAGAGGATGTTTAAAATAAAAAACCCGAACTTGAGTTCTATTTGTACAAAGTTAAATATATCTCCTTTCGACCAAATTTTTTTTGGAAAGGTTTATTTGATGGCTGTGATCCTGGGACAACTGACTGAGACAGCTCCTTTCCATTATTCGTTCTTACCAGAGTTTGTCTTTCCTTCAAACTCTTCTTTTCAGAGGCATGTTTTACAGCATCAGGTTTGCCAGTCTCAAAAACATCCATTTGAGTGTTCAAGTATTCAACCCGAGCTCTGAAACTTCTCTTTCAACAACCTTTATTTAAAAAACCAAGAGATGACAAATTGTATATCACTCATGAGTATTTAAAGTATAGCCTCGAATAAACCAACACCACAAAATCAACCGTAAATTCCAGTACACAAATAAAATGCTTTTCCATGATTTATGGAATTGTTTAATGCTATAAGGTGCCTAAATTATGTTCACAGTAAGAGAGTTACAACAGCAACAAAAAAATAAACAGTATAGTTTGGAAGATGTGAGTACCTCTTCTTTTTAAGCTTGAGGTTTCTCAAAAGTAGAACTTGTGGGAGCTTCCATTGAGGATGACTCAACTCCTTTTGATATACATAAAACTTCATCAACATCACTTCAATCTCATGTTCTTCGTCAACTACAGATCCTGATTGAAACGGGGAGCATCCTTAGTCTTACTTTGTAATGCAACATTCTCCTCTGAATCAGCATAGCAATCAGAAGACTCCATTTGACATTCAGAATCTTCAATACTTATGACTACCTCTTCATCTGCTACACCCTCAAAATCACGACAGCGCACTGAAGAATCAGAACTCTTGTCGAAATGGCAAAGATCATCACCTTCATTGAATTTATGGTATTCCCAGCCAGAAGCACCTGATTTGTAAAAACAAATTGAATTCTGAATCAACAAATTACGGAAATAGCAATTGAAACCCTAGCCGTGGTCAATCCTATCTAGAGTGGTAGCTAAATCAAACCATGAAATGGTCGATCAAGAAGCCATAGATTAAGGACGCCCACACCTACTCCACTGTTGATCAAGAAGCCATGTATTTGGTAGATTACTTTTTACATAAATTTGCAACCTGACCATTGCTCACAAACTTACCTTGTACTAACAAAGTCACCAAAACCAAGCTAAAAGCTATTATCATTCACTTAGCAAAAAGAAAGCTGATGTAATAGAGATTGTAACTGACCTGCTTACTCGCTGATCATGGCGATAGACTTGTAAAAATGACAATTTATATGCTATTTTTTTTTTCAGTAACAAATGAGACAGGTCCAACTATACTGATACAAGAAGAGGCAATAAAAAAAGTATCTTGATCAATCGACTAGAACATCCAATAAAAAGTTCACCCTGGCCACACAACAAAGATGTTATGACAGAATCACACACAATTGTTCCAACTTCCCTAAAATCTAGTTGAGCATCATCTCCCCCTTATCTCCTGCAATTTAAAACCAGCATTCTTGATGATGGATGGGATATTTGTAGATTATAGCATATCCAACAACAATAGGACATAATACTAATTTCTACAAACCAATCAAATACCCTAGATAAGACTGGAATCAGGAGTATGCTCCATAATCAAGCTTTTCAAGTTAGTTCTTGCACATTGAAGGTTACTTCTTTGTAGCAAAGAAGACGTAGCCAATGGATACAACTCTACATAAGTAAAATCAGCAAATCATATATTGCTCATCACAATTGAGTTATACGGACAATAAAACTGAATTTTAAGGCCTAATACCAAAATGACATCAAAGTTTGCACAACATAAATTTATTTGCATTAAGAGGGACATACCATCATGTGCTTTATCAGCAGTGTCCAAAATCTTCCCAGTGTCAGCACACAACCACTGTAATGTAGAGCCATGAGTTGCAGCCAATAACTTTCCATCAGGAGAAAGGCAAAGCCGATCATAATGCAAAATAGCACAACTTGCATCCTGAAGCGGGATAGTAATTGTCTTCAAAACCTTGGGGTCCTCATCAAGGTGATACCTAACTGATAACATAAGGACACATATTAGGGGCATTATCCATGAATGGGAATTTATAGAATCTTTTGTAAAGTGAACAAATCTACAGCCAGGGATGTGAAATAACCATGCATACAGCTCTTTTTTTGGCATAACTATGCATACAGCTGTTAAGGGGACATACATTTAGCTAATAAAGTGTTTGAAATAAGTACTTTCAATAAAACATCCATCATTAATTAATGACCTCTACTCTTTAATAACACTAACAACTTCAATATAGCACACTCCCAGAAAAAGAACTAAGTAGCACCTCTCTTCCCAATTTGTTGAACACAAAAACCTACTGTCATTAAGAAACACATCTTATAAACAAACACAAATTCAGGTTTCTTCAAGCCAACGGTAAGCTGCATGAGAAGGAGAAAAACTGTGCACAAAATGTAAGTATCATACTATGAAATACGAAAAAGTATGCAGTGTATATATGGTGAAAGCAATGATGCTTAAATACGAAGACATATTTCACTATTCAGAAATAGCTATATATAAAGATATAATAGGCAAGCAAGCACGAAAACCACATTTGCCAGTGTGAAGACCATTTAAAGACGTTGGAATTTGTTGGGGATGTAAACCATATGGGAAAGTTGATGTTGAAGAGTCTGGAAACATATTACTTTGTAATTGCAAGATCTGCCAGTCACAATCAATACAAATTGCATGATACAATTAGAAACTCAAACTGAGTTTGTGAAGAAATGATAAAGTGCTTTAATACTTACATCCTTAGAAAGAAGAGCTTCCATGTTAATATCCATCCTAGGATTCACAATAGCCAATTTCATAGAGAGGAACTGTAAGTTATGAACCATTAAAGCAATGACCAAAAAGACTGGATATTTCTCAGATCAAAACTGATGGCAATTGATTTTCAGAAACGTTACCTCAACCTGTCGTTGCAATGACTGCACACAATTTATTATTTCATCAAGAACAACTGCTTTTCCAGTTACCTACACAACCAGTAGAAAATTTTCAATTACCATTACAATCCAAAACACTAATTGAGGTCCAATGATATCTAACAAAAGGTATATGAATCGGTACCTTGTTGCAACCAGGAACCAGATCTTGCAAAAACTTCATCCTTTTTCACTAATTTTCTCTCGTCTAACCTATACAAACAAATAATACAAAGTATAGAGGACATATATCAGCAACGGGTCTTCCCTCAAAAGAATTCAAAGCCAATACATTCAAAAAACACTTGCCAATAATGGGAAAAAATAGGAATTAGAAAACTTTTCATACTCTTTCAGCTAAGCTGTGGCTATCAGTAGCTTGGCCCCTTCTAGCCCTAACATGGATGTAATCCTTTGGAGGCTCTAGCGCCTTAGCAACTTTCTTTTTATCCTTCTGGTCACCATTTTTTGTAGTATCTTTAAAATTTCCACTTGGTTCTTCATTAGAATTTGTCATTTCCTTCTTCGCATCTTCTTCTGATTTGCTTCTTTTTGCACATGATGATTCAACATTCTCCCTTCCAACCTGAAAATTCGAACAGTATTTTCAACTTCAACAACCTTTTTAACAAAACCAAGAAAGTAAAGAGTATAAAATTATAGATCAAAAAGAAGATGCAGCATAAATAGCTAAAACGGATCAACATCCCATACAATTACACAAAAATCTGAGATGAAATTAGAATAGAAAAGGTAAAAAAGAATGTGCGACTTACTGCCTCCCTGAAGAAGCATACACAATTTTGATTCATAATGAACCTGGGAGTGCTTGGTCTTCACTGATTCCTAAAATAAATTGGGAATGAGAAACATCAAAATTTGAGAGTAACAAGAGCATTTTCACAACTTCATGAATATATCAAAAGCATCAACTGCAGATAATAGAGTATCTTAGTTTAGTGGAGTATACATAGCTCAGATGTTCCAAAGAGGAGAAAAAAAAAAATTAAGTTTAGTACTTACCTCATCGAAATCTTATCACTACTCCATGGGTATACTCTTTATTGCTAGAATTAGAATTGTAGCCTGGAAATAGAACAGAGAATCATTAAGAATGTTAAAGGTAGTATTATCATAGAAAAGTATCAAATTACTTGTGTTGAATTAACAAAAAAAGCTTGAGCTTACCACACGTTGTGTTGACTGGACAAGCAGATTTGGAGATTCTGTTATAAGCTTCTTCAACGAAGCCAGTGCATCCTCCGCAGTGCCTTCTATGGCGGTCTCAAAAAAATAAATCAATAGTACAAATTCTACGCCCAAATTAAACTCTTGAAAAGAGCAAGTTTCATTTTCTTTAGGACAAAGCCAAAGTCAATGGTGAGAGACACTTGATAAAAACCATAACTATGCCCAATGAGTTGCTATAAGAGATGCATAATTATAATTAGTTGTGTACTTGAATGCCAATATTTGGTTGGAACATTCAAAGAATGACCACATAAGTTGTGAGTAGTTGTCATGTGTCCAACCTGAACTTTACGAAAGATGAGCAGGATATCATCGTGCATTTTTAAAAAAAAATCAAAATATAATAACTCTTGTACAAAGTTGACCACTTCAGCAAGGCACTCAAAGCTCAAAAGCATGTACGTTTTAAAAAGTATATTCCTAAATTGTATAAAATTCAGCATAGGCATTTACATTGGGTTCATACACGGCAATGAGGAAAGACATGCTCCTTGAGCACTCACGTATACGAATGTAACACCCCGACTTACCGTCGGGACATTACTAGGTAGTTGACCCTAACGGGTCCTACCTGAACTGGTTGACAACTAGAATACCTGGACCTTGCAACTCGGGCACAACAAGAAAACTATTTTAAAACATCCAACCGTTATTCAAACAAACCACGTTTTTAATAATGTCATGCAGAAATCCCAAATGTCTAGCCAATTCACATTCAACACCAGAAATCCGCTAAAGTCAACAACATAGTGAAATATCTAAAACAATTATCAAGACTAAACTGAACTCCCAACCCACTCAGTGACCTAGTGACACACGTCAACGATCCGCTGCAGCACCTGGCCTAGGCTCCAACACGGGACCTGTGTGAGTACCTGGAACTGAAAAATAAAGTCCCCGAGGGGTCAACTACTACCCTAGGCAAGCTAGATAACACACGGCAATAGTAAGACATTTGAAAAACAATAATTATTCAACAACATGACTTTTAACAAGTGAATTGAACAGAATAGATTAGGTCAACACACATTTTCACAACCTAAAGAATATGTGAAAGGAAATGCAATGAGACATACCATAATCAAACTAACTAGCACAAAAGTAAAGCATTTATGATAGTAACCAACACTTCGACATTCAACAATTAAAGGGAGATACAAAGAATAAACAACTCATTAAGCGTAGCGAGAATTCACAAGGTCGAAAAACCAACTAAGTAATCACACACACGCACACAACAAAACCATTCATAATCCTATTGGGAAATGCAATTCTCCCTTCCACCACCGCATTCCCATCTACGGAGCTAACTCACCTGCGCCCGATTGCAGAGGCGGGCCCTCCCACTTTCCATATACGTCATCCTTCCGACCCCTGGTCAAGCCTCCACTGGAGCACTTGCAAAAAACAAACAATCAATTTTTATTTTTAAAAGGGCCCGGCCAACCCACGACCATGGCTAGACGCCTCTTCGCCATCGACAATCGTCGCACATGATCGTGTCGGTTACGCTGCCAGCACAGAGAAAGCGATAATATTTCTTTTACGAGAAAACGTTTGAAATGAAAAGCGCATCACATCATGCACGAAGATAATTCTCATGGAAAACATACATTCGGGACTAACTCCCAAAACCAATCTCACAATCACGGCATGAAATATAACAAGACTAGAATAAAGCCGAGCAAGTCGAGAACGACTTACCTGGAAAGCGATCCTCGAATGACGTAAGTAACACGGCAATACTAAAGACCTACGAATCATAACGTTCACGGTTAATCAACTAACCGCGAAGAGACATTTTCGATTCTAGATAGGCATGAATGGTGGCTTCACTAAGAGCGAACCATCACAATTCTAAACATTCTACTAGATTGATCCAAGATAACCCAACCGAAACTCGAGAGCCAACAACCAACAACATACTCGATAACTCAAAATTATAGCATAATACTAAAGGTCACATACAAACGATTAAAAGTCCAAGTCCCATTGTGAAAGCGTCACTCACAAACCTACACAAGTATAGGTATAAGGATTTTATCACATCGGGTTCCAAAAGAATATGTCGCCACCCTCTCGGCATACAACTATATAATCGTAAGCTTTATCTATTACACGTATTCAAAAAAAGCCAAACAAGATCAAATTCCCGACAAGTTTAGATCATATACACGCAATCATTCGAAACTCATTCAAACATAACTTATTCTCGAATCCGACAAGGTACAACCAAATCAATTGCCATAAAGGAATCGAACTAACTTTTATACCATGCACACAAAACTTTACATTGGCAAATTAAGGATGCCCTGCATCCAAAGCAATTGCAATTTCAAGCAATTCGTAACATCTAGCTAACCATTCAAGTGGTGTGTTGACAAGTCAAGCTAGCAAGAATTTTACATCCAATTCACATATCACACGACTTCTCACAACCCAACTAGTATCTCAACACTCAAAAGCAATTCATGAAGATAAACAACTTAATTAGTGTGCAATAACAAAAGGGCTAAAGCCTTTACCCAAGGCACGAGTTGTCTAGGACTTGGTTGAATTCGACAAGGCTCGAACGAAAAACTTGAGCAGGTCACACCCTCGAACGGACGCCTGATTCCTTGTACCTCCTTGGCGGTAGATCAGTCTCGACACACCATTGTGGTGTAGCCTCGATGATAGCCCTAGTTGTTCAATCGGATGCAATTTCCGCCCCAATCCAGCAAGTGCCACCGTTGTTCCTCTTGTTGGCGTCGACTGTCCCTTCAATTGGAAGCGAGCTCGACCAACGACGATCAAAATCAATGCCGGTGTGTAGCAGCAGTCTCCTATCTTCAGATTTCAATCTCGATCCCCACAACAAGATCTGGTGGTGCGTAGACTTCAGTTTAGCAAGGAAACACGAAGGAGGTGACGAGATCTGAACCAAAAGGCGAACGAACTTACTGGCGTGACGAGCTTTCCAGTGATAGGGACGGTGGCTCGCGACACGCTTCCTAGCGGTGGATTACTCAGGCGAGGCGTCAGTGAGGAAGGAGGGTGAGAAGGCGAAGGATATGAGAGGGAAAGCTTCACCGGCGGCGGCACATGGAGACCAGCAGCGTCGGGCGGCGTAGTCGGGTTCTCGATCTCCTCTCCCAACAAATTTGAGCGGCGTTTCAGAGGAAGGAACGTGGAAAGGTAGGGCAAGGCAAGGTGAGAAAATGTAGTAGGGAATAAAAATTAGGTTCGGGCCTCTAGGTCCAATCTTTTTGGGCTTTGGCCCACAATAAACAAGGAAAGGAAGAGTAGATTAAAGAAAAGATAGGAATTTAAACGGGACTAGCGAACGGAAATCTCGGGTCTTACAACAAAGGATTGTCATAAAATTGCTCAAGATCCAGCTTTCTTTGAAAACGCATGTAGACGGCATGTGTATAGGCATCTCTCTCATCAGGGCCATCTTTGACCTCCCCCTTACTGCCCACAGGAGTCCTCTGAGCTAAAGAACCTGACCGGCTATTGTACATAGGGGAGTGAACAAAATTTGTACAAGACATTGAAGGCAAGAATTAGAATACAGAGCAACAAGAGAAATCAACAGACCATGAAAAGGGAAGCGGAAAATTTAAACCCTAAACTGAAACGCAGTAAGCTTCAAACTTACCTACAAAAGTGTAGATTTGGATCTTTTTAAACTGAGAAATAAGAAACACGGTTGACATAAAGTCAACAGGAAACCAAAATTGAATTGAGAAGTACAAGTTCAAACCGATCAATTTTGAAGATGAATTTGAGACGGTGACGAGGCGGCAAATATATGCCGGCGGCGAAGAACTCTTTCCCTTGAGCCCGTTGTTCCCACCCGATGCTCTCTCTGGTTCGATTAAGAACTCCAAACCGATCAATTTTGAGGGCGAATTTGTAGACTTTTGCCGGCGGCGAAAAAATAATCCTCCCGAGTCCATCGTTCCGCCCTGATTCTCTATGGTTCTGTTCCCTTTGTAGGGCTGTTTATCAGTTTATAGAACTTAGGATTGAATCAATTGATTGAAAAAGTTTGAAGTTTGTGAAGAACAAAGGAAAAACAAACCCTAGAAAAGTGAGTAATGAAGGAGAGAGTAATGGAGGTGGTAAAAGGAAGAAAGAAAGGAGCACAAAGAAATATATGTACCAGAGAAAGTAAGCAGGAGGTGGGGAGGAGGCCATGGAAGCAGGAGGTGGAGGAAAAGCAGAATCTCGCAATTGAGAAGGGAGTGGATGGCCGTAGGATAGAAGTCAAACTCTCTGAGTTAGTAAAATTATAAAAATAGGCAAATCTACACCATTGGCTTCCCGTACATTTATAGTAGTGTAGATGTAGATAGATAGATGTAGATATTTGGACTTAAACGTTCATGATAAGCCCAAATATCTAGCCACAATGATACTGATATATATGTGTTATAAATTGTGTAGGATCCATGTTGGTTGTAAGAAAGAATAGTATAATATATGATATGCCATCAATATTTTTACCCTCATTACTTTATATAATTCCTATGATCAATTATGGAATATATTATGGTGTTATTAATGGTATGTGTATTGTATATAGAGTTTGATTCCCATAAAACACCCACTTAACATGAAACGGAAGGAGAATTTTGGGCCCTTGGATCAAGGAGATCCAAGGGTTGATCTTCTTTCTCCTTTTATTTAAGGCGGGGGCAATTATGTCTTTTCCCTCTCTAATTAATTAATTTTTTTGTTTTTAGGGGTAAATTGAAGACTCAATCGATTGAATCGATTTTGCCCTTCGATTTCGTTCAAACTCGATTGAATCGATTTTGCCCTTCGATTGAAACGGAAGTGGTAAGAGGTAATCGCCGAATCCGAAAGATTGTGCCCTTCGATCGAAGATTTCGCAATCGCCGAATCCGAAATCCAACAAGTTTGAATCTGCGAGTCTCGTTCCAACCATGGCAGAAAGTGGTAAGAGGAATTCACAAATCCATTGAACGAGATCGAACTGTGTCATTTTTCGGAATCGATTGAACTGGTCAATCGAACTCGTTGAACGAGATTGAACTGTGTGAATTTCAGAATCTATTGAACTGGTCAATCAAACTGTGTGAATCTAGTTGGATTTCGATTGAACTGTGTGAATCGAACTTAATACTACTGTGTGAATCGATTGAACTGTGTGAATCGATTGAACTGTGTAAATTTTCCTGTAAACTAGGCCAATCTTGCAAAATTTGACGTTGCACTTTTCGGACTTAATACTGCACTTTTCGGACTTAAGAATGCACTTTTAGGACTTACTAGTGCACTTTTCATACTTCAAATACGCACTTTACACTTCTCGTTGATAATGCACTTTTAGGACTTAATAATGCACTTTTCATACTTACTTGCACTTTTCATAAAGGAGTATTACTAGTATATGACAATGCACTTTTCAGCCTTACTAGTGCACTTTTTATACTTAACAATGCACTTTTCATTTTTGTTTAGACAACATATATTTGACCTTATAGAGAACATATTTTTATTGCACTTTTCACAGTTAATAATGCACTTTTTACACTTAAGAGTGCACTTTTTCTACTTAATAGTACTTTGTATATCTTTTACTTTTCACTGATTTAAGTAATGCACTTTTCCTAGTATACAATGCACTTTATTATACTTTCAATGCACTTTTACTGATTTTCAACTAACACCTTTATATTTCCCTTTTATGTTAGTTGTAGCGGGGACATCAAACTCTTCTTCAACTACTATTCTGAATGAGGAATCACTTAAAAACAGTGGTGAATATTTCATTGAGCTATCTCAAGGGGGAACGACATACTATTTGCCCACATGTCCATCCGAGTTGAAAACATATGAAGGTCAAATTTTGTTTTAGTACAAGTAGCCTATTAGCTCAAATGGTAGAGCGGTGTGCTTTGTGCACAAAGATGTAGGTTCGATTCCTACATGGGCTAATATGATTTCTTACACAAATTAATTCTTAACGCATTTATTCTCAACCTAACTAGCTATGTACTAAGAAGAAATTATATTTTATCGGTGTACGACAAATAACTAAATAACCACTATTTTTCAAAGAAAATCATGATCAAATTAGCTTATATGGGATTCGAACCCACATCTCTGTGCGTAAGCACATTGCTCTTCCATTTGAGCTAATAAGCTTTTCTTCAATTATGCCTTTAAACATGCACCATAAATCCATTAAGTATGGATTATCAATGCACTTTTCCTATGTCACAATGCACTTTTGAAACTTTTCAATGCACTTTTGAAACTTTTCAATGCACTTTTTCAATCAGATGATGCACTTTTCTAATGCCATTTATCAATGCACTTTTTCTATGTCACAATGCACTTTTGAAACTTTTCAATACACTTTTGAAACTTTTCAATGCACTTTTTCAATCAGATGATGCACTTTTATTATGACATTTATCAATGCACTTTTTCAGTAATCAGTATGATTAGGAAAACAATAGCAGACATCACATACTTTTTATATCATATCCGGATTCACTAAATTTCAGTAATTAGTATGATTAGGAAAACAACAGCAAACATCAAATTTTTGTTGCTGTCAAATGGAAAGAGAATAAGAAATGATGGAGAGAGGCCATATAGCACCAAGGCAGTAACATTTGGACAAAAGAACTACTATTGTTTACTGGGAATTACTATTGTTTCATTTATTTGACTTTTCAACTGAGCCATACGGTAAGATTCTATTCCATATCCATCATTGGACAAAAGAAAGTGCCTCAATTTGTTATCCTGTTCAACTGTAATCGAAAATGAGAATATGGAACAAATTGGACTTTACATAGATATCAAAAATACTTGAAAAGCACTCCACAGGAAATCAACCATGTTATGTATGGGATATCTGCATACAAGCACATATGAAATCAACATATAACGAAGAACTAGAAACAAGAGGTGGACATAGATGATCAGGTTTGGATTCGGTGGAGTTACTCTACCTATAATATAAAGATAAAATAAAATTAGAAATTGGAATCAAATTACAACTCCACCAGATCCCATTCCTAGATAATCAACCAACAAGAATATTTTCACAGGCAAACATCCCATATTTTCTCAGATAGATAAACTGAAGAACTCCAAGACTGAAATTTTCAACAGCACTGAAATTAACACAAACCCTAGACCAGTCAAAAGTTCAAGCTACACAATTCTAACTAATCTAAGCGAGAAACACAGACCCTAAACAATTAAGCAGAAATCAAAACGAAAGACACGCATACAAATCTAGCAATTTCACACACAGAAATAGCGATTCAGACATACGACCCGCCAAATTGAACCAGAACATGAACCCACAAATTGGGATCGTGATTGAACCAGAAAATGACCCACCAAACAGTTTACAATTCTATTTTATACCTTTTCGATTTGTTTTTGGAGGCATCGTGATTCGTGGGAGAGATTGAAGGCGAAGGTGAGATCGTCCGTCGTCCTTCGATCGTCCGTCGTCCTTCATTTGCTTTGGAGAGTTCTATCGATTGGAGCCTTCGATCGAGCGTTTGGAGACTTCGATCGTTGGAGACTTCGATTTGTGCGAGTCGAATCGTCGTGGGAGTTTGTTTAGTGCGATCGATTAGGGCTTATTTTTGATATTTGAGAGTGAAGTTAAGGGTATAGAAATTAGGTGTATTTATAAAATTGCCACCTTATTGATTTGTTTTTTTTCAATTACAGAAGTAATCTGAGCCATTGGATCATGTGATCCAACGGCTGACAACTCTCCTTCCGTTTCATGTTAAGGGTTGGTTTTATTTGAACCAAACTCATTGTATATATTATGACAATCATATAAACGAACATATCAAAATAATGCTAATAAGGTAATAACACCATTAGCTATTCCAAATTCCTATAAAAGAGTATAGTAACTTAGCCGATCACCTTTTAATAATATACTAGTTTATCACTATATGTATATTGCACACAATTACCAAATTTATGGTTACCATATATTAGCTATAAAGGTCAAATTTAAGGTATATGAATTAAATTATATACAATAAAAAAAGTTGTATGGTGCATAAGGGTATATATTAGTTTATCGTTTATCATAAACATAATATTGAACTGACCAATTAAAGAATACCCTTATTACCTTTATACACCATTTAAAATAACTAAAAATACAAATTGATATACACACCAATTATATATGAGAAAAAGAGTCCTGTGCGAATGGTCGCCTGTGTGGGAAATAAGAATAAATCTCGATCGTTTATTCCAAAAAATCAATGTCCCTGATTAAACATTCATTAAAAAAATAAAATATGGCACGAGCGAATTTTTCCCTTATTATTCGCATATTTTTCAATAAAATACGACACAGACGAATTTTTCCCGAATTATTCACGAATTTTTCGAAAAATACGTTTTTATGAGATGCGCCCAGTTTGTTCATCAGAATAGCGAGTTGTTCATCAATACTAACTAATTATGCATTGAGTTTCTGATAACATTTTCATTGATTTCGAACTTTTTTAATTTTTAATTTTATTTTTTAACCTTATTTATGTGTAGGAATACAATATTATGTAGTTTTTTATGCACATATAATTAGTTTTGATATACCCATATTTGTTCATTAATATACTCGTATTTGTTCATTGATATACCCCTATTTGTTCATTGATATACCCATGGTATACCATTATTTGTTCATTAGTATACTTCTTATTTGTTCATTGGTATACCATTATTTGTTCATTGATATACCCTATTTGTTCATGGATATACCCTTATTTGTTCATTGATATAAACTTATTTGTTCATTATTATACCCTTATTTGTGAATTGAAATAAACTTATATTTTATGTGTCAAGGCTATCAACTTGTACATTTAGGACTATTAATACCATCAACTTGTACATTTAGGACTATCTATTTGTGCATTTTTGCATTTATTTTGTGCTTTAAGGCTATCTTGAATTCATAGTATAATACGAATGAATTGCTTTAAGGCTAACTTGTCAAAGTTTGATGTCGAAACTTGAATGCAACAGATAATATATAAAGAATTTGACTTTAGAATAATATGGTGTATGCTAAGAGAACGAGATAGCAACATATCGAAGAGGAGTGCTTGTGCCTTATTTAGCTATGAACAAATTGATGTTATTAATGAACAAATATGCATATAGCAATGAACAAATTAAGGTTACTAGTGAACAAATATGCATCTAGTAATGAACAATTATATGAAAAAGGCAATGAACAAATATGCATAAACCAGTGAACAAATTGATGTTACTAATGCACAAATATGCACAAACTGATGAACAAATATGCCAAAACCAATGAATAAGTATTTTCGTTTTTTATGAACAAAATCACAATGTTGATGAACATATTGCATGTAATTTTGGTACACATTTGTTCATTTTTATGTACAAACAATAGATTTTTGATGCACAAGCAATAGTTTATTTATGCACAAAATCACAGTTTTGATGAACAAATCCACATTATTGATGAACAAATCCACAATACTGATGAACAATCTGGGCGCGTGTCCTATTTCCATTTTTTCAAAAATACGCGAATAATTCGCCCGTGTCGTTTTTTCCCCTTTTTAAGTGAAATGATCAGCGTCTTTGATTTTTCTTGATCCAACGGCTCTTGTTCTTTCTTATTTCGCACATGAGCGCCCATTCGCACGTGAACCTGACTCTCTATATATATTGGTGTATATTAAATTATATACATCAGTGTATATAATATATTCTAAATACATATTAAAAAAAACAAATTTTAAAATATTAAGCCTTAGACATTGTTATATTCTAATGGGTCGATCAAAAACTTCTCTTTTTTTGTAATTTTTTTTTCTATGGGCTTGTGTGTAAAAAGGCCCAAGTTCATTAACAATTTTTTTTAACTTTGAGGAAAGGTCATTCATCTGATAAACATACGAAGGACAGAGGCCATGTTTCACTTATGAGTGTAAAGGGATTTTTGGATGAAAAGTGATTTTTAGTGTCTTGAAAAACGTAAAAAGTAGAGAGAGTTACACGGATTTTAAGAGTATTAAAAGTAGTTTTTGGGTAGAAAGAGAAACAAGGCCAGAGAGAAATTGACGGAATGAAGTACTCTATTCTACTCTCTCCCCCTTTGACTCCTCTCCTGCTCCTCTTTCCACCGTAGCCAGCCCATCCGACCATCGACGAAACTCTTCCACTCTGGCCAACCACCACCTCTCCTGCTGCATCTGTTTCTCCTGCCTGCTTCACACCAGTCACACGAGACGACTCCTCTGCTCCACACAAGCGAGTCAACCCATGAAATTCCGGCGGTCTACTCCAACCACTGTCACCACCGCCAGTGAATTAGAGACTGGATGTTGTTTGTCTTGTGAATTCCATTCTTGGAAGAATGAATTGAATTTAATCACTTTTAAGTTGAAATCGAAACTGAATTGGTGACTATGTTGCTGAATTAGAGTTTGGATGAGCCTTGTGTTGTCATTAATTGTGTGCTTGGTTTGAATATTGAGCCTGATTTGTATGTTGCTGAATTATTTATAGTTGAGAGTGGCTATTGTGATGAAATTGCATTTGATGTGTGGACTAATCGGTTGCTGAATTAGTTTGTCTTTAGAAGTTCATAGTGATGTGGTATGTTATTGTGCTGGATTTGTATTTGTAGTTGAGAGTGGGTTTTGAGTCCTGTGTTGCTGAATTTAGGTGGATTGATTGAATTGTCGAAGGAGAAGGAGGTTAGATATGCGTTCCCTTCGATTTTTGTCGGAAGACGCCGTCGGCGGACAATTGTGACTCGCGCTCGTTGGCATCCGTTGTTATGAAGAATAAAGAGTGTTCCAATGGTTAGTTTGAAATTCGTGTATATTTATCTCTTGTATAATGATCTTCAGTTTCCAATTCGATAAAAGTATATACCTTTAGAATTGGGAGTTTAGTTGAGAAAATATAGTACTGTTGACATGTTGAATTTGGATCCTTTTTTTGTTAATATTGCATGTGATTATGCATGTTAAAAGTGTGATAATGTATGATGATTCAAAATATTAAGGATGCTCAGTGCCTAATAATTTCCCTTAAGAGTAGTGATAAGTTGTCCCTATTTACTCTAATGATTATATACAAGTTGTTGATGTTGATGAATGTATTTATTGTAGAGTCTGACACAAATAGTGTAGACTTAGATATATATGGTTCTGAAGGTGATGACACATCATGGATCTCTTGGTTTTGCAATTTACGAGGGAATGAGTTTTTATGTTAAGATGATGATGACTACATTTAAGATGATTTCAACATTTGCAGCTTAAGCATCCAAGTTCCATATTATGAATATGCACTTGACCTAATTTTGGATGTTGAATTCTCTAATAGTAAGTATTTTCTTAACATTTATGTATTGTGCAAGGACTTGAAACACTCATTTAAGAATCTTATTCCTTTTCCTTTCGATTTAAAGTTTCTTATGTTTTACATTGTTTTTTGAAATTTTTGTTTTACATTATTTTGAGGCATAGGGAGTAACACACTCTGCTTTTGTGGAAATTTTAAAAAGCTGAATATGATCCAATTTTGAATTATTCTTTTGTTTTCTGAATATTATCCAATTTTAAATGATCCAATTGTTTACTATTCCAACTGTTTTGTATCCATAGTCTTTAGAATAGTTGTTTTTTGGTGAGGAGCAATAAAGGAATGACTTTCCCTGTATATTAACGATCTTGCAAGATGAATTCCCTCTTTTAAAGTGGATGGATGATGCATTTAGTTAAATTCTTGCATTCGTGGATGCCATGCCAGATGAGCAACCTGATGCTCTAAAAAATTTGAAATAATTAATAAGTACTCTTGTTGATCATTTGATCCTCCTTGCTCTTGTAGATGTTTTCATTTGTTGTGCCTTTTCATATATTCTATCAAGTATGTGAATGGAGATTGAACTGTAATACTATTCTTTACTTGTAGATGTTGAAAATCAGTCAAATCATTGGGTTACTCTTCTTCTTCATCATCGTCGTCGTCTTCATTTTCTCCGCTGGAAATGTGGAGGAGGAGGCGGAAGAAGAAGACGCCAGTTAATTTTACATGGACAGATGCTTCGATATGATGCATTACAGCCATTACAACGCTCTTCGTCAGGCTCGATCTCTCGGCAATCAATTAGTTGTCAGCGTCGTCAGCGACGCTGATATTACCGCCAACACAGGTCCTCCCGTTACCCTCTTCATGAAACTTCTCTCTTTTCTTCAATTCGATTTCATTATTGAGTTTTCTAGTAGCTGAGGATCTCTAAAATTTAATTTTGTAAAGGTCAACTTGCAATAATGCTGTTACATGATGATTATGGTCAAAGCTGTAAAGTGGGTGGATGAAGTCATTCCTGATGCACCTTATGCAATAACTAAAGCTTTCATGAAGATGTTGTTTGAAGAATATAATATTGATTACATTAATGGAGTTGATCTGTGTATTCTTCCAAATGTTTCTGATACATACACCCTTGCGAAAAAGGCTGGTAGATATAAGCAGATCAAATGCATTGAAGGAGTCTCAAGCACTGATATTGTTGGTATGGACTCTTTCCCTTTGATTGGCTTCCTATAGATTTAGTGAATTTATAGGTTGTTCTGCAAGTAAGATTTTGCATTATCTTGTTTCATCTTATTATATGTCACCTAACAATAACTGAAGTTGTTCTGCTTAGATTTGTATTGTTTGTATTTTATTTATTTACAAAGTTGGTATTGTCAAACATTTTTATTGTTTTGTCTATAATGTCAATGCTTTAGTTAGCAACTTTGCTATTCAACTAATGATTAAATCCATTTCTATCATTTATGCTCATAAATGTTTTTTTTGTTAGTATATAGGTGGTTGGTTGTGAAGTTTGCATTATCCACACTAAGCAATGTGTTGCTTTGTCTTGGTTCTATTCATCTTGCTTGCTATTTCAAACTTGTTCTGTTACCTTATCTACACGATAAATCCAATCATTCATCCATGTAAAGACAGTTTAGCCACAGACATAACCAAAAAATTGAAGAAGTTGGTGGATCTTCCGGTGAAATTGCATATCTCACTTTCTCCTGACGTCCCGCAGGATTGTTCAATTCTCAAATGGAAAGGTAAATGTCTTAAATTATAGGATCATATTTTCAGTTGTGAGAATATAGGAATTTTTTTTTGAATTTAGATATGAATGTTACATTTGTCCTTTCTCTTATTCTATTTCAAATTAAAGTACCAAACTGGAATACTTTCTTTATACATCACCTTTTTGTTAATGTTATGCAATTATATACTACGTATATTTTATGTTTCTATTACACCAAAGCTTAATATGCAAATTGGTCAAAACTCATAAGGTGATGAGAAACACTGTTAAAGACTATTGGCTTTAATAGAGATGATAGTCTCACACGCGCACGTACGCACACACTCACGCACACATGTATTCATCAGTATTTCAGGAATCTAGAGATCTAATTATGTAATATAAATACCATTACATTTACACTGTATTGTCCTAAGGCATTGTTTTCTGAAGGCTATGAAATTGCCAAATAGCCTCTTTGATCATTCATCATTTACCAACACACTCTCCCTTGATGGATTTATTCCCATATTCTAAGTTCAAATTTGTATTATTGTGCTGACTGGATATATTCTTCTTCCTCTTTAATGGTAAGAGTTGTTTATGATTGCTTTTTTTTTCCTTGTTATTTTCAGGGTCCTCAATCAAATCCCCAGATTATCTATATTGATGGTGCATTTGATCTTTTTTCACGCAGGGCATGTAAAGGTATGATATCTTATGCAAACTCTGCTCTTATAATCTTATGCACGTGTGTTGTTTCCCGTCTTCCAGGGAAACTTGTTTTCCATGTTTTACTACAAAGCATCCATTTGAGAGTTCAAATGAGAACTATTTTTAAAGCCCCTTTAATATGTGCATTAGGCACCTAGAAATTCTGAAGAGTGAACCTGGTTCTAAAGAAGCCATAACCACTTTTTCAGGTCTACCAGAGGTCGAGAAAAATATTGTAACAGATTCGCCACAACATCCCATTTTGAACCCTTTTAAAAGCCTATTAGTAAGGCCTCTTAAAATATGGAGGAAACAATCTGATTCTTAAAAGCCTATTAGCAAGGCCTCTTAAAGGTGGTGAGCTTAGTAATTCACATACAAATATAAGTTTTTTTTTAAATTTTTTTTAGCACAAATATTATCATCAAATCATATACAACCAAAAAAAACTCAACACAATTTCCAACAAAGTACAAAAAAATGTCATACAAATAAAGCAAGTCAACAATTGTGACCATCATTTATTTTGTAGGACAAATGTACAGTAACACTGAGTGTAAAATTAAAATTGTACACTTTTCATCACAAGCCTTCATCTATACATGTGTCAAACAAATTTAAAATTTAATAAAAATATATTGGAACCATAAATTAATCAATGAGGCCCACCACTTCATCTCCTCAAATGTCTCTAGAGGCAAATCTTCTTCAATCTTTTCCTATCAAATTTCTACGTCCACCGGCGGCAAGAAGCTCTTCACCATTCGCCGCTCCGACCAAGCAACACGGCCCGCCTCTTCGGATGCAACACCGCTCGCCTCTTCACCATTCCCCACTAGATCTGGGATTTCGCCGCCTGTTAGACGTTGGATCCAAGTTTCATCGCCGGAATTTCCACCGTATCTGGAGTTTTGTCGCTATTTTATCGTCAGATTTGGGCGTTTTCCACCGCTTATCCACTAGATTTGGAGTCCCAAGCAATTTTGTTATCGGATCTAGGCTTTCGCCACTGCTTGGCCACCAAGATCTAGAGTCCCGCCACCATGTTTGAGCTTTTTGAGGAGAATGATTTTAGGAGATACTAGTAATTTCTATGAGAATGGAATTTGAAGAAGGAAATACATTCAATTTTCGTTGCTGCAGTAGGGAGGGAGAGGAAGAGGCATTACTTTTTCATTTATTAGAAAATTAAAAACTGGAAAATTTGTTGATTTTTTTACAAATGAAAAAGTGCCACGTGTGTTTGGTGTAAAATAGTGATTTTACACCGAGTGTAACTGTATCATTGTCCTATTTTGTAGCACAAATATTATCATCAAATCATATACAACTAAAAAAAATCGCAGCACAATTTCCAACGAAGTACAAAAATTGTCAAGCCAAAATTCTAGCATCTCTTCAATTTCATGTATTTGTTTATATAACTAGTTTGTTATTACGTACGAAAATTTAAAAAAAATGGTTTGTTTGTATTGCTGTTATTATAAAATGATGTACATTATAATGTGTACCACCGATCGATGGGGTTATGAGACATCAAATGTATGAAATGATAAGGTGGTAGAAAACTGTTTTTATTCATAAATATTTTTATTACACTTTTTTTAACCATAAAATCCAGCCATTTACAAGTTTTGGAAATACTCAAAGCTGGTTATTAACCTTTCATACATACGTTAATTATTTAATGTTGGCCCAAATTCAAAATTGGGCTATGCACCCAATTATTAATCTCACCCTTTTCAATCCAAGAGCAATATCTTCAACCTTCGTGATCGAGGAAATAATTCAAAGAACAAGAAAATAGTCAATAAAATATAAATAATTAACCAGTTTGTTGAATTGTTGTGGCTAACTCGTTGACATGAACATAATAGTTCTACTACCCAATATGTTCTTGATATTAGTTGATTTTTCTATAAAGGAATTAATATCTTATCCAATGGTTGATGAGTAATGAACTTGTAATATTCGGTATCATCTTTCCTTTAGGTCGGAAAACGAATTTCTTGAATGAAAAGTAAGATTTCTTTAATTCCCTTCTCTATAAATATTCATTATCCTTGATCTAATAGTCTTAATTAATTTCTTTTAATTTTTTTCCAAGTCGTTAGCCTTATCTGCAACACTTGACAAACTTATCTAATTAGTGCGATTAAGAAACAAAATTAAGGGAACCCTAATTAAGATCAAAAGCCCAAAACACGTTAATCACGTTAGTTCTCCAAGTTAGGCATTCTTGTGAGTACTTTCGAAACCGCCGCCTCTCTTGTTCTCTCGATCGAATTTTCCGTCGGTCGTCGATCGTTTCCGCTTCCGGTAAAGTAACTGCCCCATTTCTCTCTGTTTTCCGGCAAAGGTTATTGGCGATCTTGCGGTCTGTTCTATTCTTAAAACCCCTCTTCTCTTTGTGTAGCTTTTTGGTCCATCGGAGACGCCTACCTCGTCGATCGATTGTGGCGTCGCCTTCCATCGCCAGTAAGCATCTCTTTGTCCTTCGTAGTCGTGATTTTTTTCCCCTCTAGGTAGACTCTGAGTTGGGTTGTCGTCGATGAGGGAATCACCATGCGGGCCTGTCGCCTCGTGGGGTTTGAACCTCAGTCATCGACGACTATTGAAGAGAGGGGGCCTGATCAGCGACCCGATTTGTCATCTCGGGTTTTAAGCGGACCGTGGCTGGTTTGGTGAGGTTAGCTCGGTGGCGGGCTGGTTAGGGAAGAAAGAGTGGTTGGCATTGTTGTCTGGAGTCATAGATGGTGGTTCGTCGCAAGGAAAACAGAGCCGTGAACTGTTGGCAAGGGGATGCAAGTCTCTGCCGAAGAAGAAGAAGAGACGGGGGAGGGCCCCGCATATCTCGTTTGTTCAGTTGTTTGGCTTGGAAGAAGTTTGGAATTATAATGTTATATTATATATATCTATATATATGTTACTTTATATATAATACATGTCATTTCTCTTAGGGAATTAGAAGTAGGCGTTAATTTAGTTTAATGGAAGGGTAAGTGGTTGGGATAATGATCCAATTAATCAGTATATAGAACATAGGATATTAAGTTAGGTTCGTGAAGTAGTACCGTGTGTGGGTTGAACCTAATTATGTTTGTCAAGTTAATACTTTTTTCAGGAAATTGCTTTTGCCCATATTCTTGACTCTCCGTCTTTTTTGAGGAACCTTCATTTCGAGGTAAGTCGTTTCGACTTGCTCGGTTCTTCTCTATCTTGTTAGATTATATATGGTTATTGTAGGACGGGTTTTGGGAACTAGTCCTGAATATCTTTTTGAAGTGTTTTTGGAATTGCTTGTGTTGTTGTGTGCAAATTGATTGTTAAATGAGTTTTATCGGAAATCAGCTTTCGAACATTTTCTTTGTGTTGATACCATTTCCGGCACGGCCATTGTAGCTGGCGTAGAGGAAGAGTTGGCTATGTACGGTTCGTGTGACAGGGAAATCGTGCCCCTTCAAAACGAAAAATGTTTCTATGTGTTTTGGCAAGTGCTCCAGTGGAGGCATTCGGCGCGGGGTTGAGCGCCTTGGAGGTTGGATTGCGATATGATGGAATTGCATTGTTGTAAAATTATGTTAGTGAATGTGTATCTGGCCATGTGTGACTAACCAAGACTAATTTAGGTATTGGCCTTAGAGTTATGAGTGCGCTTGTGGACTTGGATGCTGACCTTAGAAATTGTTTTTCAAACGTCTTGTAATTTCCGCATTCTTTCTAACTTGATAGATTAGTAGCTGACCTTTCGAAGAATATTTTTCAGTTCCAAGTATGAAGCAGGGAACTGTAATATCCGCTAAATTCTAAATAAAATAAATGAGTAATTATCCCAATAGTTTTTTTTCTTCTCTAAAATAGAGAATTTAATAATCTTTATAATCTCATATTATATTATAAAAGGTTATAAAAGTTTGCTACAATGGAAATTAAAAATTTAATTAAAAATATTAAGCAAGTGGGGAATTCATTTAAATAATCCTTGTCTCTATAAAAAGAGAGTTTAAGTAATTTAAGTTAGATAAAATTAAGAATATTATATAAAAGATTACAAGGTATGAAAAATTTTCAAATAAAATAAGACTAATATAATTTCCGAATTTTATTAATGGAGTGTGCAAGACTAAAAAAATAGTACAAAGAAAACTAAATAAAAATGAGGCAAGAGACGGGACTCGAACCCGTGACCTCTCGCTCCTTTCATACAAAGGCACACTCATCAAACCGCTAGACTATTGTAATTTGACTACCCAATTCACCGCACTTTTAATATTAAACCCTCCTCCTCCTTCTTCTTCTTCAGGAGTCAAAGAAGTTTGATATTGAAGTGACGCTTAAACCATTACATTTAAAAAAATTGGCCTGACTTCTCCATTCTTTCTTGCAAGACCAACCATAGATTACATCATCAAGAATCATCATCAACAAACACAATTCTCCCCAATTCTCATCAATCAAACCCTTCACCATTGGTCAAGATCCATTGTCATGGATCACCAAAGCTCCCATGGTTGCCTATTTAAAGGCTGGAAAATTCAACACAAACTCACACAAACTCTTTCTCCTCTCCTTCTCTAGGCATAATTGCTCTCTTTTCAATAAAAAATTAACCTAGAAGCCATTGTTTAATTGCTGAATTTTTTTTACAAAAACCCTTTCCTTGCTCCTTGGGACGTCGGACCACCACTGGACCTGTGTCGGACCGCTAGCCGTGCGCGCACCGCCTAGGAGGCCGCCGAAGCGCCGTCATCACCACCCTCCACTGCTGGCTGCCAGTCACAGTCGTTCTGCCCTGAGCCCTCTCTGTTGTGCGTACAACGAAGAAGCCAAGAGATAAAAAGGGGTTTGGGCCTAATTATTTTGGGTAATCCTAAGTAACCTTGTCTATTAATTTTGGGCCCAACTATCTAATTAAATCAGAATTTACTTTTCAAATTTAAATGCTTCTTCATAATTTTAATGAAAATAAACATGCATACTTAATAGTCAAGAGAAAATAAATTTTATAAATTACAAAATAAATTCTAATAAATTGTAAGGACTATAATAGTGTTTTTAAGCATGTAATGATGAATTTAAAAATACTTTACTTACTTGTATTTTATTTTAATAACTATAGAAATAGATTAAAATAAAATTGAGTTATTAAAATAAAACTATATTAAAACAAAAAGAATAAGCCTTGCATCTCTTTGATATTATTATAAACTTGGAAAAAGTATAGATGAGATATTCTTATCATAAGATAATTTTATATGATTAAGTTGAAGACTAAAAGGATATATTAAATATTTTGCATATGTTTTATTTAAGGAAATACATTATAATAGACATGGAAAATTTGTCAGATAAAGTCATGGGATTAAAATATGAGTTTGATATACATGAAAATTATAATAGAAATAATATGTTTACCTTGGTAGGACCTTATTATAATGAATAAAACAATTAGAGCAAAGAGGATGTAAATTATTATCTTAAGAGTATTTATATAGAAGAAGGGCTTGCATGTCCTTTAAAACCCATATCATAAACTTAAATATATTTTTGGATGAGATATTTTGTTCATGAGATATTTTTATGGTTAAAATAAAGAGTAAAAAGATATAATAAAGATATACTAAAGATATTGCATAAAAGAGATATATTAAATATGAGGGACGCTCAGGAGAAACACAAATTGAGGAGGAAAGAAGGAACACCTTTTAGTCGTTAGATAAGAGTAAATCAATGGACATGAAATCGGGTGCATATGGTGGATCTCATAAAAAAACGTGTGAATAAATACATGGCAAAAATAATTAAATTCAATTAGCCAAAAATTAGGGAGATTATGGCTGAAAACTGCCATATCTTATCCAATAGTTACCATATCTACGGAAGTGAAAAAAATCACAAAATAAAAAATAAAAAAACTCTCCATAATCACAAGAATACTGGTGGTTTCCATCCACACAAAATCAATATTAACGCCATTGCATTGTTGCATCTTTGTTCGGATTCATACCTTGGTTTGTTCTTCTACTTTGAATTGAAGGGAACGTTTGTTCGGATTCATACCTTGGTTTGTGCTTCTACTTTGAATTGAAGTGAACGTATCACAGTAGATAGAGGTATGAAATTTAGATTTCGAATAAAACACATACAGATAGTTCTTGATTATTCTAATCTTCATATACCCTCAATTCACCATTTAATCGGCCATAATATATAGAAGATGTAAATTTTCGTGTTATTCTTGTAGTATTATTGTGTTTTTCATTCGGAAGTGTGTTACTATTCGTACATATATGTATCGTTGTTCATCTCTTCATTAACTGTTCTTCATCCATATGTGTTTTGATTTTCATACGTTTGTGAATTATCATTCTTCGCAAGTTTCAATTGTGATTGAATTGTTATTCAATGATATAGATAGAGATTTTCATTTGTGAATGTGTTAAACTTCCTATATAAAAGTTTCATAAACACATGGAGTGTTATTCATGAACTCAATGGTGATATTCAACAAGTAGGCTTTGCTATTCATAGTATATATTGTAATCGGCCATAATATATAGAGAAGATTTAAATTTTCGTGTTATTCTTGTAGTATTATGGTGTTTTTCATTCGGATATGTGTTACTATTCATACGTATATGTATCGTTGTTCATATATTCCTTAACTGTTATTCATCCATATGTGTTTTCATTTGCATAAGTTTGTGAATTATCATTCTTCGCATTTTTCAATTGCGATTTAATTGTTATTCAAGGATTCATAATGAAATTTTCATTTGTGAATGTGTTAAGCTTCCTATATAAAAATTTCATGAACACATGGAGTGTTATTCATGAACTTAATTGGTGATATTCAATAAGTATGCTTTGTTATTCATAGTATATTGTTATTGTGTTATTGTGGTATTCAACTAGTTGTGTAGACTTATTAATGTGTAATTGTTCGCACCTATATATGTAATTGTTCAATTTGAAGTTAACAAATGTTCATCAATATTTGTTTAGATCAGTTGTTTATTATCATGGTGAGAAAAATTCATAAATGAATGCATTAATATATTCAGTCAAGCATAACAATATCTTCATATCTTTAGGTATAATAATTTATATGGAATTGTATACTAAGTCGTGTAATATTATTATTCCATTATTTATTGTTCAATATTCATAGTAAGATGTATATTTGTTCAAATATTATTGTAATGATATGACGTTTTGTGGTACTAATGTTGTAAATATTCATGTAATACTATTCATTCATGCGTGAATTGTTATTCTAACAATTAGATATTGTTATTAATAATGTCTTAAATTGTTAAACCAAACAGTTGGAGGAAGCAAGTGGGTTGAATATGTGTTTGGGGATGTCATGGAAGTTTCAGAGTCAGAAATCGATACAAATCAAGTCCAATACACTGATGAACATAATTTTGAATTTGTGTACGGTGAAGATTGCATAATCGATGACAAAAGGGTTCCTAGGTGTCCAATGGGAATGAAGCTTGTGGTTGGTATGACATTTGAGTTAATTGAAGCTGGAGGATCATTTTACTAAGCATATGCATCGACCGTCAGTTTTGATGTAAAGGCAAGTACCCAAAGAACATTCAGAAGGTCAAATGTCGTATCAAGAAAGTATTTTCGTTGCAACAAAGAAATATTCAAGAATACAGGGAATATCATTGGAAAGAGGCAGACTAAGAGTGAGAGGGTAGATTGTCATGCAAAAATAGTCTTGAAATACAGAAATTGCATCTATGCTATTGATACATTTGTTGTTTTTTATTGCTCTTACACCAACATTTGCCTTCAAATTTGGCTTTATCTTACTACTAATCCTTTTAGCAATTGAAACTGGAGGTCGATTTACAACAATCAAATGAAAAATTTGTTCTCTACATATGAATATCACATATAATCAACTTGAAAAAGACAACATGCATACTTGAATAATACAACTTTATCATTCAATATTCAATATAAGTTAAACATCAAATCATATTAAGTTGAAAAAGACAACGTGCATACGCAAATAATTTATTCTCTTCGTATGAATATCATATATAATCAACTTGAAAAATACAACATGCATATTTGAATAAGACAACTTTGTCAGGGCAAAACAACGATACATGTCAGGGCCAAGATACTGATTTGCATGCTTCTGAATTTGTGTACAATGTGGATTGCATAATTTATAAAAAGGACATGAATATGATATATTGGGTTCTTCGGTGTCCAATGGGATTGAAGACTATTATTGGTATGACATTTGAGTCAATTGAAAATGGGGGTCATTTTACAACGTAACAATCAAATGAATAATGTATTCTCTACATTTAAATATCACATATAATCAACTTGAAAAATACAACATGCATATTTGAATAATACAACTTTGTCATTCAATATATATTCAATTGAATTTAAACATCAAATCATACTAAGTTAAAAAAGACAACACACATACATGAATAATTTATTCTCTTCGTATGAATATCATATATAATCAACTTGAAAAATACAATAAGCATACATGAATAAGACAACTATGTCATGCAATATTTCAGTTAATTATCACATCATACAATCTTAAAAAAACAACATGCATATTGTACAATCTTGAATATTATTGAAGTTTAACATCACATCACACTAACTTGAAAAATATTACATGTTTATGAGAATAAATGAACCTCTGAACAAGAATAAACACGAAACCTCATACAAACACCTACAACCTATCAATTACTACCAATGGTATGATCGAATAACACAACCTAAGATTTTTTTTCACATTTTTTCAATCCTTCTTCGTCACCGTCTTGAATTATTCTCTATCTTTTTCCACGTCTTCAAACTTCGTTATCTTCAACCTGGTTAGAAAATAAACCACACATACATGAATAATGAGACACACACATATGAATAGCAATACACACAAAAATGCATAAAAATGCACACATGTATGAATAACAAGACACATATACCCTAAATCCTAAAATAATAAACCCTAAATCCTAAACTATTAAACCCTAATAAACCCCAAATCTGAAACCCTAAACCCTAAATTATTAAACCCTAAACCCTAATATGAATATAAAGACACTCAAATATGAATAAAAAGAAATGCAAATATGAATAAAAAGTCACGCATACTTGAATAACAAAACACTTATGTATGAATAACAAACCACACATATATGAATACCAAGTTAAGCATATATGAATAATAAAACACGCATATATGAATAATCAAACATGCACATTTGAATAACAAAGCCCGCATATGTAAAAGTTAATTCAAGATGTTGAAAACAATCAATCAAAATATTCAAGGTCATGCGCTTGTTTGAATTCATTAATATCGAAAGAGCCATAAGAAAAAACTAAATAATCTCGTTTGAATATCGTAAACTGTAAACTAAAAAATTGATTGTATTAATTCACTATTGAATTAGTACTTTTTCAAATCATCATTCATTAACATTCATGGTTTATGACTTATCAGACTAACATTATAAGAGTCAATTGAACATGTTCAAAGCAATCAGAAAAAATATTCAATGTTTAATAGGCGTTTGTTCAAATCATTAGAGTATATAGTTTATTATTCAATTAAACTAACACAAATTTTCATACGAGATTGTTTGATTATTCTAAATCCAAATAACATTATCGGTATAATTAACATAATATTCAAATCATTCAAGCGTAATTCTCTAATCATATTTATCACTTATTCCGTGTATAAGAAACCAAAACCTCCAAGAATAATTTTGTTAATTAATTCGAAAGAATCAATCAAAAAGAACATCATAAATCATTCAAAAACACATGAAGAACTACTATGATAACAATTAATAGCACAAGAAACTACATACCTCTTTCCATTGAATTAGGGTTTTTTCATACGAAATATACCACCATGATAGTCGAACAAATCAAACAAATAATGGTTAGAACAATAATCGAAGAAGGAATTCATCGATCATCAGTCATCACCACACGGCCAAATTCGATGGAGAATGAGAGGATTGAGAAAGATACTGTTGTTTTATTTGACGAGTGAATATTGAGCACTTTTCAGAATTTGGAAATAATGAGAGATATGGATAGAGAGAGAGAGCATAATATGGGGGAGATATTTTAGGAATTAGATATAATCATGTGTATTCACCCCATAATAGGAATTTTGCACCCATTTTGATTAAATCTCGGCCCTCTATTATATTAGATCTAAGGACTACAATTTATTCCCCTGTTCCTCCTCAATAGATGGTTTCTCTAGAGCGTAATACATTAAATATTAACATACTATAAAGAGGAATTTCCCTTGAACTTATAAGGAAAGTAGATTAATGTTACCTATTTTGGATTTAAATAATCTAGATAATATCTCATTGATAGACTTTATTTAATTTAACACCTTGCATGTCTTTAAAAAAATAGATGATAAGAGGAAAAATATTATAATCATATAATATGCACTAGTCATAAAGAATATATAAGGAGATGTATAGATAAATATCGTGACAAGGGCATTTTGGACTTTTCACATCATAAGAATAGTTTTTTTATAATCAATATGATTTATAAATATGAAAAGTATATTTTTATGGACTTTATATAATTATCACCTTGCTTGAAATAAATATAAGAATTATTTAATAATGATTGCATGCCCACTAAGGAATAAAAAGGTTATAAATATTTTAAATGGAAACTTTAACCTTAGATAAAGAAATATTTAATAATTTAAATAATGTTATGACTTGATCTCCAAAGGATTATAATAATTAAATTAAAATCAAGCTTTTATAAAGAATACAAGGATAATACAAATATAAAATAATAATAAGAAATATTTTTTATTTTATTCATCTCCACCTAAATTATTATTATAATAATTTAGAAATTTATTCTCTTATAATAAGGATATAAGGGATTTCCAAAACTTTAAAAGAATTTAAAGAAAATTCTTAATTAAAGCTCGTTCGTATATTCCATGTCGATAGGTCAAGCTCCCGTTTCTTTTAAGGACAACGTTTCCGTTCACTCGTTAGTACGAAATCGTACAAGCTAAGGCAAGTGGAATTTCTCCTTGTATAAACTCGTTTCGTGAAATTTCTCGATGTTGGGAACAACTTGTTTGCTAATAATAAAACGAACCTAGGAATATCGATTGCTAGAATTAATGACCCCATTTTTATCGTTATTCCATTATTTAAATATTCGATAGGACTATTATGCTAGTCTTGTTTGTGACCTTGGTTGTTTACGATCTCTTTTCGAGATCGGTTTGGATGAAATTAGTGAGGTGTGCGGGCTTAACCCGACACCTCCATATAACCAATTAAAAAAGTCGTATTGCCACTTTGCCTAAATTACGACTTGTCGATCATGATCCATGTCCGCTCCTACGCCTCGGAGGGACGTATGCACCCTAACTAGGTGCCGAAACTTCGTTCTTGTCAATAGTTCGGGCTGGTACATGGCCCCCACACTCCTAAAATACATCACCCTAAGTGAATGTTTTCATCACCATACAAGATAAGTGCCCAATGCACATTTAAAAGATACCAAAACCGGGCCGATCTCAAATGATCGACCCGACTCTCGGTTCGCAAGGGCGCGAGAGGTTTTCAAAACCTTGTTTGAATGAATAACATTCCCAACATACTTCCTACTCTAAAAAGAAGTCTACAATCTCGTAGTTCTTCTCTGGATTAACGAGCTATCTCCTCTCGAGATATGCACTTCCTCTGTCCCATTAAGCCCCACATAAATATCTACACCTTAAAACTTACTCATTAGTATTCCCCCCTCGAATATTTGAAATTACCGAATTACCCTTGGGAAGTTTCGTTCCCGCTTGCTTAGTCTCTTAGACTAATTCTTCTTTTTCGCATGTTTGCTTGGCATATTCTCACCCCTCGTGAATTGTGTCAGAACCTAGGAACCCGAGCAAGGCGTAAGTGAAGACGAAGGAAGGGCAAGGCACGCAAAGATGTATTTTCCGTACTTTTGGGTTTATTTCCATTTATGTCTCAAGAACATGTTTTATGCTTTCCGTTATCAAACTTCATTTTGTTAAGGTATTGTAACGAAGGTTTGTACGAACAATGTCTCTTTTGAGAGCACCCTTTTATTTTATACATTAGTTTAAATTCCGCAATTTATGTGTTCAATATCATTCTAAAAGTCTTGGGTGGCTTTGGACGGTAAAATCCGAGATCACTGGCGGTAATACCCAATGTTGTAAAATAGGGGTGTTACAGGAACCGTGCAGAAACCGAGGCCAGATGGCGGGGCGGAGCGGTGAAGAGCGTGTGTCATAGATGTGTTGGGTTACTTTGGTTTCTTTTTGTTATATTAGGGAGTTAAATTTATTGTTATATTGGATTTATTATTATGTGATGTTTATTATTCTTACTAGGTTATTCGTTAATGATAGGATTTTTCGAGTTTTAATATTGATGTTTTCGGGAATGCATGCATAACTATGTTTTCTAAGTATACTAAATAAAAGGTTGGATGTTTTATTATGTTTTCTCGTCGTGCCCGTGTTGCAAGATCCTAAAGTGTTGTTGTCAACCTACTCAAGTAGTACTGGTAAAGTCTACTACTAAGTAGCACCCTATAGAAAGTCGGGGTGTTACAGAACTGATGCAAGCATTAATTTATTCATGTTGACTCTCCACCTATAAGTTACATATGATACTAATTACTTTTGATGAATAGCACATGTTATCATTATGTGCCAATCATTGCAACTTCAATTTGAAAGATATTATATCATTATTAATAGATTGCAAATAGGAAATAAAGTAGAGTTCTTTTTCTTGAGCTTCTTTATGTTCTGGTAAATCCTATATAGCACCTAATCTGGAGACTTCCAAAGGATCAACAACCTGGTACTTAGGGCTGTACATGATGGAGATTCTTTCATTAAACATATTATAAAATTGATAAAAAAAATATTAAATAAGGTGAGTTAGTGAATTACATATTATAAAATTGGAAATTCTTTCATTAATCATGTACATGATGGAATGAAAGAGATCAATTATTGTAAATCTCAAGAATATCCCACCATTGTTGACTGTCGTTTCTATAATCGTCCTCTTCCATTTTGTCATCTTCTTTGTAATATCCGCTAAATTCTAAATATTATAAAAACAGATATTTATCCCGATAAATTTTTTTCTCTAAAATAGAGAATTGAATAATCTTTATAATTTTATATTATATTATGAAAGGTTATAAAAGTTTACTACAATGGCAATTAAGAATTTATTTAAATATATTAAGCAAGTCGAGTATTTATTTAAATATTTTTCTCTTAAAAAGAGAGTTTAAATATATTTATAATTTCTTAATAAATTATAAAAAGATTATAAAAAAGTATCGAAATGGCAAATAAAAATTCACACAAATATAAGGCATGTTAATTTCGAATTTTATTTAATGTCATACATACAAGTAAAATTCTTTTATCTTCTTAATTCTTCTTCTTCCCCAATTGCCCAGATCAATTGTTTGATTGATTTGACGTATGTTCAAGCCCATTGTTTCCACCTCCATTCTTGCTTGCAAGACCACCCAATTTGAATCATCTATTTGTCATCATCAAACAAACACAATCACACCCAATCCCCTTCAATCCCATTCTTTCTATAGGCCAATCTCATTCATGGTGGATCAAGAGAAGGTCCATGTTTTGCTATAAATAGGGGTTCAAACAAGATGAAAAATACACAACAATTTCCTCTCCTTCTCCATCTCAATTTCGTCCATAATCTAAGCCAATTTTCAGATTTTTAAGCTTTGCCCAAATCTGCAATTTTTGTTAAAAATCCACACAAAACCCTTTTTCTCCACTCCCTTGGTCTCCAACCACCGAACCCTGGTCGGACCACCACCCCAGCCGCGCGCGATCCATCTCTGGCCACCAGGGCGCCACATTGCCCTGCCTTGCCTCGCCTATTGTCCATCGTTGTCCGTCCAGCTCTCCCTCTGGTTCTGTTCACGTAAAAGAAAGAGGAAGGAGGAGAAAGAAAAGGAAGATGGGCTTCTTTGGGCTATTTGGATTAATTTTGGGCTGAAAGTTAGGCCCGTATGCATTTTAATAGCCCATCAGTTTTTTTAAATAAGAAAGGGAGAAGGAGAAGCCCAAAACGCCTACCTCAAAATTTGTGCCTCATTCCGCTCTCGCTTTCGCTCGGTATAATTTCCCCACTCGTATTTGAATTTTCTATCTCTTTATAAAATCATTTTACATATATATAATTTTTATTCAAATAAATTCACTAAATATTACAAATGAGCATTTAAAAAGGAAATTATGTAATTAAATTAATTTGCCTGCCCATCTAAGAGAAATATAATTTTCAATAAATCATATGTGAATTCATAGAATACTAATATTCATAACAATGATATTCTAAGCATATTAAGTTGTTGATAATTTGAAAAGAATAATAACATGCATGTGGTTTTATATAAAAAATAAATAAATATGGCAAGACATAGAATAATTTCAAATAAATTATAAGAATAATATAGATGATTTTAAATATGAAGATTGTTAAATAAAATCATGGGATTTAAAACATGAGTTTATATAGTTGAAAAGTATAATATAAATAATATGTTTACCTTACTTGGAGCTTAATTTAATGAATAAAAGAATTTGAGCAAGATGATAGAAATTATCATCTTAAGACTTTTTATAATATATAAAGTGATTGCATGTCTTTTTAAAAAAATATATGATAAACTTAGAAATATGTTGATAAGATATATTAGTCTTAAGATATATTGTATGATTTAAATATGGATTAAAAGATATTTATAAGGAAGAATAAAAGATGTAATATAGTAAGGGTAAAAATCTTATCCTTTTTATTAAATTTAGTTGAATTATATTAATATGAACTCAAGGAAATTGCATAATATATAAATGACTTTAACATAGACAAGATATTGTCAAAAGGATCTTGTTGGTTAAATAAGATAACATCAAAATAAGTAATTCCATTATTGTTAGCTTTTGTCTTGCATGGTTAAATTAAATAATAAAAGTAAATTTCAAGACATGAGAATTATTAAATAAAAATAGTGGATATATTAAGAGTATGTTATATACATAATTAATGGCATAAAATGGTAGATTGAGGATCAAATGAGAATTATTCTTATCATGTAAAATGAGAACAATTCTCATCTGTTGATTTTATGAGATTAAGGATTCAGATGTGACACGCGCCTTCTACTTTTTTTAGAGCTGGAGGGGCATTTTCGTCATTTTACTATATTTTATCTTCAATATCAACTTTCAGCCAATTCTAACATTGTACGTTCACGATTTTGATCTCGATCGAGTTTGTGCTCTTGATCTCACTTGAGCTTCTCGATCTTCATTGTGTTCTCGATTTCCCTCGTGTTCTCAATCCAGATTCTTCTTCAAGCTCCTTCTTATTAATGGAATTAGGTATGATTTTCGTTGATTTAGGATTTTAATCTATGTTCATGGGTTTAAGCATGATTTTTCAATTTTGCTCATGGATTTTGATGAATATAGTCATAGAATTAACAAAGATTGTAAAATAAAGATTAGTGTATGTTTTTTGCATTGCAATTTGAAGGATTTTATTATAAATAGAGGTTGATCTTGTATGCTTGCTTGATTGCCCACCAAATGTTTGATAAAATGCCTACACCTTTTTTACCCTAAAAACCCAAACTCTTGCTTGATTGCTTGATAGCTTGAATGTTGGATGGACTTGTGCCTATTAGTTGTTTGTTGCACATTCATGAGCCGAATTTTGTTGATAAATTGTACCCTTTAGTGAATTCCCTTTTTGTTTTTTACATGAACCGTATTGTGATATTCAATGAACCTTATAGTATAATATCATGAACCATAATGACAACACTTGTGAACCAAAAGAAAAAAGTTTTTTTTTTCACATTTTTATTGCTCATTATGTGTTCCATGTTGCTTATAAATTAGCTTAATTTTTTCATTTTCTTATTGTAGGTTGTTCATCAAGTTCCAATCATCCTAACTTGTCTCAATCGGATAATAATGCTGGTATTAATGGAGTTTCATTGAAGGATCTTGATAATGATGAGAATGTTGATGAAGTTCCATTGGATGATCATGATTAAGCTAGTGATGCCTACATTTTTCACTTATCATAAGATTGTTCTTATTTCATTCCCAAGATTAAGCATTGAAGTTTCAATTCTCTATTTTGTCTTTTTAGTACGTGTTTTGGGGATTAAGTTGTCTGTCTTTATGTTTGACAAAACACTTTGCTACATTGTAATTGCTTTTAAGGTTCTTTTAGACTTCACGTTGAACCCAATGAGCTGAATGCCTTTTTTACAAAATTTATGCATTTTCTGTTAATAAACTGATTATTTAAAATTCACGCACCTTCTTGTTGAAGACTATGAACCTTCATGTTAAACACTATGAACTGCGTAATTGATACTCGTAAAACATATTTCAAAGTCTAAAATGTTTTTACCCATCTGTGTAAAATACACAATTTAAGCTAACGTGACATATTATGTCATTAAAATCACCAAAAGATCAACATCGAGCAAAAACCATTAGATATTCATTTTATATTGTTAGTGAAATGAGATGTGAAACGCCAACACATGTAATGTCATTGAAAAAATGTTTAATCCATTGAGAAAAATGAGTCTATGCATTCAACAAAATGCACCATATACAAAAAGAAATCAAGGATCAATCTTTTAAATTTTTTTTTTCTCAAAATGGACAATTTCGATTGCGTAGCACCTGTAGTGATTTCCACTACTTCTAGTTAACTATTGTAATAACAATATAATTTAAATCATAGTGAGTATACAATCAACATACAAGTATAAATTCAAATAACAAGTACACTTAAAAACGCATGAACCAAACTGTAATGTACTATGAACCAAAAGAACAAATGGCTTGAACCGAAATTACAACTAGTATGTATGACTTAGACATGAACTGTAAGATGAACTATTATGAACCAAACTGTAATGTACTATGAACCAAAAGAACAAATGTCATGAACCAAAATTACAGCTAGTATGACTTAAAAGACATGAACTATAAGATGAACTATTATGAACCCGAGCTTACAAAATCATGAACCGAAAGAAGATTTATAATGAACCAAAATATATAAAGCATTTATAGAATTAGCCTATGTGAGATTTGAACTCACATCTATGTGCACATGCACATTGCTCTACCATTTGAGCTAATAGGCTTTTAAAGTGATATATGATTTTACAAAAACACCACATCATATGCAAGCAATGTCATTTTTTCTGTTCTAACCTACAAAGTAGAATGCAACAAAACAATCAACCAGCGTTGAGACGCGCCAAAGGAATTTCCAGTTTACTACAACATACATAATACTGCAATTAGCAAAACAAATATTTTCCAATTCACCACCTAATGGAAAAGGGTACTAGCTGGAAAAGATGAAAGGAAAAATCAGTAGACAATAGCCCTTATAAGGAAGCATGTCAAAGATTAATTATGCACTCATCTATGAACCTGAACCAGAGTTGACATTAAAACATGAAAAACACAATTTAATTGAGAAAAATATGTTCAAACCGATCAATTTTCATACCAACAATTTGGATCCAGCGGCGCAAAACAATTGAAAATTTAGATCTTTCTCAATTGAGAATAAGAACTACAGTTGACATAAAGACACTATCAAACAAAATTCATTTCAAAAGGGAAAGCTCAAACCGATCAATTTCAAAGACGAATTTGTAGACTTTGACGAGGCAAAGAAGATATGCCAGCGGTGAGGAATTCAGATTCTTTCTCCGGTGTTCATCCGTCGTTCCCGATTCTCAGATGAATCAAATTTCCTAGAACAAATAAACGAATCAAATTTCCTAGAACAAATAAACAAATCAGTCGAATGAACTTGACGAGGCAGAGAAGATACAAGTTTAATTTGATCGAATTTTGTATAAACAAAAATCAATTGAGAAGTACGAGTTCAAACCGATCAAATTCGGAGAAGAATTGTAGACTTTGGCGGGCGGAGAAGATACGTCGTCATTGATTCTCTCAATGTTCCTTGCTAGGGTTGTTTGAAAGGGAGAAGAAGAAGGGAGGGTATTTTTGGAAAACTCTAATTTTTTTTCTCTAAATTACAATCCGTGTCATTATGTTAATAAATCAGCTTTTTCTCTCTTTTAATCTTCACCGTTGATTTATATAATCCAATGGCTATTCTTTGTTCTCATTTCTCATTATAAGCTTTATTCTCACTAGAACTCCCCTCTAAAATGGTAAGCATGTTAGTTTGTTAAAAGATATCTTATATAAAAAGAAATAAAAGATAAGAAAAGATATTATTATGATCTTAGATAAATTATATGCTCCTAGTTATAAGATAATGTTATAAGGCATGTTTCTATCTTATAAACTAAAAGAGATATGGGTAAATTATTTAATGGATAATAAGATGTTATTATTAAATAGAGAAAATTGCATTTAACCACCCGTTATTTTGAGTTCTTTGCATTTATCCACCCGTTAAATTAAATTTTACAGAAAACCACCCCTTATATACCAAATTTTACAATTCACCACCCTTTTTGATGGTTTCAGTTAAGTCTCTGTTAAAATTGCCAAAGACTATTTTACCCTTCAATTTTTATTTAACTTGCAAAAGAAAAATACCTAGAAATTTAGAAAGGAGGAGACTAAGTAGAGTAGATGGGGAAAGAGGAGAATGAGGAGATGGCAGAGCAGTGGTCCTTGTGGGCGTGGGTGAGAAAATGGTGTCATTTTCTACTCGAAGAAACTGACCAGGTTTCCACCGAAAATGGCAGGCCTCTTGGCATCGCTAGACTTCTTCTTCTGGTTTTTGTTGGCGTCGATTGGGGTATCGGTCGGAGTCTCAAAGAGTAGTAGAATGGAGGAAATGAATTTTTTCAGCCTCTCAAGGCTTTTGGGAGAAAACAGAAAAAGAGGGAAGAACAGAAATTGCTTTGAATTTAGTAATTGGGAGAACCGTTAGATCTTTAATTCTTCCCTCGATTTGTTGAAATAACAAACTTGCCCTTGAATGCGGGTATAAGCTGAATAGGAGCGACAACCAACGTTGCCTTCGGACCGACGACAACAGAAGCAGGAGAACTTGGGGAAGGGGGGCGCCATCATGTTACTCTAGTACATCAGATTCGACCAACGTCGCTCCAACGAACGCAGTCAAACCATGTGGGTAATTGGGCTACCACCATTGGACCCATCTTCTTAATTAATTTGATTCAATTTTAATATGAAATCAGAGAGAGGAAGTTTTTGATGTTGGAAGAAATTTGAGATCCATCTTTTTAATTAATTTGATTGAATTTTTAATATGAAACTAGAAAGAGGAAATTTTCCTTGTTGGAAGTAATTTGAGATATGGTACAAAGGAAAGATTTGTGTGTGGTTGAAGGAGAGTACATGTTTTTGGTTTTTGCTTGTGTGAAAAGAGAATAAAAGGCCCCTTGAAATATTAGATTTGACTTGTGGTTTGATAAGAAGGTGGTGGAATAAAGATTGGTAGGAAGAAGACAAGGGAGAGAACAAAGGAAGAGGAGCCGCCGTACGAGTTCACTTTTATTTTTTTATTTTTAGGGTTTTGTTTTTTCTTTTGTAAATAGAATAGAATAAAAATAGAAGAATAACATGGTTTTTTAATATTATAACAGAACATTAACGAAAACCATCCAAAAGGTCGCGAATTGTAAAATTTGGTATATAAGGGGTGTTTTTTTGTGAAATTTTACTTAACGGGTGGTTAAATGCAAATAACTCAAAATAAAGGGTCGTTAAATACAATTTTCCCTATTAAATATTATACTTGGATAATTACCATAATAAATATAGTAGAGATTCTATTTAAGAAAAATTCTCGAAAAAGCCTTATGACCTTATAAGTATATATTTATAAAATATGATATGTCTCTTATGAAGAGAATAAAAAGAAAAGGATGTTATAATGAGAATATATTATAAAGATTTAAAAAGATCTTATATGATAAGATGGTTATTAAAATAATAATAAGAGAAATAAAAGATATTCAACTACAAGGGTATTTTAGACTTTTCATACCCTAAGATGAGTTTTATAAAAACAATATTTCATATAGTTATGAAAACTATATCTTAATGATTATATAAAGATATTATCCATGCTCGGTTATTATAAGAAAATAATAATATGTTAAGTTAAAAGGAATATTTTAAGAAAAATAAATAAAGTATGACTTGGTTTTAAAATAATAGTTAATGAAATTAAAATCAGGTTTTTATAAAGAATAAAAGGATATTACAAATATAAAATAATAATAAGAAATATTATTATTTTATTCATCTCCACCTAAATTATTATTATAATAATTTATAAATTATTTCTTTTATAATAAGGATATAAGAGATCTCCAAAACTTTAAAAGAATTTAAAGAAATTCTTATTAAAGCTCGTTTGTATATTGCGTGTCGATAGGTCGAGCTCCCGTTCCGTTTCGAGAACAACGTTCTCCGCTCAATCGTTAGTACACAATCGTACAAGCTAAGACAAGTGAAATTTCTCCTTGTATAAACTCGTTTCGTGAAATTTCTCGATGTTGGGAACAACTTGTTTGCTAATAATAAACGAACCTTGGAATATCGACTGTTAGATATAATGACCCCACTGTTATCGTATTCCGCTATTTAATATTTGATAGGACTATTATGCTAGTCTTGTTGTAACCTTGATTGATTACAGTCTCGTTAAGAGAATGGTTCGAACGAACTAGTGAGGGGTGCGAGATTAACCCGATGCCTCTATATAATTTACTAAGTCGTACGCTTGTGCGCTTAAAGTACGACTTTCAAGATCATTATCTATGTCCGCTCCGATTGCAAGGAGGGATGAGTGGCACCGTAGCTAATTGTCGGAACTGAGTTTCCCTTAAGTGGTCCGGGCCATGCAAGCCCCCCACACTCTTTAAAAATCATTAACATAATCGACATTTTTGTCACGATATAAGATAAGTGACAATGCACATTTAAAAGACATCAATACCAGACCGATCTCAAATGATCGATCTGGCTCTCGGTCCGCAAGGGCGCGAGAGATTTTCAAAACTTGTATTAATTAATAACGTTCCCAACATACTTTCTATTCTAAGAAGTCTACAATCTCATTGTTCTTCTCTCGATTAACGAGTTATCTCCTCTTGAGATACACTCTTCTCCGGCCCAATAAACCCACATAAACACCTATACCTTAAAACATATCCCGATAATATATCTCGAATATTACAAATCACCGAAATACCCTTGAGAAGTTTCGTTCTCACTTGCTTAGTCTCCTTAGAGTAATTCCCCCACTTCCGCATTTTTTCCTTGTATTTCTCGCCCTTCGCGACAAATGCCAGACTATAGGAATGTACACCGAAGTATTGAAGACGAAGTCTAGAAGGTTCAAGAAGCGTTAGGCGAGAATCGAAGGTCAAAGCAAGACGACGTTGAAGGAAGGAAGGAATTCTCATAAGAGCGAGGCATTCCGAAGATAGTGCACCAGCTCTTCCCTTTTTAAAACCAAGCAATTCATCATCACATGAGTTGTTTTGAGAAAACATACTTGTACTTTTAAATTACGTCTTTTAAATCCCTTCTAAATGGGTTTTACTTTCCGCTGCTATATTTGTAAAACGACTCTCAATGTAATGAACGAAAGTTCTTATCAATAAATTGTAACACCCCCTTCCTACCCTGGAGGTATTACCGCCACTAACCCCGATTAAGACTAAACCGAAGCTACCCAAGGCTTTAAACTGACTGAACAAACTAAAAACAAAGTAAATGAAACCATTTAAAACCTAACAAACTTAAGTTAAATATTACAGCGGAAAAACACGTAAAAGGTCTTATACAATCCTTAACTTAAAAGAATAAATAAATAGAACAACCTTCTATTTAAACAAAATCTTCATCAAGTCTTCCTTCAGTTCTTATTTCTGAAACTCAGCTTCACTTTGAAGTAGTTCAACCATGATCTTCACTCAAGTATAGCCATTGGAAACCTTTCTTCAACTTTTGGAGCTTCAAACTTCTGAATCCGCCTCTTGAATTAACTTCCAAGACGAACCTGATGTGTCGTAAACCAGCGGTGGACACCAGCCAATCATATAAATGAAAAGAAAATGGACGGGTTAGTCTAATGATAGACTAGCAAGCGGAGAAACTAACTTGGTTCTTATGGTTGTAACTAAACATATTGGCATCCAAAATCCGAATAGACTCGGATTATGATCCAACAGTTAGCAGTCTTATAGAGAATAGGAAGGAGACTCGCATAATCAAGAGGGAGAACACCACCGCTTGTGGTTTCATTAAGAAACATAAACAATTGTTGGGAACTCATATTAATCACATCACATTCGAAAAGCCTCCATCGACTAATCAAATTGAATTTACCAAAGTTTGATTAAGAATCATTCATAACCGGGAGCAAGAATGGCTTTCCGACTAGACGAACCATTCCAGTATATTAATGTGCCTAACGCACTTATCTTATATTACTTTTAAAACTTTTCACAAACAGGTTGGTGATTCATAATCGGCTCGAACTACTGCCGAAATATTTGGTACCGTAGAGATCAACGGAGTATTTCATCCATGGTCATCTACCCTATACCAAGATCACATGACTTAAGCTATCCTTGATCTTTCATTTGCATATGGTGAGGTAGAGAACAGAGAGGCCTATTACATTGTCGTCTACATTGCACGCCAATTGCACTTAGCTAGAGTGCGCATCACCCCTCTCACACGAAGAGCAGGGAAAGAGTCACGACCCACCATTAGGATTAGGCCCCTCCTAATGTAATATTCTTTTAAAGAGAGGATATGGAACCACGTTCCCCTCCCTGAAACTACCTTAATCACAACAATGTCTCAACGTGAGACAGCATACAAGGTCACCCAAAACGGACCTAAATCCAGTTCTACCGCAAAACTGAATAAACAACATGGTCATTATTAACAAATATAACAACCTATCATATTTTAGTAAGCGCACAAGTTGTTCCAAACACAAATATTAAATAGGATTCAATTCCTCATTTAATAACCATAATGCAAGAGAGAACCGTCCACTTGCCTTAGAAGGCGTGCTCAACGTCCTTAGCAATTCCAACAGTAATCTTTATCATCCTTCTGACAAATATAACAAAAGGATTTCTCAACAACGAGCTCACAAAAACACTTCTTAGTTGTATCCTCAACTCCTACAACTTCCTAATCGATAAACGATTTAATTTCCGAATATCGATATATAAAAAATCCTTAGTTATCACGCTTTAAGGAGCCATCTTGGCGGAATTATAACTAATTATCCACACCACTTTTGAAACAATTTTCTAAATAAAAATTGTTCATTAGCAACAGTTCTTAAAGATTACCAATTCTCGGATCAAACGGATTAACAACGAATCCCGAGTAATTAACCGAAGTCCTTTACCCGCCAATCGGTATCCGAAACTTGTATTCTCTATAACTGAAGATCCGGACGTCCGTTTGTCGAGCGGTTTGAACCTGTGGGACCGTATCAACGTAAAGATTATAAAAACCATAAATTCAATTAGCAAAGCGGAACCGAAAGTCCCTTTGAAATACCCCTTAAAATATTAGGTTCGTAATTACTTAACTCCTATTATTATTATTATTATTATTATTATTATTATTATTATTATTATTATTATTATTATTATTATCGCTCGTATCTTTTATTTATTTACGAATAATGGGGCTAATGAACTTAATTGTTTATTATCCTTGTTGGACTTTCTTGAGAACATGGATAAAAAACAAATACCTTATTATTAAAAGGAATGGTATTTTGGAATGACTATTCTACCCTTAAAATTAGGGTGCCCACAAACAACCTTATCTACTTTTTTTCCCCCACTTCATCTCCTTCCTCCACACACCTCCTTTCTCTCTCAAATTTCCTTCCACCTCCATTCACCTTGCTGTCACTCTCCCCTTGAAGCCATGTTTGATCTCCTTCCGGATCTAGAAGAGGCGGCCCAAGCTAAAGACGCCACCACCATGCTCTAACCGGACCTTGTGGAGCCACGTTTTTTCCCCTCTCACTCGCACCTTGATGCTCCTCTAGCTTCATCCGCCATTTTTGGGCTTCTTCCAACCTCTCCTTACTTTGGGTCATCCTTTGGGAAGCCATTTGAGCCACTCTCCCCTCCAATTTTGGGTTTAATTTGACTTTGAACATGTGAGTAAGTTTTCCCCCAATTCTCAACCCTAAGTTGAATTTTTCTTGTCTCTAAGTCAATTTGAGGTTAAATTGGAGGCTAGGGGTTAAAGGGAAGACTAATGGGTTGTTAATTTGTTGAATTTGAAGCTTATTGTTAGAAGTTGGAGTGTTGAGGGCATTTTTGCACAAATTCCGAAAATTCTGGGCAGATTCTGTAATTTCTGGAAAGTTGAGGGTATCATCACAATGTAAGGAATCCTTCTACGAGTATGAGGAATTTTACGGATCTTGATTTGGATGTGTATGTGAAGAGTTATGACTATTTGTGCGATTTTGGTGAAAACTTGGTGTTTTAGGGTTATGTTGGTGGACAAGTGGAAGGTTGGGTTGAAAATATAGTTTGATGAAGGCTATGCCTGATAAATCTTCCTAGGCTAAGTAGTAGATGAATTAAGCATTATGCTTTATGCATAATTTTGTGATTTGAGTGATTGATAGCTTATATCCTATTTCCTAGTAAATACATGTGTGCATAAGTGGTATGAATGAGTAAAATCGGCAAGACCGCTATTGATTGTTATGAATCCCAACGGAATGATTTGGTTCGGCAATGCCGTTCGAGCTTCTTACGGACCCCAATGGGGACCTTGATGTCGACAATGTCGATGATGAAACTTCAGGATTCCATGGGGGATACCTTGAAGATAATTGGGCAATGCCCTGTGAGTTAATCCCAATGGGAGTGTAGGTTCGGCAATTTCGTTCGTGTTTTTATGGACCCCAATGGGGACTATGAGTCGGCAATGCCGATGGTGTGATTCATGGATCCCAATGGGATGCCTTGAAATTTTGGGCAATGCCCTGCAAGTAACCCCAATGGGGTAAGACGAGATATAACATCCTCTTTAATATTATTTTCTTTTAGCCATGTGTTTAATGTGTATATATCCCCATTCATAAATATTATTCTTCATCACTTAGTTTCTTTTGAGAGACTAACCCCCATTGGTTGGGGGCTGGCTATGTTTTTGTGCATGGTCAGGTTCAGGTGACGTTCGAGAGCTTGGAGGAGGTCGAGCGCCATGACGATGCTAGGATGGGATATGGGGTTTTGCTTATGAAGATGTTCTTTTCTATGACTTATGTTTACCTACTTCTTAACTAGGGAACGGAGTTAGACAATACATGTTGAATCCGTTCTTTGTTTCAACCACCATGGTTTAGCATCCTAGTATGCACTCTACTTTGTGACTCATGATGTTTATACCAACTTTTTCTGTTCGAGACTTGTTGACTCTTGGAGCTATTGCAAGTTTTATGACTTTATCCTTGAGTTTGATTTCACTATCTCCTTAGCCTTGAAGGGGTTTCATAAAAACCCTTGGCGCTGTAACAACTCGATTTTCGGGCTGTTACAGAAATTTGTATCAGAGCCAGGTTGCGTTTTTCACTTGGGATGGGTAGAAATTGCATCGTCGATCACGCTCCTTCCTCCTTAGTGTTATCTTATGCTTCTTGACATTATAATCCAATATGTGTGTGTTTTATGATTTTGATATCCACTTTTTAGGTAGGTTTTTAGTGTCTAGATAGATTAGATTGAGTTGGTTTTTGTGCTTGAGTTTTATGTGTTTGAGTCTTTTTGCTTTAGTTTTCGTATTTCCTTGACATTCGGAAGCTACGTATTTTTTGTGTCTTTTTGTAGGAGTTTTGGAGCTTGGAAGAAGAGTTTGGAGCATTGCAAGAGAAGATGGAGATTAAGCACTCAAGTAAAGTTATTAAAGATCAAGTTTGAGCTTGTAAAGAGATAGAGAATTTCGTTACAAGAACATAGGAAAAAGAATCGAGTCAAACGGAGTTGTAACGAATCCTCTACGCAAGTTTTACTCAAGGCTGTTCAAAGTGCCAAAGAGGGTCGGGCTCGACCCAACCAAGAACAAGCTCTCAGGTACGACCCTATAAGGGTCGTGCACGACCCCATCAAGGTCTAGCTCGACCCATCTAAATTATAAAGCTTCAGGACCGACCCTTGGAGGGTCGTGCACGACCCAAAGTGGGTCGTGCATGGCGCCGACTCTCCCTTATTCCGAGATCTTTTGTGATATATTCTATCTTTTTTATTTTAGGAAGGTGTATTATCTTGTTTCCTAGGTTAATTAGGACTCCTTTTCTTCTATAAAAGGAGGCTAAACTCTTTGTTTTAGGGGGGGATTTTTTTAGTAGAACTTAGTGTGTTTGTTTGGGGGAAGACTTGGAAGACAAGTTGGAGAAAATTGTAAGACTTCTTTTTAGTTTAATTGAATTTTCGGTTTTATTATATGATGATGTCTTCTTGTTTCTTCTCAATGAGTGAGTAGTATTCTTAGATTCTAGGGTTGGGTGAAAACCCAACACGATCATGCATGTCTAAACTTGAATTCATTACTTGAATGCTTGAAGATCATATCTATCTATCTTGTGCTAAATTCCTTTGCGAAAGTTGAGGCAATGTCTTGCAATTAACCTAAAAGCGAAAGTGTAAAGTTGTTTGCTTGATTAGATCTAATAGGATTATTTGCGAAAGTTGATATTCCTAGGTTAAAAAATAGATAGAAAGTTGTTTAATTTGCGACAGTGGATTGAATAACTTGAATTGTTTGCGACAGTTGACTTTTCTATGATCATAATTGCATGATAGTTGTGAATTCTTGTTGAAAGCATGTATGGTTGATGTTGTGGTAGCCGTAGCCCTAGGATTGCCGTTTTATATTTGATTTAAACACATTAATCTCGATTCGATCTCGACCCCATAAGGTCGTGTTCGACCCTTAGCCCTTCGTTTGTTCTCTTGCTTTTCGTAGTTTATCCACTAATCTGTAGCACTATTCTCATTCCCGTGGACGAACCTGACTCCCTGTACTCAGCGGGGTCTTGATATAAATTTATTTGTTCAAGAAACCCTTCAACATATTGGCGCCGTTGCCGGGGATCGAACCCGGGTCACCCGCGTGACAGGCGGGAATACTTACCATTATACTACAACGATAGAGGAGTTTCATTACAGATGTTAGGTAAAGGCAGAGGAGTTTCAGGCAGAGGGCGACCTCGTGGATCTCGTGGGGGCCGTCAAGGGGTGCCTCAAGTTAGCCCTGTTAATCCCCCAGTTGTTGAAGCTCAAGTGAATTCTAGTATACCCCCGCCAGTTGTTCCTTCTAGTGGTTTGGATGCAGGATTCCAAACCCTTCTTCAACAAATGATCAATCAAGCGGTTGGTCAAGCTGTACAGACAGCATTAGCTCAAGCTCAAAGTTCAACAATACCTGCACCAACTTATGATGGATCAGGCGAGCCAGCTGAGGTAGAACATTGGCTCAAACACATGGAGAAGTATCTTGATAGGGTGAAATGCCCAGAGGATCAGAAGGTATCTAATGTCTCTTTCTATCTCACCAAGGAGGCAAATGATTGGTGGGACTCGGATAAACCCATTGAGGGTGAGATGAGCTGGGACGAATTCAAGACAAAATACGTAATCGGTTCTATCCTTTAACGCTTCAGAAGACAAAGTTGTCGGAGTTCTTACACCCACCTCCTAAGGGGATGCCAGTGGCTAATGCCAGCACTAAATATCATCAGCTTTTATGTTATGCTATGTCAGTGATTCACAATGAAGAGGATAAGATCGACTACTTTGAGCCATACCTTGCCCCTGAAGTGAGAACGTATATGGCGGGGCATAAATGTGTTACCTTGGAGGAGTATCGAGACAAAGCTTTGAAGGTTGAAAGGAGACTCGAAGCTGAGAAGTCAATGACTTCGAGTTACAAGAAACAAAAGACCTTGTCAACCCATTTGGGTGCTAAGGAAGATGGACCAAGGAGACATCCACTTTCAATTAAGTCTGGTCAGATGGAAGGATCAAAAAGAGCTAGTGGCTTTCATGGAACACCACCTGAGTGGTACCGTTGCCATAACTGTAAGAGTAGCAAGCATTACAAAGCAGATTGTCCTAAGGAGGCTCAGAAATGCTACAAGTGTGAGGAAAAAGGGCACATCGCAACTTTTTGTAAGGGGGAAAAGGGGAATACCTTTCAATCTCAAACCTCTGCCTACCCCCCACGAGGATCATCATCTCAGCCTCGTCCACAGACACAGTCTCAACAAGCCAGTGGTGGATCAAAAGGAAGAGGACGTGTGTATGAGATGAGAGCCAACGAGCCCAATGCACCCATAGCTACATGTACGCTCTGGATTCAATCACAACTTGTTTGTATTCTATTTGATACTGGAGCTACCCATTCTTTTATCTCTGAATTCTTTGTGACTAGACTAGGTCTCACTTGTGCTAGTGATTGTGAATCTTTTGTGGTTGGTCTACCAAATGGTAGTAAGCTAGTTGGGACCCGTGAGTGCAAGAATTGTCCTATTCGCATAGGGGTTCGGGACTGGGTCGCTGACTTGATTGTAATAGATTTATGTCATTATGATGTGATCTTGGGCATGGATTGGCTTGTACGCCATGGGGCGGTAATGGACCTACGTAAAAGAACTATTACGATAACTTGTGAGGATGGAACAATCCATGTGTTTGAGGGTCGTGATCCTAGTGAATCAGGTTTGATCATCAGCGCTATGCAGCATCACGACTGTTAAGGCAAGGATGTCAAGGATAATTGTGTTATGCTTTGGAAGATGATAAGGAGATATCCCGACTGTTTGACATACCTATTGCTTGTGAGTTCCCAGATGTATTTCCTGAAGATTTGCCTGGCCTACCTCCCCATAGAGATGTGGACTTTGCAATAGAGCTTGAACCGGGGACAACTCCAATTTCTAAGTCACCTTACAGAATGGCACCTTTAGAGATGCAAGAATTAAAGAAGCAATTAGAGGAGTTGGCAGAAAAAGGTTTCATTAGCCCGAGTGCGTCCCCTTGGGGAGCACCTGTACTTTTTGTGAAAAAGAAGGATGGATCTCTTCGTCTCTGCATTGATTATAGGGAATTGAATAAGGTGACAATTAAGAATAAATACCCTCTGCCTCGGATAGATGATTTATTAGACCAACTGCAAGGTTCGATCGTCTTCTCAAAGATTGACCTAAGGTCGGGTTATCACGAATTGAGGATCCGGGATGAGGATATTGCTAAAACAACATTCCGGACGAGGTATGGTCATTATGAATTTGTGGTGATGCCTTTCGGACTCACTAATGCCCCTGATGTTTTTATGGAGTTGATGAATCGTGTGTTCATTGAATACCTAGACCGGTTTGTCGTGGTATTCATAGATGATATACTGATATACTCTCATAGTAGGGAGGAGCATGTCGAACATCTCAGAATTGTTCTTAACGTACTAAGGAAACAACACTTGTTTGCTAAATTGTCAAAATGCGACTTCTGGAGGACTGAAGTAGCTTTCTTAGGGCATATAGTGACCGCTGAAGGTGTGAAAGTTGACCCACAAAAGATTGAGGCTGTTTCAAATTGGCAACCCCCGAAAGGCGTGAGAGAAGTGCGGAATTTTCTGGGTTTGGCTGGTTATTACAGAAGATTTGTGGAGGGGTTTTCCAAGATTGCCCAACCATTGACCAATCTATTACGTAAGACTAAGAAATTCGAATGGGACCAAAAATGTCAAGAGAGTTTCGAGGAACTCAAGAGAAGGCTTACATGTGCTCCAGTCTTGGCACTACCTCACGGAACAAATGGATTTGTAGTGTATAGTGACGCATCAGGTCAGGGACTTGGTTGTGTATTAATGCAGCATGGTAGATTGATAGCTTATGCCTCCCGCCAGATCAAACAACACGAGGTCAACTATCCTACTCATGATCTGGAACTTGCAGTTGTGGTCTTTGCTTTAAAAATTTGGCGTCATTATCTTTTCGGAGTGACTTGTCAGATTTACACCGACCACAAGAGCCTAAAATAAATTTTCACCCAAAAAGAGCTGAATATGAGGCAGAGAAGATGGTTAGAACTGATAAAAGATTATGATATCGATATTTTATACCACCCGGGTAAAGCTAATGTAGTAGCTGACGCTCTAAGTCGAAAGTCAACTCAGGAAAAAGTTGTTGCGTGCCTAACCTTACAGTCAAGGTTGCAAAGAGAGTTCATAGAAAATGAGATTGAGGTTCGACTTCAGAGTAGTGAAGGAGAATTATGTTTGTTGGAGATTCAATCCTCTTTGTTGGAATTGATACGACAAAGGCAACCACTTGACATACACCTGAGTAAGATCATAAATGAAGTGCATCAAGGGAAGACACCGGGATTTGTGGTGCATGATGACAGAATATTAAGGTTTAGGAACTGAATTTGTGTTCCTGCAGATGAGGAGATTAAAACCATGATTTTGAAAGAGGCTCACTCATCGCCCTACTCAGTACATCCTGGCGCCAACAAAATGTATAAAGATCTCAAACAAATTTTCTGGTGGAGCTATATGAAGAGGGAAGTAGCCGAATATGTATCTAGATGCTTGACTTGTCAACAAGTTAAAATCGAACAGAGGCCAGCAGGTGAATTACAGCCACTTCCAATTCCAGAATGGAAATGGGAATATATCTCCATGGATTTTGTATCAGGTTTACCTTCATCACAAAGAGGCATGGATGCCATTTGGGTCATAGTCGATCGGTTGACCAAGTCCGCCCACTTCCTACCTATCAAGAAGGCGTGGGGACCCGACCGGCTAGCGGAGCTGTATGTTCAAGAAATAGTGCGGTTACACGGTATTCCCAAGACTATAGTGTCTGATCGAGATGGTCGTTTTGTTTGTCATTTTTGGAAATCCTTGCATGCAGCAATGGGTACAGAATTGAGGTTTAGCACAGCCTTACACCCCCAAACTGATGGTCAATCTGAGAGAACCGTTCAGACCTTAGAAGATATTTTGAGGGCGTGTGCTTTAGACTTGCCAGGAAAGTGGGAGAGCAAATTAGCATTAGTGGAGTTCACCTATAACAATAGTTGGCATGCATCGATACGAATGGCCCCATACGAGGCCTTGTATGGAAGGAGGTGTCGGACTCCTTTGTGTTGGGATGACCTATCAGAGAGGTATCTAGTGAAGCCAGATATTTTGCAACGCACTCAGGATGAGGTTGCCTTGATTAGACAAAGAATCTTGTCTGCTCAGAGTCGCCAAAAATCGTATGCAGATGTGCGTCGTCGCTCACTCGAATTTCAAGTCGGAGAACATGTGTTTGTACGGGTGTCACCTACTAAGGGTGTTTTCAGATTTGGTAGAAGAGGGAAGTTGAGCCCTCGCTATGTAGGACCCTTTGAGATTTTGGAAAGGGTCGGATCACTAGCCTACCGTTTGGCATTACTACCTTCCATGAGTCGGGTGCATAATGTTCTCCATGTGTCACAGTTAAGAAAGTATGTTTATGACCCTGCACATGTGATTTGTTATGAAGAGGTCGAGTTTGAGGAAGATGGCACATATGAGAGAAGCCAGTTAAGATACTCGAGTACGAGGAGAGATGCTTGAGAAACAAGGTAATTCCACTCGTAAAGATATTGTGGTCTAAACATGGAACCAATGCAGCTACATGGGAACTCGAAACAAATATGAGAGAGCGCTATCCCTCCTTGTTCGAGACTTAGTTTCGAGGACGAAACTCTTTTAGGGGGGGAGTATGAAATACCCCTTAAAATATTAGGTTCGTAATTACTTAACTCCTATTATTATTATTATTATTATTATTATTATTATTATTATTATTATTATTATTATTATTATTATTATTATCTTTTATTTTTTTACGAATAATGGGGCTAATGAACTTAATTGTTTATTATCCTTGTTGGAGTTTCTTGAGAACATGGATAAAAAACAAATACCTTATTATTAAAAGGAATGGTATTTTGAAATGACTATTCTACCCTTAAAATTAGGGTGCCCACAAACAACCTTATCTACTTCTTTTCCCCCACTCCATCTCCTTCCTCCACACACCTTTCTCTCTCACATTTCCTTCCACCTCCATTCACCTTGTTGTCACTCTCCCCTTGAAGCCATGTTTGATCTCCTTCCGGATCTAGAAGAGGCGGCCCAAGCTAAAGACGCCACCACCATGCTCTAACCGGACCTTGTGGAGCCACGTTTTTTCCCCTCTCACTCGCACCTTGATGCTCCTCTAGCTTCATCCGCCATTTTTGGGCTTCTTCCAACCTCTCCTTACTTTGGGTCATCCTTTGGGAAGCCATTTGAGCCACTCCCCCCTCCAATTTTGGGTTTAATTTGACTTTGAACATGTGAGTAAGTTTTCCCCCAATTCTCAACCCTAAGTTGAATTTTTCTTGTCTCTAAGTCAATTTGAGGTTAAATTGGAGGCTAGGGGTTAAAGGGAAGACTAATGGGTTGTTAATTAGTTGAATTTGAAGCTTATTGTTAGAAGTTGGAGTGTTGAGGGCATTTTTGCACAAATTCCAAAAATTCTGGGCAGATTCTGTAATTTCTTGAAAGTTGAGGGTATCATCACAAGGTAAGGAGTCCTTCTACGAGTATGAGGAATTTTACGGATCTTGATTTGGATGTGTATGTGATGAGTTATGACTATTTGTGCGATATTGGTGAAAACTTGGTGTTTTAGGGCTATGTTGGTGGACAAGTGGAAGGTTGGGTTGAAAATATAGTTTGATGAAGGCTATGCTTGATAAATCTTCCTAGGCTAAGTAATAGATGAATTAAGCATTATGCTTTGTGCATAATTTTGTGATTTGAGTGATTAATAGCTTATATCCTATTTCCTAGTAAATACATGTGTGCATAAGTGGTATGAATGAGTAAAATCGGCAAGACCGCTATTGATTGTTATGAATCCCAACGGAATGATGTGGTTCAGCAATGCCGTTCGAGCTTCTTACGGACCCCAATGGGGACCTTGATGTCGACAATGTCGATGATGAAACTTCAGGATTCCATGGGGGATGCCTTGAAAATAATTGGGCAATGCCTTGTGAGCTAATCCCAATGGGAGTGTAGGTTCGGCAATGCCGTTCGTGTTTTTACGGACCCCAATGGGGACTATGAGTCGGCAATGCCGATGGTGTGATTCATGGATCCCAATGGGATGCCTTGAAATTTTGGGCAATGCCCTACAAGTAGGGGTGGGCACGGTCGGTTAACCGGAGTTTCGGTTAACTGGACATCGGTTAACCGAAACTTCGGTTAGTAAATTTTAATAACCATAACCGTACCGTTCGTTATCGGTTAACCGTTAACGGTTAACCGTGAAACTCGGTACGGTTTATCGGTTAACCGATTTGTTTTTTTTTAAAAATTAATAAAAAATATAATTCTTATTACAAAAATTACCTTATTTTTTAATAAAATAAACTTAAATTTTAAATTAAATGCAAATTTTAAATGTCACTCTTGAACCACAGTTCACAACTACCATCAAGTAAGTAATTTAAACTTCCGATCCAAAGCTAGTATCTGTGCAATTTGCATTATGTTCAAACAAAATAATGCATCTTGGGGATGAAGGCTGAATAGGGAAGCAAAGAATTGTGGAATGGGAAGAATAAAGAAAATTGCAACAAGAAAAAAAAATTCAAAGCAAAAGAAAAACACTTTCAAGCTAGGCAGAAACAAATCCTTCATGTAATCCAGATACTGGATACAACTACGATTAGTTTCATAAGAGCTCGGATGATTAGGTACATCAAAAGCTACTATCTCAGACTTTGCCAAGAGTGACCACAGTTTAAGAGTACTTTTAAATCTCAATCAAACAACAGAAAAAAAAATCATCAATAATTATGCATCAGGCAAAGCTACATCAGTACATGTATCGAAGCTACATCTGTACAAGTATGCAATTTTTAAAATACACTTATTTTTAACTAAAACTAATTATATATATAATTCCCTTTTTAAAAACATATAATATATAGTATAAATATTATCGGTTAATCAGTTAACCGTCCGTGAAAATATTAGTAACCGTATCCGAACCGTTAAACCGTTAAAAGTATCGGTCGGTTAACCGTAACCGATAAAAAAAATTCTCGGTACGGTTAACCGTAAAAAGTGATCGGTTTGTCAGTTTTTCGGTTACGGTTTTTTTTGCCCAGCCCTACCTACAAGTAACCCCAATGGGGTAAGACGAGATATAACGTCCTCTTTAATATTATTTTCTTTTAGCCATGTGTTTAATGTGTATATATATCCCCATTCATAAATATTATTCTTCATTACTTAGTTTCTTTTGAGAGACTAACCCCCATTGGTTGGGGGTTGGCTATGTTTTTGTGCATGGTCAGGTTCAGGTGACGTTCGAGAGCTTGGAGGAGGTTGAGCGCCATGACGATGCTAGGATGGGATATGGGGTTTTGCTTATGAAGTTGTTCTTTCCTATGACTTATGTTTACCTACTTCTTAACTAGGGAACCGAGTTAGACAATACATGTTGAATCCGTTCTTTGTTTCAACCACCATGGTTTAGCATCCTAGTATGCACTTTACTTTGTGACTCATGATGTTTATACCAACTTTTTCTCTTCGAGACTTGTTGACTCTTAGAGCTATTGCAAGTTTTATGACTTTATCCTTGAGTTTGATTTCACGATCTCCTTAGCCTTGAAGGGGTTTGATAAAAACCCTTGGCGCTGTAACAACTCGATTTTTGGGTTGTTACACCCTTACGGTGGCTCCGCAACTAACCCGCAAATTAATTTCGATTGTATATACCTTCATTCGAGCCCATGGCTTGTTTGGCTCGATAGTGGCTCGATTCCTGAGACCAAGGGTGGTTGGGCGTTGCCTGGCGGCAGCCCTTGCTGTGGGTGGTGGTCGGAGGGCCTAGTGGTCGCCGGCGGCGTCAATTTGGCGAGGCAAAGAAGACCGGCGGTGTGAATTCGCTTCTTCCTCCCGAGGTCCGTCGTTCCGTCTGATTCTCACATGGTTCTACTGCAGCCAGCACGCCCAACAAGGGGGAAGAAGAAGAGGTGGAGGATAGTGAGCTGGGCAGAGGAGATGGTCGCCGACGGTGAAGGATTCTTCCCGGTTCGTCGTTCCGTCCTTTCTCTCTTACTTTCAAATTTTTTTGGAGACAAACTTTTAGACTTTGATAAGGCAGAAGATACGTCCCAATCCACTCTCTAGTTCCTTCGTTATTAAGGCAGGAAAGGCGGTTTACAAAACCAAACCCGTCTCGGAACGGGACTCGCGTTAAAGCGGTAAAATTATGTACCTCGGATGGAAAAGCTTACTAAATACAAAACGTCCCGTGAATTATGTAGCCAATAAAACCAATTTTCCATTATTTTATCTTGCTACCTTCAATTTTTAAGGCTTTCGTTTCGTATTTTAAATCCTTTAAAATACTAATTAAAAAGACGACTTATCCAATAAATATTCTTTTTCCACCGAAAAATCCTAGAATTCACACCGATCCATAAAATCATTTCTTTGTGATTTTAGGATATCACCTTGAATTTTCTAGGATTTAATCTCCAACAAAAATATTGGATTAAGCGTTAAAACGGACAAAGAGGTTAAAAAGATATCCGAGAAAAATTCAAAAATATCCTTAAAAACCGTAGTTATTACATTAGTACCCCCTTAAAAATGGTTTCGTCCTCGAAACCAAGGAGAACTCGGATCACCAGGAAGGATAGCATAAGCACACAAAACCACTACAAACCTATACAGAAGTTTGTAGTACCCCCTTAAAAAAACAGGTTGTTACTTCTGCACCAGGCACAAAGCAACCACTGCTTAGTTACCAACTTCTTCTTTACAACGTTCATTAACTTTAGAAAATGGCTCAGCATTTCCTGCCTAGTTTCTCAAATCTTTTCTTCGCCTCCATTTTTAGGCCAAGGTAACCTAATCAAAGGTGTTTTTCTTACTCACGATTCAACTTGGCCCTTCTTCATAGGGTCATTTGGTTGAATATTCATCTTATTATTATTGAGTATATGAGATATATCGAACGCATACCATCAAGGAAACATTACGGATAGAATGCACTGATGGTGGCATTGCCAACCAATAAACAAGCTTATCAGTTCCTTCCAATATCTCAAAAGATCCAACATAGCGAGCATTTACATTGTCTCGCATTCTCCAACGGAATATGCCTTTCAAGGCGGATACTAGAACAAAAACGTCGTTCTCTACAATAAACTCAACATGCTCTCGCTTAAAACAACATTCGACTATTGTCAATTTTGAGAAGTTAGCACCCTTGGTCGTGCTAGAGCGATATCGGCTATTATTCTCTTGGCCAAATCTGGCCCATGAAGAACCTTGTCAGTGTTGTCATTCCAACAAATTGACAACCAACACTTCTGGCTTTATAAAGCCTTAAAAGAGTCATTTTCTCTATCGTGAAATCAAGATTCTTGTATGTGAATTCACTCAACCTCAAACTACCATTCCAACTCGTGTGGAATCCAGAATACATGTCCTCAAAAGTTTGAATTTTTTTCTTTACATCATTCATTAATTTGATGAAGGAAGCCAACGCTAAAATTCAATTCACTCCACAAAGTTTGATGTTACTCCTTTCAAAACCTTGGCATGAACCATCCATCTCAATCAGAGATAATAGTCTTTCGAGTTTTATGAAGATGAAATCCTTTATACATGAATACCTCAGCTAACTTCTGTACTATTAAGTCATCTTAATTGCATTAAAAAGAACACTCTAGGTGAGTTTATTAACAACCTCCATATTGCATATTTCTTTCATTATGTCTTAAACGACTGATGACAAGAATTCGATGTAACATCTTCCCACTTCCATTCTAAATCAGGAAGAGAGTATAACATTTCATCTAGTCTTCTATGCTCAATTAGAACTTCCAGATAAACTAAACATATCAAAACAAACTTGGTGACATTTCACTTTATGTCAATCCATCAAGAGTTTTATCTTAAGTCTTTATACATTTACTTGTTCCAGGATGAACTAATTAAGCAAATAAATATGCTTCCTTTGAAATAAGCTTTCAAAGCTCATCAACAACAGATACTCATGAATAGTTTTGAAACCAAGTAATCCATAATCTTGAGTAACAAATCCCGGTGTCTTACCTTCTTGATCTTCTCCATTGATCTTAAATAATATTACTTTCCCATACTACTTTTCCTTGATCTGATCAACAGATTTTGAATAACATCCTAGGGGATTCACACAACCTTGTTGTCATCCAAACTAAACCTTTAGTCCTTCTCAAATTATTTTCTTTACAAAGATTACTTAAAATCCTTACTCAATTTCCTTTTTGAGCTAAAATCTCAATATTACTTTAACCAAGAATATGAGATTTATCCAACACATGACAAGGTAATAACCTATCTTGTCAATCCTTTACATTCTTTTCTCAACCAAAACTCAGCTTGAGCATACTGACATCAAAAATAGTTATCTCTCTCAACTACTTCAAACTACATTCTTACGCATTACTATACCAACATATTGGACAATAATACCTTTAGTCCAATAATTTTCAACAAAATTGTCTCCATTGACAATTTTCAATCTTTTTGATCAAAGAACTGATAGACTTCACTTAACATTCTGACTTGTTGAGCAACCTAACTCTTAGGATTAAAAACATATCCTCACGTGTCCACTCTCTATATCGAACAACTTATCAGGCTGAGATTGAAAATCAATACTAATTTACATATCCAAACTCCAGGCCCATTGGAGTTTTGCTTAAAGTCCTCACTTGACTATCTTATCTCAAAGAGATTTAAGTTTTCAAGACAACCTGAAAACAAATAATAACTAATGGAGAAATTACTAGTACATCATTTATTCCAAAGAAAGGATTACTACAATATCATTCCTTAGAAAGGGTTCCATTCCAAGAGTCCATATCAACTTACTTTCAAGGACAATTCCGCTAAAAAGGTAATGACTTTCTTAGATCATGACATCAACCAAGATGAACTACTAGCAAACTGCTTAGAGAATTCCAATAATCGTTGACTGAAAACAATCCCAAACTTTTAGAGAAGTACGGAGTTACTCCATGCTCTTCAGAGACCAACACAGATTTGTAAAGAATCTTACCAAATTTCTTTACTTATAATCGAACTGTTTTGGGAAGTTTGACCATACTCCTTAAATGGTATAGGATACCAAGGATATACTAACTCAAAGGAGTTTTACAAGATACTAGATATAGCAATAGATGTGACACCCTTATACCCTATGACGTATGCTTAGTAATAACTTATTTCCCATATAAACATATAATTTACATATAGCAACTATCCATGGAAGCACAAAGCAGAAAGCAACAACCATAAAGGGTTGCACACACACACACACATAGGTAGTTACTTCTTATGCTAAAACATCAATTACTCTAACTTCTATTACAACCCATATGTCTAAGATGCAAAATGAGGAGGAGAAGGTTGCATTAAGCTTCAGCCGACCGACCTGTATGAATGTGACCTCTAAACGGACACACGTTAATAAGAACTAGCTGAACCTGAAAAATTGTTTTGCGATTTACGTGAATCGCATACTCAGTGAATATAAACAATCATCAATTATTTCACACAATGCCAAACAATTGGTCAATGTACATATTCATACATATTACATATGTCATATATGAATTTACTATGCAAATGCAAATGCTAATGTTTCCGATTCTTTATTACGTGAACTGTTCAAGCCTGAATCTACCCGGGTTTTACTATATATGGACTCTTATGGTCCCCTTTGAGAAATAAATCCGAAGATCTCCTCATTATGACTCTTATGGTCGCTTTAAGAAAGAAATTCGAAGATCTCCTCATTGACCCGTAGGTCCTGTATGACCCGAAGAACTTGTATGCTTTAAGAAAGAAATCCGAAGATTTTCTCATTACAGTTCAGGGCAAGATAGTCACACGTCCTTTAAATCTCATGCAATATGCTATGCAATCAAGTTCATCCTGTAATCATATATCATATGCTATCTGTTAACATACTTTCTATGCAAACAACTCTGGAAATTTCAGAGCTATCACATATGTCCAAATAAATCATATAGTACACATATCCATATGGCTCATATAACACATATATCCATATACCTCATATACCACATATATCGTATATATCCATATATTCATATTTCACATATAGCACATAGGGTTGAATCTCCGGTCTATACTCACATATATCCATATAGCAAATATATTCATCTTTCACATATAGCACATATGGTTGAATCTCCGGTCTCTACTCACATGTTTAAGGCAGATACTATATTTCTCCCCCTTGACTTTGACCACGGTCTACTACTTGGGCTCCTATATGTAACCCAATGTAAATTACGCTATTTACTCTTACAAATCCTAACCCTAAATGCAATAAAATGCCAGAATGCATTATAACTTCTTGCATATATATCCAAATCCTTTAAAACTTGACAACAATAAACTATATATATAGAAGAACATTTTTCTAGTTCAAACCTTTCTGAAAAACTCGATCCAAGGGCTCCCTAATATCATTACAAGAAAAACCCTAAAAATCACTCTGAAATCTTTTACCGAATATAAATCCGATATCGAAAACACCCTCTAAGAACTATAAATCGACCGATTTTCGAATCAAAAGCAACTTTAGATCTAGATCTGCAAAAATTAGGAAAATCTAGATAAACCATTAACTAATTAAAAACTTTCCAAACCACGCTTGTACTTCAGGATTAAAACCCAATAGAGGAGATCTTGTACCAAAACGGGATCAAAACCACCAAAAATCAAATTTGTCTCTCTTTTTTTTTGATCTCTGCGTATTTTTTTTCAAAAGGATCCTTAACATTGGAGAACTAGATGATACATATATATATATGACTAGAGAAGTCGGCTAAAACGTGTATAAGTCGGCATGACTTTTGGAAAATCCCATTATCTACCCTCAAAACTTGTTTATTACAAACTTTACCCTAAAGTAATTATTAATTAATTTTTAGTTAAATTTTTTTTAAAATATAATAAACTTAATTAGAAAACAAATATTACTTTTAAAAAAACCTATATATCATGCCAATATACTATGCATATGCTATTAATATTATATTAATGCAAAATGACGTATGCACTTTGGTCGGGGATGATACAATCCTCCCCCTCTATAAGAATTTTGTCCTCAAAATTCTCTATCTCTTCATATGATGTAGGATGATAGGGAATCAACTACCATTAAACAAATGCGGATATGACTTTCTCATCTTATCCTCAGTTTCCCAAGTCGTTTCCTCTATAGCATGATTCTTCCAAATCACTTTAACCATCGGAATTTCCCTATTCCGTAACTGTTTGATTCTGTAATCCACTATCATGATTGGTTCCTCTATGTAGCTCAAATTCTCTACAAGTTGTACTTCTGAATCTTTTAGGATATGTGATGGATCAGATTGATACCGTCGTAACATACTAACATGGAAGACATTATAAATTTGAGCCAATTCTGAAGGTAATGCAAATCTGTATGCCAATGGTCCCACCTTCTCTATGATGTCATATGGCCCAATATACCGAGGACTCAGTTTTCCTTTATTACCAAATCTCATGATAACTTTCCATGGAGAAACTCGTAAAAATACCTTATGATACGTGATTGCCCCGGAATCCTCCGTTGAAACCTCGTATATGACCTACACAAGTCCCGATCTTGCCAGTAAACTCGATTCACTCCTGAAATTGCTGACAAATTAATTGTCTTGTAGAACAAGTAACAAAAGTTCGAACTTGATGAATTACGAAACTGGTTTGAATCACTTGAATTAAATCAAAAGGAAGAGTTCAATTGGATTGGCTCTAACGCTAAATCCAATTGATGAACTAGAATGATCTTTAACAATCACTTCTAGAACTAATCAATTGATCAATTTGAAGGAACAAAAGAAGAAGGGGTAGGTCGAAATTGAAGGGATGCAATAGCAAAAATCAACAAATACTAACAAGCAATATGAATCTCTATTGATCATGCAACATGAAATAAAAACTCATAAAAATTGTAGGAAGACAATTGCTAATCTTAATTGCAACACAACTCAACCAATTCAACCAATAAACATACACAAATCCCATAAAAATCTCCTAATTGGGTAATTGCTTGAGGGGCAAGTAACAACTAAGGGATTTAGGGTTTGGGAGATCACGACTGAATTCTAGGGTTAGGGTTAGGGTTTGGTTCTCGGCTGCCTAGGGTTCGAAGGGTTTAGGGTTCGACTTCTAGGGTTTGATGGAGGTGGGTGAAGGTTTCGGTTTTAGGGTTTACCGAAATTAGGGTTAGGGTTTACGAGAATTAGGGTTAGGGTTTCTCGCAATTTAGGGTTAGGGTTCGAGAGTGGTGGGGTGCGATCTAGGGTTTAGGGTTGTCTGAATTGGCTAGGGTTTGTGGGGATGGGTTCGGACAGGGCTGGGGGGTGGTGCGGTGCCCTAGAGCGACACTAGTTTCGGGTGGTGGTGGTGGTTCGTGGTGGTAGGTGGCGGAAATATGGTGGTGGTGGCGAAAAATTCAATCTTTGGTCTCAAAAATTCAAACTTTAGGTAATGGTGGGATTTTTGGGATCAAAAACTGAATCAAATCAATTAGAAAGCAAATTAAGGAAAGAAAAATTTTGCTTGGCTAGACGCTGGATTATGATACCACTTGATACGTGATTTCCCCGGAATCCTCCGTTGAAACCTCGTATATGACCCACACAAGTCCCGATCTTGCCAGTAAACTCGATTCACTCCTGAAATTGATAACAAATTAATTGTCTTGTAGAACAAGTAACAAAAGTTCGAACTTGATGAATTACGAAACTGGTTTGAATCACTTGAATTGAATCAAAAGGAATAGTTCAATTGGATTGGCTCTAATGCTAAATCCAATTGATGAACTAGAATGATCTTTAACAATCACTTCTAGAACTAATCAATTGATCAATTTGAAGGAAGAAACTGAATTGGAACACAAGAACAAGAGAGAGAATTTGGTTGCTATGATGATGACGATATCGAGATTGCAAGTATAACACACACGTCACTTTTTGAGCCCAAGGACTAGAAAAACCTTTCTTAGGGTTTATCTAATCTCAAGCTGATTTTTATTGAATCAAAATGCAAAGTATAAATAGAGAATACAAAAGCTAATCCTTGGGGAGCAAGCAAGGGGGTGTGGCCGACCCTAATTAGCTAGATGAGGCCTCCTTGTCTTGTTTTCCAAGGTATAATAAAATATCTAATCAAATCTATCTAGATTCCCTTAAATAAAATAAATCATGGCTGATTTATTTATTTAAGAAAACAACCTAACAAACTCAAAATATCTCTAACAAACTAAAAATATCTCTAACAAACAGGAGAGAGAAGATCAACCAACTAACATAAGCCTATTGGCTGATTTCTCTACATTATTAAAAATAGAAAACACGCCTATAATTAATATAATAAAGATATTTTCTTAATTTAGAATGGTCAAGTCAAAGGGTTGACTTTGACCCATATACCAATTCATCTCACCCGGTCACTTACTAAATTCAGCCCTAAAGTGAGACAAATTAATACATGTTTCTAAATAAAGAAATGATGATTTTCGGCCCTCATATAATTAATCCATGGAATTCGGACTCAATTGATGTCGAATGCACGAGACCTACTTCGCCTTGCTAGGATCTTCAATATGCGCTGCCAATCGAACCAAGATCGCTGTTGTGCCTTGAGCAATCTTCTTAGCTCGACTTCTTGTAATTGGTCCGTCAGAAGGCACTCGAATCAACTCATCGACGTCGGTTGGAGACATGGCAGGCTTCACTACATCATTCTCCTCCACTTGAGCTCGAATCGTCTCTGATTCGACGTCGAAATCAAAATCTGGCACATAAAGAGATAGATCAGCCACATTAAACGTCGAATGGACATTATACTCACCAGACAAGTCGACATGGTAAGCATTAGGGCCGATTCTCTTGAGAATTCTGAATGGTCCATCTCCTCGCCTGATCTAACTTGTTCTTCCTTTGATTTGGGAACCTCTCCTTCCTAAAATGCACCCAAACGAGATCTCCTTCTTCAAAGATGACCTGTTTCCGACCCTTATCATCATGGGCCTTATACTTCAAGGATTTTCGCTCCAAATGCATCTTAGTCCTCTCATGCAGCTTCTTCACAAACTCAGCCCTCTTGTTAGCTTCATAGCTCTCTTTTCCCTTGTATGGCTGAGGCGTCATGTCCACTGGTGTCCTTGGATTCAGCCCATAAACAACCTCAAAAGGGGTCATTTTTGTGGTTGAATGGATTGACCTGTTATAAGCAAACTCCACAAAAGGCAAAACATCTTCCATACGTTTGAGGTTAGCTTTAAGCATAGTTGTAAGTAAAACCCCTAACGTTCTATTAGTAACTTCAGTTTGCCCATCAGTTTGTGGGTGACATGAGGTAGAAAACAACAATTTAGTTCCCAATTTAGACCATAGACTCTTCCAAAAATAACTCAAAAATTTAGCATCACGATCTGAAACAATAGAACAAGGAATGCCATGCAATCTAACAATTTCCCTAAAGAACAAATCAGCAATTTGCACAGCATCATCAGTCGTGTGACATGGAATAAAGTGAGCCATTTTGGAAAATCTATCTACCACTACAAAGATTGAATCTCTACCCTTCCTAGTTCTAGGCAATCCAACAATGAAGTCCATAGAAATGTCCTCCCAAGGTGAGATAGGAATAGGCAAAGGCTGGTACAAACCATGGGGGTGAAGTCTAGACTTAGCTTTAGCACAAACAACACAACTCTTGACAAATCTCAGCACATAATTACTCATTTTAGGCCAATAGTAGTGTTCTTTTAAACCTTCTAAAGTCTTTTCTAAACCCATATGTCCTCTTGATTCATGAACCTCTTTAGTTAGAAGCCTACGTATACTAGATGATGGAATGCATAATTTTCCAGCTTTAAACAAGTATCCATCATCAATAAAGTATGTAGCTATTTCACCCCTAGACATGCAATTCTTATAGATTTCAGCAAAGTGAGGATCACTAGCATATAATTCTCTAATCATTGCAAATCCAAGGATCTTAATATCACATTGGTTCAAGAGAACGTACCTCCGAGAAAGGGCGTCAGCTACCACATTCTCCTTGCCTTTCTTATGTTTTACAACATAAGGAAAGGTCTCCATAAATTCAACCCATCTTGCATGTCGCATGCTGAGTCTGGATTGGCCTTTCAAATACTTCAAGGCCTCATGATCAGAATGGATTACAAACTCTTTAGGCCATAAATAATGAGACCAAGTTTTCAAAACCCTAATTAAAGCATACAACTCTTTATCATAAGTAGGGTAATTCAACTCAGCCCCACTAAGCTTTTCACTAAAGTAAGCAATGGGTTTCTTGTCTTGTAAGAGCACGCCTCCTATGCCATGGCCAGAAGCGTCCACCTTTATCTCAAAAGCTTTGGAGAAGTCATGGAGTTGGAGCACCGGGGCGTGGCATAACCTGTCCTTCAAAGTGTTGAAGGCGTTCTCTTGTTGCTCTCTCCATTTAAAGGTTGTATCCTTCTTTGTAAGCTCGTGGAGAGGGTCTGCAATTGTGCTAAAATTACGCACAAATCTTCTGTAGAAGCCAGCCAAGCCGAGAAATGATCTGACCATTGTTGGTGTGGTCGGCTGGGGCCATTCTTTGATTGCCTTGATCTTGTCTTCATCTACCTTCAATCCACCTTTAGACACAACAAAACCAAGAAAAATGGTAGACTCCGAGCAAAAAGAACACTTTTTCAAGTTAACATAAAGCTTTTCTAACCTTAAAGTGTCCAAAACAGCCCTAAGATGATCTACATGTTCATGCATGGTTTTGCTATAGACTAAGATATCATCAAAGTAGACTACAACAAATTTGCCTAAGTATCTTCTTAAAACATGGTTCATAAGCCTCATAAAAGTACTAGGTGCATTAGTTAATCCAAAAGGCATTACTAACCATTCATATAAGCCATACTTAGTTTTAAAAGCAGTTTTTCATTCATCCCCTTCCCTCATCCTAATTTGATGGTACCCACTTCTTAAATCAATTTTAGAAAAGAAATTAGCACCATGCAATTCATCAAGCATATCATCTAATCTAGGAATGGGATGACGGTACTTAACTGTTATTTGGTTGATTGCTCTACAATCAACACACATTCTCCATGTGCCATCCTTCTTTGGCACCAAAATCACCGGAATCGCGCATGGGCTGAGAGATTCACGCACATAGCCTTTGTCCATGAGATCTTGCACTTGTCTTTGAAGCTCAGCGGTCTCCTCTGGACTTGCTCTATAGGCTGCACGGTTTGGCAAAGAAGCGCCGGGCACCAAATCGATTTGATGTTCAATGCCTCTAATTGGTGGAAGGCCTTGTGGCAACTCTTCAGGCATCACATCTTCAAACTCCTGTAAAAAATCCTGTAAACACTTTGGAAGATGTGAAATATCTTGACTAATAATAAGTATCTCTTTCCTCATAAGAAGTAAACAATAAGAGTTAGGGAAAGAAATACTAGACTGAGTCACAAGAGAGCGCTTTTCTACACTGCCTTTTAAGCCAATTTTTGGCTCTTTCTGTAGGCGTTCTTTTTCCAGATTTGTAGCTCTCTGAGTCTATGAAGTGCTCCCAAAATTTGAGCCAAAACGCTCGAGTGGATTGGGAGATAGCCCCGTTTTCGTCCTAGATGCACTGCTGGAAGTGTTGCTCGACACTTTGGACGTTTTAGGGAAATTCTCGGCGTTTTTTGTCCCAAACAGTAGCTCCACCTGTGTTTGATGTTGTCCCAAAATTTGGGCCAGAACGCTCGGGTGGAGACTGGGAAACGCCGCTTTGCTTTGTCGATGCATCGGGCGCCGAACGCCGGGCCGCAGCTTTGGCCGTTGAATCAGCCTCTTCCTTCTCTTCCTTGGCACGCCTAAGTGCCCTAACTTGATCTCGACGTACCTGATCCTGTAAAACTTGTTGGGGAGACAAGGGTAGAAGAGAAATTCTCCTCCCATCATAGTTAAAGGAATAGGTGTTTAACATGCCATCATAAATCACTCTCCTATCAAATAACCATGGTCTTCCTAACAAGATATGAGTGCATTCCATGTTTACTACATCACACATAATGTCATCAACATAAGTACCAATAGCAACACAGACTAAACACTGATGAGTGACAAGATTAGGACCTTCTGAATCATTAATTCCATTGAGACCATAACTAGTAGCCCTAGGTTGGGTTATTAATTGCAAGTGATCAACTACCTTAGCATTAATAATGTTACAGCAACTACCCCTATCAATTATCATGCATAACACTTGATTCTTTACTGTACACCTAGTATGAAAAATGTTTTCCCTTTGATCTAGCCTAGGTGTTTCTTGTAAAGTAAGAGTACGCATTGTTACCAAAGTTAGAGGTTGTTCGGTGCAATCTGGTTCAATGGCCTCCACGTCCTCCTCTTCTTGTCCATTGATGTCCTCCTCCACTTGATTTGGAGGTATATCTTCATCACTCACATATCCTCCATTGGTGGTGAGTAGCACTTGTTTCTAATTTGGACAATCCTTGTCATAATGACCTCTTCCTTGACATTTATAGCACACTAAATCACGTGCCCTTGGCTGGTTTGGAGGTCCATTGTTTGGACGCCTTTGGCCTTGAAAACCTGTTGTTTTAGGTGAGCTAGAAGCTCCCTTTTACTGCAAAGAAGGGTTAGAAGAATAAGAATTGGAATTAGCACTAGAAATAGGAACATACCTTTTTGGAGCATTCCAAGCTTCCTTCTTCTTCCTTTGTTGCTGCTCATAAAGTAATTGGGCTGAATGTACTAAGGCATTGAGATCCTTGATTTGTTGAATCTCCAATGTGTCTTTAATGCTTTGATTCAATCCAGCCATGAATTGGGTCCTTAGAGACCGTTGGGAATGATGAATTCCCGCTTTAAAACTCAGATCCTCTAGCTCATTGAAGTACTCGGTTGGAGACTTGGTGCCTTGTTTGCAAGTTACAACTTTCAATCTCATGTGCTCGGTATGCTCTTTAGGCACATATTTCTTTCTCATTACAAACTTCAGCTTGCCCCAAGTTTCAATTGGTGCTAATGCCTTTCTAATTCGATCCTCCTTCATTCGAAACCACCAATTTCTAGCGGTCCCAATAAAGTGGATAACAACAACAACAACTTTTTCCCATTCTTCATAACCCATGTGATCTAGAATGAAATTTGTAGCTTGTTCCCACTCTAGATACTTCTCCGGATTAAGCTCTCCATTGAATGGCACTATCTTGATCTTTATATCACGTTTCCCAATCTGATTTACCGCTTGGTTAACGGTGTTGTTGTTGTTCGGCCTTTGTACTCCATAAGCTGGTGGGATATCCTCTACAACCTCAGCTTGGTTATAGAAATCATCTAGGGGAGGATACCATGGGAGCCTTTCTTCCCCGGGGTAGCCATACGTCACATCATCAAAAGAATTGTTGTATTGTTGATATTGTTGATATTGTTGATATTGTTGATATTGTTGATGAGTGGCTTCAAGATACCGGTTTTGTGGCTGATTATAGAATTGTTGATGAGTAACCGGTGGAGTCCTCGACCCGATGCCTCTTCCTCTACCTCGGCCTGCTGTGGGGGAGTAGTGAGCCGGGGGATCATTATCTTTGTTGTAGCTAGCAAGCACATCATGCTCTTATCAACTAGTTGTTGCTTGCCTTTGTCGCTACCCGAGGCCTGATTTGGGTCACTTGTAAGATCGACTGCTGTTGAAGGGTTTCTTGAACAAATAAATTTATATCAAGACCCCGCTGAGTATAGCAGAGTCAGGTTCGTCCACGGGAATGAGATTAGGGCTAAATATTAGTTGATAAACTACGAAAAGCAAGAGAACAAACAAAGGGCTAAGGGTCGAACAGGACCTTATGGGGTCGAGATCGAGTCAACTTAATCGGTTTTAATCAAATATAAAAAGGCAATCCTAGGGCTAGGGCTACCACAACAACAACCATACATGCTTTCAACAAGAATTCACAATCATCATGCAATTATGATCATAGAAAAGTCAACTGTCGCAAACAATTCAAGTTATTCAATCAACTATCGCAAATTAAACAACTTTCTATCTATCCTTCAACCTAGGGATATCAAGTTTCACAAATAATCCTATTTAGATCTAATCAAGCAACCAACTTTACACTTTCGCTTTTAGGTTAATTGCAAGATATTGCCTCAACTTTCGCAAAGGTATTAAGAACAAGATAGATAGATATGATCTTTCAAGCATTCAAGTCATGAATTCAAGTTTAGACATGCATGATTGTGTTGGGTTTTCACCCAACCCTAGAATCTAAGAAGACTACTCACACATGAAAAAGAAAGAAGAAGATATGATCATAAAAATAAAGAGGTCTTACAAAATTTCTCCAACTTGTCTTCCAAGTCTTCCTCTTAATCTCCAAATAACCTCCAAACAAAGCTAGCCAAAGATAGAGTTTAAGCAGAAGGTCTAACCCCCTTTTATAGAGAAAAAGGAGCCCTAATTACACTAGGAAACAAGATAAAACTACTTCCTAAAATAAAAGATAGAATATATCCATAAAGATCTCGGAATAAGGGAGAGTCGGCGCCCCGATCGACCCACATAGGGTCGTTCTCGACCCCCTTGGGGTCGGTCCTGAGGCTTACAATTATGGGTGGGTCTAGCACGACCCTAATAGGGTCGTTCACGACCCCCCTGGGGGTCGGTCCTGAGAGCTTGTTCAAACAACCTTGAGTAAAATTTGCGTAGAAGATTCGTTACAACTGCGTTTGACTCGATTCTTTTTCCTATGTTCTTGTAACAAATTTCTCTATCTCTTTCCAAGCTCAAACTTGATCTTCAATGACTTTACTTGAGCGCTTCATCTCCATCTTCTCTTGTAATGCTCCAAACTCTTCTTCTAAGCTCCAAAACTCCTACAAAATGACACAAAAGGTGCGTAGCTTCCGAATCTCAAGGAAATACGAAAACTAAAGCAAAAAGACTCAAAAGCATAAAACTCAAGCACGAAAACCAACTAAATCTGTCTATCTAGACACTAAAAACCTACCTAAAAAGCGGACATCAACTGCAGGGGTGCTCTTACGACTTGCTTACGATGATTCAATCAACGTTGCAAGTTGGTCCTCTAAACACTTCATTTGTGGAGCCAATGCATCCGTGGCCAGCTCTACAGCTCGAGCCTGGCCATCTCGTACACCATCACTAATGGACAACCTAATGAAGTCGATTGCCTCCTTAGTGAGGTTCAATTCAGTTGGGTTAGGCTCTAATGGAATCACCATTGTTCTTGAAACAAGCAAGAAAGTAGAGAGAGTAGTGTGTTCTAAAGCAAATCACAACAAGCAATACCACACCTTGATCAAGCCAAAACTTGCCTCAAAGCAATCCAATCAACTTAATTCAGTTTTTGGGTTGGATTGAGGGAGTAAATGGGTAGATATAGTATAGGTATGGTATACTAATGATTAATTAAGGAAATATACAGCTTAAGCAAATGGCAAGTATGCAACAAGATAAGCAATGCAAATAATCCCTCTATGAGCTCTAAAACACATGCAATCTCTCAATTGACTCTATGCAAGTTAATAAAGCCAAATTTCAGCATGCAAGGACATAAAATATGGTGGGCTAAGTGACTTTTATTTCGTCACTCTTTTCTTCAAAGTGATTTCTACTTAGCTATTTCTTTTAAGCAAGCAGTCACTAGGGTTGAAAGTGGCTTACAACTAGCTGGGGTAGATCACTTTTCTTTCTTTTTTTTTTTTTTGAATTTTATGCACAAACTACTCTTGTGCTAGAATTGATAAACAAGCAAAGCAATGCAATAACTGAATGCAAGGGCAAAACGAAACTAATCTGATTTTTTTTTAACTAAGTGACTTTTTCTACCAATGAAACCAACTAGGAGCCAAATTAACAAAAGAAGAAGGGGTAGGTCGAAATTGAAGGGATGCAATAGCAAAAATCAACAAATACTAACAAGCAATATGAATCTCTATTGATCATGCAACATGAAATAAAAACTCATAAAAATTGTAGGAAGACAATTGCTAATCTTAATTGCAACACAACTCAACCAATTCAACCAATAAACATACACAAATCCCATAAAAATCTCCTAATTGGGTAATTGCTTGAGGGGCAAGTAACAACTAAGGGATTTAGGGTTTGGGAGATCACGACTGAATTCTAGGGTTAGGGTTAGGGTTTGGTTCTCGGCTGCCTAGGGTTCGAAGGGTTTAGGGTTCGACTTCTAGGGTTTGATGGAGGTGGGTGAGGGTTTCGGTTTTAGGGTTTACCGAAATTAGGGTTAGGGTTTACGAGAATTAGGGTTAGGGTTTCTCGCAATTTAGGGTTAGGGTTCGAGAGTGGTGGGGTGCGATCTAGGGTTTAGGGTTGTCCGAATTGGCTAGGGTTTGTGGGGATGGGTTCGGACAGGGCTAGGGGGGGTGCGGTGCCCTAGAGCGACACTAGTTTGGGGTGGTGGTGGTGGTTCGTGGTGGTAGGTGGCGGAAATATGGTGGTGGTGGCAAAAAATTCAATCTTTGGTCTCAAAAATTCAAACTTTAGGTAAAGGTGGGATTTTTGGGATCAAAAACTGAATCAAATCAATTAGAAAGAAAATTAAGGAAAGAAAATTTTTGCTTGGCTAGACGCTGGATTATGATACCACTTGATACGTGATTGCCCCTGAATCCTCCGTTGAAACCTCGTATATGACCCACACAAGTCCCGATCTTGCCAGTAAACTCGATTCACTCCTGAAATTGATAACAAATTAATTGTCTTGTAGAACAAGTAACAAAAGTTCGAACTTGATGAATTACGAAACTGGTTTGAATCACTTGAATTGAATCAAAAGGAATAGTTCAATTGGATTGGCTCTAATGCTAAATCCAATTGATGAACTAGAATGATCTTTAACAATCACTTCTAGAACTAATCAATTGATCAATTTGAAGGAACAAACTGAATTGGAACACAAGAACAAGAGAGAGAATTTGGTTGCTATGATGATGACGATCTCGAGATTGCAAGTATAACACACACGTCACTTTTTGAGCCCAAGGACTAGAAAAACCTTTCTTAGGGTTTATCTAATCTCAAGCTGATTTTTATTGAATCAAAATACAAAGTATAAATAGAGAATACAAAAGCTAATCCTTGGGGAGCAAGCAAGGGGGTGTGGCCGGCCCTAATTAGCTAGATGAGGCCTCCTTGTCTTGCTTTCCAAGGTATAATAAAATATCTAATTAAATCTATCTAGATTCCCTTAAATAAAATAAATCATGGCTGATTTATTTATTTAAGGAAACAACCTAACAAACTAAAAATATCTCTAACAAACTAAAAATATCTCTAACAACCAGGAGAGAGAAGATCAACCAACTAAATAAGCCTATTGGCTGATTTCTCTACATTATTAAAAATAGAAAACACGCCTATAATTAATATAATAAAGATATTTTCTTAATTTAGAATGATCAAGTCAAAGGGTTGACTTTGACCCATATACCAATTCATCTCACCCAGTCACTTACTAAATTCAGCCCTAAAGTGAGACAAATTAATACATGTTTCTAAATAAAGAAATGATGATTTTCGGGCCTCATATAATTAATCCATGGAATCCGGGCTCAATTGATGTCGAATGCACGAGACCCACTTCGCCTTGCTAGGCTCTTCAATAACCGTTGCCAATTGAACCAAGATCGTTGTTGTGCCTTGAGCAATCTTCTTAGCTCGACTTCTTGTAATTGGTCCGTCAGAAGGCACTCGAATCAACCCATCGACGTCGGTTGGAGACATGGCAAGCTTCACTTCAGCACCTTATCTCCAACTTGATAATCCATCTCTTTGCGATGTTGGTCAAAATAGCTCTTTTGTCTATCTTGTGCCGCCTTCATTTTGTTCTTTACAATATCAATCTTATCAATTGTGTCTTGTATAATCTCTAGCCCTTCTAAAATTTCTGCACCCTCTTTATCCCAATATAAAGGACTTCGACATTTCCTTCCATACAATGCCTCATATGGTGCCATCCCAATGCTGCTGTGAAATTGATTATTATAAGAAAATTTCATCAGTGGAATATACCTATCCTATGAACCATGAAACTCAATAACACAAGCACGAAGCATTTCTTCTAATGTATGTATAGTCCTTTCTGACTGCCCATCTGTTTGAGGATGATAAGCTGTACTGAAATGCAATTTGGTCCCCATAACTGTTTGAAAACTTTCCCAAAAATGAGAAGTAAATCTAGGATCTCTATCTGATACAATGGACACTGGTATTCCATGAAGTCGGACAATTTCCTTCATGTATATCTCTGCCAATTGATCCAATGAACAACCCCAACGTATGCAAGAAATGTGCTGACTTAGTCAATCTATCAATAATCACCCAGATAGCATCACTTCCTTTTTGTGTTCGTGGTAATCCAACAACAAAATCCATCGTAATCCGCTCCCATTTCCAGACCGGAATAGATAAAGGTTTCAGCATACCTGTAGGTGCTTGGTCTTCTGCTTTGACCTGTTGACAAGTACGACATTTGGAAACAAATTCAGCAACCTCCTTCTTCATCCTTGGCCACCAATAATGTTGTCTTAAGGTATGATACATTTTTGTCGTGCCAGGGTGCATAGCATATGATGCATTATGTGCCTCATCTAAAATTTCTCGTCTCAGTTCATCAACATTAGGTACACATAATCTGGTGCCAAACATCAATATGCCATCCTGAATAACAAATGGAATATCTTTACCTTGTTGCACCTGTTCAATAATTTCTGCCAATTTTTCATCTCTTACTTGTGCATCTTTAATTTTCTGTCACAACACTGGCTGAATTTCCAAAGTAGCAAACAGTACTCCATTTGTGTCAAAATGTAGTCTATCATTTAGACCTCGCAAAGCAATCAAATCTGACAATGAAGTCATGTGCATGTTGGCCATCAAACCATTGGACTTTCTACTCAAAGCATCTGCTATAACATTTGCCTTTACCGGATGATACTCGATTGTACAATCATAATCTTTCAGTAGTTCCATCCAGCGCCTTTGCCGCATGTTCATATCCTTTTGGCTCATCAAATACTTCAAACTCTTATGATATGTAAAGATTTGGAATGTTTCTCCATATAGATAATGACGCCAAATCTTTAGGGCAAAAACTACTGCTGCCAGCTCTAAATCATGTACAGGATAAGAAACTTCATGTGGTTGTAATTGTCTTGATGCATAAGCAATTACTTTTCCATTCATCATTAAAACACAACCAAGACCCTGATATGAAGCATCAGTGTAAACAACAAACCCTCATGTACCAGTAGGAATTGTTAGTATTGGCGTTGTAGTCAAACGATGCTTTAACTCCTCAAAGCTCTGTTGGCATGCATCATTCCAATGGAATGGAGCATTCTTCCGCAATAATTTAGTGAGTGGTGCAGCTACAATAGAGAATCCTTCAATGAATAGTCTGTAGTATCCAGCCATCCCAAGAAAACTACGAACTTCTGTAACTGTAGTTGATGCTTTCCAATTCACCACTGCTTCAACTTTCTTAGGATCAACCTCTATACCCCTTCCAAATATTACGTGTCCTAAAAATACCACATGATCCAACCAGAATTCACACTTACTCAATTTAGCATATAACTGTTTTTTCCTCAAAACTTGTAGCACGGTACACAGATGATCAGCATGCTCCTCTTTACTTCGTGAATATACCAATATATCATCAATAAAGACGATCACAAATCTGTCCAGAAAAGGTTGAAACACCTTGTTCATCAAAACCATGAATGCTGCTGGTGCATTAGTTAAACCAAATGGCATTACCAGAAACTCATAATGGCCATATCGAGTCCTAAGTGTTGTCTTGGTAATGTTATCTTTAGCTATCTTAAATTGATGGTATCCTGATCGAAGATCTATCTTTGAAAATACCTTTGCACCCTGGAGTTGATCAAACAAATCATCTATCCTTGGCAATGGATACTTGTTCTTCACTGTCACCTAATTCAACTTTCTGTAATCTATGCATAGCCGTAAGGTACCATATTTCTTTTTAACAAAAAGAACTAGTGCACCCCAAGGTGATACGCTAGCTCTAATGAGTCCTTTGTCCAACAACTCCTGTAATTGCTTCTTTAGTTCCTGTAACTCTAGTGGAGCCATGCGATATGGAGGAATAGAAATCGGTGTGGTGCCTGGCATTAACTCCATAGTAAACACTATCTCCCTATCATGTGGTAATCCTGGGAGATCCTTTGGAAACACATTTGAAAAATCTTTAACAACGGGAATATCTCCAACCTCATCACATTCAATTGTTCGGTCTATTACATGGGCCAGATATGCCTCACATCCCTCTCTGATCATGCGAAAAGTTGTTGTTGCAGATATTAGGCAAGTGGGAACCATTTGTCTATCACCATAGAAAATCACTCTAGATTTCCCAAGCGATTCTATCACTACTTCTTTGGTATAACAATCTACTTTAGCATGATGTCATGACAACCAGTTCATGCCCAAAATAGCATCAAACTCATACAAGAATAGCAAGATCAGATCAGCTGGTAACTCTACTGTATCTACTCGTATTATACTATCTCGATACACTGTGTGTACCTTTACTATTTCCCCCAAGGGAGTCTGTACTTCTAAACTGTAATCTAAGGGTTCAGGTTTCTTATGCACTTGAGATGCTATGGTAGATTATATGAATGAATGAGTAGATCCTGAATCTATTAATGCATGCATTTGAAGATCATGTAAATAAAATTTACCAGTAATAACCTCGGGTGCTTTGGATGTTTCCTGTTGAGACATAGAAAAAACTCGAGCCTGACCCTGTGGTCGAGATTCCTGTGTTTGTGTTCTGACCTCTTCCACGACCTCTACCAAAAATCCATACCGGTGCTTCTAATTGCACATTTTGTACAGTGGTTTCAGATGTTGCTCTTCCAATTTTCGATCTATCTGAACTAACTGGACATTCTTTGTAAAAGTGTCCTTGCTGTCCACAGTTAAAACATCCTCCGGTTAGTAATCGACACTCTCCAATGTGAGATCGACCATAATAAGTACACATAGGTCGTGTTTGTACTGTCATCCCTGGTCCTCCATCACCACCACGTCCAAAAGTCGAGTTGTGTCCACCTCTTTGACTATTTAAGCCACCTCTGCCAAATGTTGGTGTTGGAGAGGAAAAACTCTGACGCTTAGATGGCCTTCCACTTGACTCACCCATATGAACTGATGATTCTCTCTTTTTCTTTTGAAAGAATGTTTGTCATTCCTTTAACATTGTCTTCGCTCTAATTGCAACAATACGTAAATTTGTAAAAGTAAGAAGATCCCACAGGGTAATCTTACTGCGGATATTATAGGACAATCCATCCTCAAAACTGATGTTCGTGTTTTTAGTATAGTTTTTAGTAGGTTTTCTTTGTTTATTAGGTTTAGTTTTGATAAGTTTAGGATTAGTTTTGTGTATTTTTGGATAGTTTTGCATATTCTTATGGAAAGTATGGAAGCTACTCTATTTTGTATATTTTGTAGGTTTTAGCAAGGAAAGGTGCTATATGGAGCTGAACTTGGAGCGCTACAGTGAAAGACGGAGGACTACAAGATTGAAGAAGTCAGAGTTCAAGTTTTACGAGATGAAGTGTGGAAGAAACCAAGCCCAAGCTCGTTAACGAGGCCACGTGATAGAGTTTTTCGAGGGTTGACTTCGTGACTCACCGATCCTGTGCGGAAAGTTATTTCCGTGTCGGTAGAGTATCTTTTTATGATTTTTTAGGGTTATTATATTATGTATTTTAGGTCTTGTTATCTTTTTCGATTTTATTTCTATCTTTTAGGGTTTTATTTCTCTCTTTTTAGGAAAGTTCATATCTTTTAGCCTTTTTAGTTTCTAGCCTTTTTAGTATAAATACCCTTCTATCTAGCATAGAAAGGGGAGGTCATATTTTTAGGGATTGATTTGGAGAGGAGGAAGAGCCGAGAGAGGAGAGAGAGGATCGGAGTCGAGATCGAGGTCGGTGAACGAAAGTTACCGGGTTCGTTAATCGTGATTTGGTTCGGTACTTTGTATTTTTCGGTTTTTTCTGAATTTCTGTAAGATGATTTTTCTATTTAATTTGAGTAGTAATTTGTTTTCAATGAATTCTTTTATTGAATTTATTTGTTTCGTAGTTATGATTAGTGAGTAGTTTTTCTTTTCTAGGATCGGGGTTAAGCCCGACATAGTTAAGCATGTTTGATGAGTAAGATTGAGTGTTGAATGCCTTCTATCTATTATTGAATTGTTTGTTAAGCTTATACCGAGATGAGAGTTGAGGTAATTTGAGTTTTTTTTAACTTGATTGAAAGAGAAAGTTAGTAACTTGAAGGTTGATATTGTTTGAATACGAAAGTTTCAAGCTTTAGATCCAAAACAAGCAATTAAGTGAATTGGGTTACGAAAGTAGGTTAATTTACTATGTAGTCAACGAAAGTTGATGACTCTATCTATTTAAAGGCACGACCTATCTTCTTACGTGTTTATATGCATGGCCATGTTGTGGTGTCCCTAGTCCTAGATCTTTGTTTTTATTTGAATTATCTTAAGTGATATTCGTTGCTGAGTTACTTGGCTCGGTACCGAATTTATTTAGGTCTTTAGATTGAGTCTTTTGTTTACGGTGGTTCGTTAACAACCTTGACAACGTCGTTAACGAGGCTGCTGGTGTGTGTTTTGTTTGATTTTGTTTGTTCTTTTTAGTAGTTGATAAACGAACAACCTTGCTTCCTGTGGAACGATCCTGACTCCCTTATACTCAGCGGGGTCTTGACTACAAATTTATTTGTTGTTAATAAACCCTTTCAACAAATTGGCGCCGTTGCCGGGGAAGCAACGAGTTTGTTTGTTTATCTGTGGGTTCGGGAATAGGCCAACCCCGTTTTTGTTTTTAATTTTTGTTTTTTTGTCTGTTTTCTCAGCGTATGCCGGTAGGACGACGAAGGCTTGAGTTTGACAACGCTGGTTATTACTCAGAACCTGAACATTCCCTGCACCGTAGAGGCCGTGAGAACCGAGCCATGGCCACACCAGAAGAGATGGCTCGTCAAATGGAAGACCTCCCAAATCAGATGGAGGCGTTGAAAACTGAGAAGGAAGGCGTTGTTGCCGAGGCTGAGCGTCAACGAGCTGCTAATGCTCCACTACAGGAGGAGCTTAATGCCTATATGAGGAATGCCAAACAGTACATGCATCAAAACTGAGGGTGCCCAAGTCTCCCATTGTGCATCCCGAGATAGAGAAACCCTTTGAGATCAAGTCTCAATTCATATCCTTGATTAAACGGGCTCAGTTTGAAGGGAAACCTACTGAGTGCCCTATGGAGCATATTAGAAACTTTCTTGATTTATGTGACACCATAGCTGCTGAAGGTGTCTCACTTAAATATGTTCTGTTAAAAGCTTTCAGGTGGTCTCTTGTTGGAAAGGCCCTGAGCTGGTTGGAGAGCCTACCTTCTAAGTCTATCAGGACTTGGAAAGCTTTGTACGATCAACTTCTTACAAAGTTCTTCCCTCCTGCTAAGACGACGGAGTTGAGGAAATGCATCACCTCCTATCACCAGCTGCCTAATGAAACATTCGTTGAAACATGGGAAAGATTCAAAGAGATGCTTAGACAATGCCCCACTCATGGGCAGCCTTTATATGTTCTGCAAGAATTTTTTTTCCGGGGTATCAACGCAGAGACCAAGAACCGCATCAACACGCATAATGCGTGCGGTTTTATAGAGATGAACCCGAAAGAGGCATGGGAACTGTTGGATAATCTGTCCAATTATGATGCCATGTATGGAACCCAGCAGACTGCACTGCCCCAGAAACGTCTCTACATACCTAACCGAGACGAAGTTGACCCGGATGTTAAAAATCAATTCTTGCAAAATGAGGTCAATCGTCTCAAGAAGCATTTAAGTTTTCCGAAATCCTCTTAATCATGTCAAGAATGTGGTTCTTCTTCACATAGTACTTCTGCTTGCACTAACATAGAGTAGGTTAGAGCCGCTAAGACAATTGCTGAAATGAATTATATGAGAGGACCATACAGGAACCAGCCTAGCTATCATGACAGGTCAAACAACTATCAGGCTTGGGGCAATCAGAATACAAATCAAAACTATGCACTGCCTCCACCAGATAGACGACCTACACCCTATCGACCTCCAGGCCATCAGGAGCCACCATCATGGGTTCAAGGATTACAGGAAGGCATTAACGGAGTGACCAACAAGGTTAACGAAGTTCAAGCCAACCTGAACCAACAAAATAAAAGATGGGGAGATTCGATATATGGAAGAAGAGTGTTGATTCCCAACTAGGGAACCTTGCTGCCCAAACTCCGAGACCGCAAGGGCAACTCCCGGGCCGCCCCGAGGAGAACCCTAGGGGACAAATAGCAGCGGTGCACCTTAGGAGCGGGAAGACATTGCCGGAGCGAGTCCAAGCTGAGGATAAGGAGGAAGAGGACGTCACCAAACGGCTCGTTAACGAGACAGAGAGGGCAAATAACGAGCCTGCATACCAGGGTGACGAGGCTCCGAGGGTTCCTAACGACCCTACCACAGGTAAGTTTTCTAATCCGAGCCTTCCTCTCAACCCCAGGGTAGTTAACGACCCCATCAGGGTCGGTAACGACCCGCCGAGGACACCAAACGACCCTAGTGTCGACCCGGTACTCTCACCTCTCGAGCCTAACTTGGTTCCGAGAATGGTGAAATCTCTTCCATTTCCAACTAAGAAATCTATGGACTCTACTGAGAGTAAGTTCAAGCGTTTCGTAAAGATTCTTCAGGGCATTAATATTTCCATCCCATTCGCTGAGGCCCTAAGCGAAATGCCGGCTTACACAAACTTTTTGAAAGACATTCTTAGCAGGAAAAGATCCATTACAGAGTTGCAGGATGAAGTCAGATCAATAGCTCTACCGGGAAAGCTAGGAGACCCAGGGAGATTTGCAATAACGATCGGCATAGGCAACCACAAGTTCAAGGCTTTATGTGATCTTTCCTCTCTCAATCTGGTCTAAAGCTCATATGGGACCACTAGAGCCCATCAACATGCGGCTTTACATGGCAGTCGGATCCTGCATCAAACCAACAGGGGTAATAGAAGACTTTCCAGTTCAAGTGGGCAAATTCTTTGTTGCAAACGACTTCATCGTTATGACAATGCCCGAAGATCCGGTGGTACCTATTATTTTGGGAAGACCGTTCCTCGCCACAGATGGAGCCAAAATCGATGTTAGGAGGGGACTCCTAACTTTTGAAATTGGGGATGAGGTGACGGAATTCCGATTTAAACAGTCAATTAAGGAGACAGATAGAGCCGAAGTCAAGATGCTCTACACCCACAAAGAGATCATTGAATGTGGAGACCCTGTTGGAAGATCAACATCAGGTGACGAAATTTTGGGTCAAAGATGGGCAGAAATAACCACTGCAGTTTCAGTAAAGAGCCCCCCAACCACGTTACCGATTCTCCTGGCAGAAGAAGCAGGCTCGTTAACGACCCCACCAGCATCGTTAACGACCCTGACAGAAGACAACGAAATTTCAGCCTTTGAATATCTTGAGGAGGTGTTGAAGACGGAGCCAGAAGAACCAATTCTAATCCCTGCTAAACCGTCCCCAACACTTAAACCCCTTCCAGACTCCCTCAGGTATGAATTCCTTGGTCCTAATTCTACTTTTCCTGTCATCATTAATGCTAAATTAAAAGATGAGGAAGTAGGAAAACTCCTGAATGTGCTTAGGATGCATAGGAAAGCCATAGACTACTCCCTAGATGATATAACTGGCATATCCCCTTCCCTTTGCATGCATAGGATATACATGGAGGATAATCATAAACCCACCATAGAGCATCAACGTAGGTTAAATCCTAACATGAAGGATGTAGTTAAAAAGGAAATTATTAAATTACTTGATGTTGGGATCATATTTCTTATATCGGATAGCCAATGGGTGAGTCCGGTCCATGTAGTCCCAAAGAAAGGGGGGATGACTGTGTTAGAAAACGAAAAGGGAGAGCTTATTCCGACTAGAACCACCACTAGTTGGAGGATGTGCATTGATTATAGGAAGCTTAGTAGTGCTACTAGAAAAGATCATTTCCCGCTTCCTTTCATTGATCAGGTGTTAGAACGCTTAGCCCAGCATGATTATTTCTGTTATTTAGATGGCTATAGCGGTTTTTGGCAGATTCCCATTCACCTTGATGATCAGGAGAAGACAACCTTTACATGTCCTTATGGAACCTTTGCTTATAAAAGAATGTCATTTGGGCTTTGCAATGCCCCTGCTACCTTTCAAAGGTGTATGATGGCCATTTTTCGGATATGATAGAGGATATTGTAGAGGTTTTCATGGATGACTTTTCTGTTTATGGTTCTTCATTTGATTCTTGTCTTGCTAACCTTGCACGAGGGGATAGTACTAGGACACATTGTCTCTAAAAGAGGGATAGAAGTCGATAGAGCAAAAATTGAGCTTATTGAAAAACTACCTCCTCCTTCTTCTGTAAGAGACATTAGGATTTTTCTAGGGCATGTTGGCTTTTACAGACGATTTATTCAGGATTTTTCTAAGATAGCTAAACCTTTGACTAACCTGCTAATGAAAGATGTAGTGTTTGAGCTGTCTCCAGAATGTCTTGAAGCATTCTACAGGTTAAGAGATGCCCTCGTATCCGCCCCCATAATGCAATCCCCGGATTCGACATTACCCTTTGAGATTATGTGCGATGCCAGTGACTATGCAGTTGACGCAGTCTTAGGGCAACGGAAGGACAGAAAACTCCATGCCATCTATTACGCCAGTAAGACGCTAGATGAGGCACAGAGTAAGTATACCACAACGGAGAAGGAGTTCCTTGCCATGGTATTTGCCTTTGAAAAATTCCGGTCCTACCTTGTTGGATCCAAAGTGATTGTTTATACTGACCATGAGGTTGTTAGATACCTAATGGCTAAAAAGGATGCCAAACTTAGATTGCTTCGTTGGATGCTCTTACTGCAGGAATTTGACCATGAAATAAGAGACAAAAAGGGAGCAGAGAACCTAGTGGAGGATCACTTATCCAGATTGCCAGTAGAGCATATCACCGAGTCCAACAATGAGGTGCCAATAAACGATTCCAGACCAAACGAACAACTCTTGCTGAACGAGGTCGAACTCAACAAGACCCTCGTTTCTGACCCCTTCAAGGTCGTTAACAAGGCACCGAGGCTGGAAGGCACAAATCACAAGGATAAACCTCCAGGGTGTGTCGGAATATTAGTCAATCAGGTCGTTACTAAGCCACGGGAGGTCGTTACCGAGGATAAAATAAGGACTCCAGGCTCGTTAACGACCCATCCAGGTAAGATTTCTGAAACCAAACTGGCTCAAATCAATTCCATTTCTTCTCCTCCTTTTATTTCTTCTTCCTCAATATCAATTCATGTTGTTAGAGGGTCAAAATCCCCTTGGTTTGCGGATTTCACTAACTATCTTGTAGGAGGCGTGATTCCCGAGGGTCTAACCCCACAAAAAAAGAAGAAATTTCTCCATGATGTAAAACAATACTATTAGGATGATCCTTACTTGTTCAAGTACATCCTAGTTGACGTATGGGGCATTGACTTCATGGGACCGTTTCCTACATCAGGCCCCTACAAGTACATCCTAGTTGCGGTTGATTATGTCTCTAAGTGGGTAGAAGCTATTGCTACAAGGACTAACGACGCCAAGATTGTGGCTAAATTCATCACGACCAACATTTTCCCCAGGTTCGGCGTTCCAAGGGTCCTTATCAGTGATGGTGGTTCTCATTTCATTGAGCGGAGTTTTGAAGCACTTTTGGCTAAGTATGGGGTATCCCATCGGGTGGCAACACCCTATCATCCACAAACCAGTGGCCAAGTTGAAGTTTCAAACAGGCAAATAAAGAGCATATTGGAGAAGACAATGTCCCGTTCTAGGAAGGATTGGTCCTCCAAATTGGATGACGCTCTATGAGCATATAGGAATACAAGATTGAAGAAGTCAGAGTTCAAGTTTTACGAGATGAAGTGTGGAAGAAACCAAGCCCAGGCTCGTTAACGAGGCTGTGAGGGCTCGTTAACGAGGCCACGTGATAGCGTTTTTCGAGGGTTGACTTCGTGACTCACCGATCATGTGCGGGAAATTATTTCCGTGTCGGTAGAGTATCTTTTTATGATTTTTTAGGGTTATTATATTATGTATTTTAGGTCTTGTTATCTTCTTAGATTTTATTTCTATCTTTTAGGGTTTTATTTCTATCTTTTTAGGAAAGTTTATATCTTTTAGCCTTTTAAGTTTCTAGCATTTTTAGTATAAATACCCTTCTATCCAGCATAGAAAGGGGAGGTCAGATTTTTAGGGATTGATTTGGAGAGGAGGAAGAGCCGAGAGAGGAGAGAGAGGATCGGAGTCGAGATCGAGGTCGGTGAACGAAAGTTACCGGGTTCGTTAATCGTGATTTTGGTTCGGTACTTTGTATTTTTCGGTTTCTTCTGAATTTCTGTAAGACGATTTCTCTATTTAATTTGAGTATTAATTTGTTTTCAATGAATTCTTTTATTGAATTTATTTGTTTCGTAGTTATGATTAGTGAGTAGTTTTTCTTTTCTAGGATCGGGGTTAAGCCCGGCATAGTTAAGCATGTTTGATGAGTAAGATTGAGTGTTGAATGCCTTCTATCTATTATTGAATTGTTTGTTAAGCTTATACCGAGATGAGAGTTGAGGTAATTTGAGTTTTTTTAACTTGATTGAAAGAGAAAGTTAGTAACTTGAAGGTTGATACTGTTTGAATACGAAAGTTTCAAGCTTTAGATCCAAAACAAGCAATTAAGTGAAGTGGGTTACGAAAGTAGGTTAATTTACTTGATAGTTAACGAAAGTTGATGACTCTATCTATTTAAAGGCATGATCTATCTTCTTACGAGTTTATATGCATGACTATGTTGTGGTGTCCCTAGTCCTAGATCTTTGTTTTTATTTGAATTATCTTAAGTGATATTCGTTGTTGAGTTACTTGGCTCGGTACCGAATTTATTTAGGTCGTTAGATTGAGTCTTTTGTTTACGGTGGTTCGTTAACGACCTTGACAACGTCGTTAACGAGGTTGCTGGTGTGTGTTTTGTTTGATTTTGTTTGTTCTTTTTAGTAGTTGATAAACGAACAACCTTGCTTCCTGTGGAACTATCCTGACTCCCCTATACTCAGCGGGGTCTTGACTACAAATTTATTTGTTGTTAATAAACCCTTTCAACAAAAACGTCTGCATCTCTCTCTCTCTGTAGCCACATTAGCAGGTGCATAATCTGATAGTTGGGTAAACTTAACTTCATACTCAACCATAGACATATCTCCTTGCTTAAGAGACAAAAACTCCTTTTGTTTTGCATCTCGATATACTTCTAGCATTTACTTATCTTTGAAAACAGTGAGATATCTTCCCATGTAAGTACTGGACATTGTACTGTAGTAGATGAAACAGTTTCCCACCAGTCAAAAGCATCCCCCTGTAGAAGTGATACTGAGAAATCAAACCTTTCCTCTTCTGTGCATCTCATCATACCGAATACTCTCTCTGTTCTCTTAAGCCATGTCTCAGCCTTTGCAGGATCTGTAGTCCCATAGAAATCAACTGTTCCCAACTTACGAAGCTCTTTAAAATTCATGCCTCTAGACCCCATAGTTGGCCCTTGTACTTCCTGTTCTATCGGTGCATGTGTATGAGATGTATGCTCATGTGGTACTGTATAAGATGCTCCTATTGACTGATGTTGTACGGCTGAACCTTCTCTCCTTTGTGCATCATGCTCATGCATTTCCATGTTCCTATTCAATTAAATGCAACTCTAATGTCAATTACATATGCTTATGAATGCAGAATGCCCCTAAAGAATCATATCCCTGCTCTGATATCAATAATTAACTGTCACACCCTTATACCCTATGACATATGCTTAGTAATAACTTATTTCACATATAAACATATAATTTACATATAGCAACTATCCATGGAAGCACAAAGCAGAAAGCAACAACCATAAAGGGTTGCACACACACACACACACATAGGTAGTTTCTTCTTATGCTAAAACATCGATTACTCTAACTTCTATTACAACCCATATGTCTAAGATGAAAAATGAGGAGGAGAAGGTTGCATAAGCTTCAGCCGGCCGACCTGTATGAATGTGACCTCTAACCGGACACACGTCAGTAAGAACTAGCTGAACCTAAAAAATTGTTTTGCGATTTAAGTGAGTCACATACTCAATGAATCTAAACCATCATCAACTATTTCACACAATGCCAAACAATTGGTCAATGTACATATTCATACATATTATATATGTCATATATGAATTTACTATGCAAATGCAAATGCTGATATTTCCGATTCTTTATTCTGTGAACTGTTCAAGTCTGAATCTGCCCCGGATTTACTGTATATGGACTGTTATGGTCCCGTTTAAAAAATAAATCCTAAGATCTCCTCATTATGACTCTTATGGTCGCTTTAAGAAAGAAATCCGAAGATCTCCTCATTGACCCGTAGGTCCTGTATGATCCGAAGATCCTGTATGCTTTAAGAAAGAAATCCGAAGATTTCCTCATTACAGTTCAGGGCAAGACAGTCACAAGTCCTTTAAATCTCATGCAATATGCTATGCAATCAAGTGTATCCTGTAATCATATATCATATGCTATCTATTAACATACTTTCTGTGCAAACAACTCTGGAAATTTCAGAGCTATCACATATTTCCAAATAAATCATATAGTACACATATCCATATGGCTCATATAACACATATATCCATGTACCTCATATACCACATATAGCGCATATATTCATATATTCATATTTCACATATAGCACATAGGGTTCAATCTCCGGTCTATACTCACATATATCCATATATCAAATATATTCATATTTCATATATAGCACATATGGTTGAATCTCTGGTCTATACTCACCTGTTTAAGGCAGATACTATATTTCTCCCCCTTGACTTTAACCACGGTCTACTACTTGGGCTCCTATATGTAACCCAATGCAAATTAGGCTATTTACTCTTACAAATCCTAACCCTAAATGCAATAAAATGGTAGAATGTATTATAACTTCTTGCATATATATCCATATTTTTTAAAACTTGACAACAATAAACTATATATATAGAAGAACATTTTTCTAGTTCAAACCTTTCTGAAAAACTCGATCAAAGGGCTTCCTAATATCATTACAAGAAAAACCCTAAAATCACTCTGAAATCTTTCACCGAATATAAATCCGATATCGAAAACACCCTCTGAGAACTATAAATCGAATGATTTTCGAATCAAAAGCAACTGTAGATCTAGATTTGGAAAAATTAGGAAAATCCAGATAAATCATTAACTAATTAAAAACTTACCAAACCACGCTTGTACTTCAGGATTAAAACCCAATAGAGGACATCTTGTACCAAAACGGGATCAAAACCACCAAAAATCAAATTTGTCTCTCTTTTTTTTGATCTCTGTGTATTTTTTTTCAAAAGGATCCTTAAAATTGAAGAACTAGATGATACATATATATATATATATATATATGACTAGAGAAGTCGGCTAAAACGTGTATAAGTCGACATGACTTTTGGAAAATCCCATTTTCTACCCTCAAAACTTGTTTACTACAAACTTTATCCTAAAGTAATTATTAATTAATTTTTAGTTAAAAACTTTTTAAAATATAATAAACTTAATTAGAAAACAAATATTACTTTTAAAAACAAACTATATATCATGCCAATATACTATGCATATGCTATTAATATTATATGAATGCAAAATGACGTATGCACTTTGGTCGGGGATGTTACAATAGATATAGCAATTGCTGTAATGCAAAAGAAAGCATGCATCTTTTCATCCCAAACACCTACACTTGCAAAACTCATATAATTGCAAAACATATATGATTGCCAAATCATACTAGAAACTATTCTTTAAAACCCAAGGAATTATGTGATCTTATTCCACCATGTGATCAGGATGGGGAGATGAAATAAACATAACCCTTTACTGCATTCTCATAGGAATAAGACATGTAATCTTGCCTTACCATGTGATCAAGATGGAAGACAAATCACATTCTTACTCACCACCATGAAAACCGTAGAAAATTTATTCATAAATCCTTTATAACAAACTATCATTACTTTTAGAAATTCATACTTAAATTCTATAAAGTCCAAAGAATTTTCTCAAAAGAGAAAATCATGAAACGATCTCAAATATCCTTAAATCATAATAGCTTTACAAGAACTCGACATAGATTACTAACATACTTGCTTTAACTTTGAATACCGCGGAAACAAAGATTAGCTACTTTATGAAGAAATGGGCGCGTCAAGCCAATGCATCAAATAAAATTGCTGACCTTAATTTCATGATGCTACTGACGCTTTGCCCTAGTTCTGTGCTGACATTTGCACATTAGCTAGCCTTACCAACTTGACCAAAGTTTCAAATCAAAACTGAGCCTCAAAGGACCTAAGATACTCCCATTTGCTTCTGAGCCCCACATGTCACTTCGAACGTGGCACTTCATTCCCTTCTCAAGGTAGAACTTGATGACATACCTTGACTTTTCTTAATTAGATATCTTACCAGATTTTTCTATAATTCATAGTATTGAGTGATCTCTGCCTGATTTACTCAGCCTTAACCCATAATAACTTCAAAAGTTCAATAACAGAAGTTGATTGCTTGTATCAATCTACTTGCAATCCTTAGGGAAATATGATTCCAACATTTTCATACTCATGACAACTTCTTCCAAGGTCGCTCTCAACTTGAGTACCATCTTGACATATTACTTTAAAGTTATGGAAACATGATCCATAGACAAAAATTTAATACTTGAGTTCATCCATTCACAAAACAACAGGCCTTCTGCAAGTTAATTGTCATTTAAATTCCGATATCCAAGAGTGGCTATCAAACTCTTTTGACGGTTTTAAGGACTTTCCATCCTTTTACAACTTAATCCTCTCAATATAAAAAGTGAACTTTCAAACTTTGCATCTAGTTCAAAACATCCAATCCTTATATCTCTCTACATATAAGGAAATTCCTTTAATTTCCAATCTCTTTTAGCAGAAGAATGTACATGACCAAAAAAGGTATTCTTAAACCTTTCTCAATTCAACATTGGTGAACAAACTAAACTTCTCCATCATTCCCTTGTCTTCTCACTTAACCATAAGGAGATTGCATATACCTTGTCATTAATTTAACTTCAAACCACATTGCAAAGGAAGAGCTTATGGTTAGGAAGCTTGCCGACAGCTTAACAATCTCACCAGTTCCACCTTAGGCTTTGGATTTGACTGATATAAAATCTTCAAAATCCTACACAACTGAAATTATTTTTCAGCGATAAGGGCTAAGCCTTATTAACCACATATTGAATGATTGATATTTTTCTCCCAACTGTTTAAAATATCAAAGACAAATATGCTAAGATCTTTCCTTGATTGATCTTCTCAAAACTGAACTTTATCATTTCCATCCTTGAAGATACATAAGTCAATACCATTGGCAATTTAGAACATCTTACAACTGATTCCATTATTGGTCGATTATAGACCTCAAGTCTTTTCTCATTATCCCGAGTTGGGTATCATAAACGGAATTCCCATAACGTTGTCACATAGGTTAATCATCGGGATATCAACAACTCATGTAATCAATTAACACTTGTGCTAAGTTGTTAATTGAACATAAACACATTATTGATTAACTTTTACCTGTTCAATCCATTTTGACCAATCAACCTTATTCACAACAACCTCGATGATTAACCACTTGTTCACAACTTAAACTGAACCAACATTCTTCCTTTCTTTCTTACTATAATTAGAAGAAATTCGTATTCCATTTAGGAATCTCAATCCTCTTAACTCAAAGGATAACAACATAGATGAACATCGGAGTTCGAATACTCTCAGATTCAAAATTGAACTGCATCTTCCAATAGTTTAACAATTCAGTTGATCCAACACTTGAGCACCTCAAAGCTCTTTAACTTCCCACTGGGCAAAGAAAAGTACAGAATATCCATGATTCTATACCATAGAGTCACAAACACAGTTGTTGAAGAAAGTTTCCAAAGGCAATCCTTTTCTTTTCAGGATTCTTTTACCTCACTTCATGATCCATACTGATCTTTTAGAATCACTCAAGAATCATATGGTTCTCCAATTCTTACCATTAAGGAATAGAGGTTCCAACTCCAAACTTCTATTGATAATCGAATTTCAACCAAATTCAGAAATTCCAAAGAAAATATTATCGGGAAAACTCTTACTCTTCCAAGAAACTCACCTTAAAAATTTCCTTTTTAAAGACAACACTTGGACTTTCATATTTCAAGAAAAGAATTAAAAATTTCTTTCACATAACTTTGAATCATGAACTTTCTAACAAAAATTCTTAACTTGAAATCTTCCATCATACGAGCTTAAAATAGGAAACCTTCAAACTAGAAAGTCTTTATGAAGTACAATACTTAACTTCAATGAAACTACCTTAATCACAACAATGTCTCAGCGTGAGACAACATACAAGGTCACCCAAAACGGACCTAAATCCAGTTCTACCGCAAAACTGAATAAACAACATGGTCATTATTTCTAACAAATATAACAATCTATCATATTTTAATAAGCACACAAGTTGTTCCCAACACAAATATTAAATGGGATTCAATTCCTCATTTAATAACCATAATGCAAGAGAGAACCGTCCACTTGCCTTAGAAGGCGTGCTCAACGTCCTTAGCAATTCCAATAGTAATCTTTATCATCCTTCTGACCAATATAACAAAAAGATTTCTCAGCAACAAGCTCACAAAAACACTTCTTAGTTGTATTCTCAACTCCTACAACTTCATAATCGATAAACGATTTAATTTCCGAATATCGATATATAATAAATCCTTAGTTATCACGCTTTAAATAGCCATCTTGGCGGAATTATAACTAATTATCCGCTTCACTTTTGAAACAATTTTATAAATAAAAATTGTTCATTAGCAACAATTCTTAAAGATTACCAAATCTCGGATCAAACAGATTAACAACGAATCCCGCGTAATTAACCGAAGTCCTTTACCTGCAAATCGGTATCCGAAACTTGTATTCGCTATAACTGAAGATCCGAACGTCCGTTTCTCGAACGGTTTGAACCTGTGGGACCGTATCAAGGTCAAGATTATAAAAACCATAAATTTAATTAGTAAAGCGGAACCGAAAGGCCCTTACGGTTGCTCCGCAACTAAACCGCTAATTAATTTCGATGGTATATACCTTCATTCGAGCCCATGGCTCGTTTGGCTCGATAGTGGCTCGATTCCTGATACCAAGGGTGGATGGGCATTGCCTGGCGGCAACCCTTGCTATGGGTGGTGGTCGGAGGGCCTAGTGGTCGCCGGCGGCGTCACTTTTGGCGAGGCAAGGAAGACCGGCGGTGTGAATTCGCTTCTTCCTCCCGAGTTTCGTCGTTCCGTCTGATTCTCACATGGGTCTGCTGCAGCCAGCACGCCCAGCAAGGGGGAAGAAGATGAGGTGGAGGATGGTGTAATAACTGCGGTTTTTGAGGATATTTTTGAATTTTTCTCGGATATCCTTTTAACCTTTTTGGTCTGTTTTAACGCTTAATCCAATACTTTTGTTGGAGATTAATCCTAGAAAAACTTTTGGTGATATCCTAAAATCACAAAGAAATGATTTTATGGATCGGTGTGAATTCTAGGATTTTTCAGTGGAAAAAGAATATTTATTGGATAAGCCGTCTTGTTAATTATGTACCGGAAATGATTTAAAATACGAAACGGAAGCCTTAAAAATTGAAGGTAGCAAGATAAAATCATGGAAAATTGGTTTTATTGGTCTACATAATTTACGGGACGTTTTATAGTTAGTAAGTTTTTCCATCCGAGGTACATAATTTTACCGCTTTAACGCGAGTCCCGTTCCGAGACGGGAAATTCTATTAGGCCGACTTCCATTTTCTTAGTAAGGGAGGAAAGCTGAATTCTTTATGTATTGGATGAGGATGAATTGGAACTTTTGACCAAAAGCAAACAGAGGAGTGCGAGAGTGTTTGGACGGAAGACAAACTCGGCGAGCCTTCTCCATCCCCCGCCGGCCACCTCCTTCTTCCTCTAGCTCTTCCTCCACCCCATCTCTTCTTCTTCCTTGCCATGTTGTTGCTGCTAGGAGGAGCCAGAACCAGCGAAGAATCAAGGCGAAACGACGACGTACTCGGGAGGAAAGAGCTTGTCACCGTCGGTCATCTTTTCGCCTCGCCAAGCGACGTCGCCGACGATCGGTAGCTTGTCCGACCACCACCCATCGCAGGGTCCGCCTTCGGGCAATGCCCAGCCACCCTTGGGCTTGGGGATCGAGCCAAACGAGCCATGGGCTCGAGTGAAGGTATATACGATCGAAATTAATTAGTGGGTTGATTGCGGAGCGACCGTAAGGGCCTTTCGGTTCCGCTTTGCTAATTAAATTTATGGTTTTTATAATCTTAACGTTGATACGGTCCCACAGATTCAAATCGCTCGGGAAACGGACGTCAGGATCTTTAGTTATAGCGAATACAAGTTTTGGTTACCGATTGGCAGGTAAAGGACTTCGGATAATTACTCAGGATTCGTTGTTAATCCGTTTGATCCGAGATTTGGTAACCTTTAAGAACTGTTGCTAATGAACAATTTTTATTTAGAAAATTGTTTCAAAAGTGAAGCGGATAATTAGTTATAATTCCGCCAAGATGGCTCCTTGAAGCATGATAACTAAGGATTTATTATATATCGATATTCGAAAATTAAATCGTTTATCGATTAGGAAGTTGTAGGAGTTGAGAATACAACTAAGAAGTGTTTTTGTGAGCTTGTTGCTGAGAAATCCTTTTGTTATATTTGTCAGAAGGATGATAAAGATTATTGTTGGAATTGCTAAGGACGTTGAGCACGCCTTCTAAGGCAAGTGGACGGTTCTCTCTTGCATTATGGTTATTAAATGAGGAATTGAATCCCATTTAATATTTGTGTTGGGAACAACTTGTGTGCTTAATAAAATATGATAGGTTGTTATATTTGTTAGAAATAATGACCATGTTGTTTATTCAGTTTCGCGTTAGAACTGGATTTAGGTCCGTTATGTGTGACCTTGTATGTTGTCTCATGCTGAGACATTATTGTAAAGTAAGTTAGTGTTTCAGGGGTAGGAGTTGACTCTCCGATGACCTCTTTATAACACAGTCTATGTTGGGAGGTTTAGCTCGTTACTATCATATCCCAACATTCGGGTCATGACTCATACCTCACTCAACGCTGGAGGAGGTGTTTATGCACTCTAGCTAAGTGCAAATTGGTACTAGGTGTTCGTCAATGATCATGGATTTCATCCCTCTCATCTTGACGTCTCCATGTACATGTGGATCTTCGGCGGTTTCAGTCGATTAAAAGTTACCATCATGTTTGTAAAAAGCTTAAGTAATATAAGATAAGTGTGTTAGATACATTAATGTACCCGGATGGTTATTCTATTCGATAATCATTGTTGTTTTCGATTATGAATGATTCTTAATCAAACTTTGATTAAGTCAATATGATTAGTCGATGGAGGCTTTTCAAAACGTTATGTGATTATTATGGGTTCCCAACAATTGTTTATGCTTCTTAAAAGAAACCACAAGTGGTGGTGTTCTCTCTTTGATTATGCGAGTCTCATTCTTATTCTCTATAAGACTGCTAACTGTTGGATCATAATCCGAGTCTAATCGGATTTGGATGCCAATATGTTTAGTTACAACCATAAGAACCAAGTTAGATTCTCCGCTTGCTAGTCTATCATTAGACTAACCCGTCCATCTTCTTTTCTTTTATATGGTCGGATGGTGTCCACCGTTGGTTTACGACACATCAGGTATTTCTTGGAAGTTGATTCAAGAGGCAGATTCAAAAGTTTGAAACTCCAAAAGTTGAAGAAAGGTTTCCAATGGCTATACTTGAGTGAAGATCATGATTGAACTACTTCAAAGCGAAGTTGAGTTTTAGAAATAAGAACTCAAGGAAGACTTGATGAAGATTTTGTTTAAATAGAAGATTGTTCTATTTATTTATTCTTTTTAGTTAAGGTTTGTATAAGACCTTTTACGTATTTTTCCTCTATAATATTAACTTAAGTTGGTTAGGTTTTAAATGGTTTCGTTTACGTTGTTTTTAGTTTGTTCAGTCAGTTTAAAGCCTTGGGTAGCTTCGGTTTAGTCTTAATCGGGGTTACTGGCGGTAATACCTCCAAGGTAGGAAGGGGGTGTTACAGATGGTGAGCTGGGCAGAGGAGATGATCGCTGGCGGTGAAGGATTCTTCCCGGTTCGTCATTCCGTCCTTTCTCTCTTACATTCAAATTTTTTTGGAGACAAACTTTTAGAGTTTGATAAGGCAGAAGATACGTCCCAATCCACTCTCTAGTTTGTTCGTTATTAAGGCAGGAAAGGCGGTTTACAAAACCAAACCCATCTCGGAACGGGACTCGCGTTAAAGCGGTAAAATTATGTACCTCGGTTGGAAAAACTTACTAAATACAAAACGTCTCGTAAATTATGTAGACCAATAAGTCCAATTTTCCATGATTTTATCTATCTATCTTCAATTTTTAAGGCTTCCGTTTCGTATTTTAAATCCTTTACAGTACATAATTAAAAAGACGGCTTATCTATTAAATATTCTTTTTCCACCGAAAAATCCTAGAATTCACACCGATCCATAAAATCATTTCTTTGTGATTTTAAAAAATCACCATGAATTTTCTACGATTTAATCTCCAACAAAAATATTAGATTAAGCGTTAAAAACCGCAGTTATTACACAAATAATATGCCGCTTTTAATCAATTTCATCTTAAATTAAAGAACCAAGTCTCATTCGTGAGCATCCATTTATTTATGTAATGTTTATGTAAATTTCCACATTTCTATAAGTTTTAATATCATTATAAAGCCTAGGGTGACTTCGGACGGTAAAATCTGAGGTCATTGGCGGTAATACCCAATGTTGCAAAATAGGGGTGTTACATTATCTAAGTACAATACACATAGTAGTATCCCATCGTGTTTAATACGTTCACAAAATCAATTCTTGGTGCTAAATTAGAGGGCTTGATGGACTTTATGCAAGAAAAGCCAAACCAAATTAGAATAATTAGACCTTAAATTAAAATATAAAAAAAACATAAAAAGGTCACAAAAGTCAAAGTATGTTCTCGTTCAAATTAAAATCCAAAAGTCAAAATGATCTCGCTACACCTAAGATAAAATTAAAAAAAAATCAATAACAAGAAGAAGGGGATGAATAAATTATATACTACAACCTTTAGGAAGAAAAATCAAATATTTGAAAGTAGTTACCTTGTGTCAAGGATATATAAGCTTTGATAGGTGGAACTTGAAATCAATCAAATATTTGAAAGTAGCTACCTTGTGTCAAGGATATATGAGCTTTGATAGGTGGAAATTTGAAATCAATCAAAAATTTAAAAGTAGCTACCTTGTGTCAAGGATATATGAGTTTTGATAGGTGAAAACTTGAAATCAAAGGAATTTATGTCCATGTTTATCTTCACAAGTGGTGTACCAATAACCTGTAGGAAATAGAAGAGCCAAAAAATTAAGATAACTACATATTTACAACCAAAATAATTCAACATCAAGCAAAGCCAAAATAAAAGAAAGAACAACAAATACAAAATATGCCACATTGCATAAGTTCATAAAAAAAAAAAAATTCACCCTCGGTTTTAATTTATGGCTTAATAACTTTAATTTGGTTTGACTCATCATTGCCCCAATTCGACGTTCACCAGCACACACCTTTCTCCAATGGTCCCATCCCCTACCAAGATGTGGACGGACAACTACATAAACAAATAGTCGACCATGAGCACTTAGATAGGCTTCCTTAATACCTATTTGGAAATATAAAAAGTCAATTTGAACTCTAAGTCAACATGGTACAAAAACAATTGCACAACAACTCAAGTTCGCCACTTAAATTCACCAAATAAACAACACGTTAGTTTGCACGAATCCCAAATGAAACCGAACAAGTCAAAACTTTGGAAATTGAGACAAAAAATACATATCTATTCTTAGAGAAGAGATAGACATACCTAATAAAGACAAAACAAATACACTTTTTTGTTGTGCACAAGCTGACAACATTATTGCGTAAGTTCGAACAACAAACACGTTGCAAATCAAATTACACAAGTTACAATTGTACACGTGGTTCTTAAAATAGTGTAAATTTTACACCTTCATCAAATAATATATACAAAAAAATGCACAAGTTTCAACTATTGCCACATGCGACACTACACATGGTGATAAGATCAAAATACTCTTAAAACTATCACTTGTTCAATTATTGATTGCAATCGTTGTTTGCCAATTAATAGGGCACTAAAGCAACAAAGTGGATAAAAAGGTCAACAAAATCGATTGCAAAAAAGTAAACAAAAAAATTAAAACTAATCTATATCAACTTACACAACAAATTACACCAATCAATCAAAAGACACAAATAAAAATAAGCACATATGTTTAGAATGGAATTACATGCTTACTGTTTATGGGGGAATAAAAGAACGCAAATAGATAAACCATTAGGTAATTAATCAATTTTACAAAACCATAGAATCATCCCAAAAATCTATACAAAAATTATCCAAAACTAGCATCACTTGTAAATCTTGCCCCTTGCCTACTGCCAACGAAATTTTCATTGTTAATCATTGTTGAATAAGCTCTAAAATGCAACTTTGATGCTGAATCAAGAAATTGATAGACTGTATAATTCAAAAGTCAAATTAGATTGAAATTATTAAACCATATGCATACATTCATATGTTAAACCATATGCATATATTCATTGAAATTCCTCTTGTTAATCATTTTTGACATATTTTTTGTCCAAGCTTTTCTTTGCAAGGACATTTACCAAGATATTGTAAAAAGAGTATGTATAAAATCAAGAAATTCCTCTTGTTAGTCATCTTTGATAGATTTTTGTCCAAGCTTTTCTTCACAAGGACGTTTACTATGAACATGTAAATAAGAGTGGATATAAAATCAAGTAAGCAAAAAAAAAAATTCAATTTCACATAAATAAAGACCTATATTATCTATCATAATATACATACCTTGAAAGTCAAATGCCGAAAGCAATGTACATCAACAGCTAGATATCACAAAGCACAAACAAAAGAAAACAATTATATTACTACATCAACGTACATCTCAACAGAAATAAATCACAAACATAATAAAAACACTAATATGTTAGTACATGCAATTTAGAAGCATAAATATTAAAAGTTAAATACCTCGCGATGAAAATGGGCATATAGACACCTACATATTACAAAACTAAATTGTCATCAGTCAACATCAAAATACAACAATAAATAATAATATTAAATCAAAATGAAAGAACCAAATTTTTTTTTTCATGAACCGACAACAAAATCAAAGAAGCTCAATATACAAAATAAAATGAGATGCAATGAACGAACAATTATGAGAAGCATGCAAGGTCTTAAATACTAAAATCTGAAAGATAGATCAACATTTATTGTGTTGTGAAATATTTGAGAGAGAAACTTGAGAAAGCTGAACTGATTTCATTGATTCTTTACAATGAACTGTACAACCTATTTATAGCCAAAGTTTGACTTGCATGACAAGTTCAGATGTATAAAGTTGAAAGTAATTGAAGGCAATAATTGTCGTAATGATTGTCAACCTAATAAAACAGAAAGGCCTAATGTGTAAAGCGTGTACAATGATGAATATTCATCATTATTATCTCTTAACATGTTGTTAAATATGGAGTATTTGTTATCATATCCGCGTTTTATTTAATAAATATATAAATGTTGCCATTTTTTTTTAAAAGAATTTGTGTCTACTAAGATAAACAAAATAAAATGAACTTGTCAACACACCTAACAAAGACAAAAAAAAATGAAGACACACTTGGATGACAAAGACAAAAATATACATTTAATTAGTATTGAAAATTGATCAAACTACAATTGTGTTAAATTAATACATCGAGGTGGACCAATAAAAAACTACAATCTCACATTAATTAGCATTGATTTTGCAATCACTGTTCATGGAGGATCCTCCCTTTTATAGTATTATAGATTTACGTTGGCTTAAACATAAATAAATTAAAAGTCCATTTTAAACTAGTTGTAATTATAAAAAAACTAAGTCTACTAAAATTTATAAAAAAAAATTATTTATCTATATAGACTAATTTTATACATATTTGAAACATTTTAAAATTTAAGTTGTATTTTAGGTTGTTTTAGGATAAGAAAATACATATTTATATAATTTTTTACATTACCAATTGTTTTAGCTTTAAAAAATTACACCAAAATTCATGATTTTTTTTATCTATTCATAGACACTAATTTAAGTAATGAAGTCGGTTTGCCTCATTTCTTTTTACTAATGGTCCTTTATTTAAATATACTCTAAATTAATATTCACTTAATTAACTATAATAAATACAATTTAAAATATATTTTATAATAATACTAGAAATTTAAAAAAAAAGTGTCATTTAATAAAATTAGTAAACAAATATAGTTATTTTTAGGTAAATAATGATATATCTATATAACAAAGAATGGAGATATATTTGTAATGTGTATGGAGAAATAAATAATTGTTGGAAAATAAGAAAAGTGAAAAGAGAGAGAGAGAGACTCATGGGGCTCACCATTGGGAAGGGTAAATTGTTAAAAAAGGAAAGAAAGATTATGAATGATGTGGAAGAAGAATAGATAGTAAAATAATGGTATTTGATAGGCTTATTGAGATTATAGAGGTCACCATTGGACATACCCTAACTCCTTGTTTCGTTCTACTATTTCTTTTACTTTATAGGTTATACATAGCAAGTTGAGCAACGATGGCAAATCATTGATAAAACAGGGCGACCAAAAAAAATCAAGGATAAATGTTGCTAGCTTGGGGGTGTGGCATGTTTGTCAATGTCGGAAATCTAGGATTCGAGAAAAAAAATTCAATTCACTCAATTTATATCAACAAAATATAATGAAAAGTTCTTCCAATCTCTATCTCACTCGAACAATATGTGCACTTTAACACCACGTATCTCTAGAGAGAGTTTTTCTCTCTTTTTCCTTCTCCTTCTGGGTTGTGTCTCTTGCTCTCTCTGCCCTTTGGGGCTTCCTCCCTAGAGGTGTTGTGTTCTTAATTTCCTTCTTTTTCACAAATTCACTCATCTCTTTTCCCAGACTATCCAACATAATCCTATTTAATGAACCATTTCGTGGAATTTTATGTCAAGTCTCAGTCTTTATCAAAAGCTTTGTTGAAGGGTTTCTTGAACAAATAAATTTATATCAAGACTCCGCTGAGTTCAGGGAGTCAGGTTCGTCCACGAGAATGAGATTAGGGCCAAAGATTAGTTGATAAACTAAGAAAATCAAAATAAACACGAAGGGGCACATACACACAAGGGCTCGAGCACGACCTTATGGGGTCGGGATCGAAGCAAAATCACAGATTTTAAATCTAATATAAAAGACAAATCCTAGGGCTAGGGCTACCACAACAACAATCACACATGCTTTCAACGATAATTCACAACTATCATGCAATCTAGATCATAGAAAAGTCAATTGTCGCAAACAATTCAAGTTATTCAATCAACTGTCGCAAATTAAACAACTTTCTATCTATCCTTCAACCGAATATCAATTGTCGCAAATAATCCTATCAGATCTAATCAAGCAACCAACTTTACACTTTCGCTTTTAGGTTAATTGCAAGATATTGCCTCAACTTTCGCAAAGGAATTTAGCACAAGATAGATAGATATGATCTTTCAAACATTCAAGTCATGAATTCAAGTTTAGACATGCATAATCATGTTGGGTTTTTACCAAACCCTAGAATCTAAAAAGACTACTCACTCATGGTGAGATAAAACGCAAACATGATTGATTAATGAAACCGAAAATTGCAAATAAACTAGAAAGAAGTCTTACAATTTTCTCCAACTTGTCTTCCAAGTCTTCTACCAAACAAACACGCTAAGTTCAACTAAAATCCGGACCCTTAAAACAAAGAGTTTTGCCTCCTTTTATAGAGAAAAAGGAGTCCTAATTAACCTAGTAAACAAGATCAAACAACTTCCAAAAATAAAAGATAGAATATATCACAAAAGATCTCAGAATAAGGGAGAGTCGGCGCCATGCACGACCCAAATGGGTCGTGCACGACCCCCCCTAGGGTCGGTCCTGAGAGCTTGTTATTGTGGTTGGGTCAAGCACGACCCTATTAGGGTCGTGCCTGAGAGCTTGAATCTTGGTTGGGTCGTGCTTGAGTAAAACTTGTGTAGAAGATTCGTTACAACTCCGATTGACTCGATTCTTTTTCCTATGTTCTTGTAACGAATTCCTCTATCTCTTTCCAAGCTCAAACTTTATCTTCAATAACTTTACTTGCACGCTTAATCTCCATCTTCTCTTGCAATGTTCCAAACTCTTCTTTCAAGCTCCAAAACTCCTACAAAAAGACACAAAAAATGCGTAGCTTCCGAATCTCAAGGAAATACGAAAACTAAAGCAAAAAGACTCAAAGACATAAGACTCAAGTATAAAAACCAACTCAATCTAATCTATCTAGACACTAAAAACCTACCTAAAATGCGGATATCAAAATACCCCATACTTAGACTTGCTTGTCCTCAAGCAATAATGATGCAAAATCAAGACCAATAACACAATCTTCAAACATAGCCCTTGTCAAAACATTTTAAGCACAAGTGAAAAGAAGACAAGTAATTTTAACGTCATCACATATGTTTGAGTCTCAAGCATAGGCAATCACAATCCAACCTCACAAGGGATTTTAATGTGTTTCACTCATCTCTCATGTGTTTAGGCTATTAATATCAACTCTCAACTCAATCTTTATGCAACATCAACTTTATCATTGAGACTTATATCACCAATCTCTCTACCTAGAGAAGTCAATCAATAATCATAAGAACTTAGGCTCAATGAAATCTTCATAGAAGACTCCATTCGGCCGGGTTGTAATGGGGCTTGGTAATGACAAAACTCTCACAACATTATGCTCAAACTCACTTCTTTTCAACCCCTAAAAACTCACACATTGCCAAAACTCTCATAAAAGAATATATACCAAACTCTCTCAACATTATGCTCAAACTCACTTCTTTTCAACCCCTTTGATATCCCAACTTAATCTTGCTTACAATCATTAAGGAAATTTGGCTCATGCACATTATTTACTTTCAACACTTTGCTTTGCTTTTTTTTTTCTAACTCCCTTATGATCTTCATTTTTTTTATGGGAGATCGGTACCAATATTTTTCTTTTTTTCTTTACAAGTGCATTCAGGGAACCAAACTCCTTTTACATAACAAACTGCAAGATTTTTTACGCTTTTCCCAACCCATAATTACCTCACACTTGAACCAAACAATCTCACTGAACAAAATCATCACAAACCAATACTAAGTCCTAATCCCCGGATAGGGATTATCTTGGCTGGGGAATAATTTTGTGGAGCTAAAAATAAAAGGCTTAAGGCTCAACTTGGCTATCAAAAAGAGGATAATGTAAAGGTAGGTATAAGAGAGGATAAAAAGTGGCTTATGAAAAATAAGTTCTTAATCATAATTAACATGCATGAATGATCTCATAACGGCTTCAAGAAATAGATAACCATATCAATGACAAGAGATTAATGCACAAAGAGAGCAAATCACATATATAAAGAAGAGGGATTTTTGATGTTCTCCCTTTAAGGCCGAAATTCCTTACTAGGTCAAAATTTTGTTGGATTGCAGCTACTTCTACTTAAGACACATATGCTCAATTTCATCACAAGTCAATTTCTTACAATCAAAAGCAATTTCTCAAGACTTAGGCTATACTATCCAAATATGCCAAAGGAATTATATGATAAGCATGAAAATTAATTCTCATCATAGGACATATAAGATGGAGCATTCTTCTATCCTAAAACAAAGAAGCAAATATTTTTTTTATTTTTCCTATATTTTTCAATTTTTTTTTTAGCCTTTTCTTAACAAAACCCCTAACATTCACACCCCTAACATTTCAAGCTCCCATTCTCACATCAACCATGGGCACCTCTTTTAAGGCTACTATAACCCTCTCCTAATCCAAACCTTCTTGCCAATTTGTCTCTCACACCTTTCAAATTCTTCTTCTTGTTGATCATTAGCTTTGTCATATCCACTATTGGAGAGAGGATTTTTCTAGAGCTAGAGCTACCTCCCTTAGCTCCACTACTATCATCATTATGCCCTTCTTTAGCTCTCAAACCCATCACCATGGGCTTGTATCTCTTGTTTCTCCCCTCAAAAGTCAGATCGATTGAGGCTTCACCCGCGCCAACATCAATATCTTGAACCCCCACCTCAACCTCACTAACAACATCTGATGTGATCCACCCCGAGGTCAATCAAGATTCCTCCTCAAGCTTGCGTCGTCACTCTCGAGACTCATGTTCAATTCCGTTTGCGTCCAAGTCTCTAATAATTGTGTGGGATATATTTATTTATTGTAAATATTCTAGATTTTTATTATTATATGAAATTAATAAAGTGGTAGTAGGTAAGTGGTAGGTGAGGTGGTAGGTAAGGAGGTAGGTAAGGTGTTAGGTGAATGTGAACACAAAGGATTGTTTTTAACCCCATTTCGTGTGCCTATTTATAGGCATTTTGTTCTTCTTGTTTAAGGACATTTTGAAACCTAATGAAAATGAAGCTTTGAGTTTTTCTTTTTAGTCTTGATCCACTCGTCCTTAAGGCTAGTGAATCTCCTTGGTTAGTGAGTCATATCGAGCCATCTTCAAGGATCCTTTCAAGGTGAGTCATATCCTTGTTTGAATCCATAGTTTGTGTTGTTGGAGAGTAAGTCATATCTCTGTAATTCCACATCCATATCCATTACTTCATATCATACAAAACCATCCCCTTTCAACTCCCTTCCATCACCACTCCATCAATCTCATTCAAACTCCCACCGAAATCTCTTCTCGGTGGATTCTGCAACACCTCAGTAAAACTATTATAACTTTCGATACACAAGTGATATTGATCTCAAAATTTTGAGGAGTTAAACTAGACTCATATATATAACTCCTCGAGTTGGAATCACTCAAATCTGAGTCCTGACCAAGGAGAACCATCCAGTTGAAGACAGACCAATTTTCTTGGGGTTTGTTGTCGAATTCCTTGGAAGTCTAGGGGGCTTACCTTGCACTGTGGACTTCACGATCCTTGATTCTCATCAACATCTCGAAGCAGCTTTTGCAAGACAACCTCTAGATCACCTTCTTTCTCTTGATCACACAATTCAGCAATGCACTCTAGCATATCATCGCACAAATCGGCCCCTTGTGGATTCTCAACCTTACTAGGAAACACAACACTAGACACTTTGCCCATTCTAGTATCTTCCCTAGGGTGGTCCGGGTTAGCAACCAGATCCGGATCAAAGATTACTCTTACCTTGTCAACTTGGGTAGCATTCATGCCTTGAGCAACCTCACGTTCTAAGACAACCTCATGTTCTGAAACAACCTTCCTCTTATCAAAATCTCGAACACCATATAGGGGAGTTTCCACTTGCCCCTTTTCAGCTTGGTCTTCTCCACTACTAGCCTCTTTCTTCTTTGCCACCCATATTTTCTTAGGCTTTGTGGGGTATCTTTGAGGCCTAGAGAAACCAGCTTTCTTGCAAAATCTTTGAGTATGCCCAAACGAGTTGCAAACATCAGAACTCCAAGAGAGATTTTCAAATTTTACCTCATACTTGAAAACAGCTCCATTAGAGTTCTCAAGAACCACCTCCTTCCTCTTCGCCTCCAAAGGTGACACCTCCACTAAGACTCTAGAAAATGAGAGCCTTCCAACTTTAGCTGTTACCCCATCCACACAAATGGGTCTACCAATCATACTACCCATAATTCCCAACATATGTTTGGAAGATAGAAGGATCGGATCAGGTTCAATAATTTGAGCCCAAATTGGTATTTTTTCAAAGCAATCCCAGCTAATATGCATCCCAAACTCCCATTCCTTGAACATCAATGGCTTGGAGCACCCTATCAGCCAAGGACCATGCTCTAAGGCCCATTTTCTGCCCTGTTCAGTGCCAAATTTAAAGAAAAATACCCCATTGGCCCTTAGAAAGATTTTGAGAGGGGTTTTAGACCAATTCTTGTTAGCAAAATCAGTCATAGCCCCTAATGGGATTTTGGCACCAAGAACCACACCTACCAAAGTGTATTTCTACTCAAACACAGCAGAACCGACTTCCTCATCTCTGAATTTGTAGACATCTCTATCAATTCCGGGGAAAAACTCACGTTTTTGGGCACTTTGGACGTTTTTGTTGTTTTTGAGGCCAAGGCCATAAGAGATTGGGGATGTTGGGGGGGGAGAGTTTTCGAAGCTTTTACAACCCCATCTGAAGAACTGACATTTGGATTTGAGGGGATAGTGGTTTTTAGTCGAAACTGACATTTGGCTCAAGATCCTAAGTTAACTACTTTCTCTTAAAAGTTTCTAGTCGAAACCCATATAGGAGAACCTTATAAGTTGGGATTTATAAGATGATAACTTTCTCAAAGTCGAAATACTTCTTTTTCTACACCCAATCTTGATTTAGGATCTTGAGCCAAGCTTTCAACCTAAGCTTTTCTAAGACTTAATTATTATTCCAAATAAAGAAAAAAAAGAAAAAAAAAGAAAAAAAGAAAAATTAATAAGAATAATAAATGAATTTATCTCTTTGTAAACACGAGTCAAGAGTCATTTTGTTGCTTTTATTCCCTGTGTGGTGTTTTTTCATTGTTTCAGGGAGTGTAATTCGGCGGCGGATTTTATCGCCAGAAGCTGTTTTGTTTTTTCAGATCTTAGTTTTGCTATTTCTCATTTTTTTCCCGGGATCGTTGTTTGATCCTTCGGATTCTTCTAGTTTTAATGTCTGGATCCAGACTCATCCTCTGTTATTTGATTTTCTAAAGATCATCCGCAGTGATGATTTAGGGTGGCCTTGTAATGAACGGGCATCCTAGTGTTGGCTATGTAATGAGCTAGAAGCTCAATTCTTCAAAAAAAAAAAAAGAGTTGTGCTCAAATTTGAGAAATTTTTAAAACCCTACTTATGAGATTTAAATTTGAAAATGTCTACCAAAGAGAGATCTTTGAACTTAATGGTTTTGCTTCTGAATTTTGTGTTTCCAATAAAAGGAGTATTTTATAAGAATAATGAATCCTCAAATTACTTTCAAGGATATAAATGCATTAGACCTGAAAGCTTTTGCTTTAAAGTTGAAACACTTCCTTCAACAACCTCCTTCTTCAAGTATAGAATTATGAATATTCTATATTAGTGCAAATCCGTTATCTATTTATAGAAAATGGTCTAACAAGAAACCAAGTTGTATTCATTAGGAAATCAATGAAGTCATGCCATTTGAAGGTAATGCTTACGTCTCCATGATGCCAAATTTTTTGAGCCGGTGACCCACATGTAGAGATAAAACCCTGAACAGGACACTGAGGAGGTCTTTAGCCAACCCAGGATCTAACGTGCCTCGATTGGACCTCAATCACGGAAAAAGTTATCGAGGGTTGTGTGAAAGGAAAACGATCATATCATTATGAATGAGTGGTCAAGAATTCTTACAAGGACAAATATGTTCCTCCAAGGTACCTATGTAATAGCCACTATTTTTATGACTAATTTTTTTTCTTTCATTAATTATTTATTAAATAAAATAAATTCACAAAATTTCTTTTTCATTCAAAATCTATTTCTAAAATAAATAGATTATAATTTTTCTTATGAAATAATTATTCTAGTTTTTAAAAAAATAAAATTTAATAATTTTTTATTGCATAACAAAAATTCAATTCTCAAGTCCTTTCATAATTTTTTCTTAAAAAGAAGGAAATGGGAATTAGCGCGGCCCATATAAAAAGTCCATAAATCTTTAAAAGGTGTTTTATAAAAAAAAAGAGACAAGAGGTGAAAATTGAACCCTTGACCTCTTGATCTTTCCCCACCCCTCTAGCAATTGTGCTAGTTAGCTTTTCTAAAATTGTAATACAACCAATTGTATTTAACCCATTCTTTACAGTGGTATTTTTGCCAAACCGAATATTTATCCGATTAAAACTCGGTTGGGGCTTTAAGTGGAGGATTTATGGAGAGATTTGAGCAGAGATTCACCCTCCACTCAAGCTCGATTTTAATGAAATAAAATCTCCCATCCCCCAATTCCCTCCATAGATGATATTTGCTCATCATCACAATTATCTCCTTCCACCTTCTTAATGTCTATTTAAAGGTCCCATTGGACATTAGAAGCCCACACACAACTGCAAACACTCTCTTTCTCACCAATTTTCCCCTCTAAAAACAAGCTGATTTTTTTTCCAAAAATCAAAACAAATTGTTTTTTATTTTTTTTGGGGGCTGCCCACCTCCGACCGCCGGCTCCTGGGCGTTCCCCCTGACCGCGCGCCTGCTTATCGCCGCTCGCACCGCCGGAGCCGCCTCCCACCAGTCGCTCCTCCTCCTCCTCTGTGCAGCGAGCGTTGTTCTGGTCATGTACTCTCTCTAGTTCCCAACCTGAGTAAAACAAGAACAAAAGGGGAAGAAGGGTAAATTTTTGGGCCTTTTATTTAACTCCTTTTTGGGCTAAATCTAATATTTGTGATCTAATCTTAAGCCCATTTAGTTAATCAGATTTTAAAAAAAAATCAGATTTGGCATATATTAAATTTGTACTTGTTTTATTAAATAAATAGCGTGCATGCAATGATTTTAAGGAGGCTTTGTGTCTAAAAATTATAAGATGAACTTTATATAATTTTAGGATTAAAAAAGTGGCTTTTAGCTTGAAAAACATTCTGATTTTTATTTATTTATAAGCCTAAGACTTTCTTTCCCTTTTATATAAAAGAATTCTTTTATTCATGAAAGTAATGACTTGAGAATCTTATAAAATAAAATTCTATGAATAAAACCTCCTTGCATGTCCTTTTTATATTCTTAGGATAATTTTACATCAACTTTGGATTAAAATAAATTTAATAAAAACAAGATATCTTTAATTATATTGAATAAGTCTTTACATGTATTTTAAAAGGGTTTTTATAAGTTAAACCACTCTTGCATGTCAATCTAGACTTAAAATAAATTTTACATAATTCATTTGTGAACTTTCTAGTTAAAAGTAGACTTATAAATGTTATTATCTACTTAAGCAAGTTAAATAAATTATTGCATGTGGACTTTAGAAATTTTAGAAAATATTCCACCCTTGCATGTTAACTTAGACCTAGTATAGATTTGAAATAAAATTTGTCATGACCTTCTTGATAAGAATTAGATTTGAAATAAAATTTGTCATGACCTTCTTGATAAGAATGCTACCTACAAGATGCAAGTTATACTTAAATAAATAAATAAGTAGTGCATGTGGACTTCAAAAGGTTTTTATAAATTAATTCATACGTGCATGTAAATTTTAGACCTTACTATAATTTTATAATAAATTATATATGATCCTTTTCATTAAGTAGACTCATGAAAATAAAAATGCACTTGAGTAAATTAAATAAGTGTTGCATGTGGATTTAAAAGGCTTTATTTGAATCAATCCACTCTTGCATGTCAATTTAACTTTATTATAAATTTGGAATAAATTTAATTAATATCTAGAAATAATATCATCCATGAGAATAGTATTTATTTAAATGAAAGGAATAAAAGTGCATGGGATTTTTTTAAAAAGGATTTTCTATTTGATAAAATACTTCCTTGCATGTTCATTAAAGTAAATTTTTTGAAAGATTTTCATAAACATCACGTTGAAAATAATAATAATAAAGGATTATTATTATTTGTTTCTTACCTAAATTATTTAACCAAATAATTTAGATTGACATCCTTTCCCATAGACGAGGAAAATAAGAAAAAGATTATTTTAAAACTAAAATAAGGATTTTAATATATATATATATATATATTTAGTTACTTTTTCGAATAAATAGGTCAGTGTACGAACTTCACTAAGTCGTCCAAAATTCCAAGTCTCGTAAACTTACGAATGAGATTCAAGGCAAGTGGATATTCTCCTTGTAACTTTTTCGATATCTCGATTCCGTTAAACTTCTCTATGTTGGGAACAAACTTGTTTTCTTAAATAAATAAACATAGGATATATCGATTTCTAGATTTAACGACATCTCATTATCGTTATTATTATTCGAATGCTAGGAATGAACATAGGACCAGCGATTGAGGCCGTGTTTGTTTAAAATGTCTTATTTAGAGACATCGCTTGGAAAAGTACAGGAAAAAGTGTTAGACATAAATCTTTAACCACTTTTTATAACGTCATATTATATGTAGGTCATGACTCTACTCTTACTTCGTTGACTGAAGTCTTAAGCAATGTCAAAATATAAAGGTTTCGTCTGAAATCTAAAGCAATGTCATATGGAAAATAAATGTTGGATGAAGTCTTAAAGCAATGTCGAAATAAAAAGGTTTCGTCTAAAGTTGATCGCCTCTCGGTTGTGCGAGGGTCTAGAGATACAATTTATAACCCGACCCCGTTGTAGCACGTGGTGGGTGTCGAACACTCGGAAAGTCTACTCGATTGATGTGCCAAGATACTAGAAAGCTAGAAAGAAGAGCGTAAAACAAAGGAAAACAAGAGAACAGTCGGGACCGACACTGAGGTCACGTCGGGCCCAATGTTGGCGACAAGAGGAAGTCGGGACCGACACTGGGTAAGTCGGGCCCGAGGTATCTGGGTTTGTCGAACTTCAAAGATTAAAAGTAGATCTTGGGCTTTCGGGTTCCTTCTCTAGTAGATTAAGGCTTTTCCACCCCAATTCAAGCAATGAGTGATGATCGGACTAGGATCGAGTGCTTTCGCCCTCGTTCCAACCACTTCTACACCTCGATCCTTGGGGAAATCCCCTTCGAATCAAGGTCTTGAGATTGACACATGTTCACTTTCGCTACTTTGCCAATCTCAAGCCTTGATTCCCAACTTTCGCAAGGAATTGTAGCTCTATGTAGAGTGGGTTCCTTAGATCAAACACTCAAGGCTATGGAATTGGGGTTTCTAGCCCAAACCTAGCTAGGGTTTTCCCCCATAACCCAAGATCAAGGAGATCTACTCCATGTGGCAAACAAGGAAAGCAAACAAATCAAAAGGGAAAACAATCAACATCATCAATCTCAAAACAAAGCAAAGTTTCATTCAAATCAAAAGCAATCCACAAATTCGAATCAAGTGTTTCCAAATCCACAAGATCAAAACAAATCAAAGCAAAGCTAATCAACAAAACCTATCAAGTCTTCCTCTCTCTTGGCCGATTCTCTCTCTCTCCCTCCTCCTCTCCTTTCTCCTTGCTCTCCAAGTATCCTCTTGGTTCCTTGCCAAGTGTGGGAACCCTCAAATTAGAAGACAAGAGGGCCTTTTATAGATTAGATGAGGGGCAAAAGTGGAAGTCCACAATTTCGTGCCTTGGAGCCCAAGTAGTCCGGTGACCGACTCGGACCGACACGGAGGACCTCGGGCCCGAGTTACTGTGCATGTCGGTCCGAGGTTGGAAACTTCCAAGTCGGGCCCGGCATTGTTGCAACTCGGTCCAGACCTCGTTCCACCTTCTTTTTGTTGGCTTCTCTTGTTCTTCTTCATGGCTTGCTCCTCTCTTTCCTCCTTTAGCTCGGGCTTTGCTCCATGTCTCGACCCTCCTTCAAATTGATCCTCGATTCATGCCAAATTACCTACAAAGCACATAAAACGCGTTTAGTCTCCTAATCTCATAGAAATATGGGAACTAGGCTAATAAGGAACAAAACACACAAGAAAAGGGGAAAAAGAAACATATTTACAAAGGAAATCACATATGAAAACACCACCGAATAAAGAGACATCAAAATACCCCATACTTAAACTTGCTTGTCCTCAGGCAATAACAATGTAAGCAAGACCGAAACATAATCTTCAAGTAAAGCCTCGTATGAAAACACATTTTAAGCACAAGTGAATGATATTCAAGCAAGATTACATCATCACACATGATTAAGTGTTCCAAGGAAAAAAATCAATGCAACTAAGCCTCACTTTAGGGATTTGTGAATGTGTATCACTCATCATGTGTTTGGGTTTAGCAATGAACACTCAAGCTCAAAATTCATGCAAGTAAGGACTTTAAAATTGAAGCTAATATCACCAATTCCTCCACCTAGAGATGCCTAATACAAAGTACACAAAGAATTTCGAACTTGGCTCAATGGAGGTCCTCAAAGAGGTTCCATTCGGCCGGGTTGTAATGGGGCTTTTGGTATTTCTCAAGGTGGGAATTATTTGGTCTTGTGGTGCTTACAATGGGGATTGAACAACCTAAACTCTCACCCACTTCACCAAAATTCCACAATTACTTTCACACTCACCCAAAAGACTTAACATTTTTTTCTTTCAACCCAAAATTGCACTTAACATTCCACTTCATCTTTGCTCTTAGGCTTTTTGTTGGATTTTCCACACTTTCTACATTTTGGACCGACTTTCTTATGACATCGGGCCCGATGTGGCTTGTAACTCGGTCGGACCATTTTTCTTCACTTAGGCCCTTTGCTTTCATTCCACTTTACATTTCCAACATTTTCTTTCTTTCTTTTCTTTCTTCTTTCAATTTTTTGTACAACAAAGATGCACTACCCACATGATTCGTAACACCATTCTTTGCCCTTAAACCCAAGAGAATCTCAACTCTTCAAATACAATCCAAACCTCTCTTCTAAAGTCCAATCCCATAAGGGTCAAGTCATATAAGGCTAGGAATAATATTTTTGAGGAGTTTCAAACAAAGGCTTAGGCTAGAACGGGGCTACAAACAAAGGATTAACTTCATGGTAGGATATGGAACATTTATGTGACTATAAGAATAAAGTTCAAAATCAATGTGTCAATGCTAGGACAAATCTCATGACGGTCTTGGAAAATAGATAAACACCGCAATAGCAAGTTTTACTAAGCATGAATGAGCTAATCACACAAGAAACATGAGGGATATGCAAATATGAACAAGCATCCCTAAAATGGCCAAAAATCAATCTGACAAGGGTCACTCATACTTAGTTGCATAAGAACTCATCCTAGAACTCACATGTTCAATAAAACAAGCAAGATATCATGATCACATCAAAAGCAACATCATTTTAGAGGCTAAACTATCCAAAAATATGCAAAGGAATTTACATGCTCACATCATCATTAGCTTTTATTTTGGCAATCTAAGATGGGAATTTCTAGTCCAAAACCCACAAAACACCAAATCTTTTTTTTGTTTTTAACACAATTTTTTCAATTTTTTTTTATTTTTATGGATTTTTGCAAAAAATTTCTCTAAAACCAAAAACTCATCCATTCAAGACCAAATTAATCATCCATGTCTTTCATCAAACCACAAACCAAGAAGCAAACATCCCAAACACAAATTAAAAACAAATATCCTCAAAATAACAAACAAACATAAGCGAGTGAAATCATGAACACACTTACCCCCACCCCATACTTAAAATTTTGATGTCCCCATCAAACAAGGAAACCAAAACTTTAAAAGTAAGAGAGAAGAGTATGAAGAGCTCACAATTTCTTATTCTTCAATGGCATGTCTAGGATCACTCGAAGGGGTTGTCACATCTACGTCCTCTTTGGAGCCTTGCTTGCCGCTCCCTCTCGTACACTTGCTCTTGGCAGAAGTCTTGTGGTGGTGGTTGGAGTTGAGGATCCGGGCGTGTCCATTGGTCCTCACGGGAAGGGAAGTTCCCGCTCATCCATGTGTTGAAGCTATCTTGGACCCGCCACCTTTGGTCTTCCACCTCCCTAAGCTCCTCCACCTCTCGTCTAGTGTAGCCGAGGGCTCGGTTCATCTCTTGTTGGCTAGCTTGGAAAGCACTTTGTTGTTGAAGCATTTGTTGTTGTTGTTGGTACACTTGTTGTTGTTGTTGGTACATTTGTTGTTGTTGGAGATTCACTTGATGGACCTCTTGGAGAACATTCTCTTGTTGAAGTTGGAGATGGGCCATTTGGTTGGCCAAGAAGGACATGTCCACCGTTTGTCGTTGCTCGGGAAACAACATTCCCGGACCGTACCATTGGGCATAGCCTTCATAACCACCACCTTGAGCTTGCTCTCGCCTTGCACCGCTCCCTTCTCCACGCTCATAATGCCTCGGGACCTCATCACCATAGAATGAACTAGACCGACGTTGAGGGAAGTCGGGCCCGACTTGGTGTGTACCTCGGTCCGCCAGTGTTGGAGCTTGGTGCGTGGCTCGGAGGTTGGCCATCAAACCTTGGAAGCGCTCATCTTCTTCATTTTTCTCTTGATCGACTTCCATGTCTTCCCCACGAGGTGCAAACACGAAGTTGTCTTGGTCGGAATCCGGTGTAGATGGAGGGGAGGTAAACCGAATGTGTTGATATTGTTGTCGCCGCCCCTCTCTTGCACCTTCGGGGTCACCAAATGAGTGTGGCTTGCCAGCCCACACTTGGTACCAATTTTGATACCGAGAAAGATCATAGAGGTTGTGCACCAACCGGATCGACACTCCATCATAGTTTGAGTGTGGGGCCAAGGAAATCATGTAGAGCTTCTCCTTGATGATGTTGGCCTTCTTGAAATACTTCATGTTCATGAACTCAAAACCATTCGGAGCCGGAGAATACTTGTCGAGATCAACTCCTAGACGCATGGCGAGCCTTGCTATCATCCCGCCGAAGTAGATCCAAGAGGAGCTTTGGAAGTCTCGCACCATCTTGACCCACTCCCATGCAAGGTTCATGGGCTTCTCGGTGTCGAAGAGCATCTCATGGAGCAACATAATCTCTTCCTTCATCGGCTTGCTCAACTCATGATGAGCGTAGATTGCACACCCCAAAACTCGCACCATGACCCGAAAAAGAGGGCTAGCAATCTCGGTTGTGGAGGCGCCCTTTCTCATCTCGCTCTTCCCGGCCACATGACGCCACACTTGGTTCACCTTCTCATTGTTGACGCCGGTCTCTTCTCTTGGGCATGGAAACCCGAAGTAGGTAGCCAATTCCCTAAGAGTGAGATTGTGGTCCTCATTGCCCAATTGGAAAGTGAGCGCCCCTTCCTCATCCTCCACATTATCATAAGTGCATTCGAACGTGGCCATGAATTACGAGGTGAGGGCGGGGTAGTGGGTGTTGTCCCACCTTAGCATCCCATTGAGACCGATGTGGGAGTAGCACCGTGGAAGGGCTTGATCCATGTCCATTTTCCTCACGGCTTCCCAATCAATCCACCTTGTGTGATGCTCGAGCGCCATATATCTTGCATAACTCTCCATTTGCTCATCATCCTCCAAATAGACATCATCCAACTTTGGCTCTTTCCTTGACTTCTTAGACTTCTTCCTTGGCCTTTCCGCATGAGATGATGAAGCTCTAGTCTCCATGGTACCTACACACATCCAACCAAACAAAAGGGTCCAAGATAAACTCCATACAACTCAACAAAAGCACTCATCAACACACAACAACACTTCAACACAAAGGAACCCCATACTTAGTCTCTAGATACACATGCATCTCAATCCAACATAAATCATCATGGACATCTTCTAACAATGGCTAAGCAAATGATCATTCTACATCATGATTAGGCTATAGCCAACAATGAAACACATGAATCCACATGATATCACAAGAAGAAAGCAAAAATAACATGGATCGACTTTCAACCTATGTCGGGCCCGACTTACTCAACCTCGGTCCGACTTGATGGACCGACTTCCACAACTCGGGCCCGACTCTCCTGGGCATGTCGATCTCGACCTAGTTCATGCGTCAACTCTAACCTCAAATCAACCCAAATCACTCTATCATGCACTTAAATTTCAAATTCAACCATCAAACATCCCTAATCGAAGTTCTAAATGGATCTAAGCATGCATAAACAACTTTAAAGCTCAATTTCACAAATCATGCAAATCCACCATTGATGCTCAAGCTCAAGCTCTCAATCAAACATGGCATTACTCAATCTATGCAATGAAAGCACAAAATTTTCAAAGAAATAAGTAGAGATCGAGTAACACATACCGGATTCGAAGAGTATTGAACTTTTAAACAAATAAGCAACTTAGAACTCAAATTTCCTCAATCTAGATCGAGATGGGGGATGAAGGACTATATTGAACTCGAAATTTCTACTCGGAATCGGATTAGGGAGGCCTTTTTGTGGTTCGAACGAGATGAAGTAGGGAGGATGTGGATCGAGTATGGTGAGGAAGGGGGCGGCCGACTTTGAGAGTTTTTTGAGGGAGAGGGGTTGTATTTTGGGAATGGTGGTTGATATGAAGATGGTAGGTAGGTGGGAGATGGTATTTAATGGGGGAAAGGGACAAATTAGGTCAAGGGCAAAATTGGCATTCCACCTAGTCAAATCGGGTTGGACTGACTTCATGGACCGACGTCCCTATGTCGGGCCCGACTTACCTGGGCTCGATGTGGGAGTATTCGGGTCACCAATTTTACTCCATCCTCTTGCAACTTCTTTCCCATATTTCCATTTATATATTTCACCTCAAATCCTACACAACCTTGAAGAATGCATAACACCAAGAATCCACAAAACACTAGATAGAGATTGGTTAGGGAAAATCTAGGCTAAACTAAGAAAAATCAAACTAAAATTACGAAAAGAAAGCTACTAGCTCGGGTTGCCTCCCGAGAAGCGCTCGTTTAGAGTCACTAGCTTGACTTCCTAACCTCAACCTTATGGAGGGTGAAACACGGTGATTTCTCGTCATTGTTATGCCCATTCCCATTGCCTTCATACCCATAAAACCACCAACGATGGTCTATATAGGCATGGCTCTCCGATCTCGGGCCTCTCTCATCATACTCCTCCGACGGATGAGATTTCTCCTCCTTACTTGCTCCATCATGTTTTTCTTTTCCTACACCAAAGTTATCCAAAGAAATCCTAGGAGATTCTACCAATTCATCTTTCAAATCACTAAGGCAAATGTAGGAGTCTCCTAAGTCATCGTTCAAATCACTTAAACATATGTAGGAATCAAAAGTTTGGGAAGAATTGTGGTCATCACCAACATCAAAAGGATATAAGCAAGGATACTCTTCATTTCTTCTTGGGCTAGCATTGATTGTTGACTCATTTGGATCCTTAAATTGCTCCAACAACTCCCTTACTTGTATTTGTTCATTGAACCCTTCATCACTTCTCAACACAACGACCTCTCTAGCAACTTCCACTTCTTCACCTTTTCTCTTGGCACTCTCTTCAAGTTTGAGGATAGCCAAGGCGTCCGGCTCATTCAAAGCTTTGTTGAAGTGAAAATCGACCTTTTCTTCACCTATCTCAAAGGAGACCTTGCCGTTTTTGACATCAAACCTTGCCCCCGCCGTAGCTAAGAATGGTCTTCCTAAGATTATTGGGACCAAGGGGTCCTCGTGCATGTCCAAGATCACGAAATCATCGGGGACAAAGTACTTTCCAACTCGCACCGGAACGTCATCCAATATTCCCTTAGCCTTGATGATGGAACCGTCGGCCATAGTTAGGGACATATCGGCCGGCTCCATTTCACCCAAATTTGCTCTTCTCCAAATGCTAGCGGGCATCACTGAAACACTTGCCCCAAGGTCACATAAGGCTTGGAAGTTTTGAGACCCCACACCAATAGTTATAGCAAAACGACCGGGATCTCCTAGCTTTTGTGGTAACTCCAAGGTCTTGACCTCATCTTGCATTTCAACTATGGACCTCTTCTTGCTCAAAATCTCCTTAAAATTCTTGGCATAAGATGGCATCTCGCTCAATGCATCGGTGAATGGGATAGAGATGTTCAAGCCTTGCAAAAGTTTGAGAAACCTCTTGAACTTGTTCTCAACCACATCTTTCGGCTTCTTTGAGGGATATGGAAGAATCGTTGCACCTTGAATCTTGCTTGGATCAACCTCTTTGGACATTCCTACTTCACTTGCAACATTTCTTGGTTGGACCGACTTGGGCACCATGTCGGGCCCGATGTTGTGAATCTCGGTCCTAGGCAGAGGAGTCGGATCGAGGTCTGGGTATGTCGGGCCCGAGTTGCTCTCAACCTCGGTCCGGGGTAAAGGGGTCGATCTTCTTGCTGGGTCGACTTCGGGGGATGTCGGACCCGACTTGCTGGGTAAGTTGGTCAGACTCTCTTCATTCTTCTTAGGCATGTGTGGCTCGGGTAGGTTTCGGCCACTTCTCAATCCAATTGCCCGGACTTCATTTTGATTGTTTTCATCTTGAGGATTCTCCTCGGGTCGGCCCGGAAGTCTCCCATTCTCTCTCGGGGCTTGAGTCGCAATTTGGGCAAATTGATTGTCGACTTGCCTCCTCCATGCACCAAACTCATTGAATTGGGTCATCATCTCCTTGAACCCTTCTCTCATCTCTTGAGCAAATGATTGTAGCTCATTGAATCCCGGTGGTCTATATGGTGGTACTGGCGCCCTTGGCTCGTTTTGGTTGAAGTTGTTGTTGTAACCTTGAGCTTGACCGTTGTTCCACCGGCCATTGCCACCATTGTTGAAGTTGCCTCTTCCACCGAAATTTCCTCGAACATAGTTTGCCTCCTCAATTCGCTCGGCCAAGCGCACTTGGCTCTCATTCGGACAAACTTGTGTAGCATGTGCAAAGGATCCACACTCCTCACAAGCTCTAGCATTTTGCTTGTAGTAGTGGACTTGCCTCTTAAGCTTGCTCACTTCACCTTCAAGGAATTGGAGCTTCACATCCCTATCAATGTCTTCTCCCTTTGGATCATATAACTTCCTTGCACCTTCACCTTGAACTTTCACCTCTTTGCTAGCTTGACTCACCCCATACATGGCCTCATAATCGGATAGCTTGTCAAGTAGCTCCCAAGCTTGATCCGGTGTCAAGTCTATGAACCCACAATCGGTGTGGAGATTGAGCTTGTCCTTCGTTACCGGATTGATGCCTTGGAAAAAGATGTCTTGAAGCACATATGGTTGTTGGCCATGAGTAGGACATTGGCACAACATCTCCTTGAAACGGTCCCATGCTTCGAAGAGAGGCTCATTCGGACGTTGTTGAAAGCTTGCAATCTTCCTTCTTAGCTCGGTTGTCTTTGAGGGCGGGAAGAACTTCATCAAGAAAGCATCATAGAGTGTCTTCCAAGTTGTGATTGACCTAGGAGCTTGGCTCTCGAGCCAATGTGTGGCCTTGCCCCCAAGTGACCATTTGAACGCCTTTAGAAGCACATACTCCAATGTCTCCTCGTCGGTAGAGATCGTCTCACACATGTCCATAAAGCGTTTGACGTGCTCTATGGGACACTCATGTGGATGGCCCTCGAATTGATCACGCTTGATGAGGGAGATGAATTGCGTCTTGATCTCAAAATTCTTGGCAACATCGGGAAGCACAATAGCCGGTTCGGGTACCCTCAACTCCGGATGCATGTATTGGCGTGCATTCCGGGGTAGAGCGTTGAGTTGAGCCTCGGCCCTCATCCGTTTCTCCCGTTCTCTTCTTGCCACCTCCTCTTGATTGTCCTTCTCAAGTTGCAATCTAGCCATTTCGGCTCTAAGTTGAGCTAACTCCTCATCAACATGGAGAGCTTGATTCGCCATCCTTTTCCTTCTTCGGACTTCCTTGAGGATACTTTCCGGATCACTCACAAACTCAAGCTCAAGTGTTCCTCGGGAGGAACGAGCTAGCATACACCTACAAAACAAAGACACAAACCAAAACAAATCAAAAACAAACAAAGGGTTTGGGTTATTCCCTCACCCAAATCACTACCAAAACACAAGAAACTCACCAAATTGGCACTCAATGCACTTAGACTTCCCCGGCAACGGCGCCAATCTTTTGATCGCCTCTCGGTTGTGCGAGGGTCTAGAGATACAATTTATAACCCGACCCCGTTGTAGCACGTGGTGGGTGTCGAACACTCGGGAAGTCTACTCGATTGATGTGCCAAGATACTAGAAAGCTAGAAAGAAGAGCGTAAAACAAAGGAAAACAAGAGAACAGTCGGGACCGACACTGAGGTCACGTCGGGCCCGATGTTGGCGACAAGAGGAAGTCGGGACCGACACTGGGTAAGTCGGGCCCGAGGTATCTGGGTTTGTCGAACTTCAAAGATTAAAAGTAGATCTTGGGCTTTCGGTTTCCTTCTCTAGTAGATTAAGGCTTTTCCACCCCAATTCAAGCAATGAGTGATGATCGGACTAGGATCGAGTGCTTTCGCCCTCGTTCCAACCACTTCTACACCTCGATCCTTGGGGAAATCCCCTTCGAATCAAGGTCTTGAGATTGACACATGTTCACTTTCGCTATTTTGCCAATCTCAAGCCTTGATTCCCAACTTTCGCAAGGAATTGTAGCTCTATGTAGAGTGGGTTCCTTAGATCAAACACTCAAGGCTATGGAATTGGGGTTTCTAGCCCAAACCTAGCTAGGGTTTTCCCCCATAACCCAAGATCAAGGAGATCTACTCCATGTGGCAAACAAGGAAAGCAAACAAATCAAAAGGGAAAACAATCAACATCATCAATCTCAAAACAAAGCAAAGTTTCATTCAAATCAAAAGCAATCCACAAATTCGAATCAAGTGTTTCCAAATCCACAAGATCAAAACAAAGCAAAGCAAAGCTAATCAACAAAACCTATCAAGTCTTCCTCTCTCTTGGCCGATTCTCTCTCTCTCCCTCCTCCTCTCCTTTCTCCTTGCTCTCCAAGTATCCTCTTGGTTCCTTGCCAAGTGTGGGAACCCTCAAATTAGAAGACAAGAGGGCCTTTTATAGATTAGATGAGGGGCAAAAGTGGAAGTCCACAATTTCGTTCCTTGGAGCCCAAGTAGTCCGGTGACCGACTCGGACCGACACGGAGGACCTCGGGCCCGAGTTACTGTGCATGTCGGTCCGAGGTTGGAAACTTCCATGTCGGGCCCGGCGTTGTTGCAACTCTGTCCGGACCTCGTTCCACCTTCTTTTTGTTCGCTTCTCTTGTTCTTCTTCATGGCTTGCTCCTCTCTTTCCTCCTTTAGCTCGGGCTTTGCTCCATGTCTCGACCCTCCTTCAAATTGATCCTCGATTCATGCCAAATTACCTACAAAACACATAAAACACGCGTAGTCTCCGAATCTCATAGAAATACGAGAACTAGGCTAAAAAGGAACAAAACACACAAGAAAAGGGGAAAAAGAAACATATTTACAAAGGAAATCACATATGAAAACACCACGAAATAAAGAGACATCAAAATTATTAAGCAATGCCACATAAAATGGAAAAGATGACTAAAGTCTCTTACTAACGTCTATGCTATGCAGACATTCAAAATTTTAATAAGGCTAAACGTTTGCCTTGTTCAACCCTTTAAATAAACTTATACTATTTTCTAACTAAGTGTTAGAACTCCGTTCCCTTAAGTGGACTTGGCTCTTTCATAGCCTCCACACGCTTAAAAGTCATCAATGATATGCAAAGTTTTGACACGTAATAAAGATAAGTGCTAGTGCACATAAGAAGTTCTACAATCGCATAGTATTTCTTTTCGGACTAAGGTTATCTCGCTTCGAGATATACTCATTTCCGTCCTTCAGCTCCACATAAAGGTTATATTTGTCAAACACATTTCGCATACCTCATTAATGATTTTTTAACTTACTTAAATTACCCTTGAGAATTTCCATTCTCACTTTCTTAGTCTCCTTAGACTAATTCCGCTCTTTTCCGCATTTTTGCCTGGTATTTCTCGCTCTTCGCGACAAATGTCAGACTCTAGGAAACGCACCTCAATGGTTTAAAGAACGAAGAATCAAGAAAGTTGAAGGAAGGAAGGTCAAGTCTTCTCAAAGATATTTCTTCCGTATTTTTGGATTCGCTACGCTTTGCAAGAACAAGGTTTCATTAATTTCGCTGCTTAACTCTATCATGTTGTTTTGAAACAGTTTAAGCTGTAATTACAATATTCAAAGTTTCAAGTTTGAGCACCTTTTAATTCCATTTTAATACCTTATAAAGCCTAGGGTGACTTTGGACGGTAAAGTCTGAGGTCATTGGCGGTAATACTCATCGTTGAAAAATAGGGGTGTTAATTTGCTCGCTCAATACAGAGAATCTGGGTAAGATAACCCATCTTCGTTGTCAAAGTAAAACCAACCACTGATAAGGCTACTAGGATTTGTGAATGACAATCATGAATATGTCTCATGAACGAATTTGAAAGGCCTACCTACCCCAGAACCTGGTTCTTGCGTACCATTTCGGTGTTCAATGCGTGACTCCAAGTAGTCCACTTAAGTAGACTACCTCTTTCAGAAATCCTAAAAATGTTTGGCTTGATTCTAAGGTTGTTTCTGTCCCTTGTACTTTGTAGTACCATCTATTTTCGAAAGAGATTGAAAATTGTTGCATGAACCTTATTGGCATGTCAATATGATATTGACTTCCTTTCCCATATCTTCAAATCTGCCTTACACAAACGTTGATTAATGGGAAATTTTGGATATTCGACTTTTTAGATGGTTACCACTCTAGGGAATAGCTACAAGAACAATCTGAATAATGCCCCCAACTGGGTGTGGAAGTAATGTGGTGGAGTCCAAAATCAAAGATCCGCAAAGAGAAAATGTTATGCCTAGTTTAGAACAGCCTAAAGCTCTCAATGGTTCCACCATTGCAACTTGTAAGGTAATGATTCAACAAATGGTGTGTGAAGCTATGTCCGAGGTCATTACTAATCGACCAAATATGGTTGACACAATGCTATCTGTGACTGAGCAGATGGGTCAAGCTTCACAAGTGGATTAAAAACCTTCAATGCATTGAAACCTGGTACTTTTGATGGCACTAGAGGAACCGCTAGCATCCAATGTTGGCTCTCCCATGTGGAGAAATGTGCACTACGCTAAAGATGATAAAGTGGATATAGTTTCCCTAAAGCTTAGGGGAGAAGACAATAAATGGTGGGGAAGTTCGAAGTTGATAGAACATCCCGAGTTGAAATGGGAAATGTTCAAAGAAAGGATGATAAACCATTTCTTCTTACCTGCAATGAAAGATTAGAAGTTGGATGAGTTGTTCACTCCAAAAGTGAGAGCGTAATGTTTTGGAACGTGTGAAAAAGTTCAGCCATCTGCTTCAATACACTAGGCATGAGATCTCTAGCGAAGCGCAGAAAATCCACCGCTTCCACGAATGGATGAGGGATGCCATCAAGTCGTGGATGAGGAACCACCATTTTTCGACATTAGAAGTGTATGGCGATGTTGCATACACGATAGAGTCCACCCTAAGTGAATCCGAGCTGAAAAAGAGTGATGAAGGAAAATCGCATCACTAGAATCAAGGTGGATCTAAGAGGTCAACGTCCCCACATGAGTCAACATAGTCAAAGAAGGGAAACTATGAGCTAAACATGACCAATACTTCTAAAGGGTCGAAACACGGAAAAGTTATGATAATTTTCTACAACTTTGGTGAGTAGGGGCATGTTAACCGACATTGCACAAAACCCAAGAAGAAATGCTTTACCTGTGGAAAGGAAGGACATCTTCATTCCAATTTTCGACTGAACAAGAATGTTTTGAGTCAGCTTAGGTCAGTCCCAACTTCTTAGGACAAGCAAGCCTTGAATAGAGTTCTAGGGACAACTTCTATTCAATCTATAGCTCTGAATAAGGGCAAGGGACCAACAACCTTATCAACCTTCTTAGAGTCAAGATCAACAAGTCTATGAGATGCACCGCATTGAAAAGCCTGTCGCGCTAGCAACTCTAGAAGAATACATAGTTCCTCCTTTATCCAAGTTACAACACATGTAACCCGCGTTAATTTACTTTTTAAACACATGTGTATCCCCTTAGTAGTTGGAAAACAAGAAATGTACCTCTAACCTTTCTTATAAGAATGTCATATTCTAGATTTGGTTTACGCTTATGGATTATGATATTATGACTTGGCACATCAAACCAAAATTGTGTATTAACGTTTGTTCCCATTTAAGAGAGCAGTTGAATCCCATTTATGACTTAACTCTACAAAATGGTCGTTATTGCGAATTTCAAATTGAATTTTTTTTTCTTTCTAATGTCGAAATAATTTTATAAGATTTCACGAATTAAGGTTTTCTCAATATAGATTCATGGAGGTGAATGAGAATATGTTTTATCTCCCATCTTGATCACGTGGTTAAGATAGAATTGCAAGTCTCTTTTCCGTGAAAGATATATTAAAGAGCTATATATGGTGGAGGTAGTTTCCCCGATGCTGATCACATTGGAGAAATGAAACAAATTGCTCTTCAGATTTAAGCTTCTCTATGAAAAATGTTTTCTTATAAGAATAGCAATGCTTGCTACAAAAAATATATGCGAATCACCTCTCGTTTGTTGATATGTTAAGGTAAGACATCTCGAATATGCTTATGTCTTCTTCTATAATATAACCATCACTTATTCTGCTAGTAACTTCATTAGAATTTCGAAACTGGAGTCCTCCTTTCAAGATACGACACCCACATCATTAGAAGGTTAATCCCATCTCGAATTCGAAATATATTCATCTTAAGAGAATTCTACTGCAATGACTTTGCTCTTGGAATATAGAACATAATAGTCGTTTTCCTATTCACTCTTCTGAAACCCTTTGGCACTCATTTCAACTACGATGTTTATTCTATAAGCAATTCAACCACTTATGTTTGGAAGGACGACCTAGATTTCTCATAGGACTAACTCGAATTGGTGGATGAGACCACTTGACCAACCAAGACCTCAATGTATGAGTGATAAGGTTTAGGTATACCCAACACTCAACGTATGAGTGATCCATTCTGACCATGAGGCCTTGAAGTACCTAAAAGCAATGTTGTCAGGATCGGGATTCTTGGAACGAATCGTAAGGGGTAGTAGGATCGGATCGTAGAATCGGATCGTTAGGATCGTAAGATCCTACCACATTAATAAAATAATGAAAGAACTAATATTAATATGTAATATATCACTCAAATATGAAATTTAATCATTAAAAAACATATACATTATTCATAAAATATCCCAAAGGCAACAAATCCATATGTAAGATGAAATATTTTTTTTAATACTCTGATAAGTTTCTTTTTAAGAAGAGATAGAAAGAATGCAATTTTTATGTTTTTGAAGTTTTATGTAAATTTTAAGTAAGCAATGAGTAATTTATGAATAATTTAATGTATAAATTTAATGAGTTATTAGCCAAAGTGGGTAAAAATATCCAAAATGATGATTTGTGACTTCATTTTTGTGATTTAGTAGGATCTTACGATCCCACTTACGATCCTAAGATCCTGTACGATCCTACTACGATCCTGTATGATCCTACTACGATCCTACTTGTGACGATTCAATAGGCACAATCCGAGTGGTGGTGTAAAATCTGGATCGTAGGATCGTAGGATCGTACGAGTGGGATCACGATTTTGATAACAATGCCTAAAAGGTCAATCACTACTCAACAAAAGGCATGCAAGATGGGAGGAATTCATGGAGACCTTTCTTTTTATTGTAAAGCATAAGAAAGGAAAAGAGAATGTGGTAGCTGAAATCTATAAGAATTGCATGTCTCTAGGGGTGAAATTAACACTTTCGTTATAGATTATGAATATTTATTTAAAGTTGGAAAATCGTGCATTCCTTTATCTAGTATACGGAGGTTGTTAACTAAAGAAGTCCATGCGTCTAGAGGACATTGAGGATTAGATAAAACAATTGAAGGCTTAAGAGAACACTATTTTTGGGTGAAAATGAGTAATTTTGTGCTTATATTTGTCAAAGGTTGTGTTGTTTGTGCTAAAGTCAAATATAGATTAAACCCTCATGGCTTGTACCAGCCCTTAGCTATTCCTGGTTCTCATTGGGAGGACATTTCTAAGGACTTTATTGTTGGATTGCCTAGAACAAGGAAAGGTAAAGATTCCATTTTTGTAGATGTAGAACATTTTTCTAAAATGGCTGATTTCATTCCATGTCACACGACTGGTGATGCATATCATTTAGCTAACTTGTTCTTTAAGAAAAATAGTTAGTTCGCTTGACATTCCTTGCACTATTATTTCAGATCATGATGCTGAATTTCCGAGTTATTTTTGGAAGAGTTTGTGGTCTAAATTAGGAACTAAAATTATCGTTTCTACCTCATGTCACCCACAAACTGATGGGAAAACTAAAGTAACTAATAGAACGTAGGAATTTTTATTGAGAACTATGCATAAAGCTATCCTCAAACACTGGGAAGATGTTTTCCTTTTGTGGAGTTTGCTTATAACAAATCTATTCATTCAGCTACTAGAATGACCCCTTGTGATGTTGTTTAGAGTTTGAATCCAATAACTCTTATAGATATGGAGCCTCAACCATACAAGGAGGACGAGAGTTTTGAGGGCAACACACGGGATGAGTTTGTCCAAAACATGCATGAGAAGACTAAGATGCACCTAGAAAGGAAAGTTAAAAAATACAAAGCCCAAGTGACCGGATAAGGGGAGAAAACATGTATTTTTTTAGTAATGTTGATGTGACTATGCCTCACGAGCCACATCATGGCTCTTACACCTTCGGTTCCGAGCCATCCAATATCGAACCATCCAACGTCGGTACTGAGCCATACACTCATAGAATTGAGCCATCCAACCCCGATACCGAGCCACCCAACCTCAGTACCGAGCTGCCTGACGGATAACAAGGGCTCGAGCTCGTGTCTTGTAAGAAGAGATTCGAGATGATATCTTTGTCCATGAAGCGCCATCAAATATGAAGACGACATGAAGTGCACTTTCTAGTCACCTAGCGCGTCATGGCAATGTCGGGCGCTTAGCTTGAGCCGAGTTGGCGCCCCTTGTGTGCCAAGATCACGATGCATTTAATGCCGGTTATGCAAGGGGCTTTTACCATCAATCATGTGTTTGTGGTTGGTTATTGAAGAGCCTTTTGTTGGGAGCTCTTTTCTTTTATAAGGTACGTTTTTCCTTTAGTTAGACACACTTGAAGAACTCGAAAACTCTTGCTTTGTTTTTCGCCATGTTTCGACTTTGGTTTGGGCATTTTGCCTTTTAATAAATTTTTTGTTGTTCTTTGTTTTTAATCTTGATTCGTGAGTAATATCGGATCATCCTTGAGATCCAAGAGCAAGATGTGTCACATCCTTGTCCTTGAATCTAGTAGTTTGGGTTTCGAGTGTGGTGAGTCATATCCACACCCCAAACTCATTCATATCCTTCTACCTTCATATTCCAACATCCATATCTGGTTTTCCACCCATTCACACGTCCATCAAGTCATCTCCAAGGCTCATCCGTCCATTCCCTCAACAAGAAGAGAGCGTCCACGTGACCTTGCACTGACTTCATCGATTCAATCCTTATCATGTGGTATCAGAGCCACGCAACGTACACCTATTTTCTCTCTTCTTAGATCTGAAATTTTCTTGAATTTTGCAAGTGTTCCCCTTCATGAAAATATTCTACAAAACCCCTTGCAATACCGACCCATAAAACTCGTTACAAACCCTGTTCGCCTGAGTTGTTTTGTGTCTTCGAACCTTGTATGCTTAGATCTACCATTGGGGAGACCAAAAATGGTTTGTGTGGTTGTCCAAAGGTTGAAGAAGCCCCTTTACTTCTTTCTTGAATGAAATTAAAGTTGAAAATAGAAAGAGTCTCTCGTGACCCTTAGCCTACTTGTCAATACTCTTTTGTGGCTGAAATTTTCGACCCCTTTTCTTGATAATTTCGAGCATGTATGGCTTTACATAAAACTGAATTCAATCTTACAATATTGTGTACTCACTCGGGTTAGGATACGGGAAAAGTACCAAGCCGTATAAAAAAAGTAAAGTATCACCGAGTAGAGGTGTAAATCATTTGGTTGTCGAAGTTTTGTATGCTTGATTGTAAGTTGCTGAAAAGTGTGCCTTAAAAGTAAAAAAAAAAATTCGCACTCGAAAAGAAAAAGAAGTGGGGCCAGAAAAACCTTGTCGGCAGCTAAAAGCTAATAAGGGGTGCATAAAATAAGTCGGACCTCGTGAGAATGAAATTCCGGAAAAGGTCCTCTATGTGTCTAAGCTCTTTTTGTTTATCTTTTTTGTTCGTAACTTGGTACCTAGTAGCTTCCTAAATTCGAGTGGTTGACAAACTTGTTGCTTGTATTGCATTGCCATTGCTTGTGCCTTTTCTTTTGAGCCATTTGCTATTCGTACTCCACCAAAAGTCCTAGCACTTACAAGGTTGGCAGTTTTCGAGTCTAAGTTGAGAATTAGTTGTGTGTGGCTCGAAGTACCACTTGCTTGTCGGATTTAACTTGTTTGGTGAAGTTTGTACAAAATGTCGGATGCAAGGAATGATGGCTCACCTCTGGATGCTAATTCCGAGTCATCCGTGGCTGCCATGTTACAATCTATGCAAAAAGATCTTTGTTCTTTTTGTTCTAGGTTTGATGACATCGATCCAATCATCTCCACCACTTGTGGCATACATTTGGAGGAAGGATCCACCTCCAACGTGCAACTCGTGTCACAAGGCTATCTTTCGGGGTCAAATTTCACTCAACCATTTGTGACGTCTTCCGGGGTAAGGCCTGAATTTGTTCCTCCATATTCTACTTTCCAAATAATATTCCTTTTCCTATAAACACTAACAATGTAGGCAATGAGCGATATGGCTATACTCCTACGGCGACATCGGTGTCGACGAGCATAGCCTGTAACACCCCAGTTTTAAATACCGGAATGCTACTCGGTAGTAGACCACACATGTAACACCCCTGTTTTAAATACCGGAATGCTACTCGGTAGTAGACCACACATGTAACACCCCAGTTTTAAATATCGGAATGCTACTCGGTAGTAGACCACACCTGGGTCCACTTAGGCTAGTCTGATAAAAAATTCACATTATGGATCTTGCAACAAAGGCACGACGAGAAAATAAGAAAAACATCCAACTCATATTTTATTAAAATTCAAATTGGCAACCATGTATGCACCAACTTTCCAACATAAACAACTCGAACAAAAACTTCTAACCATTCCTTTGTACTCACAAGCTCTTAACATGACAAATTCTCAAAGACAACATTAACCCACTACCTTGCACAATAACCCGACACATCCTATGACACGCCAGGTCGAGCTAACCCACCATTATCTTGGAAGAGTTCCCTTGAAGCATAGTTCGCATCTGTGTTGGATCCTAAAAATATTAATGCCCCGAAGGGTTTGCTAACAATTTCAATATATACTAAATGGAAAACACAATATTTAACAACCAAAATCAGTTTAATCAAATACATAATAACAATAGTAATAGAATAGTTCACATATAGTAAATTCACAACAACAAACCAACACACATCAATACTAATAATCATAAGACGTGTATAATAATGCATATAGACATACGATGCATAATAATAATAGCACATCATTTCAGTTTAGTAACATATCCATCATATCTCGCCTTAATAATAGTTCAATCGCAACCCATCAATTCTCAATCGACAACATTATTAATTATCTAACAAGCATGGCATCCTCCAACCTTACACGGGGTAGTGGACGGCGACCTCCCCTGTTTATCCGAACCACTCACACCCTCAACATTCACCTTCTTACCCCTGGTCAAGCCTCCGTGGGAGCACTCGCCAAAACATTTTATTATTATTTTGAAGGGGCCCTCCTTGACATACAACAAAGTCAAGGATGTCTCCGCCATTCCGACTATCCCTGATCATAGCCGTATTGGTTAGGTGCCAATGTTTAGAAATCCGAATAAAATACAGAATATTATTTATCTATTATGTTTTTCCAAATAATGAATTATTTCCAAATAGACATATTTAATATATAGGAATGAATCCCAAAATACAGCTCTACACATCATATCTACACATCTAGCACATATCAAAATTGATAACTAAGTAAGTCTAGGCGACTTACCTTAGACGAAGAATATCAAAATTGTCTTGGTCAAGCTAGTTACCTAGAAATAAGAATATTACTCATAAGAATGCTAATCCAGACGAAACAAGTTAAAGTTCCAATGAAAGGGCTTAACCCGACTACTTACTACTTGACCCGATATTAGATATATAATTAATCTTTATTTCTAGCTATACCAACTTATCCAAAATAACTCCCAAATACAAATAAAAACTCTTCACCTGATTCCAAGTTAACTCTTAATATATAAAAATAAGAATTTTACAAATATATATGCTTGTCCAAAATCCTACCACTTCAAATGTTACAAAAGGAAATGATTAAACACATAATAACTAGATCTATAGCTAGTAATGCAAAACTCTTGAAATCAAATCCTAATAGTAAGCCTAAGCTAGCCCGATCCGAGATCAAGGATCTAATTAATTTTAAGGCCGGCAAACTGAGGAATAGAAATAACTCAAGAAAAAAACAATATATAACGATCGAGCTAGTTTATAGGTTAGGAAATTCGACCTTGATAGGAGAGCCTACAAAAACTCGGGTGGTGACTTGGTGGCGGTTCAAACCGGCTTTGACGATGGCAATGGAACAGAGAGTGGAAGGTGGCCGGTGAGTGGGAGCTAGTGCGTGTGGCGGAGAATATAGATCACAAACGCAGAGGAGAGGGAGAAATGACAAGAGAAGTAGAATTCTTGCTTATGAATGAAAAATGTTGAAAAGTCAACATAAATGGCTTTATATTCCAAAGATCAATTCATCTTAAAGCCACCACGTAAGTTGGCATTCACGCACACAATCATATATCACTTGACATGTAATGTCGGCACTTTCACATTAAATTTCATTTTATTTTTTTCCCTTTTTTATCTTATAATTATATATAATTATTAATGTATATATAAGTGTATGTATACATATATGTATATTTACACATACACTTGATCACATGATATTAATTTAGGGTCTGTAAATTCCCTAAAGTAGCTTTAATAAAAGCCTAGGGTCGAACCCTAACCGAAAATAATATCCACGTATTACACATACACCCCCATAAAATAAAGTTTCGTCCTCGAAACTTAGCACAAAGTTGACTTAGGCATCATCATACCGACTTATAAGTACCAAAATCACACCACAAATAACCACCACAAAAATTCATAAAAATCACATAATTCATAACCAAAACGATCATTCTAATGTCATGCACACCAACTAACCTATTAACTATCTAATTTTCCCTTGCTAGCAACCAACGGTAAGGTTAGGGTAATTCTTTTTTAATACTAGCTTTCGTTCCAAAGTGGCTTCCTCCACTCCTCATCGAGACCACCAAATCAATAATACTGTAATTTCTTTGTTCTACAACTTCTTCATGCGATGATCTAGAACAACTATTGGTTGCTCCTCAAAGGTATGGTCAGACTCAATTTTCAACTCCTCATATTGAGCCTATGGACAGGATCATGCACATACTGCCTTAACTGCGATACATGAAATACATAATGAACCCCATCCAAGGCTGGTGGTAAAGCTAGCTTGTAGGCTACTTCACCCACCCTCTAGAGAATCTCAAACGGTCTGATGTACCAAGGACTCAACTTCACTTTCACTCCAAACCTCCTGACTCTACGAGTTGCCGACACTCTCAACCAAACATGGGCTCCTACCTCGAATTCCAAAGGGCGTCACCTCTTATTCGCGTAAGATTTTTGGCGACTTTGCGCATTCAACCTACACTCTTGAAATAAATTCACCTTTTCCATGGTTTCTTGGACCACATAAGGCCATCCAACTACAACATTTGATGGATCATCCCAACATAGAGGTGTCCTGCATCTTCGTCCATATCAAGCCTCATAGGGTGACATTTGGATTGAGAAATGCCAACTGTTATTATAGGCAAATCTCACTAGTTCCAAATAGTCGGACCAATTTCCCCTCCAATCTAGAACACGACCTTAGCATATCCTCCAATTACTGTATCGTCCTCTCAGACTGGCCATCAGACTGCGGGTGGTAAGTAATCATGAAATGTGGCTTTGTGCATAAGGATTAATGTACTTGCTTCCAGAAATTAGAGGTAAACTGCCCATCACGATCCGACACAATTATCTTGGGCACTCCATGCAATATGACTATTTGTTTTAAGAACACTTCTGCTAGTTTACTCACTGGCCAAGTCTCCTTAATGGGCAGAAAACAAGCAGTCTTTATCAATCTATCTACAATGTAACAAAGTCCATGGAAATGTCCTGCCACTTCCATTCTGGAATGGGAAGTGGTTGGAGCATTCCTCTTGGTCTTTGGTGTTCTATCTTCATATGCTGACATACCTGACACTTTTCCACAAATCTCGCTACATCAGGTTTCAGGCCATCCAACCAGTAATATTGTCTCAGATCCTTGTAAATCTTACCAATTCCTAGGTGGATTGAATATAGCGTAGAATGAGCTTCTTGAAATATTTTCTGTCTTAACTCATGATCTCAAGGCACACATACTCTTACATGAATTCTTAGAATTCCGTCTCCTCGAATTTCAAATTCACGTGCTTCTTCTTGGTGTACCTTTTGAAAATATCTTGAATCCATGAGCAAGTCTCTTGCTTTTTGCGGATCTCCTCCATTAGACTCGGATGATATTCTAAGGCACGTAGTTGACCTTGGTATCTTTGAATCCATACCTCAATTCCATTTCTTATCAAATTATTTTGTAGAGACGGTTGAGTAGTCAATTGTGACAACATTCGTTCCTGAGATGATTTTCTGCTGAGTGCATCAACAACGACATTTGCCTTGCCTGGATGATAAAGAATCTCTAGGTCATAATCCTTAATCAGTTCTAGCCATCTACGTTGTCTCCTATTAAGCTCTCGTTGAGTGGATGTACTTGAGAGTCTTATGATCTGTCAGAATTTTGACAGGTTGCTCCATATAGATAGTGACGCCAAATCTTCAACGCATGAACCACAATTGCCAACTCTAGATCATGTGTTGGGTAATTTTGTTCATTCGGCTTTAACTGTCTTGAAGCATAAGCAATCACTCTACCGTTCTGCATTAGGACACAACCTAGTCCCAATTTTGAAGCATCACTACATATTACATAACTTTCATTCCCTTGAGGAAAAGCTAAGATCGGAGCTGAATTCAGCCTATTCTTCAACTCATCAAAACTTTTCTAACATGCATCTGATCACTCAAATTTTGTTGTTTTATGTAATAGATTGGTTAATGGTTGGGCTAGACGAGAAAATCCTTCTACGAATCGTCTACAGTACCCAGCCAAACCCACGAAGCTACATATCTATTTAACATTTCTTGGAGGTTCCCAGGCTGCCACAATCTCGATCTTCGTTGGATCTACCATTACTCCTCTAGCAAACACCACATGTCCTAAAAAGGTTACCTATGGCATCCAAAATTTCACACTTCGATAATTTTGCGAACAATTGTTTTTGTCTCAAAACATTCAAGACTGTTCTCAAATGATGAACATGTTGCTCATGACCCCGTGAATATACTAGGATATCCTCTTTGAAAACAACGACAAACCGATCTAAATAATAAATAAAGATTCGGTTCATTAATTACATGAACACAACTGGGGCATTTGTCAATTCGAAGGGCATCACCACAAGCTCGTAATGCCAATGTCTTGTATGGAATGCTGTCTTTCGAATGTCTTCCTCTTGGATTCTCAACCGATGATACCTAGATCGCAAATCGATCTTAGAGAATTCCACGAACCCTTGCAGTTGATCTAATAAGTCATCAATTCGTGGCAATGGGTACTTATTTTTAATGGTGACCACATTCAGCTTTCGGTAGTTGATACACAATCTCAATGACCTATCTTTCTTCTTGACAAATAGAATTGGAGCTCCCCAAGGAGAAACACTAGGGCGCACATTTCCCTTTTCTAATAACTCCTCCAATTGAGTCTTCAACTCTTGCATCTCCATTGGATCCATGCGATAAGGAGCTTGCGATATTGGTCTTGTACCGGGCTCCAAGTCAATGTTAAAGTCTACCTCTTGTTGAGGTGGTAGCCCTGGTAACTCCTCAGGAAAGACATCTTCAAATTCTCGTACTACTGGAACATGTCTAACTTTCGGAATATTTTTTATCCTCTTGTAAGACATAGCACCAATAGCCTACACATCCATTGTTTATCAACTTATCCACCTTCATTGCACTTATTATTACTCCATCATTCCCCTTCCTTGATTCTTTCCATACATGTTTAGAACTATCGTCTGCAGTTATATTTATGGTTCCACTGTGAATATCCAACACGACCTGATATCGCCTAATCCAATCCATTCCCAATTACATCATCATCAGATGCTAATTGTACTACGATGAAATTCGCTAACCAGTCCTTATTTTCGATCCGTATCGAACACTACATGATCTCTCCAACACCACTAATTTTACTACCGTCTAGCAGTCTAACAAGAAAAGAGGTACTACTACTACATCTCAATTGCAATCTATGTGCACATGCAGATGGCATGAATGAATGTGTAGCACCAATATCGAACAAAATGTGTACATGTTTAGAATGAATCCAAATCATAGTTGTCGCAGTAGGAGCATTCAAAGCATCATTTCTCTTCATCTCAAACATTCGAGGTTGAGTGGCACCCGAATTACTAACCACATTACCATGACCTCTACCACGACTCTGTGGTGGTGGTGGATGTTGTTTTGGTGGTACAGGGCGATGACCCACAAATTTACCACTCCGTGGAGATGCTCCTTAGGACAAAGCTACTCCCTTATTAAATCAGAATTGTGAAGGATGTCCCTCTCTTCCACAAGAAAAATAGGTAACTAGTGGTTCCGGGCAACTACTCTTAACATGCTTAGTACTTGCACAATTGTAGCACTGCCTTGGAGTCCCAAAAGACCGAGCTTGTTGGGATTGACCTAGACGGCCTTGAAATTGACTAGCTCGTTCCTTTTGTTGAAACTAAACAGGTCGTCCACCTTTCTTAAACCTTGATGATGTTGTCTTTTGTCTATTACTTTATCCTAGATTAACATCAGATGGCCCAGGTTTGGACTGGCCAGAGCATATGCCAAGGCTTTAAGTTGTAGTCCAGAGACATAGGCACGTAGTTGCGGTTGTAACCGCTTTAGAAAAGCAGAGATCCTATGTTTTTCCGTAGGTGTAGCATTAGGTAGAGATGCTAACTCTCTTTGAAAACTTTCAATTGTTTTAGTCACTAGAATATTCTCCAATCCATCATCTCGGAATGCAGCTCCTCTGCACTCCTCACGACCTCAAGACAGTAATATTCTCGAATCTTTTCTCCAAATTCTCCAAAGGTTACAACTTTTTCATGATCATGCTTCAGATTCAACAAGTCGAATGCACCTTCTTGTAATAAACTTTGTACTAAGGACATCCTCCTCTCCTCTGGCGCTTGGATTGAATCCAATGCAGAAGCGACCTTTCTCAACCATTGTTCACATCAATACCTAACACTCCAATGAATTTTGGTACTCCTGTCTTCTTAAACTCTCCAAGCCACTTATTTGGTTTGGGCTCTTGCAGACTTCCTTCCAACTCCACAACCCCTCTAAAGCATTCAAGTCTTTGATGGTATTACCACTTGACATAATCGGGATGGTGTCTTCATGTCCAGTGCCTGTATCTTAAGTTCGAGAGGCACATTAGCTGGCCTAAGTACTTCTGGATTAACCCTTGGCCAAGCTCTAACAATAGAGACAATATCTTCTTCCACAAATTGCGATTCATGTCTTCAAGGGTTATTAGCAACAAAAGCTTTAGATTGTCCTTGCCGAATGTCCAATGCCGATCCTTCACATTCCACTACTTCTTCGGAATGGAGATTAGTTGGAGCTATATTTGTGCTTTCTCTACCCCTTCCACAACCACGTCCTTGGCCTCAAGGTCTCCCTCTTCCTCTAACATCATTAGTAATCTTCTTCGGTGGGTCCATAACTAATCTACGAGTACTAATATTATTAAGCTTAAGCGTTACTAAACAATGTACATAAGAAAATGCTTACAAGATTGCTCTGCATTCGATGGTGGCTCTTCTTGACGTGTCTCTCTATACGACAATGCAATATGCCCAATTTTTTAAAAGAAATATTTAAAAAGGAAAACTCGGTCTGAGTTTTCATTTAAGTTGGACCTCTCATGCTTTTATTGTTAGGTTCCTTGTGCCCTTGTTATCAACCTCGCTCTGATACCAATTTGTAACACCCCAGTTTTAAATACCGGAATGCTACTCGGTAGTAGACCACAAATGTAACACCCCAGTTTTAAATATCGGAATGCTACTCGGTAGTAAACCACATATGGGTCCACTTAGGCTAGTCTGACAACAAATTCACATTATGGATCTTGCAACAAAGGCACGACGAGAAAATATGAAAAACATCCAACTCATATTTTATTAAAATTCAAATTGGCAACCATGTATGCACCAACTTTCCAACATAAACAACTCGAACAAAAACTTCTAACCATTCCTTTGTACTCACAAGCTCTTAACATGACAAAAGCTAATAAGGGGCCAGAAAAACCTTGTCGGCAGCTAAAAGCTAATAAGGGGTGCATAAAATAAGTCGGACCTCGTGAGAATGAAATTCCGGAAAAGGTCCTCTATGTGTCTAAGCTCTTTTTGTTTATCTTTTTTGTTCGTAACTTGGTACCTAGTAGCTTCCTAAATTCAAGTGGTTGACAAACTTGTTGCTTGTATTGCATTGCCATTGCTTGTGCCTTTTCTTTTGAGCCATTTGCTATTCGTACTCCACCAAAAGTCCTAGCACTTACAAGGTTGGCAGTTTTCGAGTCTAAGTTGAGAATTAGTTGTGTGTGGCTCGAAGTACCACTTGCTTGTCGGATTTAACTTGTTTGGTGAAGTTTGTACAAAATGTCGGATGCAAGGAATGATGGCTCACCTCTGGATGCTAATTCCGAGTCATCCGTGGCTGCCATGTTACAATCTATGCAAAAAGATCTTTGTTCTTTTTGTTCTAGGTTTGATGACATCGATCCAATCATCTCCACCACTTGTGGCATACATTTGGAGGAAGGATCCACCTCCAACGTGCAACTCGTGTCACAAGGCTATCTTTCGGGGTCAAATTTCACTCAACCATTTGTGACGTCTTCCGGGGTAAGGCCTGAATTTGTTCCTCCATATTCTACTTTCCAAATAATATTCCTTTTCCTATAAACACTAACAATGTAGGCAATGAGCGATATGGCTATACTCCTACGGCGACATCGGTGTCGACGAGCATAGCCTGTAACACCCCAGTTTTAAATACCGGAATGCTACTCGGTAGTAGACCACACATGTAACACCCCTGTTTTAAATACCGGAATGCTACTCGGTAGTAGACCACACATGTAACACCCCAGTTTTAAATATCGGAATGCTACTCGGTAGTAGACCACACCTGGGTCCACTTAGGCTAGTCTGATAAAAAATTCACATTATGGATCTTGCAACAAAGGCACGACGAGAAAATAAGAAAAACATCCAACTCATATTTTATTAAAATTCAAATTGGCAACCATGTATGCACCAACTTTCCAACATAAACAACTGAACAAAAACTTCTAACCATTCCTTTGTACTCACAAGCTCTTAACATGACAAATTCTCAAAGACAACCTTAACCCACTACCTTGCACAATAACCCGACACATCCTATAACACGCCACGTCGAGCTAACCCACCATTATCTTGGAAGAGTTCCCTTGAAGCATAGTTCGCATCAGTGTTGGATCCTAAAAATATCAACGCCCTGACGGGTTAGCTAACAATTACAATATACACTAAATGGCAAACACAATATGTAACAGCCAAAATCAGTTTAATCAAATACAAAATAACAATAGTAATAGAATAGTTCACACATAGTAAATTCACAACAACAAACCAACACACATCAATACTAATAATCATAAGACGCGAATAATAATGCTTATAGACATACAATGCATACTAATAATAGTATATCATTTCAGTTTAGTAACATATCCATCATATCTCGCCTTAATAATAGTTCAATCGCAACCCATCAATTCTCAATCGACAACATTATTAATTATCTAACAAGCATGGCATCCTCCAGCCTTACACGGGGTAGTGGACGGCGGCCTCCACCGTTTATCCAAACCACTCACACCCTCATCATTCACCTTCTTACCCCTGGTCAAGCCTCCTCAGGAGGACTCGCCAAAACATTTTATTACTATTTTGAAGGGGCCCTCCTTGACATACTACTAAGTCAAGGATGTCTCCGCCTTTCCGACTATCTCTGATCATAGCCGTATCGGTTAGGTGTCAATGTTTAGAAATTCGAATAAAATACAGAATATTATTCATCTATTATGTTTTTCAAAATAATGAATTATTTCCAAATAGACATATCTAATATATAGGAATGAATCCGAAAATATAGCTCTTCACATCATATCTACACATCTAGCACATATCAATATTGATAACTAAGTAAGTCTAGGCGACTTACCTTAGACGAAGAATTTCCAAAGATATCAAAACTGTCTTGGTCAAGCTAGTTACCTAGAAATAAGAATATTACTCATATGTATGCTAATATAGACGAAAAAATTTAAAGTTCCAAGGAAAGGGCTTAACCCGACTACCTACTACTTGACGAGATATTAGATATATAAATAATCTTGATTTCTAGCTATACGAACTTATCCAAAATAACTCCCAAATACAAATAAAAACTCTTCACCTGATTCCAAGTTAACTCTTAAAATATAAAAATAAGAATTTTACAAATATATATGCTTGTCCAAAATCCTACCACTTCAAATGTTACAAAAGGAAATGATTAAACACATAATAACTAGATCTATAGCTAGTAATGCAAAACTCTCGAAATCAAATCCTAATAACAAGCCTAAGCTAGCCCGATCCCAGATCTAGGATCTAATTAATTTTAAGACAAACTTAGGAATAGAAATAACTCACCAATAAAAACAATCAATAACAATCGAGCTACTTTATAGGTTAGGAAATTCGACCTTGATAGGGGAGCCTACAAAAACTCAGGTGGTGACTTGGTGGCGGTTCAAAGCGGCCTTGACGATGGCAATGGAACAGAGAGTGGAAGGTGGCCGGTGAATGGGAGCTAGTGTGTGTGGAGGATAATATAGATCACAAAGGCAGAGGGGAGAGGGAGAAATAACAAGAGAAGTAGAATTCTTGCTTATGAATGGAAAATGTTGAAAAGTCAACATAAATGGCTTTATATTCCAAAGATCAATTCATCTTAAAGCCACCACGTAAATTGGCATGCACACACACAATCATATATCACTTGACATGTAATGTCGGCACTTTCACATTAAATTTCCTTTTATTTTTTTTCCTTTTTATCTTATAATTATATATAACTATTAATGTATATATAAGTGTAGTATTAAGATTTGGTAGAAAGGCTTTTAGGGTAGAAAGTGAGTGTAATTATAAACCATTAGATTGTTAATTTTTAACGTTCCAGATTTGAGATTATTATGTACATGTTAACACTGTAAACGCGTTTTAGGGTATTAGAATTTTATTAATGATTTGCATTTTTTCTTTTTACAGTTTCTGTAAGAAAATTACAATACGCGTTTACTTGTTTTCATATCCAAAACGGTATAGATTCTGTCAAAATCCAAAAACTCTCTCCAAGTCGAAAAAGACGATTCAAGGGTGATCCATGGGCGATTCATGAAATAAATCAAGTTTGTTGATTTCTTTTGTTGTTTTTCTATATTTTTTGTTTTTTATTTGGAATTCTAAAGAATAGAAACCACTGTTGGTGTTCTTGAATTTAGTGTTTGGACACATAACAGTGCCATTATCGAATCTAGGTGCTTTTGTGAAGATCGGATTCGTTTATGAAACGTATGTAATTTGATTCTATTACGATTTCGTTCAATATTGAATTTAGGGGTTTTATGGATAATTTTTGGGTTTGATTTGGGGGTTAACGAATTCATGGTTTTATGGGTAATTTTGGGATTGATTTGGGATTTATGTCGATCTCCATTCAATAAACGAATCATGCTTTTTGTAATTAATTTTGAAACAGTTGTCGACAGAAAAAGGAAAAAGGTTCCTAAAGAAGAAGGATGGTGAAAGGTATAATATTGTCTAATATGAATGGTTGATATTCATTAGTTGCCATATTGATATTCGTTTTTGTCAAAGTTGATATTCGTTAGGGTTTGATTTAGGTATTTAAGTTTATAGTTGTTTATGATATCGTTTCTCTTTAATGGATCGTGTGCTTATCTTGTTATGATTGTTTTGTGATTTTTTATGATGTATGTGATTTCGATCTGTAATTGAAAATATTCATTGAGATTTCGATATGTATAGTTGTTTATGATATCGTTTTGTAATTTTTATTTATTTGACGATATTCAATGTTAAAAGGCATTGATATTCACCGAGTAATAATATGATATTCACATACGAAAAAGTTATAAATCAATATTCGTTGGACAAATATATTGATATTCAGTAGTCGATGTATTAATATTCATTAGTGTGAATATTGATATTCTTTTATGATTAAAGAAATATTCATTGTGATTTCGATCTTGTTTTTCACAACTTCATTGGGATATTCAGGGCTTCCTATGGGAAAAAGTGTAGTATGAAGATTCGGAGTAAGAAGATCTAGAAGATCAAGATCGAGAGATAAAGATTAGATGGTGATATTCATGTAATTAGTGGTGATATTCGTCGTGGTCGTCTCGTCATTAGGAACTAATGGGGTCGTGAAGTTTTGCTTGCTATCTTATGTAATTAGGTGGTGACAAATTCATTTATAAAATTATAAAAGGTGTACAATTACTCATTTTTATTCATATTCATCGTAATACAAGTACATATTCATTGTTTATCATATTGGTATTCACTCGGCATACCACGAGAATGTATATTCATTATTTGTCACGATGATATTCGTTAGCAAGAAAAAACAACGAAAATAGAGATTGAAAAAGTACGTTAACATTTATTAATTCTAAAAAAAGGGAGAAAACCAATATTAAAATTATGTCAATGATAATTAATTAAAGAAATAAGAAAGATAAAATTAAAATTAATTTCGGATTTTTTTAAGTAGAGATTTGGTTTTGATTTGGATATTGATTCATTCCTTTCTACTAAATTTAAAATTAATTTCTGGCTATATTTATGGAACGTGGGCTATTTTTTAGGGAATGATTCTTATGTAGTGATATTCCCCCTATCTCAACTAAAATGGAATATCAAATCCCACCATTAATTCTTGCTAATCCAATGCACTATATTCACCCTCACTTTCTACCATAAACACCTTTCTATCGGATCCTCCCCCTATAAGTGTATGTATACATATATGTATATTTACACATACACTTGATCACGTGATATTAATTTAGGGTCTGTAAATTCCCTAAAGTAGCTTTAATAAAAGCCTAGGGTCGAACCCTAACCGAAAATAATATCTAGGTATTACATAGCCCATCTCTTTCCGCACTGCATGGGTGTCCACGGCGCGCCTCCTATGTAAGAAGCCTACCGAGCACCCGCCTATGGTGACGAGCGCCATTAAGGGGGGCGGGGAGCACCACCAAGGAATCAAGCTCCAAATCCATAATTTCTTGGAAACCACCGGTGCCGACGCATGCCTCGATTGGTTAGCCAGGACTGAGACCATGTTTGATTACTATGGCTATGAAGATGAAGAAGAATAGTCGTCGCCACCGTTCACTTCACCAACTTTGCCTACCATTGGTGGTTGCAAGACAAAGAGGCTCGGCGTCGTGAAGGAGTTCAACCGATCTGAACTTGGCGTGAGCTTAAACGTGCCCTAGAGGAGCACTTTGTTCCACTTGACTACGTCGGAGGGTCTATTCCAAGCTTGAGCAGCTTAGACAAGGCAGTCAGATTCCCGACGAGTACTACAATGAGCTAAGCACGCTCATCTTTCGCTCTGGGGTTCAATTCCCCGACGGGTATGTTAACTCCAAGTTTATTCATGGACTTAATTCCGAGATAAAATCTATTATGAATATGCAGCATTTTCCTAAGGGTACGGAGATTGAGAAAGTGTTGCATTACACCAACCAAGTCCATAAGAATCTTCCTCAAAGGCGCCAGCCTGCACAGCCCTCGATACCGAGCTCCAGACAGTCGGTATCGAGCCCTAGACCGTGGACCAGCTCCTTGGTACCGAGCCAGCTTAAGAGGCCCGACTACAATCGCGACCAGCTCCCGCCTCTTCCCAAGAGAGACGTGCCTTCGAGGTCAAGGCAAGAGGGGGAGAACCGAGCCGACGAGTTCAAATGCTTCAAATGTCTCGGGCATGTACGCTCGTGATTGTCCAAATGAGAGCAAGGTTCTTCTTACTCCGCAAGGAGAATATGAATTTGAGGAGCTTGTTCAAGAGGAGGAAGAAAACTGTGAGGAGCACGAAGAGGACAATCTCCATGTGGTGGCCGAAGAGGATGAATGCTTTGTCGTCCAACGCACTATTTTCACCACCGAAAACAACACTAAACCGAGCCAACGTGAGGTGATCTTCCATACTCGATGTAAAATCCAAGATAAGGTATGTAAGCTTACTTATTGATGGTGGTTCATGTTGTAAAATCATCATTAAGGAGGTTGTTTCTCGTTTTTCAATTCCTACTACCCCTCATCCTATGCCTTATCCCTTATGTTGGTTAAATTCTAAGTCGCCCATCCAAGTGAAGGAAGGGGTTTTGATTTCTTTTGCTATAGGTCCATATCAAGACGTGGTGGAATGTGATGTGGTGCTCATGTCGGAGTGCCATCTTCTTTGAGGACGACCTTGGCAATATGATCAGGGCATGATCCATGATGGCGTCTCCAATGAGTATTCTTTCCATCGTGAAGGCAAAAAGATCACGTTGCATCCAATATAGCCTCACAAAATCATGCTTGATCACACGGCTAGGGAGCAAAAACGAAGGAATGCTCTTAGATAAGGGAGCAAGGGAAAGACATTGGCCATTGGTGATAGCATGAATACTTCCAAACCTCTTCTCTTAGCCAAACCGAGGGAAGTTGTTGATGCCATCAAGGGGAGTAACGTTTGCTTGTTATTACTTTATCATGAATTGTTGCTTTCTAACCAAGATATCGAAGAACTTCCCTCGCCTATTTCTCGTCTTTTGCAGGATTTATGGGTTACATCCGAGAAAGCCTTAAACCATGCGCCGTTTCGGTAATTCTTGTCCCTAAAAAGGACGGTACTTGGAGAATGTGTGTTGATTGTCGAGCAATCCACAACATTACTGATATGCTTGATGTGGTCAATGGAGCTTGTATTTTCTCTAAAATTGATTTAAAAATCGCCTATCATCAAATCCGGATGAAGGAAGGCGACGAGGTGAAAACCGCATTCAAAACCAAGTATGGGCTTTACGAGTGGTTGGTGTTGCCTTTCGGTTTAACCAACCTTCCTAGCACCTTTATAAGGTTGATGAACCACATTCTTCGTCCTTTTCTTGGAAAATTCTTGGTGGTTTATTTTGATGACATTCTTATATATAGCCACGAACTTGATTCCCACGTCGAACACCTTAGGCAAGTGTTAGACGTTTTGAGAAATGAACACCTATTTGCTAACTTCAAAAAGTGCCACTTTTGCTCGGATCATGTGGTCTTTCTTGGATTTGTTGTGATTAGGGAAGGGCTGAAAGTTGATGAATAGAAGGTAAAGGCGATCCGAGATTGGTCGACTCCCACTAACATGACACAAGTTCGAAGTTTTCTTGGCTTGCCCGGCTTCTACCGCCGCTTTGTGCGAGATTTTAGTTCCATAGCAGCGCCACTCACCGAACTCACCAAGAAGAATGTCACATTCAGGTGGGAAGAGTCCCAAGAAGTTGCGTTCAACCTTCTCAAAGACAAACTCACACAAGCGCCGCTCCTAGTCTTGCCCGATTTCAACAAAATGTTCGAAATCGAATATGACGCGTCGGGAATTGACTTAGGCCCCTTCTTTTGCAAGAGGGCAGGCCCATGATGTATTTTTGTGAGATGTTGAGTTGGGTTGAGCTGAATTATCCCACCTACGACATGGAGTTGTTGGCCCTTGTTCGAGTACTCAAAACGTGTGAGCACTACCCCATGCCACGCGAGTTTGTCATACATTCCGACCACGAGGTGCTTAAATTTCTTAAATGTCAAAGCAATCTCAACAAGCACCATGCTATGTGGGTTGAGTTCATCGAGATGTTTCCATACGTCATCAAGCATAAGAAGGGGAAGGACAATGTCGTTGCCGACGCACTTTCAATGAGGTATGCTCTTCTATCCCTTCTTGATGCTATATTCTTAGGTTTTGGATTCATGCGTGAGTTATATGCTAATGATGATGAGTTTGTGGAGATATTTCATGCATGTATTACTCATGGAAGTAAGGACCAATTCTATATACATGATGGCTTTTTGTTTAAGGGTCTTAAGTTGTGTGTGCCTAGAAGTTCAATTAGGCATTTGCTTGTCTAAGAGGCCCATGGTGGCGGCCTTATGGAACATTTCGGAGTCATGAAGATTTTGCATATTCTTAGGGAGTATGTCTTTTGGCCTTTCATGCTTAGGTCGGTAGAGAAATTTTGTGCTTCTTGTGTGACATGTACGCGTGCTAAGTCTAGGGTACACCCTCATGGTTTGTACACTCCCCTTCCTATCCCTCATGCTCCTTGGGAAGATATTTCCATGGACTTTGTCATGGGATTACCTCGCTCTAAGAGGGTGAGAGACTCCATTTTTGTTGTTGTTGATAAGTTCTCTAAGATGGCTCATTTCATTGCATGTCATATGACTGATGATGCATCTCATGTTGCTTGTCTATTCTTTGATAATATTGTGAGATTGCATGGAGTTCCTAAGTCTATAGTTTCTGATCGTGATGTGAAATTTTTGAGCAATTTTTGGAAGACTCTTTGGGCCAAGGAACGAAGTTGCTCTTTTCTACCACTTGTCATCCTCAAACGGATGGACAAACCGAGGTCGTGAATCCAACTCTTGGTTCTCTTTTGCTCTCTCTTTTGTCTACTAATCCGCGCAGATGGGAAGAATGTCTTCCATTCATAGAGTTTTCTTGTAACCGATCGGTGCATTCTGCCACTAAGAAGACTCCGTTTGAGGTAGTGTACGGGCGCAATCCCATCACGCCCCTCGACCTCATGCCTTATGCCACCAAGGATCGGGAGAGCCGTGAAGGTCTTCACCATGATGCTAGGATAAAGAAACTCCATGAGGTTACTCGCCTTCAATTAGAAAGGTGAACCATGCAATATGTGTGCCAAGCCAACAAAGGGCGCAAGGAAGTTATTTTTGAGTCGGGCGACCTCGTATGGGTGCATTTGAGGAAGGAAAGCTTTCCTATCCTCCGAAATTCAAAGTTGAAACCATGAGGTGATGGTCCATTTATGGTGTTGGAGCGCATCAATGATAATGCTTATCGAGTGGAATTGCCACCAAGCTACGGTGTGCACGAGGTATTTAACATTTTCGACCTTTTCAAGAGGGAGATGATGATGAGATGCAAGATGATGATGAGATGCAGGATGAAGGTTCGTGGACGAACCCTTTTCAAGAGGGGGGGGATGATGTGACTACACCTCATGAGCCACATCAAGGCTCTGATGTCTTCGGTACCGAGCCATCCAATATCAAACCATCCAACGTCGGTACCGAGCCATACACTCATAGGACCAAGCCATCCAACCCCGGTACCGAGCCACCCAACCTCGGTACCAAGCTGCTTGTCGGATAACAAGGGCTCGAGCTCGTTTCTTGCAAGAAGAGCTTCGAGATGGTCTCTTGGTCCATGGAGCGCCGATCAAATATGAAGACGACATGTAGTGCACTTTGCTAGTCACCGGGCGCACCGTGGCCATGCCGGGCGCTTAGCTTGCACTGAGTTGGCGCCCCTTGTGTGCCAAGATCAAGATGCATTTAATGCCGGTTATCCAAGGGTCTTTTACCATCAATCATGTGTTTATGGCTGGTTATTGAAGAGTCTTTTGTTGGGAGCCCTTTTCTTTTATAAGGGATGTTTTTCCCTTAGTTAGAACTCGAAAACTCTTCCATTGTTTTTCGCCATGTTTTGACTTTGGTTTGGGTGTTTTGCCTTTTAATAAAGTTGTTTGTTGCTCTTTGTTTTTAATCTTGATTTGTGAGTAATATCGGATCTCCCTTGAGATCCAAGAGCAAGGTGCGTCACATCCTTGTCCTTGAATCTCGTAGTTTGAGTTTCGAGTTTGGTGAGTCATATCCATGCCCCAAACTCATTCATATCCTTCTACCTTTATTTTCCAACATCCATCTCTGGTTTTCCACCCATTCACATGTCCATCAAGTCATCTCTGAGGCTCATCTGTCCATTCCCTCGACAAGAAGAGAGCTTCCACGTGACCTTGCACTGACTTCATTGATTCGATCCTTGTCAAATGTGACTTAGTTTAGGTGCATCAAAGGAAATAATTTCTTTCCTCAAAATAGAAAGAATAACCCGAATCAAAGAAAAGATGGACCATTTCGAGTACTAAAGAGAATTGAGCCAAATGCCTACTTTTAATGTGGTTGGTCTTTCATCTTATATGTCGAATTTAGATTCCAACGTCGAATTGGAGATGATTCGAGGATAAGTGGAGGAGAATGATGCAATCAAGATAGTCATGACTCCCACCGACGTTGAAGATTTGATTCGAGTGCTATTTGATGGGCTAATAACTAGAAGCAAGGCCAAGAAGATTAATAAAGAAACGAAGGCCTTATTAGTTAGACGGGTAGCTATTGTTCAAGAGCCCAACAAGAAGAGATGGGTCACTATTATCCAACATGAAACAAACCCAAAATCCATCACATGAAAACCAATAATGGGCCGCGTTTTGTAGATGAGGTGTGGATCATGATGGGTTTGGGCCTTGTCTATCTCACTTTCCTAAATTTGAAACATGGAATATTCTTTCTTACATAAGGGCTGAAGTTAGTAAGTGATCGAGTAAGATAGGATATGTCATGTGGTCTTAGTCAAGTCTTTGACTTGACCAATATATGGAAGGAAATCACTATTTTATTTATTATATAATTTCGAACTATGGATATTATTTTATGCTGATATTTTCGGCCATAGGCAACTAGGCAAGTTGTAAGTGGCTGAATTATATCTTTCTATCTTTTATTATATCTTTTAGACTTTTCATAGAATTAGTTTGTTAGTTTTCTTATCTTTTATGTCAAGTAATTATTTCATAACTTATTGGTGAGGGAATAAGGATAGATGCTTTCTTATTATTATAATAGTTTCTAGAAGACCAAATGAAAGACTAAACTACCCTTATAAGGCCAATTGGTTAAGGATATCATTAGGCTGCAAGAAACTCTATTTTAGCTAGATTATGTACTCTATAAATAGTTTGCCTTTACATTCAATGAAACTTTAGCTTGAGAATAGATAAATCCTATGAATTAAACTTTATCTATTCCTTAGGCCCTTCGATTTTAAGAATTTAGAAATTTCCCTTGCCTTAAGACCGATCATCATCAAACTTCTCTCAATTTTAGATTTCAAATTTATAGCATAATCAATTTCGGTTGTTCTAGTTTTATTGAAAATATTGTTCGAGCCTTTCCAATTGAACTATCAATTTGAAGAATTCTATTCAACTCGAAATCACATTTGTTTATCACAAAACTGATTTGAATTTTCGTAACTTGTGCCACAAGAAATCAGTTTGTTCGATACTTAGTTCGAATTACACTTTGCTAGGCAAGATAGAATTCCTCCTCGGTACAATACATGGTTTTCTTGGAGAATTCTCGAGCAATCATAAATCACCTATGCATTATCTAAACAAGAATTAGTCTTCAATCCATATAGATTATGGGTTTTTTTCGTACTCCGGCCAAAATTGAGGGAGAGTATCCTATAAGCACAACCATCCTAAAGTTGCACTAATAATGTGTTTGGTTGCAAGGAAAATGATGGATTTTTAATAGAAGCAAGGGACATGGATTTGTTTTTCTTGTTTAGTTAATTTTTATTTAAATGGATTAGGAGGACATAAGGGGAAAAGTAAGAAGAATTGTGTCTTTCCAATTTTGTGAAATTTAAAACAAAAATAGGAAATTTTTATTGAAAAATAAAAATAAAAATCATAATTTAATTTCTTCTATTAATCGATTAATTTTCTTTTTCCTTCCTCCCTAGTCCAATTGTTTTTCTTCATTTCTTTTTCTTTTTTCTAGCCAAATATAAATGTGTATTTTTTTCCTTTTTCTCCTTTCCTTTTCTTTTTAAAGTTTTTTCGCGCATACCTTTCTCCTTTCCTAGGGATGGTCATGGGTCGTGTTATGGGTGGGTGGAGACCTTCCACTAGCTTACCCGCGAATAAAATGGCTCACCCGACCCATCCATCACCCATGAAATCTTTCACCCATATCCGACCCACCCATCACTTACGGGTGAGTCGGGTGACCTACCACCCTAAATTATTAGATTATAAAAATATTTGTTTATAATATTGTAAATGTAATAAATGAAACATTGACGGTGGTGACGCTAAAAAGGGAGGTGATTAGAGTGAGGAAGACTAATAGTGAAGGAGAGTTGTTGGTGGGGATGTTGAGAAGACGATAGTGGAGACTCAAAAAAGACAGTCAAAAGAGTGGAAGTGACAATGTTATTGGGGAAGCTAGGGGAAGTTGAAGATTGTAAAACGGAACAGGACATATAACTAGATAAGTAGTAGAATTTCGAGACGAAAATGTTAGGTTCAGGCCCGATCCTATCATTTTAGAGGCCTGGGGGCAAAAAATAAATCAAGGGCCCTTTACTTGTGCAAGTTTTACTACTTCAATCTCATAAAATCGGCTTCTAATGATGCATAGTAGCAATGTAACATATAGCACCAAAAACCATTAAATTATCCACTCCAATTGAAAAAGTAAGCTTGATTTGGAGATTGGAATACCAAAGATAAAATATGAGCTGTACAAGCTCAACAAAAAAAGGTTCAATAACATAAGAGATAGTACAAATGTATAATATAGATCAATAAAAGGTTCAATAATAGTAGCAACATAATTGCATTTGAATAAAAGACAACAACATTAGCACAAAAATAGCATTATCCGTCTTCCTTTTGACCATCCATCAACAACATTTCACCTATAAAACCAAAATCAGATAACGGATTATATGAAATGATTTCTTCAAGCATTTTTAGCTGCAAAGTCATCAATAATAGTATCAACATCCAAATTTTCCAGCATATCACTTTCAATACTCAAAATGGCCAAACCATTCAATCTTTCCTGATACATAAATTTCCTTATATAGGTTTTCAATAGCTTTAACTTAGAAAAACTTCTTTCAGCTGATGCTACTAGGGTTGTTCATCGGTCTTGAACAGAACCAAACTGAGGAAAACCGAACCGAACTGAAAATCGATAACTGGAATTTGGAGAACCGAAAACCAAACCGAAGTATCTTGGTTTGGTTCGCTTTGATTTCGGTTTACATCGGTGCAGATCGGGTTGAGTCAAAACAAACCAAAATATGCAAAGTCGGGTTTTTGATGATCCAATTTAGGACCGTTCCAATTTAAAAACCGATCCAATTAAGGAACCGATCCAATTTAAAACCGAAGTAGAACCAAAGTAATTTACAAAACCGAAATGTATAATCCAAATTCCAAACTAAAACTAAGCCATTTAAAATGTCTACTATTTTGTTTGAACTTATCAGTTATCATCCAAGCAACCAAGCCTAAAAAACCACATAAAAGATAAAACTAGTCCAATAGACCAAAATACAAAATACAAACATAATAATTGTAAGCCACTTAGCCACAATCAAACCACATAATAATCAAAGTATCAAACTAGTCTAATAGACACACCAAAATGCAAAATAGTAATCCACTCTCCAATCCTCTGTTCTCCAATCAAGCAATCACCAATTGACCATGTCCTTGACTTCAAGTCTTCAATTCTTCAAAAGATTATTAAACTTGGTCTACATGTAGAAAATAAAAATCACATTTAAAATTAAAAAATTACAGATTGCAAATTACATAGATTATAAATAGCATATTGTAATTTCTCAGCAAATAACATTAGATTTTAAAACATTAAAGAATTTGTAATACAAATTGTAGTAGAAATCTAATTAAAAAAGGCATCAGAAAGCCATAAATTAGATTTGTAATCTACAATATGCAACAAAAAGCTAAAAATCAGATTTGTAATCTGTAATATGTTGCAAAAATCAAGAAATCAGATTTATAATCAGTAATATGCAGAATTATTCTAGAAATCAGATTTGTAATCTATAGTATGCAACATAAATTAGAACAGAAAATGCAGCATAAGGCTAGAAATTAGATTAGTACCAAACCTTTTGTAGTCTACTCACTTTCATGATACACTTCAAGCACTTTAAAGATAGAATAGGCTTTTTTGACACTATAAAGACGAGCCTTTAGATTTGCACGAATGCAATCTTGTGTGCAAATAAGAGCTTCAACCATCTGATCACATACGAAATTTAAACATAATGAGCTTCGGTAATGAGTTTCAGTATGGAGATATTGTGCGCCCCTTGTGCTGAAGGCAGACTCAGATGGAACCGTTATGACTGGCATGGCTAACACATCACGAGACATCCTATCAAGAATTGGAAATCTATGTCCATTTAATCTGCACCATGTCAAAGCATCATGCTCTCGACAAATTAGCTCGTGAAAGAACCGATCAAATTCATTGGAATAGCTTAGACTGCTAGATTCACCAATGAGAAACACCTCAGAGTCTGTCTCATCCACAAAATCATTAGAATCTCCACCGTCTGATCCCGCTCTATTTTAGGAGCTATATGGTTGGCAATGTGAGAAACACATCTCATATGCAAATTATTCTCCTTATCAATGCAGCCACCATTCCATACTAACATATCTTTCAACATCAGACAAGAAAAATCATTAGCACTCACATTATCTAAGGTCAAACTGAAAACCTTACTACACAAGTCCCAAGACATCAGACAATCTTCCACATCTCTCGCAATATCATCGCCCCAATGACCACTAATTACACAAAAGTTCAACATTCTCTTTTGTAAAGTCCATTTGTTATCAACAAAATGAGTAGTCAAAGCCATATAATTCACCTTATGAATGGAAGTCCATGTATTAGTGGTCAAACTAATCCTTTGACAATTCTTTTCAAAAAACCCATTTAACTTAACTCGTTCTTCTAAATACATAGCATAAGCATCACGAGTTATAGTAGAACTGGAAGGCACTTTAAAAGTAGGAACTCCACAATCAAACATGTCCCTCAAAAGAGTTTACTCCACAAGATTAAATGACATCTCTAATCCAACTATAAATTTGCACACTCTTGATCTCTTCTCATCTAAATCTAGCACCCAAGTTTTCATCTTATAATTTCCAGCTAAATCAGACTTTTCTAAAACAAGTTTAGCTTAGGTACCTTTACTTTTGTTTTCAGGATTCTCCAAACAACGAGCTCGATGATTTCCCAAATTCGTACAACCATTTTTCTATGTATCTGCCACATAGATGGCCTTGCAATAATTACATGCATCTTTAAAGTTTCCCTTTGTGTCTTGAAATGACCTGAAATGCTCCCAATGTTCACTCCCCTTTTGTATGTCTTTGGACTTTTTAGACTTCGGTATCACTTCAGTCTCTTGATTTGGAGGCTCGTCCTCCATATGATCTTCATTTTGCTCATAATCATTTTCATCGTTAATGCCAGGAGAATTTTCTGAAGCATGGGAATGTAGTAGGTCTCGAGACTCCTATTGAGTGCTTGTTGAGGGACTAGATTGCCTAGTAGCGGGAGTTAGGGCCTTGGTTGATCCACCGCGTTTTTTCTTGGATTGAGAGCTCGACATCTGTATCAAATAAAAACATGAAGAGATTAGTTCATTTAGTTGTATTGTATGATAAAACTCTCATAATATTTTAAAAAAGAGGCTACTTACATTTGATGGATATCTATCCGTTGTTCTTGCTTATTGAAAGTATTAGGTCCTCTACTCACGTCAGCGGATCAAGAATGATGATGAAGTCATACTGTTGAAAGCATGAGAAATATCATTCATTTATATCTAAACTTGCAAAAATATGCCTCATAATCAAAAAGTGTTTTTAAATGGGCATGGTTGCTAGCTTGCTACATAAATACTTAACTAGGCCAAATCAGCTTTACAAAAAATCTCTACATTATCCTGCTGATGAGGTATTTTCGGTGGTCGTTATACCTATCAAATTTGGCGCCGTTGCCGGGGACTCGGCTATTTATTTGTGTTTATTTAGTATTACTATTTTTGGTGTTGTGGAGCTATTTTTAGTGTTTATTTAGTATTTTCTGTTTAATTGTCGTTTCTGACGAATCCGTGCTCTCGATTGAAAACCGCGCCCGCGGATCGTTTCGTCCAGAATCCCCGAATTTGTGTAGACCTATCTTACGGTCTACACTTGTATATACTAATGTCTGTGTTTAGTCTTGTTCGGTTGCAGGATGAACCCTTTCATGAGTACTTCACTAGGTGCTAGGAAATCTTGCATGATCTCTCTGTTTGGGGGTTACACATAGGGCTTGATGATGCTTGCAATCACATCTTTATGGTTATGACTCTTGAGTCCCAACTAAGGATGTACGGTGAGAGCGATGGACAATATGTCGTTTGGAAACCCATTGACCGATGGGATTTCTTTTATTATATCTGAGCCCAAGAGACCGATATGCAGAAATTGGAGAACCAAATTGCTGAACAAAGAAAATTAGAGGAGGTGTTGGCCATCAAGACGGAAATTCTTGAAGAACCAACAGATCTCCCTGAAGTGCCAGTTCCACCCTCTCCAGAGGCACTCAGAGACCCTTCATTGGATGAAGAGATGGATGATCATAGTCATGTGATGACGGAGGAGGAATATTTCCTTCAGTTTGACGACTCCTGGAGTGATGATGACGAGCCTGATGAGTCGAAGAAGGAGCCAGATGATGATATGGAGATTTCCATTCCACTTGAGGAGATGTCTATGTCTCCTGTCGTGGAGCCCTTTGTTATGATCGATCATGATCCCTGTATCCTTTCCTCTTCTTCCTTACATTCTATTGATATCTGGTCTTCTCCACTATTTGCCTAAATTCCATGGGCTGAGTGGGGAAGATCCAAATAAACACCTTGCAGAGTTCCATTCTGTCTGCTTGGGAATGAAGCCAACTGATGTGACTGAAGATCAGCTTATGCTGAGGGCTTTTCAATTTTCTTTGTCTGATTCAGCTAAGGAATGGTACCTTGACATAAAACTTGAGACGATCACTACTTGGGCTCAGATGAAGGGTGCTTTTCTGGAGAAATATTTCCCTGTTGCCAAGCAAACGTCCATCAAAAAGCAGATGAGTAGTTTGGAGCAGGGGGATGATGAGAACTTGTATGAGTACTATGAGCGTTACAGGAGACTTATAGCCAGTTGTCACTACCATGGCTATTCTGATAAAGACATGATTTGCTATATTATTAAAGGTCTCTGTGATGCTGATAGGCGCCTGATGAACGCTTCATGTGGAGGTTCTTATGAGAATCTCACTCCTAGGCAGGCGTTTGAGAAGTTGGAGACTCTAGCAGAGCAATGCAGAAATCAGAGAAAGAGATCCAACAGTAGGTCTGTCCATTCTATTAATGACTCCCTGAATGCTGAAGTAAGGGAGTTGAAAGCTATGATGAAGCAACTGTTGACAGGCAATGGAGCTTCAAGTTCAAGGGCTTGTGGAATCTGTGGTGAATCTAGCCATCCTTCTGATGCATGCCCTATCATACAAGAGCCAGCAGCTGATGTGAATGCTATAGGGAACTATGAACAGAGGCCCTAGAATGACCCATATTCAAATACCTTTAATCCGGGGTGGGCAAACCATCCTAACTTTAGGTGGAGTCAACAACCTCAACAACCTTTTCCACCACAGCGAGGTCAACCCAACTATGTTCCCAGGCCTAATTATGTGCCAAGGCCCAGGCTCCTCAAGAAAATCCAGCCATCATCAATCAGCTTATGAAGGAAAATCAAGAGACTAAGGCTGCGATGAAGAGGTTGGAAATTCAGTTAAGTCAGATTGCAACCACTCTGAACCAGCTAGAAGCTAAGGACTCGAAAAAACTGCCATCTCAGCCCATTAACCCGAGAGAGAATATGAGTGCAATGACATTAAGGAGTGCGAAAGAGCTAGATACTGAAATTACAGCCAGCGGAAACCAACCGAGTTCACCGGAGAACATTTCTGAATGCGGCGCAGAAATCGAGGAAAATACAGAATTCGCGCCCGCGGAAAATTTCCGTGCCCGCAGATCATCCGCGCCCGCGGATCCCAAACCACGCTCGCGGATCGCCCCTCTGACAGAATCCGATGATTATGTCAGGCCTTTGTTTCCCCCCATGGCTTCACAGAAGCCCGCTCTACCATTTCCTGAGGCACTGAAGGACACCAGGAGGCCAACCAATGACAAGGAAATTTTCGAAACCTTCTCCAAGTGTGAGGTAAATGTCCCTTTGCTTAAACTTGTTCAAAGTATTCCTCGTTTTGCTAAATTTCTGAAAGAATTATGCACTATCAAGAGGAAGCAAAAAGAAAAGGGGCAGGTTAAGAAAATTAATCTTGTGGGAAATACTGAAAATGTGTCTTCCATGCTTCAAAGGCAATTGCCTAAGAAGTATGGAAATCCAGGGAGGTTTATTGTTCCCGTTACAATTGATGAGGCTAAAATTGAGCATTATATGCTTGATTTAGGTGCATCCATTAATGTCATGCCACTTAGCATCTATGAGAGGTTAGGTCTAGGGCCATTACAGGATTCTAATATTACTATTGAACTGGCTGACCACTCTAAACCGCATCCGAAAGGATTTTTGGAAGATGTCTTAGTGCAGGTGGATGGCTTAATTTTTCCGACGGACTTTTATGTCCTAGAGGTCGGTAAGGGGAGATACGACCCAATTTTGTTGTTGGGTCGTCCATTTATGAAGACGGCGAGCGCCGTAATAGATGTTTCAAAGGGCCTATTATCTATGGCACATGAAGGAAAAAAGGGTCCAGTTTAATGTTGATGATGATCCATTTTGAGCATGAAGGACGTCGGGCCAAACGACGGTAAACAAAGGCGCTGCTCGGGAGACAACCCGAGGTAAGTTTTTCTTTTCTTTTCTTTTTACCTTTTTAGTTTAGTTTTAGTTTTAGTATTCGTTTTGGTTTTGTCGGGCTAACTAGCAGGTACAATTTTTCCCATCTAAATAAGCCAGTCCGAGCTCGCGGCTCGATCCGCAACCCTGGATTTGATCCGAGTCCGCAGCACGATCCGTGTCCACGGATGTGATCCACGTTCCCGGATCGGACTAACAAAATCATTTTCATTTTTTATTCACAAAAAAAATATAAAAAAATATAAAATAAAATTAAAATAAAATAAAAAAATAGAAGGTTTTCGGGTGAAACCCCCTGAAACAAAAGGCTTTCAGGTGGAACCCCTGAAATAAAAGTTTTTCGGGTGAAACCCCCGAAAAAGCCCGAACTAGTACCAAACCGAACCCGAAAATAAAATGATATTTCCCACCTACCCCACCAACCCCTCTTACCTATCCCTTTCCCCCACATCCTGATGTGATTCAATCTACCGATTCATGGCCCCATGATTTGAGTGAAGATTCCATCCCTAAAGACAAGCCCAATCTGCATGATAAAGGGGAGAGACTTGGACGAAATTTGCTTCTCTTTTCCTTGCATTTTCAATTCGAAGTTCTTGTTTTGTTTCGTTCAATTCTCGTTGTTCAATTGTTGGTGAGTCATATCCGACAATTTCGAGCATCCTAGTTTGTTTGAGAGCTTGGTGAGTCATATCCAAGTTATCAAGCATCCATATCCCCTTGTTCTCTCCATTTCGAACCATCATCCATCTCGGAGGTTTTCTGCACCATCTCAGTAAATTCGACATAACTTTCAATCCGCTCATCATCTCGGTCTCATATTTTGAGCACTTCAACTAGACTCATAGATCTAACCTCTCGAATTGGAATCACTCAATTTCGAGTTCGGACGAGGAAGATCCAGCCAGTTGAAGACGGGTCAGTTGCGTGGTGTTTGTTGTCGGAATTCCTTGGATTCTCGTGGCGATCTCTTTGCACCATCATTCCCTCCATCGATCCTTTCATCAATTGGTATCAGAGCCACGCGAAGGTATCGCCATCTAAACCTTGTTCCGACCTTGAATTTCCACTTGTTGCAAGTTTTAGGTTCGAACACTTTATTGGCTGCGTTGTGTTGTTGTGTGCGACCATAGTGTCCTTGTTGTGTGTTGTTGTGGTCGTTGCTTTGTCTTGATCTTGTGGTTGTCTTGGATGAGTGTGTGTTCAGCCATGGCTGCCAACCATGCTCAAAAAACGTTCCAATAGAACACTCAAAAGAGTTATGAAAAGTTGGCAGTTGAAAGGGTGCATTTGTTGCTTGATTAATGTCTTCCTTTAGTGCTTGATTTAAGTGTGTCTTGCTGAATTTGGCTGAGTAAAAACGTGGGAATTGAGTCCATAATCTAGCTTTCTTTTGACCCCTTTATATCATTACATGCTTGTTGTTGGTTACGGTGCTAGGATACGGGAACGACACCAAGACGAGACATCTTGTGTTGTTGTGTTTGAGCTTTTCTTGTTCCATTTTGTTGGTCATCTTCTACTTGCAACTTGTCGGATTTTCATCTCGGACAAGTCTTGGTGATTAATTCGTGTGACCTCTATACCTTGATCTTTGCCTTGTTTTTACGATGACAAGTGTAGGTGATGACAAGAATAAGGAACAAGTTGAGGAGACGTCCACTAGTTCGGTGGCTGCCATGATACAAACTTTTCAACAATCGATGCAACAATCCGTGGAAGCTTTGGCGACACGCATGGATGCCTTGGAGCGCCAAATCCTAGGGCTGGACGAGAGGACACAAGTGCCTCAAGTGGTGAAGATCAAGGATATACGAGAAGAGGATCAAGGTTCGAGGACGACCCCTTGTAAAGGGGAGGAGAATTCCTTCCAACAAAGAGTGATGTGTGACACAGAACAACCAAAAAGAGAGACTCCTTTCCATGGATTGGAACAACTCATTACCATCAAGTGTCCAATAGAAATGATGCACATATTGCAAGAAGAGGAGGAAGTTGTGGAATTGTCTCCTAAAATCAAGCATCGTCCTTCCATCACTCCTAGCTCCATGAACTCGTTGGCTACACCATGGATGGATGCATTGCCTAAGATTCCTTCATGTTTGCCCTTCTTGCTCCATGAAGAGGACGAGGCTGTTTTAGTCACTCAAAGAGGTGTTTACATTCCTTTTCTTGTGGATGCCAAGAAGGATGTCTTTGTCATGGAGAATGCCACACCAAGGGAGCTAGAAGCCCTACCTTCTTTGTTGAGCTCACAAGGCTTGATAGATTCGAGGACGAATCTTTTCGAAGGGGAGGAGGATGATGTGATTCAATCTACCGATTCATGGCCCCATGATTTGAGTGAAGATTCCATCCCTAAAGACAAGCCCAATCTGCATGATAAAGGGGAGAGACTTGGACGAAATTTGCTTCTCTTTTCCTTGCATTTTCAATTCGAAGTTCTTGTTTTGTTTCGTTCAATTCTCGTTGTTCAATTGTTGGTGAGTCATATCCGACAATTTCGACCATCCTAGTTTGTTTGAGAGCTTGGTGAGTCATATCCAAGTTATCAAGCATCCATATCCCCTTGTTCTCTCCATTTCGAACCATCATCCATCTCGGAGGTTTTCTGCACCATCTCAGTAAATTCAACATAACTTTCAATCCGCTCATCATCTCGGTCTCATATTTTGATGACTTCAACTAGACTCATAGATCTAACCTCTCGAATTGGAATCACGCAATTTCGAGTTCGGACGAGGAAGATCCATCCCGTTGAAGACGGGTCAGTTGCGTGGTGTTTGCTGTCGGAATTCCTTGGATTCTCGTGGCGATCTCTTTGCACCATCATTCCCTCCATCGATCCTTTCATCAATATTCTTCTCTCCTCACCAAACACTCCCTTACAAAAAACTCCATTATCAACCAACGCCAACTTTCAACCACCACACCACCAAGATCCGCGACTCGATTCGTTCATCCGCGCCTCCAGGATTTCCGCGCCCGCGGAACCATTCCTCACCCGCGGAATCTCGTCCTCAAGGTGACCAACAGTTCGTTTGGAATTCGAGTTTTGCTTGAAGTGGAGGTTTGGAGCAATATCGGGCTAGATCCGAACGGTTAGTCCTTATTCCTATCTTTGGAGTTTGATTCCCGCTGTATTGAGGCCGACTTGTTGTTGTTTGAGGAGAATCTGAGAATTTGAGGGAGGTCGGGTCGCCATTGTTCACAGCGAATTCAGATCTGGAAAGTCGAAGATCCGCACCCCCGGATTTTATCCGCGCTCGCGGATTCAACAGACCAGTTCTGCGCTCGCAGTTTCATTCCTCACTCGCGGATTGCCTTCTCCCATTCCGCGCCTTCTTGTCTGTCCGAGGCCGCGGATCTCAGTAGCTTGGTAATTTTCTTGCTCAGATTTGTTTTATTTATTCAGCTATGGCATATTACGATTTACAACATCTGAGTGAGGTACAGAGGGAGATTTGGGATAACTATGAGGATAGGGAGTTTGTCAGTACTAAATTTTTTGATGTCCCTACACTGATGAATTTGGGACTTAGAGAGTGTACAGAGAAGTTGCTGGAGACTGGGGTTTAGGTAATTTCTGTGCTCTAGCTATGCCTACTTATAGAGGTCTTACTATGGAGTTTCTGTCCACTATCCGCCTTGCTGATGGGGTCCTGAGTTTTCATGCTTGTGATAGACTATGTAGTTTGACCCGTGAGGAGGCCTGTCTTACTTTTGGGATTACTTCACCACCTACTGATGGGTGGACGAGTATACAGTCGGACACAAGGGTCTTACTTTTAATCTCCCCATAACGATTGTTATAAGGGGAGCCAGTAAGCGTATACCAAAAATCATAAATCGTAGTGTCAGACAGTATACTCTTTTAGCCATAAATCATAAATCGTCTCACTGCCCGGATTGGTTTGGTTTATTTATTCAATTTGCTGAGAAGTATCCGGATAAGAGGGGGTTGATCGGATTGGGTGGTATGGTTACTCTTTTAGCCACCAGATTTGTTTCTAGAGAAGATTGAGGCCCGGTTTGGACGAAATTTGACTGATGGGTACAGATATACACATCAGGCGTTAGTTAGGGCTAGTTGCTTGAGAGGTTCCGTTGATGGAGGGTGGACTTGGTTGCATGGGCACCTTGCTACAGATTTTATGCGTCTGCCTGCACATTTACAGTATGGAGATACTGTATATTCTTTTCATTTATAGCCAGATATAGACATTCCAGTAGAGGATGTTGGTGATGATTTTCAGGATGATGGTGTTGGTTGGGATGAGCAGGCTGCAACATTTCGTGCTAGATTTTATTCTGAGCCATCTGGATGGGCTCCTGCTCCGCAGACTGCAGCTGGTTGGGGTGTACCTCCTCCAGCTACTCGTGCTTCCACTTCTGCTTCTACTTCTGCTTCCTCTAGTTTGCCATGGACAGATGGTATGAGTTTTGAGGATCGTATGTTGAGTGGGATGCATCACTTATCTCTTCGTCAGGATGCTTTATCTGTACGTCAGGATGCTATGGATCGTTCATTGGAGGCATTTTATGAGCATCAGAGGCGGGCAGCTGTTTTCTGGCAGACACAGTGGCCAGGGTATCCATCATTCCCTCCACCAGATCAGCAGTGATTCTTCTGATTCCTTCTTCTGTACTTTGTTCTTTATTTCTTAGCTTCATTGGGGACAATGAAGGGTTTAAGTATGAGGGAAGGGATTCACTGCTATATTTGTATCATATGTACAGTTGCATTCTATTTTTGTCATTTGATTTAGATATTTAAAAAAAAATAATAAAAAAATTTAAAAAAAAGCCATAAAAAAATTCAGAAAATGGCATAAAAATCCTGGGATAAGTTGAAAACCCGAAAGGGCGGCTCAGGTAATAAGCAGGTTAACCGGACTGGCATTAGGCTGGGGTAATAAGAGGTTTATGAGAGATGTGAGTATTTTTTAGCACACCTAAGAAAAATGAAAAGAGTGATTAGGTGAAAACCCGAAAGGGCGCCTAAGTAGAATGAGTGGTAAAATCAGAGTGTTTAGGATTCATATTCTACTTTGGGGCTTGGGGATTATACTTTAGATGTTGGGTAGATCCTAGGTAGCTCTACACTTTTTGGAGCTTGAGTGTTATATCTTGTATCTGTGAGGTGTGTGATTTGAGCTTTCATGTTTTTGCTCACTATTTATCTACATGGGTCTGGGTTGTGAGTTGAGAGTTAGATTTTTCATATTTCCCTTTACTTCCTATGGATCTTTGATAGGATTTATTGTTAGATTTATTTTGAGCTTACTCGAGGATGAGCAAGATCTAAGTATGGGGGAATTTGATACATTGGTTTTAGTACAGTGTAATTCTGTAATTTTATTAGGATTTTCTAAGTGTTTTAGGCTAGATTAGGATGATTATCTGTAATATCAGCAGAAGCCTACAGTTGAAGATTTGGAAGACGGAAGTCCTAATTCGAATTGAAGAGTTTATGTAGTCAAGATCCGCGCCCTCGGAAACCAACCGAGCCCACTGTGCCGAGGATGAAATGAAGAATCCGAGGGCGAGGAAAGCTGGATCCACGGACGCGGAATATTTCCGCGCTCGCGGATCGAAGGGAATCCCTGGCCGAGGACATAGAGTGGATCCGCGGACGCGAAAATATTCCGCGCTCGCGGATCGAGGGTTTCATCACCGCCGCCTTTGTTTCGTTTTATTTATCTTTTGTATTATTATATCTTTATATTTCGGATTTATTTCTACTATTTAAGTTAGTTTCGAGTTTTACTTTAGAGGTTGGACAATTTCTAGCATACTTTTACTTTTAGGTTTTTATTTCAGTATTATGGAAAACTAATTTCCCTTTGGAGTTTATTTAATCAAGGAAGCCTTTTTATGTAATTCGTGAGATTCTGGTAACTTTTCTATCCCTTGGTTAATATCAAAACTCTTGTGCTTAATTTCATGATTATCAATTGATTTCTCTTGGCGCGTGACTTGTTGAATTTGATTGATATTCTACTGTTGGATTTGTTTGATTGTTGTCTGTGCAATCTTATTTATCCTTGAAACAACTCTTTTCTAGGTCCGTGGACTAGAATTAAGGAAGAGTGTTTGATTGTTATTTTATGCATGAGACTCGTAGCTTGATTGCATGAATTAATATCCTTCTATCCTTAATATTTTGCATGATTTGAATTAAGCGTTCTTGTTCATATCATCGTTTCGCTTGGACCGTGGACAAGCGGAAATCTTTTATAAGGATTGGAATTAACTAGGGAATTAATAGAAAAGTGGATGAATCAATGATCGAATGATTAAAAAGGTGGAATTGATTGAATGAACTCTGCTTTCTCCAATTGATTAAATCCCCAATAATATTTGTTTGTTTTGTTTGTTTGCCTGAACTTCCAAAACCCCATGTCTTTGCTTTTGCTGATTGATCAGGATTCCGATTCTCTTGGGTTCGACCCCTTGCTTACTTGCTATACTCGTTAGTAGTTTAGGGCTATTTATCTTTGATCTTGGCTACAACGATTTTAGCTGAGTCACCAAATAACCATACCTAGTAAAAACTTAAAATTCTCGATTGTATTAACTAAACTTTCAGCTTCACTGTTTGACTTGGCATCATCACAAGATACACATAATTCTGATAAAGATAATACTATTTGTCGAGCTTGAAATCTAATAGCCCTTACACTTTTTATTCGACTCTCCAACCGATTATTACACAAAGATTTCAATGTTAAACTAGAAGCATTATCAAGCAAAATCTTGCATCTTTTAGGAGAACTCGAAAGCAGTGTATATATGTGTTGTACAACTCCAAAAAATGTAATAGCTTTAACACAAGAATGTGCCATATCATTAAGTGTAAGATTAAGACTATGACAAGCACATGGCATATATAATGTTCTTGAATTTATTTCAAGAAATCTCTTTTGAACTCCTTGGTGTTTCCTTTCATATTAGAACCATTGTCATAACCTTGTCCTCTCACATCATCAATATTGAGATCAAGAGATTTAAAATCATCAATTAATTTAGTAAAAAGCCCTAGTCTAGATGTATCATTCACAATCAAAAACTCTAAAAAGTACTCCTCTATTTGTATATCATTATTTGACATATTCACGCATCTTACTATCAAAGTCATTTGTTCTTGATGGCTCAAATCTGGAGTACAATCCAGAATTATTGAGAAATATTTTGCCTCTTTGAAAATTCGTATTGTAGAACTCTTAACACTAAGGGAAAAACTAGAAATCAACTCATTTTGAATTTTCTAACCCAAGTAGTGATGGTAAATTTCATGATCTTGAATGCGTCTAACATGGTCTTGCATAATCAAATAAAATTTTGCAGTCATCTCAACCAATCCTAAAAAATTTCCATTACTCTCTTGATAAAGTTTTTCATTTGATCCTCGAAAAACCAGATTATGTTTAGCACGACGTTTGACAACAGCGTTCTTTCTCTTTTGCAATTTCTAGTTGTAAATCTTTATCAATTGTTTAATTTTTGTCTAGTCTTACTCTTAATTCAGTCCAAGTATTCATGTTAGTCATATGCTCAACATTTGCTAATAAGGTGTTTAAGTCTTTCACTAAGATGTTTCCAATCATTATACCCATCATTTTCTAATAAGGTTTTTTTACCAACAAATTTGAACAACTTACAACAAAAGCAATATATTTTGTCCACATATTTAGAGTAAACCAACCATTTCCTATCACTAGTCTCTCTATTCCTTAAATTTCTAGAATAATAATCATATGAGAAGTGCCTAGAAGATTTATCCAAAGGAAAAACAACATTCAATTCACTAATAGGCCTCTTTTTAACTAAAATATCTCATGATTTATTATCCAAAATTTCCCAAAGTCTAGGAACATAAATATCCAAAGGAGGGATAGATTGTTCATTCACAACTGGATTTTCAAAATTGATTATATTAAGACCATCATCATGCTCACTCAAATTATCCATATCGTCATTAATCTGATTATGATTGGCACCCTCATAAACAGTTGGATTTTAAATATTAGATTGTTCCGCATTATGCCCACCTAATTCATCAGAATTATTAGAATTTCCTATTGCCCTTAGAGGTTGATTCACATGGAAATGAGAAGCTTATCATGAAAACTAAGAACAATTGAGAACCCTTGAATTTGAGAAAAAGATGGCTAAGATTAGAAAAGATAGGGGCAAAATGGTAATTTTGACAAACAATAAAAAAAATTAAAAATAAAAAAAAATTATTTTAATTTTCTTAGTTTAGCTTGTTTTTTGCCAAAAACAAGAAATTTGATTTTTTTACGTTACGTTCACGTATTTTATCCATATGTTCACACTATTATAAGACATGTTCACATATTATCACATTTTTCAGTTAAGAGATTTTATAATACGTTCACATATATTAGAAGTGTGTTCATATATTATTATTGTTTGTTCATGTTTTATGGTCATGTTTTCATGTTCGATTAAATCATAATACAAGCGTTAAACGGCTTAAAAAAATTTGAAAAAAAATAAAAAGATAAATAAAATATAAAAAAATTAATTTTTGTAATTTTAATTTTTTAATTTTTTGTTTTTTCGCTTATTTTTGCCAAAAACACGGCGGTTTGACATTTTACGAAAGGTTCACATATTTTATACACATGTTCACATTTTTACAAGGGCTGTTCACATATAACCGCGTTTTAACTTCATAAAATTTAGTATATGTTCACATATAATATAGATACGCTCACATATCAGTATTGCATGTTCACGTTTTATGGCCTTATGTTCATACTCGTTTTAAATCACATACGTAAAAAGACTTCAAAAAATAAAGTAAGAAAGTAAAAAACAATAAAAAAATATTTTTTTATTTTTTATTTTTTTTTCGCTTATTTTTTGCCAAAAACACGACGGTTGAGATTTTACGTTCTGTTTCACATATTTTATACACATGTTCACATTTTTACAAGGGTTGTTCATATATAACCACATTTTAACTTTAGAAAATTTAGTATACGTTCACATATAATATAGATACGTTCACATATTAGTATTGCATGTTCACATTTTATGCCTTTATGTTCATACTCGATTTACATCATATGTAAAAAGACTTTAAAAAATTAAGTAAGAAAAAAAAATTAAATTTTTTACTTTATTAATTTTTTTATTTTTTTATTTTTTAATGGGATGGCCTAGATTCATTTCTAGTGTTTCAATCGGATGGTCCATATTTGTTCTTAGTTTTCATGATAAGCTCCATTTTCATTTGATTCAATCTCATTGCCCTTAACAACAAACTTATCAACATCTCCTTATGTGATTCTATAAAATTTTCAACCCTTTCTCGTTTTTCCTTTCTTACTTCCTGATTGATACTTAGGCAACATTATATGAATTAATTCGAGCACAATCTGCACAACAATAATAATAGAAAACGAACAATACATTACACCTAATTGAGAAATTGGGAAAGTGGAGGATGAGAAAGAATAAGAAAATTGGCTTCAGAAGTAGGGCAAGACATAGGAATAAATAGATAGGCCTTCATCTTCGTGTAATTTTTGCCTCTTCAACTTTTAAATTTAATGGAGGTTGATAGAACTTGAATAGGTTGAATTGGGAAGCAACAAATAGTGGTCTGGAAAAGTGGAAAACTTGCACGTTTGCTCAATTACCCATCCTAGACCCTAGTACAAATTAATTTTGATTTTTTTTCCATCTTTTCAAGACAAGGACTATGAGGTTGATTCACATGGAAATGAGCCTTATCATGAAAACTAGAAACAAATGAGGACCCTTAGATTTGAGGAATAATTGGCTAAGATTAAAACAAATACGGCAGAATGGTAATTTTGACAAAAATTAAAAAATTGAAAATTACAAAAATATATTTGTGTATTTTCACTAGTTTTTGCCAAAAATACGACATTTGATTTTTTACGTTACGTTCACATATTTTATGCATATATTCACACTATTATGAGACATGCCCACATGTTATCACCTTTTTTAGTTTAGAGATTTTATAATGCGTTCACATATATTAGAAGTGTGTTCATATATTAGTATTGTTTGTTCATGTTTTATGGTCATATGTTCATGTTCGATTAAATCATCTTACAAGCGTTAAACAGCTAAAATAATAATAATTTTTCTAATAAATGTTTTGCTTATTTTTGCCAAAAATACGATGATTGGTATTTTACATTCTGTTCACATATTTTGTACACATGTTCACATTATTACAAGGGATGATCACACATAACTACATTTTAACTTCAAGTTTAGAATAAGTTCACATATAATATAGGTATGTTCACATATTAGTATTACATGTTCACATTTTATGGTCTTATGTTCATACTCGATTTATATCATTCTACATACGTAAAAGGACTTTAAAAAAATAAATGAAAAAATTAAAAAAATATTTTTTTCTTAATTTTTTATGTTTTTTTTAATCGGATGTCCTAGATTCATCTCTAGTGTTTTAATTGGATGAATCAAATTCATTTCTAATTTTCATAATAAACACTATTTTCATTTGATTCAATCTCCATGGACTATTGGACTTTAATAATAGGCTTTTATTATAACCCTTTATACATTCATACATCTTTTTCATTTCTCTAGTATAATAATAGTGTAATAATAATATAGTAATATATATTTTGTACATAAAATATATTGGGCCTTAGAAAATCTGGGCCTTGGACGGTCGCCCATGTTGTCTTGGTTGATGGGCTGGGCCTGGTTAGGTTTGTTGGAGATATTAGTAAATAGTATGAATATTAGGTAAAATATGCTGGTAGTAAACGGGTTGGTCAGGTGGTGGGTGGTGGGTCAGGTGAATCGTGTGTAAATTCTCATTCATATCTGACCCATCACTTGACTCACCCATCACCAACTTTTCTTTGGTTTTTTTTTACCCATACACTTGGGTCGGGTGAAAAGACCATTCCCATGACTTAAAATTACTTTTTGTTTTGGTGGAAGGAGAGGTGGCACTCTCCGGCTCCTCAATGGAGCATTTTATTAATAATAAAAAAGGGCTAAGTAGTCAGCAAACGGGGGATAGCCCCACTCCTAACATCATCAGATAATAAAGAAATAATACCCTCCGACGATTCAATCAATACATGAAATCCTAGCTTAACGAAAAACCTAAAGAAGCAAGAGAGTCAGCAACGACAATAGCCTCTCTATAAATATGTTGGATCTGGATACTCCAGTTCCTATGAATGAAGCCTTGGCATTGAGCAACCAAGCTAAATAAGGGGTGGTAATGATCCACAGGTTTATTCAGCATTAGACACACAAGTTGTGAATCTAATTCTAGATAAACCTTTCTCTAACCCCGATCTCAAGCAAGGCGAAGTCCTTGGAGTGCACCCCATAATTCAGCCATAGGAACCGTGCACATGCCAATATAATGAACAAAGCCAACCTGACAACGACCGTCGCTATCACGTATAACTCCTCCAACAACAGCCGTTCCATCACCACAAACCGAACCATCCGAGTTGATATTGACCCATGATTCAGGTGGTCTAGCCCACGAGACGCAATATTCATCTCGTCTTCCTGTAATCATGCTAGTTCGGTCCAAGGAAATTGCCTTAGTACTTTCACCAGCTTGCTCTAGCACCCAATCAGAGCGATTGCTTGAAAAATGAGTATTTTAAAAAACACTTTCGTTATGCCACTTCCAAATCCACCAAAGCGCAATTGCAAAAATGCAATTCCAAGCGCCACCACAGCTATGTTTCTTATCACAGGTGTTGACGGGTGTTTTCTTTACTCACTGGATAACAAATAAATTTATAAGTCAAGACCCCGCTGAGTATAGCGAAGTCAGGATCGTTCAAGCACTGTTGTTTGTCTATCAACTACTAAAAATAAAACAAAGCAAAACAGAACACCTACGACCAACCTCGTTAACGACTTTGTCAGGGTCGTTAACGAACCTGGATGACACTACGAATGCAGATTAACGACCTAGAAACTCAAGTTCGGTACGGAGGCAACGAATCTGAATAACGAGTATAACGAAAACAAACTCAATTAAGAATAGAAAACTAGGACAAGGGTTACCACAAGATAGTCATGCATATAAACTTGTAAGAAGATAAAGATCATGCCTTTAAAAAGATAAATTCATCAACTTTCGCTGATTAGCAAGCAAATCAGTTCTCATAAATCAATTCACCCAATCACTTGTTTTGGATCCAAAGCTCGAAACTTTCGTAATCGAATAATATCAACATTCAAGTCAATAACTTTCTCTCTCGATCAAGTTAAGAACTCAAATTACTTCGACTATCGTCTAGGCATAAGCACAACAAGCATTCTAAAATAGATAAAAGGCATTCAACACATCAACTTCCTCATCAAACATGCATAACTATGTCGTGTTTCAACCCCGACCCTAGATAGGAAAACTACTAACTACTCAGAGTAATAAAACAAACAACTTCAATAAGAGAAACATTGAAAACAAAACAACCTTACTTCAAATTATTAGGAAAAATTACGTCTTACAATATCCCGAAGACACCGAAAACAAACAAGACAATAACGAGCAGACGAACAGATTAATGACCCAACGCTTCTCTCTCGATCGACTTGGCTCGATGATCTTCCCAATCGACTTCTCTCGTGTCGGCTCTCCTAGAAATCGTCTCTCCTCTCCCCTCCTAAGCTAGAAAAGAAGGGAATTTATACTAATAAAGCTATCTAATAAAAAGAAACTAGAAGATAAAAACTTTCCTAAAAGATTACTTACTCTAAAAAGATAGAAAGATAATCAAGAAAGATAACAAGACATAAAACATAAAATAAAATAACCCTAAAACCCATTAAAAAACCCTACCGACACGGAATTATCAAGATAGATTTCCACACAGGGTCGGTAGACATCACAAAGATCTCTCGAAAAATTCTATCTCTAAGCCTCGTTAACGACCTCCTTCACAGCCTCGTTAACGAGTCTGGATTTTGCTCTTCTTCAACTCTTCAACTCTAAAAGCCTGGACTTCGACTCCTTATATTCATATTCCTCCGTCCTCCACCATAGCACTCCACTTCAACTCCAAAATCACTCCTTCCTGCTAAAAACCTACAAAAAGACACAAAATAGAGTAGCTTCCATACTTTTCACAAAATATGCAAACTTATCCAAAAACTAACAAAACTAACTCTATAACTACTAAAACTAAACTAAATAAACTAAGAAAACACACTAAAAACTAGACCTAAAACATGAATATCAAAATACCCCATACTTAAACTTGCTTGTTCTCAAGCAATCACTAAACACAAATCAAAACCAAACAATCATACTCATCAAGCAAAAAGCCATCATGTAAAAAGCAATTTCCAAAAACATAGAAGAAAAAAGCAAATAACTATTAACGTCATCACACATATATGCACTAAATAGACATAAGCAAATACAATCCAACCTCTCAAGGATTATATGTGTTTCACTCAACTCTCAACTCTTCTTATATACAAAAACTCATATAAATTGGAACTTATATCACCAAACTCTCCACCTAAGATTTGTCAAAACAAGCAAAGAAATCATCAAGAGAAACTTAGGCTCAATGAAAAACTTCATAGAAGTTTCCATTCGGCTGGATTGTAATGGGGCTTGGTAAAGACAATAAGGCATGAAAATATTTTGGCTATGTGGTGCTAATAATATCCGGGAATCAAAGACTTCTAAAAACTCACACATAACATCAAAAACTCTCATAAAAACATACCAAACTCACTCTTCTTTATGCACACTCTTCATTCACCCAACATATCCTAGAAAGTCTCATAAAACAACTCAAAAAGAATCTATGGCTTATCCTTTAAACACTAATGCACATCTTACTTTTCTTTTCTTTTTTTCTTTCTCATTTTCTCTTATATTGCTTCCAGCTCTTTTTTTCTTTCGCAACCTCGTTAACTAACCAACTATGTCGTTAACGAGCTTCATCGTGTACACTTTCTTCACCTTCTCTCAACAACCAACTTCCTTTTTGGTGCGTCCCTTCTTTCCAAGAGATCTTTTTACAAAATTAAACAAGAGACTTCCAATCTACCCTTCCCAAAAATCCCTCAATTTCAAACCAAATATAACTTCTCACTCAATAGAACAATCCTCTCCAATCTAAGTCCTAATCCCCGGATAGGGTCAAGCTTATCTCGGCTGGGGAATATTTTTGTGGAGCTAAAAATAAATGGCTTCAGGCTCAAATTGGCTTCAAAAAGAAGGATATTGTAAGGGTGGATAAGGATAAATAGGGCTCATGAAAAATAAGTTCTCCATCATATGATCTTCACAAGTAATGAATTATAAATCTTATATAGGTCTCAAGTAATAGATAACCATCACAATTCGAAGAGATAATATGCATATAGAGAGTAAATCACACAAGAAAAGAAGAGCGATTTTTGATGTTCTCCCTATAAGGCCAAAAATAACTCACAAGGTAGCAATTTTGTTGGATTGCATCACTTATGCTAAAAAGTATACATGCTCAATTTCATCAAATGTTATTCCTTCATAAAACAACTTCAGATTGAGAATCAGGCTATACTCTCAAAGACATGCTTGCAAGGAATTACATGATCATGCTAGCAACTACTATCATAGAACTATAAGAAAAAGGGTATCTATTAATTCTAAAAACTCTTTTTTTTTTTGAAATTTTCAAAATTTTCATTTTTTGTGGATTTATATTTTTTTGTTTGGATTTATGAAACACAAGAACAACTTAAAACACAAAATACACATAAAACAAACAAGACACAAACTTTCTACCCTTTCCCACCCCATACTTAAAATTACACTGTCCCCACTATAATAAAAATAAACAGAAGAAAAGAATAGAAAAGAAAACGAAAGAGAAAACAAAAACTTACTAGATCTTTGATGCAGAAAAGAAAACAACTTTTCAAACTGAATCAGCGCCCGGGTGGTGGAAATTGGCGCTCAAAGTTCCCCATAAACTCATACATCGTCCTCCAGCGCTCCGCATCATCCACCTCCCTCTAATTGTGTCTCGCATCCTCGAATGACATGCGAGCAAAATAGAAACTCTCCCATCTATCAATCCTCTGATGAATATGTGTCTACTGAAGGTTAAGTTGCTGCATTTGAGATGAAAGATCTTCGGCCCATGGAGGCAGGATACTCGATCCAGTGTACTCCGGCTGAGGAGGTGGTTGGTAGTGGGGCTGGAAGTGGTCTTGAAAAAGTACCGGGTTGTAAGGCATGATACCATAAGAATGTGGCTCGACAGGAGGTGGTGGTGGGTCATTACCGAAGCTGTGTGCCTCGGTAGTGGCATCGGTAGAAGCATCAAAGTGGTTGCTAAAGACCTTGGCGGGCTCGTTAACGAAGATATTGCTGCCTAGAATTTCAGTGTCGAGGTCATCATCTCCAAGGTCGAGCTCTTCAGTGGCAGTCTCAGAAGTATACTAAGTAGCTGACTCGTTAACACCATCATCTTCATCCATAGCATCCTCCTCTCTCTCGAACCGAGATTCACATGGCCTAAGTGAAGGCTCGTCTTGCGACTTATCCTCTAACGGGAATGTATGGCCCGTCCACGCCTCGTACCAATTCGGTACATATAGAAGCTCTAATTTGTTCCGAGTGGGCATGACATCTTGGCCTTGAACTTTTGTAATATACACGCCCTCGGTCTGAGTGAAAATACCAAAGCTAAACCAATAGTTTTTGTTGAAAAGTTGGGCGTGGGATGGCGTGTAACGTGATAGATCAACTCCAAGATTGGTTGCCAAGAGACTAACCAAATTCCCGCACCACACTTCCTTTGACTTGATCGACTTCTCAACATAGTATAGCCATTCATACCCCAGGTTTAATGGGGCGGGTTCCTCAAAAAGGATGGTGCGGAGGCATGCAATTTCCATCCTAGCTTGTCGGCCTGTTCAACTCTCTCTTGGGCCAAAAAGTAGCAGCATGGACTCGCAGAATGAGTCGGAAAATGGGGTTGATGATGCTTGCCCCGGATAGTGCTGCAGCGGAAGGCTCTACTTCCCTAGTGATATAGCTCCAAGTCCTTGTCACCTTGTAGTCCTTAAGACTGTAGTCTCGAGAAAGATTAGGGAGCTCAAGAATAGCATTGAACTCCATTGTGTACTCGTGACTGACGTTGTCGAGCCTGAATCTGATCCGTCCGGCCGAAGTCTTCATTGGAAATCTTGTCTCAAGGGTGGCTAGGAACTCGGATGTGAGAGCCGGGAAGTGTGGTACAACTTCTTTCTTCAACAGGTGAGGCCCGCCGAGAATAGAAAAGGCCTCCTTGACATCGTCATAAAGCCTCATCGCCTTAGCACTCGACCTCGAGAACCACCTATTGTAGTGGTCCTTAGATAATATGGCGTTGTAGCGGTCCGCTTGTCCTTGAGTGCGCAAAATTACGTTGTCCATGCGGGGTGGAGATGGGGACCGTTGAGTCCTCTTCTTCTTTTGGGCTCGGGTTGCAGCTCGGCTAGAACTTGCCATGTGGACCTATAAACAATACGAATTTTACAAGATAAAATCCACACAAGTCAATAGTCAAGACACCCCATACTTGGTCTCGAAATAGCTCTCGGAATGCCTCGTTAACTGCACAATTGGGTTCGTTAATAGGCCTGAACTGGTTTTTTTGGACTTGATAATACGCAGGGTCGTTAACGAACTTGGGTACGTCGTTAACGAGCCTGATCGAGAACTAGTCGTGAATTCTAGGGACTTATTACTCCAAAATTTCCAACACAACAAACATGCATCAAACAAAATCCCACATATAGTACACAATCGGGTATATGCACCCCATACTTGCCCGATTACCCATCCCAAACATGCTATAATTGCCCAAAAATTCATGGTGAAGACCCCTTAATTCTAGAACAAGGTCACTCATGCTTTTTCTAATCAAATTCCAATGGAGAATCAAGCAAGAATAAACCAACATCAATCAAGATCAACCACCAATAAATCTAGCACAAAAATAAACATGCCATTCGATCCACTATACAAAATCAATCAAGATATGAAACTTCGACCTTATAAACCATGAATCATGCAAATAGAGAACTAGGGTTTAGAAATCATACCGTTGAATCAAGAAATTGAAGAACAAAGATCAAAAATTTGGAGTGGTTAACGAGTGTGGTACTCGTTGGTAACCAATGCAAGGGTTCAGATTCGTTAACGGGGTAAACACAGGGGGTAGGGCGGTGACGCAGTTCCGATCGGTAGAAGAAGAAAAACCGGTAGGATTTTTGAGAGTTTAAGCTTGGGATTGAGGTTTTGAGGGTGGAATTTTGGGAGTTTTGGAAGGGCTTTATAGGAGAGGGCTAGAGGTATAGGAAGGGGTAAGAGACGGCACATAGGTAAAGATAGAAGATAGATTAGGTTAAAAATT